>JAZFAV010000016.1:6065833-7331666 GCA_037954035.1 Rosalia funebris
AGGGAGCCCGGCCGGTAGCTCCCTGCGACTTGGACGGCTCTCATGTCGTGCAAAGGAATCGGCCCGGCTGAGGGGATACTGAGCAAATGTAACCTTTCATATCTACCCGACAGCGTTGTTGGCCGGTACTTGCTGAATGTACTCTATCAGTAGTGTTTTGAGTGCCACTGTAAAGTTATTTGGTCTTAATTTATATTTAAGTCATTATGGATATCGTAGTGGAAGTTGAAATCCTTATTACGATAATACATGAGTGACCAATTTTATGGGATAAGACTGATGAAGCGTACAAAGACCGAATTCAGACCAGAAATGCTCTGAAAGATGTGTTACTTCGTTGAATGGAATCCTTGATTTTTGTCATTCGAAAATAATTGAAAAACTTTTCTCCATCTTCTCTTAGTTGCTTACAAAGAACGCTCCCACCTCGTTTCTTCTCATATTGATTGGATGAATCCATTGAATTCTATTTATTCTTCTTTTCTTCATTCGCTGATACAGTATCATCCACGCTAATAACTGATTACCACATCTAGAAACATACTGAAGGAACAAACAGTTGAACGATGCCGGGCGTCTGTAGTTTGTATGTGAAGGACAGAATTCCGGCGTCGTTGCCGGGTAGAAAAACAGACACACGACTACCGGGTTAATGTGAAGCGAGTTTTAGTTGGCAACGAGCCCGTCGTATTATCCAGTAACTATGTATATATGTAGCACCGAACAGTTATTACAACTAGAAGGTTCACTCTACGGCGGTACTTTTATATTTCGTTTAGAAACGCATTGCCCCCATACAACTGTTAAACGGCGGCCTTCTTTAGTATATGAGGGATACTTCGTATAATACATACTATACCGCGTGCTAGTTAGCTAATACTCGCTGGACGACGAGACGGAGTAAGGAGGGAAACTTAGCAGGCAGAGCTTAGAGTGAACCATCTAGTTGTAATTTCTGTTTGGTGTCTGTAGTGTATACTGTGGCTCGCTTTTGATGGGCGGCTCGATTTTGATTTCGTAACTTGAAAGTGCCGACGAGGAGTGAGGTAAGTTGGTATAGTAAATTCTGTAAATTTTGATAATAGCGTCAACTTTTGCACTATATTTCAAACAGTGTGAGAAAACACAAATGATTTATAGTTTTCCTATATAAGTATGTTCGGAATATATTTAATGTAAAATCAAAAATGTGCATCGATATTAGGGTGGTCCATATTACAATAGAAAAAATAAAGATAATCAAATTATGCCTCCATACAGCGCATTTTTGTCCATTATAATGTAGTAATTTGTGTACCAAATTTGAGCTTGAAAAGTTGAAGTTTAGTGGTCGCCCAGAAGTGCAGTGTTTAGTAGTTAACATAAATTTCTTTTCTTTTCAATGATAAAAAATTATGGCCTCTAGCTTGAGATGTGCTCCCACTAAGTGGCTTCTTGGAAAGCCAATTTCTAACTTATCTACAGCAACACTTCCCCGTGCGTTGGATACACTCCGAATGGTTCAGTTTTACCACTTAGAAAAGGATGAGACGTTGTCAGTAAGTTATAAATTGACCTGTGAAGCAGTTGTAGCTGTTTGGCAGCGTGCGAGGATTCCTACGCAGCGGACTGATTCGTGTGTGAAAAAACTGTCAAAACTTTATGAACAATATTTGGTTCTTAAGAAGCACCGTACCCGCCAAGGAGAAAATGATAGCGTGCGCGAGTATATGTTGAAAAGTGATCTAGAAGAATTGTTTGATGTCGCTGTGAAAGATGCTATGACGCAAATAAAAAATCGCGAAGACCGTGTATTCCTCCAGAAACAAAGAGAATATGCCTTTTCATGCAGTATGAGTGGTGCTGACTTAAAAACAACAGAAACAGAAACTAGGAAAAGACAGAGGGAGGAAAAAGATAGAAAGGCGAAAGAGAAATATAAACAAAGAGAAAGCAGATTCATTCCTGGGGAAACTGTAGAAATGTGTTCATCACCTTCACATAGCTCCGAAAATGAAGCTGACCACCAGCTGTCAACCAGTGGCCTCAACATCTGCTGCACCTTCTTCACCATTGCCATCAAAACGCCGTAAAAATATATTTACGTCAATAGAAGTCGTCGGAGCCTTGGATCGAGTCAATCTTCCAGATAGAGGAGCAGTATTTGTTGCTGGAGCCGTAGCAAAGGCGCTTGAACACGACCTTTCAAAAATCACACTCTCTCGAAGCTCCATTAGGCGCTCTAGAAGAGAAGAAAGACGTAAAGCCGCAGCAGATGAACACGAGAAATCGTCATTGGAGGATCCATTTCTTTTACATTGGGATGGCAAAATTTTGCCTGACATTGACGGATCTAAGGTTGATCGCATTGCCATACTTATTACTGGAAACGGCCAAGAAAAACTTTTGGGAATTCCTAAGTTAAACAGAGGAACAGGGGAAGCTCAGGCACAAGCTGGCGTTGAAACAATTCAGAAATGGAACGTTGAGTCTCAAATCAAAGGACTTGTATTTGATACGATAGCGAGTAATACAGGGCTTCACACAGGAACTTGTACTATAATTGAAGAAACCCTAGGACGTGAAGTCATCTGGATTGCATGCCGCCATCATATTATGGAGATAATGCTTTCAGCTGTTCTCGTTTGTCAATTTGGTCCTACTGGACTTTTTAAACGCTTTCGAACAGCATGGCCAACGATTGATAAAAGTGTCTACAGTGCAGCAGACATTGACCTCTTTGATCGTCCTGTTTTAAAGAGCTTACGATAAGAAATGCTGGAATATTTACCAAGTGCATTGGTAAAACAGCAACCAAGGGATGATTATCAAGAACTTCTGCGTTTATCTCTTTTGTTTATTGGTGGAGGAAATGGTAGGGAAATATTCCGAGCTCCTGGTCCCATACATCATACTCGATGGATGGCTAAAGGCATTTACGCTCTAAAAATATGCCTCTTTCAAAATCAGTTTCACTTAACACCTCGAGAGGCAAGAAATACAGTGCAATTTGCTTTATTTGTAAACCTGATCTATGTGGGGTATTGGAATGAAGCTCCACTTGGAATTAGAGCTCCATATAATGGCATTCAGCTCCTACGTGTCCTAAAAAGTTACCTTAATCAGACAATTGCTGAAAAGGCATACACTGCTCTTGCTAGACATCTTTGGTTTATTTTTGAGCACTTGGTAGCATTATCTTCGGCTAAAGAAGGACCCTGTTCCATAAAACTTTATTTATATACGTAAATTATTAGAATATATTATATAATTACATTTTATAGTGTATACTAAGGAGAGTTAGTATACTTTACTGCACTGTTCACCATAAGTGCATTATAAGAATATGCTTTTTCATTTTTATCCACTTACAGTCGCAAAAATTACCACTATGGATCGCGAACTTAATTCAAAATTTAAACAAAAAAAAATAATTCATCCGTTTTATTTAAATTTGGTGTTAAACATGGTAACATTCGTGTGGTCTGGACAACTGTTTCCATTCAGCCCTGTCTGCACCTCATAATAAATTGATGTGCACTTGACAAGGTGTTACCTTTTCACTGGGCCTCCCATAAAAACCGTGTCGAATCTGTACAAGTCCGATACACGTCGGCCTCTTTGGCTCTATTCCGAAGCGCGCCGTCGCTAATCTTGTTGATTGTTACGTTAATTTTCTATAAATAAATAAACCATACATTTTATCGCCCGGAGTTTCTGGAAGGGCGTCGCGCCTTTTGATTTATTTGTTGTGGTTATCCAGCTGGGAAGATCAGAAAGGCATTGTATTTCTCTTTTGGTTAATTGTTAGGTAAATTAATGGCAATCCTAGGAATTTGAAGAACGCGCACGGCGATATTTTTACCAGTTTTATAGACAGAGGACTAGAAAGTATTTAACACGTAAGACTGGAACAAAACATTTTACTATTTAACAATAATTAGTACAAAACTGAAATTGCTAATTATTAAAAAGCCACAACACAGGTTATTTAAGCCTTATTCTTTTAACTATTTGTTGCAAGATAAAATATTCAGTTTTAGTTTTCTAAAACTACAATTTAAAATCTGAATTGTATTGAAAAAAAAATCAACTTTTTGGCAACTCGATTGATGAAAAAACTCATCGAATAATGATAATCAAAAAACATTATGATAATAATAAAATATATTGACCGCTTTCAGTACAACAGTATAATATAACACAAGTATGGATTTATATTGTCAAAAGGTCCTTTGATCAGCTTCAGCTGTTCTTTCTTAAATCCCGGAGAAATCATCATCATGAACTCATCAGTCCTAAGACTGGTTGGACGCTAACCTCCAGCTTCTCCTATCTTGTGCTAACCTACGCATTTCGGTAACAACCCATATCCCTTACTATTTGCGAGCAGTAGTCTAATCTAGGCCTACCTCTGCCTTTCTTCACTCCTATATCTGCCTCCAAAATATCGCGGACTATTCCCCCATGTCTCAGCAAATGGCCTACCATTCTATCTCTTCTCTTCTTTGTGTTTTCCCACATACTTCTTTTCTTGCCGACTATCTCTAATACTTCTTCGTTTCTAACCATATCAGTCCACGGTATTTTCATCATTCTTCGGTAACACCACATCTCAAAAGCTTCTAATTTCTTCCTACTTGCTTCCCCTACCGTCCAGGTTTCGCAACCATATAGTGCCGTGCTCCATACATACTTTTTCAAAAACCTCTTCCTTGTTTCTAAGTTTATTACCCCCGAGCATAAAAGTGCTTTCTTTTTGTTAAAAGCTACTCGACCCTGCGCTATTATTTGTTTTATATCTTTATCGCTTCTTCCATCCCAATTTATTTTACTTCCTAAATAAGTGAAGTCTTTAACTTCTTCCAATCTTTCATTATTAACTATCTATCTATAATTATCTGCTTGTACTTGTCGTTTTTGCTCTGCTCTCGCGCCCTCTGCACCCTAGCACTTTAGTTTTGTTTTTATACACCCTCATTCCGTATCCCTCAATCAACACTGCTTTCATCTCGTTCAACGCTGATTATAATTCCTCTTTACTAGATGCTAATACTGCTATATCATCCGAGAATCTCAGCATTTTTAGTTTCTGTCCCTGTACTTTAATCCCGAAATCCATTCTATCTTTTACCACATTAATCGCCTCTTCGATGTACAGATTAAAAATTAGTGGTGATAGCGTACATCCTTGTGTTACTCCTTTCCTAATACCTACTTCCCTTCTTTCCTCTTCTGTTTCTATAACAGTAGTTTAGTCTTTGTATAGATTGTGTACTACTCTCCTATCTCTATACTTTATTCCAGCGCTCTTTAGTAAGTCTCGAACATTTTTTCCCATCTTACATCATCAAAAGCTTTTTCTAAATCTACAAATCCTATATAAGCGTTCTTTCCTTTTTCTATTGTTTTCTCTAACATTACTATTAGCGCCAGAATAGCTTCGCGAGTTCCCCTATTTCGCCTAAAGCCGAATTGGTCTTCTCCTAGTATTTCCTCCGCTATATTTTCCATCCTCTTCTGCACTATTCTGGTTAAGATTTTTGACGCGTGGGGAGTTATGCTAATCGTTCTAAAGTTCTCGCATTTGTCGGCTCCTCTCTTTTTCGGTATAGTAACGATAATGTTCCTCTTATAATCCTCCGGCATCTCGCCCGTTTCGTATATATATTTTATCAGTTCAAACATCCTATTTACTACTTTTTGTCCCGCACATTTCAATATTTCCGCCTATATTTTATCTATACCCGGCGCTTTATTGTTCTTTAACCCCCTTAGTGCTATTTCAAATTCCTCTCTCAATATAGGTTTTCCTATATCTTCCCTATCGATGCTAGATTATTCCTCTAATATCTCTCCTAATTCCTGACCCTCGTATAAATTTCCTAAGTACTGCTTCCATCTATCCGCTTTCTCCTCTCTTCCGATCAGTATGTCCCCCGATTGACTCCTAACGTTTCTACTTATTGGTCCTATATCCCTGAAGTTCCTCTTAATTATTTTGTAAGCCTCATCGGTCTTACCTACTTGGAGCTTATCTTCTACTTCTTTGCATTTATCCTCTATCCATTGCTCTCTCGCTTTTCTGCACTTTCTAATGATTTCCTATTTTATTGACTTGTAAGTTTTCAGTCCTTCCTCGTCTCGTCTGTTTTTGTAGCCTCGTCTCTTTTGTATTAAGTTTAAGATTTCGTCCGTTGTCCAGGACTTCCTAACTTCCCTTCTATACTGTCCTAAAACGTCCGTAGCCGCGGAATTTAGACTATTCTTGATACCCTCCCACTCAGTTTCTGCGTTCTTGATTTCGTCATTACTCGCTTTATTTATTAGTTGATCTGTTTTTTCCTGGAACTTATCTTTCATATTCTGATCCTGGATTCCTGGAGAAATAAACGCAATTTTTTTTCTGTACATAATAAAAATAGCAGAGCAACAGCAGTCATATTATATAAAAAGTAATACAATTTATATTAGAACACTTAGATCAGAACACTTCACCAAATTAAGTTGAAAGAATTTATATTTAAAACAATGCACCAAATACATTTTAAATCTGCACATTTGTACTTAGCTTTGTACACTGTGAATAAAATTAAAGATACTTCAATAAGGGGATCAATTATAGTATTTGGAATATACAGGGTTTCAGGATAGATTCTTCCATGACTTTAACAGGATCGTAACCTCACTACTAGAGATTTAAAATTTAAATTGTACAGCAATTCAATAAAAAATAAAAAACCTCATGCCGTCTACGATAGAACGCCACTGGATCACATCTGACAGTTTTTTTTTTCATTTGAAAAGTGGAATTTTCAAATGCAATACATATTTCAGGTATTTTCGCAGCGTATCTTCTTTTTTGTGAAACAAGAACCACTTCCTCTTACCTCCTATATTTTCAAACGCACACTCAACATTGTCAGCCTCAAGTTGCTGGCATATTTAAAATCTAACTTTGTTAAGGACTTGTATTTTTGACATTAGTAATCTGCTTTAATGTGAAATTAATTTAAGTAATGTTAAGACTGCGTTACTATTCTGATGAGATAAAAAAATAACATAATCCAAATACCAATTAAACCGCCTATTATCAAAACTGGCCCTGGAAACTTTATTGCATATTTCCTTGATGCAACTACCCGCTATATAGACTGTAAACTAAGAAGATATCTGCGTATCTCTGGCGAGTAAAATCTACCATTTTTAGTATCGCTAAATTGGAGTGACAGTACGTGTGGTCATGCAGATCTAATTCTCCAGACAAACTAAAGTCAGTTTATTTTCGAGAATTGACCGTGAACATGAGACTACACGACCTCACACGACATAAACAATGTGAGCTCGTGAACAAGCAGTTTGTAAACAAAATCCGCCATTATGAACTTGCATTAACCTACTGTGACCTACTCACTGTATATAATGTTGAATATGTTACTATTAGCGTAGATGTTAGTTATAACTTTTCTTTACATCATGGGGCGCTTTAGTAATTTCTTTTGTATTGCTTAGTGTATGAGGTACATAAAAAGTCGTGCCAAAAACTTTCCTGAAGTCCTATAAAATATTAATATATTCTTTAGATATCTGGTGTGTAAAAGAATTTAAGGGAATCACTACATATTTTGGGTCAAAAAATGCATTTTTTTAATTTTTTTTTCTGAAAGTAGAGACTTTTTCTGCACCTTTTAACATTAGTTTAATGAAAATCTAATGATTAAAATGGTAAAAAAAATTTTTTTAATATTATGTAAAGTGTTCAATCGCAATCATAATAAAGACATGTTTTTTTCGCATTAATCTTCCTTTCTCTCAGTCTACTCAAACTATCGTGATGATTGTTTTTTAAAAGATGTAGAATGAAATAAATAACAAACCGAATGAAGGCTTCCTTTGATAAAGCCTTTTATTCATATAAAGAAATGTAAAATATAAAAAAAATACCGAAAAAATGCCGATTTTGGTAAACTAATAAAACATTTATTTTCAGGTAATAGATAAAATTTTTCAATTAAATTTATGATACCATATTTGATTACCTGTGTACAAAATTTGAGTAGTATTGGTAAAGGGATTTGTATGGACATATTTGCCATATTATTTAAGGGCCTTCTTAAATAATTTGTGTCTGGTGTTTTTAATTATCTATACCACTTTATGTCAATAGTAAATATTCGCACGGTACATTTGTGTATTAAAATATTTTGCAATAGTGTTTACGTTTCATTAGCGTTTTATTTCAGTAATTCCAAATTTTAATTTTAATTGTGGTAAAAATGGAAAAATTGTCGGAAAGAGACAGAATAGAAACTGGATGACACTCTTGAGCTACTCTGTATATTAGCTACCAAAACTGTAAAGACATATCCTTATTAAAAGATACTAGATTTAATTTGAAAAAATCTCGAAATGTTTTTGAATACAATTTATAATATTCTTGATTGATATCTAATGAAAACCAATCTAACCTAAGCAAATGAGTGAGCAATATTTACATCGTATGTTTAAACTATATTTTTCTACTAGATTTATATTGAATTCATATTAAATATATAGATGTCGATTCATATTAAATATTCGAATGAATACTATGTATTTCCTTATCAGTAATGACAAAAATGTATTTCATTCCTTTCCAGCACAAATTCTCTTGACGATAAAAATAATCAGGCGCTGTGCAATGTTCCACATTGTGTTAAATTTAATTAATATGAAGTTTCCAGCAATCCCATAAAAGAGATCGTCAGATATTTAACACAAACATAAAGACGTTTAATTAAGAAATGTATATTCATTCATCCACTTTACTAGATGCACTTTATAAAGAAAATAGTAATCTGGAGTTTTGTTTTGGTCGAACTGCAACAACCTTCATTCCATTATACGTACGTATTTATTTTAAATGCATTTTAGAGCTTAGAGGAGAGAATTCTACTTTAAAGGTTAGTTAAATAATCTCGCAGTAAATCTGAGCTGTCGAGTAGTATTCATTCGTTTTATTTTAGTTGCCCTTCAAATACTGTTCTCCGTGGATTTATGTTATTTATTTTATAAAACATGACAAATCTATTCGTTACTTGTTCGTTAGAAAGGAAATCATGGCGACGTATAGTTAGACTGTGTATCTAATGTCTTTAACGCAACAACAAAATACGAGGGGGTGTCCAAAAGGAACAAAATTGATGTGGTGGGCGGAGTTTTTGTAGTACCAGGTTCTGCCGCTAAGAGCGTATAGAGCTACCCCATTCTAAAGTCAGTAATCCAAGCGTTGTCACTAAAGAAGGTTCCATTCGGCCTGTGTGAATTTCTTAGTGAGAGTTTTGTGTGCTCGTCATTTTTGCAATTCTGCAAAAGTTTATGGCCAAGCCCTGATTCTCGTGAACAGCACTTGGCCGTAAACTTTTCTTTTTGCTTGGCAAAACTCTTGAAATGTTAAAACCGGCCTATAAGGATGACGCTATATGAGAACTCAAGTGTTTGAGTGGTTTTCCCGTTTTAGAAAAGGTGAAATGTCAATTGATGACAAACCTCGCGCTGGTCGTCCTTTCACGGCTCGAACCGATGAAAATGTTGAAAAAATGCGCGAAATAATCCTGGAAGATCTATGATGGACCATTGACGAAGTTGTGGAGTTATCTGGAGTGACTTGGAGTTCAGTTCAGAGAATTTTAATTTAAGATTTGGGGATGAAAGAGTGGCTGCCAAATTCGTGCCTCGACAGCTGACTGCTGAACAAAAACAAGGTCACGTGGAAGCATGTGGTGCTTTGAAAGAGTTTCAAAATAATCCAAACTTTTTTCCAAGGTCATCACAGGTGGCAAATCATAGTGCTATGGTTATGAGTCTGAAGTGAAGCAACAATCAAGCCAGTGGAAGACTTCAAGTTCGTCTCGCCCTCGCCTCGACTTCAAGTTCTCGTTTGACAGATTTTCCAGATTGTCATTGTTAATCTTAGATAAAACTATTTTATTCTGATACGTTTTTGATAATAATGTGGTAAATATGCACAAATTCAGTCAATCACGCTTTAGACATATATCATCGATATTCGTCATCTCGAAATAGAAAAATAGAAAAATTTGTGATATAATGTTGTTCTAAAGACTTTGCAAGTATCAAACACTTGAATATTTCCAAGTGTAGCTATTGTATCTGAAGAAGGTGTGATAGAAGTTTTTATTAGTTACCTAACAAGACGGAGTACCTCTATATTCTACGAACGTTGTACATGATTTTCTAAATTCATTATGGTGATTATTGGATCATACTGACTTAGTTTTCTCTTATTAAAACTCAGCTTTAATCATCTGAGTTTTAATCATCTCCAAATGATGCCAACTTTGTTGGCGAAACGCCCATCAAGTATATAGTGTTTTGGTGTTTTGTGGAAAACTAAGTCAGTGTTATCTTCACATCAGAGGTTCCGACCTACTTCAGGACTATTCGATCGACAAAGTCCCTAGACTTGGCCACCAAGGTCACCAGATCTCATTCCTCTCAGTTTAAGTATATAGAGCTGGATGAAATCAAGAGATACATTACTCAATTACGTTATTAATACTGTATAATGAAGCTGTAATATTTATTGTCAGAAATAGTTTTTAATTTAAATATCTTTAAACATCTTTGTAACATGAAAATTGAACCTATATGTTAATTAATTTGCTTTATTCTTGAATCACCCTGTACTGCCAAATTTATTTTTTGAAATCTGTCAATATTCAGTCAGTATAATAATACATATGTAATACGTATACATAATACTGTTAACTTTTAGCAAATGCGTAAAATATTCTTTAATGCTTATTTTCACCACTATAGTAAAGCTTTCATGAATTTTAAATTCGTTAAACATGCAACCAAGTTTAGTTACACATAATTTTCAAGGTGAAGTTATTCCGTAATCAGTTATTGAAATACAGCTTCTGTTTTACAAATAGGCGTTGGTTATTTCGGCTTTAAAAATGGGAAAATAAGCGGGAATACGGCGAACAAATCGCCGTTAAATGGGCATTAAATATATTTTATAGGCTTCATAAGCTGGTTATCTTCGTTATGGCGCAGCTGATGTTTATGCGGCGTCGTTAAAGATTATCTATTATTTTTAAGATTTTTCAGTGACCTATCAAGCCATTCTGTTCGGTCGCATGTCGATTTAATGTTGCAGGGAAATGGTTCCGCAGTTTTTCTTTGTGAATGAACTGCATCTGTTGTCAACGCCACGTTTTGACTACCCAAGGGAACTTCATCAGATCCATTCAGTGATATATAGCAGCTTTGTGTTATAGTGTAGATATTTTAAATACTGTTCCTACATACAGTGTTTTGAATAAGTCTTACAATACATCTTACATGTGTTTACACTGCTCCACTATAATTTTAACTACATACCTACCGATACGTTTTAATTCCGAAATTTTGCTACAACGCCGTCACGCAATTAAACTTTTCTTTGATAACAGCGAGATATATTTTCAAAAAAAGCAGAAAACTAAAAGTACTATTGAACGCCATTTTATTGTATACGTTCCTCAGTTGGAACTAAATGATTTGAATTGCGCGCCATTTTTGTTCTGTCAAAGATGACGCGTCAATATTTAACGACGATTATATACAAACTATACAACGTTACCATGTAGTGATAGCCTTCCATATTTATTGTGATAGCATTAGCGGCTTCAATTTTAAAGAAGGTCCAATTACCCCACCACTCCAAAATTCGCAACAAACCGTGCATCTGTGTGGATGTATTTCTCTTTCGTGAAGAGCATATGGATTTTCAGCACCCCAAGCTCGACAATTTTATTTGCTGACAGATCTGTCAAGATCTGGATATCCTAGAATATGGGGAGAAGCACACATGATCTCTATACATAAAAAATGCAACAAGGACAACTGTCAAAACCATAGAGGCATATCAATAACGAGCACGGTAAGTCGACTATATGGAAAAATACATCGAAATCTTATAGAAGAAGAATTGTGTGATGCAGAAGAACAAAGTGGTTTTCGAGCAGGTAGATCCTGTAATGACAATTTGTTTTGTATGAAACAAATCATTGAAAGAAGAGCATCCACAAACCAAGAAACTCATATTTAGTTTGTAGATCTAACAAAAGCGTATGATAATATACCAGTATGTAAACTGCGGGAAACAATAATGGACACAAATATAAATCACACACTCATCACGGCAGTACGAAATCTGTATAAATATTCAAATTCTAAAATTAAAGTGGGGAACAAGCTATCGCGACCTTTCCAAGCTACAAAAGGTTTGCGACAGGGATGTTGCATCTCACCCACTTTGTTCAAGATATACATCAAGAACGCTCTGTGGAAATGGATACAGAAATGCCACGGAATTGGAATACCTCTATCAAACTCAAACATTTCCACATTACAGTTTACAGATGATCAAGCAGTACTGGCAGGTGACAAAGAATATCTAGAATACATGACTAGGAAATTGAAAGAAACATACGAGGAATGGGGTCTGTCAATGAACACACAGAAAACAAATTATTTGTGCATAGGCAATGACAAGAGTCACTTACATATCAACGACTTAAAAACAATAGAAGGGCCCAACGAATATAAGTATTTGGGAACTATGTTTGATTCAACGGGAACAGATGTTAAGGAGATACGAGCAAGAATAATTCAAGCAAAAAGAGCAATTGGGTGTTTAAATGGCATTCTGTGGAACAAAAACATATATATATATATATATATATATATATATATATATATATATATATATATATATATCTGTCAAGATGAAAATTCAATTCAAGATGAAAAAAGTGCTTCATTGATGAACAAAATTTTATTGCAAAAATCAGCATCACCTTTTTCCCTTTTAAACACTAAATTAACAAATGTACGACGTTGTAAATGATGAATAACATTTAATTGCTGTGTCAACTGAATTTTGTATGCTAACAGATACAGATTTATCTTTAAAATCCATTCCTGATGGCTTTTTGCAGACCCAATTGTTGTGTACGACTTTGAATTAATGTGTTTGGATACTCCCGTAGACTTTTTCTCACTGCAGAAATATTCTCATCTGACCTACCGTGACGAGGAGGTATCGGTGTTGCCTTATCAATAACAAACTCACAGTTTGAAATTTCTTGATTAAGTTTCGAACTGTTAACTCTGTAGTTAACGCTTCATTTTGTCCTAATTTTCTGCGAATTTTTCTTAATGCAACTATAAATGATACCTCACTTTAATAATTGATTTAATAGAAGATTTTAAGGAGAAGATTTTTAAACGCAGAAACTAAAAAAAATCGCCACACCCTGAGAATGTCCTTTACGACCTCGATATTCATTATAAACAATCCATATAGTCTCTACTAGGTCCCTCTAAACATGAGACCTCCCTAATAATTATTTTACGGACGCTACGAATATTTCGAAGTAAGAAGTAAAAAATTTTAATGGTGAAAAGAATAAAAATCAACAGATCCACAGTAGACTCTCTGAAACCCGATGTTCATCACAGACAACCCACATAGTCTCTACTAATTTACATTGAATATAAGACAGCCCTAATAATTATTGTTTTACAGACCCTACGAATTTTTTTAAATAAAAAGTACAAAATTGTTAGGGAGAAAAAATGAAAAAAATTAACACAACAAAAGTAGACTTCTTGACACATCGATATTCACCACGGACAACCCTCATGGTCTGTACTAAGCCATCCTAGACATAATACCACCCTAATAATACTTTTATAGACCCTACGATTTTCTACTTCTACTACTCACATAAAATAATTGTAACATATAAGTCGGAAATCGAGAAAGGAACCACCAAGCCGCCAAGCGGCTATCAATGTAGTTCCCGAATAGCAAAGCTATTACATAATCGCTCTAGGAAACAACTACTCCTCGGGCTAAAGCCCCGTCAGGCATTGAATTATTACCCAGAAGCGATCCTCGACCCCTTTCTCGTGTTTCTGCACGATCAGATAAGGTTTCAAAAAATAAAACCCGCCACAGGTAGGATTCGACATTTGTCCCGGATCGGAACCGAACGACATACAGCTGTTTCGAACTTGTTAGTTATCATCAGTGCCGTACACGGTACGCCGATTCAAGACAAATGCCGAATGAACTTTATGGCGTATACATCTTTATCGATACGATCTTTGTCAGTAACATATAAGTTGGAAATCAAGAAAGGAACCACCAAGCCGCCAAGCGGCTATCAATGTAGTTTCGATCCGGGACAAATGTCGAATTCTACCTGTGGCGGGTTTTATTTTTTGAAACCTTATCTGATCGTGCAGAAACACTAGAACGGGTCGAGGATCGCTTCTGGGTATATCTCAATGCCTAACGGGGCTTTAGCTCGAGGAGTAGTTGTTTCCTAGAGCGATTATGTAATAGCTTTACTATTCGGGAACTACATTGATAGCCACTTGGCGGCTTGGTAGTTCCTTTCTCGATTTCCGATTTATATGTTACTGATAAAAATCGTATCGATAAAGATGTATACGCCATAAAGTTCATTCGGAATTTGTCCTGAATCGGCGTACCGTGTACGGCACTGATGAGAGCTACCAAGTTCGAAACAGCTGTATGTCGTTCGGTTCCGAGCCGGGACAAATGCCGAATCCTACCTGTGGCGGGTTCTATTTTTTGAAAAGGAAAAATAATTGTACACAAACTATGTTATGTTAACATTTTATGGTCTGTAAATAATGGTCATTAAATATTGACGCCCTATCTATGATAATACAAATGGCGCGCAATTTGAATCTCATATTTTCAACTGAGACACGCTATAGAATACTAGTGCGTTCTTGATGCAGTTGGATTGTCTGTAACTGCAAGAATACATTTAGGGTTTTATTTTGATTTTGTGATGCCAACTTTGTTGATCAGTTGCGTAGAAAGTTATAAAATTATATGATATATACAAGACGAACCAAAAAATTTGCAAAAATGGAAAGCAAACAAAATCACTAATATACTGAGATAAGTGGTTTCTTAATAACTAATCCTTTTATCTGAATCTCTAAAATTAATTTTACGTGCTCACTAATCGTGGTAAAAGTACGCGTCTAAATAACATCCTAGGTGCTGGATTATGTTATTTATTTATCTCGTCAGAATAGTAACATAATCTTAATATCGATTAAATTGATCTCAAATTAAACCGATTCAGCAAGGTCAAAAATACAACCCCTTAACCAATCTTAAACGTGCCATAAATTTGAAACTGACAGTCTTAAGCCGTATTTTAAACTGTGAGAGAAAGCGATTTTACAAGAAAATTAACGTTGCAAAGAAAATTTGAAGTGTTAACTTCGTTCTAATGTGGCTAAGCTAAATGTCAGTATTGGAGCCATATTAGCAGTAAATCTTAGATAATAACATAATCTGTGACGCTTTCTAGCAGTTACCTTAACCAGCTCATCTTACACGAATTGGCAGTGCAATATAAACGAAGATAACCTATTAAATTTATAGCTAAACTGTTTTAAGTTCTGAGGTAAATCATCAGAGCAAGCCGATCTTGACAATATCCCATTTAAGGCAACGGCGACATTACCTTGATTTAATATCCACCGTTCTCTGTTTGCCCGAAAATATATGCACGTTAAGGGCATGTCGTGCCTTAAATAGGTGTAAACTCATCGGTCAACGTCATCGTGTAACTCAGAAGTATTTGGAGAAAACTAAGCGACACATCAACAATATGTGATGGAGATTGATTCTCGTGACACTCTAAATAAGATAAGAGTTCGAAACTAACTCGGTTAAATGCGAGATTTTTGTTTGCGACAGCGGAATTTCTCTCTTGTGTACACTGAAAAAAATAAATACTTGTTTAGATGCTGCGTAGGTAACTAAACATATTAAGTGTTTATGATAATATAAATGTATGAATAAGTGTTTATAATAAGGAAATAAGTGACGGAGAAAGTTCAACCAGGTATTGAATATATTGTTATTAAGACTTAAGGGATAACACTATTGTAAAAGTTGCAAAAAAAATTCCTTAGCTTAAAAAATTATTTAAAACTTTTAGAATATGGGGCAGAACTTTTTTCTTAAAAAAATACTTTTCCTTGAAATTTCACGCGCTTTTCTAAGCGCGTCGGGCTTCTCCAACGAAAGAAAAATCCCTACGAACATATTAGGCCTCTCGTCCACTGGGAGCGGAAAGCTGCGAAAAGTTGCGAAGTCAAGTTCGTGTGAATTCGTCCGAAATCGTGCGAACGATCCAGACACATAGTTTTGAGGGGGACCGCGTCCACTGAGTCCGTATCGTTCGTCAGTCTTCGTCCGTACAGCGCCGAACTGCGAATCGATCCCATCTTGTTGGGATTTAGTTGCGAACGAGAGCGAAAAATACAGGAATACAGGGTAGAAATGGACTGAAAAGTTGACATTGCTTGTTCAGGAAAGGAAATATCTGTGGGACCAACGGAAAATAAACTACCACATGCGGAATGTACAAAAACAATTGTGGAACGAGGTGTCGATGGAAATGAAAATACCATATACGTGTTTTATTATTTATTTTATTTTATTCATAAACAGATAGTCCTTAATCATTTCAACAGTTAGTAGTAATCATTTTACAAGTAAAATAAAAGAAATGAAAAAGAATTCCTATTTTCTAACTAGATCTGTTGTTTACAAAATAAGTTTTAAAAGTTTCTCTTACTTCACACGCTCTCAAAGCACTTCTATTCTGACCTGTAGTAGCAAATCTATTGTTTCTATTACTCCTTGAATCATTATTAATTGCGTGAGACTGAAATGATGCCAACCCTTCTTTATATATAATTGTGTTGTGCAAGAAGCATATACATTTTACAATGACATCTGCTCGTTCTGCGGTTACCTCTAATGATTTTAGGAGTATACGCCATTTATTGCTAATCATGCCAAATGCACATTCCACAGTTTGGCGCGTAAGGGACAAGCGTTTGTTAAGAATGTCTTCATCTGGTCCAGTCCTTCTAGCAGGATAAGGACGCATTAAAAATGGTTTTAAAGGATAACCTTCATCACCAATTAGCACGTAGGTCCTACTACACCTTGGAGGACTATAGAAAATAATTTTGTATAGTTATAATATAATGTACCAGAATGCTGCGGACATCTGACTCTAATGTGCTTCCCGTCGATACGTCCCACACAATTTGGAAATTTCCATTTCCTCCAAAATTTTTTGGATATTTCATCAACCTCTTCATCACAAATAAAAGCCATATGCCACGTATCTGGTGAATTATGTAGTGAAACGTGTCGCTTTTCATGCGAAATAGTGGAAGAAGTGGATTTCGTCTCTCTCTCCAAATCACTCCACAATTGAGAAAATTCTCCAAACTGTAATATTTTCAAAAGAATACTGTGTTCACCCACACTTTTCTTCTGTAGCGTCTGTGAAAAAGTTTACGAATTAGGGGTGATATTTCAAGAGCAAAAAGCTCGCCGTCAGACAAATCGTCAAATCGAATCTCCATTATGTACTGACGAATTCGGTAGCAAAGTACGAAGAGCTCTCGCACGATTTCGGACGAATGGTGTTCGTCAGAATTCGTCAGTTCGCAGTTCGCAACTTTTCGGTTGCAGTGGACGCGAGGCCTTAGAGTTCAATGAAGTGTATTGATCATGTACAAAAGAGAATTGGCTCTCGATTGAGAGCGACCTTATTTCATTAGCTATCAACCGACGAAAATCCGCAGAACGAGAAGTGCTCAGAGTCTCGGTGTGACTGGAGGAAGGCGTAAGAAGCGTACTCCTTGGACACCATCCATCATAAGCCGCCATTTCCTAAGCAAGTTTTTAAAGCCATCAAACCGATTTATCAGGATTTGAGCCGAGATGAGTTGCAAAGCCGTTGCTTGGGAGCAACGCAAAATAGTAATGAAAATTTCAATGCTTCTATTTGAAAATGGGCTTCAGAATCTTGTTCAAGTGGAAAATAAGTCTTGAATATAGCAACCGATATTGCTGTGTACACTTTTGATGATGCTAACTAATGTTCTTTGAATAATGAAAGGTTTGGAGATGGATATTGTTGTCCAATCATACAATTTTTGTCTAGAAGTCGATGCTAAGCGGATCAAGTACGCCGATATGTCTTTTACAAATGCAGCGAAAGAGGAATGCTCTAACATAAACTGTTGGAGGAAAGAGAATAATGAAGAATATCTAAATATAGAAGGGCAACTTTATGGTCCTGGGATAGCAGACTAATGGTAAAAACTTGATACTATAATACTGCGATTTCCTTAAATAACTGGGGAAAAGCCGCCACGTATGTAAGTTAATAACAGTCGACAGACGATTTAAATATAAATTAATTGACACCACATTTAACATACAAATTTTAGTTAACTATTAAATTAATGCAGTCAAAATGTTCCCGTTCAGTCGCGGAGCACTTAATAATTTTAATGCATAAAGGCTGAATTAATACAATTCCGAGGGTCTTCGGTCTTCTATGACGGCAACCAGCACATAAACTCGAACGACGAGACGCCTGCGAAGTTCGTGCGGCAAGACGAATTTACCCATCAGGCAAATCATCGCGTACGTACAACAAAAATGCGACAAGATAGTAGCTTTCGGGGCAGTCGCTAAACAGATATGAAGGGCTTAATGAAGCGGTGTATTATTCGTTACTGCAGGGTGTTTAAAAACTTGAAGTGTCCCTTGCAAATGTTACAAATGGGCCACATAAACAGACACGAAGGCGTATTCGTTAGAACTCATAAATTGTATTTAACAAAACAGAATGTGAGGGACAGAATAAATAGCATGGAGATAATGTTTCGCTATGTTCACAATTTTATTAAATGGCTTTTTTAAATTAAACACGTTAACATTTTCTTTTCTTCTAAATTTGCTGTTTGATCTGTGACATTAAAACGTCTATTGCGGCGGTTATAATCTGTAGCTTATTATTAAAGCTGTTGTAGATTGTTACATGTTAAGTGTAAAGTGAAAGCTTTACATATTGTGGCAGAAACTATTCGATAATGTTTTCCCAAGTTATCCCGATACATT
Source organism: Rosalia funebris (assembly GCA_037954035.1). Lineage (NCBI taxonomy): Eukaryota > Metazoa > Arthropoda > Insecta > Coleoptera > Cerambycidae > Rosalia > Rosalia funebris. The sequence goes on from JAZFAV010000016.1 coordinate 6,084,864, forward strand.
AAAAGTGAGTAAAAAAAAGTGTTTCTAAAATCTCCTAAACGTCTTTACTAGTTTCACAGAAAGTATCCTGGAATTCCCGAACCACCAGAGGCGATCCGTATACATGGGAATGCAGGGAACATGGTTGAATGCAGCTTTTTATTATGCTGAAAATTTCCAGCAAATACAACCTGTAACACTACAGTTCAATCCTGCCGAGACTGCAGCTATTAGCTATTAAAGAGTGCATGACGCAATAGATAAATTGCAAAATAGAGCATTGGCAATAGCGGAGTCCCTGCAAATGGTGAATCAATTCATAACATAAAGAATATAAATTTATATTTTACTGTCACGACGTCTTAAGGGCCCTCTTTTAAGCAGAAGGGAAAATTTTGGACTTTGGCAGGGATACCTATGACCAAGTCTCCCTTCCTATTGGTCTGTGGGAGAATCACAGCATTTTGGTGGAGCTCAATCGTGCCTTGGGCAGCCCAGTAAGATTGCCATTTATGTCTTCCCTTTCTATGTCACGTTCACGACTAAGACTCTCCCTTCGGTCTCGTGTCAGAGGACGTCCTCGAGAGTAACGCTGGTGGCAGGTTCGCAGGGTCCTAAGCAGTCGCACTCGGTGATGGTTCCTACGCTAATTTCAATACTGATTCCTACAAAAAAAAAAAAGAATATAAACAGTTTTAAAACTTTAAAACAGACTTTTCCACGCGTAGAACATCTCTATCTCGAAATTGAGTGGCCGAGAAAAAATAAACCAACACATAAATGCAGAATATGTGTTTTATACGACAGTTTTACTTTTTTCAATATTTCTCAAACAGTCCACCATCATGCTTTTTCATGTCCAACGGAGGTGTATCCTATCCACTTCAAAATCAATACACGTCATTTGGTAGACATCTCTAACAGAATCAGTCGAAACCCGATCGATCCGACACGATTCAATTGAGTGATCGTGCTAACAAAAACAATTCCTCAAATAGTCCACAATTGTGCTTTCTTATGACTCATGAACATGGTAAAGTGTGTTCTGTCCACCTCAGAATCAATAGGTGTTGTCTGGGAGACGTCCCCGATCAGAATCAGTCAAAACCTGATCAATCCGACACGTTTTAGGTGAGTTATCATGTTAACAAAAAAATTTCTCAAATAGTCCACCATCGTGCTTTCTCATAACCCATGGACAAGATGGGGTATATCCTATCCAATAATCAATAGGTGTCATCTGGGAGATGTCCCCGATCAGAGTCAGTCAAAATCCGATCGATACGATACGATTTAGTCGAGTTATCGTGCTAACAAAAAAATATTTCAAAGAATCCATCATCGTGCTTTCTCATGACCCATGGACAGGGTGGGGTGTGTCCTATCAAATCAATAGGTGTCATCTGGGAAACGTCTCCGATCAATATGAGTCAAAACCCGATCGATCCGACACGATTCAGTTATCGTATTAACAAGAATAAATTCCGACGACAACGACACACACACCTAAAATGGTTTAAAAATTTTTTTTTTGTTTTTAGGTCGAAAGACGAAAAATGAACCCTAGAAAAAAATTTATTTTACATGATTACATTACTTTTCCGCGTATAGTGGAGTGCGGAAAAGTAAAAGGTATATGGTATATTATCCTCATGATGATGTTCAAGCCATTCGATTAATGACGCTGATAATGCTACTATTCGAAAGAAATTTTAATAGATAGAATCAGTTTTAACAACTTTCCATATTTTCGGTGTGAGTTACCTTCAATCAATCTCAATATCTCTATTTATACGAACGAGCTTAAAACGGGACAATATTAATATGTTTTGAAAACGCCATGAATACGTGTACTTAGTAAAGGCCGTAAGAATTTTGATATAAACTCAAAGTTAATCCTTGTCAGTTCCTTTGATTTTGCGTCCTACTTCTGGCCAACATGCCGCGTGTAGGCGTGTACATATATTTCATCATAAAACTGAAATGTCTCATTTCGGAATAACATAATGCCTCGACTCAAGGACCGGCTTTCAAATCGTGTGGATTCAGCAACAATGCGACAACCTCGTCAAATAACTTGTACCATATTCAATTACGCGCCCAGATAGTTTTATATTCGTGTTTGTTCCCCGCGTAATGGAGTTTCTAATTTCTAGTATAAAATCTGATAAACGCGCTCTATGTAAACTCTGGTAGGACAAAACGCCACCTGCATCTCCAGTCACAGACGTTTCGGTGCTCCCGTAACAAGTCTATTCGCATATTCCAGTATATTTTAATTATTCGCTTCCTTTGTGATATTAAATCGCGAGAGGAAACAACATTTTAAAACAATGTGTGTGCATTGTAAGCTGTGTACTTGTAAGAAATGTAGAAGGCGGATGCTCGGATGAGTTATCTGTAAGAGTCTTGGTGTTTGCGCGAGATATGCGAAATCGTTTTCCAAAGTATTATTCAATTATTAATTTGCCTAATAACAAAGTCCTAACGTGGGTACGTAAGGCTTGTTCAAATATAAAAAATAGCAAAATGAGATTTCTGTGAAGTATGCTACTATAGCATGTAAATATGGGGGAAATTTATCTACTACCATTTCCATACGCCAGAATCCGTGTTTAACGTTGTGCATTGATCGGTCGTGTAGAAAAATATACTACAATTACGTATAAAATACTGCTTTGGCAATAACGATAAAGACCTAAAGTATCCGCAGCGGCGTTTGTCTGAATCAAGACCATCGATTTTTCATTTAGTAACATGCTGGAACTTCTGGTAGTATGTTTGCTTGGTACTGAAACTTGTATGTGTTTATGTAATTAAGAGCACTAATAATATTAAATTAGTCACTTGTATAGTATTAAATAAATAGTTTTAAAACCTTAAAACGGACTCTTTCGCACGTAGAACATCTCTATCTCGAAATCTAGCAGCTGAGAAAAAATAAACCAACACATAAATGCAGAATATGTGATTTATGCGACAGTTTTACTTTATTCAATTTTTCTCAAATAGTCTACCATCGTATTTTCTCATGACCCATGGATAGGATGGGGTGTGTCCTATCTACCTCAAAGTCAATAGATGTCATCTGGTAGGCGTCCCTAATCAGAATCAGTCGAAACTCGATCGATCCGACACGATTTAATTGAGTGATCTTGCTAACAAAAACAATTTCTCAAATAGTCCACCATTGTGCTTTCTCATGGCCCATGAACATGGTAAAGAGTATTCTATCCACCTCAAAATCAATAGATGTCGTTTGGGAGACGTCCCCGATCGGAGTCAGTAAAAACCCAATCGATTCGACACGATCTAGTTGAATTAACGTGTTAACAAGAAACATTTCTCAAATCACCATCGTGCTTTCTCATGACCCGTGGACATGGTAGAGTGTGTTCTATCTACTTCAGAATCAATAAGTATCGTCTCTGAGAAGTCCCCGATCAGAATCAGTCAAAACCCGATCGATACGATACGATTTAGTTGAGTTATCGTGCTAACAAGAAGAAATGCCGACGACAACGACAACAGCACACGCACACACACACACACACAGAAAATGGTTTAAAAAACAGTTTTTTTTTTGTTTTTAGACCGAGAAACGAAAAATAAACCCTAGAAAAAAAAATTTTTTACACGATTACAAGTTCCAGGAGAAAACAGATCAATTAATAAATAAAGCGAGTAATGACGAAATCAAGAACGCAGAAACTGAGTGGGAGGGTATCAGGAATAGTCTAGATTCCGCGGCTACGGACGTTTTAGGACACGAGAAAAGGGAAGCTAGGAAGCCCTGGATAACGGACGAAATCTTAAACTTAACGCAAAAGAGACGAGGCTACAAAAACAGACGAGACGAGGAAGGACTGAAAACTTATAAGGCAATAAAGTGGGAAATCATTAGAAAATGTAGAAAAGCGAAAGAAAAATGGATAGAGGATAAATGCAAAGAAGTAGAAGATAAGCTGCAAGTAGGTAAGACCGATGAGGCTTACAAAATAATTAAGAGGAACTTCAGGGATATAGGAGCAATAAGTAGAAACGTTAGGTGTCAATCTGGGGACATACTGATCGGAAAAGAGGAGAAAGCGGATAGATGGAAGCAGTACTTAGGAAATTTATACGAGGGTCAGGAATTAGGAGAGATATTAGAGGAAGAATCTAGCATCGACAGAGAAGATGTAGGAAAACCTATATTGAGGGAGGAATTTGAAATAGCACTAAGGGGGCTAAAGAACAATAGAGCGCCGGGTGTAGATAAAATACAGGCGTAAATTTTTAAATGTGCGAAAAAGTAGTAAATAGGATGTTTGGACTAGTAAAATACATATACGAAACGGGCAAGATGCCGGAGGATTATAAGAGGAACATTATCGTCACTATACCGAACAAAAGAGGAGCCGACAAATGCGAGAACTTTAGAACGATTAGCCTAACCTCCCATGCGTCAAAAATCTTAACCAGAATAACCAGAGATAACCAGAGATTCGCTGATGATATAGCAGTATTAGAATCTAGTAAGGAGGAATTAGAATCAGCATTGAACGAGATGGAGGCAGTGTTGACAGAGGAATACGGAATGAGGGTGAATAAAAACAAAACTAAAGTGTTAGTGTGCAGAGGGCGCGAGAGCAGAGCAAAAACGAAAGTATAAATTAATAATGAAAGATTGGAGGAAGTTAGAGACTTCACTTATTTAGGAAGTAAAATAAATTGGGATGGAAGAAGCGATAAAGACATAAAACAAAGAATAACGCAAGGTCGAGTAGCTTTTAACAAAAAGAAAGCACTTTTATGCTCGGGGGTAATACACTTAGAAACAAAGAAGAGATTTTTGAAAACATATGTATGAAGTATGGCACTATACGGTTGCGAAACCTGGACGGTAGGAGCAACAAGTAGGAAGAAGTTAGAAGCTTTTGAGATGTGGTGTCACCGAAGAATTATGAAAATACCATGGACTGATAGGGTTAGAAACGAAGAAGTATTGGAGAAAATCTGCGAGAAAAGAAGTATGTGGAAAAACATAAAGAAGAGAAGAGATAGAATGGTAGGCCACTTGCTGAAACATGGGGGAATAGTCCGCGATATTTTGGAGGCAGAAATAGGAGTGAAGAAAGGCAGGGGTAGGCCTAGATTAGACTACTGCTCGCAAATAGTAAGAGATGTAGGTTGTAGCACAATTAGCGAAATGCGTAGGTTAGCACAAGATAGGAGAAGCTGGAGGTTAGCGTCCAATCAGTCTTAGGACTGATGACCTCATGATGACACGATTACATTACTTTTCCGCGTATAGTCGAGTGCGGAATAGTAAAAAGGCTCAAATAATTGGCCATAAGAAGTATTATAATGTGTCTTATTAGAAGTATTATTATAATATATTCCGTAAAACAACAAAAATATAATTGCCTATTCCTGTAGTATAAATAAATTTTTGTTTTTATTGGTATTCCAAAGAAAGAAGCTATTTAGGCCAGATCGGAAGCTCTCTTAAGCCACACGATGGTTTAGAAAGGTATTGCTCGGGTATTCTTATACTAAAGTCCCATTATCGAACGGGACATCCACCTTGTTGGAACTTTATCACTTGACTACTGAGCCATACAGTCTATCTAACTAGATTTCCAGGCCCATTTTCTGGTATAAAAGATCCAAATACTTAGGACTATGTCAGTGTACCCTCAATAACAAATAGACGAATCACATCATCTTCAACATTGCACCCCATATATTTACATTCGGGATATGAGACCAATATCGAATAACTAAAGCGTTATCCTAGGAAGGAGTTAAAACATTTGATACAGCAACAAAAATAGGAAATCGGAAGACCAGGCGACCTTCCATGAATACCAAAAGATTATACGTTTCCCGAAGCGCGATTCGCCAATGATGTTGGCATAATCGAAAGATGATAACAACAATTTTAAGCTTCCTGTAGTTTCTACTTGTACACAACATTTTTTTCAGGGTCAGTAAAGCGCTACAAATATTGTCCGACTTAATGCACTCAGCGAACAGTGTATTAAGTTAAGCTATTTGAGGGCATGGTTATCTCGCGCAGCGACGACATGAACTGGCCACCGAGATCGTTCAATTTAATGCCTTTAGACATCTTTCTTTGGGACTATCTTAAATCGCAGGTCTATACGGATAAACTGCAAACAATTGATGCTCTTAAAGTCAACATAACTAACATCATCCAGCAAATTCAGTCAGATTTATGCGACAATGTCATCGAAAATTGGACCTACCGAATACGTGTCACCAAGCAAAGTCGCTGTGAACATTTCAACATAGTTATATTCCATACTTAATACCATAGAGTATTCTTTCAAATAAAGAAAAATTGGGTGGATACCTCTCACACAACTTACATTATTTTTTGCATTTAAAAATCGAGTGTCCTTATTGAAATATTCTCTAGTGTGACTATTAATTGTGTTTCATAATTATAGACAATAGTCACATTGTGTATAGCTAAATCCAATATTGATAGCTATTTGCCTGACAATAGTTCAAATTGTTACTGGACTTAAATTCGATTCCGATTTTTTGGGCGAAATAACTATTTTGAAATATGAAAGTTTACCTAAATCTAAGTGACTATGAATCAAATTGACTAACTTAACCGTTCATTTCGCGGTCCACTGTAGCCTGCACTCCAAACGTAAATCTGTAATAAATCCCAATCGAATATGCTAGAACGAATTCGAATCACATCTTGATTTTACTATCCAGTTTACGATTCGGTCAATATTTCACAGATATCATATCGAGCATTATATGTCGGCGCGATGGAATATCTCTTTGGTATATTTTTTCCTTTTATTATAGGGCATAAAATTACTCCATAAAAGGGAGGGAAAATTTTTCACGAGAAGCTGTAAAGCTAATGTGGAATATCGAAAAAATTAACTTTATTATTATTACACAAAGCAAAAATAATGTCATTACATTAATAAAATTTTGCTAGGTTATAGACTATGTTTATGAGATAATTATAAACTACAGAAATAAGGAGTTTATACTCCAACCCATCTGCAAACGCCTTGTCTACTTCTGGGTATAATTCATTGCCTGGCGGGGCTTTAGCCCGAGGAGTAGTTGTTTCCTAGAGCGATTATGTAATAGCTTTGCTATTCGGGAACTACTTTGATAACCGCTTGGAGGTTCGGTGGTTCCTTTCTCGATTTCCGACTTATATGTTACTGACAGAGATCGTATCGATAAAGATGTATACCCCATAGAGTTCATTTGACATTTGTCCTGGATCGGCGTACCGTGTACGGCACCGATGAGAACTGATAAGTTCGAAACAGCTGTATGTCGTTCGGCTCCGATCCGGGACAAATGTCGAATTCTACCTGTGGCCGGTTTCATTTTCTGAAATATAATAATAGTACTTTGAGAATACTGAAGGGAGCCGATAGACCCCGATAAGGATTAACGTTTGAATTAAATTTTTTTTCTAAAATGGCGGTGTAAATGAATTATCCTATTTTTAAAAGTGTATTTCTTGTTGTATGAAAAATGCCATTTTTTATGATTAGTAGTATGCCTTATGATTAGTAGAAGTTATATTTTAAATTCTATGTCACGTCTCTAGGTAATTTATTAAATCGATTATTTCAGGTTGAATTTTCACATACGGCTCCTGAAAAAATTAGAATCTTCAGTTGTGGTTATTTTTGATTGGGTCATTGATATGTCGAGTTTTAAACTATCTAAAAACATATTTTATATGTGTTATGGGTTAGGGTTAAGTCTATAAACAGTCAATACCTGTTTCAGTTTTAGCACTGATTATTTATCAGCGAATATCATGTCAGCCCTTTCAGGATTTTATTAAAATTCCCCTTTAAACATTTGACATTTCCACATTTCGGTGCTACGAGTTTATTCCATTTCATTTAACTCAGTGACGGCTCGTGATGAAATGAAACGGGTGTTCTGCACAGGGCCGATCCTAGGGTATTGGCCGCCCGCGTGCAAATTTCAAACGTATCCAAACTACTGGCGCCGTAGGGGCCGCAAAAAAATTGCGCCGCAGACGAAAATTTTGAAAACTTTCAAGGTCACGCGTTTTCCTGATACTTCAGAATTTTTATATCAAATCCGTTTATACAATAATATAGACAAGAAAAATTTTTGGAATTTAATACCTTTTTGAAGAACATTCATGTTTGCCGTCATATTCTTTGGTTAAGACAAAAGGCTTGTAAGGTGAATTTTCTACTAGAGGGTCTATAACACTTAAAATATTTTCCGAAAGAGTTTCAGCGTCACATTTTGTAGGTTTCAGGTATGTCCAAAAACGTTCAATCGGTTCACCATCGAGAATATATCTTAAAACTACCACTAACTGAGTTTTTCCAGATACATCAGTTGTTTCGTCTGCCATAACTGCCAAAAATGAAGGTGTGTATAATTTCTTTAATTATTTCTTCATGACATACTTTTAATATACAGTCTAAAAGATCATTTTGTATTTCTTTAGAGGTTCCTTTAATTACTGAAGCATTTTGTAGATGCTCGCTTAAAGTTACATCAAGCTCAGCAGAAAAAATTATCAAACTTGTTGGATAAATTACACATTTATCCAATAAGCTGAATCTAGCTGCGCTTTACTATTAGTTGTTCCTAATAAAGCTAATTCCATTGTATTATGTAGATGGCTTTTGGAGTTGTCGTGCTTTTTTATTTTTTCAGTTAAGTGCACCAAATCTGTCACCGCTACCTCCGGCTATGCTTTATCACCGCCAAAAAGTAAACAAGGAAAACAAAATAACGCATTTTTTTTTGTTGCACCCACAAATCCAATTGTTCTTCGAATAAATGTCTCTATTAAATTGACGTTTATATGCTTTTCCACGGCTAACACCTGCAGTCTCAATAACAATATCTGGCAATGGCCTACCATTGTTTTTTAAATCAATTTTTTCTTCATAAGAGTATTTAAAAAATCGCTTCACATGAACTAAATTATAAACTAAATCCACTGTCACTATCACAGTATATAAATATTAATAATTAGTACAATAAATCACTATTCAAAATCTCAAATTAACACGAAATACGAAATAGGTACGATTTACGCCCGCCCGAGTAGAAAGGAGTAAACATTCACTGATGTTGCCTTAGCTGGAAAAAATACAGCTCACTGACCGTGTAAATTCGCGCATTTACGAGCGCCAAGTGTGGATTGTCGCGGGAGTTGAGGGGGAGGACGAGTGTGCCGAGCCGTGCTAAGAACTACCTCGTGTGGTCCAGTTTAATGTACCGCAACGCACTCGCGTAGAGACCCAGATAATTCATTTGGTCTATTACTCAATAGAGAACGGCGGGCAGAATGCGACTTTAACGCAATAATTTGGTTAGCTGCACCAACTAACCAAATCATTTTATTAATAAATTTTAGTAATTATTATGTCGCGAAAATATACAAATATCTAATTTTCTTGGCAGTTCTGCAGCTCTGCAGCACCTATACACCAGCCGCCCCTGACATTGGCCAATTACCATATTATTAAGTACATGTAAGATCGTAATCGCAGCTTTGGTCAAGGTCACGGGCCTCACGCAATCCACACAAAATCGACTCCTGTTTTTCCGTCCATCGCACGTAAACAGATCATTAACCGAATTGGCCCAAAACTCTGATTACTCAATTAATTGAAAAGCGAGGAGAAAATTTGTTGACGGAATTAGACCCGCGGCGTTTGCTGCACACGATCCGGCAATTTGACTTAAATAATTTTATACTATTATACGTACAACGAAGAGGCATTACCTTATTAGCGTCTCATTAAAGCGAAGGGAGGAGCTGACGCAGGAAGAAGCTGGTGTACGGCGCCCGTGTCAGCAGGCTGGAGAAAAATGATTTTCCGGCTATGTTCGGAGTCGAGGTGTTTCGCATTTAATAGCATTTTATTATAATGAGTTATTGGTTTTGTTGTCGTCACTATAGCGTGAGTGAATGTTTTGATTCTATCAAAAAAACATATGTGGCAAAATATATGTCAGTAAAAAAAGTCTGCATAGTCTAGTCTCTTTTTCAACATTTTTCTTAGTGTGATTTTTTATTTAAATTTAATTAGAAATATGTTTCAAGTAAATATCGGCCATCTCCTTAGGAGTAATAAAAATAAAAATAAAGTCGCTTGAAATACTTTATTTGAACAATAAAAAATTATATTAGCAATAGGAAATTATGTGAAAGAAGTATCCATACACTTTAATAAAATGCTACTAGTTATCAATAGTTTATTATGTTGGTCTATATCAAGCTTTGCTTGAAATAAAATGAATCATGCTTGTTAAGAATGTCAATTTTAAGTCTGTCTTGTGTAGTGAAAGCAAAATGAATGATAAAAAATGCGAAAGCCCAATTTCTGTTAGAAAGATCATAGTAGAATTATGGAAAGAGAAAACATCCTTTAGAAATATTGGTAAAATAATTGAAAAATCAGATGCCACTGTACAGTACGTAATAAATCAGTACAAATCCATCGGTTCCTATAAAGTGAGGCCACGGTCTGGTCGCCCCAGGAAGCTAGCTGCACGGGAAGAGTCTCGTGGTGTGAATAAGATTAGAATTAATTCTAAAATAAGTTCTCCAAAACTTGCATAAGAAATCAGGGAGTTCTCAAAAGATGTTAGCTCTCAAACAATTAGATACTGCTTGTATCGAGCAGGTTATAATGGTCGGGTTGCAGAAAAAACCCATTAATTTCAGAAAGAAATCGAACGAACGTTGAACGAAGAATCGAAAGAAGAGAGAACGTTGGAATTTGCCCGACAATATGCTAACAAAACCAGTGAGTTTTGGGAAAGCATTATCTTTAGTGATGAAACAAAAATTAACCTTGGGTCAGATGGCTGGAATAAATTGTGGAGGAAACTGCTACAGCTTTGAAAACTGAAAATGTTTGTTTTACAGTGAAGCACGGAGTAGGTAATTTTTTATTGTGGGAGTGCATGACAGATAATGGGACACACAATTTAGTTTTTATTGACGGTATTATAGACCAACATGCCTATTTAAACATTCTAAGGAATAATTTAAGACCAAGTGTTTAAAAACTTTACCTTGAGGGGCGTTATTTATTCCAACAAGATAACGATCCCAAGCACACTGCTAGGCTTGTACGTGCATGGATGGTACATAATGTTCGCCAACAGCTGCATACACCACCGCAATCACCAGATGTTAATCCCATTGAACACCTGTGGGAAGAATTAAAGCGCCGTGTGTGAAAACACCAAGTTAGAAATAGAGAAGACCTCAAGAACAGGATAAGAGAAGAGTGAGAATATTTCACCAGAAGTTACAAAAAAGCTTATATTAAGTCTTCCAAAAAGGCTTAATGCAATCATTAAAGCAAATGGTAGTTGTACAAAATATTAGACTCTAAGAAAGTTGAAATTTCTCATAAAAAATGTTAATATATGGAGACTTATTTGACATAATCTCTTGTTGCTAATATCGTTTCATCTTTCATTGTTCAAATAAAGTGTCTCAAGTGACTTTATTTTTACGCTTATTGCTCCTAATGAGATGGCCGATATTTACTTGAAACATATTTCTAATTAAATAAAAAATCACACTAAGAAAAATGTTGAAAAAGAGACTAGTATATGGAGACTTTTTTGACTGACTATGTAATACGCATAATAATGGTAGCTTGAGAATTATCTACATATTGCATAAAAACCAAAGTTGTCAATAGATGCGGCTAAACTGTCTTGTTGCAATTAATGAAATTTGGCCGCCACGTTCCATTAGAGTTGCGTCTCCTATCCATAACCTGTTCGTCTCTGGTCCGTCTCTGGTCCGTCTCTGGTCCGTCTCTGGTCCGTCTCCCGTCCGTCACCGGTCAGTATTTCTCTCTTTTACGACATCAGCGATAGTTGCTCATAAACAGGAAAATTGCTATTGTATGAAGTTGTTATGCATTCTGTTGTTATGTAAGAGATTTGAATGGTTTTTGAGATTTTCGTACTTCTTACAAAATTCCCTTACTAATCCATCGATAGTTTGACATAAAAAAATCGTTTTCTTGAGAAAGAGTCTGAAAAGATCTTTCGGATTTGCACTAAATCCAAAAGTACTTTAGGTGAATTTCAACGTTTTTACCTTGAAATTGCAGTTAGGAATTTTTTTTCGGCTTTACGAGAAAACCGACAGTTTCTCATTGAAACAGAGACTGCTATCGTGTTCAATGGATCGATTTATACTCAATGACATGATAATCTATGTAATTTGCATAGTTCTTGAAGATTATGTACTTTCTACGAAATTCCCTTATTATAGTCCATTATTCTCCTTCGCAAAAAAACGTATTCTCAAGGAAACTTTAGACGCACACTGTACAGTATATTTATATCAATATAGAGACTTAGTCACTATGTATTACTTTGACGATTTTGTTGTATTTATTTAAAAGCCGATAAAGCGTGCTATAATCGTATGAGTTCGATCAACTTCTAAAAATAATAATTTCGTAAGTATTTAGTAATATTTTATTTCTGCGATTTTCAGAAAATGGTTTAAAATATAATATGAATTTATTTTCGAAGCTGTTTCCAAAGATTATGTTAACATTTCATGAAAAGAAAATTTCCCTGTCAGTGTTTCCGAGTTTGTAATTTTAAAGCAACTTTCTTTTGTTTTTACGATCATGGAAAATTGTAATCAAAATTAATATAAAACATTTGGTGCCTGATTATATTTCGTATCATGAATACGTCGCAGGATATCGTCTGTAGCAAATAGAACCATACCCGAACGAATCATCATATCATAGAGGTATTTAATAAAAGCATGAGGAGCTAAAATATCTACGGAATTACAAACCTAAAATTTTTTTAGTCCTCTAATATCATATTCGTAATAAGAGGAAAATATTCTCCCACAATACGGATACTCTTGATTATCAATAATGGGAGATCTTCTGGATTGAATAAAGAGCTCGAATAATATTAAATTTCAAACATTTTATTACCCTTGGCCATAACCGCAGCGCCTTTCCATCAACCACCAGAAAATTCTTTTCTTATACAAAATTCTAAACACCAGGTGTCCCCGGTCCATCTATCTGTATTATTAGTCTACGAGGAACCAACAGGGGCCTATAAAACGTGATAAATTACCCAGTTACGGTGCTATTAACAATTTCAACCCAAAAATAATGGAATAATTATTTCCCAGAAACCCACAGGGCGAGTTTATACTCTAATAGTTTCGAATAACTAGAAGAATGATGATGATTCTCGAGGCGGTCTAAAAGTTTTATTATAAATTCGCTCTTCGTCGCACACAATTAAAAAATTAATTGTGGTCGATCTCTTGGAAAATTATCTAGCCAAATTACGCAGAAGGATGCACCAATGCAGATAGTTTTAAATTCAGTTTTAATAGAAATGTAGTTTTAGGTAGTTGAGTATTTGTCTTTATACGAAGAATGAATGTACTCGTATAAATATAAATTTAGACATGTCATGTAGTTAAATTTAAATTGCCTGTAACTAAAATCAAGTTGTCGTATATCGGATGGTACACAAAGAAGTGAGAACATTGTTTTTATTAAGTAGTCAATTAACAAATACTGCAATATAAAAATATACAAAGAATTAACTTGCTGGCATCCTAAAAGACGAAGTTCAGTAACTCATGTATCAACACAATAGTTCAATCAATAGGGAATCGGTCACTAATTGTAAACAGCAAAAAATAAATTTGAGCATATAGAAAATAAAATTTCAAGAAACTTGCAGTTTTTTGCTCTCAAAATGGCGGCCGCTAACATAACCTAAAAAATTCGCAAAAGTCAAAAAAACGGTTTTTCGCGAATAAAACAGAAAGTTGTACTCGGATTGGAACAAATTAAATGAGAAAGTTGTAGATAATGAAAAAATCTTTCTATTCAATTTTTGCGAGCTCCAATCGATTCATTACTTTTCGAGATATATCGAAAAAACCGTTGAAAATTGCGTATTTTTGATCTTGCTCTGAATATAACAATATTTGATAAAAGCATTTAATAATTTTAGAAAATATAGTACTAAATAAGGTGAAAACAATCGTTTTTGTACAATTCCAAAATATATTTTTTTTCAAAGTTATAGCTGTTTTCGTAAATAAAAATGTTTTCGTAAAACGCCTCTTCCATCTAAACGGATGGTCCTACAGGCTTGTTCGAGGGTTTATTTTCTTCGCTAGAAGTTGAACTACAAATGTGATTTCAGCAGTAATCCATTTTCTTAATTTTTTACATAAAAAATCGCGTTTGAAAATGATATAATTTTCGTACATGGTTTTTTGGCAATAAATTCTTATAATAAAACCGATTTACGAAAATCACGTCATTTTCAAACGCGATATTTTATATCAAAAATTAAAAAAATTGACTGCTGCTGAAAATATGTTTGTAGTGTAACTCTTTACGAAGGAAATAAGCCCTCGAACAAGTCTGTAGGGCCATCCGTTTCGATGGAAAAGCCGTTTTACGAAAGCAGCTATAACTTTGAAAAAAGAAATATTTTGGAATTGTACAAAAACGATTGTGTTCGCCTCACTTAGGACTATATTTTCTGAAATTATTAAATGTTTTCATCAAATATTGTTATTTTTAGAGCAAAATCAAAGAAACACAATTTTCAACGGTTTTTTCGATATATCTCGAAAAGTAATAAATCGATTCGGGCTCACGAAAATTGAATCGAAAGATTTTTTTATCATCTACAAATTTCTCATTTAACTTTTTCCAGTCCGAGCACAATTTTCTTTTTCATTCGCGAAAACCCGGTTTTTTGACTTTTGCAAATTTTTTAGGTTATGTTAGCGGCCGCCATTTTGAGAGCAAAAAACTGTAGGTCTCTTAAAACATTATTTTCTATATGCTCAAATTCTTTTTTTGCTGTTTACAATTAGTGACCATTTAACGCTCCACCACTTAATCTTTTTATCTACCTTAACTTAATCTAAGTTAATTTTAGTTTAATTTGTTATATCATACAAGTAAAGTAAAACTAAAACGTAATCTTTTAATAAAAATGAGATCCATTTTGTTAAAATATTATATTTTAGTTTTACTCTACATACAAAAGGTTTAATTGCCTATAAACACAAAGTATGTTTAATGAATGAATTTTTTTAGGAAATTATGAGCATTCGCAGTATGAGGAAATTGTCAACAAAATACTGCATAAGTTTAAGCAGCTTGGTTGGAATATGAACATAAAACTTCATTCATATGGACTACTTTGCAGAGAATCTTGGTGCCGTTAGTGAAGATCAAGATGAAAGGTTCCATCAAGACATAAAGGAGATGGAAAAGAGGTACTCCGTACTAGGATCGACGAAATGTGGCGATGATGGCAGATTACTGCTGGATGCTGAAAAGAGAACATCCAATCAATGATTACACAATAAAAGCTACAAAATGAAGGATTTTGTTAAAAGGGAGAGATTTTCAAAGAAAAAAGAAATTATAGACTCAAAACTATTTGTGTTGTTGCTTTTTGCGGTGTTTTTTAATGTTTATTGAATATAATGTTTACTAAAATGTAATTTTTCCTTTAGTTTTTAATTTATTCTAATTATTCAATTGATCAAAAACCTTACGTGAGGGGCAAAATCGGAAGGTGGATATGAATTCAGCGTAAATAACTTACATATAACCACTCATCAAACTCAAATTATGTTTCAAAATGTCAAAACTTGTAGGCCTGTGTCATTAGTCTAACTGCACCGTTCAAATGGCTACAGCAGATAATTTGGACTGCAATGATATAGAACAATTTTTTTGTTTAAATATCTGAAAAACAATTAAACTTAGGTATTGGTTAAATTATCGAAAGCTTCCTTAAAATAATGAGTAGATAATGAAGAATTAAACCGAGTCGTTTGTGACACCACATTATCAAAAAATTAAATAATTTCTTAATATGTTTTCGGTTAGAAAACATGGGAATAAAATTTCTGTGCTGTAAAACTTGTACGACTCCAAGACTAAATTATGATTTTACGTTTTAATTGCTTTAAAACTCTGGCAAATTTATTTTCTATACAGTTCTGTACTTCATACGTCGACGGTGGGTGCCAAAGGCGGCGAACTAATTATGAACAATGGACCACGATTTTACACTACTCCCTTAATTAAATTACGCATTCCGAATGTGGTTTTAATTATTTGTTAATTAAATGTTTTATGCATTCTGTTATGCATCTTTATTGGCCGTGAACATTATGTTTTTTAAGATATAGACGCAGGCAATAACTAAAGTTAATCAGTATTTGTTTTCACAACAATAATTAAATGCTAATTCAGCAACTGATGGGGAGATACGATCGTACGAAGAAATAAAACAAACGTTATGAATTTTAATGAATAGAAATCTGAAATTAAACTTGAAATTTAAAAAACACAAAGGCACAATGCCAGGATTACAATATAATGATTTAAAAGTAGCGCGAAACGATATTAGTATTTGAGAATTTGGAAGTAAAAATAAGAAGGAAATAATCCCTTCAAAATCAATAAAAATAAGTAAATCTTCTTCTTCTTCTTCAACACTTTCAGTCCCATGGATGTAGACCCCCTTCACAGTATGCCATTTCTGTCGGTCTTGTGTGATCTCTATCCATTTCATTCCAGCTATTATTTTGATATCATGGTACCAATGCATTTGTGGCCTCCCCTGTGGGCATTTCTCACCCCACGGCCTTCACTCGGCTAGTGTTTTGCACCGCAAACCTTATTCTCTAGGGACATGACCAGTCCATTGCCATTTGAGCTTCGCAATGTGCTTGTCACACGTCAGTGACTGGTTTGTTCCCAGAGCCAAACATTTATTTTGCAGCCACTCACTTTGATGCCTAACATTTTCCTTTCAATTGCTCTCTGGGCGACTCTCAGCTGTGTTATTATATTTTTTGAGAAAATCCACGTTCAGCTCCGTAGGTAAGTACTGGTCGTATACAGTGGTCGTGTATGCGAGCTTTCTGTTCTGGTTTGATTTCCAGCCTGAAGGCAACTCCTTAAGGGTGGTTCAGCTTAGTTGGATGCTCGAGTTATTAAGCGAGCAGTTGGTCATCTCCTTGGTTTTGTCTAGATTAATTGCCAATCCACACTGTCCAGAAGCTTCGCTAGGTTTTTTTATCATGACTTCAATATCACGATGGTGGTCCAAAAATAAGACGATATCGTCAGTGATTCTCAAATTACTCAGTCTAGTTTCTGCTATGTTGATTATTATCAAGAAGACTAGAGAACAAAGAGACATAACTCGAGTGGTGGGGGTAGCATGAAAAGCGTCCACACTGTGATCACGTGGTGTGCTTCATCATGGCGGTCATTGCGTAGAACCGAGCGAGGTTATTTTTGTTTGCTATGTTATCAGCGTTTTCAGTTTTTCTGTTGAATATGTCAAAAGCGTCGAGATATTGTTGCGTTGCGAATTATTCCAGCAAAAGCCCTGATCGTGGCTCAATGGAATCCAACATTTTGATAGTGTGAGAGAGGAACCGCGATAGAGGAGGATAAACGGCATGCGCAGATCTCGGGCGCTTCTACGCGAACCTACCATATTGCCGACGTTTTTCCTGCCATCCCCACCACGGATTTTTCGAGGAGCTATGTCTCCTTACTCTCTAGTCTTGTTGATTATTATATTGCATTTTGTGTCTCATCTATTTCTATATTGTACGTACTTTTCCTGTTTCATAATTGAATTAATTATGTGCGATAGTGTGTCACTAATAAATAAATAAATAAAACACAAACGGGACGCGACGCAAATGCATAGTTTTACGAACGGTTTAAACTCATAAAACATCTTAGAAGCAGCTTATCACGTTGACAGAAGTAAATATCCAGGGCAATATGGCTTACGCCGGGTAAGATATGACTGGAGCTCCTCATCTATCATTTAAACAGGACCGCTACATCCTAGCATACAAATATCCTGCTAATAGGATATCACGGAGTATGCTTAGGTAAAGTATAAATTTATGACGGAAAGTTGCAGCAAGTTATGAAGGATATAACTTTTATGGATGCAAGAACGTTTGCCCCATTGCACTGATGGAAGTAGATTACCTTGCAGTAGACGAGTGCAGAATTTCAGACGTATTCTAAGTATAATAAGTAACTTATATTATGTATTATTTAGATAGCTATTTAGGTAGAGTTGGATAGCGACGTGGAGTAGCTCAGGGGCAAAGGCTTATTGAGGGCTTATTTGGAGTTGGTTTTTAAAGATTATTTTCATACAAGGAAAACAAAAGAAAATAAGAGAAACATTATAAGAAAATATAAATAATGAATTAATAAAAGCAGCAACATCAAGCAGAAAGAATAATTCTGGATAAAAAAAAGCTATAGATGAGAAGGCAATAGACAAAGTGGTCGTTGTATTGTAATAATATAAATAATAAAGCACTTACCAAAATATAATTAGCGTAAGACAAAAATTTGTATATAGACAAAAAAGAACAACAAACAATTTTACAGTAAAAAGTGAGTGAGGGTAGTTGGTTGCACTACTGGACGATGCTTTAGTAACTCGATAACGAATGTTAACATTACAATACATATAAACTTCTGGACAGAATTAACGCATCAGTGAAACTTCACATTATTACTTTTATATTTTCAACGATTTAATTATAATACCTACATGATATTGCAATTAAATGACTTTAACTAATAGTCAATAGATTAAAATGATATTCTCGGGAAAAAAAAACATAAATAAATTACAGAAAGGAACAATAATGTTAAATGCAAAACACGATGTTAATGAAAAACTTGGAGATGAAATTAAATTGTAAGAATTTGAATTCAGTAGCGTGTAGAGAGAACATCCTCTAGTTCTTTCATTGCTTCCATTCATCTGGGCATACATATTGGTCAAGTAGTGAATGGTTTCCTGAGGAATATTCTCCCTTCAACAAGAACGACCTGTTCAAGATCACTATGAATAATTGGGATAAGTATGTGGTGCTTAAGTGATTATTATAGTACAATATATAAATGCTCGATGAGGTTCATATCTGGGTTTATTGGTGGCCAGTCCATGTTCTTCTACGATATTTTCTAGTTAGATATGTGCATTCATGGACCTCCCTCGTATAGTAACCAAATCCGTGCGACCATTGAAACAGATTCCTCCCTAGAACAATATTGATCCACCAAAAAATAGAATCCTCAGAGAGATATTGCAGCAAACTTCTCATCTGGCTTCGCCAAACTCGCTTCATTCATATCCATCTAGTGAATTAATACCTACTTGTATTTCTTCTGAAAACAAAACTCGCTTTGAGCCATCAGTGGTTCAATTTACTTGTTCTCTTGGATATCGCAGGCTAGTAATTCTATGTTATCTCGTAAGCAGTGGTACGATAGCTGATCTTCTAGTATCGAATCTTCCTTGATTCAACTATTTGACAATGTTTTAGTCTCTAAAATAAATTCATTCTACACTTTTTCAATTATTTCAGGCCCAATACTGAGTATTTCATGTCGAATTATTTTTGTAAAGTCATCTAACCAAAATGTTACTCGTTGAATCTTTATCGAACTTATACATTACTTTATAAAAGCACTTCATGTGTACAGATGATATATATGTAAATAAGAAATAAGGTATTTCTATCAAAATATGAAAATGACAATTACTCGTGTTATTGACAGTAAAAGTTGAAGTAAAGTATTTACTGTTATTTAGTTTATCACTTCCTTCAGAACCATGAAATGGATATTCACTACATTATTTAAAATTTCACAAGTAACTGTTTGATGGGACAGGTCAGCTTCTTAACTGGGGATCTAGAATATCTCATTAGCTCCTTCTGCTCTGTTACCAAAGAAATTGACACATCATTTTGACCAAGTATTGGGGACTTCAAGTATGAACGAGTCGAAATAAACGAGACGAAAGGCGACGAATGTATTAGATGGAATGATTTTGTAATATGTGTGAAACAAAAAATAAACAACCACAAAACATGTGAAGTCAGTACTGTCATTAAAGAATACTGTAAGATGTGTTTACGAAAAATTCTGGATACAGCCGTTTGAGCCACATGTGTTTGTTTATAAAGGGTACACATCAAGAATTAGCTTCTATTTTGGTGAGATATAGTCCATATATAATTAACTTCTCGTGCGGTCCTTTGGTGACAGTAGACGTTGAGAAGACTTTTCATTGCGTAAACTACTGTTAAGTTATCAGCGCCGAGGTTTTATTGTAGAAAATTTAGAAGTACCTAGCAGGGGCGTAGCGTACATGGATGCAAATGATGCATCGCATACCTTAAAAAATTGGCAAATTAGTGTTATTTAAATGTTCTATCGATTTATTCAATTATTAAAATTAATTTTAAACCGACCGAAAACATACATTATTTACTTTAAACGCTACCATCATCTTTTTTATTTCAAATCGGCCGTGAAGGCACCCGAAATTATTGGACTCCCGCGTTACTTACTGCAGTGCTGAAATGCGATTGTCCATGTTACATCCAAGCTACACGTTAGATGGGTGAAAAGGTTAGTGATTTTACGCAGTCAACAGTGGAACCTCGAGTGGGTGTTGTCGTTATTTCCGGACTCAGTTATGCGATTATCTGAAAGCATCTTGGCGACTGTCGCCATAACATAAGGAAGATATGGAAGAACTGTTACAGGTAATTGTGGAGAATGAAAATGAAGAATGGGATCGAGAAACCGTTATTTTTGCTAGAGGCCTTTTAACTTTATTGCGCGACTTTGATTTTAATTTTTTCTTAGCAGTGTTTTCTGCAATATTCCCACATTCCGAATGTCTGTTCCAAATTCTACAGACAAAAATAGCAGATATTAGTTACTGTAATAAAAAGATCGGCGATTTCAAATCACATATTCAAAAAATGAGAAACGAGTTTAGTGACATTTGGGGCCGTATGGACAGATTTGTGTTAGAAAATCAACCACCAAGTAAAATAATGCGTTTGGATTTCATTCCTGAAGAAGATTAGAAAAGCACCTACGCACGATTGTTTAGTGAAATTTTGGACGTTATTGGTTTGGACTTTGAACATTAGTGAACGGTTTAGTGAAATTTCTATACTGAAATTCTTAAATCTAGATTCCACACAATTTACTTCATTCGTGAAGTGTTTCCCTGATGACCTTTTTTCTTCTTTAGATACATATGGAACATTCTTTGACGCAAATCGTTTAAAAAGTAAACTTTCAGTGATTAATGGTGATCCTGATATGAAAAAGAGCACTGTATTTGAGCTTCACCAATATATTATGTCTCTGCAATTATCTTTTGTTTTCCCGGAGTCATCAAAATTATGTCGTTTAATTTTGACTGTTCCTGCCACAGCAGTTCCTCGGAAAGATCATTTTCATGTTTAAAGAGAATAAAGACTTATCTGCGAAATTCTCAAAAGCAAGAAAGACTGTCAGCTTTAGCATTAATAAATATTGAATGTGCCTTATTAGAAGATATGAGATCGTCTCCAACATTTGAAGAAATAGTGATAGACGTTTTCGCTGGACAAACTAAAACCGAAGAATTCATCTTCGTTTTAAAAATTAGGATATATATCTCGGCATAATAATTTTAGGCTAGTGTCTTTTTTTGTTTTTACCATTTTCATATGGCCTACCATACATCTGACTATAGCTCTTCCTCTTATAAAATTTTTATCACATCCCTAGATTCCTTTCTCACGCTACGCCCCTGGCACCTAGTGATAAACTTTCATTCTCCATGGGTCTCCACGTGATTCCGAAACCAAGACCGACCGAGTCATGTGTTAGTAATTTATTTATTTGTACATTTCTCTTCCAATTTTTCTGTTTATTCTAGTATTCATTGATATTCATTATTGCATTATGATGTGTTTCGGTGACCTATTATATCGCTATGTAATAATAGTGACCTGAATTCGACTCTGTTGTGGTTCCCCGGGATAGATGCTTTAATTATTATCAACATTTTTATCGTGTATTGTACCACCACGAACGAAGGCACGCCATGCTATACATTCTCGAGGCCCTAATCTGAAAGAAAGATAACGACACACGTTGAAATGTAAATTATTTATTAAAATGTCATATTGCGGGGAATCAGACACGCGAAGGAGGGAACGTGACAAGGGAACAGTTTCTCGAATTGGAATAGATGTTTTTCTTTGCAGTTTACGTTTTATTTACACTGGATAGGCATGAAGTACGTATGCAAATAACGTTCTGTAAAGTGACAGATACCTGACAACGGATATTGTTGATGAGAAAATATTAGGAGTGAGGAGGATATTAAAGGAAAATTCAAAAGGCGCTGTCAAATGCAGAAGTACGCACCACGTGTCTTTTTCTCTCTTACTGCCACGAATTCAGTTTAGATTTGCGTGATATTTTGGCGTTTCGGTGACTTTCACCAACAACTGCTTATATTACGAGGTTGTATAATATTAGCATGAAGTTAGACAGACCTTATTAATCGCAATGTGTACTAATATCAAAAATGTACAGTTTTCTAAAGCTTACGATGTAATAGCACTAAGTAAATATTCAAAATGCAGTGAGCATTCAGGTCAGATACTATGTGAAGCTAGCGAAAGTACATCACCTTACTACTGTATTCTTCTACAGAGGTAGATGAATACGATATATCATGTCTTCTTATTCTTCTTCTTTCTTCTTTTATATAGGCATTTTGCTTGTTTTTCTTCATAGTTTTGCCTAAGTCTGGCTATTTGGAATATTGTCGCTCCATCGTTTCCAAGGTCTTCCGATGCTTCTGCGTCCTGATGGTGATTTGTCTCTGATTACTTTTACTAGCCTTTCCTCTGACATTCGGTTAATGTGTTTATTCCATTCTGTTTTTCTACCAAATACCCATTCATTAATGTTTTCTATCCCGCACATTTGCCTAATATCTCCGCTTCTTTCTCTATCCATCAATGTTTTGCCGGCTATACTGCGTACTATTTTCATTTCTGCTGTTTCTAGCATTCTTTTTGTTTTAACTGTTTCGGGCCTGGTTTCAGCTGTGTATGTCATAATATATCTGATCGCTGTTTTGTATATCCTAGATTTTGCTTCGATTCCTATGTACTTGTTTCTCCATACTATGTTATTCAAATATGCTGCCGTTCTTGTAACCTTTGTCACCCGGTTTATTACTTCAGCCTCAATATCTCCATAACCAAATATTTCTATGCCGAGGTATTTAAATTTCATTTCTTGTTGAATAATCTTATTATGAATACATAGTTTACATCTAATTGGTATTTTTGAAGTAGTCATGCTTTTTCTGTTTTGTAGAATTGAAACAAAAGTCTCTGTAGATCATCCTCGTTTTCCACTATTAATATGGCATCATTGGCATAGCATACAATTGTTATCTCCCTGTCTCCCATTTTATACCCTTTGTGTTTTCGTACTTGTTTTATTACTTCATCCATGACGATATTAAACAGGAGCGGGCTAAAAGAGTCCCCTTGTCGGATGCCACTATTGCGGAATATTTTTTCACTGAGCTCGCCGTTGACTTTGACTTGGATTGTATTTGCAAAAATCACGATATCATGTGAAATACTATTCGTACTCGGGTCCGGGATGGAAAACTAGGACTTATATTGGAGGTGTGTGTTTGGGTTCGAGTCCAAATTTTTGTCGGGGGCCAGTTTAGTATATATCCTTGAATATGTCCTCATCTCTATGTGGAACCTTCCCCTTCTGCAGTTTGAGTTTTAAGAGCTGGAAGTCGATTTATGTGTGTTTCAATTTCTGTATTTCCGTGTGCGATCTCAATTATAATTATTGTGGAGTGCGTGTCTCAAGTCCCTTCCCCCTCATTTAGCTTTGGAACTTAGAAAACTAAAAGAAGAAAATTGGTCTACATAAATTAAATTATAAAAATAATCTTTTAGTTAATAAATAGTATTATGTTTAGGTATAAATGTAACCATTCCCTTCCTCCGAAGCCCAACCCCGTTTTTTATATATCTGATAGAGATAAGAGCTATTATTTTTTGTAGGGAGTAGTGTCTGTCGAAAAACCACAAAAGTGTTCCAACCCCTATGCTCAATACGAAACCCAACCCCTTTCTTTTGGAATATGAAAGAGCTACGAAGAAATCCCCTAGCTAGAGCTAAGGGATCAACCATAGCGTTGTGGTGCTATTTTGAAAACTGTTTTTAAATGGTTATAGTGCATATCTTTTCAAACTTTATTTTTATTTTAATGTCTGTCTTTTGTTGTTATTTTTTTTAATGGATTAAATTTAGAACTGGCGTACCATCAAACTTTTTAGGCAGTGTTTTCCTATTAAAACTAAGTGTCAGATTTGTTCTGACAAAAATTATGTTAAAAGTCATTCATTAGACTTTTTGCCATATCCAAATTTTTGTGTTTACATAAAAGAATAATTCTAGGTTAATGGAAAACAATGAATTAAATTTACAAATAACCAAATGATAAAAGTAGAAAGTAGTACCAGGTGTCTTTAAAGAATTTTAAAATAGATTAGATTTGAAGTCATCATCATTAGGTCATCAGTCCTAAGACTGGTTGGACGCTAACCTCCAGCTTCTCCTATCTTGTGCTAACCTACGCATTTCGCTAATTGTTGAGGTAGCCCCATAAAAATCTAAAGGTGTTAGATCTGGAGACCGAGCAGGTCGCTCTGTTATACTCTGGAGTCTAATCCATCTATTGGGATACTGTTCATGAAGATCAACTTTTACTACACCATAATAGTGTGAAATAGTACCTAGCATCCTGGAGCAAGAATATTTTTAGATCTGGAAATTCATCATGATTTCCCTCTAAAATTTATAAAATTAGCGGTTTAATAGCGTTCTGTAACTATGTGATTATCCAAGATCCCTGCCATACATTAGCATTGTCTGTCTGGAACTATTCTTGGTTTTTCTGAAAGATATAAGGATTCATAACACTTCAGTACCTTAGATTCACATTACCGTTTAGGAAAAGCCTGAATTTATTGGTAACAAATTGTGCTTGAATATTTAGACTATTCGCGGGCTGTTCTATCTGATATCGTTTCACAAGATTGAAATCTGCCATCGAGATCATCTTTTATCAATTTTTATTTGTTTAATTAAAATCATTGGTACATTTTTTCATATAGGTACTCCACAAATATTTGCAGGACGTAGATTCTGCAGGATTCACGACAACCTTTATTTATCAGTTTTTCAATGCCTAGGAGTCCAGTTCTTTTTTCGCCCTGAAGGCTACCTATTCTCTAAAGCAGGATCTATCGTAAGTATGCTTTAGATTAGAGATAGGGCGATCGAGATATCTCATTTAAAATTCTTTCAGCTACCTTTAGATTTCATCCAATTTTGCCAATAATAGAATATAATAGAATTAAATCATAGAATTGTATTAATTTTTTTTTTAATTGGTTTAAATTTAGACGCGTATTAATGACTTTCGATAAATTGTATTAACAGAAGAAGATTTCTACCGCCATTTTATAAATCGATGCTGATATTCACTAATTATTCCACGAATTTAAAAGTGTATATCTTTATGTGGATAAATTATATATAACTGTTGTTGGTTTATAAGCCAACAACTATAGTGAATCATTATTTGTTTACTGTACCATATTTCTATTTTGTGTTATGCATTTTTCAGATAAGGTTATTAACTTGTAGAAAAAAACATACGAAGAACAATTTCAGTCCTATTGACAAGAATTTGTCTTAACCCTCCGTCGGGCGCAGACGATCTGTGAGATTCGGCAGTCGCTTTCTTCTTTGCTCTTTTGTGTGTATTACAAATATTAACTCTAACTCTCTCATAGCTTCCTACTCCACACCATTCTTCTCGATGGTGTTGATTTATTTTTAGTGTATGTCCTGGCCTTGCATGGGCTACCCGAATCTATCAGATGCATTGCGCCTTATTACATTATCATCTTTACTTTTATATTTTGTTGGTTTTTTTTTTATTATTAAAATTAAAAATATTTTTTGGGATCTTTACTTAGTTATACTGGCTTTTTATGGTATTATTATTCATTTGAGTGTTAACTTAATGGTTTATACTAAATATCGATTCAACAATGTGACGTTTATTTTTGTTTGGAACATGTTAAAGTGATGAAGAGGATTGATAATTCTTTACTCTAAAATAGACAGTTACTTATAACTTCTCTTTACAATTCACGTCCAATATTTTATTTACATATAACTTTATGACTTTTCCATAAAAATATAGGTGGTTTGTTTCCTGTATCAAAATATTGTTCAATACTAATTCATGTTTGTGTTTTGTCCTTGAAAAAGAAAAAACTTGTCAATAGTTGGGTTTCCTATAAAAATCTTCCAAATTTATTGTTTTACAATATTAAATGAGTTCCTTTATGTAAATTTAATTCTTGCGATTAAAAACTAGTGTGAAATATATATATTATTGTACTGTATTAATTAAAATAAGCATCTAATTAATTATCCACTTCATTCATATCTATATTGTGTAAGATTTGATTACGGAATCTCTCAGATGCATTGCGCTCGAATACGTTTGGATTCATACTGCGCTCGATAGAAGGCTAAAAGTACGTCTCGATTCCCAAATTCAACAGCTTGTTTATAAATCTGCTCCCGAACAGCGTTAACAACAGCGCCCAATTTACGTAAGCCCTTCAGCCCTACAAGGAACAATTATATATTTAAGGATAACCCCTAACCCGGGCGGCAGCCCGAGTATCTCACCCCGTTATCTCTGTTGATATAAAGTTATCGAGCTACACGACGCCGTGGGGCATTTCCTCATAACATTTATTGAAATCGTAAGTATTCAGCTCACATCCTTACACGCTACTATTTCACTGCGGCCCGTTGAAGCTTACAGTATGAAAAGGTCGCCCAGACAAATAAAAAGTATGTAACGTTTACTGCGCCACAGTTTATTCCTGGGACTGAGTAGGGCATAAAAAGCTGAGAATATTGACGATTTGGGTTGTTTTGCGATGTAAGACGGATAAATAAGGCTGGCTTGCGTTTCAGGTTACATAAATATGGAATAATATGCGCAAGGAGATGTGAATGTTAAGGATGTATGAATAGTAGTATACAACGTCTGTAAAATATCAGAATTTAGCAGGTTATACTTAAAATGTGCAGTAGCACAACAAGTAGGTAATAATAATGCATGTCCTTTTTTATGCAACATCAACATTTATGGTTATTAACCGATAATGTGCATCCCCAAGCATTAGAGAATGCCCATAGATTCAAGAGCAGTTTATTTTCTAATAAGGGCGTTACAAGTTTCTTTGTATTGTCTGTACGCATCGACAGCCTGGGGCTACACTCCTCAAACCCACATGAAGAGGATTCAGGCCGTCGAAAACGTTGCCCTCCGCCGTGCCGTGGACGCCCCGTGGTACATGAGGAACTTCGACATCCGGCGAGACCTAGAATTCACCACCGCGACGGAGAAAAACCGAGCCAGGGCTCGGAAGCTCTACGTTCAAGTGGGTGCCTACGATAACCCTCTCATCCGAGCAGCTTCGGACTACGACCCAAGAGGACCAGGAAAAGACAAGAGACCCAAGATACAGGTAGTATAACCTTATAGACCCCCTTTACAGGTCAAACATAACTTTTTATTTCAGCTGAGCCCTATTGCTCTACTGACCATTTCTATGTCACGGGGCCCTAGGGACCCTTAACCATTTTTCTGTTACAGGAAAGACACACGACTTCCCTCCCACACACACCTGACTTCAAACCCCGAAATCCTTTTCTAATTTGAAAAGGACCCCTCCCGAGTAACAAGACTCACTCTCCCGACGGCGATCCAAGGGGCGCAGTTCGCCCGCATTGTCGTGGAAGATCGCCTGATCAAGACCCAATTCCCGGGCGTCGTGCTGGTCGCGGCGCGCACGATAAAGACATCCCCCGGGGGGCTGACGCTGGCCAAGCGATGCTCCAAAACAAGACGATCAACGGTACAGAAACAGCCGGGAACTAGTCCCTGTCAGCGGGACTTATAGGCGTCAGGACCAAAAGGAGTCGAGGGGAGCGAACCGCTGCCAGTCGCGCGGGTTTTGTTTGCGGGCGGCATCTTGTCTCCCAGGTAGAGACCCGCGAAAGTGGGAGCAGAGCTCGGCCCACCTTCGTACGACGGTCCCGGTCTACACGATGGGCGAGTAAGAAGCGATAATCTCGCTAGGATTGCCGACAAACCCATCAAAGTCTATTACACCTGCCAATAAATATTGGCGTTGTATTATTTATGTCATTATTTAATCATATATAGTATCGTCAGTTAATACATTCCTTTCTCTAATTCTTTTTATACAATTTTTGGCATAGCATTGGTGACAGTAATGTTCTCTATGTCTCTACAACTACTTCTCGTGCGCGTATATCCACAAGTTCATTTCTTTTTATACCTGAATGACTGGAAATAAGTACAGAATCTTATTATTTTATGAATTAGGCAGTAACAGAATATTCTGAGTCAAGGAGTTTGAACTAAAGATATTGCGGAGTGATTATAGCGAACCCAGTGTGTTGGAACAAATCGTTACATTTTGTTGGTTACGCATCTACACAAAGTACAGCTCTTCATAGTGTATTCATACAATTCATACAACAAACTTATATGGTCTTTCAATAGGGACACTCGAAATTTGTTATAGAGGCCATTTTGTTAAAGTAACAATTATTGAACTTGCTGTGAATTATTCAGCAGTGTAACGACATCAAGCAAATTTAGCCAGATTTATGCTATAGTCATCGAAAATTGGACCTGCTGAATGCGTACCACCATGCAAAGCCACGGCAAACATTTGAACAGAATTATATTTCACACGTAATGCCACAAAATACTATTTCAAATAAAAAAAAAAGCTGAGCAGATATCTCACACACAACTTGTTTCATTTACGTTTAAAAATCGAGCGTCCTTCTTGAAAGCTTCTTTAGAAAGAAGAAAAAACAGGGGCGAAGCATAATGAGATATAAGGAAGAAGATAATGAAAATCATAGTCTCGGTCATATGCTTAACAACCTTATATACAGTACCAATCTGAAGAAACACAATGAAACACAGCTAATATAGGGAGATGGAATAGAAGAGAAGGAATAGAGAAAATTGAGGATAATAATAAATGTAGTGCGTACTGAACGATCATAATAGAAGCATTATAACTAATAACGGTGGACACATATACAGAGATAGTGATAGAATAAAGACCATACAAATATATTTAAGATAGAGAAGATTTAGTTATTTATGTTATTCGAAGGAAGACGTAAGAATATAGATAATAAGAAAGTTGCGAAAGAGATGGAATAACCAAGCTACAAAGTTCAATAGTCAGAGTATCACTATTAATGTAGTAGAATGAATAGGGAGAAAATATTGAAAAGTGAACTAATGTACCACGCAATTTCTAACAGGTCTTAGATACTTTGTCACATGTCTACACAGACCAACGAAAGGAGAAAACAGTAGACGTTAGTATTATAAAGCAGAGGATACAACTGATGGAAGTGGAAAGGGATAACATTTTAAAGTAACACCAGGAAATGACATAATTTTCATGTTACAAAGTGAAGGACAATGGAAGAAGATCACAAAATAAATACAGAATAAAATTAAGGTGAAAGACAATTAAAAACAGAGGTGGGTATAGAGAAACCATAAGGAACAGCACGACCTACTACGTCGATGAAATGAGCAATAAGTTCTATGGTAATGGTGGGGGGCGGGTTAGTTGGTAATTATCCACCATAAGATTCTGTATACTACGGTGTGTTTAAAATGTATTTTCTTCCTGTATTCTTTACATATTATGTATACACGTGAGAACGATAAATCTACTAAGCGCCTAGTTATTTATCGGTGCAGTTTCATCATTTATTCCCAACACTATTCCCGACTTCTTATCACGTTTCCCCTAGTCATTAGGACCAAATTCCATTCTACAGCTCCAGCTGAGCCAGATATTTATTCAACTTAACCATTCATCAAATAAAATCTGTTAAA
The DNA here is from genome assembly GCA_037954035.1 of Rosalia funebris. Taxonomy (NCBI): domain Eukaryota; kingdom Metazoa; phylum Arthropoda; class Insecta; order Coleoptera; family Cerambycidae; genus Rosalia; species Rosalia funebris. The sequence continues at coordinate 6,114,891 of JAZFAV010000016.1, forward strand.
ACCCCATCCAGCACTAGCCTTATCGCGGCGCATAATGAAAAACTCCCCCTTCTTGACTCCACCACAAGGAAGACAATGTAAGACATTATAATATGTCTCGTAGGGAGACCCTAATGAAAGCTCGGCCGCTGCCTGCCGGTGACACCCTTTACCCACCTTGAGCGCTCCCTTTGAGCGGGACCCCGGTACCTCGCGGATCCCTTCCGCTCTTGCCAATCACGATTCTCATATCGTAGACAGCGGGTGGCTTCACGTGCCTCACTGGAAACTGTCTTAATATCGGTCGCAGGCAGCCGAAAGATGGATGACAAAGTCAAAACATCCCATTATACGGCTAAGTGATGTAATCATAAAATATGCAGTGTGTGCCGGGGCCTTTCTGGGAAATTATTCATCGACTATTGATTAGGACTCTGCGGCGGATCTGCGGAATGGTATTAATATATCACGGAGTTTATGAGGGATACGTAGGTGAGGGAGATTTCTACGTTTGATGAATATTCGCGTTTCCTAAAAAATGACGACGCGTTAGAGAAGACGTAACGTAATAAAGAGGGAAATCAAGGAAAAAAACTCTGGGGATAGATCAAGGGGTTTGCATGAATAAAATCACCATTAAGTTCTGAAGTTGGGAACTTTAATATTTGCAAAACGTTAGGCCACGTTCATGCATACAGGATGATTTGGGAGGGAAGGAAATGTTATTAGCGTGTTTCTCCTTAACACAGAAAATTACAGTACATAGTACTATGGAACATTTACTTGACGTTGATGTTTTGTTTCCAACTGTCTGTTAAAATACTTTTTATAACTCTGTCTGTTTACAATACGGTTACAATTCCCTTCAATGTACATTACATTATGGTATATAGATTTGGGCCTCATCAACCACTGATCGCATGGTTGGTCTCTTGACGATCCCCTCTTATCCGGGTCATTATCCAAAAATGCTGTCCCATAAAAGGAGCAATTTAGGCACGTTCCCCGCCTTAAGCCTCGCTTCCTCTAGGGGTTCCTAATATAAGGTACCTATTCTCCTCCAGTGTCGTACAGGTGTAAAGAAGATGAATCGAGGTTTCCTCGTCTTCTTTACAGTATTTGCAGGCCGGGCTGTCAGTCAGCCTCAGCTTGTGCTTATATGCATTCAGAGTACTATGGTGGCCCGTTATGATTCCCACCAGGGCTCTGGCTTTGTGCCTGTTCAATTTAATGAATTCTTGAGTCCATCTTTCAATCTCTGAGTATCCCATGAAAAGTTTGGTTATTCGACAACCCGTTACTCCTCTCCATCTTTTATTGTGCTGGTCTCTTGTCCAGCTATTGATGCGGTCACAAGAGGCCTTCAATGTAACATTATAATGTAATGTTACAATTGTCTTCAATGCCTTACGTGGGCTGTCTCATCTGGAACTACAGGATGTGATTTATGAATAAAGATAATAATACTTGACAGACTGAGGTTTTGTATTCTTCAGAATAAAACAGAGACGATGCGGCTATAGATGGAAAAGAATATCGTTCATATGACCACCTCGACTTATGTAGCATGAGTTGTCACATAACACGGTCACATAAAACTGGCTCTATTTCCCGAGTAACACATTGAATGTTTGCTTTGAGGTCACTGATTGTTGTCGGCTTGGTGACGTACACTTTTCCCTTGACATAACGCCAAATAAAAAAGTCCAGTGGTGTTAAATTACGTGATCTTGCAGGCCAATTGATGAGCGTTCCATAAATTGATCAGCATTCCGTGAGACAACATGATCAGAAAATTCGGTATGCAATAGAGCTATGGTCGCACGTGCTATATGACACGTTGCACCGTCTTACAGAAACCTAATATTCTTCAAATCCAATTCATCAATTTGCTGAAAAAATTAATTATTTAACATGTCACGATAGCCTTCCCCATTTACTATAAAAGCACTACCAGCTTCATTTTCAAAGAAGTACGTTTCAATTACTCCATAATTCCAAAATGCGCACCAAACTATGCATCTCTGTGGATGCATTTCCTTTTCGTGAACAGCATGTGAATTTTCAGCACCCCAAATGCGACAATTTTGTATGCTGACGTATCCGTCAAGATGAAAATGTGATTCATAGCTCAACAAAATTTTATTGCAAAAATCAGCATCACCTTCTCTCTTTTTTAACACCCAATTAACAAATGTACTACCTTGTACATGGTCTGTAACTTTTAACTGTTGTGTCTAACTAACTATGCTGATAGATCTATCCTTAAAGTCCGATGCGTGGTGTCTCTTGAGAGATCCAATTGATGTACACGACGTAGAATTGATGTATGTAGATACTCTCCGAACACTTTCTCTCACTGCAGTAATCTATTTTCACATTACCGACCACGATGAGGACTTATTGGTGCCGCCTCATCAATTACAGAACCCCTCGCTTCAAATTTCTTTATTAATTCACGAACTGTTATCTGACAGAATACAATTCAAATCCTCTAGTTTCAACTGAAACACTGTATATATGTAGATAAATCTAATCTTCTTGATCTATCTCGGCCATCTTCAACAAATTTTATCAACATATCCGACCCCCATTTTCCTGAAGTACTCTATTTATTCCGGCTCGTGGAAGAACAATTTGTTTTTAGAAACCCATTGTTATCCGAACTCGTCCATATTCTATTCAATGAGCCTTCTTCAATAGGTAACAATTATAGTTAATATTTCAATATCGTCCACTTGTTATAAATTTTTCCAATAGGGTTTGTTTATTTGTTCCATCCAATGGATAATGTGTCGTAAATCTGAATCTAAGTTTCTTTCTGCTATAGAGAAAGAAGCATTCTGCTATGCGACGGAATTAAAGAACCTTTCTTCAAATCAATGTCGACGTCGCTAATCAGGGATGTCCTTCGACATCGATTATGTAGTTCTTTGTTTTCTGTTCATTTACAGTGGGAGCAATTTTCTATTACATCTTCATTTTTACGAAAATACCTTTTCGTTCTTCAATCTAAAAGTAATATTCCTATAGTTTCTGAAATTGTTATTTCCTAACTTCTGGCCCATTAAAATGTTCTTGTATTTTCAATTTTGGGCAATGAGGCAGTGCGTTTATTCCCTAAAGTTTCAGCGTTCTCTGAAACTGCAGAATACTTTCACGGCTAATTGTTCGACAAAATCTTCTGGGACTGTCTGATATATTAGATATACTAGATGGGCTATATGGACTTCACATTGCTGGCGATTCATTAATGAGCCCAGTGCTCTCTACCTTTCAATTGTTCCCGATAAACTTGTCGCAGGTGTTTGTCCCGAAACCGCATTTGTAGGTGAACAACTACCTGTGATCTAATAGACAACCCTAACAAACTAATTTTCATGATTTCATGATGTTTTTTAGATATTCTAGGGCTTCACATCGTACAGCTGCCATTAATAAAGAATAAAGTATTACGATTGTACATAGATTATCTAATTTTTGTCGAGTTCTGGTTATTGATTTAATCTTTTTCCTTTTATCTTTAAGCCATCAACATTTTTCTTCTTATGTCTGCAATTCTACTCATTTTCTTATTGAAATCACCTATTATTTAATTTATTACGTTCTTAATAGATCAACATCCTTTTCCCACTGCGGTTTTTATGTTATCGGTATCACGTAATTTATTAACCGTAAATAATATGTTCTCTCAGTGTAGCTTCTTCTATTTCGTCCGACGCTTCAAGGATGTTGTGAGTTATTGCCCAAAATTTTCTATGTCCACATTTTAACAAATTCTCCTTATCCATTTGAGACGTTGTAAATTCAGGCTCGACGATAGAGATGGTCAGTGAACGCGGATTAATTTATCAAATTTGTAACTCTGGATGTGACTAAAGTGAGGCATGGCCATTGCCCGGCGCTGACACCATCCCGTCGGCTGGTTTATTTGCGGAGCTTTCAATCAGGCATGATCGAATGTGACAACTAAATTCTTAATACACCTAAACAATCGAACAGATTAGACTGAGCGTAGACACGAAATTGCAATTTACATTTGTAGATACAGAGCTTTTAACCATTATAATTATTTAATGTATGGTGTGGTATCTAGAAATAAATCATTTTAGCGAATATACAGAATGTCCTACAATTAATTTACAATGATATCCGAATCCATCCTACAGTCCCTAGTACATTTTTTTTACAAATATTACAATAATAAAATTATATTTGATATCGTAAATTAGCTAAAGGGGCGCTTAAGGATATAGGAGTAGAACAGCAATCCTTTCAGCCAAGAGATTTACAAAGTTCCTTCAGAAACCAAAATCGATTAAAATGGGAGAGCCTATGGAAGGAATTCGTTACAAAATCTAACAATCACTGCACATTAATTCACTCTACTCTACCATCTAATACTTCTATTGACAATATGACATTAAAATGCCACACCTCAACAGACTCAAATTAAATCATGCACGCTTTCCCTCACGTCTACATCGCATTGGAATCGTTCCTACTCCATATTGTCCTTGTGATAATGCATCAATCGGTGATCTTAATCATATGTTCTTTAATTATATAAATAACTATCAAGCTACCAGGAAATTGAAAACCACATTAATTAAACAAGTACAGTTGCCTACAAATCTGACTTCCCTACTTAGTAAAAATTGTATGCAAATTAATAAGGCTTTGATACAATTTCTAAAAGGAAAAACAAAAATTTATAAAATTAAATGTCTGAATGTATGAAGATTGTATATAATATATAATAAAACCTATTGATTTCCCTCATGTTATGTATTCCTTCATTCCGAGGTCTATTTTCTTTGTTTAAAACTAGTAAGTCGCCCTGAGCGACCCCTGGGCGTGAAAACATGTTTCTTTGTTTCTTCCTTATAAATGAGGTTTGCAATTTACTAAAAAAAAAACTGAGAAAAAATGACACAAGCTACTGTTGAATTGTAATTTAAATTACAACGAAAAAGTAACTTATTAATAATAAAAATTTTTATGGCGAAAAGGCACCCTATGCCTGAAGCCAAAAAATCCTCACATCAACAATGCTATCCATTATACCTGCACCATCTTAAGCGGCTTAAATAATGATCAATATAGGCAAAAGTATAGAATTATTACTAGTTGAAAAAAAAATGCTGACTATTTACTGGTTGTTTAATTTTTTTAAAATATTACAAAAAATATTCGCTTCAATATTGCACCCTAACAGAAAAAAACTGAATCATGTTATAATTTCCAGTGCCTACTTGGAAAATTTTCATTGTATAAATATTTTCAACTGTTGATTAAAATTTTTATAAGCTGAAATAAGTCCTTATTATTTAAGGAAAATGCCAAAAATTTTTATTTATTATACACCACATTTCACTTTAATGTTAAAATTTTATTCCAGTTAAAGAAATGCGGAAATACATAACTTCGATAACAATACCACATGTCATCGACTGTCTTGTCTGATTCACTAAAATATGAAGAGTAGAGTGTAGCAATGATTTCTAATTGATATGAGTAATTGTGCTTTAAATGAAATGACAGATTTAGGAGGCCATAAAAAAAGGATTTTAAATTAGGTGAGAGGGTAATAATATTAAATATTTGAAATGAATTTTTTTTTTTGGAAAGTTGCTTAAAGTCTTCTTTTTCTTCTTGACCTTTATCCCATTTTATTTTGGGGTCGGCTATTCTAGTACTACTGCGTCCCATCATATGGTTGTAGGTTGTCTCATTTGTTATACTTGTGATTTTCAGGTCGTTTTTTATAGTTTTGCATCCAGGATACCGGGGGTCGTCCATAGCCTCGTTTTCCCTCATCTATGGAAAGCAGTTCTTTAGTCATTACCATTACCTCACACCTGATATGAAAGACCATTCAAAACAATTGACTGAAAGGGGAGAATCGACTTCAAAGAAGGCGAAGACAGTTCCATCTGCAGACAAGGTCATGCCGTCAGTATTTTGGGGTGCGTGTGAGATAATTTTCATTCTTTGTCTTCAGAAAGGAAAAACAATCAACAGCGATTATTATCCGAACATATTGCAGCATTTCAGTAATGAAATCAAGAAATAACAACTGCATTTGGCGAAAAATAAAGTTCTGTTTCATCAGCACAATGCATCAGTTTACACAATCATTATCGCGATGACCAAATCAATGAATGAAAGTTCGAATTCAATCGAAAGCTTCTTCGCTTACCCTATTCGCCAGATTTGGCCCACTCGGATTATTTTCTATTTCCAAACTTAAAGAAATGGCTCGGTGGTAAAAGATTGCCTTAGTAGAGACTCTAAGAAATATATGTGATGAATATCGAAGTGTGGATGGTCTACGTAGGGAGTGGTGATTCTTTTTAAATTATGTTACTTAGAAGCTATTGAAAATATCGTACTCCTTTCATTTCAAAAATCGTACCGTCCGTAAAAGAACAGTTGAAGGATCTTGCATTTAGAATGTCTTATTAGAGGCTCTAATAAAAGTCTGTGATGAATATCCAAGGTATGTATGGTCTACGTAGGGACTGGTGATTTTTTTTTAATTATGTTGCCTAAAAACTTCTGGAAATATCGTACTTCTTTCATTAAAAGAATCGTACCGTCCCTAAAAAAGCAGTTGAAGCATTTTGCTTTTAGTGTGTCTTAGTAGAGACTCTAAGAAATATATGTTATCAATATCGAAGGTGTGTACTGTCTACGTAGAGTGGTGATTTTTTTTTTTAATTATGTTACCTAAAAACTATTGAAAATATCGTACTTCTTTCATTAAAAAAATTGTACCGTCCCTAAAAATGCAGTTGAAGCATCTTGCTTTTAAAGTATCTTAGTAGATACTCTAGTAAAAGTCTTTGATGAATAACGAAGGTGTGTACGGTTCATGTTTGGAGTGGTTTTTTATTATGTCGTCTAAAAACTACTGAGAATATTTTACTTCTTTCATTAAAAAAATTGTACCGTCCCTAAAAAAGCAGTTGAAGCATTTTGCTTTTTGGGTGTCTTAGTGGAAACTTTAAGATATGTGTGTGATGAATATCGAAGGTGTGGATGGTCTACGTAGGTAGTGGTGATTCTTTTTATATTATGTTGCCTAAAAACTACTGAGAATATCATACTTCTCTCATTAAAAAAATCGTATTGTCCCTAAAAAAGCAGTTGAAGCATATTACTTTTAGAGTGTCTTCGTCGAGACTCTAAGAAATGTCTGTGATGAATATCGAATGTGTGTACTCTCTACGTAGAGAGTGGTGAGTTATTTTTTAAATTATGTTGCCTAAACACCCCTTAAAATATCGTACTTTTTTCATTAAAATGATCGTATCGTCCCGAAGATAGCAGTTGAAGCATATTACTTTTAGAGTGTCTTCGTAGAGACTCTAAGAAACGTCTGTGATGAATATCGAAGGTGTGCACGGTCTACGTAGGGTGTGACGATTTATTTCTTAAATTATGTTTCCTAGAAACTGTTAGAGACAATTCTGTTCTATGGTTACTAAACGCACTCCTGACTGAGTCCGTGGTCGCTGTCGATCTGTGGAACATGAGGAGATTTTACGTGATCTATGGCCATTTTTGTACGTTTTTGTAAGTGTGTGTAACTAACTGTCTGTAGGTTGTAAAGTAAACTAGTAAAACTTGTGAATTGCTTTATTTATAAACTCTGATCACCACTGTGCTACACTCTACAAAAAAAAACTACTGACAATATCGTATGACTAACCGCTATCGTATCGCTAACAATGAAGAGATAGCGTTTGCGATTGATGACTATTTTCAGAAGTTCGACGATTCTCACTATATTTCTTCCCAAATTTATGTGTTTTCTTTGTTAGTTAGGGTATTTTTGAGACTACCCTCGTATGACCTGAAACTTTTTTGTTATCTAACTTAAACCACGTAAGTTAGTCACGTAAGCTAATATTATATTTGTTATAATAATTTGAGATATTAAAAATATTCTCGAAAAGTTGCACGTATATTTAGAACTCTTTCGTTCGGAAAAGTCACATAACAATCACGTTTATATAAGTTGACGTAACTAATTACGTTAATTAAAATATTGTTCCACCCTGTATATTGGCGAAAAGTAAAATTTTGCACCCACCTGATAAATTACGTAGTCTCACGTGAAAAATTATTCCTACCGTCGAGTAATTTTAATATTGTCTAAGACGGCCTTTATTAAAACCCATATATTTCTTGAAATAACGAAGATTGATCGCAAGGGGGCGCTAATGGTTCGCACATTAGCGAATAATTTTTATTCAACAGTGCATTAAATCCGGTGCCCCATAGAATTCCTCAATTATCGACATAATTATTAAATCGACCTTAACCCGGGTTGCGCGAGGTCATTAATAGAACTCAGGATATTACCGAAAATGTTTTTTCCTCATTATGTAAGCGGCGTTTATTTATTTTCAACGCACCAATTAAGCGTGCATAGCGCGCTAATGCACAATTTTAGATGGCTGGTCTCATTTTAAAATGAAAACTGAGGTATGGAAGCCTCAGAAAACGTTATTTTCTGAGGAATTCCATCCGAGTTTCATACAAGGTGGAAAGCACATTATAAAATACCTATTTTTGCCTCTATTTTACATACATTTTTTAAACGAAATTTTATATATATATATATATATATATATATATATATATATATATATATATATATATATATATATATATATATATATATATATATATATATATATATATATATAGGGTGTCCAGAAAGGGTTGGGGGTATTTGTAGATTCAATAAAAAAAAAACTAGAACTCAGAAAAAATAAATTTTTTTGTTAATTTTTAGACAAGGTTTTGGAAAATTAAGTACTAAAGATTATGTTCTCCAAATGTTGACCCTCACGTTGCTGGCACTCCTCTAACCGTAAACGGAAATTAGCCACCACGCGTCTACACATCTCTCTGGAAACGGCGACCATTTCGGTGCGAATGTTGTGCTTTAATTGCACTAAAGTTCGTGGTTTGTTTACATACACTTTCTCTTTAAGGTATCCCATAAGAAATAATCAAGAGGTGTAAGATCAGAAAATTCGAATCAGGATTCGAATGTTTGAGAATACCGGTTCGACTGTAAAAATTCGCAATCCAGGTCGCCTCTACTCTGTTCGAACCCCACAAGCGATTGAAGAAGTGAGAGTTTGCGAATTGATTGAGAAGGATTTTCACGCACTGAAACTCTCACTTCTTCAATCGCTTATGGGGTTCGAACAGAGCACGGGCGACCTGGATTGCGAATTTTTGCAGTCGAACCGGTATTCTCAAACATTCGAATCCATTTTCTGATCTTACACCTCTTGATTATTTCTTATGGAGATACCTTAAAGAGAAAGTGTATGTAAACAAACCACGAACTTTAGTGCAATTAAAGCACAACATTCGCACCGAAATGGCCGCCGTTTCCAGAGAGATGTGTAGACAGACGCGTGGTGGCTAATTTCCGTTTACGGTTAGAGAAGTGCCAGCAGCGTGAGGATCAATATTTGGACAACATAATCTTTAGTATTTAATTTTCCAAAACCTTGTCTAAAAATTAACAAAAAAATTTAATTTTTCTGACCTAGTTTTTTTTTATTGAATCTACAAATACCCCCGACCCTTTCTGGACACTCGTTATAAAGTGATTAATGTGAGTGGGGCAGAAGATATAAGCTTTTATAAATGCAACGCTTTGTACATTATCATATTATTAAATTCACCTGGACAAGTTGATTTCAGATCCTTATAACGCTTCTTGTTACTGACCAATACTGTTATTACTTGTTGATTAATTAATTACGGGAATGAAACTGATACTATTGGAAAACATATTCATCTTCCTTGGAGATCATTGATATCATCTGACTTTATTGCATACATTTTATTCCTGAAATAAACTCACAGAAAGAACCCAACGACGTAAGGTCTGGTGGAATAGGTCGTCAGTCAACAAGCATCTCTTCGCCAAATCCATTTTTATGAAAAGTCAGTTTGTGTACTCTCTTACAATTATAGAATAATGAAATGAGGTGTTGCCCTGTCGTGTTAAAATCAGACAGTTTAAATCAGTAGGGTGAAATCTAATACATTTGGATGTAGGTTTACAAACAACAGGAACAAATTCATCTCTGATGGGATTTAAATATTATTCAGCTCTAAATTTTCTTCAATAAAAACTAAACCAATAATATGGTTGGTGATGACTGCCAAAATGTTAACCATTTAAGGACTGAAGAATTGGGTGTGCCTCACGCACCTACTGAGGGTTATCCTTTGACTGATTCCTAGAGTTTTACAGTATTAATATTGGAATCTTAAATACTCGATAAAATGGTAACTGTTACTGCTGGGCAATAATGGGAAAACGTGTGAGATTTCTCTATATATGCGTAGAAGAAAGAATGATGGCAGCATTGTGCTATTTACTTAGACCAGGCTATTTAGTGCGCACCTCGTGGGTGGTCCGATAGAGAATTCCCTTGACCAAATGAATGACTTGATCAAATTCAAATTATCAACATTTCTATTCGATGAGTTTCTGATGAAGTATTGCTACTTGGTAAGAATGTGTTTAATATTCACAAAGAGTTAGTAAAAACGTTGAATATATCTGAATATTCCCTAATAGCAGCGGAGAATAATAGATATTTTCTAGAGTAACAAAGAGACGGAATTACTACGGTGGGCATATAATAACGCAGAGCTAATAAAATTCAAGTGTTTCCTGCACATCTGGAGCATTATTGAATGACCTATGATATTCTCTAATAAAGCTGAAATAATATCATTAGTACTCATGTCATGTTCAGTGTATTAGGCTAGGTCCTATATGTATATCCTGAGATATTGTATTTTTATTACTTGGTGCTATTTGATACCTCCTTCTGGGATTTGTCTCCTCTTTGTGCAATTCCCCATCCGCAACCTGAAGCTTATTTAATAAAGAAGATCTGTTTCTATGTATAGGGTGTCCCAGCAAGAGGTAGCCAATTATTACCCGTGGTTTCAACTCCTGTGTCAACTGGATCTTATACGCATTAAAATGAATGTCTTTCGTCAAAATTCTCTGTAATGTTGACTTTGAGACATTTGATTGTTGGGAACGACGACTTACGGATATGGTCTTATCTGCAGCCACACTTGCACTGACCGCTTCAATATTTTCAACTGAGCATTGTCCACAGTGACATATTTTGTAGGTGTTTGTTTATCACACACGGAGCCACTTTCTCTGAATTTCGCTATGACGCGTTGAATGGTCCGCTTAGCAGGTGCCTCACGACGACCCATAATTGCACGTAATTTTCTTTCAGTGCCCACAATTAAACCATTACTTTCGTAGTACGCTTTGACAACAAATATGCGTCGCTGAACAGTATAGCGCTCCATTTTGTAATGGCATACTCTACACGTAATAACTACGAAGCATCAGCTTCCAAAACCTGCCACAAGAGTAATGGCGGCTAGTTTAAATCGACTACCTCTCGCTGGCACACTACATATAAAAAATATCTTTATATACAAATGTTGATGAATAGATCATCCTACTATGACGAAATCCAGCAGAGAGATGTGATGCAGTTTCCCAGAATCTGTATTCGGTATTCTCAGAAAATTAAGCCATTAAATCCATTGCGATTATTAGTATAAGGCTATGCTCTCGTCATTATGAATGAAGAATTGGTGGCAGTTGCTCAGCGATCGCTAAACAAAATCGGATATGGTCCCGTTTGATATGGCATTATAAAAAAACCTAACTTTTATCCACCATCAATGTTTACTTCACACATTGGAGTGTCTTTTTTATTAAAATCATATTTTGGGCAGCTGTATCACATTTCTGCTCAATTACTTTCGTGAGAAAACAGAGTACCCACATCCATGTTAAGTTACAAATACAAATGTGTTTTTTATGCTTCGTCGCCCCATCATTGGGTCCATATTAATTCTTATTAGTGTACGTTCTGTCGTCATGGAATTCTTTCGATCAATCCTATAGCTTCAAAAAATAAAGCCCGCCACAGGTAGGATTCAACTTTGTCCCGGATTAGAACCGAACGACATACAGCTGTTTCGAACTCATTAGTTCTCATTAGTGCCGTACACAGTACGCCGATCCAAGAGAAATGCCGAATGAAATTTGTGGGGTATACATTTTTATCGATACGATCTATGTCAGTAACGTATATTTCTTGATTTCCGACTTATATGTTACTGACAATCCTATAGTACACCTAAATTTGCAGACTGTCCATAAATCTAACGCTTTCACTAACCTCATGGAAATGTCAGATGTTTTATTCGGGTTAGATGGTTATATATTAATATAATTATTGTTAACAAAGATTCGCGCCTGTTATAGATTAATGTTTCACGATTTTACATAGTCACAAGTAATGCACAGTCTATCAAAAGGAGAAGGCTTGGACTACTATCCACACCAGCTTCAATAGTATATTGATGCATACTTAAAAGACAGGTTCATTTTATACGATATACAGTTTCCCTTTGCTAATCAACGATAAATTCCCTGCCTTATTAAATACAGAAACATTGGCAAGGCATGTCTATACAGAACCGGAATCAATTTCAAATCTCTCCCGTGGAGCAATTACAATTTAATTCCGAGTTATGCAAAATTTCCCGTGACGACAATTTTTTGCATGTTTCTCTTTCCAGTCAACACGAAATATAATTTTTTATGGGGCAATATAACCCTCAACTGAAAAATTATAAAATGTTGTCGTTTGAAGTATTAGAAAACTCTATAAATAATATTTTGACATCATATTTCTGCGTGACTGGGAATATTAAGCTTGTGGTCTTCTGAGAAATGGGGGTATTAGCATATTTCTAAATGAAATACATCGTTTTTCTTTGAGGTTTTCCCTTTGATCGAGATTTGTGTGTGTGTAAGGGCTTCGATTCGTTTCATAGTTTTTTATTGATATTTATTTCATGTTTTGGAACCTATTATTAAACTTACATACGTTTTTAAAAATAACTCGATTCTTCTGTAACGGTAAATTTGGAAGTTTTGTTGTATACAATACAGCAATATTTGGAAAGTCCAATTTATATATTGTAAGAATTCTACTGATGAGTTGATTCAATAACATACAAGATGAGTATGAGATGTATCATTGAGAAACATTTTCGAAATATTCCTTTTGAATATGTAGGCAATAATGAATTTCAAAAGATTCCAATAATATCAAAAGATACTAATGTGTGCGCAAAAAAATTATGTTAGTGGATGTCGCCAAATTAACTCTGTGACACATAAAAAATGTGCTGGTAGACAACGCATTTATACAGTTATCGACAAGACCCTATCAATGTATCAAGAAAATGGATTTTCTGAACATGCATCCATGTAAGTCATATGGAAACCTTAACGCCTTTCTGACGAAGCATAACAGTTTCATATTTTGGAGTGCATTAGTTCTTAAGATACATGAATTTAGTACTAATACTAAAGGTCTATGCCCGCTACACCGTAAAATATAATGTGCATTAATTTGTATCAGGCAACGCCCACGTTCGCCCACTAGACCGTTCCATTACCGGCCAACACCGTAGCTTGCCATGACTGGACCAGCAATGCAAATTATATTTGTTTGCATGTGTCGATAAGGTTACGGTGCTAGTATGATAAGGTGTAGTGGGCAGAGATCTTAAGTATGCTTCCATCGAGATGGCACTCACTCACGACGGAGGTGGCGATCCATGGCACAGGATCGCGCCCACCTTACTTCCGATGTGATTCAGTATCCCTCGCTGGCTAACTGCTAGCTGGAGTTTTCCCACGTTGGTAGAATTCTTTATGAGAGTATCTTAGCGTATGAGAGAGTGAGAACCACGGCACCTGCTGATCTCGATGATGCGCAATGTATCAAGTGTTGACAGTAAAAACTGTCGTTCCCTCGGTGGTCGTACGAAGTGTATACGTATATGAAATTACTTCCTACGAGTAACTTATGTTGGGTCTGGTCACATAAATGCTCCAGGAATCAAATTTTGCTGCTGAATACGATGGTGAAAATACCTAAAGCTGTTGAAGGCACTGGATCAGACTAAGCAGCAGGAGCGCGTCAAATGCACTGAATAATGTTGTTTGTTTTCCCCTATATTTATGTGATTTGAGAAAATGATCGTTAAATCATCTACGTCACTTGATTTCCTCCACAGTTGCATTTCGTTGACGTTATTCCAGCCGCATGGATCAGTAGCAGGTGGTCTTGCTACGCCATCAAGCTTAATGTGTATATTTGGGAGACTTTGTATCTGACGTCACAAAATACGGGTCAAACTGAACATAGCATGACACAACGTGTTCAGAAACATATGAGTTTATCCAATTAAGAAAAGCTCCTCTAAATCCCAATTTACAGTTCCTCTGAATCCTAGGACTGCAGAGAGGAATTTTTTAAATAATGGAAACATTTCTAAATTAATAGATAAATTGGTAAGAGAGCATTTTATTTGCATTAGATAAGTATGCCAAGATATCTGCTATAACATAATTAAGGAATTGGAGTATTTTCAAGGTGAGACTATCAACTCCTGAGGAATTTTTTGATTTGAGACTATGAATAGTAGTATTATATCATCTAATGCTATAAGTTACATAAAAAAATGTACCTGTTGCATTGTCACAAGTAGTACATATTGAGAATGTATTACCTGAGAAATTCTGATTAATTTTATTACTTGCTACTCTTGTAAAATAGCAACTTATAGCAAAAATAGCAAACGCATTGCAATCATCAAACCGATTTATTTTCAGACCCTATTTCATTATTAAAATTAATATATATTTCATTATTAACACACTTCGTACGACTCAAGTGTGAATTAACAAGTTTCCATATTTCTTCGTCTTATTTGGTGCATTAAAGGATTCTCCTGAAATAATGTCGTTTTTATATATTGTAAATTTTTATATTTCTTTTTTATTTTCGTTACATCCACTTTGTAGTAAAGGATTATGAGTAATTTTCATCAGCGTAAATAAGTTTTGTAAGTTCTCGAACTCTCCAAAGATTTCCTCTAGCCATTAGTTTCCCAGATAGTTATTTTTATTTTTTATTTCTTTTTAGTTACTATAGTGCACAGAGTATTGTAAATAATTCAGTATTATTAAAATCATTTTCAACGTTACTCAAGTAAATATCTCTAATGCTATTAAATATATTTAGAAATGTTTGACATTATTAAAATAAATTAAGATTGTCTTCAGAAACGTCTCGAATTTGATGAGAATCAATTTGTAAGTTCTCAGGTTTATTAAAGTAATTTAAGTTTACACAAATTATACAACTTTTATTATTGTACATATACAACTCAAAGACTCGCTTTGTATACTTGTAGTAATCCGCAAATTCATAAACTACCCCACTGAATAAAAGCCTAATTTCTAAACTCTTGAAAAAGTTAAGAATTATTGAAACATCAAGATTTTCTTTCTCGATGAAGAAGTAAATAATTTCTCTGCAAGACCAGCCCCCGAGAAGCTGTGTACAGCAATAAATACTAAGTCGGGTAGTTAGCCTCGGCGAACTGCTTAATTTATATGGGACAGACGTTTCAAAAGCCATAAAAGTGATAAAATCTTTGAGAAGTTGCCCTTTTACATTTGTAGAGTATTAATTACCGACCATTTAAGCGCTTTTATTTAAAATAAATATACGACTATCAAGGCATCTGGAAGAAGTCGGATAGTCTGAGTCGTCTGAGAGGACGTTGTCGTGATGCGGGACAGCGGTTAGTGATTTAATGGCTTTATTAGGAATATATACGATTTTCTATTCTAAGGTATTCGATCGACTGGGTGCTATTTTGCGGACTCATTAATTGATAGAAGGACCATCACTTTATTACCTATCATTTTTGGTATTATATAAAGTGATTGAAAATAATTTCTTCCTACTCACACTATAACTCATCTAAGGATAGTCGTAAATCAAGATTATAACAAAGATAATTGCGATTGTATTAAACTGTTGTTTCGCGAAACTGTGTTATTGTACAGCGTTAACGTTTAGAAGAAAAACGAAGAATAATATAAGACACTGTATATTTGGCACAAAAATCCTCAGTTAACAACTTTTAAAATTTAGTGCGCTTCTAATAATGAAAGTATGCTTGTAAATGATTGTAAAGAACTAGCAAATTTGAAACGTTTGAAATCGTTACAAGGGTTGGCCAGAAATATCTAGTTAAATATGTTGCTTCATATAACTCGATACGTTGCACAGAAACCCAATCAATTCTTGTGCACAGAAGCATAATCCAATTTTTATTTTCACGAAAAACTATCGTAAAGGTCTTGTAGTGTATTGATTTAACTTATAGGGATAAATAACTTATAGGGATAAACTATAACAAGAGAACGATGATTCTCGTAAAATTTTATGACGCACATGGCACGTTACTCACCCGTGAAACGATCCATTGCATCTGTATTTCCAAAACGTCGTGTCTAACAAACATATGCGCGCATATTTATCACGATCACTTTCCGATATGTTCAGCAAATAAATGAAGAAAGTATTTCAGGAGATCCTGTACCGGGTTAGTCACCTAAAATTGACCCCCCCTTTATTTCTCTTAATTTCAATCGAATCGAAAAATTCAAAACAGCATTTTACATGATTTTTTATGAATTTTTTGAATATTTAAACAAATGTTCAAAAACACTGCAAATTGAAAGGGGGCGAACATTTTCTTATTTCTTTTAAATGGAGTACCCTGTATTTTTTTTTACTTAAAAAAGTTACCCACAGTTTTCTGATCACAAAAATATATAATTGTTGTATCTTGGTAAGTATAGTTCTTGAGATATTCATACAAATATATAGTCACATCACAGGAATAAGTTTGGCATAAGACCATAAATCAGGAGAGCTATGAACCGAAATGATTTAAAGAAAGAATAATGCTTCGTTTGACAGTTATGTTATGTTTGACTTATGTTTGATTGTTATATTATTAATGCGTTTTAAGTTAAGTTTTAATACACTTGTTAATATATCTAATGTATTGATATGGGATATTCATTAGTCGAAAGGAAAGAAATATTAGAAATTTACTTAACCAGCAATAAAAACAAATATATAGCTAAAAGAGAATATGCAAGAAAATATCCTGAAAGACGCGTTCCCTCCAAGAACACTGTCTCTAATATTTATCTCAAGTTTGGGGACAGCGAATTCTTAAAAGATAAGAAACGAGAAAGAAAGAAGCCCAAAACAGGAGAAGAAATGGAAATGGACGTTTTACTTTGTTTTACCGAACACCGCAATAAATCTACTAACGCTGCTGCAGAAGAATTTAATATTTCTCAAGCAAATATAAGACGTATATTAAAACGTCACAAATATAAGCCTTATAGTATTTTGCCAGTTCAGCTTTTAACTGAAAATAACTTTGCCGACAGAAGAGCTTTTAGTAGAGAGATGATTGAGAGAGCAGAAAACGACAATAACTTTTTAAAAAACTTATTTTGGACCAATGAAAGTAGCTTTTCAACGGCTGAACTTTTTAATAGGAAAAATGCACATTATTGGGCGCCCGCAAATCCACATATTATAAAAAAGATAAAAACCCAAGGATATAATACAGTAAATGTGTGGTGCGGTATTCATCAAAATACAATTGTGGGTCCCGTATTCATTAATGGGTCCTTGAATGCAGTTCAGTATTTGAATATTCTTCGGGGTGAAGTAGAGAACTATTTAGATAATATTCCCCTTGCAACCAGGAATTCTGTTATTTGGCAACAGCATGGTGCTCCTCCACACTCTGTATGGAACGTAACGGAATACTTAAATGACAAATATCTATTTTGGATAGGAAGATACGGTCCTATACATTGGCCTGCTAATAGCCCAGAGTTGAGTCCTTTGGACTTCTTTTTGTGGGGAACACTAAAACAAAACATATACGGAAAATTCGGTATATAATAACTCGGATGAGTTGAAGGACTGTATCAGTCAAGAAATAGAAAATTTGCGGCAAAATGTTCATTTATTTAAAAACGTTAGAAATGAATTTATTAAAAGATGCCAACTGTGCCTTGATAGAAACGGAGGATACGTGGAGAACATATAGATATGTTTAATTTTAATAAAGTTCATTGGTTTTATGTTATTTATTGTTGTGCATTGTTTTTTTTATCATTATTTCGTTATTTATGTTTTGTGTTCATTAAACTTTGTTGTTGTCATTTTAATAAAGGTTTATTTGTTTATTATAATTTATATGTGTTGCCGCATAAAAGAATTTTCATACTTTTTTTCTTAAAAAACAAGATGTGTCGTTATATCTCAAAAACATAGCTCTCCTGATTTATGGTCTTACGCCAAACTTATTCCTGTGATGTGACTATATATTTGTATGAATATCTCAAGAACTATACTTACCAAGATACAACAATCATATATTTTTGTGATCAGAAAATTATGGGTAACCTTTTTAAGTAAAAAAATACAGAGTGTTCTATTTAAAAAAAATTAAGAAAATGTTCGCCCCCTTTCAATTTGCAGAGTTTTTGAAAATTTGTTTCAATATTCAAAAAATTTATAAAAAATCATGTAAAATCCTTTTTCGAATTTTTGATTTGATTGAAATTAAGAGAAATAAAGGGGGGGTCAATTTTAGGTGACTAACCCAGTAAATAAAAAGTTATGATTTTTAAGATATGTGCTTTAGTATTTTGTCTTTAGATTTTTCTTAGGTTACTAATGAATAATATTGGCCTATAGTTATTTTTATCTAATTTACCGCCGGTTCTATATACTGATGTAATAACTGTCAGCGTCTCTGATCTCCTGTAGAAAAATAACAGTCACTAGACCTTTATCTCAAATGAAAACTACGGTTAACCGTAGACGAGGTAGTAGATTCTAAGCAACATTCTATGGATAACGTCACAGTACATACACTTGATCCACTTCGACCGCTTCCTGCATATTTATAATCCAGTAAAAGATTAGGCAAATGCAGCTTTAAACCAAGTTTCCACATGTGTTTTTATTTCTTATCATTTCAACAAGCTATTATCGAAGTATATATTATTGTCGATTAATTTTTTACAATAGTTAACTTTCACCCAGTCTTCACTGTGAGACAAATCTTTATTGTGATAAGTTAATTGATTGTGACACGTTTCCTAAAGATGTTAGACAGTTTTAATAATAAATATTTTACTTGTATCGAAGTAGAAAGGCGATTTTCGTAGTCTAGGTAAGTTCCTTAGAACTTGTTACTTTTCCCTTACTCTAATTTAACTAATCCTAAGTGCGACCCTGCTTTACATCAAAAGGTAATTACCCTAACACACAGACAAAAATCTTCAAACCCTCTACATAGCCTGCTTAATATTCGTATTAGTTTTCTGGAGCAAACCCACAACATCGCAACACAAAAATAGAAGTCGTTCAGGTGCCCGCATTTCCATATGAGCGAGACGATTGGAGCTGACCATTCGCTGTAATTGGCATGATGATCCTCAAGGGTAAGTTACCGCGGCACCCGAATTAATAATGCCGGCCATTCAGACGCATAATGCAGCGATAACGATGCAATGGAATGCGGACCGGCTAGCGGCCATGGGGAGTATTTGGAGGATTTCGTGGTCGAGGCCTGTGCCGTTCATGATGCTACCGCAAGGAATCGATTTAATGTGTATTCATAATGAAGGAGCAATGCATTTTAAAGAGGTGGTAACTAAAAAAGATAAGTAATTTCATTGCATTTACGTTTATTTTTAGAAAACGTAAGTTGCCAGTTGCTTTGTGCTGACAGCAAAATTACAGAGCGGAAGGAGTAGCAGCGGTTTTTATATGACTGAGGTTTGTCTGTCGCCAACAATACCTTAAGAGTTATTTCGAGTTAACTAAACCACAAGTAAACAGGTGATGATTCAGAGATAACAAACCGTGTATATAAAACATAAATAAAACATTTTAGTTATATAATCTTATATTAGTTCCACATCAATAATTACTTTTATTTTTATAACTTAATGTGGTAATTAACTACTATCTTAAAAACGCCACACTAACCATATCTGTAAAAGAGGAGACACATAATTATAAGAAGTTAAAACTGGAATTCGCAAAAACATAAACCCAAGAAAAAGCCCAGGGTATGACGTCATCACAAGGAATGTTATAAAATAACTTCCAGAAAAAGCGTTACTCGTGTTTTACAATGCACTCCTTAGAATTGGGCACTTTCCGTCTCACTGGCAAGATGGACAAATCATCTTTATCCCCAAACCTGGAATATCAGTAGAGGAAGTGTCATCATGAAGGTCCATCAGGCTCATCATTATGAGATCATCAGTCCTAAGACTGGTTGGACGCTAACCTCCAGCTTCTCCTATCTTGTGCTAACCTACGCATTTCGCTAATTGTGCTACAACCTACATCCCTTACTATTTGCGAGCAATAGTCTAATCAAGGCCTACCTCTGCCTCTCTTCACTCCTATTTCTGCCTCCAAAATATCGCGGACTATTCTCCCATGTCTCAGCAAGTGACGTACCATTCTATATCTTCTCTTCTTTATGTTTTTCCACATACTTCTTTTCTCGCCGACTTTCTCTAATACTTCTTCGTTTCTAACCCTATCAGTCCACGGTATTTTCATCATTTTTCGGTAACACTACATCTCAAAAGCTTCTAATTTCTTCCTACTTGCTTCTCCTACCGTCCAGGTTTCGCAACCGTATAGTGCCGTGCTCCATGCATACGTTTTCAAAAATCTCATCCTTGTTTCTAAGTTTATTACCCCCGAACATAAAAGTGCTTTCTTTTTGTTAAAAGCTATTCGACCCTGCGCTATTCTTTGTTTTATATCTTTATCGCTTCTTCCATCTCAATTTATTT
The DNA here is from genome assembly GCA_037954035.1 of Rosalia funebris. NCBI lineage: Eukaryota > Metazoa > Arthropoda > Insecta > Coleoptera > Cerambycidae > Rosalia > Rosalia funebris. Next base: position 6,135,766 of record JAZFAV010000016.1, read on the forward strand.
TACTTCCTAAATAAGTGAAGTCTTCATGAGGCTACTGCCCATTATTTCAAAACTATTTGAGAAGTTATTCCTAGTAAGACTGAAACTGTTCTTAGAGGAACTGACAATTATGGCAGAGCATCAGTTCGGCTTTCGTGAAAGTCATGCAACCCCCGAGCAAGTACACAGAGTTATCGAAATAAATAATAAATAATTCGAAGACAAAAAATTATGTTCTGCCGCTTTGTTGGATGTGTTTAAAAGCCTTCGAGAACGTATGGCACTAAAGTTTATTATTTAAATTAAAATCAAATCTGCCTTCGACGATTTACCTACCATTGAAGTCATATTTGACAAATGGATACTTTAGGTTTGTAAGAAGTAACCTGCACACATCCGATATAGTCAGGAGTACCTCAAGGTAGCGTACTAGGGCCTATACTCTATCCAATTTTCACTGTTGATCTGCCTACCATTCCAGGAACATTTACAGCTACCTTTATAGACGACACATCAGTTATTGCAACAAGTATCCAGATGCGTATCCAATAAATTTCAAGAAGTTCTTGATGATATCCAGATATTGTTGGAAAAATGGCGAATAAGAGTGAACGAATCAAAATAACGGTATATAACGTTTATCCTCAAAAGATAACCCTGCCCAAGTGTTAGTCTTATTGAACATCAACTTCCACAAACAGAATCCATCAAATATCTTGATATACATCTCAACATAAGACTAAACTGGAAACAGCACATCTTTATGAAAAGAAAGAAACAAACTTTAAAACTGTCAAAACTTTACCGGTTAATCGAAAGAAAATCTAAGTTATCCTTGATTGAGAAACTAATTATAAAGTTATCCTCAAACCTTTGTACTGCTCGTCAATAATAGGAGAAAGTGTGAAATTTCTCTATGCATGCGTAGAAGAAGCATTGGGCTATTTACTTAAACCAGGTTATTTACTGTGTACCTCGTGGGCGGTTCGATGTCGCAGTTTTGAGACTTGTTCCTATTCTTGGCGAGCAGTACGTGACTTACAGCATACAGCTGTGGGGATTCGCAAGTCTAATATAGAAATTATACAAAGATTCTAGTCGAAAACTTTACGAAATATTACTCATATCCCCTGGTTTGTAACTAATCAAACATTACATTCCGACTTACAAATAAAATCTGTGCTAGAAGAAGCCAAGTGCGCGAGTGCAAAGTATCTATCGCGTTTTGAAGTACATTCAAATTCCCGCTCTGGCAGCCTCCTGGATAATAGCCAAAATACGCACCAATTAAAGCACTATAACCTCTTAGAGATAAGTGGTAGATAATAAGACCCTAGACTTAAGGAACCCTCAGTTCAAGAAAATGTTAGGCCTTTAATATAAGCATACTAACTAATGCTTCTAGACAATTTTCTGTCTGGCATTAAACATAAAATCATTTGCCTAATGCATTCATGCAGATTGCAAGATGATTTGGAACTGAAATAAAAAAAAATCTAACCATATTTTCACCCTCTACACAAGGTATAACTTAATCTTGTATGGTGGCATGTAAACGAACAACTTCGTACAAGAACTCACTTCTTTATGATGATACTGTTCGTCAGTTCTTCATATACATATTATATATATATATATATATATATATATATATATATATATATATATATATATATATATATATATATATATATATATATATATATATATATATAATTATGCACAGGTTTCCTTACAAGAAACGGTACTGTTAAAAGTAATTCATTATATTTCATTTTTCTTATTTCTCTTCGTCTTTATTATGTTCTTCCTTCTTTTTCGCTTTTCACCCCCTTCCTTCAATTTTTCCTTCACCAATCTCCTACATCACTTTTCTCCACCTCTATATTCACCTTTTACTAAGTTCTTTCCTCAATCTTTCCCTTTCTCTTGCCTTTTCCCATACCCTAACCTTCTATATCCTCCCCAATTCTTCTCCCTTTCCCTCCCATTTCCCTTCATATTTCCTTAGGTCTACCTCCCTCTCAAATTACTGTAACTTCCGCATCTTATATTTTTATATCAGCAATGATTTTTATATAACTTGCGGTATAAAAACAATAGAATAAAAAAACTCAACAGCGCTTAATCATGGCCACCCAAGGCGTCTCGTTTATCAGTCTCATAATAAGACACCCAAAAAATAGTTGCATTTTTTTTTATTTCAATTGACATGGAGCTTCTGGGAAACAGCGGACAATCCTCTTCAGACACCAAGCAGCACATGATCCATTTGTACTTGCACTATTAATTTGCGCTCTCCGAAAAAAAAATTAAGAATGTCCCGACTGTTTTCAGCAGCCTCCGCCGAACATAATTAGTAAACAAATTATTAATTACCAGTGCCATAATTAATTACATCTTGTAGAAGCGTTAAAAACATCCATTTATCAAGACCGCGGCGTTTTAAAAGATGCCCGTGTGTGGCATCTGAAATTGTAGCGGGCGCTCTGGGGCATTTGTTCGGCGATCAATCAGGGGAGCCTTTGATAAGAGAAGGGAACGCCAGGCGATGCTTGCATAAAAACACAGGTAGGATGGTGGTTATAATTTCGTGTTAATGGTAGTTTATAACATCACTCTTGATTTACCTGTGCGATAAAGCAAAAAGCTTTTGTAATAAGTAATTACTATAGTGTGGTGTTACAAGATATAAATTTTATCCAATCAAAATAAGAAAATACGTTTTCTATAAACACCGAAAAATGTTACATCGATTGATGCGCATTTCACTAATCGAGTTGGTATTATCAGGATATAATTAAACTGCCATCAGTTTAATTATATTCTGATAATACGATCATCGGACGATACCAACTCGCGTGGCGACATACACATACATCATCTGATGTATAATTTAGGGGTGTTCATGGAAATATCTTATTTTTCATTATAACTTCAGAGGTTCTAACCCTCCCTTAGGACCCAATGAAAATTCTTATATTAGAAAATTATTTTTGGACTCACACGATATTGTTCCTGATATAGAGCACACCTAACTTTTGAGTGAGATACTTCCTATATGTTTTTAATTTTTTTTTCTCAATTTCCTGTGGAACTTTCACTTTAAATGTAACTAGACAATCTTTGGGAAAAGTAATGTTTACAGTGCTTTCGAACATATTTACATCTTAAAAAGGATAAAAGAAATTGTAAACAATAGTCAAATGAACATGGCACAGAAGTGCTAGTTCGTAGTCTAGTAGGGAAACTGATAAGTGAGAGTCAATGACATTCATCTTCGCATCTTGTCTGGGCCAAATGACACCTATAGGATTCAGGGATTGGTTGTATAGCTCTTTGTTCATGATTACGGTTTTTCGAAAACAATCACATGGATTATTGAAGGAGAATGTCTATTACTTAAAGCCTGGAATTTAGTTCAATTTCATTTCAATTAATTTACTTTTTATTTTTTCTTTATAGATTAAATACAACATTTTTAAGTTGTTAAAGGCATAGACCGAGATTCTAAAGTTTTAAACTTTTGTGGAAACACTCATTGTGTTTCGTTAACACATTTTCGGACGCCCCGTATATCTTATTTTATCGTTTCAGTAATGGTTTGTAAAGCAAGATTTTGAAAGATTTAGAAATAAAGTTTTATATTCCAAATGTGATAAATAGAACGTCTCTATATTTTTTGATTTGTGAGGAATTTATTATTTCTTAACGAAATATCAATAAAAAATTATTTTTTAACGCGATGTACCAGGTATGTTAATATGAAACAAGAATTTTTTGTATAAAAATACATGTTTCTCTTTAGCTCTTTTGAGGCAAACCATTCATCGAGCCATTTTCGTACATTTTAAGTAAATAAGTAGTAATCAGGTGAAGCCAAGTCTGGTGAGTAAGCCGCATGCGAAAGTATTTCCCAACTGAACGCCTCAGTCGTTTCTTTGACCGGCTTTGCTATGTGTGATGCCACGTTATCATGAAACAACATCACTTTTTGTTACCTTTTTTAATATTCTGATCATTTCTCACGCAAAGCATGATATAAATCGATCATTTGTTGTCGGTATCGTTCAGTATTAACGGCTTGACCAGGTTTTAGGAGCTTATAATAGATCATACCCTTCTGATCCCACCAAATACAGAACATTGTCTACCGTCCATTGCGATTTGGCATTGCATTAGTTACTCATGATCTCTTACGCTTAGGATTCTCGAAATATATCCACTTTACATCACCAGTCACAATTCAAACCCATTTTCCCATCTTCTGGATCCTTTCCATGGCTTTTAATCATATGAAGACGGCTTCTCGTGTCACATTTAATTAATCCGCGAGTTTGTTGCGTTTGTGCGTCATTCTCATCCAGCAATGCTTGTAATTCGCTATCTTCAAACTTTTTCGGTGGTCTTCCATGTTCCTCGTTTCTCATGTAAAAATTGCCACTTCTGAATTTTTTGAACTACTCAAAGCACTGTGATTTACCAAGGGTATGCTTACCGTAGGCCTCCACAAGCATTCGATGCGATTCTGCTGTAGTTTTCTTCAAATGGTAACAGAAAATAAATGCTGTCCGCAAATCGTAGTTTCCAGGCACAAAATTCGACATGTTCAACGTTATTAAAAATGATGTTGTATGAAACTTGTAGTGTTGTGACATAAAAACCTTTATCAGAGGTGAAAACAAGAGAATGGGGCAAATGACGCTGTATAACGGTAACTACATTGGCAGCTAGGCCATCTATGGACAAATTTCGGTTTCATATTTACATACCTGGTGAATGGCTTTTAAATAAAAATTGTGGTTAATCTATTATGTATAGTGTTTACACACAAAAATCTAATACTAGGTAGATAACGTTTATTATGTGAGCCGCCTTACAACTACGCTAGCAGTTGTTATCTGAATTCCTGGAGAAATGCTGAGAACAACATCTTTTAATATATGCTTTATTCTGTTTTCATATAGTTAGTTATGGTAACATTTACGTTGTAAAGACATACTTACAATAATTATTTTAATTAAGCGAAAATTCAATTTGTGAAAATTTAGTTTTTTTAAAAATCGAAAATCGGTGACGAATTATATAAGTCATTTCTCTAGCAAACAAAATATCCTCTATCACAAATTTAAAGAATTTGAATCGGAATTACTTTTATATGGAGCATCTTTTCAAATTCCTAGTATTTATAGCGCCGAGAAATTGTCCAATATATATATATAATTTGTCCTGTGTATATTTTTAAATATATAGTCCAGGTTTTGTAAATATTCCAGGATCTGTATAATACACAAATGATGCGATAACATTTTGGCTAATTCTATTTCATTAGTCTAAACACAACGGTCAATAAGCAATGGGTAAATTCATTTTCTATGTAATTTACGACCCTTAAAATCATGAAAAGGTCAATTTTTAAGTCAAGAAAGACATTATTTAATGAAATTCTTAGTGCCTCCCATTTACTCCCCTTGAAGAGGCAGTTACTTTTTTAAAGAATTCGAGTGAAATTAAGTGAGTAAGGGTGCTTGTAATATACCATTTGAATGAATTATTCGACATGAAGGACTACAGCTGCCTTCTCTGATATTTTAGGAGGACTATATGATACGTTAAACTTTTACTCACATTTTATACTAGACTTTTTATTGTTTAGGCTATTCAGTTAAGTAAATTAGCCTATTTATTTTACGTTTTATGATGTGGTAATTTTTGTCCATATAGATTCAGATGTTTAAAAAATTTATAGATTATGGGACAATATAAATTTTATCGTATCTCAATTACTGCTGGAGTTTAATATGCTAGTAGCATCGTACCCCACTCCCTCCCACATATCGGTTGTTAAATACTTGCCCCGATGCGATGGTGATTTACTGGTTTTAAAGGGCCTGAGTGTTATCGGTACATGCCAGATGACTCGACGGAGACACCATAGTAAAACATATAATTTGTAATCCCAATTAATACGGTAGAAACATGAATTTATGTAGATAATAGATAAACCAGCTGGATGTTTTTAAGTGGCGGAAGCCATGGGGGTATCCACCCCTGCATTGAGATGCTTTACTTGTAATTTTTAATTGGTCATAATTTATGGGCATTTACCTTGTTTATAATGTATATTACATAATGTCTTCAATAAATATGTCGAATTTATTATAGTTAAAAGCAGTATTGCTTAAATTGATGTTGAATGCATTGACATCTTTATTATTGCTTTAAATAGGACACACAACATATATATCTAAGATTTTTCTCTTATATCACCTTTCTTCAATCCTACTTGGAACTTGGGTATGAGAACTTTGTTCAAAGTATCCCTAAATTTGCAATCTGAGACAAACAGGAAAATAGTGACAACTGGGAAGACAGGTAACAATAGGAAAGACAGTAGAGAAACAAAAAATATTAATAAGAAAATTGTATACCTATATACAGATAGTTGAAAAAATGTTACTTTTAAGCCTAAAATAATTATTAAAGAATTCTTATATTCCTTGAAGATTATTATTCTAAATTGCATTATTTTTAGAATTATGATTGCACGTTTCTCAAATATTATTTATTCCAGTTTTTGCTAAAAGAATAACTGAAAATTACTACTATACTTACTTAGCTACAAAAAATATTTGCTGAAAATTACCTGTAAGATTTCTGAAAATCCTGTTTATGAGTCAGTGAGCAGAAAATAGTCCAGAATGTTCAAATAAGGCGATCTTGGAAAAGAAACTTAACTTGTGTATGCAAGTTTATTTAAAAAAAACTCACGAAAATTAAGCTGTAGTGTGCATATACTGTTATACTACTAGCTAAAAATAATATTGAAGAATTTCATGGGATAATTGTTGAAAAAGTCATTAAATATATCGGTTTGTAGTGACGCATTAAACTAGCGCATTAGCAGGGATAGTGAGTGTGCCTCGATAGCTCAGCGGTCAGAGCAACTAACCGGAAATTGGGAAAGTCGACTTGCTATCGCCAAAGGTTCTTTACGGCTTTACTTTCACAGAGAAATTTAAAGAACCGGCATCCACTACTTTTGTGAGGATCCACGATCCACCCAGCTCATTCTAAACCATCTATAGGCATAGACAAAAGAACTTTATATGAGTACATCTTATGTGGATTCATTGCATCTTTGGCGATAGGAAGGATAAAGAGTGCATATGCCTTGACCGGGAATCGAACCCGGGTCTCCCAATTTCCGGTTGGTTGCTCTGACCGCTGAGCTATCGAGGCACACTCATTATCCCTGCTAATGCGCCACTGTTTAATGCGTCACTACAGTACTCCCTTCCTAGAGACATGGTTTGTTTCGCTACAATTTAACGGAATGTGACCGCCTTCGCCATTCTTACGAACCGTTGTTCGGTAACCCCCGGGCTATAGGGCGATGGATAGGATGGGAATCGAATCCGCGAATTTGAGATGTAAGGGAGGTTGGATGTACTGGAACGAATCACATCACGTCGGGGTCACCACTTTGGCGGTAGCAAGGACAAAAGTGCATTTTGTCTTGACCGGGAATCGAACCCGGCTCCCCCAATTTCCGGTTGGTTGCTCTGACCGCTGAGCTATCGAGGAACACTCATTATCCTTGCTAATGCGCCAATTTTAACGCGTCACTACATCTTATATAACGCGTATCTTATATAGAGACATGTCCAAATTCCTTTGCAATAGTTCACCATCATCCATAAGAATCGAGCGTTTCAAAGGTTCTATAGACTCTTCTTCCTTTCTTCTTCTTCTTTTATATATTGACGTCATGTCATTAAAATTATGTCATTGAAAACTTCTATATGAATGATTGTCTGTCAGCACCTTTTTGATATAGAGCCAGTGACGTATTTCTTATATCTGTTGTAATGTATTTTGTAGAAATTCTGTAATGTAAGTAGAAACTCTTGTATATTATGCCAGTACTCGGAACCAGGACATAACTGTTTCTCAGGGGTAAAAATGCGACCATCCCAGGCAATAAGTTAGATTATTTATTGCTGCAGCCATCCAATTGTCAAACCCTTGTAGATTAGGTCAAAGGTTTACGACAAGTGTGGCGTCTGGTAATAATAGCACCAGGCTATTGGATTTTGGGATAAGTTTTCAAGTCAATTCCAGCAATTCACCTCGAAACTTCGGCTCCTCTTTCGGTATTAGCTGCTCGCCATTTAATTTACCTCAAATAAACGTAGCTATAGCAACAACATAACTATTAGTATTATTTCACTACACGCACCCCGAAGACCGCCATAAACCATTGCGTTAGGCAGTAAGAATAAAACGAGATGAATAGTGGAGATCGAGGTTTCTTCATCATGAGAACAATTTCGTAACCCTTTTCTCGCCCGACCTAGCCCTCTGTTACTTTTTCTATTCACAAAAATAAAGAGAAACCTGTAGGGAAATTATTTTCAGGGTGTAGAAGAGGTTAAGAAAAAATCGATGGAGGCACTTAGTTCAGAATATAAAAAATGTTTCGAATAGTGGAAATATCTTTGGGATAAGTCTATATCATTTAATTGACAGTATTTTGAAGGAGATTAATGTTTTAAACATGTTATCTATAAACTAAAAAAAAAATAATAAAAAAACTCTCGTTTTTTATTTCGTTAATATCTTAATATTTATTATTAAATTATCAATATGATAGAACCTGGTACGGAGGGAATGATCAAGGATTCAGCAGAATTCACTAAATATTGCTCTATGTTTTAAATTAATATACGTAGGTATCTATTGTGTACTCGCGCTTTGGCATATATCCAGTCTATGATATTTAGACTATTGTCCACGTTACATGCGAGATCCTAAACAAGCAAAATTATTTATTTAATTTGTAATATATAAATATTTTATCAGCAGCGAAACGAAACAAAGGCTGTTATTTTGGTCAGCGAATTAATTACTTCCCGTCTGTATTTGCTCGACTGTCGAGGCTCTCCTAATTTTCTCTTAAAATAAACAATGCCGATAAACAATTTCAGCCTTACAGCGGAGAGCCAGGCACAAAACTGCTTCAAATTTAAATAGTCGGGTGCCATCACAAGAATTAATTACGCGGAGAGGATACTGCGGAACTGGGCTACTGCGGAGTCAGTGTGATGGGGCCGGGCTCAAAAGCGAAAACTGAAGCAGAGAGAGAATTAACAACATTCCTCGACGATAATACACAACACATTTGTTTATTCTAGAATTCCGTTCTCGTAATATAATTTAATCGTGTATTGGCCACAATATTTTATGTGCTCTTTACCACCATCAATGCATTCAAGCAATATTATACAGGATTGAAACCACTCATAGAATAAAATTATTCCATGACTTTCTGACGTTATTTTAGACGTGAGAAATGAATATTTTTAATCCAAAAGTATGTCGAATAAATGGAGTTGGAATATACAATGTTTTCGTAAAGTAATGAATAAATTCTTTAAAAATTCAAGGAAGAACTTTTGGAAGTTCTTCGTTTAATTTATTTCTTCAAGTTCTCTTCGAATCCGTCAAATTGTATTTTTAATTGCGCATTTTTTAAAATATAATTAATGCATATAGGGTGATTCGTGTGGGAGGTATAACGTCATATCTCGTCGTCCTCAGGACGTAGGGGCTTAACTGAATATACCATAGATTTCAGGAGAGCGTCTTAAAGATTTAAAGTGTTTTGACGTGAAACTTAAACATTTAGTGTTTCATTCCAAAGGGGTTACTATTTTTTTATCCAAATATAAAATACTGCAAATTTATTTAAAAATTAGTAAAAGTAAAAAAAGTCAGAAAGGACATCATTTAATTTTTTTGTAGATAAACCCATTTGTGTTATAAGAAAAAAGAAGAAATCGTCAGATAAACCCACTATAAAGCAATATGATAGCTTTGAGATTATTCGAGTATTTTACAAAAGAAGGCAATACTATGTTAGAAATGCGTTTATTAGGTTACATTTTACAGAAAAACGAAAATGGTAAAAGTCCTCATGTTTCTTTTCTTTCACAACTGGTGTTTCATCACTGCAGAGCTCCAAAAGATTTCTATATTTTTCTTCTGGAGTTGGAGGTGGCTCTTTGTAAAGTTTGGGTATATCAGTGTATATAACCGAATGCATAATAGAATGCAGAATAGAAGAATGCATGTTTGCCTTTTTATACTAATTGACCTGTACTGAGTTTCTAAATGGCTATTTTTAAAATAAACCGTTATGGGCTCATTTTTCTTTACAGCAAACTCAACCATTTCGTTCCACTTTATTTCTCTGTCAGAATTGCTATCATCTGTACGTATAGAGAGAAGTCGAAGTTTTTGCGAAAACGCTTTAAAATCTAAAAAGTCACTGTAGCTTAAAGGTACAACAGTATATGGATTTTTTTCTTCTAGCCAGACGAAATACTGGAATAAGTTCCGTGGGAATCATGATATCATCAGCTAATTTTTGAGCAGTTGATATAGCGCTGTGGGCCGAGTCTCCTTCGTTTTGACCATGGCGAGGGGCAAAAAATCTGAGGAATATCTCTTCTAAATTGGTGCTGTTGTTAATTACATATAAAATAGTGGAGGCTATAATTGAATTTTTATTTTGCCTCCCACATCCATCTGCAAATAGGTATGATGTTTTAGTTCCATCTTTGTTGTATCTACATAAAAAGGAATACAAAGCTATCGCTATCTTACAGGAACCTCATTTATACCATTTCCTTTACCCCAGGTAAAACAAAAACAATCTCTAGAACCAATTTTATAAATTGTTAAGTTAAAAACCGCTAGCCTTCCTTTGTAGAACATTTTGTTATCATTTGATATAGGTACATGAATAACCTGTTGCAGGTCAAATGAAGCACAAACCACGGACGTTTTATGAAGCTTGGCTTCTTGTTTGTGAAAATTTTTATGTCTCTAATCTTTTCTTTATTTCTTATGCTTTTGATATCGATCATTTAAATTTGTTTTAAATTTCATAAGATCCCTGTAAGTAAGACATGCAAGGACTGCATTGGTCCTTCTTAGGCTTATGAAAGGACAACTGCATACTTTTAAAAATTTGACGATATAAAGAAAAATGCCTTCTTAATGCTATTTTCTACACAATGTTCTAAATAAAGTGCGTACATTTTCGGCAGAGATAAATCGCTATGTAGGTATTCCCTTGATGAACTCTTACGACAGTAGTGGGATTCAACCGTTTAATATGATTGTTTACAGATTCTCGCAAGGCTTTGTCTTTTAAAATATATGAGTTCTGGCGACCCCCACGCTTATCTTTGGTAATTATACCAGTGCTTTCCTTTTTTAAAGCTGCAGAACGCATACCTTTATCGCTAATTCCTAACGTCCGTAAAAACATACTTTTACACACCATCTCTTTTTTACCTTCCAACGGAAGAAAAAAATGCTCCGTTTTTTTTCTCATCAATAATACGAACTACATATTCACGTTGCAACTGAAAATTCCCTAGCTTATGAAGATGGGTAAAAATTTGCTGCCGAATATCATCGTCAAACAACAAACATTTTTTACCAACTCTCTTGCAGGCTTCAGAATTGCAACCGGTACCTATTTGTTTTTCAGAGACAATCTGTTTGGTAATCGGGGATTTGTATTGGAGACCAGAATTGCGTAGAGTTTTTGCCATCCTTTTTGCGTTGATTTTCTTTTTTGTTTTTTCTACTAAATACTATCGTGATTCCCCCTTAACGATATAATCTTTGGGTTATTTAGTTTTTTATTACGCAGTATGAAAGAGACCATTTTGAGTATAGGTTTGCTAACAAAATGAAGAAAAACAATTTTGAAATTTCCAAATAGGTACTAAATTTAATGGCAATGATTATATAAAAAAATCAACTAAAGTAAATGTTCAAATTGTGCGCTGTTGACTATCTGACAGTAGCCAATACTTTTAGTACATTATTTTTGAACATTGTTAATAACTTACATCAATGAGGTATACGTTGTATTTCGTGACAAATTCTTCTTGTTAAATCTTCTAAATTTTCCGACATAGTAACTTATACTTTTCTTTTCCAGTAAAGTATTCCCAAAAAGTAATCTAGAGGTGTTAAATCTGGCCCTCAATCGGCCCTCTTTTCCCTATTCAATGATTCGGGGATTCGGGAAGATATCATCTAAATAACCACGAACAGATGCTTGCATAATGGTTAAGTGCACCATCTTGAAAATAAATTCAATTCACATAAAATCAGGTCCTTCTGTCTGAATATAAAAGTTATTAGTGCAAGAATCAAATCTTAAATTAGTCTCGAAGCAAATATAAATATCTTGCATCAGTGAAGTTCACGTCAAAGAAGTAGGGACCCAGAATTCATTCGTCGGCTATGTCACACCACACATTCACTCTTTGGGGATTTTGAGTGTGATACTCTATCATCCATCGGGGATTCTCGGTAGCCCAATAACGGCAGTTTTACCTAGTGACATGGCCATTCAAAACAAAGGTAGAATCATCAGGAAACATAATATTTTTTAGGAAATTATTATAATTATTGCACAGCTGTTGCATTTGATCGCAGAATTGATTTCACAGTCATCTTCAAACACGTCATAGACAAGCCAAAGCTTCCAAGGATAGAGCTTTGCCTTTTTCAAAATTTTATGTACTGTACATGCTGCCATACTGAAATCAGAAACAAATTGGTTATGTTCATTTTGGTAATTGGTTAAGATGATTTGCATTGCTAAGAAACATTAAGCTAATCGTCTTCTGGTGGTGGTGGTTGACCAGATTTAGGAAGATCACGAACATGTCCAAATTCGCGGTAGTTAGACGCAACATTGCTTTGGCTAATGGGTTGCCGAATAGAATAAGTTGCATTGAACAATTCAACTACCTCACTTTTGACGCGCGCATCCTGTCTCCCAGTTCGTTTATGCAAAGAATTTAATTCCTTCTGCTTCACTTAATTTAATACTCAATAAACACTTCAAACACACCGCTTTTTCTAAACAAAAGTTAACAAAAGTATTTTTTAAATAAATAACTTCAAAACCAAAAAAAAAACATTTCTGAACGTGTGGAAAAATTTTGTCTCATTAAATTACTGGAAAAGTTGTTTTAAGCGTTCATTCCTGTTTGTATGAAAATCATAAAATCAATTTTGATATTTGTCACACTACCATTAGTATAGTAGAAAATACAAAAATAGTATCAGATTTGCCAAAAGTTGGGTTAGGATATGAGGTTGAAAAAGCAAGCAAACTAGAAGAGTGTACTTTATTGTTGCATTACCTCGCATATTAATACTCTATGAATTTTGTTTATATTAAATTTGTATCTGGGATTAAATTCTAATCTACATTTCATTAACTTGTACTTCATACGTTATAATTAACATGTAATAAATATCAAAAATTCAAACATATTATAAACTCGACGAGAAAAAGGAACCTGGAGAAGAAAATTAAATTGTTCTTAAATTGGTGGCCAATCTTGATGAATAGGTGACCTACCTACCAAACCATTCCCCAATAAATATTGGATTCAGTCACTGACTCATAGGATGAACGAAATGAGGAGCTGTCCCACAATATTAGACCTCAAATTATGCTCATGAGTACTACGTTTGTACCTTCATTTGTCTGATTTTGTAGCGACTGTATGACGAGTAGATTTATTACATTCACTAAAAGCTCTAAATGGAATATCTGACTCAGACATTGTTCAATGAGAATATTATATACCGATCGTTTCCTAGAATAGCTGCCTACATATTAATATTATCAGATTAATTATTATCCGATTATCAGTGTTATGTGTGATCATGATAATCATAGATTTAGATTATTTTAATACCTAAAATTTTTCACATTTGTATTTGTTCACAAATCCCGCCCCTCCCCCCCAAAAAAAATATTCGTCGCCAAAGGAATTACTTTTGGTCATGTTTGAATCACATAGAATAGTTTAGGATAAATTAGGATATACCATCACAATCCATACCCATTCTTAAAAGAGTATCTGAGTCTTTCCCTGTTTTTATTCAGTATTGTATCTCATAATCATCTTAAAACTGTCGACAAATTTGCAGTTTATATTGCACAAATTTGCACTTTAAATTCGATAAAATTATGAGTCACTTACTAAGTTTAAAAAAACGACTTGTTCTTTTTAATTTATTTTTTAAACTTAAAGAAACGACGAAAATAAATGTTCTCTACAACAATTTAATACTTATTTTTTATTCCATTTAATGTAATTAAGAAATTATTATTTGCTATGTAATTATTATTAATTGTTTTATATAATTTTGAAGCCGGTGCCAAGTAAAACATAAAAGAAATATATATCTGCTACTATAACAACGAGATTACATTTAAAATTGCCGACTTCAAATTGCTACTAAATTGCTACTTCAAAATTATATAAAATAATTAATAATAATTACATAATAAACAATAATTTCTTAATTACATTAAAGGGAACAACAAATAAGTATTAAATTGTTGTAGAAAACATTTATTTCTTGCTTTTTAGTTAAGTTACTTTTTTTTGAAGTCGGTTTTTTTAAACTTATTATTTTACAATTATAAATGATGGGTAGACCTACTAAGTATGCTTTGTGAATGATAAAACAACTGCTACTTGAATAAGGAGCTCCGTTGTGTATCTTCAAAGTCCAAAGTCCAATACCAATGAAATTAAGATATGATCACCTTGGAACTGTACTTAACCCAAAAAGAATAATTAAAATTGGTTCATAAACATAAAAGTTATACCCCGAACATACATAAAAAAAAAAATATATATATATATATATATATATATATATATATATATATATATATATATATATATATATATATATATACATATATATATATATATATATATATATATATATATATATATATATATATATATATATATATATATATACAGATGAATTGAAAACCTCTACCTTTTCTTGAAGTCGGTTAAAAATAAGATGTACCATTTGAAATTTAAAAGCTGTGGTGTCTAGAGACATAGGGACGAAACACAATGCAATTAACTCTCGCTTATGGATTTTATTCGAAAACTAAATTGATGTTTTTTTGCTCAAAACTAGCTTCAATCAGATTATGCTACACCATTTGAATTTTGAAGATGGGGATTTGAATTTCTAGTACACACATAGATAATTCATCATGCTGTGCTGTTTCTTCAAAACGCCTCTCAGTTATAATAAATTATGATGTTTTAATAAATAGAGACGGTTTTATTCAATTGTATGTTCACCTTGTTAAAACAACCTTTGTAAGAAAGAAACAGCGGGAGAGTTAGAAAACGATTCTGTAGCACTGTAAACACTTTAACTCTTATATGTTCCTTGTATTAGCTTAATAAATCGAAACAACTGTGAAGATAGAAGCAGGCATTTCAGGATTAAGTCATTAATATTCCAAACCGCATTTTTCCATATTCTTCAGTACAAGTCCACCAGTTGAACGTCTGAAAGGGCTAAAATAAAGAATTGTCCCTGAGCTGCGTAACAAAATTTCCAGCACATTCATGAATGACGATAAGAATTAATAATAATGACCGTATAAGTATATAATCTCTCTGAAGGAGACGGGAATTAATTACGGTCCTTAGAGAATTATCACACTAACTGATGTTTAACATATTCTTAATTGACTCGACGAGAACCGGTCCGGCAATAACAAATTACTATTTTATTAATCAAATTAATTTGTGATGTGTGTACCATCGAAAAAGTTATTTCGGTGTTTTATACGTTCCCAGAACCTGCCGCGTATAACTACCAGCTTTCCACAATTGATATTCAAGTATCTAGATCATTACTAAAGATAACGTAAGTGCATAATGTCGTCAGAATTAAGATAAGCATCTTCGTGGTATTAAAGGGGCGGGTATGAGAAATAAGAAAAGTGAAATAAGTACAGTGATGAATACATTAATCAGTATACAATGATGTATTATTTATATCACTAATAGTTAATCTGTAAATTTTGTAAGTCTTTTTAAGGAAGAGGAGTGTGGTGTACATTATTACATATTGAGCGCCAAAAGTATTGAACACATTTATTATAGTTTCAATATACTGCTGAGTTTGAAGAATATTAAAACCAATTCAACATCTTTTAACTTTTTGCCTATTTCAGCTATAAATTATATATTCTAGGTCATGCTTAGATCATCGATGACGTCTCGAACCATTTCTTCAGACAGTTATATCATAACAGACATATATAATAAGTATTTTAAAATCTGACTTCAAAAATTCAATCGATAACGTGTTTGTTCATAATCATGTCGACATTAAATGGTGTGTTAGACTAGGTAGCCAATCTTAGTACAAAAGCATTGTATACTTATAAACAGAAGGTACACAACTTTGCTGTCGCCGTCTTGTTTTCAACATTGAAAACTTCAATGTTGAAAACTGAACATACATTTTTGATTCAAAGTATTGTTTATCGTTGGCCACTACTCTTTCCCATCTTTTAGGCAACATTCGAATCCCGTGTTGAAAAAACTGGTCATCTTTTGAAACGATCCACGAATCCAATTTTGACTTCTTCATAAGACCGGAAGTGCTGGTCAGCTAGGCCGTGTGCCATTGGTCGAAATAGGTGATAGTCAGAGGGAGCAACGTCTGAAGACTACGGCGAATGGGATGGAACTTCCTATTTCAACGTTTCTAAATATATTTTGACCACATTCGCAACATGGGGCGAGCATTGTCATGATGCAAAATTACTTTATCGTGTCCTTCGTTGCATTGCGACCGCTTGTCTTTCAATGCTCGGCTCAAACGCATTAATTACGTTCGATAATGATCCCTTGTGATTGTTTCAGACGGTTTTAACAGCTCATAATACACTACACCGAGATGGTCCCACCAAATACACAGCACCTTGGAGCCGTGAATATTCGGTTTGGCCATTAACGTCGAAGTATGGCCGATATATTTCCATGATTTTCGACGCTTGGGGTTATCGTAATTAACCTATTCTTTGTCCTCAGTCATAATGCGATGCAGAAATCCCGCTTTTTTCTTTCAAGCAACTGTTCACAAGCAAACAAGCCATTCAACATCTCTCGGTTACAACTCGTATGGCACCCAATATCCTTGCTTCTGTGTCATTCCCAGTTCTTTGAGGTGTTTTGAAACCGCTTGTTGAGTCACGCTGAATGATCTTGAAAATTCTTTTTGACTTTGACGAGTCTTTATTAAGCAACGCCTCTAATTCTTTATCGTCAAAAACTTTCGCTCTTCAACCGCTATGCCGGTCATCGACATGAAGATCACCGCTCTTGAAGCATTGAAACCACTCACGACACGTTCTTTCACTAATAGCGGCCTCACCATAAGTGTCTGAAAGCATTCGGAGAGCTTCAGCCCCAGATTTCTTTATATTAATTAATAAATTAACACCTCTCACAAATGATGATAATCTGGCTCATAAATGAACATTTTAAATCGCGAATAACTTTATGATGTAAACACAAATCAACTGCTGATGCTATAGGGTGTTGCTTACAAGATGCCCAAACATATTGCATGCCGTTTATAATGTATTTATTTCTACGACTACATACAGAAAAATCCATCTATAGAAGAACGGCGGTAGCAAAGTTGTATACCTTTAATTTTTTTGTAACCACAACTCTTTTATAAAAAAGAAAGAGCAAGAACCTGAGAAGCAAAAATAGAGGAAGAAGAAAACGAATAAAAAGGAGTTGAAAGCAAAAAGTTAAAGGATAAAATTATTAAAAGGGAAAGGATAGAGGAACAGAGTAGGAAGGAAAAGAGGTACATGTTATTCAGAATTATGGCGATAAAGAAAATTAAGAAGTAGGAGCAAAATGTCAACATCTTCAGAATCAGAAAAGATTCTGGCTCGTTTCGTATTCGAGCCCAACATCCACTTGTCCCAGGTCAACCATGGACATCATTATAAAATATAGGAGATCAAAAAGGATTTCTTGCGACAAGCTATTTCTTTTCATTAAGAATCCAGTCTGATTTGCGTTGCTAGAGGAGAAAAAAATTTAAGTACAGACCAAATTAAATATCTGTAAATTGACGGTGATGGAAAAGTTAACATTGTTAACAATGGAAGATGATTTTCAAAGTGTTTACAGTCCAGTTTGCGCTATAAGGCAAAATAACGCAACTATACCTAGGCGTAATCGTTGCCTACGTCCACTACACGTTAAAAAAATATCAACCATACACATCATTAGTGCAAAAACTTATACGTTATCTTCAATTAAGTCGATAAAAGTCAACTCATACCGTTATCTTCAATTTTGTGAACCTTTCACTTGATTATGCAACAAGAACTTATAATTCCTCAGAGAAAGGACTCTGTTTAGATGAAGACAACTTTTGTCTACATTAGCCTACAGTTACGATTAGTCGCCAGAATCGCAGATACTGTAGTATCAACAAAAGAAATCGTTTAATGGAAATAGGATTAATCATACTGAAATGTAAAATATTAGCTCCTATTTCTCTTGAAAAAAACCTTTCAGCAGAGATATTTGCAACTCTCTATTTCCAAATAACAGATTCCTATCCTCGAAGATATATTGTCAAATGAAGATCATCATTTACTGAGCAATGTCACCATTGACAGTGACTCAGTGACCTCATGATCCAATTACATCGTAATTGTGGAGTTATGTTGAAAATCAGCCTTCTGCGGGCTGTAAGTTTGTAAATCAGTACCTATAGAACTATTCTCAAAGTTACCACATCTTATTCCTCTTGATTATTCCTTATGGGAGGAAATCTTAAACCACAGGCCTAGGTCAAGAAACCACATAATATCTATCTACACCCATAATACTAAAAATACATTTGTAAATAGACTAACGTATTGTTAAAAAGCATATGGATATTTTCTTATCACATGTGACAATTTTCTTTCGTACTTTTGCTAGAATCTGCTGGAATCCAAGAAGCAATAATGAGAGGATTTTTACCATTTAAAACAAAAATGATGATGATGCAATAATTCGAAAACAAACGACAGTCGAACATTTAGATTAATTTATGAACTATTTGTTCATCTGGCTCAGTGCAACAAAAATATATATATCACAGACTTAGCAATTCTCTTTTGTAGTTTAGTGAATATATTTCTAATATTTGTTCATATAGAGGGCTGTTAGTGTAAGGTTATATTGCCAGAGTCAGGGGTACAAAGAAAACAGTATTTTGAAATTTTATTTTAAAAATTTAATATCAAACTGCACTCTATGCATATTAAGAGTAACGGAACAAAATATTTTATTATACATCAGATTTTACTATTAAGTCGAATTGACTATTTACAACTTGCAACTTAATGAAAAAAGAATACCAGAATACCTCCACAAAACAGCGGAAGTTTATATATTATAAAGTTCGTTACAACTTTCTGATCCGCCATTCTGACTAAGTAGCTCTCTCAAGCGAACGTTCCCTCTCCTTTTTACGTAATACATTGATCTACATTTGCTCAATTTTATCAGATTTTATATTTAAAATTAAAGACGTCTGTTGCAGTTACTATCGTTTAATTACCCAATCCCTACAGGAGCGCGTCTACGTTCCCAAGTTTTACTGCACTCTAAATCCTCAGACAAACAAGCGCTGAATTTTAAGGGGCGCTAAGGAAGGTAAAGGAGCAGTAAAGAGTTGTTCTCCCCGAGAACATCAAATAAAGTAAACAGAAATAGATATTTCATTCATAAATCCCTCTCGAAACTCGAGATAATTCCGCTACCGTGGATGCCTCGTCGTAAAGGCGTAATATATCCTCAGATTCCGAACACGTAGCGTTATCTGGATCTAATCAAGAACCGACTACTTTCAGGGTAAATTTAGATGTTATCTTATCCGAGCTGGCCTTGCATCATCGCAGGACTCTTAGCAGCCCACTCGGTTGCCTGTAAGGGAGCCGAATGGACTGTTCAGGTAGGTAGCACCATGTTAAATTTTAAAGTTTACTCACAAGGAAAGGATTAGGTGTGAATAGAAATGAGTCTAATAGACTAGAAACTCGTATCTAAAAGCAGTGACATTATGCTTTATACAACACTTGATAATATAGTACCTGGAATAGTGTGTAACCAAGAATAAGACATTAACAATTGGAATTTTGTTTAGGTAAAAAAAAAGATTACTATTAAGATGGATAATCAAAGTATAAATTGGTGGTTCTACCAAAATATTAAATAAACTGAACTATACCTTCTTTTTCACTCCCTAAATGGTTTAAGGATTGCATTCAGTGGTAATTCTTTATTAGACCTCAAAAATTACATTAAAAAAATTACAAATAATAAGCATGTCAGAGTGTGACAAATCTATAACAAATATAAGTTGAAGACTTATATTTGTTGTAGATTAAGTAGATATTTGGTGCTAGATTAAGAGCTTTCTAGACGAGGAGTTTCAGAATTCGGCTAGGTTATATTCTTTCCGAACCCCAGTCATTGGATAATGGTATACCTAAAGGCTCAACACTAAGTGCGGTAGCCATGGCTATCAATGACCTATTTACCAATCTAGATCAATTTACCAATCCCTCTGTAAAAATAATTGTTTTACGCTAATGACTCTAATGAAGCTTACTACTCTAGAGATCGTACAGAAGATATTGAACATAACCTTCAAATACGTTGTGTGACTCTATAGGTAGAAATGGATTTCATTTATCTCCATTGAAAACACGCTTCTATAGCAATGGGCAATGTACATGATAGTGTTCCTATCCCTAAATATTATATGAAAGCATATCTAAAACAGAAAGCATGGCAAAGAGGTAGGGTAAATATGAAATACCAATAAAAAATCTCTAGCTAGATTCTAGAGCACTAATTCTTAGCTCTATCAGATTCTAAAAGGAATTGGGGTTCGGAGGAAGGAAATGGTAATATTTGAGAGTGGAACAGATATTACAACCACTGAAATTCATCTTCATCCGGGGACGATGTTAAGCAGGGTGCATGAACAGAAAAGGTAACAAACATAGTTCAACCGGCAAAAGGAAAAAAGAGAGCGGTTCTGAAGATATTTCCAAAGAGGCTCTTAAAAGTTTACTACAGAAAGTTGCTATAAAAATAGATGTTACATTATCCCACAATAAACAAGAATATAAATAATGTCTGAGTGAGTCTGCAGTGAGAATATGTCGGAATCTGATCAGAGACTACATAAATGGCTGGGCAAGAGACCAGCACAATAAAAGATGAAGAGGAGTAACGGGTTCTCGTATAACCTAATCCTTCATCGAATACTCAGAGATTGAGAAATGGGATCAAGAATTCATTAAATTAAACAGGCACACAGCCAATATTCTGGTGGGAATCATTACGCACAACCATAGTAGCCTAAATGCATATAAGCACAAGCTGAGGCTGACTGACAGCCCGGCCTGCGTATACTGTAAAGAGGATGAGGAAACCTCGATTTATCTTCTTTACACCTGCCTCGCACTGGAGGAAAAGAGATACCTTATACTAGAGACCCCTGTTATCCAAGAGGAGGCGAGGCTTAGAGCAGGGGACGTGCCTAAGATGCTCCTCTTAGGGATAACATTTTTGGATAATGACCTGTATAAGAGGGGATCGCCAAGGGACTACCCATGCGATTAGTGGCTGATGAGGTCCAAACCTACATAACATAATAATAATAATAATCTCTGAGTGAAATATAGAGACATAGAAAATAGAGACCTAGAAAAGATATTAAGCTATGTTAGGAATATTAATTTTTTCCAAAAATATTCAATATATGAGACGGAAAGGCGTAGATAATAGTATGGAATTATATTCACTGTTAATAGTTGCTGCAAATATTATTATTGTGTATGCAAGAAACGAATTGTCCTAGAGAAAATGATTAATGGAAGGTGTAGCTAATGCCCATTGAAGCCGATACCACTGTGGGTTAAAATAAAAGATGGTTGTAAACAATTATTGTTCTTTAAAAAATCTAAATTACTCCCTTTTTTGAGTAATAATCCTCATATTCAATGGATCTCATTCCACAAATTCAAAATTATACTCTTTAAAACGCAGTATATAATTTTATATCCATTTTATTTCAATTTTAACAACATATTACCAGAAACCGGACTACCCTAATTCCTTCTTACCCCTGTAAATATTTTATTGAATTTATTCCAATCTCGACGTGTTTACTGTTTATAAATACAAATGCATACATACCGATATTGCTCCTACGGCAATTTTCGTGTTTCTGGCAATTCTGGTCTCACGTACAAGTTTTATGCGGAATATCCTATCCGGAAAGTGTTACCTTGTCTACCTCATCTCAGGATATTGCCTTCAACTTTTAAAAGAAGCTCTGAGAAAACTTTCTCCTGCCCTCATTCTCAATTTCAGTCATATGTTAGTGCCACTATTTGCACTGTTCGGTATAATATCAACAATTATAATATATATAGGAATCTGACTTACGATGGTCACAGCGTAATAAAGGGTATTTCAATAATGACGCTCAATTTTTAAATGTAAATAAAATAAGTTGTGTGTTAGATATCCACTTACTTTTTTTTATTTGAAAGAGTATTTTATGGCATTAAGTATGAAATATAACGTCGTTCAAATGTCCTCCGTGGCTTTGCCTGGTGCCACGTGTTCGGGAGGTCCAATTTTCGATGACTTTGTCGTATAAATCTGGCTGAATTTGCTGGATGGCGTTCGTCGTGTTGACTTTGAGAGCATCAATTGTTTGCGGTTTATTTGCACAGACCTGCGAATTAAGAGAGTTCCAAAGGCATAAGTCTAAAGGCGTTAAATCACACGATCTCGCTGGCCAGTTCACGTCGCCGCCGCGCGAGATAACCATGCGCTCAAGTGGCTCGTGCAAAATGTCCATCGTGGCATGCGATTTGTGGCACGTAACCTCGTCCTGTTGGAAGCACATGTCGTCGGTGTCCATATCATCCAGTTTAGGCAACAGGAAGTTGCTTATCATCGATCTGTAGCGCTCACCGTTGACGGTTATGGCAATGCCGATTTAGTTTTGGAAGAAGTACGGTTCTGATGATTCCGCCAGAACAAAATTCGCACTAAACAGTGACTTTCTCGGGATGCATTTGGTACTGGTGTATCGCGTGTTTATTTTTTTTGCATCCCACAACCGATAATTAGTAGAATTTTCATCATAGGTATTGAGGTGCATTCGGTCCATTTTTTTTTCGTAATTATGCTGATACAGTGCTTTCAATGCTTTCAATAGCGCTTAGATTTCTGGTCTCAATTGCATCATAGTAGCTTCTTTTGCAATGGTGTTGACAGTTTTGGTGACTTTATGAGCATCATCCTGACATCCATTTCGTTAGGAAATCACTTTCACTATAAATTCATACATTGTTCTGTGAACAGTGAAACAGTAATATCAATATCACTGATGATATTGATATTATTTCAATTATCCCACCATTGCAAAAGTTCAGAAGCTACTATGATGCAGTTGAGGCCAGACATCTAAGCGCTTTTAAAAGCACTCTATCAGCATAATTACAAAAAAAAAGGTACCGAAAGCACCTCTTTAGCTATGATGAATATTCTATTAATTATCGGCTGTGGAACGCGAAAAAGAAAAAAATAAACACGAGATACACCACTACCAAATGCATCCCGAGAAAGTCACTGTTTGGTGCGAGTTTTGTTCTAGCGGAATCATTAGAACCGTATTTCTTCAAACACTCTAATCAGATCAGGCTTCTTCTTGGACCACTCTTCATAAGCAATTATCATTGTTTCTTAACATGTAGAAAGCAGTGTTGGCTGCTTCTAAATAAAAGTTCACCAGGCATCTTTTTATTGAGCATCATAGAACGCGTACTTTAAATAAATGTCTTAATTTCCCTTTCAGATCTATGTTACCTTGACGGATCTAAGGTCCTGATTATTTCTTTAATTATTCGCTGTAGACGTAAAAAGTCTTGAAATTCTTTGTTTACAAGCTCTGTACCAAGTATACTACGACGTACACTTATGTGATTTTGTAGTGATTATTACTCGAAGCAGTTCCAAATATTGCGTCACTGTCAAAAAGGATTGCAAATAACCTACAAAATTCTTGATGAAAATACTAATAGAATGACGACAGACACAATATATTGATCTCCTACAAAATATATCAAGATATCTAACAATCTTGAATATTTATATAATGTATATTATTAGTTTGCTAAATATAAATACGCACTGATATTTATGATAATGAATACTAACTAAATTAGATTATTTCGAAATAAACACAAAAGGGACCTGTCCGCAAAATTAAATATGGAATTATATTTG
The DNA here is from genome assembly GCA_037954035.1 of Rosalia funebris. NCBI lineage: Eukaryota > Metazoa > Arthropoda > Insecta > Coleoptera > Cerambycidae > Rosalia > Rosalia funebris. The sequence goes on from JAZFAV010000016.1 coordinate 6,160,038, forward strand.
TGCTATGTCGAACATCAATAAGATTAAAAGAGGAAAAGATCAAAAGTGTGAGATCATATTTTTCATAGGGCAGACGGCGTGGGGGTTGCTTCAAAGCAAATATTAATTTATGGTGGAATCCGCTTTAATTCGGGGAATATTTTCGGATGAATAGTATTTGTCTCGCTTGTGTGGTTTGGATTCAAAGGGATTTTTTTCCATAAATCCTCGGCAAATATTTCAAAAATGATTAAAATAGCTTCAATAGTAATTATTTGAGTATACACCAACCCTGCACGGCGAGGAATTCGAGAGCAAATACGTCCTGTGTGGAACGGTACAGATCCGGATTTAAATATAGATAAATGAATAAAAAAAAATCATAAGAATATAATCACAATTCAGCTACTACTCACTTCATCGCTATTTGCCAAATAGAAACTCTCTTATCTTGCCGATAAACGGAACAGGCTACTTGAGCCTAACCATAAATACAAGCCACGGTATGTTTTGCGATTTTTTAATTGGCAAATAACGATGAAATAAACTGTACATCGCATACATTATTAGGTATATTCTCTTTAAATACACACACATAATATATATGCATCTATATATGCATATTTCGATAGAATTGTTATCCTCTTCAACAGGAAACTTATCGTTTTATTCGTGTGTGAACTTGAAGCCTAATTATAAAAGAGAAACAGATTTCCGTGTAGTAAACTTAGATATTTAACAAATGTCACTATCCTCCTAAACAAGTTCATGACTCAAAGTTGAATTAATATCAATTATTATATTGTTAATTTATTTATTATTAATTTTTATCAAAAAGAATGTACATTTTTAAATAACACTTTTATATTAGCAGAAAATCTAATACTTCTACTAAATTTCTGTATTATAACTATTATATACTAAATAGTCCCTTCAAATTAGACAGAATAATCACTGATTTTGGGAAATTTTTCCTACAGCTAAGCGACCTATACAGAAAGTTGTGTTGGGGTTGTTAACATATTTTTCACCTAGCGCATAATAAAATAGGGTTGTTTTTTAGATATAGACATATATATATATATATATATATATATATATATATATATATATATATATATATATATATATATATCTTCATCATTAGGTCATCAGTCCTAAGACTGGTTGGACGCTAACCTCCAGCTTCTCCTATCTTGTGCTAACCATATATATATATATATATATATATATATATATATATATATATATATATATATATATATATATATATATATATATATATATATATATATATATATATATATATATATATATATATATATATATATATATATATATATGCGTTTTTGGGAAAACATGACCTGATTTGATGTTGTAGATTTTGCGATTCTCCACAATTTTTGTTCGTTTCATTTTTTCGAAATTCTGCTTAGTTGCGCCACTAGAGCGCGCTGAAATATTTTTGAGCTGTTTTTCGAGTTTAAGCCAAAACTATGCATTGTAGAGACAAATATCAAGATATCAAAGTTGTAGATATAAAAATTTCCGACACATTTTGTTGTTTTGTTTTTTTTAAAGTTGCACGGTTTTGCCACTAGAGGGCGAAAACCGTTTTCATTTTTTTGTAATACTCCTGTGAAAATTAAAAAAGTACTGTAGAGAATTATTTTTGTTTTATAGGCAAAACTATGCATTTTTTAGAAAAGTTCAATCACATAAGAAGTTGGAGAACATGAAAATTCCTACAAACTGTCTTATACTTTTTTTTTTACAAAATATGCAGTTTTGCTTATAAATAAGAAATAATGCGCTAGAGTTTCTTTTTCATTCGCACAAGAGCATTACAAAAAAAAATATAACGGTTTTCGCCCCCTAGTGGCAAAACCATGCGACTTTGAAAAAAACAAAACAACAAAATTTCAGAAAAACGCAAAAAACCGAAAAAACGGCCAAGAACGCGTATATATATATATATATATATATATATATATATATATATATATATATATATATATATATATATATGTGTGTGTGTGTGTGTGTGTCTATCTCTAAAAACAGCCCTTTTTTATTATGAGCTAGGTGAAAAATATATTGACACACACCCAACACAACTTTCTGTATAGGTCGCTTAGCTGTAGGAAAAATTTCCCCCAATTTTCCTAATTTGAAGGGACTAAAACGTGCTAAACTTCATGTATTCCCTTAATATTGTAAATAATAAATTTAATTTAATCTATTGAATTACCGTCCGCGGCAGTCAACTATCTACTGGCAATAATTATTAACTTCTGCAGGTTTAAAGATGTTTACCTCGACACAATATATTTCATCAAATTATACAACGGCGTTTTCATAAAAAAATGCGTTTTAACATCTGTTGAAACGCATGAATATTATGAATCCAAAAATTCTGAATATTGGACTATTTCTAGATGTTAAAATAACATATTAATTATAATAGTCGCTTATTCAGAATTTATAGGTGATAACGTTACAAAAGGTTACTGAAACCGCCGAACGTTAAATGCTAACATATACTTATTATAAACGCAAAGGTTTCAGATGGTAAGTTTTACAAGATGTCGTAAGGAGGCTTACACTCCAACCATCTGTGAGTCCTTAAACATTGAAGATTAAACAAATTAAGCCACAACAGCTATTCCCCTGGCTATATGCCGCGACGGGCTCTGAATTACGTCGTGAAATTTACCGTACTTTACTCTAACATAGAAATAAAATACTGTGACTTGGATTGCTCGAAAACCACAAGATAGATGCAAAGCGTCCTCATCTCAGGATACCGCTAACTGTAAACCGGTTTCGACCTTACCTTGGGTCTCGTCAGTATATTGTAAGCGAGTATGCATTTGACAAATGAGGCTTCACATCCTGTAGACACCGTTACATTTTACAGTAGTAAATTATAAAACGTAACCAAGCGCCATCTCTCGGTAGTTTCGGAAGCAATCAAAATCGAAATAAAAGTTAAGTCATATGCAATGACAGGAATCATTATAAACGCAAAGTTTTCAGATGGTAAGTTTTACAAGATGTAGTAAGGAGGCTTATACTCCAACCATCTATAAGTCCTTAAACATTAAGGATTAAACAAATTAGGCCACACAGTTATTCCCCTGGCTGTATGCCGCGACGGGCGCGGAATTACGTGGCAAAATTTGCCGTATTTTATTCTAACATAGAAATAAAATACTGTGATTTGGATTGCTCGAAAACCACAAGGAAGATGCAAAGCCAGGGGAATAGCTGTTGTGGCTTAATTTGTTTAATCCTTGATGTTTAAGGACTTACAGATGGTTGGAGTACAAGTCTCCTTACGACATCTTGCTAACATATACCTAAAGATTTTATAGGATAACTTAACACCGACCTTTGAAATTTTATAATACAATCAACAAGAACTATTCCTTAGGGAAACCTTTTTCTTCAATAGGATAGTGCCACCCACTTCCATTTTTATTTACGAAGTGTAAATAAAAATGGAAGTGGGTAAAAATCAATTGATTGGAAGAATGTGATTATTGAGACGGCCTACCAGATGACCAGACTTAAATCTTATTATTTTTATATGAATAATTACTACCTGTAATTAAACGTAGTAAAGTTGTAAACGTTTTTTAATTCTGACAATATTTATATATCAGAATTAATAAATGTTTCTCTAATAACTGTGTAATATTGTAACAACGAATTAATATATTTACAAACGGAATAGTCTAAAAATAATAATATTTGGTTAACCGCCATTTATTGATATTTTAACTGTGGTTGCGCCTTTTAGTGTTATTTGAATTGGCAAATTAAAATTTAAATGAAATAAATTTTGATCAGTGAAAGCTTTTATCATCAAAATAAATACGCCAAAAATGAGTTAATTTCTGTAGATTATTAAATATTACAATAATACTTTATAAAATGTTCATATCTGAAATATATGACATGTATAAACTTTATATAACGAATTCCCAATAATAATAAAATATATGGGGTGCTCGGTAGAACAAAAAATAAAATATTATTTTACACTTTGTTTACCATAGGGATTGCATAACTATAAATAATATAACTAAAATTTACAGAAAATGGAGTATAAAAAGCATCTAAGAAGAAGAAGAACATATTTGCAATGTAGTAAATGTAAAGGGGATGAAGTTGATTGAGGGGATGAGTTTGTTTTCTGTGACGCGGTTCATACTTTCAATGCAACACCAAGGAAACAAGGGATTAATTTTCAGAAGAGACAACGTAGAAACACAATACTTTATCTAAAGCACTTTTCGTCACCCAAGTTTGCATCATCAGGTGTTGAAATGTAAACCGTGTGAAGTAAAATGAAATAAACTAAATTGTGAAAAAATAGCGCATTACATATTTCTGCAAACCTACTTGAAATATGATAGCCAGTGGTTTTTCTATTTTAGTTTATGGTTGAGAAACCGTAGGGAGATTTTGCTTGTGGGGACAGTTTACTGAACTAGTAAGCTTATTGTTGGGTAGTTTGTGGGTTAGCTTAACTAAAAAATAAAATATTGGACTGTTATCTATAGGTTTCAAATTTTAAATTTCTCATTTAAAATGACCAAATAACATTATTTCGATTTTGTCTCTTAAGTTCGCACGCATTTTACGATTGTGAACTAGAACTTTACATTTCAAAAAATAAAACCCGCCACAGGTAGGATTCGACATTTGTCCCGGATCGGAACCGAACGACATACAGCTGTTTCGAACTTGTTAGTTCTCATCAGTGCCGTACACGGTACGCCGATTTAGGACAAATGCCGAATGAACTTTATGGCGTATACATCTTTATCGATACGATCTTTGTCAGTAACATATAAGTCGGAAATCGAGAAAGGAACCACCAAGCCGCCAAGCGGCTATCAAAGTAGTTCCCGAATAGCAAAGCTATTACATAATGGCTCTAGGAAACAACTACTCCTCGGGCTAAAGCCCCGCCAGGCGTTGAATTATACCCAGAAGCGATCCTCGACCCCTTTCTCGTGTTTCTGCACGATCAGATAAGGTTTCAAAAAATAAAACAAAGTTTTATTTTTTGAAACCTTATCTGAAAAATAAAACAAAGTTTTATTTTTTGAAACCTTATCTGATCGTGCAGAAACACGAGAAAGGGGTCGAATATCGCTTCTGGGTATAATTCAACGCCTGGCGGAGCTTTAGCCCGAGGAGTAGTTGTTTCCTAGAGCGATTATGTAATAGCTTTGCTATTCGGGAACTACTTTGATAGCCGCTTGGCGGCTTGGTGGTTCCTTTCTCGATTTCCGACTTATATGTTACTAGAACTTTACACAAAATACAACTCAAAGTTTTGTCAGATGAACATTTAATTTAATCATAGCTATTGTCTCCATGGAAACAAACATACAATTTCAAAACCAAAATTGTAACCATCTGTAGAATGCGGAAAGATATTGAAAAAAATAGAAATGTGAACTTCGTAGTGAAATTTGGTGTTGGGGTGTTGGTGTTGGCTCAAATTTAGATTCTCAACAACTTTTTCTAATAACTTTTTTCGATATCTTAAATGCCAAGCTAAATATCGAGAATGGGCCCCAATTGGGGGGCTGCTATTGTCTCGATTTGTTACTTAAGTTTAAGCTGGTTGAATTCAAATGTACGTCTTATACAAGGCTACAATTGTGCTAAAGCTTAAATTGTGTTAAAGCTTAAGTTCAAAAAATGAGAAAATATCCTGGTGTCTCTATTTTAAATAAGACACATAGTACAGGGTCCAGCAGTCAATACTAATGGTTTTTGAATGGAGCTACACCTGGTAGGTATGTCCTAGGGGGTGGGAGTTGGTCTCTTCCTCTTCAGCGGATGTAGAAGTTTAGTTTGAATGCAGGCTTGGACCCCTGCACACTGCGCGTTCGCCACCGAGGCGTATTTTAAAAATAATGATTCTGTGATGTTAACACAGTGGCATCTCGGAACACCATTCTTTCGTAGGTTAGAAACTTTTGGGGTATAGCAGTCGGAACATCAAGGAGAAGAAGAGGGTCCTTCAGGACGTCAAGGTCACCTGCAAACGCTGAAGCTGTATTACGTCGCCGCTGAATTCCTCTAAGGAGGGTTTGTTTCAGTAGGTTGGGGCAACAGCGCACACTTACGTGTATCTATAGACCTACTAAGAGCAACATTTCCCGGGAAGTTGATATCACTGCGAGGTAACACTCCATGGCCGGCACGTTCTCCAGATCTGTCTCCATGTGACTTTTATCTGTGGGGCTATCTAAAGGGAAGAGTTTATCTTGATAACGTCGAAGTTTGGCAGAAGTTTGAAAAAATATTCGGCTAGAAATAGAATTCCATGCCATGCCACTCCAAACCTTGGCAAGAGTGATGACGAATTTCGCCAACCGACTTAAGCAGTGCACCGAAATTTGAGGTCATTTACCTAACGTGATGTTTACCACATATTGAATTTCCTAAAAAATTTTGAATACATCATTTGAACTTCCACTCTTCCGCTTTCAAATAATTTTTTTAACCTGCGAAATTCATTGGCTTATCCTATTTCAAAAACCGTCAGAATTGACTGCCGCACCCTAAATAAATATAATTATTGTTATCCGTTTTCACTGTTACTAATGATTGCTGTGTCAAGAAATTGTAGGTTTAAAAATCTACTTCCAAAAACATCATTCGTGTAAATTAAGAAATTAGTGAAAATACTGTGTTTAAACCTCGGTATTTCGTATAACAGAGCCAATGAATCACTGAACTCAACCACCCTTTTAGCAGCACTCATACAGTCAACAACGGTGCCTGAAGTGTATTCTCGACAACATCCTGGAAACAACAAAAGCGACTGCTCCCTATAAATACTTCTGAATGGGAAGCCCTGTTAATTAATCTTTCCGACAATTTTTTACCACGGCGACGGTGGGTGACACGCACGCATTTGTTTCTTAACCCTAGGCAGGGTTTCTCGTCGCTTCGTTAGCTAACACGTTTTCCCCTATCTTCACGTCCACGGGTAGGCCCGCAGACGAATTAACTCGTTCCGGCTAATTTTATTATTCGCCTTTAAATTCAGAAGTGGGGCTCGCGTATTTCGCCACCGGAAATAGACCCCGTGACGGGTGATTTCGAGCGGTAGATATCATTAAGAGGGCACTTTACGTTTACATATTATTATTCAAAAGAGTTTTCGTATTTTAAATAACATGGAAAACTAAAAATGAAGATAAGTACAATGACAATAATAAAGCCAAACATAAAAATTATTATAGATCTGTTTAAGCTAGTATGAACGTTCAGTAAACAAAAGTGCCAATGTTAGTAACAGATACAGTTGAACCTCGATAACGTAAAAACCTGTATATATATCTACATGGTGAAAATTAGAAAACGTTTAAAGCTAATAACTAAATCATCTATTGCGACGAGCCGCAACAAAGTCGAGATATTATTACACAGCAATAGTTCACAGAAAACACATCATAATACAATAATGAATATTAGTGCCTCCTTCACTATAGGGTCCATTTGAAAATACAAATCTACACTGAACTATCATTACCGTACAGGGAGTTTATGTCAACTCAGTAAGTATCTGAAAAAAGAGGAACAACATAAAGCATATACTGAGCTACAAGAAATCAGAGTAGGGATGCCTCAAGGAAGTGTTCTAGGGTCTATCTTGTACCTGATATAGACCAGTGATATACTGCTCGTCAGGAAGAGGAGCACACCTCATGGATGGTCCATCCATGAGATGCACAGTAAATAATCTGATTCAAGTAAATAACTGAATGCTGCCCTTATTCTTTCTTCTACGCATACATAGAGGAGTCTTACACTTTTTCTATTATTGACGAGCAGCACCTCAACTGGAACAAGATATAACAGCTGCATTTACAAATGATACTGCCATCCTAGTTAGAGACCACGAAGACTCTGGAAATAAACTGCATACATCAATTAATCAATTCAATAACTGGACCAAAAGATGGCGTATCAAACTGAATTAAATAAAATTTGTTCGTATTAACAAATAAAGAAGAATAATTAATTCCAATTAACATAAATAGTATCTAGATCCCATACGATACCTCAGGAAAGTATTTAGACATCACAGTGAATATTTACAGCGAAATATACAATATTTTGTAAAATCAATTTTAAAAATAAAAGAGAAGAACTAGCTATAAGACATAGGAAAATGTATTGGCTACTCGGGAGACACTCTAGTCTATCTATATATAATAAAATACTACTGTATAAACAAGTCCTTAAAAAAATGTGGAATGCCATACAGCTCTGGGGCTATGCCAGAAAGAGTAACGTTTTAATTATTTAGAGATTATAGAATAAAGTTCTCAGAAACATGTTAATGCGCATTGGTATATCGGGAACAGCCATTTCATCGAAATCAGATACTGTTGACCAGAAAATTATCAGGTCTGTGAGGATCCAGGAATCATGATGCCACCATTATATGAAAGGTGAAGCTATCTAGTTCCTCGACACACCAAGCTGACATGAAGGGATTGTGCCAGTGTAATAGAAGAGTATTTTGGAACATTGTGTGTTACACATTAATTATAGTGCAATTAAGTTATCAGCCTCTGAGGTACACTAGTGAGTAAGATCTTAGTTGTTAATATTTCAGCCGTAAATAAGTTAGGATAGAGCAATGTTACCAATTGATTAATTTCTAATCAGGCCGCAATATCTGAAAATGCTCTTAGTGATGTTTTACTGAAATTAAAAAAACTTAAGCAATGTTTCTGTGGAAGACATATCATTCTTTGGATAAGATGTAAAACCGGAGATCCCTCCCCCAGTGTAAGAGTGGAAGTTCGGTAGAATTTTCAGGTTAGGGTTAGCTCTTTTCTTGGCATCGGCAATAGGTCTTGGTAGTGGAAAGATGCCCATGTTAAATAACAGTATAAACAATTTATATAAAAATAAGCAAAGAATAAATATAAACTTAATGTCAAGATGTTAAGTAATAAAGTTAATGTCAAAAAAATTACATTATTATAGATTCAAAGAACTTATCTTTGTTTGTATGTATACCCACCATTTGGGAATCATAACACTAGAAAAAATGATACCCTAACTGTTTGCACACACAATAGTAATTCAACCGTTCTTTCAATTACCGGAAAGCCAACGAGGAAAAGGCCAAATGGAGCAGGAAAATTAAGCATAAACTAATGTGATATCCGGGAGGAAAAACTCGCTATAACAATTGCCTGAATCTTCAGTCCTACGCGCTGGAATTATGTTTATTGATCGTAATGGTTGGTTTGACGCTAGCTGAAAATCGGGTAATGTTATGGAACGAAAAGAATTCTAATAAAAGAAGAGTTGCATCCAGTCCAACGGTTCGCCACAGCCGTTTGCTGTTTTCGACAATAAATTACAAGCGAAATGTGGCTGGGCGGAGGAATCATAATCTGAAATAACACAGAAAAAATAGCTCTAGGGCTGTTTTAAGTAATCTCTAAAAATATAAGGGTCATATTATAGCTATGTCCCAGGGAAAATGTTATATATCTAGTAATGGACATTGAAACCTATAGCAAATGATAAAGTTCGAAATTTAAAATGTCTCCGCACTTATTTCAGTTATAGAAGAGAAGACAAATTAAAAATATATAAAAACCTAACAGTATTATGATTTAGCTCATATATCATCAGAACTTTGAAACAGTATTTAAAACACCGAACAGTAAACGTTTCAAGACTTACATAGGATCAAATTGGTAACAAATTTATGTCATGAAATGTCAAAAAAGTCAATTTATGTGTAATAAAATGCTTTCCACCATTACCAGTCAATACAATCTCAATTTTGACACATTTATACTCATTAAATAGGCCATTATTCCTATAACATGGATTTAAAAGTTTATTTAAGAATGTAAAATTCACCCAATAATATTTTTTATTATTATTAAAATCTACCATTAATCTAATTTTATAAAAATGTATAGTGTGAGCAGATTTGAATGTGTTTATAGGGATTCGCGATAACTGAAGAAACTTTTTTTTACTGTAAATACTCATACAAATGTTTCGGAGTAACATATATACGCCATCTTGAATTTTTTTATACAAATAGCAGATATAATCGTGACCAAAGAGAAGCACAATGTAGGAGCAGTATTAACAGTAATCGTGAAATTAAAAATAAACACTTGGATTTCTTGGACTTGGACACGTGTTGAACTGCTCCTATTTTTGAAAAGACATTTTTCAATTGATTTGTAAAACCTGAAAGAATTTTTGGAAACAGAAATGATTTTAAATTTACAACTAATACACGAGGGTTAAAATATATCTGGATTACTTTTATTTACGTATTATATAATATTTTCCTTGATATGGTGTGATACAACAAGAAACTGAAAAAAGAAGAACCCCCAATAAATAGTATAAATGAAGTCCCAATAAATAGTATAAATATCAAAGTTCATCAAACCATATTAAAGAAAACTTGTATAACTTCTCATTGACTTGTCTTTCATGTTTTCTTCCACAACTTACAAGTCCATTTTATTTTCCTTGATACAGTTAAAGTGATCTCAAAAACAAGACGTTATATACTTCCAATTAAACAGATATTTTTTAAACGAATCATTTTATTTTCTTGCAATTATTGAAAAAACAACTAGAAATCATATCATAAATAAAACAATAGCAATGAAAATAAAATCATTTACAAAATATTCCATTTAAAAATTAAACTTATTCTACATTATCTTGGGCCTCACTGTATACGAACAATCATCACCGACAGAAATAAAATCCATTAAAAATAATGGAATTCTAAATGCGATTAGTATCCCATTTTGTGTCTCCTATTTAATTAAGCAGTTCTAAAGGGTCCGGCATCAATTATTAGCAGTTGCATCTGAGAGGACCCGTTTACTGTTTCCCCATCACGACACCTTTAAATTTTAATAGTCTAGTGTTATTGTACGAAATACTCTGTCATTTCAAATACTACGACATTACCTACCTAACTAAATACTGTAATTTTGATATTGTATAGTGTATATTTTGTGTTGGTATAGAGTGTCTTAGTTGGAAATATAGGATTTGAATTGTATGCAATTTGTGTTGTGTCAAAGATATGGCGTTAATATTTGACGACTGTGATTTACGAACCATACGACGTCAATATGCCAGGATTAACAATCCAACAACGAATAGTTTGTGTATAACTGTTTTATGAAAATGAGCGATCTTTAGAGAGACCTTAACAAAAATTCGCACACAATTAGGGCAAGACGAAGAGCCTGCAGAGATAACAGTACCTAACTTAATAAAGAAATTTAAGGAGACGGGTTCTGTTATTGATAAGACAACACCCATATTCTCGTCGTGGTTGGTCAGATTAAAACTTTGCTGCAGTGAAAGAAAGTGTACGGAAGTATCCAATATATCGACATCAATTCGATGTCATGCACAAAAATTGAATCTATCAAGAGCCACCACGCATAGGATTTTAAAGAAATATCTGCATCTGTCAACACACAAAATTCAGTTAACACAATTCAAAGTTACAGGCCATTTAAAACGTCGTACATTTGTTAATTGGGTGTTAGAAGAGAAAAAGGATTATGTTAATTTCTGTAACAGAATTTAGTTCAGCGATGAGGCACATTTCCATCTTATCCATCTAACTGGGTCATATTTCGTTGAAGATGAAGCTGGTAAAGCTATCACAGTAGATGAGGAACGCTGTTGCGATATGATGAACAATTTTTTTTCCACTAAATTGATGATTTGGATTTGAACAACATGTGGTTTCAGCATGACAGTACAACGTGTCATACAGAACATGCAACCATAACTCTGTTGCATACCAAATTTCCTGATCATGTTGTCTCGCAGAATGCTAACATAAATTAGCCTACAGGATCATGTTATTTAGCACCATTGGAATAGTTTCTTTGGGGTTATGTTAAAGGAAATGTGTACGCCACCACAACTAGCAACAATAAATGACCTCAAAGCAAACATTCAACGTGTTATTCTGGAAATAGAGCTAGTTTTATGTGTCCAGCTTTATAGACAATTTTGCTAAACGAATGACATCATGGCAGACGAGTAGAGGCGGCCACATGAACGATATTCTTTTCCATTTGTAGCCGTATCATTTTCATTTTATGTTGTAGAATAAAAAACCTCAGTTTGTCAAATATTTTAGTTTTATTCACAAATCACATCCTATAGTTCAAAATGGGACACTCCATATAAGTATTCTTAGAAGTTAGTAGAAACTTGTTAATAATGAATTTATCTAAAACTAGTAGTGCTTGATTCACAGCTAAAGTATTATAATTATACAAAATTTAAACTTTTGGACATAATTGAAACAATATTTGTGGCCAAACATTGTTTGAAATGTCGGAATTGGAACATTGGTATAAGTTATTGTATACAGTCTGTCTATTTGTATAGGGCAAAGTAGCCTAATATGAGACCCATTTATAAAAAAATCATAATTTTGAATTAGAAACACATTTATTAAATTTCAAATCATTTTCTTAAAGTCGGATAAGTATACTTCTGGTATATGTTGGATCTTATTGTAAAAAAATATAACATTTGTTTTTATAATACAATAAAAGCAAATAATGTAAATATTCAATAAAGAAAATGGGTTCCTAAAATGAGACCCTGTTGTATTTTCTAATGTTGTTTCTTTAAATACGTTGGACAGACGAAATTCGCATCTTCAGCACCGCAGTCTTCGTGGGCCCATCGATAACACTTTGTGCACTTAACCCATTGCTCGCCCTGTGTATCTGAAGAATAGGGATTGGTGCAAAACAAGCATTCTGCATCATAATTTTCTTCCCCATCACTGTCATCATCGAGAATCATATCTTCACTGTCACATGAGCTATCACTTTCCAACTCCACACGTTTCCTCTTATTGGACTTTTTAGAACTGTTTTTTCTCTTGGGCTCACACGTAACAAGAATATTCTTAGTAACTCTTGCTCTGTTCTGTTCTTTAACCAACTTGGTCTTTTTCTTATTCAAACTTTCCTCTAACTCAGTTTTATAAGGCGAAGAGGTGATTACAGCTGAACTACCAGAACGTTTACCAACCTTTTTTAATCGATATATTTGGCAATGATTTGCTGAGGACTTACAAGGCTCAGTTCAGTAGAGTCTTTGAATAAAACCATTTAGTCGATATGGAACCTCTTGGGGCTTCTCTTTCTGTGTTCTGTGAGCAAGAATCTTTGCTGCTGTTGACCTGGTCCTTTGAAATCTCTTGACGAGCCATAGAAGCCTTTGAATAAAACTGTTCAGTCGAAATGGAACCTTTTGCAGCTGCAGTTTCTGGGTTCCGTGAGCAAGACTCTTTACTGCCGTTGACCTGATCCTTTGAAATCCCTTGATGGACTGACACTTCATTGGAATCGTTCGAATTTCCCGACTGAGAATGCCCAATATCAGCACATAAATAATTGGACAACCGCGATTCCGAATGCTCGAAGGTAGGTGTGATGTTTGAAGTGACTGCTTCATTTTCGAATATGTCGAAATCATGCTCCCGAAAAATATCTTTGTTGAGTGGGAACAAACCAGTTTTCTTGAATGCATTGACTGATACCTCCATTGTGGCTGCTCGGTTGTAAGCGGCAGCAAAGATCCGGGCAATTATAAAAGGGGTTACTACACGATCCGGATGATTCCTAAGCCACGTTTCAATTTCTTTGGCATAATATGTCTTGAACGGATTCATGAAGCCTACATCTAGAGGCTGCACTCGATGCGTACTATGTGGAGGAAGGCAAACAATAGATACGTGATTTTCTCGATTACCGCCATATCTTGCGTATGCGAATAATGCCCATCCAGCACTAATAGTAAAGGATCGGATGCTGTTGATTTTGTAAAGTTTACAAAACGATCAAACCACTGTGTAAAAATGTCTGTCTGAATACACCCGGAAGGATGACAGGCGTAGATAGATCCAGCTGGGGCCCCATCCATTAATTTAGCCTTCATGTTCTTTCTGGGCCACACTATTAAAGAAAGTACGTACGTTCCAACAGCATTCATGCAAGTAACAACAGTAATAAGACCACCTCTTTCTGCTGATGTAAGTGCGGCTACTTGCTTCTTACGTTTACCAGATATTACTTTACTTCTTTTATGTTGTACCACGGTAATTCCCGTTTCATCAACGTTGAATAATCTATGTGGTTTTGTGCCTATATTTCGGTATTCTTGTTCATATATTTCGAAAAACGCTGCAACGCTCTCTTAATTAAAACCTCGTATGCGTGCACTGGAAACAGCTTGAGGAGATCTAACGGACAGTTCTGGGTGCCGTTTCAAAAAGCCTCGAAGCCACGGCTCCTTCTGAAAATGGATGGCGAAGATTATTAGAAATGGCTAACTTAATCGCCATTCGTTTTACGTCCGACCTTCGCAAACCAAAATATTTTTATCCATAGCAAGACAGTACTGAACCAGCTCGCCTTCTATTTCTTTGCCTAATGAAGGTTTTCTGCCAAGAGACTCTGTAACCAGCTGTTCAGGCGAAAAGTTGATGTTTTTCACATAACGTTGGAGAGTTCCTTTTGGAACACCAAACTGTTTTGCCGCTCTCTTATACCCCATAGTATGTTGTCTAACCGCCTTAACTGCTAAAATCACCTGCTGTTTGTTCCATTGTTTTCGCCTCTTATTGTCAGGTGAATCCGCCTAAACCAGAAAATTTTTTTACAATATGCACAGAATTAGGATGCCTAATATGAGACCTCTCTCATATTGCGACCTCTTAGGGGTCTCATAATAGGCCGCACTGAATTGACAAGCACAAAAAATATTTCGAGGTTAGTGGTCAATTAATTTTGAAATAAACATAGTAGGTCATGATCTGCTGTATTTATACTATGTACCCATGTCAATGAAAGTAATTATCAACTTACCATATTCGAAATATTTGTAGTTTAACAACACTACGTGAAAAACTTTTCCCTAAAAAATTCTTAAATTTTTGGTTTCATCCGTTCGTTAAACGACTGCAGCGCCATCGTGTACACAGGAGAAGAATTACACAATTGACATCGCAAGAAACTGCTCTCTGCTATATTTAAGAGGTTTTTATCGGAAATAAGCTGGTGTCTCATTTTAGGCTACTTTACCCTAAGGGTAATTCTTCACGTATGGGCTAAAATGATGTAACCATTAATTATATACTAAATTAAGATTTATTTTTGATATACTAAATATTGCATAAATTTAGTCAAACCTATGCTTATGCATAATGCGTACTTCAGAAGGGTTTTTCCTCTCAAATCGTTTTTAACAGTAGTTTTACATCTCAAATGTCTACTCCATGGACTGTAACCCTCTTGAAGGATAATATGCGGTCCTTAATTTTGATAACATGTCATGATATACTCGTATTCTAAATTAAAAACATTATATTTAGTGCAGAGACATAGAGAAGAATATACTTTTTAAAATAATTTTGATTTTTCCCATACAATACTTCTTGCCTTAACGTTAAATACCGTAACACTTTCGATGTCCACTCCATGGATGTAGGGAATTGCAGGCATAAATACAATGTTGGTAACGTTTCTAACTTACGTCTTGTCTTGTCTTGTTTTTCATAGGATTTAGTTCAGTGGCCAGAACGTTCCTAGTTCAAGGTAAGTATTTTTATTATTGTCCACTCCGTGTCAACAAGAAACAGTTAATAAAAAAAGAAATTTTAATTTTCATTAAATTAAATTCTCACATTACATGTAAAAGATTTCGAATTCCATTTATGTTTTACGTATTACTTTAAAAAAAGCTATTCTCCTTAAAGAAAAATACCCGTTACTACTTAAATATTTCCACTCCATAGACGTCGTCCACTCCGTAGCCTTCGATTGTATTTTCGAGAACTACAATTTAAAGTATTTTCGCGACATAGAAAGTGCGCATTTTGGAGGATCCAAGCCACAAGTTTCACTACATACAGCCGTATGGTATATCAAAGATGCAGCTACAAAGGAAATTGATTCAATGCCTCAAATGTAATGATTGGATATGTGGACTTTGTAACAAAGGTAGCAGAAAAAAATATTTTGTTTGTTCAATATGCGCTGATGCCGACGAAGAATATTATTGATAAAAAACATTGAGCGAGAAGAATAAAAGCCTATAGATATACCAGGGAATAAACAATATTATTTTATTTTTAATAGATTTATTAGATGTATACCTACATTTTATAAGTTTTTACCTAAAGACTCTTTTCCTCGTACCTTTTGTATGTACTTGAAAATATAAGTTTGGTTATTCCTGGAGTTTAAATTTTTATATATTATAAAATGTGAACCTTTTAGAGTTACTACGTTCCGGGGGCAATAACTGCAAGATTGTAAATAAATTTTAGTAAATCTGTTGTTTTTTGGTAGGAGTTAAGTTGAAAACAAAGTTCAAATATTGACTTTTGCAATAAATGTACTTACAAGATACAAAGAATAGACGATTTTTATTTTCAATTCATTATTCGTCTTCTCCGGGGACAACACATACCTATATATATCTTTACGTAAAAGTAACAAACATATTTTCAATTCATAGCCGCGTATTGCATCAAAGATTAGGCGTTTAATAAAACAAAATGTGATATTAAATTTCATTACTTAGACACATTTTTATAAACTTTGTTGTACCTCTGTATTTTATCCCGTTGTCAAAGAATGACCCATAACACATTTCATTCCGGTTCTAAGTATTAGATCTCCTAGATATACATACTATTAGTTTTAATAAAATAAAATAAGCCTAATAATCGAAAAGACTCCTATATTAGTAAGAAGTACTTCAACGGTAATGTTGCAAATATTAGCGGTTCTAATATTATATTCTCTGACAGAAATAATTTATTTAGAACTTTCTTAACATCCTAATTAAGAAAGCGGTTCTCCAATTATGAATTATAGTTTACACTAAGTGAATAGCAAACGAGTATCTATATCAGCGTTTCTTTATTTTAATTCCATCCTTTTATATACGTTTTGGTGCTGTTGGTTTACTTATAATATAAGCATGTTACATTAGATATGTGAACTTAATCCTTTCATATAAGCTTCCTTCCAGAGATTTAGAGCGACTAAAGGATAATAATAATTCTAGACCTCCTTGAGGGTAAAGAAGTTGAGTTTCCACAACCCAATATAAACGTTACCTACTTGAACAACTTTACGTGTATTAAATATACCCTAGTTACCTCGGTAGACGGTGAAAGGTGATTTTCCTTGGATAAATAGATTTTGAGCAACATGGGTATGTTAAAATTTAACTTCTGAATATCTAAAACAATTGCTGACTGTGGCACCATCGTCATATGTTCCGTACTTATATCATAATCAGTAATAACCGTGGGAATTTGCGGATAAGAACGGTAATTATCGCGAAATGATGGTAACTGTTTAATCTGGGATTTTTTTAAACCTATTTTAGCAGTTCAGCACGAACTAAATGAATGATATAAACTAATTAAACAACAAAATAAAAACTATATAGTACTAACGGAGCATTTAATATTTCTTTTCATACCATTCAAAATTAAGACAACCGGATATTTTCATCATTTTTTGAAATCCAAATTTGAGCTTTGGTACAATTGTAGTCTTATATAACATACATTGGTTACGTACCTTTTAAGGTAACCAATTTAAGTTTAAGTAATAAACTGAGATAATGGCAGCCCCCCAAATGGGACCCTTTCCCGATATTTTGCTTCACAGTAAAGTTATTGAAAAAAAGTTATTAGAAAATAATGTTCAGAATAAAGGGTGTCCCAGCGAAAGGAAGCCGATTATGTTTGTAATTATTGGGCAAATAAATAACATTTCTACAATAATTTTGGGATCAATTGTTTATTTAAACTATGCCATTAGACATGGAATACAATATCTTGTAAGTGGCCGCCTCTGCTTCTATGGCAGCAGTGGATTATTTTGATCGAAGTTTTCCATAACTTCGCGGCATAGCTGTGGCCGTATGTCCGAAATAACTTCGCTAATGTTATTTTTCAGCTGTTCAATCGTAACGTTATTATTGGCATAGACTTTTCCTTTAACGCAACCCCACAGGAAAAAGTCTAATAGAGTCAAATCACAAGAGCGTGGTGAGAAATTATGCGCCCAGGAAATTTGGTACCCAAAACATTCAGCGTTTCGTTAGCTGTGTGGCACGTGGCACGCACCATCTTGCTGAAACCATACACCGCCTACATCAAAATCCTTGATTTCTTCGAAAAAGAAGTTTGTTAACATCTCACGGTAACGTACACCATTTACAGTAACCGCTTCACCTGCTTCGTTTTCGAAGAACAGCTCAACAACTCCTCCTGCCCACAAACTGCACCACACGGTAACCCTTGCTGGATGCATGGGTTATTCTTGGATGAGACATGGATTTTCAGCTCCCCAGATGCGGCAATTTTATTTGTTTACGTACCCTTTTAATTGAAAATGCACTTCATCGCATATATCAGTTTTTTCCCATAACTCGCCAACTGCGATGTTCTCTAATACCCATTTACAAAACTCACGGCGTCGTGCATGGTCCCGTGGTTTCAACTCCTATGTCAACTGGATCTTACGCATCACAATGAAGGTCTTTCATCAAAATTCTCTGTAATGTTGACTTTGAGAGATTTAATTGTTGGGAATGACGTCTTACGGATATGATGTTATCTACAGCAACACTGACCGCTTCAATATTTTCAACTGAGCGTTGCCCACGGTGACGTATAAGTGTTTCTTTATTTATTAGACACGGAGCCTGAATTTCGTAATGACGCGTTGAAGGGTTCGCTTAGTAGGTGCCTCACGACGATCCATAATTGCACATAATTTTCTTTCAGTGCCCACAATTAAACCATTACTTTCGTAAGTACGCTTTGATAATAAGTATGCGTTGCTGAATAGTATAGCGCTTAATTTGGTAATAACATACTCTCCACGTAATAACTACGAAACATCAACTTCTAAAACCTGCCTCTCGCTGGGGCACCCGTTATAAGTAAGCCCCAATAATAAATTTTATTAGGAAATTCGTATTTTCAGTTTTTTCAAAATTTATTTTTTTTGGTTTTCAGTTTAATAGGATATCATGGAAATGTAAAAAAAAGATTGAATAAAACTGTCAATTGACAAAAAATTACTACCTTGTATCCTATTTTTTCTTCATAAGATAAAGACCCATCATCATCTAGATAATCACCTAGATAAAAACCCAAACAACCACAAAAATAAAAAAATCTGAATATCTAAAATTCCAATAATTCAAAGTCCAAATATTCGAAAACCCAAAATTCAAAAACCCGAACAAAATCCAAAAATCAGAAAATCCGAATATCCAAAATTCCAATAATCCAAAGTCCAAATACTCGAAAATCCCAAAGTCCAAAAATTTTTAAAATGCGGATTATGGATTTTGCAAATTTTATGGATCTCGAGCCCCATCACCAAATAACTTTTATTATTTAGATTTTTTCCCTTAAATGCACACGTATTTTACGACTGTAAACTAGAACACAATATAACTCAAATTTTTGTCAGATTGACACTTAATTTAATCATAGTTTTTGTTTCATAGCTTTAGTTTTCATTAAATTGAAAACCAAAACTGTGACCGTGTGTGGACATTGCGGAAAAATATTTAAAAAACTAAAAGTTTCGTAACGAAATTTGGTGTTCGGGCTTTAACTCAGATTCATAACAACTTTTTTTAATATGTTCAATATTTTCAACGGGAACTAAAATATCGGGAATGAGCCCCATTTGGGGGGCTTTCGCCGCCGTTGTCTTAGTTTGTTAGTTAAATTAGTAAGTCTATTAGTTAGCTAAATTGGTAATTTCTCTCGAAATGTACGTTTTATATGATACTACAATTGCGCCAAAGCTCAAATCTAGATTTAAAAAATGGCGAATATATCTGGGTGTCTTCGTTTTAAATGCGACACATGGTATATTTCTATGAGTGTATATAACAAAATTGTGTGTCATTCTCCTGAACCACAAGAGTTGATCAGACTAGAATAAAAGACTAAATAACTAAATAAGGATGGATGGAAGAAGCGATAAAGACATAAAACAAAGAATAGCGTAGAGTCGAGTAGCTTTTAACGAAAAGAAAGCACTTTTATGCTCGGGGGTAATAAACTTAGAAACAAGGAAGAGATTTTTGAAAACATATGTATGGAGCACGGCACTATACGGCTGCGAAACCTGGACGGTAGGGGAAGCAAGTAGGAAGAAATTAGAAGCTTTTGAGATGTGGTGTTACCGAAGAATGATGAAAATACCATGGATTGATAGGGTTAGAAACGAAGAAGTATTGGAGAAAGTCGGCGAGAAAAGAAGTATGTGGAAAAACTTAAAGAAGAGAAGAGATAGAATGGTAGGCCACTTGCTGAGACATGGGGGAATAGTCCGCGATATTTTGGAGGCAGAAATAGGAGTGAAGAAAGGCAGAGGTAGGCCGAGATTAGACTACTGCTCGCAAATAGTAAGGGATGTAGGTTGTAGCACAATTAGCGAAATGCGTAGGTTAGCACAAGATAGGAGAAGCTGGAGGTTAGCGTCCAACCAGTCTTAGGACTGATGACCTAATGATGATGATGGTGAACTAAATAACTAATAAAAATAGAAGACTAACAAAATGCAGTATTCCTATTTCCTTAATGCATTGCTTTACAATTTCTTCCGACCTAATAGATAATTAGCAAGGACATATCCTTGCGATATATTCACGTTGTGTAAACAGTGATACTTCCATTTGTCTGCATTAGCCACATTGTTACAAGACACATCCATTTTAAATAATATTCTTCGCGGCACCTGCTATCCGAGTAAAATATACGAACAATAATAATGCGCTCTTATTTTAGCTTGTAAAGTAGTTCGCGGTATACACTTTGCGGGATGAAATTTCTACTTTAAATCATTCCACACTTCGTTTGAGCATCTCGACCGCGGTGAGATTCTTACTTAAGAATGAAAATAAATAGATCCAAGAGAAAATATATTGTGCCCTTATGCGTTTCTAATGCAATCAATTATAGACGGATGCAGCTCTAAGTTCAATATACATACAGTTTCAGCTGATTTCCAAATAGAATATTAAGTTAAAAAACTATTTCTAGAGACGAATACGCGTAGGGCATACAGAAATATTTGTACGGAGTAACAAAAGCAGAAGACCAGTTTTCTACGAATACCAAAAGATTACGCGTTAGTCGACGCGTGTTTCGCCAACCAAGTTGGCATAATCAAGAGATGTTTAAAGCTATATGGTTTTTATAATATCGCACTATCTCCTGTAAAAAATTAAAAGTTCTGAGGGCCAGAAACTTATTTGTCTAATCATTTTACGAATTATTTAACGGGTCCAGGATGACTTAACAGATTATTTAACAGGTATCGAGGACTGTAGCTGTTATATTTTTCAAAAAATATTATTTTAGGATGTTGCATTACTATCAAATTCATGAAAAATACTTGTCGTGCATCCAGGAATGAAGTTTCATTATATACCAAATTAAAGGAATATGTAGGTTATTTATTGTATACTGTATTTGTTATTTATTGTATATGTATTGGTACATTATTTTTATATTCTCTTTTATGTTGACTCTAATTTTTTTAAGCGTATTATTAATGCCTTTCCTAACCCGAGGATTCCATAGCTAACGTATGGTTCTACCAATGCCATACCTGTATATACAAGATGTTCCGAAATATTTTCCTCATTTGTTTGTTAAACGTCTCGGAAAGTGGTAGTGGTAAATTTGCATTCGCATATATTTATTAGACAAAATACCACACAAGAGACCTAAATTTGCAGCATGGGCTACAGCCCATTTATGATTGGAAGCCGTTGGAGCAATGTTCCTTGGAAAAATTATTTATAAGCAGGG
Organism: Rosalia funebris; assembly: GCA_037954035.1. Lineage (NCBI taxonomy): Eukaryota > Metazoa > Arthropoda > Insecta > Coleoptera > Cerambycidae > Rosalia > Rosalia funebris. The sequence goes on from JAZFAV010000016.1 coordinate 6,181,987, forward strand.
GAACATCAATTGACCGCTATTTGATTGATCTGAATGAAATAAAAATTTCAAAGATTGATTCAGTCAGTTGTTATAATTGTTTGAAGAACCAATTTTTAAAATCTACATTTGACATTTATGTACATGTTTAATCACTATCACTGACAGAAATTTTGAGTGACTATTCATCGTCATCCTTACCACAATTTTCATTATTTGGGTCGGGAAAATCGAGGCTGGTTTGACGAGATTGCAACAGACTAACAACTTCGGAATCAAAAGCGTGGTTGCGATTCTTTTTAGGTTTACGGAAATTGGCAATAATCGGGTCGTATTAAACCAATAACGTCATCAATGAATCTCTGTTCATAGTTTCCGAGATCGTTTTTTGGTGTTATGCTCTCTAAATCTGCGACAATCTTTGTTGCATGCCCCCTGTGCTTCCTTGGCGAACTGCCCAGTTGATACAGTATGGTATTTAATTCTGGTATTATTATAATATTATGGTATATTCCTTGTGAGCATTTACAATAATTAGAAAGCACGGATAAAGATTAACGTAGATAACGTAGAGCGATTTGGTTTCAGAAGCATAACGTTCAGTAGCTTCCGCCTTCTCGAAGTTTTACGCATAAATTCTGAAGAAACGATGAAAATTTTTAAAACGCAAAAAAAGTAAAATATATTCTGGAAGTAGATAGTTTTCCGAACACAATGCAACAAAAATCATTCTGGAACGTTTTGAAAGTTACTGATTTTGGTTAATTTTTAGTATCTATACTAAACTATCTTATCTATACTAAACTAACAAAACTATCTGGGTGGTCCAACCATAATGTACGATGTTAATTGTGAGTCACACCTTAACGTCAAGTTTTTTGCCCAACTTAATTTGACATTTCTTTGTTTCAGTGTTTGACAAATTCAACCATGATCATTTCAAGCGTCGTCAATACGCCGAATGGTTGGTTGAACAGATAGAAGTGAATGGTGACTTTACAAAGAAAATCATCTTCAGCTTCGAGGCACACTTTCACCTCAGTGGATTCGTTAACAAGGAGAATTGCCGCTTTTGGGCAAATGAGAATCCACGAGTGATTGTTGAAAAGCCGATGCGTCCACAAAGAGTGACTGTTTGGTGCGGTTTATGGGCTGGCGGCGTCATCAGACCGTACTTCTTCGAAAGTGAGGTCGGCCAAGCAGTTACCGTGAATGGTGTTCGCTATCGCGAGATGATAACGGACTTCTTGTGGCCAGAAATTGAGGATATAGACCTGGACGATATGCGGTTCCAACAGGATGGTGCCACTTGCCACACAGCCAACGAAACAATGGCACTTTTTCGCGAGAAATTCAATGGCCGTGTTATCTCACGTCGTGGCGATGTTAATTGGCCGCCACGATCATGTGATTTGACACCCTTGGACTTCTTTATTTGGGGATATTTAAAAGAAAAAGTGTACGTCAATAAGCGAATCACAATTCAAGAGCTAAAGGATGAGATAATTCGGCACATTAACGACATTGAACTTCAATTATGTCTCAGTCATTGAAAATATGGACCATCGGATAGAGGTATGCCACCAAAGCCGTAGCGAGCATTTGGCCGATATTTTATTTCACACATAATTGTCATAGATCCTTCTATCATAATAAAAAATATTAAGATAATTCCATGAAAACTTTTTGTTTCATTTACAATTAACATCGTGCGTTTTGGTTGGACCACCTTTTACAATAATGACAAAATAAAAGTTCCTTTTTTACTACTTGCAAAAATAAATTGTTTTTTATTCCTAGCCGTACAGTGGGAAACATAGTACAGGGTGGGGTAGAGCTACTTGCTTATTTAGAAATTCAATTTAAAAAAAGTAATGCAGTTATAGATACAGGTATATTTAATTCTTTGAACCGCATCAAGCACAACATTTAAATTTTATGTTTACACGGTTTTAAAAATGATATCAGGCAGGTGGAATCCACTATTCTCAATATACTGCGTTAATCGAACTCGAACTCGAACTCGCAAGTTTTGGTCAACTCTTTCCAGCATATCGACGGGTATGTTGGTGACATCTTGACGAATATTGTTCTTCAGGTGAGTCAAGATCCTATGACGATCATTTTAAACAAGTGATTTTATATAGCCCCATAAAAATAGTCTCAGGGGATTAAATCAGGTGACCGTGCTGGCCATTGCAGATCACCTCTCAAGGAGATGAGGCGTCCTGGAAAGTGTTGCCACAAAACAGTCATTGACACACGTCTTGCTGGAACAATATATCGCCCACATCCATCTCGTTAAGTGCTGGCAGGAAAACTCCTGAATCATGTGGACATAACTGTCAGAAGTCACCGAAACTGCCTGTTAGTTTTCTTCAAGAAACCATGGACCAATTATTGCAACTCCCGATAGTCTTCACCAAACTGTTACACGGTGTGAATGTAGGGGACACTGATGAAGTTGTTTGGGGTTATCAGGGCTCCAATAGAGCATGCTCTGCCTATTTACAGATTCCCTAAAGATGGAAGTTTGCCTCATCACTGAAGAAAACAAGTATCGTCAGGGATGCCAAGAAGCGCCTCACATTCATTTTCTCGAGCAACAAAATGGCGTGGATTAAGTTTTTGCACCACGGCCAATTTGTAGGATAACATGTTAGTTCTTTATGAAGGATTCGCCTCATAGAATGAGCAGACAACCCAGCAGCAGCTGCATGTTTGCGGACAGAGCGCTGAGGAGATTGCAAAACAGAAAGCCTTACCATGCCAATGTTTTGGGGTAACCTTGCTGTTGGTTAAAGCTCAATTTTTCTTCTCAGATCACCAGTTTTCCTGAAGCAATCGACTGCCGGCCAAAAACACAACCGCGCGGCGCAATATTGAAATGGGTACGGAATGCACGTTGCGTGGCGATGATTGAGTGACCGTTAGAAAAGTATACCTCGACAGCGAACGCGTGCGCCACCTTCATCCACTCCATGAAGCTAATTAAATCAAGCGCAGCTACAACTTTACCCCCCGCTCTCTCGAATGTGCCTACCTCCACCCTCCTAGGAGCAACCATCGCTTTAGGGCGCAAAATTTAAATAAGCAAGTTGCTCTGCCCCACCTTGTACTTACTCGTGGCGTTGAATCCCACTTCAAGTGAATAATATAATAGGTAGGTAGTGGTAGGATAATACCGCTTGTATTAACACGCATTTAAATCACTCTTCATTGTTTACAAACAATCTATCCGCAAAAAGGGTTGATATAGGCTATCTAACTTATAAACTAACCAGACAAATATGGAAAATCTTAAAATTTAGTATTGCTTTTTGTCCACCGATTTCAACTATTTTGCCCACTGTGCATTAGGCAAAAGTACCTCAGTTCACGATGGTTCTCATCTGTGAAAAGTGTTGTCAATATAGGAGAGAGGCATTCTATTTGCTTCTAAATATATTAATATTCAGATTCTAATAATAGCGATCCGTCACTTGTAATTTTACTTTGTCATATTCTAAAAGCTTTAATCTAACTCGATTCATTTGATCTAATCCCGAGTAATATGAAGCAGCATTCTCATTCAAACCGACATTCAGCTGCACAGACGCTACGTAGTTTTGACTTTTATAATATAATTCCGCGGCGAAGATGCATATACCCAAAGAAAATATGTAAATGAACACCACAACCTGTCCTAATAAACTCGACGTGGTTCGCCCGTACACAAACGGAACCTCGAAGGGCCGTAAAATTATTTCCAGGTGATGAAAGAAGCTAATTTAAAATAAATTGGTTTTTATTTAAAACGGAATCTCTATTTTTAAGCATGCGGCGAACAATAACGCTGAATACAAATGTCAAATAATAAAACGTTTTCGAAGCCAGAGTTCCAGCATTTAATAAATATTCAGATAAGGGTCGCACGGGTACATCGAACGTTTGTTTCGATTATTCTCTGTATAATTTCGATTGCTCAATCGCAGCACGGGGTTGTGTTCGGTGTATTTGTAAGGAGCGAGTCGTTGTACTGAATTATTTTGTGTCAATAAAACACACGGATATAATTTATTTCGTGTACATGCTCGAATGCTTGTTCTTATTTTCACATGAGATTCTTATTGGTCTGGAGGAGGAATGTATCGATTTGTGATGTGTAATTTTTTGTAAAAAGACGTCTGGCAAACGTACCGACAAGGGGCGTATGTGAATCAATAGAATGGAAATTGAACAGCAAGGGCGATATTACAAAAAATAAAACTCACTTTCAGTACAGAGATCAAGAAGTGTTCACATAAGTTAGCATCATACAATACGAGGTCTGGCTAAAAATAAACCGGACTGAGTATAAAACAAATATTTATTTAGTGTTTAATACATCTTAAGAGTGATCACCTTCTATGTACTCCCCTTCTCGATCCACACACCGCTCCATACGAATTTTCCATTAGAAAAAACAATGTTTGAAGTCTTCAGGTGAAAGGCTTTTCAAAAGGTTTGCCGTTATTTCTTTTACATCATCCAGTGATGAAAAATATGTTCCCTTGAGTTCAGTTTTAATTTTTGGGAAAAGGTAAAAATCATATGGGGCCAGATCTAGCCAATACGGTGGATGTTCGAGGATAGGAATGTTTCTTTTTGCTAGAAATTGCTTAATCGAGAAAACATTTTGAGCTGGGGCGTTGTCTTGGTGAAGCGCTCACAACACTTTCATTGTACAAAATTCGTCAGATAATCTCTTTGTGAATTCCAGTAAGTGAAGAAATGGCCCGGATACTCAAACGATCATTTCTAAAGATATCATTCACCTTTTGAATGTCTTCATCAGTTGTTGTACTGCGAGGACGTCCAGTGTGTTTGTTGTCTTCAACATTTTCACGGCGTTCTCTGAAACGTTTGTACCACTCAAGCACTTGATTTCGCAAAATGCATTCATCTTCGTTTCCTTGTTTCAATATTTAGAAACATTCCATCGCTGATTTGTTTAATTTTGCGAGGAATTTGATGTTAATTCGCTCTTCAGCTTTCAAGCTTGACATGATTGCGGCAACAAACACAAAGAAGGTTGAATAAAAACTATTTCATCATTCGCTACAATTTTACTAGACAGCTGATTGTGAGGTTCAGTGGTGGGGATAGAGTTCACAGAAGCTGCCTAACCATATTCCAGACGGTTTTCCTGGAAATTTCTGAGGCAAGTCCGGCGTATTTTTAGCCAGATCTCGTATGTTAAGTTTTATCGTTTGCTCATAAGAGAATTGTATAAACCATTAAAGCTTTAAAACCAGTGATGACTGATAAATATTTGCAAGAAAAATTAAAGAAATGTAAGTTACTACAATATTATAACAAGTTAAACTAACCTAATTATGCACAACTGAATTAAAATACTTCGTGACAATGAGACCACATAATAGCCATTTAAAAAAAATGGTATAGAATTTTTAAATTTAAATCTCACTTACCAAATTCTAAACTAAACACTTTCCGTTTTACATGAATTGTTATCAGTTTTAATTGTTTAAATAGAACACCATATTTTGTGCCAGTTTTGGTTTTGGAAGAGCTACGGAGCGATGATTCCGCCAGACCAAAATCCGCACCAAAAAGTGACTTTCTCGGGATTAATTTGGCGCTGGTGCATCTTATGTGGATTAATATCATCCCAAATCTGACAAGTTTGCTTGTCCACATATCCATTCATCCAAGAATGGGCCTCGTCGCTAAAGATTGGATTTTATACGGGTGCAGACTCAAGTCCCGACGCAAAATTCGCCAAGTTGAAGTCGCAGAAAGGTCAAGTTCTCAGCAGCAATGTTTTCAACAGACCTTGCGTATTAGTGACGGCGGCTCCTATCTCATACCGTAGCTTGTTTCTATGGCTAGGCTCAGGTAGACTGTTCCGTTTATCGGCAAAATGAGAGAATTTTGATTTGGCAAATAGTGATAAAATGAATAGTACCATACAATACTGAACAATTCACAACAAATTGTACAGATGTGGCTTTAACAACATGGCCGCTAAACCTAACAAATTTCGAGCATCCCTATTGAAAGACCCCGTACAAGTTGATTTATAGTAGTTACTTGTAAACCTGTATGTATTTCCTCCGATGTCATAACGTTCAAATTTTCAGTAGTGTTTTGTAACACTACTTTGTCAACGGCTTTAGAAAGGCCAACAAATCATTATAATAAACCAAATCATTATATAAGACTTATGCTGTCAATTTATTATGCATTAAGTATCTCAGAATTACAACCACAAGAAGCCCACTACATACTAATCCATGAAGATCGCTTTATCAATAGCAACTCATTTATAAGCAGCCTCGACACCTTAATTCAAAATTTACCTTCTTCAGATACCTATTCCCCGTGTTCAGACGAAAAACAAATTTATCTTTCTCCGGTCATAAAATAAGTTGTCCTTTTTCCCCGTCCCCTTCGGACGTCAACGCAAGGGCAAGACAAATAGCGGTTATTGTGTCTTGAGGAATGTGACCGAATGATATGTGGGAATGTCAGATCGTCGTTGGAAACTAATACAGTAAACGTAATTAATTGTGTGGTACTTAAATGATCGAGTTAATTGAGCAATTCTATAGGAGTATTCTGTTCGAGTATGGGGATAATAAACTGTTTTGTTGACACGTAATTGTAGTGACGTGTATTTATACCTTATTTATGTAACTTTAGAGAACTTTATAATTTCTATTTTAAAGCCTTATAGTATAACAGTCCATTTTGCCAAGCCGCAACAGAGTCGGCCGCAGCAGAGACGATTTTTTGAAGAGGACCATCACTCGTTTTTTTTTTGAACAACAAATTCCTGAAACAGATCAATTTTTATTTAGAAAGAATCAATTCTCGCTTAAAATTACATCACCATTTAATTCAGTCTGACTTCAAATTCTTTGCCGTATTTAAATGACACTCCAAAGTCGAGAGAATAAAAAGGGCGTGGCAGTCAATTATATAACGGACATCAGCCAATCCATCGTCTTCGTATTCTCTCAATAGTTGTAATATAATTTCAAAGTTAAATAATTTTTTCTCTGCCGCAAATATCTATTAAAAAAAACTTTTCTAAACTCATTAGATCATGTCCTGTGGCGCCACTGACATAAGCATCACTTCAAAGTTCTTTTAAGATCAAGCAGCTGGTACATTTTCAGTTTTCCCGCACATCCTAATGTTCTTGACATTAAGCGGAATGATGTGTGACCTTTGAACTTTCCGTCCCTTCCAGGGTCTTTATGACAACTGGAAATAAATGAATTTATATCATGTAAACACATCTATATGCGAGAAAATATTTAAATAATTAATAAAACAAAAAGTTATTTGCAAGTAGTTTTATATTTATATGCATATTTATTATCTTTTGGGCATTTAGTACCAATAAATTATACATAATTCTTATAAGCATTCCTAAAAGGAATAAGAAGGAAACCATTCTATCACGTGTATTATAAAATATAATTTGTTCTAGTATACACCATTTTTCTAAAATACACTTCGTAATGATAACTTTTGAAAATTGTATTGCTTGTAAAATAACAGTTTATAAGAACTTCGGCGCAATATATCTGATAATAGAAAATATTGCCACTTTTTGGGAGAGTGGCAATACTGCTCTATTGCTCAACTATTGCCACCCATCCACTGATGGCGAGTAATAACCTTAAAACCTCGATGCCTGTAGATACTTTCTTGTCTTGCCTTCGGAGCGCCATTCTCTTCTTTGTTATTTTATTTAATCCTATTACTAATTACCATCACTTTATTGTAATTATTTAACTGTTTATTTACTAACTACCTTTTTTTAAATTAAAACCAAGTCAAATAGAAACTGTATGTTGGGCAAATCATGAGATCCTTTGGAAAATTACACATTTGACATGTGCCTACTTGGGATTTTTAATTCAACAATGTAATGTGTTAATCGCATCGTTTTATTACTTATTTTTATTCGTGAAATAAATGCGAATGTGCTTTATTTTGGACGGAAAAAAACACTGAATGTCGAAACAAAAACAAATAACAACCTCTTCTGCGGGGTATTTAGCTAAAATTAATAAAATAATGATGTTAGCAACTGGATTGTGTTATTTGTAGAATGTCAAATTTTGTATTTCAATACTTTTGAAAATTTATTGAAGAATAACCATAAACATGCCATTAAATATTATCACATTATTTCATAAACTGGCCCATAGGCTTTTTAAAATTTTACTAACATTTACTAAAAAATAATATACAGTGTGATATTAATGACCCAAAGAGCCATATTAATAAAATGGAGATCGATCCTTGAATTTTCCCGAAATCACTTAAGCTATTTATTAACCTAAAAGATTATAACGTATACCATATTTTATCTAAATATGTGTAGTCACATCAAAAATATGGCGGACTAAAGTTCTGGTCAAAAACCATAAAACACCCCGTATCTCAAAAACGGTTTGCATTCAACGGTAAATATAGGGGTGTTTTGAACACAGCTGAGTGTACTCTACCTTCCGCTAGAGTATGTCCGTTTAAATCTGGGAAACTCTGTATAAGAATATTGAGACTCATTGATGGTGTACCTAAAGCTTATATAGTCTCTTTTATATATAGATATATTAAATTCTAGCCTATTTTTCCCATTTCTAATTAACTCATATAATGTAAATCAAGAAATTTTAGTTAATCATTGTTTTTAATTGCATGTAATTTCAACATAAAGACTTTATCATATATTACATATATTTACCAGAAGTCTCTAAACCTTTAGCTATTTAACCACTTGTCTATTACCTGAACACCTTCTATGAATGTTAAATTTATTAAAGAATATATTCATATTATACGCTTAATTTGTTAGTTCTGAGACTACTAACATCACATCTAATTTCGTAAAATATGCTTTCCTTATGGCAGACTAAATTGCAATATCTGCCACTTACCAATTTGTGCAACTACTTACCACACATGCACACGAGTGCATTTCTGCACTTTACGCAACACGGTAAATTTCATCATCCTCAGAGGGTAGGTATTTATTAAAACAAAACTCCATACGAACATAAATTCTTACCGCTTGCTAGACTGCGCCTGTTGTGATATAATAGAGCGTTGTTTTCAAATTTAGTGTTATATTGCCTTCAAACCCAGGAGCTATGTAATAATTAATGATTTTTGCTCTATTTATTGCAGCAATAATTGGGATTTGGTTTATCACACGCCGGGATATTGTTTAGTAATAAATGCCCGACTGTGTTATGCATAGTAATTTGATTTAAAGTATCGCCTATTATAGTTCGGATTTTGTTGTTGTTCTCCTTGTTAGTACCAGCCCCGAGGGGACACTAACGATGGACTTGTAATAAACCGAAGAAATTAAATATACATATACCAGTATGGTCTAAAGATAAATTAAGATTAACGAATCTAGTGGGCCATGGTGGATCCTATTTTGCCCTGTGTTTAAAGCCAATTAAATGGTACAAATATAACCGTCATGTTATGTATACAAGTCCGTGGTAAACTGGATGAGAACTTAGTCAAAAGACAAAACCTATGACAAAAGAAGAACTTGTTCTTTGACAACATTCTTTCAGGGAGCTCAGAGAGGTTTTGTGTTACCCAATAATGAATCTAGACATAAGAGTAAATTATTTTACTTTTCCGCACTCCATTATACGCTGAAAAGTAATGTATGTAATGGTGTAAGGAATATTTTTTTAGCGTTTGTTTTTCGTCTTTCAGCCTAGACACCCCCCAAAAAAATGGTTTCTAAACAATTTTATGTGTGTTGTCGTTGTCGTCGGTATTAATAAAATTTCTTGTTAGTATGATAACTCAACTAAATTGTGTCGGATCGATCGGATTATGACTGATTCTGATTGGGGATGTCTCCCAGACGACACCTATTGATTTTGAGGTGGATAGAACACACTCTACCATGTACATGGGTCATGAGAAAGTACAATGATGGACTATTTAAGATTTTTTTTGTTAGCACGATCACTTAATTAAATCGTATCGAATCGATCGGGTTTCGACTAATTCTGATTAGCGAAGTCTACTAGACGACATCTACTGATCCTGTCCATGGATCATGAAAAAGCACGATGGTGGACTATTTGAAAAAAGTAAAACTGTCGCATAAAACACATATTCTGCATTTATGTGTTGGTTTATTTTTTTTCGGCCACTCAATTTCGAGATAGGGTGCGCAAAAGTCCGTTTTAAGGTTTTAAAACTGTTTGCTTCAAATGCTTTGAAGAAGAAGTGAGATAAATTTGCGTATAATAGAAACAATTACAAATTCAAGGAATAACTTTTGGGAAATAGCCTCAGACCATCAAAGTTTATTTTTAGTTACGCATTTTTTAAAATACAACTAAAACCGACAAGTTGTAGATTGTTTTAATGGAATACGAAGAAGCACATTTTTTACATAGGCTACTGTAATATATTATCGTGAGTGTAGGTTAGATAAAATAAAAAAGAAAAACGATTATACAGGTCGTATACTTCAGGAGGTATACGTTCTATTTCGTGACGAATTTTTGCTTTTACATCTTCTAATTTCTCCGGCCTAGTAACAGATACTTTGCTTTTTAAATATCGATACAAAAATTATCTAGGGGTATCAAATCTGGCGCTCTGGCTGGCCCCTCAATAGACTTCCTTCTGCTTATCCAATTTATCGGGAACATCTCATCTAAGTAATGGGGAGGTGCACCATCCTGTTGAAAGAAAAATTCATTTCTCGGAAGATCAGATTTCTCTACATCTGGATATAAAGTTATTTGTGCAAGAACAAGGTAGTCTCGAAGAAAATCCAAATACATTGCATCACTTAAGTTGACGTTATAGGAATAGGGACCCAGAAACTACATTTATGATATCAGTAAATGTTTGTGTCTCTAAAAATATATCTTCTTTATTCCTACTTGATTTTCTTCTCAACAAGGTTCCAACATGGCATTCATATCATATAATAACATTAAGGATATTGAATTACGATGGGTGACTGCTGCTGATTTTTTTATTAGAGATTTATGATTTTAGTTTGTCAGCAAAGACGTGCTATAATAGAGTCGCTGCATTTTTCTTTCAATAGTATAACAGATTTCTTGAAAGCACTGATCGTTTGTCTTCCAATTGTTGGCGTGGAATCTTTCAATTCTCTATAGTGCTTTGGAAGCCACTGACATTGTAATCTCTCTTGGAATTCTTCTTCTTTCACGATTCAATTGCTGTTCCTAATACGAGTATGCCCTGAAGGATTAAATTTCATTTCTTTTCTTTATTTTATGAACTTTATTTATGAACTTTCGTACCTTATAGCTTACAGATTACAGATATCTAGTTGGTCTAGAGTGAGTTGGTCTATGAGCATAAGCAATCGCGATCATCTTAGAGGTTATTTTGGTACTTCTGCTGTCTCTTCCTAGAGCACTTTATTTACCTTTGTCTTTTTCATCAGATTCTGTAGACTTAATCTGTACATGTATCTGCTTTTCTCTATTTCCCTCTCCCTCCCCCTCTTCCTCTTCCTCTCCCTCTTTCTCTTTTTCTCCCTCTCCATCTTCCTCTTCCTCTTACTCTCCATATTCCTCTTCCTCTTCCTCTTCCTCTTCCTCTTCCTCTTCCTCTTCCTCTTCCTCTTCCTCTTCCTCTTCCTCTTCCTCTTCCTCTTCCTCTTCCTCTTCCTCTTCCTCTTCCTCTTCCTCTTCCTCTTCCTCTTCCTCTTCCTCTTCCTCTTCCTCTTCCTCTTCCTCTTCCTCTTCCTCTTCCTCTTCCTCTTCCTCTTCCTCTTCCTCTTCCTCTTCCTCTTCCTCTTCCTCTTCCTCTTCCTCTTCCTCTTCCTCTTCCTCTTCCTCTTGCTCTTGCCCTTTCTCTTGTCGTTTCACTTGTCCTTTCTCTTACCCTTTCTCTTGCCCTTTCTCTTTCTCTTTCTTTTGCTCTTTATTTTACTCTTTCTCTTGCTCCTTCTCTTGCTCCTACTCTTGCTCCTACCCTTGCTCTTCCTCTTGCTCCTCCTCCTCCTCTTGCTCTTTCTCTTTCTCTCCCTATTCCTCTTCCCCTTCCTTTCCTCTTCCTCTTTCCGTTCCCAATTCCCTTCTTTTTCTTTCCTGGCTAATTCATGGGCCTCCGTTACCTTTGTGCGCTCTGTGTATGATATTTATGTTGACATTATTTTACTCAGAATTCTGTGATTTCTGAGCGAACACTTACACAGTCCCATTGTAGTTTTTAGGCAACTTGAGTATGTTTGATTGTTTTCAGCGCCTCGCAGGAAGTTTGCATTGATTGATTGAAATTTTTCTAATAATTTTATAACTTACTTGCTCATATTTGTCCATACTCAGTTTTCTAATGGCATTCATACCTCAGAGATCTATGAGAGACTATCCCACGGTCTCAATTTGAATTCTATACTCTTAACACGTGAGATAAACTTTCCGAACTGATATCAACACGAACGTCCTCTTGTCGAGTTATTCTGCTGCTGCATTCCGAAACGTCAGGGGCTCTATATCAAAAGTTGCATTTCGCGAAGTTTAGCAGCCTCCAGAATTTAATATTCCCGGGTGAGTAGCAGCGAAACAATCTTTTGCATATTAAGTATTCACATACATTTATGACCCCGGCCGTTTTACAAAGTTTAGTCTCTTATCTGAATAGAATTTCTATTTGTTCGACTGCCGGTGACACTTTAATTCAAGTTTAAGATTTTGCGTTTTATTTCTGGAAGTTTCCAGAAGCGCCTTGGCCGCTGTTGCGTTCTCGATACCATCCATTTCTTTCGAATTATGAATAAATTATTCTCGGTTATGCCCGGCCAGTCTCGGAGGGTTGAGAGACGGCGTCAAGTAGCACTCGCATATATACAGGCCGAGATATATTAAGGGTGCCTTCCAGTTCTTCGGTTTCAAAAAATCGATTTTTCTTTTTTAAAGAAATCGATGAATTAGACCTTCAAAATTATTGTATGAAAATTTTAAGGTAAAATTCACAACAGCTTTTATGTTACAGTCGACTTTGTGACGACGCGCACGACCTTCACACATGCACATTAAAATTTCAGTAATATTTGTATTTCTGGTGACTGTACATGGCAGAAATAAGGTTTTAATTCCCTATATGGTGTTACTACGCTCAGCAGAAAATTTTCTGGCAAAGTAGTGGACTCAGTAGTGAAATCCAGTTTTTGCAATGCAATAGCGTCTAGGCATTGCCACATCTTTTGCGGTATTCATTTTTAATGATGGGTTTTCAAGAATTATACTGGTTTTTCACAACATGGGTATTAATGTAGGACACAGAGCCCAAGATTATTCAGACAATCGCAACGATGACCGCATTCGACAGATTAACAACGAAAATCGCGGGGCAAGGGAAAAAGGAGCTGGAGAAAATGAGTTCTACGAGGCAGAGGAGGGTGTGTTGTACGGGCCTGGAATAGATGGCGACATGTAAGTTGTAAAATTTAACTGTTATATGAAAAATAATATTAAAAAAAAATTTAAACGTGTTTCTCTCAAAACTACGTATTTAGACACCTTAAATGCAGCATTGCCGATTTACCAATGAACCGATATTATTGATCATCAGCTTAAAGTCTTCCCAATAATTGATGTCGTTATATACTACCACAAGATTTTTTTGACGTTGCAAAAATTGGATATTTAATAACAATTTTAAGGTAAATATGTTGTGAAAATCGTTGTTCTTCTTCAAAGTTGTACCAAACCGCGTAAAATTAAAATTTTAAAAAACTCCTATGGCACAATTTAGCTATAAACTCATATTTTATAAAAATGCTTTATTTTATTATTGTACTAATAAAACTGTACTAAATACAAATGTGTCCGCTGAAGCAGACCAAAAAGGGGCGCGGCTCCACGGCATCCATTTTTCTTTATAAAATATTTTTGTTTTTTTTTTTTAGAAACCTGATGCATTTTTCAATAAAACAAAAATCATTAATATCCATTTAACCGTTTCACTACAATTAATTCTTACAATATCTCCCCCTTAGTACCCCCCTTAAGGGAAGGCCCTCTTAAATGAAAATAAAAGTTATACCGATTACTCGTCTATTTTAAAATTGTTGATGATTCCATAAAGTTAGATATTTACCAGGAATAACATCTACTATCATTTTTTTTCAAAAGTGGAAAACCATGTAAAAGGTAGCCCAAATTCGATTTAATTTGAGTTTTGCCAAAAACTATAAAAACACGGAAGTACCAGACACACAGTGAACCAGCAGCGACGAAGACAAGTCAACTACTTTTGCTTATATCTTAAGAAAGCAGTTACCGCAAATGACGATACTATAGGTGACCAAATAGAAAGAGATCTGGCTGATGCGCTCCAAAACGCACTAGTTTACAAAGCTGCTACTACAAAATAAATAAGAAATGAAACTACGCCACTAAATCTTAGGTAAGCAGCAGGTCCTGACATAATAACACCAAAAATACTAAAAGATCTTCCACAAAAAAGCAATTACACTACATACTTTTCTATTTGATACTAAGACACAATTATTGATATAAATAAATAAAACTGCCAAAATAATATTAATATCTAAACCTGGCAAAGACTTGACCAAGACTTCATTATACCGACCTATAAGTTTATTATCGACAATTTCAAAAAAATTCGAACGACTTTTTTCACAAAGAATTAATACTAATCGCCTCAATGAAGAATTGGTACATACCCCAACACCAGTTGGCATTTCGAGAAAACTAGTCAACTGTTCAGCACACTCACCGAATTAGTCATGAAATCGACAAAACAGAATATGGTAAAAAGTACTGTCCAACTGTATTTATGGACGTCAGCCAAGCGTTGGACAAGGTGTGGCACCCTGGCTTGCCATTCAAAATCAAACAGTATCTCCATATAATAGCCTATTTTGATTTCCTAAAATCCTACTTGAGTGAGAGAGAATTGAGAACCTGTCAACAGCAGTATTTCAGAAAATATTCAAAACCGAAGTTCCTCAAGGTAGTGTCAGCGGTCCCTTAATCTATGTACTTTATACTGCAGACCTTCTAGCAACAATGAATACCACCACTGGTACTTTTAACGATGACACTGAGATATACTTGCATACAACGAAGATCCAGTTGAAGCAAACTGTCAACAAGCACACTTAAACAAATTAGAAATTTGAACACAAAAACAGAAGATAAAAATCAACGAATTGAGATCCATGCAAATCAACTTCACCTCTATAAAAGAACAATGTTCCACCTTAAAATGAGATAATATAGAAATTCCCACATTTAAAAGTACAATACATCTAGGATTGCACATGGACAAGAAACTGAACTATAAGGAGCATTCCATTAAAAAAGAAAGTAAATAGAATAGAACGTGGACGAGCTGCACTGGCTTATTGGAAGAAACTGTAAGTTGTCTTTGTGAAATAAGTTGCTGATATATAAAATTATAATCAAACCTATATGGACGTATTGGATAGAGCTCTAGGGCTGTATCAGCAAATCCAATATAGCTTTCATTCAAGGAAATCAGTCTAAAATACTAGACATGATCACCTATGCACCCTGGTATATCTCAAACCAAACCCTCCATGAAGACTCGCAAGTGCCTTACGTCAAAGACGTTATAAAAGAAAGTAGTATAAAACATCACAATAAGCTGAAAGGTCATCCAAATACTCTTGTGGATCCATTATTGGAACCACCAGTCTCGAAAAGGGTAAAACGAAAATAACTTACTGATCTCACAGGACACTGAGGAGTGAGGGCTCGTCACTGGAGGAGCCCTGGTTACATAATAATAAGGTATTATAGCCCACAAGCAAGCAGATTACCCTATAAGATATATTTTGTAATTCTGATTGCTAATAAATTTGTTTAATACAAAAAAAGGACTTATGAATTCCACTATTTGTTTTAAAAATGCATTAACCCCAGGTGTCTATCTGTCTTTTAGCTTTATGGAAAAGATAATCCCGTTTGGTCTACATGTAGAATCTGTCGATTGAACGACTTCAATTGATATCCAACGATACCCGGCCACCGCTGCATAATTCCTATTTGCAGATGGAATTTTTATTGGCTGCCGCCGCGCCTAGAGCGGCGTTTCGCGTTGCAAAAGCCCCGAGTGTCTCTAATCAATTCCAATTAGTAGGATGACACGGACAATTTGCTGGACTGACTTTGTAGCGGCAATGCAGGAACGAACGTGACCGCAAAATACGAAACAAAAGGTTGCCCGTCAGGCCTCCTTCGATCGTATTATGGTACGGCGTAGAGTAAAACGCGGTTCAAAGTAATCTGGTGGGCGTGTTGTGTTTGGTTGTAAACGCGGAAAATTAGACGGTTGAGCTCCGGGTGCAATCATGTAGTTGCAGGGATGTTTGTAAAGGAATTGCGGTTAGTATGCAAATAGTAGCAGTAATAATAATGCATTTATTTTGCACAAGAGGTACATATTTAATCAATGATGGAAAACTAATCAGAAGAGTATAATTGTAAAATGCAAATACCATTCATAATAGTCATTAGGTGAATAATAAAAAATTATGACCAGAAAATAATCTAATACGACAATAGCGTTAAGACTAAAATATTAAAAATTTTGGGGGTTTAAAGATATACAAGGCCAGCCATAAGATGAGTCGAAAACTCATATAAGATGAGTTTTCGAGTTGTACATATATTTTTACCACCAGTATATTTTGTCCTATAGAACACTATTATGACATTTTTTCATAAAAAAATAAAAATAAGCTTTGGCCAAATTCTTTTTTAAAACACCTCCACATGTTGGTTACCGCTGACCAAGAGCATCTACTATCATTACTATTCTACAGGAGAAACACGGTGTTGCCATTTTATTGCGGATTTCTCATAGTCTGATACAAAATATCGAGAAATCAGAATAGTTTTTCAAATACCAATTTCAATTTTCTTTAATTTCTCTTTGACGTATTACTTTTATATACAATTGGATTATTCACCAATGGATCTACTATCTTACTATGAACTTTTATAAATGAGGAATGCAACAGATGGTTTTAGAAGTACAAGATGCTTAATTTCAAGTCATGTTCGATTACAATGAAACAAAAAATTATATACATCCCACATTAAAAGTAAAAACATTTTCGAAGATTAAAGATAACAACATTGATAAAATAAAAGAGTAAATGAAATAGTTAAGTAAACACAAACTCACCTCATCAGGTAAAAATTTAAGCACATCAGTTAATCTCATCTGACTATATTTATACCACTTCATCTCGCATATCATGCACATCATATATTAAGTACTGAAAAGTATCAAAACAATATAGATGATCTAATACAAACGACGTAAATGATTTCTATCCAAGCCTAATAAATCAATGCAAATAGTTGTTGATCTCTTGTACAATTCGTCAACTTGAGAATTTTTTTTTGCAATTTCTTTTTCTGAACCCCGCATAATACCACAAAATGTCTGTTAAAAAATTTGAATCCATCTTATATCATTACCTATACCGATTCGTAAATTATCGTCAAAGTATATTTGGCGGCAGCAAAACATGCTTCCTCTGCACTTAGGTCAGGTACTTATTCTCGTACTCGTGTCGAGATCTTTTTCAATTTTCTATTACATCAAACAGGACTGGCACAACAATTCTTATTCGCGTATTCTCTTCAGATATATTGAGTATAGGATTTAAAAGTCTCAGTGGCGTAAAACTGGGTAATGTTCCCAAAATTGCGTTCATTCAGAAGATCTCTCTGCATATAAGATGGAGTTTAATCTCGATTCGTTTACATGATCATCTGCTAAAAAAGTAGCGTAGCTTATTGACCATTTTCAGTTCCATAGCATGTATATTATAGTGACATTTATCACTGAATTCACTTAGATATAACAAGTATAACCACACTTTTCACATTATTCTCACAATTGCAATTTTGATTCTTTAAAAGAATCAATTTACTCTGATGTTGAACGAATTTCAATTTTTCATCTTTTATTTATATAAATGAGTCCATCGGTTTATACACTCACATACAAAAATATTTTAAGTCATCATTTTCATTTTATTTCATTTCTCTTCCTTAAAACTATTTGTTTTCTATTGCTAGATACTCTGCACTGGAGTGTTTTAGTATACTGGAATTTATTTCTGATAAGAGAATGTTTAGACAAAGCCAAGATAAGTACATATAAGTGTTAAAACAGTAATAAGGAGACTTAGAGAAGTCGATTTAAATCCGAAATTTTCTGCTAAACTCTTCTCACGTTACAAAACTAGACGGTTACAATTTGCAAGAGCCAATTCTAATTGGAGTGAACATCAATGGGGAACAGTCCTCTTCACAGACGAACCAAGAATACAAATATAGAAGCCACATGGACGTGATCGAGTATACAGAAAGTCTAGGAAACGTCTTGCAGAACGTAGTCTTGCACAAAACTTTGGCAGTAGTTCAATTATGCCTTGGTGAGGCATTAGTTGGGAGAGTCGCACGGACCTTGTTGAGGTAAATTTAAGAATGAATGCCGACTGATACATACGCAACATCTTTGAAGAGCATGTTTTGGTTTATGTTGGCTTCATTGGATACGATAACTTTGTGTTAATACATGATAATGCTCTAGTTCATGCCGCTAGAACAGTGATCCAGTCCCTCTAAAATGTCGAGATTGAGGAACTAGAGTGGCCACCAATGAGTCCTGGTGCTAATCCCATAGAATATCTAGCAGAATGCCCCATAGAACATCAATGGGACATTCTGAAACGACACATATGAGCACGAGATCCAACTCAATTAGATATTTAAGAATTGGTTCACAGGAAGAATAGAATCAAATTCCGCAAGAAACCATCAACGCTGATCTGCGGAGCATTCCTAGAAGAATGCAAGCTATCGCTAGAGATACAGAAGGAAATACTAAGTACTAAATTTTCATTATGTTGCATTAAAGTAATATATTGTCATTATTGTTTACTCTTTCTAATTAAATGTGATAACCGAATTCAGGCTATTTTATCTACAGATCTGTTATGGAACTTCAATATGTAATTTATTTGACTATGATATATGTAAAACATTCCAGTGTAGTGTAGCAATAAAAGACAAAAAGTTTTAAAGAAAAAAGAAGTAAAATAAAAATAATTATATTAGCCTATCCCAATATAACGGGTGTATATCGGTCTCGCTATGATATGCTATGCTATGTTATCGTTGATATGCTCCGTTTTTAATATACGTATTATTAACTTCCCGTAGTTGCGAGTAGATGTCATGCCCTTTTGAATTACTACCACTGTTTTATGTAGAGCGTTCTTGGTATTTTTTTCTTGAAATTACTTTTTTGAATTTTGTTCCTCACTGAGTGTCAAAGAGTTGAACTGTCCAGTTCGATAAGATGCGATTTACTGTATTTTAATATGCCTAATAAGTACATGAAACTGAAAACATTATTATTTATCATTATTATAATTATAAGAATACAGTTTTCTTTAACTGATATAAACAAATTTTAATATTTCCCGTTTTATCAAAGACGTTTTATAAATATTTAAAAAATACTATATTATCTTGCAATACAAATTCACTGAAAAAAATGTTAAATACTAAAATTTAAATGCTGAAAGTCATTTGTGGTCCAGCCGATATATTGATGGATCCCGGGAATTGTTCTCGCAGAAGGGGGGTTCATATGTGAACAAACCACCACATTACAAGTGTTCGCTAATGAGGGTGTGGGAATGTTAGTTTTGTATTTATATTGGCTGGAAAACATTGGTATCTGACGCAAGCCTTCGCATGGAGAATGTGTACATAAAGTTAAATGAAGTTTTAATGAATGCATGTAGGTCTACGCAGAGCGTTTCAATTGCGTAGGATGCTTTAAAAATTTGCAGTAATTATTTGGGGAGGATATTGCCGCAGGAAATCATGCTAAAACTAATTTAAAAAGTTACTTATATCGTATATGCCCCATAAGGAGATTTAATAATGTGTAGATGATATTGAGGTGAATACTAAAAAAAAATTATTGCTCTTAATAAGCAGTCTTTAAGAGTTAAATTAGGGATACACTTTTGGACAATTTTTAAAATACGAAAATATTTTATACAAAGTATGTGGTTTGTTATATTTCATATTAATCGTCAGTAATGAAAATTGTGAATAGCTAAAATGTACAGGGTGTTACTGAATTATTTTCCTAAATGGAAAGCTTCATTTCTCCACTTTTCTCATTTATTAATAATAATAATAATCATATAGTTTATTCATATATTTATAAAAATAACATCAGAATTAAATAAATATAACACAAAACTAAATATTTCTAGGTGGAACGCAGGTTATTTTAATTTCCGGTAAATTTGCATAGAAAAATTACGAGAATTTGTAATAGTATAATTTTTTTTCATAAATATATGCACTTGCATCGAGGAATTGTTAACGCTTTAGGTAAAGGCTTTATTTCTAAAATTCATAAAATCTATCAATTACGTCATCAGAGGAAATACTTTTCATACAAAAATGGTAATAATATATCTGAAGAACATGAATTTTTAATGAAAATACACAAGCATTCTGCATTTTTTTAAACAACTTTTGTCCTGAGTGCTGAGGCAGGCAGGGTCCTGACACAATTTCTGCATAATACAAATGAGATAACCATGATTTCACTAAGCAAAATGTTAATACTTGTGTCCAATTTTTTTTAAGAATACAGTTGTTTTAAGAAGAAAATTGGTGTTTTATACATGTTATTGATATGATTACAAATTTAAATCTACGCGGGTCCAGCAGAGGTGACGTTTTTGAAATGAGTATAACACTTCAGAGGGGGAGATGACCTAGATGGTGTTATTTTTCTTTCCTAATTCTTGTTTTTAGTGTTTTTTATATATTTATGAATAACAAAATGACATATTATAGAGAATGCTACTTACTTGCTTTGAATGTATTTTTGACAATTTTGAAAACTTAAGAAATAACAGTTACTGATTTTGAAAATAGTTATACATCTCTACAGGGCCCTGTATAATCAAACAAAACCACGAGATTTTCTATAACACTAGTTGAAGCGTTACTTCATCAATAATTGCAACATTGAATTCATTCATGTTGTAAAGTTGATGTGGTGTACCAAAAACAATATTTTAACTGCCTGGTCAAGACCATGTATAGTGTTTATAATTTTTTATAAGTTAATAGTCTGGCAAAGATCAGGCTATTTACTGTTTTGAGACGTGTTCCTATGCTTGATGAGCTGTACATTAACAGGCAAAGTATGGGTCTTAAAGCTTTTTCGAAATATTGACTGATTTGGGGGAATTTTTTCACTTTCGGTGATATATTAAAACATTTTTCGTATATTGTAGATTCAGCTATTTTAAATAGAACGGAGAATAAACTAATGGGTCGTAAATCTTTGTATTGTTCAATATTTTTTTAGATATTTGTTTAATACACTATACTTTTTATTGAGAAGGTAAATGTTATATTTTAAACATGCATTAATTACTGGACAATCCAATCCGCATACTGGACCCATTGTATGCAAATTATGTTTAATTTTTTCAGTACTTACACGACTATAAGTGAATGTGGGGAACGTCATTAAATTTAAACTCATAATATTTATGGTTATGCTATTAGAGTCTATGAAGCAATTATTAGTAATGGTAGGGTCAAACAAATTCTCAGGAAGACCCTGCGATATTCTGTCTATTGGGCTTTAACTTAGACCATAATAATTTCTATTGATATTTAAAATTATTTCTGTATTGATATTACTGATATATCAGAAGTACCGACATTTTCACCATTCTCATACACTCAGAACATTTTCCTCGATATATTTCAATGGTCTAGATCCTAACTTAAATATAACCACAAATATATACAGATCCTGTGTCCAAAATATCCATAAATCGAAGTAAGTATGTTTGACTTTGTTGATAGAATTTGCAGCAGGCTCTGTAGCAGTTAGTCATCTCGTAATTTACTGCTACTAAATTTTACTGAAAACTCTACAATGAAAAATTCAAAATATTGTTTTCATGTCAATTATCCTCATTTATGAAAATGCTACAAACATTGCCAAGGTTGTACAACGAGTACTTTCGAAAGTCATTTAATATCACCAGCTTGGCTCGTCCGTGGAATCCTTCTGACGGAAATAGGACAGCATAACAGAGTGAGGACATTAAAACTGACGCTGCTTCAATTCCGCTGATTTATATTATGCATCAGGGCAAAAGTGAGATAAGTGATCAGTTTTTCATCCCTAGTTATTGGCTTTTGTTCTCCAGATAAAATAGAAACGACTTTTATTGAATTGTTTGTTTGATATAACCCCTTCGTAAATAATAAAAAATGTTCGGCGATAAACAGAATTTACCGATCTGTATATGCCTCTGGTGTCTATTTCTATAGTTTTAGGGCATCGGGGTCGGGTTTAATCAAGTGATATTCTCTTTTATTGATTCTGTTTCGTCGAAAGCGCCGGGTCTTCCATCGCGCGTTTTGGGAATTTCTCGTGAAAGGCGGTTTAGGAAAAAATCTGGAAATTTTAACGGCGCGTACTTTCAAAGGGGCGGGAAGTAAATCCACATTCTCAGATAAATATTTACCTCTTTTATCGATGGTTATGCGTATACAGGTGATAAAGTATCATTCACAATAA
The DNA here is from genome assembly GCA_037954035.1 of Rosalia funebris. Taxonomy (NCBI): domain Eukaryota; kingdom Metazoa; phylum Arthropoda; class Insecta; order Coleoptera; family Cerambycidae; genus Rosalia; species Rosalia funebris. The sequence continues at coordinate 6,204,655 of JAZFAV010000016.1, forward strand.
TCATGATTGTAAAACATGTCAAATTTATTCTTCTAAATTCTAAAAACATTCGCTGTTTCATAAGATAAAGGGTGTTAAATTTAAATTACATAGGTTAATTGAAAAACATAAATGCTTTGCAATCATAATCAAGTGACTATAAGTGAAAAAGGTTAATCTACTGAAGCATTTATACCCATTGACAAGAATAAAAACTATACAAATATCAAAATTATCTGTCGATATTGCTCTAGAGATAGATACCTAGGAACCTGGATAGAAACATCGGATGATCAAACAAAGGATATAAGAGCGAGAATAGAAATAGCCAGATAAATATTTATGTAAATGAAAAAGTTTTTCATAAGTAGAGACATGAATATTAGACATACGTTAACGATGATGTGTTGTTACGTATCTTCCACGTTTTCCTATGAAGATGAAGCATACACTCTCAAAAATAATCATATGCCAGCCTTCAAAATGTGCTGCTATCTCAGAATGTGGTGTACACTGTCGACAGATAGGATCACTAATACCGAAGTCCTAAATAAAATGCAAAAAGAGTATGAAATAATTAATAGAGGAAAGTGCCCAAAACCGGACCAAAATTTTGGTTTTGATTAAATAATAAACTGAAATTTCAAAAAATAAAACCCGCCACAGGTAGGATTCGACATCTGTCCCGGATCGAAACCGAATCACATACAGCTGTTTCGAACTTATTAGTTCTCATCAGTGCCGTACACGGTACGTCGATCCAGGACAAATGCCGAATGAACTCTATGGGGTATACATCTTTATCGATACGATCTCTGTCAGTAACATATAAGTCGGAAATCGAGAAAGGAACCACCAAACCGCCAAGCGGTTATCAAAGTAGTTCCCGAATAGCAAAGCTATTACATAATTGCTCTAGGAAACAACTACTCCTCGGGCTAAAGCTCCGCCAGGCATTGAATTATACCTAAAAGCGATCCTTGACCCCTTTCTCGCGCTTCTGCACGATCAGATAAGGTTTCAAGAAATAAAACACGGGTTTTATTTTTTGAAACCTTATCTGATCGTGCAGAAGCACGAGAAAGGGGTCGAGGATCGCTTCTAGGTATAATTCAATGCCTGGCGGGGCTTTATCCCGAGGAGTAGTTGTTTCCTATAGCGATTATGCAATAGCCTTGCTATTCGGGAATTACTTTGATAACCGCTTGGCGGTTTGGTAGTTCCTTTCTCAATTTCCGATTTATATGTTAATAAACTAAAATAGTAAAAAATTATGTTCTAAAAGCGTGTAATATTTACTTCATAATGTTAGTCACCATTTACATTTTACTTTTAGAAAATATAATTAAAAATTAGTATTAAAAAAATTATTTTTAAAAACCTTCCACTTTGGCGATTGGAAAAATAGTTGCTAAATTCGGATCCCTTCCGATAAAAATAATCATAGGAATACGAAACAAAATTAGAAAAAGTTCAGGTCTTATTTCAAAGAAAGGATACAGAATGTATGCCAAAAAATATTGAAAATTTATAACAGAATTAAATCGTTTAGCGACAAAAATCGCATATGTACACGTCATTTTCAGCCCCAGCACACTCCACATGGACCCACAGCGGCACATAATGCATATGATCCAATGTTCCCCTTTACAATCCTCCGAAAATTTTCTGTCACAAAGCATACACCAAGCGTCATCATCATTGGATGGGAAAACTCCCAGGAGAAGCTCCAATTCAGATGTTCCAGAGGACAAGCTGTTTTCATCTTTGGTGCTTGATCCTTTCATATTTTTCTCAAAATTTAGATGATTTTTAACGAGCTGTTTCCCTTTTCCTGGTGTTTCCACTGTAGGACAACATCCCCGGCCGCTATTGCTTTTGCGTCGTTGAGCACGATTCCGTGCTTGCTGTTCAGCTTCCTTGGTTTCTTTAACTCTCTTAGCTTCCACTGATTTCTCTTTATAGCTGAATATGTGACGACCATAAAACTGTAGGCCATTCGCCAAAAAAGCCCAAAAAAAGAAGCTTCCATAGCAAGGCAATAGTGAACCAGCTCTTCTTCAAGATCTTTACCCAATACTGTGGGTCTGCCTATTTTTGTTTTTGCTGCTTCATCAGATGCATTCATTACCATACTTCACGTTGGACAACCTCATAAGTATTGTTTTCGGAATATTGAACTCTTCACTGGCCTTCTTCCAACCCATCTTCTTTTTCCGAACTACGTCAATAGCTTTAGTCATTTTAAACGGACTCCACTTCTTTTGATCAACCTTTCCCATTATCCTCTTCTAATTCTGCGGATATTCTGCGATAATAAGAGTCTGTACAAATACAAGCAGATTTTAAGCACAAAAAAATAAGGGTTTCGGTTTAGGCAACTGAAGGGGGTCCGGTTTGTGCGACTATACCCAACATTTTGTTGACCCAATAAATTTTCAACCAAACATCTAAATGAAACAGTTTAATGATAAACATTAATCTTAAACCTTACCATTTAAGAATACATGTAGGTCGAAAAGCTCACGTGCCAATATCTAGGAAAAATAACGACATGTGTTGCACAATGTAAAAACTTTTCCTACTGTCAAAACACGCAATGACAGACTGATAAGAAACAAGTGAAGCATGCGCTCAACTAAGAGCAGAGCAGTAGAAGCCTAAACTATTATTTACACGTGGTCCCGCTAGAGTTCAGGAGAATGCAGAGCCAGGAGACCGGGGGGGTCCGCTTTAGGGCACTTTCCTCTACCCTAAAGAGGAGAAAGCTTCAATATTTAAACCACATAATGAGAGGTTCTAAGTACTTATTTCTCCAATTGATATTCAAGGAAAGGTTAAGGGGAAGAAGGAATATTAAAAAAAAGGAAAAATATAAATATATAAAAGGAAAAGGCTGCCGTCAATAAGACACAGATAGCTGTGATGATAGGGAACTTCCGACAGGGAATGAACTATAAGAAGGAGAATTAAATGGAAACATATTTCCATTGCTTTGACTTTTATTCATTTCTACCATTTAATAATGTTGAAAAGTTATTGGCTACGGTACACTGAATCCGAGAAAAATAAAAGTTTACGTATAAATTACAATAATCTCGTGATAATACTAACCTGATTGACAAAATGCGCGTCGAGGAACGCAGATATACTTATGAGTGTGTAGATATAGCTATGAATAAGGCTTTGGGAAATATGTTGCGCGCCATAGACATACGTATCATAACAAGGGTAATAAAATAATAATAGAAAGTAATTAGTAACAAACGCACTAAACTGTTACCCTTACATACCCTCTTAACTAGCGTGACGAACTGGCATCATCATCATCACGAACTGGAGACGATCCGTAGATACTTTGCAGTATCAGGTATGTTTCTCTATTTGTCTCAGGGAATTATGTTGGCTGTGTGGAAATAGGTTTTTATATTTTAATAACGCCCATTCGACATCTACTGATGTAATACAGGTATACGTAAAATACTCTTTACACTCACATCGGATCTGTAGATGCACTATACAATCACTATTAGCACTATCATCACAAACTTGTCTTAATCTGTCAAAATTGGTATTTTCCTTTAACACATTTGCGAACTTTTGTGTGACGCGCTCCTTTTTTGCATCATCTGCAGCATGTAGCAGTGAATTTATTTGATTCGTTATTTTCAGGAACTCCGCTAACGCCAACGCACTATCTTATAATTTCTCTATTGTGTCATGAACTCCTTTATAGTTGGTATGATTCAGTTTCAATAGAAATATCCAGAAATTGTGTCCGTCTTTCCTTAATAGCTGCAGTCCCGGCAGGACTGAATTGTAGTATTGCAGGTTTTATTTGCCGGAAATTTTCAGTTTAATAAAAAGGTGGTCTCAACCATGTTCCCCAATGTGTAAGGATCGGCTCCTGTGATTTGGGAGTTCCAAGACACTTTCTGTGAAACTCGCGAAAACGTTTAGGAGATTTTAGAAGCATTTTCTTTGTACTGGCTATTAATGCATTTACATTTTACATTGTAGAATAGCTTGTGCCACAAGATGTAAAGCATGCACATTACACGTAACATGTAACAATTTACAACCGTGTTGTAAAAGTGAACAGCCTATCGAACGCATTGTCGCGGCACCATTGGTTACAAACGTCAATATTGCACTTGTTGATACCTGAAATTTTTCTAACACTTTCAACACTACCTGAGTAATTGTATTGCCTATACATTTAGTGAGTCCTTTACTAGCTAATAGCAATAAAAATATCGATTACCGAGGCTCTCATACGCGTACTATAATATTTACAGTAAATTTTTTACGATCTGTCCTCTCGTCAACACATAACCACAGTCATCCATTTTATAATTTACGTGTAATATGCTCTATAATGCTGTCCCGTACAGTTGATATATCGCTTCATAATGTTCTGCCACTCGGACTTGGAACTCTTGGTAACTGGAACTGTGTATTGTATTTGTGACAAAATTTCCGAAATGGTTTTTAATCTAAAAGGTCGTCCAACCAAAACGCACAATGTTAATTGTAAATAAAACAAAAAGTTTTCAGAGAATTATCTTAATATTTTTTATTATGATAGAAGGATCTATGACAATTATGTGTGAAACAAAATATCGGCCAAATGCTCGCCACGGCTTCGGTGGCATACCTCTATCCTATATTTTCAATGACTCTGAGACATAATGGAGGTTTAATGTCGTTAATGTGCCGAATTATCTCATCCTTTAGCTCTTAAATTGTTCTTGGCTTATTGACGTACACTTTTTCTTTTAAATATCCCCTAAGAAAGAAGTCCAGCGGTGTCAAATCACATGATCGTGGCGGCTAATTAACATCGCCACGACGTGAGATAACGCGGCCATTGAATTTCTCGCGCAAAAGTGCCATTGTTTCGTTGGCTGTGTGGTAAGTGGCACCATCCTGTTGGAACCACATATCGTCCAGGTCCACATCTTTAATTTCTGGCCACAAGAAGTCCGTTATCATCTCGCGATAGCGAGCACCATTCACGGTAACTGCTTGGCCGACCTCATTTTCGAAGAAGTACGGCCCGATGACGCCACCAGCCCATAAACCGCACCAAACAGTCACTCTTTGTGGATGCATCGGCTTTTCAACAATCACTCGTGGATTCTCATTTGCCCATATGCGGCAATTTTGCTTGTTAACGAATCCACTGAGGTGAAAGTGTGCCTCGTCGCTGAAGATAATTTTCTTTATAAAGTCACCATTCACTTCTGTCTGTTCAACCAACCATTCGGCGTATTGACGACGCTTGAAATGGTCAGTAGGCTTCAGCTCTTGAGTCAATTAAACCTTGTAAGCGTGTAAATTCAAATCTTTATTCAATATTCGCATCAGTGATGTTCGCGAGATGTTCAATTGTTGGGCACAACGACGAGTCGAGGTTGACGGCTCTTCTGCTACACTATCGCGAACAACAGCAATGTTTTCCGCAGAACGAAATGGGCGAGCATGCACAGGTGTTTTCACATTTCCCACAGACTCGGTTTGCTGAAATTTGCGCACAATTCTCCCAATTGTGGACATATTTGGTAGATTATGCTGACCAAAAAAGTGACGAAGTGCACAAAATGCATTTTGATTTAAACGCCTATTTTCGTAAAAGGCTTCAAAAATCTTAACGTGCTGCTCAATTATGTACCTCTCCATGGTTGAATTTGTCAAGCACTGAAGTTTCGTGCGGTTTATGGGCTGGCGGCGTCATCGGGCCGTACTTCTTCGAAAACGAGGTCGGCCAAGCAGTTACCGTGAATGGTGTTCGCTATCGCGAGATGATAATGGACTTCTTGTGGCCAGAAATTGGGGATATGAACCTGGAAGATATGTGGCTCCAACAGAATGGTCCCACTTGCCACACAGCCAACGAAACAATCGCACTTTTGCGCGAGAAATTCAATGGCCGTGTTATCTCACGTCGTGGCGATATTAATTGGCCACCACGATCATGTGATTTGACACCGTTGGACTTCTTTCTTTGGGGATATTTAAAAGAAAAAGTATACGTCAATAAGCCAAGAATAATTCCAGAGGTAAAGGATGAGATAATTCGGCACATTAACGACATTAAACCTCAATTATGTCTCAGAGTCATTGAAAATATGGACCATCGGATAGAGGTATGCCACCGAAGCCGTGGCGAGCATTTGGCCGATATTTTATTTCACAAATAATTGTCGTAGATCCTTCTATCACAATAAAAATATTAAGATAATTCTCAGAAAACTTTTTGTTTTATTTACAATTAACATCGTGCGTTTTGGTTGGACCACCTTTTAGAATAGTTAAAATTTGTGGATTTAATAAACGAAATGTTCGTTGTTAAAATTGTTTCGTTGTTCGTTGTAAAAATATGTGTGTCCCCAGATATGAAACGCTAAAGTATTTAGCGCTCGTCCACAGCCTTAGTTACGCGTTTACACTTTTTGCAATAGAAATAAGGCAAACAGCAAACAAATGGCAAATGAAGTAAACAAAAGTACAAAGAAAACATGAAGTTAATTCCTCACCTCTGGTAAACCCCATTCACGCAGCCATTCGCACCTTACAATTCACATTACAACCCATCCTTGAGACCTTTGTGGTTAACACTTCCAGCTTAGTTCCATTCCCCTGCGACGGGCGTGCACCTTACCCTTCCGAATCCCGCCTAAACACGCCGTAATTTATTTACTTCCATACGAACTTCTTTGTTTGTATACTGGTATCAAATATCTCCTATTCAAAAATTAATTCTTCTTGATACCTGGCCCACAACATTTATCAAACTCGCCATGGGTATTTATAAATTACAACCATGGCCATTTGTCTACGATATAGAAAGGCCGAGGCCTGTTCTGACAAAGCACAGGTCCCGCACAGCCCGCTACGAGGGTCAGAGCATCGAATTTATCATTACTCATTAGCACTCGTAGTTATTGGAATAATCTAATGGGACATTTATAGTAATCAACGCGGTATTATATGCAGGATAACTATATTCTGGGTGTACAGTTCATGAATAGATAGAATGCTACGTTGAAATACTCACAATTAGTCGAATGTGGAGTGGTGAATTTATTCAAGTAGTCAACAGTATCCGGAGTTATAACATTGATAAATTAAGCAACTTCTAGGTATACTGAGAAAAAAGTCTATTAGTCGTTAAAGACACTTTAATAACTCAACTCTACAACAAAATAATACGAGCCCAGGCTCATAATGGTTCGGCTAGGCATAATTTTACAAGTAATATATTTAAATAAAGGTAATAACACTCTCAAGACTATTTTATTAAAAAAAATATTGGTAAGACAATAAAAGTACATATAAATTTTTAACTTAGATACGATGAAATATTACTACGTTATAATGTATCAATGACAAGTTTGTTAATAAAAAACATTAAAATTCGCGTTTCAGAATAGTTCAGCCGCTTCATCCAAACTGTATTACATCACTTTTATTAACAATAAATAGCTTTAACTCTGGCAGGCATTGTATCTACCAGCTTAGCGCACTCTTCAGGAAGCGTGTTGTCCCAAATTGTTTGCAATTTGGTGCGCAGATCGTTAACTGAATAGGCTGGATGTTTGCGCAACTGTTTTTTCGTTTTATGCCACATTGTTTCCATTGACAAGAGGTATGAATTACTAGAGGGTAATTCCATAACATAGATATTATGTTCCGTAAACCAAGCTTTGACAGTTTTTGCTGTGTAACAGGCAGCACCATCCTGCTGGAAGGATGTACTTCACGGCAGTGCCTTGATATATTGATATCGATGGCAATAAACTGCCTGTCAAAATTTGTTTATATTCTTCTGCTGTCACAGTACCATTTACGAAATTCAATTTTCCTACGCCCATACCACTCATACACGACCAGATCATAAGATGCGCAGGGAACTTCACTTTCCTAACCACAGTTAGGATTATAAATTCCTGTGGGTTCTTAGCACACCTTTTACGGTACCCAAACAGATTTCAAATTTGGTTTCGTCACTTCAAATTACCTGGCGCCATTATTTTACAGTCCAGTATCTATGTTTGTCGTTTAGTAAATAACGGCTTTTCTTTTGCCTGAAGGAGAGACCGGTAAATTCAAAAGACTGCAAACGACACAAAATAAAACGTTACGCTTGTTAACAAACTCTAACAGATACATTAACATTCAATACTTATATGACATTACATAAATACAGTACATACGAGACGTAATAAAGAAAGCAGCAAACAAATTTGACGCCATGAATATCCAAACTGCAAAAATAACGAGGCATGTTACCGATTTCGATATAAATCAACCACATATACATAAATACCTACATGATAATTTGAATGTGGGATAACAGTATTAACAATACGGATAAATGCGGAAATAAGAGAATTAAATATAAAACACAGCCAAATGTCAACAGTAGCTGCTATATTATTTAACCCAAAGAATTATTAGCACAGAAGTAAAGCCAACAGCGAGGTTATAAGGCTAAAAGTAGGCAACGCAATAAGCATTTGACGAACATAAAATAGAAATTAGAAGGAAAGTGTTGGTTATATTAAACAAAACAAATACTTAAAGCAGGTTTTTATCAATTTTCCTGCAACAACAAAAGAAAATAAACACACTAGTAAAATGCATTCAAGTATATAAAAAGTATTGGAATAACATGTTAAGAAGAAAACAAAATACCCTATAATACCAGGGAATAGGGACAATAACACATAACAATAAAAAGCTTATAACAGGCCAGGTCAGAACATCGACTGGACGGTTCCTTCTCCTCCCTATCTCTGTTGTAGGGAACGGAATTATCCAAAAATGGGGACATCCCTGGGAGGCCAGGGTACGTGGGGACAGCGTCACATATACAATATTTAGTTATATATATATATATATATATATATATATATATATATATATATATATATATATATATATATATATATATGTATGTACATATGATATACTGTACTATGTATATAGGCAGACAGTGATGTCAGCCATAAATGACCTGTGAAAGCTTTAAAATTGTGAATCTAGTCAATAGAAATAAAGATATTTTAATGTAATGTAAATGGTAAATTCAAAAGTAAAATGTAAAAATCAAACTTTATCTTGTAGAATTTGTATCCTATTTCCTTTGGCGAGCGTTTAGTTGTGGATAGAAAAATATTTCTTCCAAATATGGCTTGCCTCCATAGTACCAAAATTCACTTTGCACTGGATTGCACTGGATTGTCAGTATGAATATTATCCAACAAATTATATTAGTATTAGCTGTAATTACTGTATTCAGTGGTACATAAAAAATTACTAACACTAACTTAGTTTTCCATCTCCAGATGATGCCAACTTTGTTGGTGAAACGCGTGTCGAGTGTAGTGTACAGTATTTTGGTGTTTTTTAGAAAACTAAGTTAGTGTTATCTTCACATCAAAGGTCAAACCTACTTCAGTAAAGAAAAACTAGAAAATATTTTTCCCCTATTGCGTCAATTGTTGGTACTATATCAAAATCGATAGTATTTAAGTTTATTTTGGTAGAATATCTATTGTGGTAATTATTTACAAGTGTGAAACCCTTGAAAATGCTTACCACACTACGTAGATAGCTAATATTAATATGAGTAGATGCTATAACACTTCCTTTATACATATCATATATTAAACCGCCATAAAACCTATTATTAATTACGATGTTCTTAATTTGCTTCACATGCTTACAATTCACATGCAGTTGTCATCCACCGTAATCGCGCGCGCCCTCTACGAAACCACATGTGAATCACACACTGCGACGTACTGGTTAGTATAGGGGGGAGGGGGCGGCTCCAAAGTTTAACTATGAATACAAAGTGAATTAAATGCGCTGTTATTTTGAAGGAACCTAACCCAACCTAATCTAATCTAATCTAACTTAACCATAATAAATAAACAATTAGGTAAGGTTAGATTAGGTTAGGCTCCTTCAAAATAGAAGCGTATTTAGTTCAGTTAATATTCAGAGTTAACTTTTGAAGCTCCCCCGTATACTGACCAGTACATGTGGTTTCATAGAGAGCGCACAATTACAAATATTACAATGGACGACAACAACTGCATCGGAATTGTAAACATTTCAAATAAATTAAGAAAATTGTAATGAATAATAGGTTTTATAACGGTTTGATATATATGATATGTATAAAGCAAGTGTGGTAGCATCTACTCGTATTAATATTAGCTATATCTACGTAGTGTGAAGTGAAAGTTATTTGCTTGGTATAAATTGCTTATTTGCAATAAATACACTTACTATCCATACACGAAGGCATCGGTCGGAACAGGTCTCAGTTAACGTTATTATCTGCGCTGTTTCGGTCTTAACACCTCTCAACTTCTTATTCCAGCTCTACGTGATACTCTGCCTTTTAAGAGTTCGGAGGTCTTTCGCGCGGATTTGTTTCCACCAACTTACCACCAGCGCCGACTTCTCGAGGCCTATCGCTTCTTTTTCATCCCCTAACAAAAACACCGGGTCCTCGTGGGCGTTCGGAGCGTGTCGGGCCCGCAGCTATTGGCCGGGGCGCACGCTTCAGATCTTAGCGCCAGCAGTGACGAATTGTCCGTTGCGTTGTTACGGTGTTCGGGCCCATAGCTGTGGAAAACCTTACGCACCGCCGGCGTCGCATCCGACTCTTTTTCGAAAGTTTTTCTTCTAGTGGTGTGTGGAATGTTCGCAGGAGTGTTCTTGTGAGCCGAGAGGAGAACCAGCAGGAAATGGCGCCCTTGGTGCAGGACTTAAATTTTGTTCTGCGTAAAAACGATGTGTGGAAGATTTTGGTGGTGATTGTTGTTTGTGTTGTTTCGTCCGAAGGAGCGCACGCCAAATTCGAGGATGAACCTGGTAGGAGTTTTCGTAGCTTGTTCATTGCTTACTGCTGGCGGGGAACCCCTCGTTTTTGCCGCCAAAAAAACGTCTAGATTACAAACGCAATAAAGACGATCCTCTAAAGTTCCAACAGTTTATTTTTCTGTTATATTTAAACTAAAGAACAATCTTAAGTTGCACTTAGTTTGACCTATATTTATACAAAAGCTCAATTGAGTTTCTGTTACTTCGTGATATTCCGTTACTGCGTAAATTACTTTGTTAACTATTACTATTTATTTTTTATCTTTGTGACTACTGCATTTGGAACGAAGAACCATGTAGTATAAAGAGCGATGTTGGTGATGTTTAAGAAAGTAATTTCTGTTTTATATTTATACATACACATAAATGGTTGGTGAAAGATACCTAATGTCAACGAGATGTATTAGCCCCCCATTTTTTTTTTAAATGCAACAATGAAATTTTTAAATTTAAAACAAACGTATGAGAAGTACGTACGCTTAATTTGACATACAGGGTATCTCACATGTAACAGCGTAATAATTATCTTGTTTTATGTTCATTTAAATCAAATTATCTCAAAAGGTAGAGGTCACCAGGGTCTATGTAAGACCACAAAATTACTTCACAACAGTAAATCCAAGCCAATCTATTGTGCTAAATTGTATTAACCACATAAATAAATCGTAGTTGGTCTTCTTTAACCAACTAATCCTATTAACATTGAAATCATTAAAATATCTTGAATTTGCTTAGTTAAAATAAAAAAGAGAGGTTTTGATAAAAAAAAAATATTGAGTCTCAAATTTCTTGGGATTCCTTTGTTTCTACTAAGAAATAATTTCATAAATGTTAAGTTAGTTAAGTTAATCTGTTGGCATCTGTTTGATTCCTTGTATTCTAGCATATTTTAAGTCAATTAAAATGCTTGAAATTGGAGAAAAATGGAAATTTTTAGATTATTTGGTGATAATTCTCGTACAGGAATTACGAGCTGTTACAGGATTTAATAGTCGGCATCCAGATCGACCATTTAAAACTTTGGTGAAATTTATGGAATAGAACTGGCAAAGTGTGCAATAAATAAGAACAATGCGTTGGACGATTTTTCAGATTGTGAGAAAAAATAATAAGACTGTTCATGTCCACAATTTAAATGTGTATATACATTTGTGCCCCTTCAAGTCTTTTTTCTAATACACATTAGAAGAAGGAGACAAAGAAAGGCGGCTGAAAAATTACGTTTCAGGAAGACTTTTTGTTTTATGGAGTGTAAACTGTCGACGTTAGTATTTATAAAATATAAATAAATGCGTGGTGCAATATTTTGAATGGACAAACAATTGAGCCACGTTTCATTGACACAAATTTAAATTCGTGTTTCACCGAAATGGTCATTAATTTTGAAGTTTTAAATGGATCACTGTGTATATTTTAATATACTCTCATTCTGGATGAAATTTGCTGTACGATAAATATAAATTCTTGACATACCCCCTAAATATAGCTGACTTATTTTACTTTCAGTTCATAAACTTTCAGTTCGAAATTAATAATCAATAATGATTTGTTTTTGAAAAGTAGGTACCTATTTTAAATTATAATAAACTTAACTTTTTATGTTTGAGGCAATATTGCGGCCAAATGAAGAGCTGTGATTGCTTTACTAAATTATGTGGTAATTTTTACTAGACATTTTTTTTCTGCATTTATGATATTTTGTGAATGGTTTATCGAAATTTCGAAATTTTTCTTTGACTCGCTTCCGGTCTGAGAATTTGCCGTTCGACTTCTTTGATGTAATCGTGAAAAGCGTGATTTTTTTCAGAAATTTTCTATTGACATAAATAAACGATCCACAAGATGTCAGCAAGGCAACCCCTTCATTCGCTAGCATAATTAAATTTTAGTTCGAGCGACTCTAATTCTCAAGTTTAAATGACTAAATACATCAGTTTTTCATTTTATTTACAATTACAAGCCTATCTGGAGCTTTCGTTTTCGCTTGCGGGAATTTTTATGGGAAAAAATAAATTTTCCGTTTAAAAAACGAATCCTACAATATTTTCCTTGTAGCTACCTACTATTCAACGGCAAAAAAAACGGCAAATTTTAAGCTACCTCACTTTTCTTGTATTAATTTTTTATTTATGTGACCTGCTAACTTCATATTACTATATGAAGTATGATATTAATATATATATATATATATATATATATATATATATATATATATATATATATATGTAGATATATATATATATATATATATATATATATATATATATATATATATATATATATATATATATATATATATATATATATATATATATATATAACGCTATTATCTAGTCGAGACATTGAAATCTGATCAAATGTTCCAAATATTAAAAAATTTGGTACTTAATGAATTTCCACAATTTACTTCCTTGCTACTAATTGGATCACAGTTACTACTGCTCTAGCACAGCTTTTGAGTAAGCTGTGGCTCTAGGCTACACATCTACACAAAAGTAACACAGTCTCCATAAAATACAAAAACCGAAGCATACTCAAAATATAATTCTCAAATAATAATGTCTAGAATAAGCTCCTTAAAAAGTAAAAAACATTTTAATTAACCGACAGCCCCTTAGTATGTTCGTTAAATCTTCCTCATGTTAGTACACCGTATCTTCCTTTCGTCTTTCCATCTTTTGTGAAACTTTGAGAAACTTTACATCAATTGACGAAATAAAACAACATACTCGTACCACCTCATGAAAGTTAACTCGAGAAAGAATATTTGATACACAGTCGAAAAACATCTACGAAATTTACTCCAATTTCGTTCTTTAATATGAAAATTGCAATGCATGTAGTGCCAATTTGGATAGCAAATTCCGTATCTCAGTGATGCTGTGTGAAAAAAGTTTATAGTTACCTAATTTAAATCGAGACGGAAATTAAAGCTTCATGAAACTTTAATAAACGTATAATATTTGTATTTCGTATGCAAGATTACATGAACATATACGTGGCCTGACTTATCAATCAATTCCCATTCCCGTGATCATACATATCCCTCATTATTGTCCCCAACATCTCATTTTTTTATATAATCCTCATTAGGATCATTAGGATGTAAACATTATGGAACCCCTCGTTATTATCCCCAACATCTCACTTTTTTATGTAATCCTAATTAGGATTTAATTTTAATTTTAGTTCCAGATCTCCTAGTGTGAAAATATTTTTGTCTGTTTTCTATCCTTACAGCATTAGCTGCTTTATACTTTTTCTGAACTCAATATCATTTGATTCTCAGACGAATAACAGATATATTTCATTTTTATTACTGAAGTCTTATCATTGAAATTGTTTGGAAAGTCGTATACATCGATCGTTGTCGTTATCTCCTGTACAAGGCTTTATATAGATGAAATTCTTTGTGAAATATATTCACCTCATACCCGTATCAAATGTCAATTATCACATGAAAGCATAGGGTTACCCCTTATAAATATAAAATATTCGAGAATTCTCTCAAATTTTACACTGATCATTTTTTTAAGGTGTCGTACGCGGTCTTGTTATTTTCGCTTCGACGAGCCTTGAGATTTTCTGTAGTGGATTAATTAATACAAACGTTAATATCTCGCATTGTGTCTGAATATACATTATATCGTATTCCAATGCAATCGTCAAGGTTTCAGTTGTTTACATTTTATGCAAATACATAATATAGTATTGAAATTAACTGTACTTATGGCAGCATATAGTGCTTACAGTAAAGTAATAAATAAATTACTTAAAAATTTAAGGAACAACTTTTGAGAAAAATTATCGAAACCGTCAAATTGTATTTTTGTTAAAATATTATTAATGCATACAGGGTGATTTGTGTAGGAAATATGATGTTATTGGTATTTGTTTTTAGTGGCAACCCCTTTTTTTTTATCACGGAATGTGAAGGAGATTTTTGGCTGCCTGACAGTAGCCAAGACGATTAATAAGTTCTTTTTGAACACTTAATTCAGTTTGAATAACTTAATAAACACTTCAAACACGCCGTTTTTATCAAACAAAAGATACGAAATATATTCTTTAAAAAAATGAGAATTTTATGGAAAAAAAATTATTAAATATTCATCAGAAACTGAGCATCTTCTTCGTGTGTATAAACTAGTAAATACAAATCGTTAAACCACGAATACTACGCAATTGTCTTAAAACCCATTTCATGTTTCATACTAATGTTCTTGAATAGTAGTGAAAGAATTATACTCTGAAGTCATAAAGTTAAGTTTTTATTTAAAAATTACTTATTAAGATGGCTAGGAAAACAACTAAAATATATGAGATAATATAATACTGCAATAGTTATTGTATAATATAAACAAATTTACTATTATTTTTGTCAAATAGGTTAACATGAGTATAATATATTTATTTTAATATCGATAAATAAATATTGAAAAGAAGAAACAACTATTTGGAAATAAAAATAAGAAAAGGTACAATCAAATGGGTTTTATATTTATATTTATTTAAAGCGTTAATAATTCACAGTGGAAATTTAATATTCAAAAGATTTCTTATCTCGTAATATTAGTTCTTGTATGAATTTGAATGAATTCTATTGTCATTTCATTATGAAAATTAAGTTTCTATATGCATTAATTTACGTTTAATGATTTTTTCTTAGACCAAATACGTCCTTAATAGTATCTGCTTTCTAGAATTTGTCTCTTTGTGAATTTCTAGAACGAATGCCTTTACGTATTCATTATGTAGTGCATTATGTTAATTTCGTGGTCTTCCTTTGAAGAACCTATAATTAAAGAAATTTTATTTTAATATCTTCATAATAGGTGTATTTATATTGTCTTCGATCTTGATAACAATTTGGATGAAATGGAAGCAAAATAAAGCATAAAGTGTTATAATTATCTGCTATTTAATGGTGTGTTATTTAAATGATAGAGAATTCATATTATTTACATCACATAAGCCTACTCAAAATGATAACTACAATAAATATATACCAAAAAAATATGGAAAATGTTTCAACCCCTTTGTTCGCATTTTTTTTTTAATTTGCTATTTCTGTTTTCTCATAAATATATCAATATTAAATTAGATTAATTTAATTGCTACATACAGCAGCATTAGTTTCGTCCACAATTTCTGTTCTGTGACTTCAATAAACTAACCCAGTCCCTACGATCGTCGTCGTCAAGCATATCGTACCAATTTCAGCTATGTAGTAATTTGTTCCGCCATTTGAAGTGAAGCAAATCAACTGGAGTTACCAATTGTTAAAGCACCTGCGATAATTGAAAGGCGGCATCCATTACAACAAACATCGATTAGCTTTTTTGATCGTTTTTTGCTATTAAACTCGAGTGAAGGTCTATGGATTCGAGGTAACCTTTCGCGCCTGTTAGTTTATGAATTGTAATAAGGCAAAGGCACAAAATGTAGTTTATTTTCTATTCGTGTATTTCGATCGGGAGTAGAGTAACGATTTTTTTATCAGATGTATGTACATGGTGTTACCTGACTTACCTATAACATTTTATACCATTAATGTAATTAAATGCGTGTTAAGTAGGTATAAGATAAAATTGGAACCCCTACATTATAGCCCTATTATACCCTAACATGCTTAATTTAATTGTTTCTGCCTCGCTGACCGTGAACCTATACATTACTGAAAGGTATTTGGCTATAAAAAAATGTGGTTTATGTAACAATAACAAAACAAACGACTGTAGATCTCGTTCTGACTCTCGTTCTAGATCTTCTCATCATAACTGTAAAGTATTCATAGCTACAGCTTGTCAAGAATAGGAACAAGTTTCAAAACTGCGATATCGCACCGCCCACGAGAAGGCCTGTGAAGTTAGTACCTACAAATTGGATTTTTCAACTTTTTTTTCGTTCATCATTTTGACCAAGTTTTGACCAGTAAACAGCTTATTTTGACCACCTTTTGTATGAAAATGCAGAACGAACGGTTAATTTTGGTCAAAACGTGGTCAAAACATCGAACTTAAAATTTATTCCAATTTCCATTTTGGGGTCGCTAGGATTACATTTTTTAGAATTTTAAAATCATTAATATTTAATAATGTATGGGTGGTCAAATATGGGCCTAGATTAGACTGCTGCTCGCAAATAGTAAGGGATGTAGGTTGTAGCACAATTAGCGAAATGCGTAGGGCTAACAAGATAGGAGAAGCTGGAGGTTAGCGTCCAACCAGTCTTAGGACTGATGACCTAATGATGATGGATGGTCAAAATAAACCAATTGCTGCTCCCTCACTTTTTTTCTACGCATACATGAGAATCTCACATTTTTTTCTATTCTTGGCAAGCTGTAAGTACTTTTGTTTGTATCTTCTAATCCTCTGTGGTTTAATTAGAATATTACAATAGGTCAAAAATGACAATTTTTTTTATTTAACAGACTATTGTAAAAGACAATAGTTATAATGAAAAATTTCGTTACAGACCATCAACATAATATATCAGAAAGTATACTTTAACATATCAGAAATCTGTTAAAGTTGTAACATCATTATACAAGTGTAGATAGTAGAGTGCTAGTACCGATTCTCGACATCCCCCCGCTACTGAATTTTGTTTATCGTTTATCGGCATCCTCGATTTTCTGAATTCTGAAATGCAACAAAAATTGGAACAATTTTATTATCGATTCAGTTATTACGCCAACTTACTGTTATTAAAAAATTTATTATTGGCATTGCTGATGGACTTTATTGATTTGTGGGATAAAAAAGGTTATGTGTTTAATGTGCTGTGGGCCTATAATTATTAAAATTTTCAGCACTAGATTGAGGGATTTTTTTATTCTGATTATTCCTTGGATCCATGGTCCAAGCTGCCATATTCTAGTATTCATCTTCTGACTAACCTCAATTAAAGTTAAATTTTCATTAACTAATATTTTTGACCATACCTTTCTTTAATGAGTAAATAACAGTTTTTAATGGTTTAACCCTTTCACTATCACACCCCTTTAGTTTTTCAAAAATTTAAATTTTTTGTATGCAAAGCCTAATTACATTATAGATAATTTTTTTTCATTCAACAAAAAAATACTAACCCCCACCTCGCCCTACAGGATATCCATCACAATGTACAAACAAAATTCATGAAAGTAAGAGAACGATATATATTTTTTATTAAGAACATATAAAAACGTAGAAATAAGATCTTTTGTCATAATTAAAATAGGTGTTTATACATCTATTTTGAATGAAATGTAGAAAACAAATTCCTTCCTTTCAAAATACAAAGATGAACTTTGCATTTCGCACAAAATATGTGTGTCATATTCCTACATTCCTCATTTTTGCATCTTGAGACCTTCTTGTCATGATAATGGGAAAAATGACCATATCCATTATACCTAAGGTTTTTTATAGGTCTAGTTTCAGTTGTTATCTGTTTCGTTTGAACTGGAAACTGGATTCTCCAAATTTTCCAATGGTCTTCCTCTTTTAGTTGCACATCTGGTCCAGATTAGATTTTCGGCCACTTGGCAAAAAGCTAACAAATTCAAGAATTTATTTTATGTTTATTTTTAAAAGAACTGCTCTCTGAAATATCATCATTCTCCAGATAATACAAGAGTTCATCATCTGTTAGTGTTCTTTTTATGTTTTTTCTTACCTTTGCCATCTGAAAGAAATACAAGAATATCAAGGCCTCGATTCAAATTGGGTACAAAACAGACTAAATATTTTTAAGACCTATCTCTTCATTATACTAAAAACTGCTCTACTTCTTTATGCTCTCTCTAATACCTCATTTCCATTGTTATGCAAAAAAATACAGATGAAACTATAAAACTAACGTCGAGTTTTTCAAATTTGAATCCCTACAAAATTAGATATTACCCAATTTTTAGAGGTAGTACCCACCCTCATTAAGTTTTTCTCCCATATTTCCTACCTTACTAAGGAAAAAATTATTAAAATTTACCACTTTTACAAAAAATAACTCTATTAGCCCAGATCATTGTTTTCTAATTCAGGTCTACAAACTGTGTTTGGTCATCCTCATGTACATAATAATTCAAATCACATCTGTAGATTTTATATAATATAAAACTTATCAAACTATTATAGAACTATAAGGTTAATATCTATACTCATCAATAGCAAGTCACGAAACCACTAATTTTGCAAGATTTACAAGTAAACACAAAAAACATAACTTAACCACAAACGCACCTGTTCGTACAGCATCACACAATACGTTTGAAGTCATCTTGTCAAACCTTTGCCCATTCACTATCAACATAATGTAAAAATAGAATGTACCTTTTGATATACTAACGTAATTTAAAGATAAAATTTACTCTGATCATCATATAACGCAATAGGATTAGATGTACATGGTGATGGACAAAAACAGTGAAAGGGTTAATAAGAACCCGTATCGAACCGTTCAAGACTTGTTTACTCATTGCTTTCAGTATAGTTTATTTCATCGCCATTTGCCAAATAAAAAATCTTAAAACATACCGTGGCTTGTTTTTAGATAGCTAGGCTCAGGTAGACTGTTCCGTTTATCGGCAAGATAAGAGTTTTCTATTTGGCAAGTAGCAATGAAATGAATAGTACTTTTCAATTTTCGTGGAATATTACGTTTAATTGAACAACGATTTTCTATCATTTCAATAAAAAATAAAAACAAATTTCATCAATAACAAAGATGCAGCTACACATTGTATTTACAGTACTTAAATGCATAGAAAAGTAAACACACCGATTTTCCTTGACACAGAAATTTAGAACAGTTGCTAATCCGTCAATTTATTGTAGACGATTAATTGAAATGGCTCCTGTTTTACACATACCTCAGTAAATTCAAGGTCATCTAACTAATTGCGTGAAGGATTGTTGTGTATAAAACAGCTATAATACTTTATAATATCGGAAACAGTCAGGTTTAAATAAAACACTTTCTAACCACCGAAATACCAAAACTTTGGGTCGATTGTTCTCAAGACGGAATAAACGTCTGTTTTTCTGTTAAACAGTTAATAGAGTATCTTCAATAACCTTCACTCCAATTACCCCGTTGTAGTTCAGAGACTACAGATGAAATTACTATGGAACCAAAACGAATAGCATTGGCATCGTGAACTGCTGTCTTTGTTTAATCCGTTAATGTTCTTATTATCACTTTCCAAACGGGACAATAGAGTATATGTAAGTTGATAACTAGGAAATGTTTATTATTGTCACTTCGCTTTGTTTAGAAATAGCCTATATTATACATTCAGTTGTTAACTTATATCGCAATTGCTAACCGACTGATAACCTCACTGATAGCAATATCATTAGCACATTTTCTTTCATTTTTAAATGAATCTAGTTAGAATACCGGAAACAGTAGAATGAAATATTTCGATAAAACTAAATCACGCTGTTGATATATTTTTTAACTTTACAAATTGTGCCTCAATTTGTCGGGACCGAATAGTTGCGTGTTTAAACACATCGGTCCGTTGAAATATGTTACGAAAGGTATTCGGATAAATCATCGCCACAGTTAAGTACATATTTGGAAACGGATTAATAGTAATCTAGCAGTGCGTATATGTATATGTAAATTTCAATAACATGAACTTTTTTCATTAAACATACGTTATATTTCCAGGTGAAGTTATTACATACATGCCGGTTTTGGTTGTGCTAATCGTATTTCGTATTTATTGCTGTTAAATTTATTACCAGCGGGTCTTCTACTATTTATACGCCGCATTATTTGTTATAGTGAACTATTACATCGCTAATACAAGGTTTCAGGATAGTTTCTCTCATAACTGCAGTAGGGAGGTGACTACAAGAGATCTAAATTGTATTCCGATAAAAAATAACCTCATGCCCCCTACGACAAGGCGCCACTGAGTCGGGTCAATAAATTGTTAGGTTCAGGGCAAATACAGCTAGTGTAGTTGACGTTGATATTCCGTGTCCTATTGACTATTGCTTTACATTAATTTCTCTTTCACTAATCGCGACAGCTTTTCTTTGGCATGTGAAAAGTGGAATGTTAAGCTAGTGTCTTAGTTTTATAGTACTTACTCGGTTAGAGCAGCCACATTAGAACGACGTACACACTTCAGTTATTTTCGGAGCGATAATTTTTTATGCGAAAAGAAGAAAAGCTTTACTCAAATTTCGAAACACAGGCCGGAGACTGTCGTCAAATTGCTGTCATATTTAATACTGGTTAAGGACTTGTATTTTTGACCGAATTTTGAATTTTAGTCGCTGAACTTCATTAATAAGATCAGTTTAATTCAGGTTACAACTGATTTCCTATTCTGATGATATAAACAAATCCAAACACTAATTAAATCAACTTTAAGATTAAAGCTAACCATAGAAATCTTATTGCATATCCCCATCGCATAGCTAGACATCGCTCATTACATAGACCATAAACTAACAGCATATGTGCATACTCCTGAAGAGTAAAGCCTACCATTTTTAATATTGCTAAGTTTGAGTCGTACGACACTTGCATGTGCCCCCATGCATGTATATATACTTGCATGTGTATATATTTACACAGAAAAAAAGTATAAAAGCCTAAATTGTATTTTAAAATGGACAATTTGATTTAACATTAAATTAAATCCGGAGAGTCGAACGAACCAGTTCAAATCAACTAAAAAAATGAGGTATTTTCTAACCAAAAACTGACTCAACTCCACGTCAAATCAAACACTACTAACGCAAATAATTACTACTAACTGGACATCAATTATTTTGACAAAGAAGTAACATAAATTTAATTAGAAACAATTTCTCATCGCCATTTGTGATGAAATATTGTAATGCATTGTAACGTGGTTTGCTTTAAAAACTTCCATGTACATGTTCAGAAAACAATTATTTTTTTGATTATATATTCATAAAAACTAGCCTATTTCATAAACTATGTACTGCATTAATGAGAGATTTGAATGAAGCTTTCCATGAAAAACGACCAGAATATAAAGAAGGCATCACAAAATGATTTTGCTTCATGATAATGCGCCACCGCACACAGTAAAACAGGCCAAGGAAACGATTGAGGCGTTTCGTTGGAAAATACTTTCGCATGCGGCTTACTCATCAGACTTAGCCCCATCCGACTACTACTTATTTGCTTCGATGGGACACGCATTTGCTGAGCAGGGTTTCACTTCTTACGAAAATATAAGAAAATGGTTCGATGATTGGTTTACCTCAAAAGAGCAAGAATTTTTTTTGCATGGAATCCACAAACTCAGAGAGATGGGAAAAATGTATAGCTACCAACGGGTAATACTTCGAATAAAATATTTTTTATAATTTTCATACAATAAACGTGTATTTTCTATACAAAATATTCCTGTTTCATATTTACATACCTGGTATAGCGGATGATAGGATTGATCTCGTCATATAGCTTCCGTTTTTGGAGTACGAGAGAGCAATTTGACCACATAATTAATAGCACTAGATTATCTTAACTTTGTCGGTAAGAATATATATTGGCCACCTTATTCCCCACAGTTTAACACGGTTGACTTTTTCTCTAACGTTATCTGATAATGAATAGTCTGCTCTAGTCCAGCGACTAAAAATTCAAAAAAAACTTTGGAAGATGCAGTATTTTCAGTCACGCTGTATACACCCTTTTAATGCCGCCTCACAATAAAAGCAAGCATGAGTTTTTTAATAATACCTTTCAACTTTGCGAACCTCTACCGTATAATCACACCGGAATTGTATCGCCTGTCAGCTCGAGTTTAGATCAAGGCGAAGAAGACGAAAAACAAGACAAAGCAAGAAAATATAAAAAAATACACACATCGGCCAGGTAGTTAGTTCACGAATCTCGTTCGCAGCCAACCAGTTTTCGCTTCCGCCGTCACAGCCTCCTTGAACATTTTTGCGAATACATTAACGGTAGGCAAGTAATTAATGTGGCCGATAAATATTTTTTCGTGGGTTATTTATAGCGTCCGATTTAGAACTAAATCCTGCTATTAAAGCTGCGAGTATAAAATTTGGTTACATAAACTCCTGATATATACTATTAGTTTATATATGCATACGTACACATATGACTAATACCCTGAAGTTTTTTTTTTTAAGTAATTTGTTTACGAGAGGTTATAATCGAGTCGGAACTATTTTAAAATAAAATATCGATAGTTTATGTTGAAATGGCTAAAAATATCACAATGGTTGTGGTCAAATGATGTACTATAATCTAATACATTATGACCCTAATGTTTCCGTTCGTATAAAAATCCATCAAATTATAATGAAGGTTTTTTTGGAGAAACTCCTTGGACGTGTCGACTTTTATTTTCACAAAGTATCTCTAGGGATTGTTTTCAACTGCTCACCATCAAACCTCTAATTCTAACAAACCTCAAGTTTAGAATTTGAAATATATAGATATCTCGTCTGATATCCCGTTTTAGATCACTTTTTAAACCGAATTTGATAAAAAGAATTTGGTTCGAAATGTGGGAAACAAATAACGGAAATATTCAACAAAATGCATCCGTATCATTAATTTCATCATCAGAAACAACGAAAATCAACAAAACAAAATTTTTGTAACAGTTGTTCAAACTTTTGAACACTTTGAACCATACCATATAACGGCGAATATTGAATAACTTCCCTTGTTTCGATCTTCATTCCATCAATGCTTCGTGACTAATCAGTCAGGAAGCATTGTAATGTAAGCCTTAGTTTTCATGTAGCCTCATAAATAAACATTTAAAAGGGTTATGTCGAGAGATCTTTAAGTTTGTTCTAATTCTCATCTTTTCCGTGTTGATAATCATTTCGTTTAGTTCTTCTAGGATTTGCACCATAATGCACAGGTACATCATCTTAATGGATACCAAATACGTTAATAAATCAAATCGAATTTACTATCATGCGAGAACAAAACGATTGAAGCTGGCAATACTTAGTTGGAATTGTAATCTAAGAGGGTTATGTCGAGAAATCTTTAGGTTTGCTCTACTTCTCATCGTCTTCCCTCTTGAAAATCGTTTCGTTTCATTCTTCTAACATTTGCACCATAATGTGCAGCTGCTTCATCTTATTGGAAGCAAATATGTTAATAAAGCAAATCGAGTTGATAATCATGCGAGACTAAAACAATTAAAGCTGGCAATAGTTTGAATTGTAAGCAAATCAAATACCCATCTCCGTTGACACTTGACTCGATGAAATATGGTATCAAAATATGATTCTATCGCCAACTATTCTCACCCAATTATTCAGTTGTGGTTTTTACGAATGGATCTTATTGAGTGTATCCAATGAAGATTTATGTCAATTAAATATCTTGTCATTTGTCTGTTTAGTCTGTCAATATCATAGAACGTACCTTCATCTAAGATGTAGTAAAAAGTTTTGGTTATCTCTTATTATGTCTTCTGTTCTCTATCAGTACTTTAAATAGATAAATTACATTGAAAACATTATAGACATACTATATAATTCACTGTACGAATTGTAGAACGTATACGTGGAAGTATTGATAAACTCTTAGTATAGTACTGAATTGTGACATTCATTACATCATTTTAAATAAAGGGTCTCACCGGATTTCCATATGAAATCTGCACTAGCGTCTTTGTTGACATTGGGGCCTTGATTATGCTGCTAGTTGTTGGAAATAATTTTGGGCCAATTATCAAACTCCTAGCTTTATTCGTTTCTGGAAAATAGGGATTACAACACTTAACTTCAAAATCGCTTTTCTACGAAACTATGATAGATTTTTGATTGAAACCAGATCAACATGGAAGCTACTAATTAGAATTATATTATATATTTCTTCATAATTTTCCAACCAACAATGAGGCAGCAAGAAAAAATTAGGGGTGGTTTTCCATGGCTATTTCTCGAGGTACACACAAGTATTCAACTATAATGCGTAGCAATTACATGTGCGATGGGTAGAACATAGGAATAATAAAAATTTTATGCAGGTAGGAACATAGTGTATTCTGGCCAATCCAATAAAAATTACTAAAATTAAAATAAAAATAAACAGTAGCAACATAATAAACTCCCCAATGTCAACAAAGGCGCCAGTGCAGATTTCATATGGAAACCCGGTGAGACCCTTTCGTAGTTTAAACTATGGATAACCGTATATGGAACAACAGATTTTACATATGCCATAAAAAATATAG
Source organism: Rosalia funebris (assembly GCA_037954035.1). Classification (NCBI taxonomy): domain Eukaryota; kingdom Metazoa; phylum Arthropoda; class Insecta; order Coleoptera; family Cerambycidae; genus Rosalia; species Rosalia funebris. The sequence continues at coordinate 6,229,751 of JAZFAV010000016.1, forward strand.
AACACTTTTATTTATATTCTTACGAAAACCATTTCAAATAGGAAATGACGACCAAACAATGCTACAGATTTAAATTATGGGAAATATTTTTGTGTTTATAGAAATATTTACCAGTTTATTAGAGAGAAATCCAGATTTCACGCGACTAAATCAAGTTTATAATAAAAATACTCGTACAGGTTCGTTAATTAACTCGAAAAATAGACAATAATTGAAGGAGCCAAATCTGCTAAAGAAGGAAAATTATCACACAGTTCCAAGGTTAGTTCTACAATTTCTTGCAACGGTCTGAAAGCTGATATTCATTAAAATGATGCGCAATCAATATATCAATGACGCTTATCAATCAATAATCAATCAATACCAATCAATGACATGTATCAATATATTTTTAAGTGGACATCGAAACTGGTCATTTTATTAATTACATCTATTATTTATTCTTGATTTAAGTTCTGCAACTCACTATGAAACACAATAAAACTGATTATGATCAAACATATGCTAATGAAGGTAGCATTACTATCGAAACATGTGTATACAAGAGCAATGGAATGTCGGTTGTGATTAAGAGTATAATAAATACCTGTTAAAAAATGTCTGTCTGATAACCCCTAGGATTCAGATTGTAGGAAGGGAAGTCAGGCCCATTGTGCTACCTCCATCTTAGTTGCCAATTTGTAGTCAAACATCGACCTCATTCCCTCAGCCATGTTCCGTGAACAGTTCTACCAAGATTCGTATATTTTACGAGACTGATTGAAGTAATATTTTACTACTGTGCTTTGAGGTGTAGTTAAAAGTATTTTTGTTTGTATACAACTGCTAGATTAGATTCTATCCTGTCTCTGTGGTAGCATTGTGAATGAATTCGCTGCGTTCTATTGCTGGTTCCGGTCCCAACAGAAAGTCCCTAGATACCTCCGCGTACGAAGGTATCCGCCATCTCGTTCCCACGATTTCTACGAGTCCCTCCATTCAACATAAAGCGACGCGTTATTTGCTCTAACACATTCAATGACTCTTCATATTGCCGAATTAGGCCGTATCTAGTTAGTCTTGCAATTATTTAGGACAATCAACGTGGCCTTACTGCTTGTGAATATGTCGATGGTTTTACTAGTAATCTCCTGATTAAATAGTCCCTAGGGTCACCTCAGTTTACGAGTCCAGTGACTCACTGAGTCGGGGGTTCAGATCTTCAGTCCCTTTAAAGGAAGAATAAGGTTCCCCTAAGTGACTCACTGATTCGGGGGCTTAGATCTTCAGTGAACATCCCCTGATAATCCATTTAGGAAAAATGAGGTTCCCCTACAACCTAGTATCTACTTCCAGTGTTCAGAGTCCAGTGATTCACGTCCAGTGATTCTCGTCCAGTGATTCACTGATTCGGGGGTTTAGATCTTCAGTGAACATCCTCTGATAATCCCTTTAGGAAAAGTGAGGTTCCCCTACGACCTAGTATCTACTTCCATTCTCCAGAGTCCAGTGAGTCACGTCCAGTGACTCACTGATTCGGGGATTTAGATCTTCAGTGAACATCCTCTGATAATCCCTCTAGGAAAAGCGAGATTCCCCTGCGACCTAGTATCTACTTAAATAAATCAGAGTATAAATTGCTCAAACTTTCTTTCTATTTTTTTTTTTATATTATAAGCGTAGCATTTTCATGCGATCTCGTAATTCAACAAGTACATATTTCGCGGGTGGAACATCTATTTCATTCACTGATACAATTTTTCACGGAGTCCTGCGCTCAAAAATTATACTATTTACATTTTAAAGCGGACACGTTGAAATATGACGAATGCGTTTCACGCGTGTTTCGAATTTTTATATTTAAAATTTAACTGGTCGTTTTCGTTGCTTCCGGGGTTTCACCGATATTCGAATAAATCTCCGCCAGTTAAATGGTAGAATATTTCACGTGATGGCGAGAAGGAATTTCCACGCCAGGGGGGCGCGTATTAGATAAATAATAGGAGACTTCAAGTCTTAATATTAGATGTGAACGAAAATGAACCTCTTTATAAGCTTCTGGAAAAAATTAATGCATCAGTGAAACTTCACAATATTACATCTATTTTTTCGGAGATTTATATCATAGTACCTATGTGATATTACAGTCAAATGATTTCAACTAATTTTGAACAAATTTGAATAATATAACATGAAACAACAAACATGGAAAAACAACAAAACATGAATAAATAACAGAAAGGTACAATAATATCAAATTCTATGACAACGGTGTTAATGAAAAATTGGAAGTGAAATTAAATTGTAACAGTTTAAATTCAAGAGCATGCAGATCCTCATATAGCTCCTATCATTGCTTCCATTCGTCTGGGCATGCTATTGATTCAGCGGTGAATAGCTTCCTGAGGAATATTCTCCCATTCGACAAGAACAACATGTTTGAGTTCCCTAAGACTCATAGGGACAGGTATGTGGCGCCTAACTGATCGTTTTAGTGAATTCTATAGTTGCTCTATGGGGTTGATATCTGGGATTCTTAGCGGCCAGTCCATAGTGGAATATTCACAAATCGAAGATAGTCCAGTACCTCTCTATCAACGTGGGTCCGAGCATTATCCTACGTAAAAATGAAATTACCCCTCATTGGATTCTCAGAGAAATATTGCAGGCAGCTCTCCTGGTCTCTGCCAGACTCGTTGACGTCCATCTGGTGAATTAAGACATACTCAATTGTTTTATCTGAAAATAAAATTTTCTTCCAGTCGTCAATGATTCAATTGATACGTGATCACTTGCAAAATGCAGTCTAGTACCTGTCTCTGGTGAGCAGTAGTGCAATATCTGGTCTTCTGCTGTCTAATCATCCTTCATTAAGTCTTCTCTTGACCGTTAATCCAGAAATTGCTATATTTCGAGCTGCTGCTAGGGCTCTGCTTAGCTCTAAACTGGTAGTATGCCTATTTCTTCATGCGACTTGCTTAGAATATCACTTATTTGTTGCATCTGTAGGCTTATTACAATCTTGTTCTGGGGTTCTACAGTAACTCCATTGAAATGTTTAACTGTTCGACTAATTGTTGATTGTCTAACTCCTAACAAATTATTCACAAATCACTGGCTACGTTCCTCGTTAACCAGAGTTACTGCTTACACTGCTTGATCTTCATTTAAGTTGCGTGGACGATTCATTTCTTCTATTCTAAGTGTACTGCACGGTGTTTCATTCACTTGATCATATTAAACAAAATAATAACGAGTAAGCAGGAATAATTAATATAATAATATTAATTATTATTAATAATTATTACGTAATATTTAGAGAAATATTGGGCCATAGTGATAGCAGGCGTTATAGCCCAATACTATTTTTAATCACACGTTCTTTATTTTAAACATACAAAAATATTGGAAGTGCAATTCTATTCTATATTTGATATAAATTATTGAACAGTCACAATAACTCCAAAAAACTGAGTTAAATACAGGGTTGTTAAAAGTGTCGTTTTTTTAATACTATTTGTTCCAGAGAAAAAGTCCAAAAAATAAATCTATAGAGATTATAAATATTCTTTTACACATTAGTGATGTAATTTAAAATACGCCATACAATTCTGTTTAAAAGAATAGGGGTTATTCCATTCTACTATAAGTATCGAAATTTTATACGCGAACTACCTATTCAATTTTCTACAGACCTTCAATTTTGCCCCATTTCTTTTATATCCTCCGTTCTACTATTTCCTTTAGAATCTATTTATATAAAACTAATTTGATTACATACTTAATACGGTTTCTATTACAGCTTAATAATGTACTTTATTACAATGTACCGGGTTAAACTCGTATAGTTACTAATTGGATCTAATTGAATTTTTTAACACGTCAGCGCACGACGTCGTTAATATTCCGATGTGACCCATCTGAATGTACAAAAAAAATTAAGCTGACGGGGATTTTCCTTGAACGATATTCGCAGCTGGCAGAAACGACGAAAATCGTTTAAATTGGCCGCGTGAAAAAGCGAATAAATTAGTCTTCAGGGTAAATATATTTAGAAGATCTGGAGGATTTATTGTTAGTATTATTATTATTATTATATTTTCTTCTCGTAGCCATACATTCGTGAAAATAAGAAATATAAATTGAGTTTTAATTTTCACCATTTTGCACCTGAAGAAACATACTCCAATTTCACGAGGAATAAAAATAGTGTAACAGTATAGTATATCATATATACAGTGGGGATTATCCGAAGTTTTTAAGTAACATTTATTGAGACCCAGAATTTGGAAAGACTGAATTATAGTCGAGGGTCAAATAGACCTGAATTTAAGAGACTAGAGTAGAGCCCTGGTTCCCATGATTCCCCTGCGAATGATTGTAATCAGACCGACAATCGACAGGAGACTACCAGCTTATGGTCATACTTTATGTACATAATATTGATCCTGATTCTATAAAATGTATTTCTATAGATATATAAATAACTGCATACGTACTGTTCATTTTATCGCTATTTGGCAAATAAAAAAGTCTATAAAAAAGGTAAACAGAACAGTCTACCTGAGCCTAACTATAGAAACAACCCACGGTATGTTTTGAGATTTTTTATTTGGAACATAGCGATGAAATAAACTATGCTATATGCACCTCGTTCTTATATAGGAAATAGTAAATTTATATACATACTGACAAATCCGTGCGACTCGAGTTGAAGATTAGAGGACAGAGAAGAATAGAGAAGCATAGAGAAGAATAATACTATGATGCCATTAGATAATACTATGATACTATTAGCACTTACTTAATATAACGTACATAGAGGAATAGTTTTATAACAAAGTGTAAAGTCATATTCTTGCAAAATATCTCTGAATTAATCGTTTCCAAAAAAAAATTATTTTTGTGCTTATTCTCACCTTTCTAAGAAATATTTAGTGGCTTTAGCTGCATAAATGTACCTTGTACTCATAGAGCCAGGTGTAAAAAATTGAATTCAATTAAATATTGCTTAAGAAAACGTGGAGCATAAAACATGATAACTTTAAACACAATTTTAAAAGAACGTTTGCTGATGAACTTTATTGTGTACTTCTTCGTGACATCCATCCGTTTGTGATGTTACTGAATTATGATATAATATGATGTCCTATATTTTTAAATGAAAATAGATTTCCTGCGACGAGTATGTCGCAGCCCAATATTGTATGTACCAATTCAACAATTTATTTTCAGTTCTCTCTATAATTGTACATTATTTTCTTTATTTCATTATCACTAGTGACTTTGAAATGTATTATCCCCAGATTGTATCATTTATTTCTTCCAAATTTCTTCATATTTAAGTATCTTATGTATGCGCATTTAACCTATTCTAGTACTTCCATTAAATTACTTAGAATATCTTCGAATTTCTTTAATATCCATTAATAATATTCCATTAACTTGCTTTGCATCCTTTTACTTACCTCTAAACTTATTTAAATTCATATAAATTCCTCTAAACTTCTTTAATTCCAATTGAAAACTCTTAAATATATCGCAATCCCATTAAACATACTTGAGTCTATTTAAATTCCTTTCAATTTCTCCTAATGTCTCCATCTCCATAAGATCCACCCTTAAAGACTTTAAAGTCTCTTTAAAACCATTAAATTCCTCTAAATTTCTTTGATATCTCATCAAATCACTTGAAATACATTTAAGTCTTTTTAAACCCCTTTATACCTCAGTATTTCTTCTTAATTTCTTTAAGTTCTTCTGAATTTCTTTAAATCCTATACAATATCTTTGAATTTCTGTAACAATATTCTTTTAATTTGTTTAAATAAGTTTGAATAACATTAAATTCCTCTAAATTATTTTAGATCTCTCTAAAATTTATTTAAATTCCTTTAAATTTCTACAGTCCCTTTCACTTCCTTCTAATATCTTAAGATCAGTTTGTATCCCTTTATATCCTTTTAAATGACTTTAAATCTCTTCAAATACTGACAGATCCCTTAAATACTTATACATATATCATTAAATATTTTTGTTGCCCTTCATATTGATTTAACTCTTTTAAATCCCTTTATGTTATTTCTAATATGATCAAATCTGTGCTTCAGTTTTACAGATTCTTTTAATTTCCTATAATATAAAATACATTGGTAAATTTACATAATTGTCCGTGAAGATGTGGACAATTTATGAGTAGGTTTTACATCTCTGCATAACCAATCATAATTAGAATGTGCAGTCTACGACTTGTTTGTCCTGAGACTAAATAAAAAACTGTAATTTTATCTTAAATCCAAATGTAAAATGGAAAATAACGTCGAAAAATAAATTGTCAAGATTGTATTTAAACAAACACTAATTCAACTAAAAGGGTAATATAACTTTGATTCTAGGGACTTATAACTCAATTAAAATAGAAAAAAATCACAGTTTCTATTTTCTGCTTCAAAATATATGGCATAATAAATACGTCACTTTACTCATGTATTTTTCCAAATCACAAATGTTCTTCCTGGTTTATTTGAATGATTTCTATGCTGTATTAAAAATTATTTTAATTATTCATTAATTACGTCAGCGTTAGTGAAACAAGTCAGGTGTAATTGTAAGACACCTCTGTACATGAGACTAATGAAAAACATTTGAAACACAATAGACACTGATGTAATTAGTGAACACACCCAAGTAGCTAACGCTCATACCCATTATGAATGTTTTGTTTATTGTTACACCATACATGCCTATCTTACATTGCCTTTCAGCAATTGAGAATATTACGTTACATTTAATACGACTGTATATAACAAAGTTCGTATTGTAGTTCGGAAACTGAAAGAGTTCTTCGCTTTGCCACTTCATTTATTGAATGACTGTGTACGAGAAATATAGAACAAACATGCTAAAAACGGGTCCGGCCTTTCTATTTGCATTTCTCTTTTCTACGAGTTGGAGATGAATAGAACGCCGAATTTATGCTAGAAGCATTGCCAGTGAATCGGCCATTGTCTGCTTTTATTAGTGTAAATAGTAACTGAATATTTAAAACTATAGAAATCAGCCAGTGTCTGTCAAGATATTTGGTGATAGCTAGTTGACGTATATTAAGATATACTGCCACTACAATTTTCCCACGTTGTTATTTTGTACTGTACAACAAGTATTTTGTGCTTTTTCTACTGTTGATTCGAGTCAACTGCAAAATTGATGACAGTTTGTATTTATTCACATGTTAAATTAATTAAATTGACCCTTCAAATTATTGTGCAACTTTGTGTTGATTTGTGAAGATTGTACCGCATGGCCAAACGTGAGAAGATTTGGGATCTTCTCGTAAAATTTTTACAGTTTCTGAGTCTAACTTTTTATAAAAAGCAATGAAGGAAAGCGCGGCCTTCTATCTCTATTCGCTTCAGAGACACATAGAAAATTGAAAGAGTATATATAAATTGTCCACTTTAAACTGACTCCTGTATCTTAGTATCTATCAAGAAATGACAATGAAATAATTGTTAATAAAGTACGTTTATTGAAAGTATCTTAAGAGATGTCATACTTCTGCTCTTAACTATGAAAGTTACCAACGTTTACAGTTATATTAAGAGAAATTCGCACAATATTAGGACAGAATGAAGCGCATACAGAGTTATCAATTCGTAAATCAATCAAGAAACTTGAAGAGACGGGATTCTGTTATCGATAAGGCAACACCAATACGTCGGCAACACCAATACGTCATCTTCGTGGTCAGTCAGACGAAAATATTGCTGCAGTGGGAGAAAGTGTACTAGAGTATCCAAACACATCAATTCGACGTCGTGCACAACAATTCAATCTGTCAAAGAGCCACCACGCATCAGATTTTAAAGAAAGATCTGCATTTGTTAGTTCACAAAATTCAGTTGACACAACAATTAAAAGTTACAGATCATTTACAACACCGCACATTCGTTAATTGGGTGTTAGAACAGAAAAAGGGTTATACTGTTTTTGTCTAATCAATATTTTGTTCAGCGATAAAGCACATTTCCATATTGACGGATACGTCAGAAAACAAAATTGCCATATCAACGATATTATTTTCAATTTGTAGCCGTATCGTCTCGATTTTATGTTGAAGAGTAAAAAATCTCAGTTTATCAAATATTATTAGTTTTATTAACAAATCATATCCTGTAGTTCCAAATAAAACGCCCAGGCACGTTGGCATCGTCCACGGTTTGTAGGTGACAATCGTTAAATATTGACGCTATTGACGATCTTTGACAGAACACAAATGGCACACAAATCAAATCCTATAGTTCCCTATAGGATTTGAACTAAGACACCCTATATTTACCACAAATAAATACAAAATTATCACAAAAAAATAACGGGAGTGTAAATTCACAAATCAGTTAATGAGTTCATGGGCACAGAAATATTTCCGAGTAAAATAGTAATATCAATACCAAGTATATTACATATAATAAAACATAGCTATTCAAAAAAATAAAAATGTCAATATCAATATCAATAGAAGCAAGTAATGAGACATGTTTGATGTATTTTCCTGAAATAAAAAATACTGCTCATGCTCATTTTGGAATAATTAACTCCAAATTTTATCTATTATTCTATTTTTTAATATATTTAGGGTTTATTATAATTTAATAATCGCAATCTCAGGTGGAATTTTCTGTCCACAATCTAAAATATCATTCACTTTAATCATAAACATAAATAAGCAATGCAATCATTCGTTTTTTCGCCTTACCACCTCGTGAGTCTGTAAAAATTCTAGCGTAATAATAATTTAAATGAAAATACGTCGTACATTTTCTCTACAATTTTCACGATGTCAAACTACCCCACCGAGTATAGAGGGCGGCGGTTACGAGAAAACTAGAAGTACTTTATAGTGATACAAGACCTTCCTAGGGTTCCCCGGGGCTGTTCTAAATAAACAGCAAGTTGTAGTTCACCGAAGTAAAGAGTTCAACTGTTTTATTTGTTCCTCGGCTTGGAATAGTTTCTACCATTTCGGAACTCGGTCTATATAGTTGATGACTCCGATAATATTGTCAAGAGGGAATTATCTGTCAAAGAAGGATTGTCTGACTGAGTAATTTCCCTTTCGATTAGAAAATATACTAAACATATTCACAGATATACTTACTAAACATACACTAAACTAGTTCTGTATATACTATCGAGTCTTTATCTATTGTATATACTAATAGTTTCCTAGACTGGCCCCTTGTTTTGTTGACAGTGCAGGACAGCTCTTTAAGATATATTCCGCAGTCTTAATCATTGCAGATTGCATCCTCCACATATAGAAGTGATACTAAAGCCCATAACATGGAGATGTTTACTCAGCCTGCAATGCCTTGTCAATAATCTTATTACAGGGTGGGGCAGAGCAACTTTCTTATTTAGAAATTCAGTTTAAAAAAAATTCAGTTCAGGCAGGTGGCGTCCATTATTCTCAATACATTGCGTTCATCGAACTCGTTCAAGTTTCGTTCAACTCTTTCCAGCATATCGACGAGTATGTTGGCGACAGATTGACGAATTTTATTCTTCAGGTGAGCCAGGGTCCTAAGACGATGGAGGCATGCCAAGAAGCGCCTCACATGCATTTTCTCAAGCGACAGAATCGCGTATATTAAATTCCTGCACCACACCCAATTTGTAGGGAGACATTTTAGTTTTTCATAAGGATTCGCCTCACAAAACGAGCAGACAACCCAACACCAGCAGCACGTTTGGGGACAGAACACTGAGGAGATCGCAAAACATAAAGGCTAGCCATGTCAATGTTTTGGGATGATCTTGCTGTTCGTGGAAGCCCAGGTTTTTTTTTTTCTTCAGATTGCCGGTTTCTCTTAAGTTGTTTCCCCATGAAACAATTGACTACCGACCAGCAACACGATAACGGGGCGCAATTTGAAAGTAGTATGGACTGCATGTTGCGTGGCGAAGATTGAGCCATTGTTAGAAAAGTATGCCTCGACAACGAGCGCACGCTCCACCTTCGTCCACTCCATGATGCTAACTAAACCAAGCGGAGCTATAACTTTACGCCCTGCCTTCTCGAATGTACCTACCCCCACCCTCCTAGGAGCAACCATCGCTTCAGGGCGCCAAATTCAAATCAGCAAGTTGCTCTGCTCCACCCTGTAGAATTCGTATATTTTTAATAACTTCAGTGTATCTTCCTTGTGGCGTTTTCAATCAGTCAATCTGGGCCTCCCTGTGGACGTTAATTGAAGGAATTCGACAACTTTACCGGGTCATGATGTGATTGACCGATTTCTTGATAATATTAGCAACAGCTACTTTATTCTTATCGCGCAGTTGTCAAAACCCAACAGCGCAATTATAAAACCCGTCGATAGATCTTATCTTGGCAAATGCGCCATGAATAAATATTGCTTCCTTCAAATTCAGCGAAATGATTTATTCTGAACCGTTTACGGAGCAGGCCGCGAATTTGTCCGCTGGATGTATTACAGGCACATACCGGTAGATAAATTTACGCTAGGGTAGATAAATCACCACCTAGTTTCCACCAGACGAGGAGATAAAAAAGGTTACAAGAGCATAGACTGTAATTACTGTAGTTCAGATGACGCGAGGAGGTTATTTATCAAATCGCTCTAGAGAATTTTATAATAATCCATTAAAATATTATTCTGTGATTAATGGGCTTTATGCAAATATAAGTATCTAGTCGGCGATAAACGCGTTTATCATTTTATTAGTCCTGAGTTAATTCGGGATGTATAGTTTATTTCATCTCTATTTGCCAAATAAAAAATCCCAAACGGCTCTTATCTCATACCGTGGCTTGTTTTATGGCTAGGCTCAGATATACTGTTCCGTTTATCGGCAAGGTAAGAGAGTTTTTTATTTGGCAAATAGCGATGAAATGAATAGTACTAAGAGCGGTGAATACTGCACAATTTTGGTAATATTACGATATAAAAAACGACATACAAAATGGAAACTATCTATTTATTTGTTAGAAACGTTATGACAGAAGGATTTCTAAATGTAAAGAGTACGTCTCCCAAAGGAAATATAACAGGGTGATTTATGTAAGTGTGGTGCAAAGACAAATAAATTTTTATTAGAATACCCTGTATATTTGTGTACCACACCGGAGAATTCTCAATTTGATACCAGCAATTTAAGAAACAATGAGTATATACCCCTGAAGCTGAAAATGGCATTACTTTTTCTTGGTTGGCTCTAGTTTCTGAGAGAAACATACATGATCAATATTAATGCAAAGTAAGAAAAACAAAATAAAATAATCAGTTTCTCTTGTTTTGAATGTTTTTTATATATGAAATCTAACAACGCAATAAAGAATAATTGATGCAGAAGATATTAAAAATTATAAAAAAGTTTTTTGTACGATTTTCTTTTATATTTTTGCTGAGAATAGTCTCTCAGCAGACTCCAGCAGTAATCGACCGCAGCATCATCCTTCTTTGACACCTTTCTTCCATTATTCGGATATTCTGATGAAACCATTCATACTGTTCCTCATTCAAATCTCCTAAGTTAGAAGGAAATTTGTCTAAGTGACTATGCAAAAAATGTAATTTAATTATCACATTGGCTCCCAAATCTTCAAAACATTTTAGCATCTTACATACTAGTTGTTGGTAGTTATTTGCCTTGTGATTGTCCAAAAAATTTTGAATTGCAGATACATAACTAAACTATGTGTCAGATTCTACAACGATCATAATGTGTTAACATTTGGATTTTTTACCAGCTTTCGAATTTGTGGACCGTCAAAATCCCTGCATTTAATATTTCCATACTTTGTGCTGGAAATACTTCGCAAATATATTTAAAACAATCACTTGACCTGCCCATTTCTTTTACAACCTGTTTCATTAAACCCAGTTTGATGTGAAGATGTGGCAATATCATTTATTCCCTCTTTATTAATTGCTCGTGAAGAATGTTGACTTTTCCAATGGTCATCCAACTGTTTTGTGAGAACCCCATCCCTATATTAATTACATCCCTCTGCACCTACTAACGAATTAGATTGTCATCCGTTCGAATAAACTTCTCTACCAAGAGTATCTTGGTCTATGTCTTATCTATTACAGAAGGTGATATTTACAATTCTCTGAAGGATTTAGTTTGGGAGAATGCAGGGTTTGTGCTGGCTAATTCTTAAGATAAAGGGGCAACTGATTCGATTTAAAAAGGTTGTCGAAAAACAGATTTCTATTTAGACGATAATGTATTCCCGACAAATTAATTAGACTTAGAGTATGATTTTGACTATGTGATCTTAATGTACCCGCTTAAAGAACGATTTCAATCTGCCAGAGTGGATCGAACGCAAATTGTGTTGAAATTCGCACTGCCGAATGTTAACACTGAAAATAACCAACTGACACAATCATAAATCTATAAATGGACTGTAGGCAATGCAGAGCTCTTACCACTGCGTAGAGACCAAGTCATTCGGTAGTAACCAGAAGAAGCAACAAGGATTAAACTAAGTTCTATCAATACTTTCAATAATGTATCTAGTTGTCCCCGTATTATGGTCTGAGTATATGTGGACTCCGTCTACTCTCTCTTTTATAAAATATCAATAAATGCCCACTGCATGAGTTGAAAATAATGGCATTAAAGTGAATGTTTTATCTGTACTGTGAACAGTGAGACAATCCGCAATGGAGTTTGCTCACGGTCGAACTAAACAAATGGAACCTGATTTTTGATAGTAACTTACGTCCATTTTGATTCTTCTGTCTTACATATACATTAGCGTATTTAGAATATTACAAATGAAAACAGTATTCACTGTTTGTCATTTTTAAAGCTCTTGCATTAATCTTGGTTTTTCCAGATGTCATTTTTCTGGATTAAGAAGTATGCGTTGTATTTCTCTTGACGCGACCCTTCAAATGATATATCACTTGACACCTTTATATTGGAAAAATTGAAGTGGTTACATCCTTTAGGGTGAATATTGTTGAGCTAAATGTTACCCTTACTGGCTGGAGCGTAGTACTGGGAACAGTTGCTCCAAACTACTGGGGAAATGATTGCTATGTGGAATATATACGTAATGAATAGACAATATCGTGTCCATCATATCATGATGAAAATAAATATTGCCTCTCTTTCAGAAGAAAGTAAACAACTAGTGAATTTAGTATATTGCAAACTGCTAACAAAACAACCAACCAATAAATCAGATTTGGCTTTCTGTAGATGCTATATACTGTATCAAAGATGGAACACGATTAGAAAGCTAGAGGAATGGGAAAATGGATGAAGTAATATATAATTACTTCAATGTGGCCTACCAAAATAAAAAATGATGCTAGTTCAGGATGCGGATTAAAATCCTCCATATTCTAGTTACATACTTTATACCACTTTTTCACCCTATATAAACCTATTTATTTGATTGAATTTACTATGAATTTATGTGCGGTGCTTCATAAAATCCTCAGTTAAGTACACACTTATAATCGGTAATAATCGGCAGCGTCGAATACAGTTCCCAAACCAATAAATACCCTACCGGTTATAAATAATGCATATCTATCGCGAATCACTTGATGCATATTCATACTCACAGCTATCTATGCGGTCTAAATAGTTACATATAATTAATGCGTCTCAGCGATACCAATCGAGGTATATCAAGAATGCCAAGTATCAATGGGTTGGTGTGGTTGTCTAGATGATAGATGGATAGTTCTTTTCTTGAATTAATTAGGGTCTCGTCGGTAATGTATCAGATACGATTCCCAAGGCAACCAGGTTTTAGCTCTCGCATCGAGTGGCGATTGAAATGTATTAATTTTTTTCCGTCGTCCGGTTTTATGTTACCTTAATTAAGTGGAGGTTACTATTTTTTCAACTTTGCCACATGTATACAGGATATTTCCTAATATCTGGGATAAACTCCAAAGGGCGGGTGACCTTAAAAAATAACAAATTCTATTAGACGTACGGCCAAAGACCTCTTGTTTCGGGATACAGAGCATTACAAATTAAAATTTATGTAATATATTTTAATTTGTAATGCTCTGTATCCTGTAATAATTAAAATATATGTAATATATTTTAATTTGTAATGCTCTGTATCCTGAAACAAATATTATTTATTTTATATATATATTGTCATTAAATCAAGAAAAGTAAATTACATTTTATACTCAATGCCTTCTTACAATTAGCACATTCTGGAAAATGTCAAGTATCGTAAATACCCAGTGGTGGAGTTGAAGGCGGTCAATATCAAGAAGTTAAATCATCATCAATAAGTCGGTAAAAACTCTGTTTTTGCCAATAGTGATAAATACGATGTTAAAGATCTCTTTCTGCGAAAAATTATTGGTTCTATCGAAAAATTTTGGAAAGTAGTATGGCCATATTAGTTTTTTCATTCAATTTAATGCCATTCAACATCTCTAACTCTGCCACTGGCTGCTTGCGAGGGTTAATATTTTAAGAACCTGTAAGGAGATGTTGGATACCAAATTTGCTATTGTTGTTTTGTTTTACTTATTAACTTATTCAATAGAGTCTTCAATAGAATGGACTATAATTTATTGTTTATTATGCATATTTAACACGTAGAGATGCACGGCTTGACTTGATTTTCAAGCTACTTGACTTGACTTGACTTGAAATCAAGTCAAGTTCAAGTCAGGTAGTTATATTTCAACTACTTGAAAAACCAAGTAGTTTTTCAGGACTACTTGATTTTTTCAAGACTACTTGATCTTTCATTAATCATTTAATATTATCAAGAAATAAGAATAAAGGAAACCTTGCAATAAAGCTTTTTATTTCCAAAACTAAATCTTCAATTATAATCTATATAATAAATATTTAAATATAAATGTAAAAAATACTAATAATAAACTATTTGTTGGGCATATTAATAACATAATATATTATTCTAAAATATTAAACAAAATAATAAAACTGATAACTATAAAAATGATTTTCTAATGTATGCCCTCTTCTTCTTCAGTAACATAGTAGTAATAGCAAAATTTAAAAGAAGTCTTTAATATCATCGTTTGCCATCCACTATCTAAGGTACATGAGGCTTCTAATAAAGTTATCGCCTAATCGGTTACGGGTTTTTGTAATAGAGCAGTCCTGGAAAACTGCTTTTCAATAGTAGCTGAAGATGCAGGTGTTGATAAATTTTTTTTTGCCATTATGGCCAAGTTTGGAAAAACGTTTTCGTATCTTTTCCACCATTCCAAAATATTTTCACAACTGTCAGCTCGTGAATCAGACAGATATTTGTCTATTTCATAGCGCCAAGCCATTTCATCATTTGAGTTGACAGAATATTTCTTAAATAAACTTAGTAGATCGATGTCAAACTCACCGCAATCAGTATTTTCAGCTGGTTTTGAAGATGAAGATGATATGAGCAGTGAATTGGATCTAAAATACTTTGTTTTGAAAATTTCCTCAAAATGCTTGACTGCATCCATCTGCAACTCCTCTCCCCAGTTTGTATTGAAGAATGTTTCTACCTTATGTTGGGGGTCTAAGATTAAAACAACACAGTATATCCAGTTACTTCTCTCGTAATATTGAATGATTTTATCCCTTGCCGCTTGAATACTATATATTATTTTCTCATCGCATTCATCTCTATATGGGTTATTGTCAAGTTCTATAGCCTATTTTTCAATTTTATCCAGAAGCGTATTTATACCAATTATCACCATCGGAAGTTTACAGTAGGCTTCACCTTCTAATGATGTGGAAATAGTCTTAAAAATATTCAAGTATTTGCAAACTTTCTCCAATATCGACCATTCCGTATCTGTAGGCTTCGGAGTCTTTAAGTTGTTTATATTATCACAAAGGATGTTCAAAGCCCTTTTCATATTTAAGCTCCATTTCGAAAGTTGAATTCCACCTTGTTATGACATCAAGTTTTGACATAGCCATTTTCAAGTTCACAATATTACAAAATTTTTCAAAATCTTTACGTAAATGTTCAGAATTTTTATTTTTTTTGCTAGACTGAAAATTTTTGTACAGCTTTCATTGCTAAGGCAAGCAAGATCTTGCAGTCGTAATTCGCGCGTTCTCATACATAATTGAATGGTTATTTGGTTATCAAGTAATATCAAGTAGCTTGAAATTACTTGATATAAAGCCAAGCAGGAACGACGAAAAATCGAGTCAAGTCAAGTAGCGGATTTTTGAAAAGCTTAGTTTTCAAGTCAAGTGAAGTAATTTATAAAAACATCAAGATACTTGACTTGATGAATCTCTATTTAACAGTGTACCGTTCTAAATCTGCACACGTTAACAAAGACTATAAGAATAATTAGACAGTTTATACATATTTGTATTAGATGTGCTGAGAAGCACAGAACAATGATGAGATTTTTGGATAAATATGGTGATTTTTACGTCTGCCATTATTTTGAAAAACGGTTACTAACTTTAAGTTAACACTTGCCTTAATTCATCTTCAGGTCTAAAAAGTATGGATATTTTTTTTATTTGGACACTCAGCATATAAAACAAAAAAGGAATTATTTTTTAAGTCATCAACCATACCTGAAGTTTGTCCCATATATTACGAAACACCCCGCATATTAATTATATCTCCAATAAATATAATATTTCGTATGTTTGAATCATCGTGTCTAATATTACGAAAAAATTTTACTTCATAAAAAACTGTCGCGATTAGTGGAAGGCAGAAATTAGTGTAAATCAATAACCGACAGGACACGGAATACCAACGTCAACTGCTCCAGCTGCATTCGACCCGAACCTAACAATTTACTGACCAGTTTCAGTGACGTTCCATCGTCGGGGACATGACGATTTTTATTTTTTATTGAATTGTCTTAATTTAAGATTTATTTCTCTTTCAGTTAGATCACTACCCGCTAAAAGTATACACTTTCAGACACTATCCTGAAATTCTGTAGGTATAATTATATGAAGAACGATAATTAGAGAGTAGAACGATAATGACTTTGTAAGCGGTCTGTAACTTTTTGTTGTAATTGTTGTGTCAACTGAATTTTGTATGTTGACAGATGTAGATCTTTATTTAAAATCCGATGCGTGGTGGCTCTTGGCAGATTCAATTATTGTACACGACGTCGAACTGATATGTTTGTATACTTTCGCACACTTTCTGTCACTGCAGCGATATTTTATCTGACCAACCACGACGAGGGCATATTGATGTTGCCTTATCAATAACAGAACACATCTCTGCTTGATTAAGTTACGAACTGTTAACTCTGCAGGTACTTCATTTTGTTCCAATTTTTGCGAATTGTTCTTAATATAACTAATAGATGATCGCTCACTTTCATAAAACAGTTATGCACAAACTATTCATTATTGAACTGTTAATCGCGGTGTATTGACGTCACATGGTTTGTAGATGACAGTCGTTAAATATTGATATCCTATCTATGACAGGACACAAATGGTGCGCAATTCAAATCCTATTATTCCAACTGAAGCATCCTATATATTTACTTGCCCTACTGGGAATAATGGAGCTCTATCTACACAACAAGAATCAGTTGTGTGGAGTTATATTTTACATAGAAGCTTATAATTTATGTGAACTAATCCAAAGGCAATGCCGAGAACTTTAAAATTCTAACATTGCCTTTATCCAGAATTTTGTTTCTAAATAGAGCTCGAGAAGGGATTAAATAAAAAGTATTTTATTACCCGTAACGTTATCGGGCAAAACATTTAACTTTTATAATACTTTACTCTTTATTAGTAAATTCCTATGTACTATTTCTCGAGAATTGTTAAGAACGTAGACTGTAATATAAATTCAACCTGCGCATTTTTATGTTTGTTAAGGTGCTGAAATCTGAGCAAGTTCATTTTTATTAGAACACCTAAACTTCGCGTATGATGTTTTATGATTTCTCACAACACTCGTAAATTGTGTTACCTGATCCTTCATATCGTGATGGCATCAAAGAATTCTCATTAGAGAATCTTATTGATGTCTACAAGACAAGCATCGTTTTTTATTGTTGCGCTGCGCTGCATTTAATTTCAACAGTCATCAGTTTTTACGCTGACTATATACAAGTGTCTAAAATAAAGTACCTGTTACAATAGGTGTCCTGGAATGTTTTTAGGTGGATAAAACTCGGTTATTAGATTTGGAAAAAGTGCCCTAATGGCTTTCACTGATAAATTTGCAGTATGGGCTCATAGCCCCATCTTTCTAAACCCATTCAATTCATTAAATTAATGCATCTTCATTAAATCCAAACAAAATTTTAAGTTCTGGTGCCAAAAAATTCTCTAGCATATCTCTTTATTGAAGAGAAGTAACGGTAAGTGCAATGCAAGTGCAATTTCGTCATTTGCATCTGCATAAAAGTAAGGGCCAATTATGCCAGATGCATTCGTTGACCATACCATTAATTGGGGAGAATATAAGGGATTTTGGTGATCCTTTCGAGGGTTTTCTATAAACCAGTAATGGCAATTTTGTTTACTTATATTTGTAGGATTTACGTGAGGTTTTCGAGTAATTCTTGCTCAAAAGTTGATTGAATTGGATAACCTCCAACCATCAAAGTTTGCATCAGTTGAACCTTGTAAAAATGAAAGTTCAAATCCATTGCAAGGATGTCCTGGACAGTGGTTTTCGAAATATTTAAGCCGGCTTCATGTCTTCGCACATAACGACGAAACGGTGTACATGTCATTGCTGCACGAACACGCCCTATGACACTTCGTGCTTTTTTGGGTTGTCCCGTTGATTTTTTAATAACGGTAGTGCCTTCTCTTTCAGATTTGGCGGTCCACGATGTGACAAATTTTACTGAATGAGCTTGACCAATGTTGTGCGCTTGATATAGACTACGAACTATTATAAGAGAACGCTCTCTCGTAAAAGTTTCTAATACAGACGTGGTATGTTGCTCACCAGTGAAACGATCCATTGCATTTCTGCACTGAACTTCTAAGGCGTGGTATCTAGCAAACACATGCGCGCGCACACTGATCACTACCACTTTCCGAGATGTTCAACAAACAAATGAAGGAAATATTTCAGTATACCTTGTATATTAATACTTAACAAGCGGTAATATAATAGGCATAGAAGATAGTTTCATGAAATGGGTATCAGACTTTCTGACTGATCTTTCCTATATTATGATGTAAATATATGAGTGGAATGTTTGTAGTTTTGTAATACAAAAACATATACTTGTAGATAGTCGTGTTTCACAATTAAATAACCATTATGCATCAATAAATGTTATATATGAAATTGAAAATAACGTTAACGTTTACAGTAACATGACGAAACTTTCAGAGTACTTCCAATAGAAAACCATCAGTCCAGCCTGCTAAAACAAAATATATTTATCATAATTAAATTTAAACACTGCTATTTTAATTCTTTTAATATTTTTTTTTTTAGAATTATGATCCACGTAGGTACGATGTGCGAAAGTATTTAATGCGAGACATCTCTCTATTTAGATGGTAGATTGCAAAGAGTTAAGCTAAGAGATAAATTGTCTGATTGTCGTCAAATAGATTTTGGTGTTCCTCAAGGGTCTAAATTGGATCCATTATTTGCTTCATACACAGAGAGTGTTCGAAGTACTTGGGAGAATAAATAATTAAAGATACAATTTGAGGACAATACGAGTTTATTGATACCCTGTATAACAACTAAATTACGTACAAAGAAATTAAGATGTGTATTCTAACGTATAATCTTTCAGACTGACTTGCTAAATAATCTATTTTTATTTCAACGACATTTGAACACTTAAACATTCGATATTGAGTTACCCGAACTCATAAATGCTGACCTAATGTTTATGTTTAATTTCAGGCACCGCATGAAGACTATTTTTAAACCTAAAATAATTATTGTTGAATGTAATATTCCAACAGAGGGTTTTTGAGATTCATTATTATATTGTATATCATACTGTTATACTGACGAGAGGCAGATGTATTATTATTTCCAGAAAATGAGGTTGCTACTGACCGTGTCAGAATCAATAGGGATTTAAAATCTTTTGTACAAATCTCTAACAGTTTCTGTTCATAATTGACTCCTCTAAATCTCGGGTGATTTGGTAGAGCGACAACTTGTACCAGGGTTAACACTACAGCTGGCTCCAGATTATCAGATCAATCACCATCACTCCAACTCAATATGAATCTGATATCGATAACCAACAGAAGCATATCTAGTTGATAAATATGTATATCAATCGTGATCGACTACAGATAACGGAGGTAGTAAAAATTTAGGCTTATACATGGATTCTTCTTTAAAGGAAACTGGTACACAGTAAGAGGTATGTCACTTCTACTACAAATTTAATTGTATTTTGTGAGTCTCTTCTCCTTTCGCAATTGTATTATGCAGAGATTGTATATGGGGCATTCTTAGGTAAATTTTAAAATCAGCGAAGTCAAAAAATTCAGAAGGCATGTAGATATTTAATATTTGAATTACGGAAACTTTAACAGACCTCAATCAAATGTTCTACTCCAAAATAGCTTAATGTAAAATAAAGAAGAAATATGCACATTTGTTGTTTTTTGCATAAAGCAATTCAGAAAAAAACGTCACCAAACAAAATTTCGTATAGGTCTGATATCCACATACATTATTATTATATTATATAGGTTTGGGCCTCATCAGCCACTGATCGCATGGGTAGTCCCTTGGCGATCCCCTCTTATCCGGGTCATTATCCAAAAATGCTATCCCATAAAAGGAGCAATTTAGGCACGTCCCCTGCCTTCAGTCTCGCCTCCTCTAGGATAACAGGGGTCCCTAATATAATATACCTCCTCTCCTCCAGTGCGGGGCAGGTGTAAACAAGATGAATCGAGGTTTCCTCGTCTTCTTTACAGTATCTGCAGGCCGGGCTATCAGTCAGCCTCAGCTTATGCTTATATGCATTCAGGCTACTACGGTGGCCCGTTATGATTCCCACCAGGGTTCTGGCTCTGTGCCTGTTCTATTTAATGAGTTCTTGGGCCCATTCCTCAATCTCTGAGTATTGGATGAAGAGTTTGGTTATTCGACAACCTATCCACATATAAATATCAGAAATAAATATTCTCTGACTATTACTTTTCACAGGACGTCAGTATATCAGAGTTGACTTTCATAAATTGTTCTTTATTACTGCAATAAAATTTCATCTAATGTTGACCACATTTCTCCTTCCAATTTAAGAAAAACTAACAACTGTATATGAAGTGTTGTTGAATTTACATGTGGATTTGAACAGAGTATTAAATTTTTTTTGTGTACCTTTTTCTCTTTGGTAAAACAATTCAATTACTTGAGAATAAATCTTAATCTAAAGAAAATTTATTGAAAATATTAATTTAAAATAAACCAATAGGTTTGAATAATTCACTCAACATTTCCAATGAATTATTCCGTCAATAAGACGATATGGCCGTCTCATATCATGAAGGCTTCTTCCTAGAATAGGTAATAATGAAACCACCGGAAACTGCGTCATCCGTATGTTAGATAAGATACTAAATATCCTGTTAATTATTCACTGTCCTTAATTAATTTGCAACCCCTCGGTTTGATAATTTGGCACTTCAAAAGTATCCCAAGAGGCTTTCGGGTAAATATTTCAGTAATTTCTTTAATGAACGAGTTAATAATTTATTCCGGCCCGCGGAACAACCTTGAAAATTTCTTTATCTAAATTTGTTTAATTAACCGAGAAATACTTGTTTCTTATTTACTTGCAGCGCCTGTGAATTCCGCCTGATTTAAAGTTGTTGGGAACCAATTAGACCCGTTTAATGGAAACAGGATTGATCCTAGATATGTCGGTTTTTTCAACTCCTTTTTTACCTAAGCCCACACAACCGCAACTTTAGAATTATTGCCATCTAATTAATTCTCAGTTATTAAACTTCAACTTTTTATATTATAGAGAACCATCAAACACACCACATGAGTTAGACAATCTCATAAAGCCGAGCTATCTAGGTGTGGAATACGCATTAAAATAGAAACACGGTTGACACCCATTTCGCGGACATTGCTAGTGCCAGTGCTCGGAATCGAACCAAGATCACGACATATAGCAGTCAGTCGCATTTAGCCAGATCTCTGCCAGTACTCTAACCAACTTAGGTACCATGGTGGGACAAAAATATAAAAATAACTGGTACGATACTCGTTTTAATGCATTTTTCGTTAATAAAGTTGATTAATAAATAACGAACATATTCAACAAAATGGATCCATATCTTTAATTTCACTATTTTGAATAATGAAATTGAACAAATCAAAAATGTTTTACCACAGTTGTTTACAAAGTTTGCAAAGTGATCATCGTCTATCCTTGACAGTAACTTATTTTCTGCTATTATTTGTTAAAAACTGCACAGAATATATAATTTGCGTTAAAATTTATTCTAGAAAAAGTATCAAATTAGAAATTTTCGCAATGAAGAATGTTACAAAAAAGAAAGTCGAGGAAAAAATGTCGTGTCGTCTAAAACGTGAAAAATACTTGGAATTTATCTAATTGTAAATATCAGATAGTTATGCTGGATATGATCTATCTCCACATGTTTTTTTTTATTCTTAGGTACTCAGAACATCTTCGAAAAATTTGCTTTTCTCCTATGAGATGAAATCGAGCATACCCGTGATGTCCTTTTTCTTGTTGGCATTAAGAGGTATTTTCTTGCGCAATGTAGAGAGAGCAGCAAACCCAAGAGAGATTTACGTTTTCTCTTAGTACTCAACACATCGCACAATGTACTGAAGTTACTGAAGTTTTTCATGTGGTAAACTACGGCAGGATTTCCTTTTGTTACTCTTAGTCAAGAAGATTGGTTTTACCTAACTTGGACGTATCGATGTATTTGGTTTGAAGCTCTGTCGAAACCAAAAAATGGGGTTTGACTCCTGTTTAGTATTTTAAAGGGCCTTGAGAGGCGAGCTTCCTTGATTATTTTCTTCACATCAGCCACTATCCGAAGCTTTGAGCATTTAGCCCGTTTCTCAATTAATGCAAAGTCTCTATCTGATGCGGAAAAAAAGATAGGCGCGTGGCACTTAGATCAACTAGCTCAGAATAGACTAATGGAGTTACCCAAACGAAATCTGTCAGCTTCTGTTGGAACTACTTCCATAACGAATCAGGAGATAGACCATTTTGGCATTGCAGTGGCCTTGGTTTGTAGAACATTTTTATATAAAAAAACGGGAAAAAGTGTTTTTGGCACTTAGATCACTTAGCTCTGCCACTCTGCAATTGAGCAATTTAACAAATGTCCTGTTAAAAGTTCAGTTATTCAATTTTTCGTGATTATTCACGTAAACCTTACTCTTCAGATAACCCCACAAATGAAAATCCCCCACAAGTGAAAAAGGACGATCTTGGGTGCCATTCTGCTGCTAAACGTTTCGTTTCACCACCATGCTTTAACCGAATACCTTCATGAACCGGATCGAATTCATCATTATGGTGAAACTAAACGATTGAAGCTAGCAAAAATAATTCGAATTCTAAAAAATTTCGTTCCCAGTAACTCTATGAAATATGGTCCCAAAATTGTATCGGTCCCAACTATTTCCCTTCAAATAATCACTTTTTGTGGTCTTTGCGAATGAATCTTATTATGAAACCTCCACACCCAAAATCATCCACAGAAACATTCCAGCGTCAAGAGATTTGAACTTTAAATTTACATCGTGCCATCCTCACGGCATCAGCAGTTTTAATTTCAACGTTCAGTTTGATTTTAATTCAACTAGGTACAGTTAATGTTAATTCCTGATTGGAATCCGGTGCCCGCGGTATTATTTTTGGTTTAACAATTTTGCAATAATAAAGTATGCTGGTTAAATAATTTGCACATTTTGAATTGTAATCAATACAGTTAATTAATTCCAGAGAGGATGAGGGTGAAATATAAAATGTCTAAACCAGTGGCTAGCGTTTACATTGATCGATACAGCAGATACAGTGATTTCGTTAAATAACGAATAAATTCGTTAAACATTCAACAAAGAACTTTTAGGAAAACTTTCCGGACGCGTCAAATTTTATTTTTAATTGTGCATTTTTTAAAATATAAAATATAATTATATAGTCCATTTCGTTTGTCACTCTAAAATAACATTATTTGTGTAGAATTTCATATGTACCTCCTTGCTCAACCCCCTTGAAGTCACAGTTACTTCGTTAAATTCGTACATGGAAACGTAGCTGCTACCCTAAAGTATTATATATTGTACAAGGTACAGAGTGTTATTTGAAAAAAAGACATATAAACAGACTTTCTGTTATAATATGTTATCAAAACAATTTTATATCGAAAAAACAATCCGTTCTTTATTTGTTAAATAACTTCATCTATGATACGATTACACCTCTGATCCCTCGAAACACTACAACTCGTAGTTGATTCCATTAGCCAATAGTAGTGGCTCTTATGATAATTATAACAGTAGTTACTACAAAAATGTACCTTTACCAGTCTTCCACCCAGCGATAAAGATTACATCGTATAATGAGAAGAAAACATATTTTTACCCTTTGAGGCAACAACATCAGCGTTATTGGCCGAGTTATTACGATTTGTATACCTTAAAATCGAAAACGCAAAGTCATTATGTCATATATTCATAAGGAGTCAAACTTGTTACAAATAATAGTGCGATCATGAGACAATACAAATTATAGGAATCTTCATACTGTCCATTTTTATACATACAAAATGTCAAAGAATACAAAATTGTGCCCTTGACATTTTTGAAATGGTAGGTATGGTTTGTATAATGATTCTTTACATGTGTGTCGCAGGTAACAGTCGTATGATTCCATCAACTGACATTTTTGAACAGTGTCATGCCGAAAACACATTTTAGGATAACAGTTAGTACAATAAAAATCCGTCAACCTATGACAGAGTAATGAAAAAGTTCTCCACAAAAACATTCAATGGGAGTGATATTTCCATCAAAATAAATGAAAGAAATTCAACAAAAATCAAAATAAATGAAACCAAAATGAAATAAATTTTTCAGAAATATTGAGGCGCCAATGAATCAAATTATATAATAAACCTAAGACGTGACTTCATAATTGTATTTTGTTCGGAAAATTCTTAACTGTCTATGCCGTACGTAGTTGATTGAAACATATGTCGCTAGACATACGTGCTGGTAATTGTGGCATATAAGTAAAAATTGCGAGTGGTGTAGCATGTGATCCGTATGTCGTCACTAAATTGATACATGCGCGCCATTATAATCCATTAGGACAAGGATCCATTATAAAAATTCTAAAATACAATCTAACAACAATCTACTGAACACGTCGCCATTGTAAAAAAAAGCGTGTGCTCTAGACCACACGGTGGAAGTGAAAACTTAAATTAGGGTAAATTAACAATACGAAATACGATTTTGTTCTTTATTTTGTATAATCACAATGTAATTACGTTGAAAATGTATACAATTATGATTGTGTAGGAATTTGATTGTGCTCCGACTGATTGTCGTTGGTATCAGACTCTAGAAACGAAACTATTGGTTTATGGTAACTGAAATATGAGACAAATACTTTTGATTGAAATGAATTTCCTAAATATCTCACAAAAACTCCGTCAATCGTTGTTCCATATTTCGTTGTACTTTTATTTGGATCATTATGATCTAATTTTGTTTTCAAACAGTTTCGTGCGTAAACTGAAATATCGAATGAGTAAGAGAGGGGCGATGGGATGCCAAAGGCTAGAATGTCAGCTGATTGTATTCTAGAGTAGAGTTGATACTATTATGACGCATCATATGCATTAATAAGGTTAGGAAAAATCCAATATAGAAATATATCATTTAAGAAATGTAACATACCTGAGCGCAAATATGATGAATTATTACGATGAATTACAATCAAAAAGACCGCATCCGCTATTTTTTTTAAATATATCATAATAACTATAAATCTCGATTCGCGATTCATTTCAATTTTACTGTTAAGAGTTCACCTGATTGAGCGTCACATTCCGAGCGTTGGCCGAGTTCACCCGATTGAGCGTTACAGCCGAGGCCGTGACTGGTCAGTCTTATTCACTGCCCACTGCCAAGCGCGCCTAAAGAAGTTTTCACTTCAAAAACGCAAGAACCTTCAATCAATTCAAGAGTGTAGTGAAAGGGGAGGCTGTTTCGATGCACACCCTGTAGTGCCTATTGGGAGCCATTCAGGCCTTTTTAATGGACGCCTCTGATAGAGAAGCTCCCATCACACCCACTTTCCCTATTTATCTGCTTAATTTAAATGAAGCGGTGGCTTTGAATTTTTCACATCTGCGACAATTGTGGATTTGGCCCTTCGAGCCGGACGGAATAGAGTACAT
Organism: Rosalia funebris; assembly: GCA_037954035.1. NCBI lineage: Eukaryota > Metazoa > Arthropoda > Insecta > Coleoptera > Cerambycidae > Rosalia > Rosalia funebris. Next base: position 6,256,154 of record JAZFAV010000016.1, read on the forward strand.
TAGACGACGAAATTCGTTGCGGCAACGGTTAGTTAACCGGATCCAGTGCGCCCTGGAAAGAATTAAAACTCTTGAGAGACTCGTTGGGGGCGCGAGGTCAGGGCAGGATCGCAATAAGGGCGTTAACGGTCTGTGACGTTGTATTACCACCTACTCTCACCGTAAAAACGGCAGAGAGTAGTTGACCGACGAAATTATCGTCACTTTCCAGAATTAGTCTTCCTGGAAGCGCAGCTTGCGAATGTCAATTGAGTATACATTATGAAGTGTTTTCAAAAATGTTACTTTAATGAAAGTGAATTTTTAGTATGCCTTAAAGTGTTCATTAATTTGAATGGTCCAAGAGCGTTTTTACGAAGTTCGAGGTACCTTTTTAATGTGAGTAAATACTGTGGAAAACAAGCCTGGAATACCTAAAAAATCTTGCAAAATATCATTTTCTTGTAAAAGAAACTTATAAGTCGGAAATCGAGAAAGGAACCACCAAGCCGCCAAGCGGCTATCAAAGTAGTTCCCGAATAGCAAAGCTATTACATAATCGCTCTAGGAAACAACTACTCCTCGGGTTAAAGCCCCGGCAGGCATTGAATTATACCCAGAAGCGATCCTCGACCCCTTTCTCGTGTTTCTGCACGATCAGATAGGTTTCAAAAAATAAAACCAGCCACAGGTAGGATTCGACATTTGTCCCGGATCGGAACCGAACGACATACAGCTGTTTCGAACTTGTTAGTTCTCATCAGTGCCGCATACGGTACGCCGATTCAGGACAAATGTAATTGTAAAAGTTGTGAAATTGTAAAAGTACTCGGAAGGGTCATGAGGTATTTTTAATCTGTCGTATTCTGAAATAATTTAGTCCTATGCACAGTGGCGTATGGTTTCATGGTCAAAGAGACGATTTTCTTTTAAATAGCAACGCCTATTATTTATTCAATACTGTAAAAAAGCACATTTTTTGAGTCTTATTATAAAAACTTTATTAAGTTGCATAAATAATGTTTCGAGAAAAATACAAATAAAATTTTAATTGTGAGCATTGATTTATTTACAAATGAAACAAAATAAATACATTAAATAATAATGTGTTCAATCTATTAACCATTAACTATTTGGCAATATCCTAGTCTCAAAATAAATTCATTTTGCACTCGTTTTGACAATTATTTTCGGCCCGATATTGCATATTTGCTGTCGAATTCGTTCCTTTAAATCATCTATATTTTCGGGTTTATTGACATACTGTGGTTTTTCAATGACCTCATAAGAAAATGTCAAGGGGTGTAAAATCTGGAGAACAAGGTGACCACTCTATAGCTTGACGTCGCCCTACCCATCGTTGTGGAAAGATGTTATCCAAATAAGTGCGAACAGGAAGAGTGTAATGAGTAGGTGCACCCGTCTTATTGATACCAAAATCTGTTATTAGAGATATCTGGTTCATTTGCTTTTGGTATAAAACTGTCAGTGTTGGAATCAACTTTTGCTGTAAAAAAAGACTTTGGAAACTCCATAACACTATATTATATCTTTATAATATAAAATAATATCACAGAAATTCTGATAAAAGTTTTAAAATATACGTCATATAGAATCACTGTTACAATTTACGTAACTAAGTGTTTGGCTAATTGTATATGACCTAGGTTATGGGAATTTTTAGGAATGCACGAACTCCAATTTTTCTTAATTCTACAGTGCCGGAATAAATTGGTCAATAGTGAATGAAGTGATGTTAAAATCCTTAGACATAAGATTTTCTAGAACTAATGAAAAGTAATATCCAAAAAGCTAAAGAACCGTAGTAAATGAAAGAAATCACTTCGTAGGTTTCACAACAATTGAAAACTATATTTATAACAATTGTTTCGGCTTTTATGCCAATCTCAAAGAATGACGAATTCATTAATGAATTTTATTTGAGAATGAATTTGAGAATGAATTCTCAAAGATTCAGTTTATATAGGCAGCTAATGAACGTAAAGATAGAATATTAGATTTATTAGACGTATTAGAAACAAAAATCAATATTTAATTAAAAAGTAATAACCGATGATTAAACAGATTTTGGAATTTCCATAATAATAAAAGCAGCCATAGTAGAACCACCAGATGTTGTTACCTGCCTATATAAACTGAATTTTACACTTATTAGGTTTATTAAAACTTTGTTGCTCATTGAGAATGGCATAAAAGCTGAAACAATTGTTAGAAGTATAATTTGCAATTTTTGTGAGACCTACCAAGTGTTTTCTTTCATTTACTAGTCAAAAATGTTTCCCCAAGTACACAGCGACCTCTTCAATTCTACAAGGCTAAAGAACCGTTTAGAAAGATTGGCGTAATATTTTAGCCGAATTAGTTTAAATAAATAATGTTGATATATTGTGCTTTCTGCTGATTTTATAAGATATCCTAGTTTCTACTGATTATGCAGTCTATATTATCATTATTATTAGTAGAAGATCCATATACTGGACTAGGCTGGAACCTTTGATGTGAAGATAACACTGACGGAGTTTTCCACAACACCAAAACACTATACACTACTTTCGACGCGCATATCGCCAACAATGGCATCATCTGGAGATGACTAAAACTCCAGAAGATCCATCATCTAGAGAAAGTTTTTTGTACGCCATTGACTGATTGTTGAAATAGTAATATCTCTTGGGTTTTCCTTTATTACAAACGGAACATTATACATTTATTTCTACCCTTCGTGTTGTTTTATTTATAATATTTACAATGCCTAAGACAGCATTCTGTTTAGTATTCTGTCTTAGATAAATTCAGAATGTTGCCATCTTATTAAACGTATTTGTTCCCAACTGTTTACAAGTTTATTTTTGAGTATTTCTCTTGAATCTCATATGTTATTCTGATTAAGTCTGGTTAACTATTCATATAAGAATTCACGAATAGCAGATATTAAGGCGCTACCATCTACATTATTGTGAGGTAGATGGTCGTCAGGAGCTTAAATTAGACAACATTTCACTTCATATTTGCTTTAAGAATTAATACTTCTTCGGCTTGTAATCATCACATTATTTTTAATCGGATTAAGCATTAATTAATATCAGCGGTACTATTTATGTTATTGGTGTCCCGTTACATAGGATAGTGAAATAGTAGCGTCAGAAAAAATAAGAAACATATCGAATATCTCAATTTTACAAGAGGTATGATCATCATGAGGTCATCAGTCATAAGACTGGTTGGACGCTAACCTCCAGCTTCTCCTATATTGTGCTAACCTACGCATTTCACTAATTGTGCTTCAACCTACATGCCTCACTATTTGCGAGCAGTAGTCTAATCTAGGCCTACCTCTGCCTTTCTTCACTCCTATTTCTTCTTCCAAAATATCGCAGACTATTCCCCCATGTCTCAGCAAGTGGCCTACCATTCTATCTCTTCTCTTCTTTATGTTTTTTCACATACTTCTTTTCTCGCCGACTTTCTCTAATACTTCTTAGTTTCTAATTTCTTTCTACTTGCTTCCCCTACCGTCCAGGTTTCGCGACCGTATAGTGCCGTACTTCATACATACGTTTTCAAAAATCTCTTACTTGTTTCTAAGTTTATTACCCCCGAGCATAAAAGTGATTTCTTTTTGTTAAAAGCTACTCGACCCTGCGCTATTCTTTGTTTTACATCTTTATCGCTTCTTCCATCCCAATTTATTTTACTTCCTAAATAAGTGAAGTCTTTAACTTCCTCCAATCTCTCATTATTAATTTGTACTTTCGTTTTTGCTCTGTTCTCGCGCCCTCTGCACACTAACACTTTAGTTTTTGTTTTTATTCACCTTCATTCCGTATTCCTCTGTCAACACTGCCTCCATTTCGTTCAACGCTGATTCTAATTCCTCTTTACTAGATGCCAATACTGCTACTACTTTACAGGAGGTATACTCTTGTAAAATTCGATGTTACTTATTTTTTTCTGACGCTACTATTTCGCTACCCTATGTAACGGGACACCATAGAATAATTGTTTTTGTTAGTAAAACTTTGTATGTACCGCAGGCTAACATTACTAGTATCCTTAGCGTATAACATATCACTTTGGGATTAAAATCCTTTACTATGTCCTATTTTCCTTTCTTAATGCATCAATAAATATTGGATAACGATCCTGTTAATTAATTTTTTTATTTCTCTTCTATATATTTACATATTGTATTTAAAATAACACATTATTGGGTTTTCTGCACTTCAGTAACTTCTATAACTGCCACGTTTCCCCATTCTCTAGCAAATTCTCATTAGTTTTATCGATAAGTTGATTCTCCAAACAGTGCAAGTGATGTAAATCTTTAAAGTGGTGTAAATGCAGGCAGGGCCATTTATTTTGTTCGGCTTCTACAATGTTTGGCTCTTGAGAACAAAAGGACAGACGGGTTTTTGCAGAATTGTGGTCAGTGATAAAATTATCTTCTCCAGCAATAAATCTAGCCCAAGTGGAATCCTTTGTCCTTTCAACATCATCGATTTAATGTTGACCTAATGTTGCTGAAAGTGAGGCGGTCTACATAATCTGGGGTTGCTCCAGATGCAGTTTTTTCTTGCACTAATTACTCTACATCTCATGAAAGTACATAGAAAGTGCATAACTCATATTCAAGTAAGTAACATAAATGTATGTTAATATTTTAGGGTTAATTAAAGGTTAATGGTATAGGAGCTTATGGTTTGCAATAAGAAAGTGTTTACACGTCGAATACTACTTTTGATCACTAAAGCCAAACCCCTTATTCCCACTTAATAAATAATCATAAGAAATATTTTATGAAGATAGGAAGATAGTAAACTTTTGCTTGTATCCATAATATATACTTTTGGAGAAAATTAACGTATAATCAAAACATTTCATTATTTCTTGGAATTTTTTGTTTTTAAATCTTAAACAATTTATGTAGGTGGCTAGGATATTCTTTGTCGATACTGATAAACAATTGCAATTGTTTGACAGATGTATAGTAATATTTTATAATTGTTTGTTGATAATACTTTGAAACACTTTGTCCAGTATACTTCGAGCAGAAGAAATGAATCGTCGACACAACTTAAGAAAAGATGAAGTAGTGAAAGTGGTAAGTCTGGTTAATGGTGACAAATTTATTTGGAGTTAGATAATCAACAATTAGTGGAATAGTTAAACATTTCAATGAACTTGGAAGTTGCTGTAGAACTCCAGGACAAGGTCGTAAGGAGTCTACAGATGTAAGGGATGAACGATATCTTATGCAAGTCGCCTTACAAAAAAGGCATTCTGCCAGTTTAGAACTAAGCAGAGCCCCGGCAGCAGCTCTAAATGTAACAATTTTCAGACGAACACTCAGGAAAAGGCTTAACAAAGAACGATTGGACAGTTCACGATCATCTATTGCACCACTGTTCACTAGAGAACATAGAGTTACTAGACTGCATATTGCAGGAGAACACGTAAATAGGACAATTGGCGACTGGAAACAAATGTTGTTTTCAGATGAAACAAGAATAAGGCTTAATTCATCAGACTGACGTGAACATGTCTGGCGGAGGACAGGAGAGAGGCTTTCTGCCTGTAATATCCCATTTTTTGGTTCATCAGTAATGTTCTGGGGAGGAATTTGCTTCGATGGTTACATGAATTCAGTTCCTTTCTATGAATTCACATTTTTACGTAAAAAAAATCGTAGAACAGCATGATTTTCAACAGGCGAGTACATGACAATTTGATCTTTATGCAGGATAACGTTCGGCCCCACGTAAGTAGGGAGCTACTGGACTACCTTCGATTTGTGAATGTTTCAACTATAGACTGGCCACCAAGAACTCCGGATATGAACCCCATAGAGCATTTAAGAAATGCGCTAAAACGATCAGTTAGGCGCCACATTCCTGCCCCTATGACTCTTAGGGAATTCGAACAAGTCGTTCTTGTTGAATTTGACAGTATTCCTCAGGAAACCATTCAACACTTGATCAATAGCATGCCCAGATGATTAGAACCAATGATGATGGTTAGAGGAGGATTTTTACGGTACTGAATTCAAATTTTATGATTTAAATTCAACTCCAATTTCTTAGAAGCTTCATAGCCCTTTGGTAACTTTTTTCATTCGATATTTATAGTCCAAGAGAAAGCAATTGTATATCAGAATTTAGAACTTCCTTTACAAAGAAAGCTAGGGGATTGTTTTTATTTGGAATCTCCTTGCCTTGCTTGTTGGTGTACGCATTTGATTGTGATTGAAGTACTTTCTTTATCTTAGAAACTCCATAATCAGTGTGCAGCTGTTTTCATTTGATGTTTCTAGTTCAAGGGAAGGAAATTGTACATCAGTTATAAATTGTAGTTGCATTCACTCTATCGCAATAATTATCGACCTCGTAACAGTCCACAAACTACACGAACAGACGAATCATTTATTGGATCTCTTACAACATCATCTGCATGCAGCATTTCTTCTACAAGGAAGTTTAGGGGATGCTTTCTCATTTAAAATGTTCTTGCCTGTCTTGTCCTTGTAGGTGTTTGATTGTGATTCAAGTTATTTCTGCATCTTAGAGGCTTTGCAGTATTTTGGTTATTTGGACTTTTTTCATTTGAGATTTGTAGTCTAAGGGAAAGCAATCGTACACCAGTTATAAATCGTAGACGCATTCACTCCATCACAATCAGTGCCGAAGTCGTAACACTAAACGGCTTTATAGCACCGATACGTTTTAACAGTGTCTATATATACAAACGAAAACAGAATTAAGTTAATTTCGGATCGTAGGTGCACGCTTATGGGCAGTCAGCAATAAAAACGCAACAAAATTTAATCATGGCAATTTCATTAAATTTTATTTCCAATAAAGATCCTAATTTATATGTCTCCGTCCACAATCCGCACACACTTCCACCATAAAAGGATAACATAAATTTCTAATTCTAGTAATGAAACGAAGCACCGATAAAATTGTCTTCAAACAACGCAACAATACTGGCGGATTGTGGGACGTTTATTGCTCGAACGGCACAATGTCGCTGCATTCGAAGAATAGATATTAAGATATTATTTAAATGGGGTGCTAATATTACGATGCAATTATGCCCAGGTGCATTATCGTATTGATATATGGCGAAAATTAAGGAAATCCTGGCGACAGCTATGTCATCAAGGTAATAATAAGACCGTTGAGAAGAATAAATAAAATGCTCTGTCACCTATGTATTTATGTACTATTCATTTCATCGCTATTTGCCAAATAAAAATCTCTCTTATCTTGCCGATAAACGGAACAGTCTACCTGAGCCTAGCCATAAAAACAAACCACGGTATGTTTTGAGATTTTTTATTTGGAAAATAGCGATGAAATAAATTAATACTGTGTCTCATTTTTGACAGAGTATTACTATCTTATAGTTGTTATTTTTTTTATAATTACTACGTTAGTTCTTAGTTTTTTCCGAGATACATCAATATGTATTTAACGCCAAAAGAAAAACCAGCGAGGTCAATATTTATTTTTTTGTTAGTAATTTATTACGCTATTCTAAAAATCCTAAGATCCAATTACACAATACGAAACAAAATAACTACACACTAAACACATAAAAAATGTATACATATATACATGTATACAAATACATATTATACTTATATTTTTTATAACACAGAGTTTTATAATCTGTCACGAGGTGGAGAAGTACCATCTGGTAACTTTGTGTTATAAATGATTTCATTATATATGACAAAAGTTTTATTTCGATTTAGATTGTTTCCAAAACTACCGAGAGATGGCGCATTATTTACGTTCTGAAGTTTTACTACTGTAGAACATAGCGGTGTCTATGAGATGTGAAGTCTCGTTTGTCAAAGGCATACTAGCTTACACTACACTGACGAGACTCAATAAGGTCGAAACCGGTCTGTAGTTAGCGGTATCCTGCGATAGAGGACGCTTTGCATTTTCTTTGTGATTTTTGAGCAATCCAAATCATTGTATTTTAGTTCTATGTTGGAACAAAATACGGCAAATTTCGCCATATAATTCAGTGCCCGTCGACGACATATAGCCGGGGGAGTAGCTGTTTTGGCTTAATTTGTTTAATCATAAATGTTTCAGGAATTTACAGATAGATTGGAGTATAAACAAAACTCCATCTCGTGACAGTTTATTATACTTATACCCTTAATACAAAAGAATAAGACAATTACAACTAATTACAACATATACGATTTTATGAAAGCAAGACTGCAGTTGAAAATATCTATGGAACCATGAAATTCTTAATAAATCCAACACATAATATCATCATTTATCATTATAGAAGATGATTTATTATTTATGCACCAAGAATAAACCCTATCCAGATCTTGGAAAATTACAATCTTCAAAATAAGACATATTTAAAATAATTTTAAATTACTTGCATATATAAGACAATAAACAGTAATATAAGCTACAATATTATTAACAAATATATTAAATATGGGCGGCCCCAAATTAGACCCCTGTGGAACACCTGATGTTGGTAAGACTTCAACAGGTTTGTTCCACCATCCATTAAATAGGTAGAAAATTGAAAAATATCTAACTTTCATAAAAGCCTGATTTCCTCTAATCCGTCGAAGACGTTCGAAAACTCTGTATAGGTAACGTTAGCATGTTTATCATCATTAATAGAACTTAACAGACAATAAGAATAATAAATCAGTAACTGTAGATCGTTCTCCTTAAAAACCAAGTTCGTATTCAGCGATCTGATTTTTCACATGCGAAAAATGTTTTTCATGTAGCAACATTTCTAGAACTTTAGAGAAATTATTCAGTATAACAATTATTTTAAATAAACATAGGATGGTCTAAATTCGATAGACTATAGGATTTTCTCGAAAACAATATATGATACAGATCATAATTTCTTGGGCTTATTTTTAAGAAAAGAAAACCGTAGCTTTCTATCTACTTCTGTTTCAGAGACACCGAGCATTGCAAAAATGCCCTTTAAATTTACCACTATATCTGAATGAATAACTGTATTAATTAATAGTATCTAAATAAATAATTGTGAGGTCAAAATACGGCAAAAAAATTATTAAGGCACATTGATTAAGTAGAATTCAATTTTTCTATAATCTAAAATGATACATGCATGAAATTTCAGTGATATATTATATTTCTTTATATACCTATTCTTTATTATCTGTATTTTATTACACCATTTGATTGTAACTTAAATACACTTTGCCATATTGTAAAATGTGTTATACATGTTTTTAATATTGTAATAAAAAACAGCATCCTCGAACATTTGCAAATTTTACTGGATAGCAAGATTATTGCCCTTCTTTATTTCCATATAGCTTTGAGACTATAAGGAAACAAATTTATTTGCTTACAAACTCTGTCAAATAATAATTTCCACTTGAAAAGATCGCGTCCTTTGTCTTAATGTACTACGTTTTTGTGTGAAAACTCCTCTAAAAATAATTATATTGTTCAGGATGGTCCAATTTGATAACAAAGAAAAATATAATATGATTAAGTGTTTCTACAATGTAATTAAAATTATTCAAATTTATCCTCTGAAATTTTATTCGACTCCCTACTATCCCTACCATTACTATATATCTAGTATTGCCATAAATACTGTTACATACAGATCAAAGAAGAAATAAAAAGCAAGCAACCAACATTTGTAACAATTATATTTTTTTCAAAAGTAAATATTTTATTCGTAATGGCTGATATCTGCTTTAATGTAAACCTCGAGATATCTTCACCATTCATAAATTGCAATCCGCTTCTCCAATATAAGGAAATTGGCTACTTCTCTTATTAATACCGATATTTGGACGCCATTTTGAGCAGGCCATACCTTTTAAAACCGTCTATAATTTTGTAGTCTAAAGAATTAGTCTATAGTCTAGTCTAAATGGTTATTGGTTAGACTAGTCTAAAGGGTTAGACTACCAGAGGGCCAATCATCAACAGAAATTAAGTGTGAAACGTTGCTCCTGAACCAAGTCTGGTGGATTTTCCTTTATGGGCAGGCGCAGAGTCCATTTGGAATACGACCCGATATTGATATTCTTTATAAATAAATCCCAAATAGTAATTGATATTCTTTATGTCTTCAAAGATATCTTTTTGATACAGTGCAGCTGAAATGTTAACCCCTTTCTCGTAGAATTTACTCCTTTCTCCCACCATACCATTACTGATGGAGGATGATCACCTCTTTGAACCTTTGTCACTCAACTGTAATGAAATCACCCATTCTTAAAATTTAGGTTTTTTGAAGTAGTGTCGGAATATGTAGTCGGTATAATAGGTTAGATAGTAAAGAGGAATACATAATAGTAAAGAGGAATTAGAATCAGCGTTGAACGAAATGGAGACAGTGTTGACAGGGGAATACGGAATGAGGGTGAATAAAAACAAAACTAAAGTGTTAGCGTGCAGAGGGCGCGAGAGCAGAGCAAAAACGAAAGTACAAATTAATAATGAAAGATTGGAGGAAGTTAAAGACTTCACTTATTTAGGAAGTAAAATAAATTGGGATGGAAGAAGCGATAAAGATATAAAACATAGAATAGCGCAGGGTCGAGTAGCTTTTAACAAAAAGAAAGCACTTTTATGCTCGGGGGTAATAAACTTAGAAACAAGGAAGAGATTTCTGAAAACGTATGTATGGAGCACGGCACTATATGGTTGCGAAACCTGTACGGTAGGGGAAGCAAGTAGGAAGAAATTAGAAGCTTTTGAGATGTGGTGTTACCGAAGAATGATGAAAATACCGTGGACTGATAGTGTTAGAAACGAAGAAGTATTAGTGAAAGTCGACGAGAAAAGAAGTATGTGGAAAAAAATAATGAAGAGAAGAGTTATAATGGTAGGCCACTTGCTGAGACATGGGGGAACACTCCGCGATATTTTGGAGGCAGAAATAGGAGTGAAGAAAGGCAGAGGTAGGCCTAGACTAGACTGCTGCTCGCAAATAGTAAGGGATGTAGGTTGTAGCACAATTAACGAAATGCGTAGGTTAGCACAAGATACGAGAAGCTGGAGGTTAGCGTCCAGCCAGTCTTAGGACTGATGACCTCATGATGATGATAATAGGTTACTAGTCTCTCTTACTAGTGACTGGTCTCAAGAAAATCCACACAATAACAGCTGAGGTAAATTGACAAAGGCGATTTAGTTGTAGCATATTGTAACTTGTAACTAACTTTCTTTATATTTTAACTTTATAAACTAACTTTCGCACTGTATGTTACTTTCTTCGCACCACCGTATCGCTCACTATCGCGGTCCAGATTCAACTAACTCCTGGCTGGACGACACAATTCTTATATAGGCAGTAGGACGTCTCTCCAGACGTTTCTAGACAAAGAACTTTGGCGAACCTTCTAGTATAGGACGCACTGGAAGTCAAGTCCACTCGCTCTCGATGGTTTTGAATATTCCCGGTGTTCGGGATCGCTTGAGGCGTTCGTGACAATATGGTGTAGTTTCATAAGATATGAAATAGTAACTTTTTAGGTAGAAACCTTTTGTTGAAGGTGTACCTCTTTTAGACAGTAGACAAATTTCTTATTTATATCATGGTGCCCCAGGTTATTATTATCTACCTAATGCCTCACATTAGGTGAGGCATTAGGTATAATGATTATTGGAATAGCAAATTCGGAGTGAATTAGATAGGTATCAATATATATACTTATCATTTAATAGGACCATAAGAGTAATAATTTTAAACAAAGAGTTACCCTATTTCAAGGCCAGCTAGTTTTCCAGACATAATTCCTCTAGGTTATTGGCTTTGGGGATATTTAAAAAAACATTATTTACATAAAATATGTAAATAATGTCTGGGAGCTACGAGGGAGGACATTATATTTCTGTATACATGTGTATTTCGCATGATAACATCTGTAATGGTAGTAAATGATGTACATAAGGGGAGGGTATTGGTGTGAAAAATACATAAACGTCAATGAACTACAATTTGAATATTTAGTCTAATGTCTGGGGCTTTTATTATTTATTATTTTGTTCATTAACTTATTTCTTATCAAAAAAAAGTATATCAAAATTGAGATGTGTCGAAATCACTATTTTAACTGTTAGATATCATTAGTATTTTTTTTTTGTGTTACCACATTAATTTCCGTGGGCTTTACTTACCTCTTGCCATGTTAAAACTTTGAATATAGGGCAGTTCCAACAAATAGAAGTGCTATTTTCGTTTATAATATTGTTTTATACACTTTTAAATTTTATAAACTACTGAACCTTTGTTGAAATTCTGTACTAACCAAAAATCGACTTTCTACAGACAATTAACCAATCCCGTGGCAATGTTTTAACAATAAAAGTTTTCGAGAAGCTTTATTGTAAAAATTAGGAAAAAAACCTACGAAGATGGCAAAAAAGTGCACCTCAAATATGGGTGCTGCAGTAGTAGGTATGTGTAGTAGGCATGGGCGTAGCCAGAATTTTGAACAGGGGGGGGGGGCAGTGGCGGTTTTAGGATTTGGTCTTGGGAGGGGGCGCGTGCAAATTTTCAAGGTCACGCTTTCTCCTGAAACCTCATAAATTCAATGATAAATTCACTTTTACAAAAATATTGACTTTCACAGTAATACTTTTTGAAATTTGTTACCTCTTTGAAATAATAATAATATATAATTTTAATGATAATAAGAGTTAGAAGCTCCTTAATTGAGGTAACCACTGACTGTAATAGTTAAGCTGACTTTACATTAGCAGCAATAATGCAAACTGCAGAAATAGGAAGAAGCAAATGCTTCTGTGCTTTTAGAAATAAATGACTGACAGTCAATAGCGTGCATTTGCTGCTGCTGCGGTTTGTATTATTGCTGCTCATGTAAAGTCAGAAGTCTGCTGCCCTATATTTTGCTGCAAATGCATCAGACGCGCGGGAAATTCGAAGCGCGACGCCTGGCTACGCCCTTGGTGGTAGGCATTACATGCATCTCAATGTAGTTAACCATGAAATAGCCATTAATAGTGACTTAATATAACTATCAGTTAAACGTAAATTACATAAAAACTATTAAGTGCCTGTCACTTATTAATTCGCCGAAATTTTAGAATATTTTTCGGGTTTAAAATAAAAAAATCACGTTATTAATGTTCCTCCTTGCTTCGCGAAATATTCTCTTAATGCCAGTTTTTTACGAAAACTGTCCGCAAGCTTTCACACGGGCCCAAAAATCTGTAAACGTACAACAACGTCTTCCCAACGACACGGCAGAATATTGAAACACTATGCCTGCATATACTGGGTTTTTATTTAATTATACTCCACTTAAGAACATTTAAATGTGCAGGAAATCATTTCGGCCACAAAAATGTTGTATACGCATCCGGAAATTCTATTAACGTACACTCATCGTCGTTAGTACATTATTAAAATTAGCTCCAGAGTTTTTACAGTACGCAAGTACTATATGTATACATACGTTGCACCATTACGCGGTTTATATGTCTAAAAATATTATACACAAGTTCTAGAACCCGAAGTAGTTTGTATTTCTTTCAACTATAAATATTACATCAAATTCGTTATTATCTAGGTTTTATATACAAGTAACATTTCTAAATTATACATTCAAAGAATGTTTATATAATTCGTTTTATAAAGTTTTCACCGTGAAGATGGACAAAGAAAAAATGAGGGGCTCCATCTAAACATTCGCCCATTATATAAATTAAGACGAACTGTTTGCAGCTGCGTATAGGCCCAGTTGCTTGTTTATGCAATTACGCATTTAGGTTCTGTAGTTTCTGCATGCAAACAAAGCGAGAGTAAGTGCTGGTAATATACGGAGCGTGTGTTTCTTCCGGACACGAGATCGGACTTTAAATTAAAGTAAACAATTTGTACTTTTTCGCACTCAACTATACCAGAGCGGAAAAGTAATGTAATCGTGTAAAGAAAAATGGAACAAATTATTTTTCTAACGTTTATTTTTCGTTTTTCGGCCTAAAACAAAAACAAAATGGTTTTTAAAAAATTGTGTCTGTGTGTGTGTGTCGTTGCCGTTGGCATTTTAAATCTTGTTAGAACGATAACTCAACTAAATCGTGTCGGATCGATCGAGTTTTGACTGATTCTGATCGGGGATGTCTCTCAAACGACAACTATTGATTTTGAGGTGGATAGGACACACCCCACCTTGTCCATGGGTCATGAGAAAGCACGATGGTGGACTATTTGAAAAAAGTAAAACTGTCGCATAAAACACATATTCTGCCTTTATGTATTGGTTTATTTTTTCTCGGCCACTCAATTTCAAGATAGAGATGTTCTACGTGCGTAAAAGTACGTTTCAAGGTTTAAAACTGTTTATTTATCTTGGGCCTAGGAATTTGTTATTATACTTTTACAAAATCCGCAGTACGAAAGGCAGTAACTGGATATTTTTGCAATGCATTAATTATTATTGTTTATCTCGTTACGTCTCGTGTCAAGGCAATTTTTGATATTTAAATTTTTAATGTGTAGTTAAAAGATGAAGTTTCTATTTCATGATCTTTCACCCAGGTCAAAGATGAAATAAATAACTTTATCCTAGTAATATCATTGTTTTGGTGAAAACTCAATAATAAATTGCAAATGTGTTACTAATTCTACAGGCACAATAATTATGATCCAGAATCAACTATTTTGTAATTGCTTACTGAAACTAAACATAAATAATAAAGATAGGAGTTAGTATATAGGGTGTGTTGTTTCAAATGAAACATTTAACTGTTGAAATAATAGTTTATAGGAAAGTTCCGTGAGGCTATTAAAGTGACTTCCTTTGAGACAAAATTTATTTTATTACTCTCACTAACACTCCTTCCCGCAGACAACGACCCCCTTAAAGTGTTCAAATGGTAAAATAATCCGATCATCATTTAAGAGGCCCCTCGATAACGGCGATAGTTTATTATTGCTCGTTATCCAATTTATAATCTGGATTGTGGTAAGCATTGTAGGAGATCATTGGCCCTCTTTTTAGTCCCAAAAAGTATTTTAAGTATTTTATTTTTATTTCTTAAATAATATATGATGGATCTTGTGCTTATTTGATTATTAGAAGGCTATGACAATTAACAATGTACGAGTAAGGGAATTTTTTGACTATAGTTTTCCTGAGCGTTGTATCGGTTTAATAAGTCCACTGGAGTGGCCTGCTAGATCGCTAGATCTGACACCTTCCTTCTATAGGAATACTTGAAATCAAAAGTTTATGTTACTGAATCTTATAATCTATAGGAGCTGATGGCACGCATTTTGCAGTAAAAAAATAACACTGGATATGTTACAAGCAGTAAAAAATAAAAGCATAAGAAATAGACATTAAAGCAATTTAAGAGAAAATTTAAATAAAAAAGTAGTTATTTAATATCGTAATCAAGTTAAGTAAATTATTTATCTAATTAAGTCTTGAAAATTTCTAACACCTATTTCCATGCAATAGTATAATTGTTTATACTATTGCATGGAAATAGGTGTTAGAAATTTTTAAGATTTAATTAGATAAATAATTTACTTAACTTGATTACGATATTAAATAATTTCTTTTTTATTTAATTTTTCTCTTAAATTGCTTTAATGTCTATTTCTTATGCTTTTATTTTTTATTTCTGTATTTGCCATATGAATCCAGTCCTGTCATATATTTCTTTTAGGTGTATATGAATCAGATGCACTTATGAAACAAGTTTATCAAATCTCTCTGTTATCCATCGTCGTAATCAAGGAAAGATACCTTTCAAATGATGTACATATAACTCCATCATATTCCCGTTGATTATTTTACGGTGGCAGTTTATGTGAAAGGGTATTCGAGTTTTTCTATTTAATTTCATTAGTGTTTTGTATTTAGCTTTAAATAGGACATCTCATATAATTCAATATTAGTACGTAATTACTAAATATATTGCTTTTAGTATTTTGTGGAAAATTGGTCTTTTATTTTATTTTGAAGTAATGTGTTGAAGTAAAGTCTCTGTTTGTTAAAAAAAAAATTTGTAAGAATGTTTCTTAAAGTATCAAATTATATGTAGGTAATAAAATGTCATCATTTTCATTCAAAAAAGGTTTAATAACATCGTAGAAGCTTTAATAAATTAAAGGTTTCTAGCTTTGAGACAATTTTCTAAATATAATTGTATTGTCAGTACTTGTAATGCATTAATTAATTTATTAATTAATGCATTTATTATTAATTGAAATTTTATTAATTAGTAATTAGATATGCAATTAATAAAATTCTAGAAACAAATGAATATAAAAGAATATAGTATTATAGAAATAAGGTGTTGATGAATTCAAGGTTTTGCCTATATATAGCTATATACCGTCATTTGGGGTGGAATTGATCTTCCGGGGCGATATTGATCATTAAATCACTGTTTTGAACATTTAAACTTAGCGCCATAACCACAAATCTGAACGCGCCATTTTCTACCGCTAGGTGACATCAGAGACTTGGCCGACGGCAATGTGTACACATAAACATCTAGCTGCTTCATATTTAGTAAGAAAACGGCAGTATATTATAAAGTGGTGTTACTCTGGGAAAGTGAACCCTTAGAACTTTGTCCGGTAAGTTATAATCCAATGAGATTTTTTCTATTCCAATGAAATTTACACAGTTGTTCATGCTTCGTGACCTTCACATGTCTGGCCGGAAACAATCGGTTCATAATATTTCACAAAACTTGGCGTTTTATTGCATGGGGTTAGATTGATCGTATGTATGGGATTGATCATGATCATGATTCTTTAGAGGATGAAAATGGCGATGTTCGTGCAGAAACGGAATATTTTGAACCACAAGACAATGATGTTGTAGCTGGAAAATTCGTATTGGTTCAGATTTATGGAGGATCTAGAAAAAAAAACTATATCGTTATGCAGCTATTGTACAGAAGGTGACAGAGAACAAATAAGGAAAAGATGAAGTTGATTTATTAGGCATGAAGTCATTGGACAAAGCAAAAAAATTGTACACTGTTCAGAAGGATGATGAATTTGTGTCAGATATGTCTGATATATTAGCCATTTTACCAAATCCCTCCATAAACAATGTTGATGGTTCGGTTAAATACAGTTTCCAGAAAGTGGTTGGCGTATTTGAAATGAAATAAGCTTTTACAAAGTGCAGTGTTTTCTTTTTGTCAAAATTTTAATTTTCATTTATATTTTAACATACATACAACAAGATAATATTGTTACTGTTCATAAATAAAGAGTTTGTAGTGATACACTTGTCTTTATTTGTAAAAAAATGGTCAGTTATATTAAATAACATATGCTGATCAATCTCATCCTCACTGATCTAAGTCACCCCGAACTTTAAAAAATGTCATAACTTTTAAAGTATTTGGAATAGAGAAGTGCCTGTGAGATTGATCACTTTGCGTTTTACTTGCTTGCAGCGTATGCATTCTATTGGGTGTGAACAATATCACCCCAAAGCATGTATGAGATTGTTCACGGCTTTTTTACCATATACAGGCTATACTTGAAAATATGAGGCAGTAATATTTTACAATTCTATTCGTATTACTATTTTCTACATGCCTAAATACTTTTTCTCCACTAATTAATTTTTACTTATGAAAAAAACGACAAAAATATATTTGTTTGATCAATTCCACTCCAAATGACGGTAGGTATATTGATGGATGGTGGATATTCATTAAATATTTTAGGCATAATTAATAAGATCGTTCTTTAGAATATTTTAGAAAAATCAAAGGAAAAAGTTAATTCTTCACGAATTTTAATTGGAGACCAAATATAACTTTCCTTCAATTCGAAAGCAAAATTATAACAAAAAATCCGCAATCATTTATATCAAAGATCATACGTAGAAAATATTATACAGTCTATGGTCTATACAACTATATATATATTTAGAATGGTAAAGATAGTTTGTATGAAGTAATTGTAAGTTGCAAGGAACATAGATAAAGACTTTTAAAACTTTCAGTTTGCTAAAATATATTTGAGGTAAGTCACCTTGCGTCAAATATATTATTCCCCTATAATTGATTTCAAAATTAAAAATATTCCACTTAAATTATCTATATCAGTGTTTCTGTTAGTTACTTTTAATGTGTAGCATTTCGTATATCATTCATGGGTAAGAGTTTGGTTCTTTTCCTAAACTATGTATGTACATTGGTAAAATTTAATAATTATTATAATGAAGGAATTCAGTTCTTACTGAAAATAAAAGTTATAATTTAAATACTGTTAATGTAGTAGTAACGTAATCAAGAATGTACCCAATTATTAAATTCATTATTCAATAATTGAATATATTCTTGGTAAGATTTGTGTTATTCTTAACAAGTGCACAATAAAAATATTATTTAATGACATCCTCCGTCTAGTCAGTCATTAATTTTAGTAAACTTGACCATGACAATGACCATGTTTACCTTTTGTATATAATTTTTGTTTCAAATTTAACAACTATTGTATTGTCCACTTGCCAAGAAAAAGTATTTACGGATACTCGAACACCGTCTAACGAACCTTATGAATAAATATTACCTTTCTAATGTGAAAAAATTAATTACGTGAATCTCAAGCAATCTATTAGAAAAGTTTCCTGAGTCATGTTCCTGTTATTTCTTACTTGCAACTATTTGGTATTCCTCAGGGAAGGGTATAAGGTCCACAACATGTTATCCTGCTTATAAACGACTATATTTATCATTAGCTTCCCACGGTGAGAGTTGTGTCAGTGGTGTAAGCTTTTATTCTCACCAGCCACAAATCGATAACTAAATATCTGCATTCGACCTTTGTATAATTCTTTTTACCGCATTGTTTATATTTACCATCATGACATATACAATGCACTTTGGTGAGGTGTTATAGTCAGTCAATAAATATATATATATATATATATATATATATATATATATATATATATATATATATATATATATATATATATATATATATAAGAGTACATCTATTAGTAGATATAAAACATTTTTTTTACATAATTATTTCCTATACATACATCAACAATCATTACAAAACTGATTACTCATGTGCTTCAATCGCAACACCTGTCAACACCTAAACGAGATAAATACGTACACCCTCCATCCAGACACTATTATTCTCCATTCACAGTTAACCCCATCGACTGATACCACGTCCTCGTCGGGATAAAAATTCCAACGGACCCGGTGTAAATCAAGAGGGAAGGAATGATTTGCGCCCTTCCGCTTAATATTCATGGCAATAACAATATCCCGACGCATATTCATGTCGTTTCATGACTCGACAGTTTCCAAAAACAAACGCCGTATCGGATGGGGCCGACTGCGGTGCCCTTTCTGCACCTTTTTCATCCCGACGCTCGACGCCGACGCGCTATATTGAAGTGATATCACAATATAATGACTTGCATCGGATCGAACCCCCGGACTTCTTTGTGTGCTGGAGTGATGAAGACAGCCATCAACTGTAGTCTCTGAGGAGCTTGTCAAAGCTGAAAAACCTCTCAGATGTGTGGGGGAGATGGGTACACGTGCTGGTTTCTACGAGGATTTATCAAGAGGCGGATATTATTATGTGTATGACACAAGTGATAAAAAATTTAAATCAATAACTATTTGTTTGATTGAAGATGGAGCACAAAAAATCAGTTGTATTATTATTACTTTTCCGCACTCCACTATACTAGCGGAAAAGTAATATAATCGTGTAAAGAAAAAGTGAAAAAACTAAATTTTTTTGGGTTTATTTTTCGTTTTTCGTCCTAGCAAAAAAAAAAATGGTTTTTAATAAATTTTTGCTCTGTGCGTGTCGTCGTTGTCGTCGGCATTAAAATTTCTTGTTAGTATGATAACTCAACTAAATCGTGTCGGATCGATGGGGTTTTGACTTATTCTCATCGGGGACGTCTCGCAGATGACACTTATTGATTTTGAGGTGGATAACACACTCCACCCCCTCCCTTGGGTCTATTTGAGAAATTTCTTTTGTTAGCACGATAACTCAACTAAATCGTAACCAAATTGATTAGTAATCAATTTGGTTCTCGACCTCGAATTTGACACTCAATATTATAGATATCATTGTTGAAGAGCTTTGTGATGATCTAGCTACTATTTGTATCTTATATCTCTTGAAAGCCATTGGTCGAGTTAATTGGTGGCAAAATTAAAATATGATGGTCTAGGTGAGATCACTGCTGAATTCAAAGGGGAAAATAAAGTCGGGTGTTCCACAAGGTTCAGCATTTGAGCCTATTATTCTATTATCACAAATATTGTTGAATTTTTCGAATATTATTTGTCATTAAGTGGAAAAATAAAATTGGATATTCCACAAGGTTCAACATTAGGGCCTATTCTATTTCTTATATATATATATATATATATATATATATATATATATATATATATATATATATATATATATATATATATATATATCATAGATATTTCCAATGTTATAGAATCAATGAACTTGCGGGCAAATGATTATGATCCATAGTTGATATTAAGCTTCAGATTAAATTGTCATCAACCAGCTATATATTCCATAAATTAAAGACCTCACATTATTAATTACATATTGTCAAAATCATGCACTAAAAATACATATTTTTTAAGTAATGATATACTGTACTGCATAATATCCCATTCGATTTACTAAAAAATAGCATGCACATTTATTTCAATGACAATGAAATATTTTCCGGAACTGTCAAAAATCTAGCGTTTTTATTTGATAATCATTTAAAACTCACAATTCAATAAATTTTAGATTTAATTAACACAATTTAATTTGTTAATAAAAGTTAAGATTTGTCTATCGTAATATTATGCTTTATACCAAATAGAGGCATTACTAATTTTAAAATAAAAAAAAATGTGTTAATGTCATGTACTCGTATTTTCCTTAATAACGTGTAATACATTTTCTTAATTAATAATAGCTTAGTGTTAATTATAAGAATAAGCATAAGGCGAAACTTTGCTCTTGGCAAATTTAATATGTTTTATACATTTACTTAATAAAGACATTTTGTTATTATTGTTATACCTAAAGAGATGGTTTGTCATATCTAAGGTTTGCTTGATTCTTGAGAAAATATGACTCATACAAATTCGCTATAGCTCCCGCCTCAGGATTTATAAATTCTGTCATTATTCATATATGATACAGAAACATGAAGCGATAACAGAATATACAGACCAAAGAAAGGTTCAGTTGATATCTTCTTTAGCTGAGAATGTAGCTACTACCAGTGGTAGCTGTAAAAACCAAAATACTTTACACTACTCTACTCTACGTGAAAATATTTTTACTCACTTACCTTTGGGACCTGTTTCATTCACCATCTCCATATTCTGCTATCTTCAATTCCAACTGCCTACACTCGAGGATACTAGCACCTATGGTTTGCAATATGCAACTAGAAATACCATTTGTTCATGAGTCTTTGAGCCATTTGTAAACGACGCCTATCGGTCCCTAAATTGAATTTCATTAAGGCCTTTAACAACGATGTTAATTTATTCCTTAATTCACTTCCATCCGGCCGTCCCTAATCATTTATTTCGGAGTCAATAAATTTCCAATTTTAACGCGTTTAATGTTAGCTGCTTACGATAAAAGTCTTCGCAATAGTTGCGCCTCTCGACCCCATCCCTCTTAAAAACCCCTTGACTTATTATGGTAAGATGGAAACTCAAATTGATGAGGGGTTGCAACACAGGCAAGGTCCTAGCACGTGTTTCATTTATATCCACCCCTACCCCGATTATAAGACTCTCACGTCCCTAGCTATTCCTTCCGGTATCCGATAAAGTAATTTAGATCATGTTGAAATATAATATAGATTTTAGACCGGAGTGAGGGTTGGTCGAGTTCTTCCAGTTTGGGTGCAAATTGAGACCACAGGGGTTATGAAAATATATGTTCAAAATTATCATTGATTATTAATTATATTACGATACATTTTTTTCAAAGTTTACCACCCAGAACTTCTGAATCTTAAGTCATAATTTTGTACAAAACCACAACGATATATGCAATTTTAGAGAGAGACTTCAAGCCTACTATTCACTCTACGCTGCTCTAGTTTTTGAATTTTAAATGGCATCTTCTACCTTATAACCAATCATTTTAAATGGCTTAAAAAATTATACCCATATAGAAAGAAGAAATGAAATTTTTTGACCTGTTTCTGAATTTAATTCAGAAATGTTTTCAGTATTACAAATAATAATGAAAACACACTTATGGGCCCCGAAAATTATTCTTCTAACCGTTATAAGTAAACTTTGTTGTCCAGTAAACCAGAATACCTACAGCCTACTTTCGAATTTTTTCTGGACTTTTGTAAATTCTCGAGAATTTCTGACTAAATTCTTAATAAAGTCAACAAGAACAAAAGAGTTTTGTCAACGTTTTCATATATTGTCTTCTACCAGACAAAAAATCAAGTTACTCGCCTAACTTCTCAGAGTACACCTTTTGAGATTCATAGCGATAGTACAGGAATAACAACAATGTTTTACAACTACTGACGCGTTTCGGTAACATATCACGAATCAGGTAAATTCTTTCACGGTGCATTAGCTTCGTACCAAATAATAATTTTATTTTCTAAATCGAAGACGTAAAGAAAATCGATTTGTAATCGTGTCTAATTGAAATTGTTTAACGTATACAAAAACGTAACAAAAGCATCAAAATTGTAGAAGAAACAGGTCACTAAACTGATTCTGTTACTCTTGTTATACTCAATAGAATCTCAAAAGTTGTATACCCAGCGTCGTCTCTTAGAGCCTCTCTTCTTTGAATAAGTGAATGGTGCCACATATTTAGAATTTCTGTGCTTCATCATGATAATTTCTACAAGGCGGAGCTTCTCCTTATTTTGGTGTTCATGTCCGATCATTTATGGATGATACCTTTCCTGATAGGTGGATAGAATAACGAAGGCCGATTGAATGGCCACTACGTTCACCTGATTTAATCCCCATATATTTCTTCTTGCGGCGCTACCTAATACCGTGGATTGATTTTAATGGACCAAATATTTTAGAGGATATGAAGAAATAAATTCGAATTACAATGGAAAATGTAGTCTGGAAATTATTGAACGTTCAGTACAAAGTGTTTATGGGGGATATTTTGAAGAACGTCTTAAACTTTCCAAGATTTCCAGCAATAATTTATCGGGTTTTCTTTCTTCACAAAGACTATTCGACCGATTCAAATCCGAACTGATATGAATGTAGAAGTATAACCAGATCTTCTGGAATTCTCCGTGGTAATGATATCAATCGCAATGTGGTATACTGTTTTTTGTTTAATAAATAGAATTAAGTAGAGACTATTATGTCACAACTCAAACAAATTGAACTGTCCTTATTTAACACAGAAAATAATGGACACTATATCTGCTTCCACAGTAAACACTGATATTTTTCAACCTATCATGTAAAATGGATATTACTGTTATAATTGCAGATATATACGAAATAAATCGTGCTTCTATTCATTTAAGGTACACTCGTTTCCACCTTATCAAGATCGTATACATGAAAATAAATACGCGACATGAATATTGTATGAATTATATATGGCTACATGTACACAATACGACAAAGTCATGGAGCTTTCAATCTCTGGCTGTCGCCAGTCGACATGCATCAACATGTTATCACTTGAGCACTCGTCGTGTTTGCACACGCGTAATAAACCATCTAAATAACCGTGGCACCGGTGATATATTTCGGATCAGATAGCAACGCCGTTATAAAAACAAACTACCCTTCGGCTTTTAGGCCAGGTTGTCAGCCGCGTCGGCGAACGCCATCGACGAAATTTGCGTTTGGTCACGTTCGCGCGGAATGACCAACAATAATTGATATAACAGGCGGTGACCGCATCGGGAGGGAAAATGTAGGCCATTTTAAAGTTTATTGTTCTTTCCGTGATTACTGCGGAAAATATACCGACTGTCCCAACGCGACTCATATAGAATACTGTTCTAGAAGTATAAACTCAGCTACATACAGTTTGTCAAGTAGAGATGTGGCAGGCCTTGCAACCGCAAAAGATGTAGTTTTAAATTGTTCATGAGTTGATAGAGGGAACCTTTGTCCTTGATGCACTGTCATAAAAGATTTCATGTCACAAATGATGAGTGGCAAATACGCGTCGAGTTAGGAGGCTATGTTCTTATGCACGCACCTCAAAGATCCGAAAATGTCCCAACTGGCGGCCAAATATATGAAAAAGACTAGATTATTCGTACAAAAGAGGGTGCAGCAATATAATGCGATGGCAAAGAATGACGATTATTTACCGGAACGTAAATCTACCTTTGCTGAATCCTGACTTGACAATGCGTTAAGGATAATTCAAGGAAAAATAGTTAGATATATCGTACGAAACAATCCAAACCCGCCTCCGTGATCATGACTTCAAATGGCGCACGACCATAAGGAAACATCTGTTGACTGAAAACATGTGAAGAAGCAATTCGCTTGAGCGTCCGAGCACATCCATCAAAATTTTAGCAACATAATGTTTAGTGACGAATTTCCCATATGAGCACGCTATATCCTCATACGATTCTGGTTAACCTCCTCCCATAGGCTTGTCCAACAGACCCTTAAACACGGAGGAAAAGTGCATCTTTGGAGCTGCTTCTCAGATCACAGGTTGCTTCTCAGAAAGGCACTTTGCACCTGTTTACCGACATCCTGAATGCCCAGAAAATGCAAGAAATCTGACAAAATGCTTTGTTACCGTCTGATAAATATTGGTTCATCTATAAAAATTATTACCGGATTCAGCAGGAGGATAACGATCCCAAATACCTCAGCAAACTTGGTACCGAATGGAAAATCTAATCTGGCATCATTACATTGGATTGACTATCGCAGTCGCCAGATGCAAATACAATCGAAAGTGTGTGGGCATACATTAAGCAAAAGTGGAAAACGCATGAAAATTTTAAACCAGTTTAAAATTTTCGAGCGAATTAGGATCTCCTAATTTGACGAGACTCGTCAGATTAGGAGATCCTTGCCGCTAGAATACGCTATCAATTTGGTCCAAAGCATGCCTCGGAAATGCCAACCAATTATTGATGCCGATGGCGACTGGATGCATTATTGACCAAATTGCATCTTTGTTCTGATCGAGTGCAATACATGCATTGAAATATGTTAGCTATGTCAGACAAAATATACCCGTACGGCGTACATTCGTTTTAAAAGGCAAATTTCTCTTGAGAATTGCGATGAAACATATAATTGGGCTATTATGATTAAACAATTATTTGATTTAATTGATGCAGTTAACATATAGGAGAATATATAATACAGTATGCTAAAATGCAATAAAGAATTATTATTATCCTAGGACATCCAAATAAATAATGAAAACCAACAACAACAGAGACCCCATATGGATACAGGTTTACCCAATCTTGGAGGCCAACTGTTGAAAAACATAGTATCACCACACTTTGTGGAGCCCTTCTGAAGAAACTAACATGAATAACCAATTTCAATATAATCGACGGCTTTACATCATATGATCTACCTAGTTAAGAAGTTTTCATAGAATATCTTAGAAAGTGGCACAAATACATAGCACATTGTTCACAATTTATTGTTGGCTATATCTTAAAAACTGGTGACCAATGTAGTTTTAAGTAATTATTGAAGCCAGCAACAACAAAGACTGTCGATACAGTCAGTCCATTTTAGTGGTACATTAATACTTGAAAGTTAACTGTTAAATGACATATGTAGTACCGCCACAGTTTTTGAAGCTCTTCCGAGGAAGCTAACAACTTCAACAATGGTTCAAAGGTTCTGGTGTAAAAGGAAACTAAAAGTCCACAATAGTGAAAGTTTGCACTATTTGGCAATATTTTCAGTCGGTTTCACTGTGGTTTTCATTTGACTTAATTCCGAACGCTCTGTTTTTTTTTCACTGGATACAGTGAATTCACTGTTTAATTCCAAATTTCCCATATCTAAAGCGCTTATGGGGCATGGAGAAGAAATTTGTGGCGTAAAGTTTTGCAACATATCACATATTGAACTGTCTTCATCCATTTGATTTGCGATAGTAGACGTTGAAACTAAACTGAATTTCGTAATAGAATAATAAATGGAAAAAACAACGGAAAATTTGTATTCATTGGCAATAATACAATAAAAAATTACACCTTAATAAATGCATATAAAAATACAAATATAGTATCCTATTCAAGATGAGCAAATAAATTAGATACTAACTATGCACCCATATATAATAGGCAAGAAGTACAGTAAAAAATATTAAGTTGCTATCTTTTGTGTACTATAACAGCATAAATATAAATCAACCTTACATTTCCACAACTTTTCGTGGAACGTGTTTTTTTTTATTCTTCAGATTACCTCAACCCCTTCGCTTCCAGCAATTCGTTATATTAGAAATTCACAAATGCCACACGGAATTTTCGTAATATCGCCCACTCGCTCTCAATATTGATTGACAGCTTTACAAGTAAGTAACACGGAAAAAAAGTAATAAATGCTTTATTACATAAATCAGAACGCGGAAAGTCCCCGGCGGACCTATAAAAGGTGCTAACGGCGCTATAAAAACTGTAAATCGTCTTTAAAAAAGCTACTAGCTCTAACAAAACTGTAAAACTTGCTTTAACGATGTGAGAAAGAAGTACGGAACGGCTTTCATTTCACCCTGGTGATCAACAGCCCTCACAAATTATCAAGAATTCGCAGTGCAGAACGTGTTGGGGTATAATTTACTATGTCGCGAAAATTTTGTCACAATTAATATGTTTGTATACAGAGAGATCCAAATTGATTGAAGGTGACGTCACGTAGAAAATACATTAAAGTCATTAAAGCTACTTTCGTATAGGAGCAGTTGGCGTTTTCGTCAATGACACTGTTAACAGATACTATAAGAATTGGTGACGATGTATATAAATGTAAACTTTTATTTTTAAAATCTCCTATCCTACGAATTTCACTGGCTATGAACATGTAGATCAAGTGAACTTTTTTCCAGATTTAAATTTGCACCAGTTACACTGCGTGCCACAGAGCGCCTTAGATTCGTATACATAGACATATCTCGCGAGAATGGCTCCAGTGTCGCCATTTTCGAATAGTTTTCGATAATATTTTTTTTTGTATTATGTTTATACAGGGTGTCCCAGATTTAAACGTATATAGTCTAGTGGAAGGTACAGCACACTCAGCTGAGTTCAAAACACCTCTATACTTACCGTTGAATGTGAATAGTTTTTGAGATACGGGGTGTTTTATGGTTTTTGACCAGAAATTTAGTCCGCCGTATTTTTGAAATGACTGCACATATATAGATAAAATTTGGTAAACATATTATACTCTTTTAGGTTAATAAATAGCTTAAGTGATTTTGGAAAAACTCAAAGACCGACCTCCATTTTTTTAATATGGCTCTTTGGGTCGTTAACATCACACTGTATATTTTTTTGTAGTAAATGTTGGTAAGCTTTTAAAAAGCCGATGGACCAGTTTATGAAATAATGTCATAATATTTGATGGCACGTTTATTGTTATTCTTCAATAAATTTTCAAAAATATTGAAAGACCAAATTTTACATTCTACAAATAACACAATCGAGTTGCTAACATCATTATTTTAGTAATTTTTGCTAAATACCTCACAGAAGAGGTTGCTATTTGTTTTTGTTTTGACATTCAGTGTTTTTTCCGTCCAAAATAAAGCACATTCCATTTATTTCACGAATAAAACATAAATAATAAAACGATGCGATTAACACATGACATTGTTGCATTAAAAATCCCAAGTAGGCACATGTCAAATGTGTAATTTTACAAATAGGAATTGCTGTTCGCTCTTAGTAATTGTTAGAATAAGTGATAAAAAACCAGTTATAAAACTAAAAATTTTAAGATGCCGTTTCAATTTGGCAATGAAGAATATGCGGATATTATTTTTGCGTATGGCTGTTGCGACGAAAATGGGAGAGCTGCAAAAAGAGAGTATCAAAGGCGTTTTCCAAATCGCCGTGCACCAGATCATAAAACGTTTTCAGAGGTATACCAATTTAGTAGGGAACATGGACAATTTCCGTCAATGACAAAGCATGAACATGTTCCCAGAGCTTTTCCACAAAAAGAGCAAATATTACAGGTTGTGGGAAATAATCCATCCATAAGTGTTAGAAAAATAAGTAATGAGTTAGCAGTACCTAATACAAGAGTATGGCGAACATTAAAGAAGGAAAGTTTGTATTTATTTCATGTTCAACGTCTAGAAGACGGCGACGACGTTCCCTGCTTAACGTTTTGTAGGTGGATTTTGGCTCACAGAAGGACAATATCGAGAGTTCTATTCACGGATAAAACTCAATTCACACACGACGGAATTAATAACTGTAGAAATCAGCATGTTTGGGCAACCGAAAATCCACATGCAGTGAGTCAGAAACATTCCCAATACAGAGTTAACATTAATGTGTGGTGTGGTATTTACAATAATCATCTAATAGGGCCCCACATTTTTGAAAGAAGGCTAACTTGTGAGGTTTATTCAAACTTTCTTAGAGATATCTTGCCAGATTTATTAGAAGGCATCAATACTAGCGGTTTGTGGTTTCAGCACGATGGCGCTGGACCCCATTATTCTGCACCGGTCCGAGATAATCTGAACCAGCATTACACCAATAGATGGATTGGTCGCGGAGGTCCGGTAAACTGGCCACCTAGGTCTCCTGATCTTACACCTCTAGATTACTTTTTATGAGGTCATCTCAAGTCAGAGGTGTACAATGAAGAGTTCAATACACGAGAACACTTCTAGAAAAATTATTACTGTATGTGATAACATTAGAAATAACCCGGAAGTGATTGATAGGTCAGTGAACAACATATTAAAACATTCTCGAAAATGTATTGACGCTAGGGGAATTCACTTTGAAAACCTGTTATAGTTTTAGTTATTTGCACCGTTTTAATTTTTTTTTTCAATTATTTAAAGTTCTAAATAAATTTATGAAAGAAATGGAATGTGTAATATTTTAGATGAAATTAAACTAGAAAAAGCTTTAAAACACTGAATGTCAAAACAAAAACCTCTTTTGCGGGGTATTTAGCTAAAATTAATAAAATAATGATGTTAGCAACTGGATTGTGTTATTTGTAGAATGTCAAATTTTGTCTTTCAATACTTTTGAAAATTTATTGAAGAATAAATATAAACGTGCCATCAAATATTATGACATTATTTCATAAACTGGTCCACAGGCTTTTCAAAAGTTTACTAACATTTACCACAAAATAATATACAGTGTGATGTTAACGACCCAAAGGGCCATGTTTAAAAAATGGGGGTAGATCCTTGAACTTTTCCAAAATCACTTAAGCTATTTATTAACCTAAAAGAGTATACGTTTACCAAATTTTATGTAAATATGTGCAGTCATTTCAAAAATATGGCGGACTAAAGTTCTGGTCAAAAACCATAAAACACTCAAAATATCTCAAAACCGATTCACATTGAACGGTAAGTATAGGGGTGTTTTGAACTCAGCTGAGTGTGCTCTACCTTCCACTAGAGTATGTTCGTTTAAATCTGGGAAACTCTGTAAATATATATATATATATATATATATATATATATATATATATATATATATATATATATATATATATATACATATATATATATATATATATATATATATATATATATATATATGCCTAATAACCTTAAATATTATCTTATTACCTTTTCCTCTATAAAAAAATAGTAAAGAGCCCCTTTTTTAACCTATTACAGTGGTATTACCCCTTAAATAAGTATCAGTAATATCACGTCCACATAATCAATCTAAAATGTTGTAAGAAATATAAAATTCCCACTGAACACTCAAACTAATACCAATTTTCACCCATCTCCGTTATCCATAATTTCACGGACGTCGAAAAGAACAATACATTCTCTATTCTGTTTACGAGCTATCGACGTTATGAAAATATTCGTCTGATACATCTCAGATGGCGCCGATAGCAGTTCCCATGACTGATGATTGTGTGTTCTATTAAAATCGAGTTGCGATGGATTCGTATGCACCCGTCGTTATCTGGAAATCACTCGAAATGAAAATAAATGATTCGTGGAAATCATATAAAGGCCGTGCCTAACGGAGCGGTCAATAGAAAACAGAGGAATATTTCTGGAAATGTACGGAATGTTAATGCGGAATCGGAAGATTGTTATCGTTGATGTTTATTTATGATGAACTGCATGGCGGTTGGGAGATGTGCATTGAGATGCCATCGGGGGTGGGATTATTTACTAAGATATTATTGTAAGGACTTCGCCATGTTCATACAATATGGCGTGTGCTTCTTTTTAGGTACATCTCTCACATGACCAGACTCTCGACGACGAGACTCAGACTCAATTTTACTGATTCTACCTTGCTAATGGATGATCTTGCCTAAGATCTGCATGTTGTCTCCTTAATCATAGAGCAGTCTTTCTTTAAATTTGATTCCCTTTGTTCAATAATTCGTTTCGTTCCTCTGAGTAAGATAAAGGTCACACGGATATATTTTAGTTCATCCTTCTTAATACGCCTTTTCTCTAGCCAGTTCTGGAGCTTGTCGAGGTTTGCTTGCAGATGTCTACAAACTTATGCCGAATCGGTATGAAAGGGTAATTGTGTCGTCAGCAAATGTCTACGGTGGTAAGTCGTGTAATTGGCAGGTGAACCGTATAAACGTTGTATAATATTGGTCCAAACACACTTCCTTGTGGCACGCCTGAGTATATAGGATTTAGGTAAGTGTAATTGCCTCTTTGTTTCACTAAGAAGTATCTACCTCACAGACGTTATTTAGCAGCTGGAAGTTGGGGTAAGCCTTTTTAATTTGACGTGCAATCCTGTGTGCCACGCATTGTCAAAAGCTTGGGATATATTAAAGAAGACAGCTGAACAGTATCTTTTAGTATTCAGATCTTGTTATACTGTTCCTTAGTTATTACATCCAAACTGATGTTCTGGGAATATTTTTCTTTCGCCTATTATTATTTTGAGTATTTTCATGTACATTGTCTCAAAAACTTTAAAAAGCATAAGCAGCAAGCTTATGGGCTTATGGGAGGCAATGTGTTCTGGGATTTTCCGGGTTTTAGAATCATATGATTTGGTCCACCTTCCAGCTGCTAGGGAAATATTTGTTCACAATATTGCATTGAATATAAAGTTATTAATTTTATGAATTTTTCTGGCCATTTTGCAGGATTGTGTCAGAATTTAAATTAAATTAAATTATTCGTTCCTGTTCATTGTCAACTATTGTCGTCATTTTTAATGGGTAGCTTATATTGTTGGGGACTTTTGAGCTTCCTTATCACTTTCCATAGCAATTAATCAGTGATAATCAAAAGCAATATTAATAGAAATATAGAATGCGACGGAAGATCACAGTTACAAACCGTAGGGTTTAAGGAGAACTTCAAAACAAAATAATGAATAGATGATAAACAAGTGAAGACAATAAATATGTACATATTATCAATATTCCTCATAACAAAAACCTTAGGAAGACAGAAATGGTACACATTTTATACTTTTTACGATAAAATTATTACCAGAAAACAAAATATATTATTTTTTCTTAAGAAATAATTTTAATTTTTTTCCTCAGAAAGTAACGAAAATTTGGTTTATATGTTGAAGAAACACCTGTATCGATTTTAAATATGAAAGATTTTTATCTGAACTAAATAAATATTCTATCTAGGTATACAGAGCTAAGTATAATATATTTTTTCACCGTTTTAGGTTCTATAATAAAATACTCATGTAGCAAAACGTTGCAGTTAAATAATAATGGAAAGTAAAATAGTGCTGGTGTATGTGACGTATATTAAAGCAAATTCTGTAAATAATAGTAATTGATTATAGCTCGTATAGACCACAATAACGAAACTGATTAAAAAAACAAGCGCATTGTTCAAATATAAGTTTACTGTAAACACTACATTTTGATAGAGTTGCTTCATATATAAAACAATAGAATTCAGTTAGAATTACAAATTTTCTAGAGTAATATTCATAAATGTACGGTGGTTAATTATGAGTGATGCATTTTGATTACACCATTTCGTTGACGTGAATACACCTAACAATACCACATGGTCAATAGAAATCCTTATAATTTTCCTCCAAACTCTAAAACTGTATACATCCAAATACTGTCACAAGCCTAATTATCTTCTGAAATTTCTATTATTCGTCAAATAGATTCATTAAATTCGTGAAACAACAACTACCCTAAGACTTAATCAATGAGAGACTTCTAAGTCCTACGTTGATTAAAAGGGACTTCCTGGAACTATGTTTTAAAATTACTTTTATTTAATTTCGAAGATTATCCCAAGTGTCGTCGTACCTAGGAACGGATTCTATGACTCTAGATCAAAGACTAGCGAAGGTATTGGATGATCAGCAATAGTTTCAATAGGTATAATTAGGATGTAACCGTGAGTGGTGACTAATAAGAGATTACTATAAATTGAATTAGTCATCAGTGTCATCACCTATTTCATAGGACGTAGTTGGAGGTAACAGATAACACATACACATTGATCATTTATGTTACTGTACACTTTAGATACCTTTAGTAGTTCTATGTTGTATGTTGGTCGTTGTAGGTTTGTTTTTAATTGTAGTAGACATACGCTAGGCACAAAAATTAAGGTTTAGATTTAAACAAATCTAAAATTTTTATGTGATTTTCAAAGGGCTGTCTGTAACTTTGACAAAAATAGTCGCAGAGCATTTTTAAAATAATCAAATTGAAACTCGAGTTTTCTAGTTTTCAGATATTGTGTTAAAAATTGTTTACCATTAGCAGTTCTTGAGTAATAATAAGAAAACCATGGGAAAATTATTTTTCCAAATTTTTGCTTGCCTTTCAAAAGGTCCACGGACGTTAATAAATTATTTTCTTAATTATTATAAGAAAAAAAATATTTCAGAAGTAATTAATTACCGAAGTCAAAGCTGACTTTTTTGCTTTGAACGACGATAACTCAGCGAAAAATTATAATACGAGGCTTTTAGGTCGCTCAAATTAAAGAAGACAAAATTATCTAAAAAGGATTTATGATGAAATCACTGGAAAAAATGTATTGAAGTTCGTGGATCTTTTGAAAAAGAAGCAAAAATTTATATTTTCTTTCGATGGTTTTCTTGTGATTACTCAAGAACTGCTCATGGTACAAACATTCGAATTCAATATCTTAGACTAGAAACTTGGAGCTTCAATTTTCTTGTTTTAAAATTGCTTTGCGATCATTTTTCTCCAAGATGCAGTCCTTCGAAAATCACCTAAAAATGTAGGATTCCTGTATATCCCTTAATTTTTGTGCCTAGTGTATATGATCATATTGAACCTTAACATTTTTTAAGAGTTTTCCTATAGTTAAAGACCTTGCGAATTGTACATATACAGAAACCGAAAGGCTTTAGTAGAAGGTTACACATATTAAGAATGGTTTATGGTAAGAATGACATTGTCCCAGCCTCTTCTACAGAAGAAGACGATAGCAAAGTGTTGTGCTTTTATTGACGTTGCATCGAACGACACTCCTGAATTCCCATCGGATTCCCAATACATGAACCAAGTTCTTGATATACATATAAATAAAAATCTTATGAATCAAATTCTCGACAGCCACGAGTTCCAAACCGAATTTCCTAAATTTCACTTAGCGCAGCAGTGATTCCTTGGAAATAACACTGAAGTCACACAAACACAAAATCTTAATTAAATTACCGCAAACAAACTATTACGGCGAGCGTTTGTATTGT
The DNA here is from genome assembly GCA_037954035.1 of Rosalia funebris. NCBI lineage: Eukaryota > Metazoa > Arthropoda > Insecta > Coleoptera > Cerambycidae > Rosalia > Rosalia funebris. Next base: position 6,290,094 of record JAZFAV010000016.1, read on the forward strand.
GCATCATAATTTTAGATTGAATGAGGTCCCCAAGTTTCCTGGAACTTCGGCCGAAGTTTTATCCCAAACAATTATGGCCAATAAAGGGATAGAGACTTCCCGAGTTTCCCCGATTTTCCTCTCGACATTTGGGTCACATTAAAAAAACTAGATAAATATTGATGAGATGACGAACGAGGCCCAAGAGAATGCACCCGGACTTTAAGTTTGGAGAATAAGTACGTGGAAGAATTTGCCCTAGCGGAGAAATACGAGTAGGTTATATATTATTTGATATTAAAAACTGTTCATAGGATCTCTCTTCATCTCTTCATCAACGACTAACGCTTATAAGGGATAATTCTTATCCGTTGTGTTTAGTTTTTTGATTTTAGTGAATGCTTTAACAAGTGTTAATAAAAACAATATGTTTGTATGATATTAATAGTTCTTTTAGCAATGATAGTGTAAGAAGAATGATTCATTGTAGGTGATGGTCGATCAACTTCAAGAAGAGACTGAAGAGCGCCATGCCATACGTCTGTGGAATATTCTTTATTTTTAACGAATATTCTTATTCGTTACCTGTTGAATCGAATGTTCATATTCTGATGGGCAGGCTATAAGAAATATTAGTATGCACACAACTTGAATTGTATAATATAATAAAATTGGGCAATGATTCTGGAGGAATGCCCATATGGTGTATTAGGTAATGAAAACATCATTATCTTTTTATCCACAAATCACGACGAGGAGTTGTGGTAGGATAAATGTTATATATAGAGGAAAAAATGTATTATGCCATCAATATTCTAGTAGCTCTGAAAGGAGGGCTGCAAGCCTAGTAGGGCTATTGCTCTTTACCCTTTCATTACTGTAAATTAGAACCAGCCTTGTTGAGGGTTTGGTCTTTCCTTCCTCTTCCGCTCACGCCTTAGATTGGTGACATGAAACTGTGCAATAGATGTTAATCATTGTTCAATATCTTTGCCGATTTCTTTAGCTATTCGTAATACAGTTTTCAGCAAGAAACCAGTCAAGAAGACTTCGAGTGAACTAAAAATTAATGTCGTGCTTTTCTTTAGATAAAATAGAAGAAGTATGTACATTAAAAAATAATCCATGCTAGACCTTTTTTACACAAAAACACAATATGTTCATTGGCGTGCCTTTTTTCTCCTACGTAAAATTTCGATGCATTTTCATTAAAGGGTTCCGAATGGCGCATTCCATCAAAACGAATTATTTTTATAAAAAAGTAATTTTTTATTTTCTATTTTTTGTTTTATTGAAACTCCCATGGTATCTGCAATATCCCCATGGGCATTAAGCAAAAGTGGTATAAAATAGGTTGAAGCATGGGGTTAGAAAGCTACATTGAAGCGTTAATTTCACTTAATCCAAACTTATCTATTAGGTAAGTCCAGGATAGAATGTCTTCTTAGGCGGTACGTTGTTCTGCTGTTATCTTAGAAGTTAACTACTAAATGGTGAGAATATTTCCAACCTTTAGAATTTTTAGAATAGAACATTTTGCGCTTCTCGTATGGAAGAAGTTTGTAGATCATGATGTAGCATTGGAGATACACCACGATGCATTTGCGATGGTCCGTAATGCTTTATTTAGGAACCTTTGGATGATTCCGAGATTTGATTTACTTGTGGTGCCCCATAGCTGGACACCATAGGTCCATATTGGATTTAAAATCACCTTATCACACAGTAAGTTTATATTCGAGTGAAAGTTTAGACCGGCATCCAAATAACTAGTTCAGTTTATTTTATTTCAAGCGAAGCTATTTATGTTTCATAAAAATGTGGTTTTACCAGGTAAGGTGTCTATCGATATATATACCCAATTACTTTGCCTATTCAGGTATTTGACTGATGATTTTCACACGAGGGCATGTGTTTCGCCGTAGAATATAGATCAATTGAACTGATTTGTTTTCATTTGCTTTGATTTTCCACTTTTCTGTCACTGTTCTAGGTCATTGAGTGACTTCTGTAAGCTTTTGGAGGCCTTTCTGAGATTTTGATAGTACTATCGTATCATCTGCAAAGGTCGCTGTTGTTACACATAGAGATGTTTAGATATCAGTTGTGTACAATAGGTCCCAAGACCAAGTTCCTTGACGCAATCCTGCTTGTACTGAATGTAGGTTTGTGACTTGTTTTTGGTAGTTCACCTCATCAAGTATTAATCGCTCAGATATAATTTAATAAGTTCATTGCAAAGTTGTACTAATTATCCATTGGTTTTGAGGAATAGCCCCTGATAATAAACTTTATTTAGACCTGGCAGATATCCAAGGCTACTGAGCAGTATTCTTTGTTTCGAAAAGACTCTTTTATCAATTGATGTAGGGTTTCCAATCCTTCGAAGGCTTTAGCGTCTTCTGGTGTCATCTCTTACGGAAGGGGTTTGGATAATTTGATTAGATGTTCTGCAACGACATCTGCTTTTTCTCTATCGTTCTTTGCCCAACTAGCATCAATTTTTCTTATAGGAGGAATGTATTCTTGGGATTTATTGAATTTGCTAGTAGCTTTTCATAATGAGTATTCAGTGGCTAGTGCAGGAGATAACTCTTCTAGATATTGATTAAGGTTTTGATTATATTTTTAGACTGAATGACTTTGTTCAGGTTGGCATTGCCACGGGAAGATATAGTCTTCATCCAAAGTTTCTGCAACTTTCCTTTTTCTATGAATTAGAATTTTCTATTTGAATTGAAGCCGGCTGACTGCAAAATTTGACTTATACCAGTCCATCGAACAGGCCGGATTTAGAAAAGGGTATAGGACAACCGATGATATCCACACCATACATATCCTGATGAAAAATGTATGAAGTACAACGTTCCCCTACTACTAGCATTTATCGACTTCCATAAGGCCTTCGATTCCATCGAGATAGGGCATCTTCTTAACTCCCTTGATAACGCAAGAATTGACTCTCGCTATACAAAATTAATCAAAAACGTTTATAACAATGCAACTATGCATATGACAGTATTTCTCCGAAATTATTTACGTTAGCGCTGGAAGACGTCTTCAAGAACCTAAAATGGGAAAATAAAGGCACAAACATTGACGGATCGCGCCTGAATCATTTAAGGTTTGCTGATGGCATAATTCTAATAGCCAACAATATCCAGGAGCTTGAAAAAATGCTTAAACAACTAAACTACGAGTCCAACAAAATTGGATTAAAAATTAATCAGTCCAAGACAAAGATAATGACAAACGTTGATAAAAATATAACGCTGGAAGGACAACCTATTGACAAAACGAATGAGTATATATACTTAGGACACTCCATCAAACTAGGAAAATAAAATCAACATGCTGAAATCAGCAGAAGAATTAGACTGTCCTGGGCAACCTTTGGAGAGCTACAATATATACTCAAAAACCACGAAGTTCCAGCCAACCTTAAGAAAAGTTTATACAACACATGTATACTTCCAGTCGCCACTTATGATTGGAAACAATACCTATGAAAAAAGTCTACGCTAACAACCTAAGAACATCACAGAGAGCAATGGAAAGAGCCACGATCGGAATTTCCTTACGAGACAAAATTAGAAATACGGGAATCAGGAAACTGACCCAAATAATAGAAGAAATAGTAACAATGAAATGGCGATGGGCAGGACATATAGCTAGACAAGACGACACTAGATGGTCACGCAAAGTCACAGAATGGTGTCCAAGAGAAACGAGTAGGAGTATAGGGCGACCCAGAGACGATGGGTGGGTGATATAAGGGCGATAGCAGGAAGGAAATGGATACAATGTGCACAAAGCAGGGAGGAATGGAGAGAATTGGGAGAGACCTTCGTCCAGGAGTGGATGGATATGGGTTGAGGAAGAAGAAGAAGAGAGGAGATTTGAATTGACTTTTTCTATAATATAATGCTGTCAAAAATTTAAATTGTATGATGTTCTTATATTTACAATATAGAGAATGTTCTGATTGCGTAATAAACTATTTTCCTTCTTTTATACATTGAATAATTACAATGAAGAAAGCTAGATTGCTTTGTTCTTAACCATATGACGGGAAATATAAGTGTAATCAAAGCGCATATTAGAACCCATCAGTCATATATTACATTACATCGATAATCCCAAGTTGCGAAACAACGTTGCCTTTGCCAATCCCAACAATGCCTTTTATTCTATAAATAATAATTAAATAACGGGCGAAGAGCGTCCCCAATAAATTGAAAATAATTGCGATTCATTAGCGATTAAATAAGAACGACAGCAAAGAGAGACGGGATTGTCTTCATTTCTGCTATCTTAATTTAACTAATTGACGTGCCAGAACGGCCGTGGCTCGAACAGAAATAAAATAAAAACCGCGTAGAGACCGTCTCATTGTGGCATGTTTATTATTTATTACAAAGCATTCATTTATCTTTGCTGCGTTATTGTCACGGACGCTAATCATTAACTATTTACGATATAATTAATATGCTTGAATTTATTATTTCGTCATTATAAATTATTTAAACGTTCGTGCATAAATTGTGAACGTTTTTCAAGCGCTCGAAGCGCGCAGTAATTTACAATTATCGTAACGTCAGTTTGTTAATGATCAATGGAAATGAATTTCACTAAAAGTACGTGTTCATTTACATAACTGCATAATTTGTTTAATTTCTGCAAAAAGCGGTTTATATAAGTATGTGCAATACATTGTACGCACGAAAAGAATTTTTTAAATATCAGAATCGCCTTTTTCTTTTCGAAAAACGCCCCGAGGGCGTTGAACATTGTAACTATACCCCAGTACCGAAATAATATTCGGAGTGACTCATCGATGACATATGGATGGCTCAGGGGCAAGAAGTGTGCGGGGAACGAAATTCCATAGGCGTTCAATTTGGAGGGGGCAAAATATAAAAAAATAACAAAATAATACCAAGACAGTTGAAAAGGGTTTTAAATGGATTTGTAACAGTTTTTTAGTTAGTAAACAATGTAAGTATCGTAAGTTATGTAATGTACCTATTTCATGCTTACCTAGTCAGAACATCTCCTGTCAGCATATCCTGATAAAACAGACATTTTCGCCACATGTGCCATATAAAGGGACATAGGAGTAGCAAGCTACACACAAGTGGCCCCTCTGAATCCATATATTGACCTATCACTATTTAAAACTATCATTATATTTATTCCACACCTCTAACACAATCTTTATTTTATTGTATCAACAACAGCGTCACAGTTACTATATTTATCACAATCATTATATATGTTATATCACTAACACAGTATTTATTTTATTGTATCAACAACACCGTCACAGTCACTATATCTATCACTATACATATATGCCACACTTATCACACATATGTTATTTTATATTACCAATCACTGTCACTATCCTACCATCACTATGTTGCGTTGCACTGAAAATATTTTCTTAATGTCATTATTATAAGAATCACTCACTTCAGACAAACCGACTTCCTACCTTCTTCCTACCGCGGGTTTCTGTTATCTTCTTTTTTGCACTTCTTCATCATACTACATTGCACGGTACACACTACTTACACAGACTTTTGTTAACGAGGAGCATATATCAACTGCATCGTTGTACTAATATCTGGGTTTCGCGCCCGAATTCCTTCGTAGACGTTTTTAATCATTTGAAGTTCTTCATTTGTTAAATGTCGCTGCTTTCGATTGGAATCCTTCGTCGTAGAACCACTACAACTTGCATCCGCTGCTTCCATGTTCGAAAAACACTAAACACTCACTTTTATCGCAGAATATAATAAATAAACAATTTCCGGAATTCCGAATAAATCGCACATAACCACAATGTAATGCCACTGGCGCGCCAAAATCTGGGCTAAATGACGCATGCGTCATTCTATCGATCGACATTGATCCGTACCGCCAATTGCTGACCAATCGAATTCAAATGTATTTAAAACCGCCTAAAATGATTGGCTAGCTTTGCTACAACAGCGCGCCAAGCGGTACAACCGATTATTATGCGATTCGGAATTCAATAGAAGAGGGAGTAGTTCGCATTGAACTACTGTTTCTATAGAGCGGCACATAAAATTTGTATGCACATAATAGGTGATTACACAAGAAATAGACAAACCTTTGAATAGTTATGGTGATCTGATATTATATATGAATCACTCCACTTTATTTCAGCACTGGGGTATAGATTAAATCTATCTCTAACAATTCTTTTCTAATACACTACTCAACAAAATTAAGGGAAGAAAATAATTCCGAAAAACTTTCAGTAACTTTTGAAAGGCTATAATTTTATGAAAAATAGTAGTATCGAGATTAAACAAAAACAACAAAGGTTGGGGCGTCTAGTTTTGAGATCGTCTGGAAAAAAAAATTATGAGCACAGTTACTGCGCAATCCAATGAAATACCACGAGACAACAATGTTAAAAATATTTTTTATTTTACAAACGTCTCAGGACCCAGGAAATTGTTTTCGGATGAAATAAATGCAAGAACTGATTAGTCTGTTTATCTAGCTTTAATTTGGTTTTTTATTGGACTCTGTACACCATTTCTTGCTGAGATATCGGTGGTTCAATACAAAATTGACGCCGTATTTGATCATTGATACCTCAAGAACTAATAATCGCACAGAAAATGGGAGGATGGTTTTGAAAACTTGGATAAAGCCTCTATAAAGGTGAATGTCGTTTTAGGACACATCTTTTTACGCTCCCTATTAATTTGGAAACAGTAAAAAGAAATACTTTTCTCCTGGCTTTTTAAAAAATCTGCCGCCATTTCGCAAATATTGAGCAAAATATTAATGTTACCAGTTTTTTAGCTTATCATACTTCCAATAGCCCTGTAAATTTTCAAATTCATCCATCGAACCGTGTCTTTTCCCCGAATAATTAATTTGTTTTTTATATTAATTTTTATTAATTTGAATTTTGGTTAGTCAAAAATGATTTTTTCTTAATTAGCTCCCACCTTCCTTGATACATTTCTTTCATTATTCGGATTTCCTGATAGAACCGTTCACGTTGTTCTTCACTAAAATCTTAGAAGTTAGAAGAAAATTTGTGTGACTATGCAAAAATGTAATTTAATGCTCCTATTGGTCCCTAATTTTTCAAAATATTTTAACATCCTATGTATTAGTTCTTGGTAGTTATATGTCTTGTGATTGCCTAAAAAACTTTGGATTACAGATACATAACTAAACAATGCAGCCTCTACTACGGTCATATATCTATTAAAATTGTGATCTTTTACCAGTTTTCGAATTTGTGGACTCTCAAATATCCCTGCTTTTAATTTTTCCATACTTAGCACTGGAAATGCTTGGCAAATATGTTTAAAACAATCACCTGATTTGTCTAGTAATTTTACAATTTATTTCACTAAACCCATTTTGATGTGAAGAGGTGGCAGAATAATTTTCTCATTATTAATGGTTCATGAACAATATTGGCTTTTCCAGTGGTCATAACGACAAAAACAGTTTACGGCCAATGCTTTTATCTTATACGACTATCCCATAAACAGAGGTGACAAAGATATTTGGTATATCTAATTTGCTGTGCAAGAAAAAAAATACAATTATGTATATATATATATATATATATATATATATATATATATATATATATATATATATATATATATATTTATTTATTTATTTATTTATTTATTTATTTATATAATAAACTATAGAATTTCTATTTAACGCACCCCTTCTTAGGATGTAAAAAATACAATAACATTTTCAACAGGTCATATTATCACGGGATTACGAACATTTACAATAGGATGCCTTGGATTTCGAAAAAAACTATAATTATGTACATAAATATACTGATCTGGTCTTTATGAAAAATTATTCATAAAAACATTTTCTTAAGTGAGAGAAAATAGTTCGTAGCGGAAGTTTCCTGTAAAGTAGAAAGAAGTTAACGTAAAATCCCTTTAGATATCGAAACTCGAAAACAATTGCTATTTATACGATAAATATTTCCTTCTGCAGCGCAGATATTTCCAGCAATGAGCGTCTTGTTTAAACCGAAAATTTGGGACACACTATATTTCGCACGCCTCTGTTTCATAATTCCGACAGCCGTTTAATTGTATGTTTGCGATTGGTTATTTTCCGGGGCAAACATCCCCGAAGATTAATGGACTTTTTGTTCCACGCAGACACGGGAGACAAAAATAATTAATTAAACGACTGATCTGTTGGCTTTTCGATTTTAAAATGCGGCTTATTCCTCTGTAAAGTTAATATTTTATTAGACATCGAGGCACGCAGCAAGGGTAATAATAAACGGTAATTATGCTGAAACTGTCGTGTACACTAGTGGCAGTATTTTCATAGAAGGAATACATCATTGAATTAATAAATTATGAGAGGAGCAAACGCGATGCTAAGGCAAACAATAATTACTAATAAATTACTAATAGAGGCATAGAAACTAGAACTATACGTTATTGTACACGCAATTAGCGGCAAGAATGTCTACATAAATTCACCACAATCAATTATTTTTGGAGTCCTAAAGAGATAGTATAGGGTGTCTCATAAAAGTTGGAACTATAAGATTTGAATTGCGCGCCATTCGTCTTCTATCGATCTTCTGTCGATATTTAACGACTATCGTCTACAAACCATACGACGTCAAAATGTTTGGGTATCCAATTTGGAATTGAAAGATGTGATTTGTGAATAAAGCCAATAATATTTGACAAACTGGGTTTTTTCGTTATTTAAATGGAGACGATACGGCTACAAATGGAAAAGAATATCGTTCATGTGGCTGTCTCGACTGATCTGGAATAATGCCATTCATTTAGCAAAATTGCCCATAACACAGGCACATAGAACTGACTCTATTTTTCGAATAACACGTTGAATGTTTGCTTTGAAGTCATTCATTGTTGCTGGCTGAGTGGCGTACACCTTTCCTTTAACACAAACTCAAAGAAAGAAGTCCAATGTTGTTAAATCACAACATCACAAGGAAAATCACAAGGAAGATGCAAGGTGTCCTCTATCTCCGGATACCGCTAACTAAAAACCGGTTTCGACATTACTCGGGTCTCGTCAGTATAGTTTAACCGAGTATACCTTTGACAAACGAGGCTTCACAAATTCCTAGTCATTATAGATGACAAAGTTTTATGTCGATTTGAATTGTTTCTGAAACTACCGAGAGATGGCGCATGGTTTACGTTCTACAGTTCTACTACTGTAGAACGTAACGGTATCTATGAGATGTGAAGCTTCGATTGTCAAAGGTATACTCGCTTACACTACACTGACGAGACCGTTCAGCAACGCCTACTTATTGTCAAAGCGTACTACGAAAGTTATGGTACAATTGTGGGCACTGAAAGAAAATTACGTGCAATTATGGGTCGTCGTGAGGCACCTGCATAATTGCTCACAGAGCTGAAGTTGCTGGCCACCACGCTCTTGTGATTTGATCCCATTAGACTTTCTCTTGTGGGGCTACTTTAAAGGAAAAGTATATGCCAATAATCTCGTTACGATTGCACAGCTGAAAAATAACATTAGCGAAGTTATTGCGGACATAGGGCCACAGCTATGCCGTAAAGTGATGGAGAACTTCATCAAAAACATCCACTACTGCCAGAGAAGCAGAGGCGGCCACTTAACAAGATATTGAATTCCATGTCTAGTGTCATAGTTTAAATAAACAATTGAACCCAAAATTATTGTAGAGATGTTATTTATTTACCCAATAATTACAAACATAATCGGCTACCCCTCGCTGGGACATCCTATAGTTTTCGAGGAAATCCCAAATCGTATCGTATTTCAATCATCCGGTACACTTCAATTCATCAAGTAATCTCCGCCAAATAAAACCGCTCTGTATCATAAAACTTCGAGTACGCATTTTTTACACACTTCATATGCAATAAACGCCAGGAAGGAGTCAATATGTGGCCATTTAACTCCCCTTTATGTGGCTTAAATGGGACTTCCCTAGGGCGACGGCGGCACAATGGGCCGCACCTTTCTGCGTCCCGGATTCGATCCGGTATCGGAGGCACATATTGTTGCAGGACAGACCGCGGTTAATGGGTAATGTCCCGGCATCCGCAGGGCGGTACCACCGCCACCCATCTACTGCTCTAATTATCTGAATCAAACACATACATCCAGATGCTGTTGCACAACGGCCGGAGCGGATGGGTCAACGCGGGATCGTTTACCTAGCAAACTACACTAATGTTTGGCGAAGAGCCATTGTGTCACATCGGCGGGCGGAGGTGTTAGCGTACAAGGTGGCCCCTAGATAAAGCATTTTTGGATTGAATTTATTTTAATGCGTTTAAAACTCTTGGTTTCGTGATTAGAAATACGGCATCATTTAATAACACTGCATCATTTAAAAACACACTTAAAATCTATATATTTTGCATTAGTTCGTTCAAAATTAGGAGATTGTATTAGTACTCCCGAGCACACAAAATAACTCCCACTAACAAATTCACACAAGCTGAACGGAATCTTCTTTAGCGCCAACGCTTGGCTTAATGACTCGGGAATAGTAGGCTCTATACGCTCCTAGCAGCAAAACTCGGTACTACAAAAACTCCGCCCACCACAGCATCAGTTCGGTTTCTCTTGGGTATCCCCTCGTAGTACCTGTTTTCTGAAACTTCTGTAGTATCTGTCATAAGGTTTCAAAAAATAAAACCCGCCACAGGTAGGATTCAATATTTATCCCGGATCGGAACCGAACGACATACAGCTGTTTCGAACTTATTAGTTCTCATCAGTGCCGTACACGATACGCCGAGCCAGGACAAATGCCGAATGAGAGCTATGGGGTATATATCTTTATCGATACAATCTATGTCAATAACATATAAGTTGGAAATCGAGAAAGGAAACACCAAACCGCCAAGCGGTTATCAAAATAGTTCCCGAAAAGCAAGGCTTTTCGGGAACTATTATATTTCGGGAAGACATAATCGCTATGGGAAACAACTACTCTTCGGGCTAAAGCGCCGCCAGGCATTGAATTATACCTAAAAGCGATCCTCGACCCCTTTCTCGTGTTTCTGCACGATCAGATAAGGTTTCAAAAAGTAAAACCCGTCACAGGTAGGATTCGACATTTGTCCCGGATCGGAACCGAACGATATACAGCTGTTTCGAACTTATTAGCTCTCATCAGTGCCGTACACGGTACGCCGATCCAGGACAAATTCCGAATGAAAGCAATGGAGTATACATCTTTATCGATACGATCTATGTCAATAACATATAAGTCGAAAATCGAGAAAGGAACCACCAAACTGCCAAGCGATTACTGACATAGATCGTATCGATAAAGATGTATACCCCATAGCTTTCATTCGGCATTTGTCCTGGATCGGCGTACCGTGTACGGCACTGATAAGAACTAATAAGTTCGAAACAGCTATATGTCGTTCGGTTCCCATCCGGGACAGATGTTGAATCCTACCCGTCGCGGGTTTTATTTTTTGAATAGAAAATAGGTGTCAAGATGGATATGAAAAGCTAATTAACTAATTGATTAAAAATTATCATTTATTAGTTATTTTATTTCATGATTATTAAATAAAAATTACCAATTTACATAAAATCATACCAAATAAAATTTATTCAAAACGAATTATGGTAGTTATGTTTTGCATATTATTAGTTAAACGTTAGAATAATGAAATAATTTTATAAGAATCCTTTACTTAAAAATCCTTTATTTTTTATTTCACTTATAATCCTATTTAGTTTATTTTATGCCATCCGGGCAATTGTTGAATCCTACCTGTGGCGGGTTTCATTTTTTGAAACCTTATCTGATCGTGCAGAAACACGAGAAGAAGAAGGGGTCGAGGATCGCTTTTAGGTATAATTCAATGCCTGGCGGGGCTTTATCCCGAGGAGTAGTTGTTCCTATAGCGATTATGTGATAGCCTTGCTATTCGGGAACTACTTTGACAACTGCTTGGCGGTTTGGTGGTTCCTTGCTCGGTTTCCGACTTATATGTTACTATCTGTCATAAGTAGCCTAGAGACAGGAGTTATCGGATTATCTCTCATTTTCGGGAAAGAATGTTAAACACGCACTGTATGCATTGATACATACAACTACTTCTTTTTTCTTATTTCAATTAATTGCTTCAATAACCAAAAATATTTGTTGCTAGTTAAAACGAGAAAAGATCTGACTCTGGGACTAAAATTTGAATTTAATGTGTTTGTTTTATCTTTTCTAAATTATGCCTTTCCCAACAATCAAGCCCCCTATCGTCGTTTGCGGATTTTAAAAGCGTTACATTTTTATCATTTATTTTGTGCCTGTTCTCATGCAAATATATATATTCAGCTACTTCAGATTTTTAAATTTTATCATATTTAGAGATAACTATATGTTCCTTCAATCTAGTGTTTATTGCTCATTTTGTCTGCCCTATGTAAAATGGGTCTCACGTATGACACCAATTTTGCATTTATTTTATATATTTCCTTTTCCTTGCGGAATCAATACTTTTGACTATTGAAACAGGTAATTGAAGAAAGAAAGAAAATTATATGTGGGATTTTGTATGTGTACGTAAAGATCATATGCATGTATTTCTGTTAATGTATTTAGATATATCAGGTGGATACAAACAGGTCACTTTAGTGTATATCTTAAAGGCAAGAAAAGACAGTTTGTAAAATATCTATGCACTCATAAACTATCTGAAAATATGCTTGAAATATCATAAGAAAACGCCTGATATAAGTAAGCAGGTAAACGATCAGAAATCCTAAAGGAATGTTTGGTATATGGTTTGTAGCGACGCGTTAAATTGGCGCATTAGCAAGGATAATGAGTGTGCCTCGATAGATCAGCTGTCAGAGCAACCAACCGGCAATTCGGAGAGCCGGGTTCGATTCCCGGTGAAGGCATGCACCCTTTATCCTTGCTATCGCCAAAGTGGTGACCCCGACGTTATTCGTTGCAGTACATCAAACCTCTCTTACATATTAAATTCGCGGATTCCCATCCTATCCATCGCCCTATAGTCCAGGGGGTACCGAACAAATCGCCAAAGGTTTAAGTTCGTATTCAAACAAGTGACAACATATCCTAGTGACATAGGTAAATCTACTATCGAAATAGGCATATACAGGTACATTAAAATATTAGTTAATGTCGCTAGATATTCAGTAATGTTTCACAGAGTTTCTTATTTCATTATTTCACCTGGTGCTGTAACCAACATACATACAGGCACACTGGATGTTTCGCTGTTGATCATGTTGTCATAAAGGGTGGTTCACACGTTTGATGTAATATTCAAACGATCAAATAGGTGAAATCCAATCCGTTCATGAACTCGTCTTTAACATGTACTGCTCGTCAAGAAAAGGAATTTGTGAGATTCTCTAGGTATGCGTAGAAGAAAGAGTGAGGCAGCATTCGAAGGGAAAAGGATGCACTTTACGCGTGGCCAGATCGAACTCTGTTTACATTCATATTCAGTATACATTTATCGATATATATTCTGCAAAGGTCTCAATTCGACTCAGTAAAGACCAGGTTATTTACTGCGCACCTTGTAGGCGGTCCGATATCGCAATTTTGATACTTGTTCCTATTCTTGATGAGCTGTATAGGAGTATATCTCCGTAGTCGGTAAATCTTGCCAGATAGTGTAATTTTAATGGAATATAATAAATTTACCCACGGAGTAGATGATTTTAAAAAGTAGCTGAAGGAAAGAGTACAGGGTAATTGATTTATTATTTTTTAGTCGATATAATTTGACATATTCAACATACGGAATATAATGTTCAAATAAATGTTTCCTTTCTGTCTTCTATACAAATACCGTAAAAAAAAGGAAGACAGTCTCTTTGAGTGCGACAAATTTGACATGGAAATTTTATATATTTTACAGCGTCCTAATGTTGACATCATATTCGGTAACCAACATCAAATATAACTAAAATAAAGTTGCATTTGAACTAATATCGCGACAGGAAATATTTAGTTCACCACTCATTTCTGAATTTTGAATACGTCAAGAGATTTTGGCCGTAGAACGATAAATCAAACGGTTAAATAAACAGTTTTAAAACCTTAAAACGGACTTTTCCGCACGTAGAACATCTCTATCTCGAAATTAAGTGGCCGAGAAAAAATAAACCAACACATACATGCAGAATGTGTGTTTTATGCGACAGTTTTACTTTTTTCAAATAGTTCACTATCGTGCTTTCTCATGACCCATGGACAGGCTGGGGTGTGTCCTATCCACCTCAAAATCAATGTCGTTTGGTAGACGTCCCTAATCAGAATCAGTCGAAACCCGATCGTTCCGACACGATTTAATTGAGTGATCGTGCTATCAAAAACAATTTCTCAAATAGTCCACCATTGTGCTTTCTCATGGCCCATGAACATGGTAGAGTGTGTTCTATCCACCTCAAAATCAATATATGTCGTCTGGGAGACGTCCTCGATCAGAATCAGTCAAAACCCGATCTGTCAGACACGATTTAGTTGAGTTATCGTACTAACAAGAAATTTTATTAATGTCGATGACAACGATACACACACACATACACAAAATAGTTTAAAAACCTTTTTTTTTTGGTTTTTAGGCTAAGAAATGAAAAATAAACACTAGAAAATTATTTTATACGCTTATATTACTTTTCCGCGTATAGTTGAGTGCGGAGAAGTAAAACCAATATTTGGAAAAAAGCTAATACATAAATAATTAGTATTTTTTTATATGTATAGAAAGCTTCAAACGTGGCCGGGAATCATTTCCGATTCTAATTCCAAATACTATGACGGCAGTTACTAATTCGGTATTCTCGTGTTAGCCTTCCGCATCCTTTCCAGACAAGGAGAGTTTCTGCACCGATAGTTAACACTTGCTTATTTCGCTTCATGTATCAGCGATAAAAGCCAAATATTCTTCAATACCTTTGAATTCTACTGGAATTAAAATAATGCAAATTATCGAACGTATCAAGTTTGAACATCAGACTTGATTCGTAAGTGACAGTAAATCTTTATAAGATGACAGAGATTGTTTAGTCTGTATAGCGACTTGAGCTTGAGCTTTGATATTTATAAGAACCAGATACGGAAGTCAAGCGGTATTGGTTGAAACTATCGCAATAAAAATAACATACTTTAACTGACTACTCACCAGGGAGCCCGATATATCTCTTAGTGCCTGTCTCATCGACAAACTTATGACTTTTGTTTCAATGGTCCAATGAAGTTCACCAGTGAATGCCATCGTTTTAAATATTACGTTTTCTAAACAGCTGTAATTACGGTATTAATTACGGTCTCGGTCTTAAAGCCGAGTGTTTAATGTTTCTTGCTCATTACTTATTTGTTAATGATTGACTATTTAATACCACTGTCGTATATCAGCTCGTTTAATATAGTATTTTACAACTGACATTATTCGAATAATTAAGGTACGAAGAGAGAAAGAAGAACTGGAAACTCCTATATTGTTCGTTGAACTTTATCTATTTGGCTTCAATTCAAGATAATAGAATATAAAAAAGCTCATGTCTCCTAGGACAGAGGTTTTTTATTTTTTATTCTCTGAAGAAAAGCGCTACTGAACAAACTTTTGAACATATTTAATTGTGGAATGACAACTGAAAAATTGCCTCCATCTCGAAAACCTACGTCAATTTTGGAAAATGGAACACACGTGAAGAATAACATTCGTCGAAGTGATTACTACACCTTTTGTTGCATATTGGGAGAATTTACTATAATTAAGAAATCAGAATCGTCCAATGAGCCAACAAAACTGAAAAGTTTTGGGTATATTGAATTTGAAGATAAATATGAAGCCTATTGAATATATTAGTTATACCAGACATAGAAGACTAAAGACTTTAAAACATAGATGAATAAAGATGAAAGAATTTTCTGAATTGAAGATATTCAGAAAATGATCGTAGGAAGGGTCGACTAACCATGGGTAGAGAAAGAGCGGATAAAAATTAATCTTTTGGCGACTGGTATTTGGGTCCTCGTATTGAGACTGATTTAAAGGGTGGATTTAGTAGATACCACGAATGTGATAGATTTAGGGATAATATAAGACGGGACATAGAAAAGAAAGAAATTTCAGCAGAGATAATATCAGTCGCCAAGATACAATACCCGACAAGCCACCCTTTCCTCAAAAATGAGATTCTTATGGTAATAGATTAAAAATATAAATTCCGACATAGTTCAAGGGAATTTTTACAACAAATGTCGATAAATCAAATGTAATTTGAGTTTAATATTTCATCTCAGATGCAAAACCCAACATATCCCTTGCGGTCTTAGGTGCAGAGGCAAACATTACCAATGAACCAATAAGAGCTAAATATTTCATCACGTGATGCAGATTAATTTGGAGATTTTGTCAGTTGAATAACATGTGTGTGATGGATGTGGGGCACAAAACAATCATTGGTATGTTGAATTATTGGTTACAATTTCAAGCTGCTCCACATGTAGAGAAAATAGAGTTGCTCTGTTCGGTTGTTGGGCATTCTTATATTCCCCCGACCGCGTTTTTGGTCAAATTGAAAGATTTAAAAAAAATGGAAGTTGTTCATCCAAAAGAGTACATCAATGTGATCAAAAAGTTTGCTACTGTTCACGAAATTGGAGAAGACTTTGTAATCAGGGATTGGACACGTGAAACTCAATATGTTCTAAAACATCCAGGATATTGGCACTTTAAATTTCAACCTTAAAAAAGGAAAACCATTGTTAAAAAAATAATAATAACACCTCTTGTAAGCGGCGACGCATTTTACAGGAATGAAAATATTATGAGAACATTCAAAACCTTATGTAAAAGAGGAAAAAACATCTCCCAAATGGAACCGAAGGAATTGAAAATTGGAGTACTGATTAATAAAGACAAGAAAAAAAGTATAGCGAAAAAGTTAGAGAAATACTATGGAGAGGAATAGGAAAAAGAAGATGCTTTAATTTTTTTTTCGATAAGCTTTCCAAAATATTTCAGATGGAGGACAAGCACTCGAAGAAGAAGGTAACTGCGAAGAAGAATCAATTAACTTTGGTATTGAAAATGTATTTTGTGTTGTTCGATAATAATGAGAAATAAAAATTATTTTCAAAAGTTACACACATTTTTTTAGAACATTTCAAACAGAATTAGGTGCAAAAATCGACATATCCATCTTATTTCCCCATTTTGAGGGTCATATGGATGCTTCTGATTTCTAAACTATGATTTTCTATTATTTAAAAACAATGTTTGTCTGGACTTGTCGGGTTATGCATCTAGGCGACTGATATAAGAGGGGACAGGGATGATAAAAGTTTCAACAGTGATCTCAGCACATCTTCAGTGTGGTCGTTCTCTTTGAGGTAGCCCTTGGTGGTGTTGGTAATGTGTTGCTGGCTGAGCTCTCCCTACTTGTGGTAGACAACTTCGACCTCCTCCTGAAGACGTTTGGTGTAGTTATCCTTGGCTTCCACCTCTTTATGCATATCCATAAATCCCTATGTACCTGGTTTGAATAGATCGTCTGGTCTGTCCAACGCACCTTTGATTACAGTCGTTACAGCTGATTCCCTAAACGACAGTAATCAAAGATATGTTGGACAGACCAGACGATCTATTCAAACCAGGTTCAAAGAGCATTTGGCGCATTTCGAATATGGTAGAACAGATAAGTCCACTGTTGCCCAACATGCCTTCGAGAACAACCATAAGATAGATATTAGCAACTTAAGATTAATTAGGAATGTAACAAATACTAGACAGCTAGATGCATTTGAAAGTTACGAAATTGAAAAGTGTAAAAATTGTATGAATAGTGAGAGAGAGTCTACTTCACATAGGCCGCTTTATTGGTTAGTTACTCACGGCGCACTGGGCCGCAACAGTGACGGTCGGAGCTCAAAGAGCCGCAACACTAATTTAGGTATAAATAGGATACATTGTTTGCATAAAATTAGTTTTAATCATCTCCAGACGATGCCAATTTTGTTGGCGAAACACGCGTCGAGTGTAGCGTATAGTATTTTGTGGAAAGCTACGTCAGTGTTAACTTTTTCGGAGGCAATTTGCTACCGCGAATTTAGAATGGGGTTAATCGTCCCAAGTTTTATTATAACGATGTACTTACAATAACTTAATGGTCGTATTTTTTTAACCACCTCGTATCGAAGAGGTTTGAACATTTATATATTTCAACACCCGTCATCTTCATTTTCTGACAGCGCCGATAATTGTTTTTCTTCGTTCCCCTGTTGTTCGGGCGGGCAAATGCGAACACAGAATTAAAGAACCCTATTTAATAGAGAAAAGTAAACCTGACCTTCAGCGCATAATCTTGGGTAAACATCCCTTGTTCTTTTAAATGAAGAATCCCATAATCCCGAACCTTTATTCATGGTCTGTTCCGATTCCGTTATCGCCCCCGTTCGTTATAATTTATACGACGGGGACCCGATATTGTGTGGTTTTTATTGCGCCCAGTGTGTTCTCTATGGAGGGCTCGATTGAATAATTAGCAACTAATTAACCGAATGTGAAACCGCTATATACTGACACTGTTGACGTGGTATAGATTCTGTTTGTAAATATATGTAAATAAATACGCACGTTTCATGATGTAGCTAGAATCCCACTTGAAATTATTTCATACAGAGTCTGGCATAGCTATGGATTTATACCTTATACGAGGGGGGACCCAAAAAAAAAAAACGGGAATTTCGTCATAACTTCTTTATTTCTTAATATTTTTACACCAAATTTTGATAACCTTCAAAGTATTCTCCCTGGACCACAAAGCACCTCTGTAAATGACCCTTCTATTGTTCAAAACATTCTTTAACAAAAATAAATCACAGGGGGTTAGATCCGGTGAGTAGGGGGGGGGGGGGGTGGACAATTGGTGTCATGCCGTTTTTGGTCAAAAACAGCTTTACGGAGAGAGCGGTGCGGACCAGCGCGTTGTCATGATGGAAGAGCCAGTCGCTTGTGCGCCAAAGATCTGCCCTTTTCTTTTGGATACTCTTCCTATATCTTTTCAAAACCTCCAAGTAGAACTTCTGGTTAACAGTTTGACCCGGGGGAACGAACTCCGCGTGTACTACAGCTCTGCAATCGAAGAAACAAATGAGCACGGTCTTGATGTTTGACTTCACTTGGTGAGCCTTTTTGGAACGAGGAGAGCCAAGTGTCTTCCACTGGCTTGATTGCTGCTTTGTTTCAGGGTCGTATCCATAACACCACGATTCATTACCAGTAATCACCTTGGAGAAAAATTAAGGGTCCTCTTTGAGCTGATCTTGAAGCTCAAAACATGTCTGAAGTCGATGCTCCCTTTGCTCGCCTGTGGGAAGGCGAGAGACAAATTTGGCTGCAATTCTTCTCATGTGCAAATCTTCGAATAGAATCCTCTGAATTGAACTCCATGATATTCCAGACATCTCACAGAGTTGATCAATGGTTCGGCGACGGTCTTCACCAACGAGAGCATTAATTTTATCGACGTTGAGGGGCGTCCTGAACGGGGTTGGCTTCAATTGACATTTCTCCATTTTTAAAACGTGAAAACCAGTCGTAGACTCTAGTTTTACTTAGGGCAGCATCCCCATAAGCAGTATTAAGCATTGCAATAGTTTTCGCGGCCGATCTCCCCAACATGAAACAAAATTTCGCAGCTGCGCGTTGCTCTCGACAATCGGCCATCACGTTTTCGGCGAAATGGAAAAGGTTGTTTTACTAAAAAAATTCCCACAGACGGACTGATACACTGAAAGCGACAGAACTTCACACACTAACTCAGGAGACGTGTCCCTAACGGACACCGGATCGAATAATGAGTTTCCCCACTCTCCCTCCCCACCACAGCGCAATTACCGTCTCTTTTGGGTCCCCCCTCATACACCGTTTTCTCAATAATTAAACCTAAAATTGACCTTGTTAATATGGGAAATATGCGGACTTCGCAATGAAGTGACAGTTATTCCATTATATTTCAGAAACTGTTCTATAGATTTTCATATAAAACTAATATTTTGTTTGTGAACTAGCCACAAATATGTGAAGCCAAAATGAGTTTGATCGACTACATGGTTTTCGCGTAATCGTAATAAAAAGTTACGATTTTTTTCGATTAATATCACGTACTTTCGCACCTTGACAACGTTGCTCTACAGCTGTTCGCTTGAAGGCGGCATTATTCAAATCGTGCAATGCAAGAATTTATAGTATAGTGTGCAAGTTACCTGAAGACCCTTTTTATTGTTTTGTCATCTATTATGAATCATCATGTAATAAGTAGCGTTATATATTAATGGTATAATGCCCCATTTATAAAAATGTGCTTAGGTTGCAAACTAAAAAGATATAAGTATAATGTGAGCATTAATCTGATTAGTTGTGAATTAGAAGTCGGCTTTAATAAACCTCTCGAACTAGTCTCTGTGTTTTCGTCATCTCGTTACCCTCGACGTAACTGGCGCAGTCGCGGTAGGATCCGGTGACAGAAGAAGCTTAAGAGAAGTCTCACCGACCCGACCTGATCTAGGTGGTCTGGATATTCTCGTGGAACTGGCGGATTTCAATCCTTGCATCGGAAACCTGAACCAACCCCGGCGAAGTTTTGGCAACAGACTACACTGAAGAGGAGCTTCACCCGACCTGAACCAGGTGGTCCTGCATCCTCGTGGAACTGGCGGAAATCCCTTGTGCTAAAACTGAACCAACCCCGACGAAACCGAGAGGCTGAAGACAGTTTAACCGTAAGTCCCAATAATTCATTAAACTCCCTTTTCCTTTCTTGACGAATACGAGATCGGAATTGGTTAGGTTAAGGCAAATCCAAAAATCGAGTCAAAAACTCAAAGAAAAAATATATTTTTTCTTCTCCCTCAATTTTTATTTTTAAACTTTTAGTGTAAATTAGATTCACTTAGACCTAGACCAACCAGATTTGCTGAGTGAATTAGGTACTTAATTTTCTAGTTCATGAATAACTTGCAAGACTTAGCAGCCGCATTACCAAATTTATCAGACGACGAAGATAACAATCCTCACGTTATTCATCATCGTCCGGATCCAAATTTAGATCCATATTTAAATCAAATTTTAAATCAAATCTTAGGTAACGTTGAACAAAATTTAAATCAAAATCCTAATATGGCTCACCCTGATATTCCTGCTTTAAAACTATTTATAGACATCATACCCAAGTTTGATGGTAATACATTGTTGTTGAATGATTTTCTCAGAGTATGCGATAAGTTAATAGACTCATTCAGTAATCCGAACCCACCGGTAATTAACAGATGTGCATTTTTAGTCGAAGCGATACGATCCAAGTTAGTAGGTCAAGCGCAAATGATAGTATCGTCTCGTCTTGATATCACGACATGGGCGGAGATTAAAGAAATTTTACAGGCAAACTTTGGAGATCCCAGAGATCTTCCTAGTCTTCAACAAGACATTTTACATATTGAAATTAACAAAAATGAATCACTTTTGGCATTTGGTACAAGAATTAAAGAATTTAAATCTCTGTTAATGGCAAAATTAATACAATCAAATAAACCACTTAATGTTAAAGAAGCTCTCAGGGATGTCTATGAGCAACTAGCTTTGGACACATATGTTAGAAATCTCCCAACGTACTATCAACAATTAGTACGAGCCCGACAAATAAACAACCTTACTGATGCTATAACTTTTGTCACACAAGAGGAACAATTTAATCAGTATAAAAATAAATTGAACCATTTTAAACCGAAAACAAATCAATCATTTTCCAGACCTCAATATCAACCAGTAAATTTCCCAATTTACAAATCACCGCAACAACAATATCCAAATTATTTTAATCAAAATTTTAGAACAAATACTCCACCTAACATTCAACCTCAATATAGGCCAGCTTTCCCTACAGGTCCTATTAATGTACAGCCACGTCCCATTCCTCAAAGGTATCCGACAAACGCACAAGTTTTTGGGCAACAACAAAACCAAAACAAAAATATAAATGTATGGCGACCCAAAAATAATCAGTTCCAACCATCATACAAGCCAACCCCTATGTCTGGTATTACAAATCAATTCAAAATAAACCAACAGAGACCTACTCAATTTAGACCAAACAATCAAAATGTTAACCAACCAAAATATCACGTTGAAGAACTCTTCAATGTAAATAATGATCCGTCTCAAGAATTGCTTTATCCACATTATAATAATTCTGTAGAAAATCAGTTTTACATTCCTCCAAACTTTGATGATCAAGTTTATAATCAGTATGATGAACATAATTATAGTTTAGGCTTTAACAATGCTGATCCGTATGACCACGAAATACCAACATATAACGAACAATTTACTGACACAACAACTGACAATAACAATGTTCAATCCGACGAAAATTTTCAGAATCCTGGGCTTTCGACCAACCCAACATAACCCACGAATTTAATACAATCATTTCTCCAGCATCACTTCCTTACATTACTGTTCATGACCCTCCAATTAAACTGCTTATAGACACCGGTTGTTCTCATTCGATAATTCGTCCTAAAATAGTTGAAGATGTTTTTCCTGAAGGAATTTTTGTTGATCCAATTACATTAAAAACATGCACTGGTGATATCAACATAAAACATAAAGCTGAAGTACCTCCTTTTCCAGAATTTCAGTCATCCGAACCAATTACATTTGTCTTATATAACTTCCATGAATATTTTGACGGTCTAATAGGCATTGCTGATCTTCTAAAATATAATCTAACCATTGATATACAAAATAGATGTCTTTCGAATCCCAACTTCCAAATTCCCCTCGAATTTCGACAACCATTGGAGAATTCTAGAAAAGTTCATTTAAATTCAAACGAAATTATTCAATATCGTCTACCTACATTGTTTCCTGATGGCGATATATTAATCCCAGAAATTATAACTAGTGATTGTAAAATTCCTGAAATGGTCACAACTAGTAAAAATGGTTTAGCAGTGGTTGAACTTCATAACCTAAGCGATAAACCTATAGATGTTGACTTCTCTGATCCACTACCTTGTGAATCCCTTGATACTTATGAAATTTTTCAATGTCAATTTTCAGAAATTCTATTCTCTCCCCGACAAGAAGAAATACCTAAACTACTTCGCCTTAATCATTTAAACTCTGAAGAAAAACAGGCTATCGTATCTCTCTGTAAACAATATAATGACATATTTATGTTTCCAAATGATAAACTATCCTTCACTAATGCTGTAAAGCATTCCATTCAAACAAAAGACGAAATACCCGTCTATACCAAAAATTATCGCTATCCCTTTGTCCATAAAGAAGAGGTTCGCAAACAAATTTCCAAAATGTTAGATGATGGAATCATACGTCCTTCACAATCCCCTTGGTCAAGTCCAATATGGATAGTTCCCAAGAAATTAGATGCCACTGGTGTTCAGAAGTGGAGAATCGTTGTTGATTATCGAAAAATCAATGAAAAAACCATAGACGATCGATACCCCTTACCAAATATTTCGGATATCTTGGATAAATTAGGGCGCTGTCAGTATTTTTCTGTATTAGACCTCACAGCAGGCTTCCACCAGATAGAAATGTCCCAAGAGTCAATTCCCAAAACAGCATTTAATACAGAGAACGGCCATTACGAATATACTCGAATGCCGTTTGGTTTGAAAAATGCCCCGGCGACTTTTCAGCGAGTAATGGATAATGTCCTTAAAAATCTACAAAACCATGTATGTTTAGTGTATATGGATGACGTAATAGTTTTTTCAACATCACTAGACGAACACATTCAAAATTTAAAACAAGTATTCGAAGCTTTTAGGCAAGCTAAATTAAAAGTTCAATTAGACAAAAGCGATTTCTTATCAAAACAAGTTGAATTTCTCGGACATGTTGTAACTCCTCAAGGCATAAAGCCTAATCCAAAAAAGATCTATGCAATTCAGAATTATCCACTACCTAAAACCCAGACAGAAATCAAAAGTTTTCTTGGTTTGTTAGGTTTCTACAGAAAATTTATTGAAAACTTTTCAAAAATTACCAAACCCCTAACTTCCTGTCTTAAGAAAGGATCAAAAGTTATACATACTCCTGAATTTGTCAATAGTTTTGAAAAGTGTAAAACACTCCTATGTAATGACCCAGTATTAAAGTATCCAGACTTTTCTAAATCCTTTACATTAGTTACTGACGCTTCTAATTTTGCTCTAGGCGCAATACTTGTGCAAGAAGACCATCCTATATGTTACGCCTCACGTACACTCAACCAAGCAGAAACAAGATATAGTACTATTGAAAAAGAATTACTTTGTATTATTTGGGCCACCCGGTACTTTAGACCGTACCTTTTCGGCAGAAAATTTGTCATTCAAACAGATCATAAACCATTACAGTGGTTATTTAATCTTAAAGAACCTAATTCGAGATTAGTTAGATGGCGTCTTAAATTAGAAGAGTATGACTATACTATTCAATACAAGAAAGGTAAAAATAATCAAGCAGATCCATTATCTAGAATTGAAATAAATGCTATTGACGATGATATTGATAATTTTTCAACACTTGCTAATCCTGGCAACATTAATAATGACATTGACGATATCCTTGAAAACATGCCAGAACCCGATCCAGAAGTCCTAAACGAAATCCTTCAAACTATTGAACCTCAACTATCATCCACTAACAATTTAACGACTAAAGACTTACCGAGACAAATAAAAGGAATCACTACACCATCTGTACACAGCGTACCTAATGTGTCTACTATACACTCGGCTGATGAAAACCCCATTTTACAAATCCCAATTACAGAAACGGCTCTAAACTTTTACAGAAATCAAATTGTAATTTGCGAAAGCCCCAATGCAATATTAGACACTTGCAGTTCTAATAGCATATTTCAACCTCCTCATGTTAGACATTCTTTAACGTTCAGAACTCATTCTGCAGATAATGACGTTGTAAAAATGTTAAAATTAGTTATAAACCCACAATCTATATCTTGCTTATTTTTCAAATCTCCCGAGATCGAAAACAAAATTATTAGAGTAATTCAACAAAATTTTGATTCAAAAATTAAATTAACTGTTTCACGTAAATTCTTAGAAGACCTTTCTGACGAAACTGAACAACAAAGAATTATAAAATATAATCACGAAACTAAAACTACCCATCGAGGAATCAACGAAACTCGTATGGCCATTTTGAAACGTTACTTTTGGCCTAAAATACATACAGACGTACAAGATTATATTAATACTTGTTTAACTTGTCAAACAGGAAAATATGATCGAAATCCTCAAAAACCAAAATTCCAAATCACAAAGACTCCTACACAACCTATGCAAATTGTACATATGGATGTCTTTCATTGTGAAAAACAATTCTTTTTAACACTAATTGACACATTTTCAAAATTTGGACAAGTATATCAACTACCAGATAAAAACGCTATTACCATTCAACAAATGTTATTAACATTCATATCTCACTATGGGATACCTCAAGAAATTGTAGTAGACAATGGTCCTGAATTTGCAAACACTATATTAAAAGAATTCTGCATTCTGCACAAAATTTCGTTACATTATACAACACCACATAGTTCAACTTCTAATGCTCCTATTGAACGTTTCCATTCCACAATATTAGACAGCATTAGAACCCTTAAAATCGACCATCCTCATAAACCTCTAAGTTATTTAATAACTTTGGCAACATTAAACTATAACAATTCCATACACTCAGTCACAAAGAGAACGCCTTTCGAAATAATTTTTGGTCATATTAACAAATCAACACCATTTGAAATTTCAGAAGAACAAGTAGTCACTGATTATATTAACGAACACAAACAAATAGTTCAAAATTTATATCCCGAGGTTAATTCAAAAATAGCCGAACAAAAGCAACAAGTTATATCTAAATTAAATAAGAGACGCGAAGAACCTGAAAGCGTACAAGAAAATCAAGAAATATTTGTTAAAAAACATGACGCTGTTAGACATAAAACGCAACCACGATTTCAAAAAGCAGTCGCACAAAAAGACGAACAATTAATTGTTCAGACAAAAACTGGAAAAATCAATAAAAAACATATCAAACGCAAACGTAAAACTAATTCTAAAGAATCACCTTTGTTACAGGACACAGAACCTGAACAAGACGAAATTTTACAACTAGCCCTACGACACGCACAAAATGTTAAACAAAAACAGACTGACAGAACTCAAGATATCGATGACAATGACGATGACAATATTCCCCTTACTCGTCGTACCCCAAATTGTGATAAACCCACTAAAAAACCCATTGTACCTAGTTAAAATAAGTGATCAAACTCGCGTAATCGAACATTACCATACTTTCATACATAAAGTTCAATTACAATCTATAGAAAGAGAAATTCAAAAATTAGAACAAAATATAAAAATATTAGAAGCTGATCCTAAAATTGCAAAAATGCCCAATTTTACTCATGAAGTTAATTTTTATCTTCAGAGAGCTCAAACCTTATTTCATACTCTGAAACCAAAAAACCTTCGTTCACGAAGAGGATTAATTAATGGCATTGGCACTATTCATAAATGGTTATTTGGAACCCTTGACGATGATGACCTACAACAAATTAATTCAAAATTCGAAATATTGAATAAAAACCAAAATAAAGTCGCTAAACAACTAAACTTGCAAGCTAGCCTGATCCAATCTTTAACAACTAAAATTAATATAACATTAACTTCAATAATTAATAATCAAGAGTTAATTGCTACTCGTATTAATTATATGCAAAAGAGGCAATACTATTTCAATGTTAACGAAATTCTCCAACAGATTATAAATAACTTAAACTTGATTTGTCAATATTTAGAAACACTCGAAACAGCAGTTACTTTCTCATATACAAATTCATTACATCAATCTCTTTTGACTTACTCAAACTTATTAGAAATCCTGTCAACTCTTAAAAAATTGTATAGTAGTGATAAACTGATGAATTTTAAATTTTTGCAAACTTACTATCATTATTTTGGAGTAATAGCTAGCCTGACCACAGACGAAATAATATTTATCTTAAAGGTTCCGATCTTGACACCGTCATCCTATGAAACATTTTACTTACACCCTATTCCAATTCAAAATATAACCTATATCCCTCCAAAACCAATCCTATTGTTGGGACTTAAGGAATGGAATAACTTTGAAACACCATGTCCAATCCTGGAATCAATAGCCATATGCCAACAACTACTAAAGCCCATCTTCAATGAAGATTGCCTACCAGTCCTAGCCAAAGGAAAAACGTCTGCAAGCTGCCGCTTCACCAAAGTTCGACCCCAGTCAACAATAATCCAACAGATCGATCGTAACCATGTACTCCTGTTCCCTTTAAAACGAGAACAAGTTCGACTCTCCTGTCAGTCAACAAAACTGCAATACGTCGCAACACCCACAGAATTTACAATCCCAGATGATTGTCAACTAGAAATCAACGGTTCTGTATATCAATCTGAGAAAACATTACTGCAAAGCTCAACGCTACTACTACCAGAATTGACTTATACGCCAATTGACGACTCCAAGCCAATTCGACTCCAGTCTTCACACCTAGATGATCTGCAGTCCCTTCAGCATGCTGCCCAGCAACTCCAGCCCGTGACCTTTGAACCATTTGATGTCACATCCAGCCCTAATATTTTACTAATAACAATTTGTATAACATTCCTATGTTTAGGAACCATTTTCTGCTGCTGGAAATGCAAAATACCACAACGAGCCTACAAAGTTGTCCGACGAAAAGACATGTCCATGATCCGGTTAGATGAATCATCCTCCAAGGACGCTACGAGTCTAAGGAACATTTCGGTGTCGCCAATCTAACGATTGCCGCCATCTTAAGGGGGGAAGAGTTACCTGAAGACCCTTTTTATTGTTTTGTCATCTATTATGAATCATCATGTAATAAGTAGCGTTATATATTAATGGTATAATGCCCCATTTATAAAAATGTGCTTAGGTTGCAAACTAAAAAGATATAAGTATAATGTGAGCATTAATCTGATTAGTTGTGAATTAGAAGTCGGCTTTAATAAACCTCTCGAACTAGTCTCTGTGTTTTCGTCATCTCGTTACCCTCGACGTAACTTGCATGAAAAACATTTTATACATAAAAAATTTCAAGTAACGCTTCTTTTCATTCGAAATAAACTACTTTTTTTATTAAACTAAAAAAGCACCGTCAAAAAAAGTTTACAACTCTCCACACAAACAATCTATATTCTCTAATACGAGATGTCGTTCCTCTTCTGCAGCTCGTCTGCATCTTTCAAATGTAGCTTTATCAAGGGCTGGTCCGACTTCTCTTTCGTAAGATTTGAACAATAATTCCGAAATAGTTGGTACATTCAAAATACATCCGACGCCGGAATGAGTGGCACCTAATAAAATAAAAATAAAAATTGTAGTTCAACTGTGTTTAAAAATTAAAAAAACAAAAACGAGAATAATACCAATTACCTACGGCAGAAGAATTTACATCATAGCATCTCTTAACAGAAGTTTCTGGGAAATGATGCTTCCCATTGTCGGCTGAGGTAACTTTATCCCAGGAATTACTTCGCAATGCCCGAATGGATTGTAAACAAACCACTTCTTACTTCACTCTCGGCGCTTTTAAGCCAATAATGTTTTACATGAATGACACTTCAAATTTTACCGCAATTTATCTAAATCGATGATCCGAGATCCAAGTTCAACTTTTTTCGCGTAGATTTGAAGCTTTTTTCGCGTCATTCATTGCTTTCATCGCTTACAGACGTCGTTTAACATTTTCCCGCCTCCAAACACTTTTATGTTTTATTCTTGGGATATTCAATGCAATATTGAGGAACAACACGATCGAAAGAGGCGCATGAATAAACAAAATTACGATATCGCGATGCTGCAGACACCGAGTTTTGCGCATACATCTGTGATGCGAAGAAAGTCGGTACAATCATAGCCAAAACTATGTAGTGTATCGCAGTGCAGCGACCTATGTAAAAGTCAACAGATAGCGGCCAAACTTTAATAATTGAAATACATGCTAGCACTCAGGGGCGGCTGGTGTATAGGTGCTGCAGAGCTGCAGAACTGCCAAAAAAATTAGATATTTGTATATTTTCGCGACATAATAATTACTAAAATTTATTAATAAAACAATTTGGTTAGTTGGTGCAGCTAACCAAATTATTGCGTTAAACTCGCATTCTGCCCGCCGTCCTCTATTGAGTAGTAGACCAGATGAATTATCTGGGTCTCTACGAGAGCGCGTCGCGGTACATTGAACTGGGCCACACGAGGTAGTTCTCAGCACGGCTCGGCACACCCGTCCTCCCCCCCAACTCCCGCGACAATCCACACTTGGCGCTCGTAAATGCGCGAATCAGTGAGCTGTATTTTTTCCAGCTAAGGCAACATCAGTGAATGTTTACTCCTTCCTACTTCTCGTACAGTTGGCGGGCGTAAATCGTACCTATTTCGTATTTCGTGTTAATTTGAGATTTTAAATACTGTTTTGTGAATTTGTGTAGTGATTTATTGTACTAATTATTAATATTTATATACTGTGATAGTGACAATGGATTTAGTATATAATTTAGTTCATGTAAAGCGATTTTTTAAATACTCTTATGAAGAAAAAATTGATTTAAAAAACAATGGTAGGCCATTGCCCGATATTGTTATTGAGACTGCAGGTGTTAGCCGCGGAAAAGCATATAAACGTCAATTTAATAGAGGCATTTATTCGAAGAACTATTGGATTTGTGGGTGCAACAAAAAAAAATGCGTTATTTTGTTTTCCTTGTTTACTCTTTGGCGGTGATAAAGCATGGACGGAGGTAGGGGTGACAGATTTGGTGCACTTAACTGAAAAAATAAAAAAGCACGACTCCAAACTCCAAAATCCATCTACATAATACAATGGAATTAGCTTTATTAGGAACAACTAATATTAAAGCGCAGCTAGATTCAGCTTATTGGATAAATGTGCAAAAGCATAATGATAATGTGACAAAAAAGAGATACGTTTTGTCAAAAATTAAAAACTGCATAAAGTTTTGTGGGGCCTTTGAACTGGCGCTGCGAGGACATGACGAAACTGAAACCTCTCAAAACCCGGGGATATTTCGTGGTTTGATAAATTTTTCTGCTGAGCTTGATATAACTTTAAGCGAGCATCTACAAAATGCTTCAGTATTTAAAGGAACCTCTAAAGAAATACAAAATGATCTTTTAGACTGTATATCAAAAGTATGTCATGAAGAAATAATTAAAGAAATTAACAAACCTTCATTTTTGGCAGTTATGGCAGACGAAACAACTGATGTATCTTCAAAAACTCAGTTAGTGGTAGTTTTAAGATATATTCTCGATGGTGAACCGATTGAACGTTTTTGGACATACCTGAGACCTACAAAATGTGACGCTGAAACTCTTTCGGAAAATATTTTAAGTGTTATAGACCCTTTAGTAGAAAATTCACCTTACAAGCCTTTTCTCTTAACCAAAGAATATGACTGCAAACATGAATGTTCTTCAAAAAGGTATTAAATTCCAAAAAATTTTCTCGTGAAAGTCTATATTTTTGTATAAACGCATTTTACATAAAAATTCTGAAGTTTCAGGAAAACGCGTGACCTTGAAAATTTTCAAAATTTTCTTTGGCGCTATTTTTTTGCGGTCCCTACGGCGCCAGTACTTTGGATACGTTTGAAATTTGCACGCGGACGGCCAATACCCTAGGATCGGCCCTGTGCAGAACACCCGTTTCATTTCATCACGAGCCGCCACTGCTAGCACTACCTTAAATCGACGCATTTTTTTATTTTACGTGTTATTTATCAGTAGCAAATTTTCAAATCAAAATATTGTACCTGTAAATTGTTGTTCTAGAACCAATCTCCTTATTCGTTCACGAAACTACCAAACATGAAACACTCTCCAACGCTTAATTTTTAAAATAGATATTAGTTGGTGGTGCTTTAGCAATATAATCAGCAGCCTGAAACACTACACCAAAGAAAATTAAAATTAACTGATAGCATTAAATTGAAGGCGGGTCGCTTAAAGACTGCATATCATAAAAACGTACATTATCAAACATAATATATTTTAATTTTCTTGTACTCTGCCGGCAACTCATTACGCCCGAACGTAATTTAATTTCAATCTTCTCGTCTTTTCAATATTATTTCCTGGTAGCTAATTACACACCGTATTACACGCGAACTTTAACGAACGCAGTCGTAAAAATTACATTTCGTATCAGAAATGGGAGGCTGTACTAAAGTGGAGAACAGGGCTCATATTGACAGCTGCTCGATGGAGACTGAGAGAAAAATTTCCCTCCGTCCTAAAAAACTCCTCAATTAAGTTACCACTAATTAACATTTGTCCTACAGGCATAAAACATTATCTTGGTCTCATTCTTTCACTATCGTAGGCTATGTTTCCGTACTTGAACAATAGATGTTTCAGAACTGTTGTAGGTATCTATTTTGCAAGAGTTTGAACACTGAATTGTAAAGAGTTATTGAAGAATGTGCAACTACAATATTAGAAATGTTACGAGTAGAGTGCTTATACCGGTTGGGAGTCCTCCCCCCACCACTTTCTATGACGTCACATTTGACATTGAGGGGGTCACCCCGGTCAAGGTCAACTGTGATGTCATAGAAAGTGGTAGGGGAAGGACTCCCAACCGGTATAAGCACTCTACTGTTACGAAATACTTTTGTTAGCCATGATAAGGTGCATAAGCTTATGCGTGGAACAAGGGTGGTTAATTTGGTTTCTTGTCAATAAAAGAAAAAACGTTATTAGCCTTTCATTTTATTGTCACACATAGTTTATTATGAGTTAACTCGGGGAAAGTGTTCGAACCTTCTAAGCAACAACAAAAACAGGACACCAGTTTTCTACGAATATCGAAATATTACACGTATCCAGACGCGCGTTTCGTCAACCAAGTTAGCATCATCGGGAGATGGTTAAGATTCTTAAAACGAGCGTCGACAAGCGTGTAATCTTTCGGTGTTCGTAGAAAACTAGCCTCATTTTTTTATTATATATCTAGAATTAATGACAATTGCAACGTTTTAATGATGTTAAAATAGCACGTGGCTTGTCAAATTGTGACAGAATTATGTCAATAGAATGATATAATCTAAGATAAGACGGACGTAAGGATCTCGGTACATACTTCGCTATGTAGTTAGAGGAAAGTTGTTTATATATTTTTTAAAATGTTATGAACCACAATTTTTCAATGTTCCTCCATTCCTTCTAGTCACTTATTTTAATAGGATACGTTTATGTATGCGGTGTTCAAGAAGTTCAAGATTCTGTATAACCCAGCTCAGATAAAACTTTGTTTGAATTTTTCTTTCGGACGGAAATCATACACCAATTTCTTGCATCGAAGTAGAAGCAGCCTTCCGGTATCTGACAGGCAAGAACAAGATGTGTTTGGTATTTAATTTTGATGTACCTATATGTATGTATGTATGTCTCAATTACACTACACAATCCACTACATACCATCACAAAAAGTGCTATTGTTTCTTTACGGAAATCTCAGTTGCATATGAACATGATTAGTACTCTATGACGTCATCTTTTTTATATTATGTTGCTTTGTTCACAAATTTACTATATAACCATACATTCCTACTTATTCAAGCCAACAGTTTGCTTGGTATAATGGTTTTTAATAAAAGACTTTCCTCACCGATTCTGGTGTACCTCAAAGCTCGAACTTGGAGCCACTCTTATTCATTAATGGCTTGCCTGTAACTCTACAATCGAACCATCTTTTTGAGCTGATGGCCTAAAGTTATTTAATTGATGACTATTTAATTTAACAACTTATCGATGTTGCGTCTACTTGGTGTTTGAACAATAAGCTTTCAATAAATATTAAAAGTGTAAGTTCATTTATTCTAAAAATGATCATTATCATGTTACTATTCTTTTAATAATACAGTCTTACCGCGCTGTAAAAACTTTAAGATCTAGGTGTCCTTTTTTGATGATAAACTTTTTTATATTCTGACTGTATTCATCAAATAACTATGAATGGACATAAAGTTTTAGGATTTATAATTAGAAGTAAAACATGTTATCTAACGATGAAGAAAAAAAATATTGGTTGGATTTAGAGAATCATCGAGTTGATATCAAATTATTATTTACGAATCTCTTAAAATGTTGTAAAGACTCCTCCTCCACTTGTCACATTCACATTTTCCTAGTAATATTAGCAGCGTTATTGGCGAATAGTTTCTCGTGTTCGTCAATAATATTGATTTCCATCGGAACAATCTGCCTTCCAAAGCAGATTGGAAAAAAATATACCTTCCTTTTCTCGACTTACGCTGAAAATAGCCAAAAGAAAAATAAAAAAGAAACTAATTTGATCCTGTCTCTATAAATAGGACTTAACAATTCCTTTCCAGAATATTATTGATTCGCCAAAAAATGGGGTACTCGGGAGATATCGCAGGCAGCAAACTTCTCTCCTGGCCTTCACTAAACTCGTTGATGTTCATTTGGTGAACCAAGGACTTACTTTTATTTCGTCTGAAAACAACTTGCTTCCAGTCATCAATGGTCCAATTTATGTGCTTGAAGGATTGTAGAAAATATACGTCTCTTTTCTGAACTATGTTAGGATGAAAAAGCCAAGAGAAAGATAAAAAATCAGCTCATTTGATCCTGTCTCTATAAATAGAAGTCATAAATTTGTCAAGCGGCAGTATTATTATCAATTTATTGACATCAGAAAACGTCGACACAACTTAACGATGGATGGCGCCTGAAAGAAAGTAACAAATTACCCTACTTGATGGCAGATGGCGTACTTCATATGGCGACTTAGCCAATGGTTGTGAAGTATATGAAGTGTGGCATGGGACCGATGTAGATGAAAATTTCACCAAAACTAGACGTAAATAGTTTAGGAGGCACACAATTAGAATTACTCTAGATTAACTACCTTATTTCAACTTTAAAATCATTAAAAACCTCCCTTGATACCCCGGTTAGAGCCTTGACCGACGTACGTGTCTCAGTCTTCAATTTAGCGTCCCACCAGAACAAACAAACCTACTTAACGCCATCACAAACCCCGGAAAAAGTTAAATTAAACCGGTGTTATAGCTCACAGTTTAATGCGGAAAGTTCTTGACTCCGCCGAAGTTACAGCCACTCTTGGCGGCTTGTATATTGAAAACATTTTCACTTATTTAACCAGGAGTTATTTGTGGTTTCTTCGGATTTGCGAATCGGAAGGCAAACACGATATTCCCGATAAGAAAATGCGGGCGCGCCGGCTTAAGTTTGTTAAGCAAACAGAAACGGCAGGAACGTATTGCCAGGAATTACTCGTAGATGCGGCTTGGTAATGTGATGGATACACCTGCGGAAATGTAACCTTATAGAGGGTATGTATGTAGGTAAAATGAACTGTAAATTCAGAAATCGGATACGAATGTAATCGCCGTCGATTGTTAGATTGTACACGGTGTATTTATTCTACCGATTTCCAATATTGCTTTTTCTCTTTCCGTTGCAGGATAATTTTTTTAATTTACTCGGTTTCGGTTACGTTAACAAGAACGGCTTAGAATAAAAATTGAAACGCTTTATTTGCTAGGGTCAAACAAACCCCTGGAAAATATTAAACATATCAGTGAAATTTCACATTATTACTTTTATTTTTTCGAAGACTTAAATCATAGTACCTACGTGATATTATAATTAAATAATTTCAAATAATGTTTAACACGTTAGAATTATGTTATCAGGAAAATCAGGAAAAACATGAATGAATAACAGAAGAACAATAATATCAAATGCATTAAAAAATTGTGTTGATAAAAAACTTTAGCAAACAAAATTCGAGGTGAATTTTAATTTAGTAGCATATGGATCTTCCCTTAGCTTCTTTTATCACTGCTTTCATTCGTCTGGGCATGTTATTGATCAAGTGATTTCCTGAAAGTATTCTCCCATTCGATAAGAAACATTTGTTATCCTAAGAATCATGAGGACAGGTATGTGGTGCCTATTGATCATTTTAGTGCATCCAATAGATGCTCTGTGGGGTTAATATCTTGGCTTGTTAATAGCCAGTCCATAGTTGGAATATTCACAAATCGAAGCTATTTCAGTACCTCTCTAGCCACGAAGTTTTCAATGTTCATGACTTTTGTGTCTAATACTGCAAACACATACACGTACCTAAGCCAAAACCTAGGAAAGCACTTCAATTCTTCTTTTGATTCTATCTCAAATATATTCATGAAGAGACTGGCAATGAAATGTGACATAGAGTTACCCATGGCTGCCCCTTCACGTTGTTCAAAAGGAACCGTTATTAAATTGGAGACAATTCTGTTTCATGTTATTTTGTTTGTAAAAAAAATTGCATAAAACAAGAACTGGAGTACTTCGCTTGGGTTTGACTTAGGAACGTGGATAACATGTTCGTAGTATTTGACGTGTAAGTCATGACCATTGATAACTTCGATTCCAAATTAAATAACCGTCACTAAAATTCACATATTATGAAGTTGAAGCCAATGAGCAATTACCATTTTTAGATGTACTGGTTAGTTATTAGAAGTGAAAGTAAGTTAGAATTTGACATATACAGAAAAGACACCAGTACTCTCAGATTCTAATGATTCCCACCATTGTGCTCGACACAAAATGGTGAACCTCCATCGCCTACTAAGCTTTCCTCTCAATAAAGATAGGTTTGAAACAGAAAAATCGCTAATCAAGGATATAGCTGAGTGTAATGGATATTCTGTTGGTATAGTTGAAAATATTATTAGGAACCGCAAATTTAAAGAAACACTTCGAAATTCCTCGACCATTCAAACTGAAATGGAACATCCAAAAATAATGTATCTATTCCTTACGATCCTCGATTCACCCGTGGTATTAGTAAGATGTTTAAACATATACGGTTGAAGGTATATGTCACTCATCGAGAAATAAATTTAAACAACTTTTAGACAACCCAAAAGACAAAATTAACACAAACGGCAGGTCGGGTATTTACAAAATCAGCTGTAATGATTGTAATCAAAGGTATGTTGGACAGACCAGACGATCTATTCAAACCAGGCTCAAAGAGCACATGGTGTATCTCAAATATGGTAGAATAGATAAGTCCAGTGTTGCCCTACATGCCTTCGAGAATTATCATAAGATAGACATTAGCAACTTAAGATTAATTATGAATGTAACAAAAACTAGATTTGAAAGTTTAGATATTGAAAAGTGTAAAAATAGTATGAATAGTGACAGAGGACCTATTCCACATAGCCCGCTTTATTGGTTAGTTACTCACGGCTCACTGGGCCGAAGCTGTGACGATCGAACTACGTCAATTTTATATCATGTACGTGATAATAGATATTATAAATCATAACAGATCAGCGAAGTATGTTAAGGAATTGTTGTGACTGATTGTGTGTTGTTTGAATAGTTGTGACTAATTTTAAACAACCTTCCTAACCCTTCTTCAAAGGAGAACAAAGTTTGTTCTCCTTTGGACAACTGATTTTAAATAACCCCAAAGAAAATGGCTTAGAAAATTTTAATATTGCTGACGTTTATTAGAATATAGCTTTTCAGTGATGTACGTTGGTTTCCAGGAGCTATTTTTTTTTTCTTTTTAGACATGATACTGTATGTATATATTTTTATAACACTTTTTCGACAATTACAATAATACGACTTGCAGGTATTCTAAATAATAACTGAACTACTAAGATAAAGAGTGTTGAACATCATTGAAGATGATATATATTAACACAAAAATTGTGAACCCTTTAACATTGAGAGGAAAGGTAAACAACATAATAGACAATCAAACCAATAACCGTCAATAGCAAACAATATTCTAATCGATCAGCGAAGGCTCTTAAGGAATTCTGAATGGCGTACGGGGTATTTTTTCAAGAGGCATCCTAATTGGGTCTTTTGAACAGCCATCCTAACTCTTCTAGCGAGGTTTGGTTTTATCAACAATTGGCTTCAACTGACCCCAAGGAAAATAATCTACAGGATTTAAATATGGATGACGTTTATTAAAGCTGATCCTGGAAGATAAAGTTTTCAAGCTTACTCAAGGACTACTATAGAATTTGACCGTTTCTATTGAATCGATTAATAAAGCTTATTGCAATCAAATTTGCATCAAATAAAGTTAAATACACCAAACGATGGTGAGATTTGGATAATGTTCATTCTACAAACGAAATGGTTATATCCGGATTAAGGTTCATTATGATTATTGTAGGATAATATCGCAGTATCAATTCCTGGGTTTCGGAACTTTCACATGTGGGATAATTTCGATATAATGGCAAACGATAGTTAACTTTGAATTTGAATTATAAATATTAACTGTATATCGCTACTGCATTGTTATAAATGATCCGTAGAGTCCTATAATTAGGGGATAAAACGTAGTCCGCTGAAAAGCGGTATTAGAGGTGCACTCCCGCAGAGGGATTATCGAAAGTAATGTTGAATATATCAAAGGTAATTACTTTATATCTACATGAAATTAAAAAAATGTTTCAATAATTGTGCGTGGTAAATTTGTCACAAGGGATTAACAATTTAACTATGCTCTTAATATGACACGTATATATTTTATACAGGGTCCATCAGGGAGATATAGTGTTGAAAAGAACGACACGAGCTTATTTTTGAACGAATTTTAAAACTTATTGCTTTTATACATTAGTCGTGTATTGCCATTGAAGAATATATAACATAAGTCAGCTCCATACTCCTTTCGAGCATATCCGAGGAATCCTTTCAATTTTGTGCGTTGTGGTTTCGGAAATAACTTCAAGAGTTCGCGGTTTGTCTATATAAACTTTACCTTTTAAGTAACGCCATAAAAAGTAGTCACAAGGTGACAGTTCTGGTGACCGAGGAGGCCATCCCACATCCCTACACAACGAAATCAGGCGCTCACGCAATCGTTCCCTTAAAAAGTCCATGGTTCTCCTTGACGTATATCAAGTCGCCCTATCTTGTTGGAACCGAACTGTGTTGAGGTTAATACGTTGTGGCCTTAGTTCTGGCAGTAAATAATCACGCAACATGGCGAGATAGTGATATGTGTTAACATATGCTATTCGTTCATTTTCGCGAAGAAAATACGGTCCGATAATGCAAGCTCGAGATACCCCACACCAAACACTTACTTTCTCGGAGTGTAGAGGTTGTTCATGCAGTTATTGTGGATGTTCGGATGCCCAGTATCGAAAATTTTGTTTGTTTACCATCTCCGATAAAGTTGGGAATTGGTGTGGGGAGAGGGCACCCTCGGTTAATCCCTCTAAGACTGAGGTGATGGTGTTCACCAAGAAATATAAGTGGAACAAAGCATGTCCGCTGAAACTTGGTGGCCAAGAACTAAACTATAATAGCGAAATAAAATACTTAGGAGTAATCCTGGACGGGAAACTGGCATGGGGAAAACATCTAAGTCACATATGTTCCAAGATCACAGCAACACTTTGGCAACTGAGGAGAGCCATTGGTAATAGCTGGGGCTTGAAACAGGAAACCATGAAATAGATGAGGCAATTCTCAAACCCAGACTGACGTATGCAGCACTGGTCTGGTGGGAGAGAGACTGTTTAAAGTCGGAAGCCAACCGACTTAACAAGCTAAGAGGATTGATTCTTAGAAGTATAACCGGAGCCCCAAGAGCAACACCGATCGAGGCGATGGGGATACTGACAGGGATACCACCTCTTGATGTCATCCTGAAAGCGGAAGCCGCAAAGGCAATGCACATGTTGGGAAACATGAGTAGGAAGGTAAGGGACCTGAATAGACTCTCAAGAGAACTAGCTGGGGAGGGACTCCTATGCATGTCCTCTGACAGTACAGGTGTCCACTTCTTGTTTGAAAAGAAATATAAGATCACGCTCACCAGTAAGACCGACTGGATGGAGGGTCGAGCTGGATTGCCGCTGAATGGAGACATCTGGTACACGGATGGAGCCAAGAGTGGGAACAGAGCGGGTGCGGGGGTGTATAGGCGACGCGACGGGATAGGTAAAACCTTCCCCTTGGGCAAATACACTACCTCACTCCAGGCCGAGCTAGTTGGAATTACATACGGTGCTCTGGGGGCCGACCAAAATCGGATCCAGGAGAAGGTATGTATCTGCTCGGATAGCAGGGCGGCGTTGGCAGCCCTGAATTCAGCAACGACAAAGTCGAAGCTGGTCTATAATTGCTATGAAGCATTGAACCACTTGGCAGGGAAGGGACTGGTGGAACTCTTATGGATACCTGGGCATAATGGCATTAAGAGAAATTTAATTGCAGGTCACCTTACCAGAGTAGGGACCAGAAAAAGCCTCTATGGACCAGAACCTGCAGTGGGAATAAGTCGGAATCTGATCAGAGACCGCATCAGTGGCTAGGAAAGAGACCAGCATAACAAAAGATGGAGGAGAGTAACGGGTTGTCGAATAACCAAACTCTTCATCCAATACTCAGAGATTGAGAAACGGGCCCAAGAATTCATTAAATTGAACAGGCACAAAGCTAGAATCCTGGTGGGAATCATAACGGGCCACCATAGTAGCCCGAATGCATATAAGCACAAGCTGAGGCTGACTGACAGCCCGGCCTGCAGATACTGTAAAGAAAACGCGGACCACGGTTCATCTTCTTTACACCTGCCCCGCACTGGAAGAGAAGAGGTATCTTATATTAGGGACCCCTGTTATCCTAGAGGAGGCGAGGCTTAAGGCGGGGGACGTGCCTAAATTGCTCCTTTTATGGGATAGAATTTTTGGATGCTGACACGGATAAGCGGGGATCGCCAAGGGACTACCGATCAGTGGCTGATAAGGCCCAAACCTATATAATATAATAATAATCTGCGATAAATGAAAATGAGTTTTGTCACTCATGAACGAAACAATGCTGTCGGCCAACAATTCCATCATCCCTTCTGCGAACCTATGTCGTCTCACAAAGTCATTTTACTGCAATTTTTGGAAAACTATAATTCTATTTGGATGAAAATGAAGATCCAGTTGTAAAATTCTGCGAACTGAGCTGTCTGATATTGCAAAAGTGCAATCGTGACATACGACTGAACGACGAGGGACGAAATAAGTGACATCCATTTTTTTGCAACTTTAATACTCTTTTTAATAAGGCTACACTAGCTTTTGTTTGTATTAATAGAAAATAAGATAAAGTCTGTGGTCAAAATGTGTAATCTGTGGTAATCAGCTGTTTGAGTTCTTGATTGTCGATTGTTTATTCAAAGCTATTGAGTTATTTTGCAAACAACTGGAAACAGAATTAAGTTGCTGTAGAGAAATTTTCGGGAGTTTACAGGCAGGCAATGAGGATGAGAGGGAAGATGATAAAGGAGGATGTCAGGAAGATGGACACGACGGAGGTTGCGATTGTGAGGAAACAGACATTGAGCTCAGTATATAATGAAAGCACTGGTGATTTTTTATTCTGAGAGAGAAGCGACTCATTGTTTCTTTTTCAGATGAGACTGTTTTTATGTTCTATGATCAATAAGTTTATATAAAACTGCAATAGAAATAGATTAATTGCATCCTAGTGGCAATGAAAACGTAATAATTTCACCGTCGCAAACTAAACGACATAATTGTATTTTTAAAATTTAAGTATATTCGGTTTTATTAGAGATAGGAATCTGGATTTA
This sequence comes from Rosalia funebris, assembly GCA_037954035.1. Lineage (NCBI taxonomy): Eukaryota > Metazoa > Arthropoda > Insecta > Coleoptera > Cerambycidae > Rosalia > Rosalia funebris. Next base: position 6,330,945 of record JAZFAV010000016.1, read on the forward strand.
AGATATGTCAAATAAAGCCACAAAGTCCATATCGGTAAATAAAAAACCACTCCAAAAGCACAATGTAAGTATATCACTCAGTCCTTTGCTTCTCTTGTAAAACGGTATAATTACACGAAATTATGTAATTATACCGTTATGTTCGCCAAGTCCTCATATGGCATATATTAAAAAAAAAACGTAACAATAAATGATCTGCTCATAAATGAGTTAGTGACAAGTTGCGGTCTGTCAGTAAAGCATAATCGCCGGTCTAGAAAGTTTACTGCCTCTACGAATATTGGATACGAAGGGTTTAAACAAGGAGTTAATAACTATATGATTATTTATATACAATCTGTCACAATATAGCATCGGCAACGAAACTAATACTAAACTGAGAGCAGTTGGAAAACCGGTTGCGGTCTCACAGCAGGGATTAGGTACTCTGAGATCAAACACGTCCTGGCTGTATCCTTCCGTATCGGCGTCCCTAAGAAGCAGACTCATCGACGAAGACACAGTTCATCAAAGCAACCATTGGGCGCGTAATGGCCCCTTAACGGCGGCGGCGCACCTCCGCTACGGCCCCGCCGTCGGCCCTTCTATCAAAACTTCGAAATAAAAATTTCTTGTAAATTGGCTTTGTCAAGTTTTTCGGTGTGGAGTTGTTCCCGCGAATCTCGCAGGGAAGATTCCGGAATGTTTACAGATGTCTGGCGAGAGGGCGGCTGAGATTATTCTTTTAATTTATGGCTTATATTCGTCTTTTTGTTCGGTGACGTTTTTAACTTAGGTAGTCATTATGGGACCGCCTTGGCGGTTTATATCGACGCTAAGAGATACACTTTATTGCCGAACTTCGTCGGAACACTTCTTTTAATTATCTTCTGAGGGAGTCAACTCTCCCGATGAAAGGCTCTTTTATGCCGCTTTGAAAGGTCTCAGTGTTAAATATACGACGAGCTCTTTAAATTTTTGTTTATTTATTAATGTATTTGCTTAACAACTGTTTATCCAGTTATAGGGTAAATTAGATAACGCAAGCCATAAAATCACTTTATTACAAGTATCTGAATAAACGTAATCTAGTTGACTGCGCGACTAAGCCATATTCATGACTGGATGCCTCGAGGTAGCGAAGCGAAGTAGGAAAGTGAGGAAGAGTTAAACCGAATTATACTGAATTCCTTGTACCTACATCCATTCAAATATATCAAGCCTAAATGACATACATATGAGGGCTGACCTAGAACATGTGTCCAATCTTTAACTAAAAAAGAAAGTATTGAACCGTATATCTAAAGCAGTTGAAGTTTCATGTGAATTTCCATTTATTTGACTATTTCTAGTTGTGGTATTTCAACTTGATTGAGACTCGAGCAATTACCTTTCATGAGGGTAAAGGGTATGTATGTTATGTGACATATTTTAATTCATTAATATCAACAGCATTTATTGCTGTATCATGGACTACCGTGCCTATATCTTCTTCAGACTTCACCATGTCAGATTTACATAACACATAGATTTATCTAATATTTTGCTAACTCTTTAATAATATAAGATACATTACTACCAAATGACACACTAATTTTTCTACTATAATGCGGAAGATTCGCATTACTACCCATATCAGCGCCTGCAGTAAACTGATACCAACTAAAAAGGCGGGTTACTGTAAATTATTAAATATAGTTTTCAATTCTCTAAAATGCAATAATAAGTCCCTACATGCCACAAACCTCATAGTTTGAAGTATAACTTGATGTATAGTAAATAGACTATTCTTTCAGTGTAATTGTGATCACAGTTTATAATGTGAGAACGTCATTTGAATAATAAAAATTTTCGTTTTATTTTTCTGATTAATCCTCATTTATATTAATAGAGCAGCGATTCAACCTAACAAAAACAAATTTGCCAAAAATTAAATGTTTGAGGTGATATTTACGAAACCACAAGAACGGGTTTTCACAAATATAAAAAATGGGGTTTCTGATTAAAATAACATTTTTTTTTAAGATCACAGCTTCTAGAATAAAATCAAGTATTTGAAAACTATATCAAAAAATTTAATTGCATGTATTCTTCGAAAATAAAATTAGTAACAATTTGTATATATTCCCAAATGTAGGTATTATAAATTATTTATGCAATTGACAATTTATGAAACAAGGACTAAAAAATTATTTAGGATCCATGAGAGAATTAACGATTAGCTGAAATTATAAATATCAATCACTATATTCTGTTGTACAGTTATAGCCCATTAAATTGCTAAATGCAACGGGAATATGGATGGTATATATGTTAATTAAATTGATGAAATTAATATTTAATGTTTGCCATTTAAATAAATGCCAAATTAACAAAAATTATATCTTTAATTTTGCAAACATAATTAATTTAATTAACTATGCATTATAGATATAGTTATAATTAAGTTGTTTTCAGAGTGTACTTAAAATATAGTTCTCGAGCGTAGATTACTTTATTAATTACTAATGCCTTCGATGTATTTTCTTAATACCATTTTTAAGTTTGTTACGTTAAAGTAATGTATTTTAGTCTAAGGATACAAAATGTATTTCCGCACATTGTTAATCTAATTTATATGTTTATCTCCAAAGATTAAGATTTCCAAAAGTTTAGTGTGTCAAGATATTAAAAAAAATATCATGTGCAGCACAGTACACGTGATAGAAGTGAATACTTCTTTAGAATAGAGAATGAGAGAGATTAAGAGTGAGAGATTGAAAGAGAGAGAGAGAGGGAGAGAGAGAAAATGAGAGGGATAATTTGAAAAGAAATATAACAATATAAAATTTGTGTAAAAATATTCGGTTTATTCATTATCTACACTATCATCGGCTGGTGGTTCAATTGGTAATACTGATATGATTGGTTTGTGATAACTAAAATATGAAATATACGTTCGTGATTCGATATTTTCTAGATAACGTGTAAAAATTGCATCTATTGTTGTTCCGGATTTTGTTGTTGATTCTTTGGGATTTTTATTTCTAAGCAGACCAAGTGTTTCTCGAATAAAGTTAATCAACGTCAAAGAATCATTGGATCCGAAATTTACATTGAAATCTCCCCCGAGAATCAAAGGGATTTTGTCTTCGCCTCTTCCAAGTGCATTTGCACCTGTGTGGTTGTAAACCAGTAGGGAGCGGCGATTGAAATATATTATATCTTCTAGATTTTAACAAGTTAAACCGTTCAAGGATATTATCAAATAATCACAGAACACGGATGGATGTAAATAACGTAAATAATTACAAAACACAATGATAAATATTCGGTACACACGCATGCTGCTTCAGGTGTTAATATATAGTGTCTGGACGCGTACATCTATAACGCGCGCATGCGCGACAATAGGGAGACGCGGATAGCCTAAACTGAGATATATGATGTATAGCTCTCTTTCTCTTTCTCTCTATGTTATATATATATATATATATATATATATATATATATATATATATATATATATATGTGTGTGTGTGTACTCTGTCTTGTAACGAAGCCTGTGTTTTAGGTATACCAAATGTATAGCTCTCGTTCTCCTTCTCTCTACGTTATATCTTCTATATCGTTTTTTCTCTCTCATGTAACGAAATCTGGAAATGTTACATTTCTTCCAATTCACTCTCCATTCTCGTCAAATATCAGAACGCCGCCAAAGAAGTATTCACTTCAAAAAACACAATATTTAATATATGTGTATACAAACTGAACAGAGTAAATAGAATATTCATATCAATTACCTTCCACAATTAATTTAAACAGATACGGTAATGTTGATGAAACAAGGTTATAGTGATAAGAGGGGTTCATATTTTCAGATTGTATGTAGAATAGCGTGATAGTTTCTAAAATTCTATGAAGGTAATAAAATTCTTATTTTAATTCCCCATTTACATTTTCTATTACTTTTATTACACTTCGTAATATGACCTGTTAAATTTAATAGATTTTCGAAAAATAGTTATTTTCAATTAGCTTCAACTTTTTTCTTTAAATTTCGAATTATTTTAAACTTTCACAAAAATTTATTCATTATATTCTTAAAAAGTCCTGAAAATGTGAGCTTTCGAGTTAGGCGAAAAAACATGCTATCAGGTTGAAATCAATCGGTTAAATAGACTCAGAGAAATAAATTTTTGAAAATTGTTAGATTTAATATTAAAAAAAAATTCTCCTGAAGCCAAATCGCTGATCCAAGTGCGCAAAGTTTCATCGAAAAGTAATGGATGTGCCCATATGTATATGATAGTATTATTATAACCAATATTATATCTATATTGATTATGTTATTGTTATTTTTTTTAACAACGAGATTTATAAATATTTTGCAAGGAGATAAATAGTATGAATACTATGGTATATTCACTGTTACTCTTTGTAGTAGTCTTAAATACATTTACAACAAATCAAACCACGTTCATTGCGGTTAAAATATAAAATCAAATAGTGCTCTGTTCACTTGAGTTAACACATATCTCTATTAGATTATTATAACTTATCAACTTATGTTAGATATTTTTTAATAAGCAACCAGAAACTTACTTATATAACTTCTGCAGCTACACAGCAGTTACGTTTTATATTTTCAGCAGAGCGAAAAATGTGAAATGGCAGAGCAAGTAAAAGTTACGACAGAATTTATGATACCTTCCTTATATGCAATAATTTAAGTTTATCGGTTTAAAACTTTGGGTGTAACAGACCTTCGAACATTCAACTGCCTTATCAATATTGTTGGAGTTTCTTGGGTATGATATACTGTACGTTGCGCGTATTAATAGTCAGCGGAAATAATGTATTTTCCTGCTGTGTTTACCGAACAGACTGTATTACTTTAGAAGGTAAGGTAAAGCAAATAGATAAAATAAATTAAATTAATATTACACACGGTGATGTAGATTTTGCTCTGTAAACCTTAGAATTAATAGGACTCATTAAATTAATATATAGTATTCGTATTGTATTTTTTTTCTTATTTGAATTCTTACATACAAATACCTACTAATATAATTTTAAGTACAGAATACTGTCTTGATTTTGGCCATTGGAGTTAATGCTAATTTCAATAATAAATAAACATATAGATTCTGTGCTAAAAATATTACTTATTGTTATTTGTTTAGAACAAATAGGCATGCAAACAGACTGATATATTTAGTTCTATTCAAAGAAATTAAATGGATGAATTAAAATTAAATCATTATAATATTCAGAAAATAATAATAAATGCAATTGTTGTTGCGTTTTCTTTTTTGTTGCAATGTAATGTGGTTCTATGGATTCTTATTAAAGAAGTAATAAAAGATCTGATAAAAGTGTAATTCCTTTTAATATATTTACTCCAAGAATGTTTAAGTGAAAGCAAATTAAAATCAAAATAATGTATCAGAATTTCCTGAACAAGATAATTTAATATTATTTGTGATTTTTGTATAGGGTGTGTCAGTTGGAACTATAGTATTTGAATTGCATGCCATTTGTGTTCTGTCAAAGATAGGACGTCAATATTTAACGACAGTCATCTATGAACTATGCGACGTTAACGTACCTCGATTAAAATTTAAAATTTAAACAATGAATAATTTGTGTAAAACTATTTTATCAAAGTGAGCGATCGTTTACAGTTGCATTAAGAAAAATTCGCACAAAATTAGGACAAAATAAAGCGCCTATAGAGTTAACACTTCGTAACTAAATCAAGAAATTTTAAGTGATGGATTTTGTTGTTGATCAGGCAGCACCAATACGTCCTCGTCGTGGTCGGCCAGAGGAAAATCTTGCTGTAGTGGAAGAAAGTGTATGGGAGTATCTAAGCACATCAATTCTACTTCGTGCACAACAATTGAATCTGTCAGGGGACACCACGCATCGGATTTTAAGGACAGATTTGCATGTGTGAGCATGTTACAATTAAAATTTACAGTCACAAATAAAATTCAGTTGTCACAATTAAAAGTTACAGACCATTTAAAACGTCGTACATTTGTTAATGGGATGTTAGAAAAGAAAGAAGGTGATGCTGTTTTTTTATATCTAGATATCAGCAATAAAAAATACAATATTTTCTATAAGCTAATTTCATAAAGACAAATGAAAAGAAGGTCTTTAGTTGACGGGATGAGGATACTTCCAGCGAAAAAACCCTCTTGAATGTTGGTTTATTTTATATAAAGGAAAAGTGTACACCATTTAGCCAGCAACAATCAATGATCTTAAAGCAAACATTCAGTATTCGAAAAATAGAGCCAATTTTATGTGCCTGTGTTATGGACAATTTTTCTAAACAAATAACATCATGCCAGATGATTCGAGGTAGCCATATGAACGATATCCTTTTCCAGTTGTAGCCGTATCGTCTCCATTTCATGTTGACCAATAAAAAACCTCAGTTTACCAAATATTATTAGTTTTATTTATAAATCACATCATATAGTTCCAGATGGAACACCCAGACGTGTTGACGTCGTATGATTTGTAGATAACAGTCATTAAATATTGCCCCCCCTATATATTTGACAGAACACAGCACACAATTCAAATCCTATATTATCCAACTGAGACACCCTATATTATCATTGATTGACTGTGGTATTTAAATCGTATAGGCCTGTCTGAATTTCTCTATCGCTTTGGATTTTATCATAACGTAACAATACAGTCATCATTATTTTTCTCGCCTTATCTTTATTATAAATTATTTTTAAGGCCACTGCTCTTTTGAGTTTAAACCATTGCGGTTTAAAGCTAATTATATTGTAATTGGCCAGTAACCAATAAAAAATAACATAATTTACTGTTCGCTATTTTGAATATTGCTCTTGGAACTTGTACATTTTTCTACTAATGCGAAACAAGTATGAATGCTGTAACATTTCAGAAGGCAGTAAACATATTGCAAATTTGAAATACACGTGTGTATTGCAACCGTACATATAATGAAACATATGAACAGCTGCATAGTCGCAATAGAAAGTAGTCTCGTACCAAACACAAACTGGTGATGAATTCGTTTATGAAGGATTATGGTCACACTGTATCTTGACGTGTTATATATGTATTAAAACATTACTGTTGAAATCTGGCCCATCCTGTATATCACAAGAAATTAATTCGAAAGAGTATTTACGTTATACTGAACCTCAAAACTGGACTAATCTATGGACTATGGACTGGACTATGTTTCCTCGGAAACTTGTCACTCGCCATTGCTCTGTGAATCGTAGTCGACAGATAAAAATTCACCAGGGGAGAGCAAGGAGTTCCCTATCTTCATCATTTTAATTCTGCGACGAGGCCGCCTATTACTTTCCCGAACAAGATGGTCGGTCTGGGGTAATGTGGAGTAACGAGCATTCTGTCATCGCGATCCTCTAACTGGCATTCTTCTTCTTCTCTCCCGCTCTCGGGGTAATAGTCGTCCTAGTCCGCCCCCATCAATCACTCGGTATTGAATGCCGCCCCCTGCTTAGCGGATACATATTCTTTCATTTATTTTGACAGGGCGATGTATTTCTAATAAGGGGCGCTGTTTTATGTCCCGAGAAATTAATTGTTGTGGGTTGACGTTTGTTGGTACTAGTTATGGGTTATTTGTAATATGAGAATAATAAATAGTGAGAAAATGCACAGCCTGATTTTATAGTTTCTTGTATTTTTAGATGATATTTCATGAATAAACTAAAACTAAACTGGACTAAAAACGAAAATATTTGTTTCAACTGAACAAATATATTTCTCTAGTCCCCATCGAGATTGTGTTTACAATATTATTTTAATGTTTTAATAGCAAATATTTAAAAAATCATAATGAAAGACAGTGAGGGGATTCGTCAGTTACTGAAGTCTTCTAGCATATATTTCAGAATCGGAATTATTCTCAGAAATGAAAGTATTTGTCGATGTAAAAAGATCGTTGACCTCCTGAAGGAGCAAATATAGTTGTGAATTATAAATTAGATATCCAACTACCGATAACTGAATGAATGTATATTTCAGGATACAGATGATATAGGAGTAACCATGACAAGACCAAAATACGTTTACTGCAATTAATTGAAGGCAGGTAAAATGAAAATATTAGGACACTGTACAAACCCATATACGGAAAATCAGAAATATACGGAAATTCCTGAATATCCGGATACAAATCGGGACGAAACAACCTGATATGTATCACGTTGTTTCTGGGTAGTTGACACCGCTGCGCTGGTCTGGTTGAGCTTCCATTTAAATTTTTTGCATTTTTTTATCTTATTGTTATTATTATTGTTATTCTTTGCAAATTTTGCAGTTTCATTATCCCACACAATAGTCCCATCAGTGCCATACAATATTAGTAATGCGAATGTCGGCCCTAGGCAATTTTAAATGTAAACTCGTTATAGTAGCAAGGTATATATATTTTTTTGTTTTACTTGGCACCGACTTCAAGGTTATACAAAACAATTAATAGTAATTACGTAATAAACAATAATTTCTTAATTATATTAGACGGAACAACAAAAAAGTATTAAACTATTGTAGAAAACACTTATTTCTTGCTTTTTAGTTAAGTTACTTTTTTTTAAATAGGTTTTTTTTTTAACTTATTATGTAGAAGCAGTGAAGTTAAGTTGTTTCAGTTAAAAAAGTATACCTTTTTTCTTAGTCTGGTTAATTTGTTTCTTAAAGTAATTTTCTCTAGGAAAGATGAAACTTTATTAATCCTGATTAACTCGTTATACTTGTAGCAACAAAATAACAGATCTTATAAAACTTTGAAAGGTGCATTGTATAGCGCTTTCCTGCGGGAAGACTGAGCAAACATAATTATTCATATTTGCAAGTATGGGGTGGAATTGATAAACAATATTCGTACACTCAAATATATGATTTTCACTAATAACTGATATCACTGCTAAACAGATAAATGCTTACATAATTCCTGAAATAAGATTCAATGATGGAAATATCAAAATCCAAGGGTCACATTCTGGATGATTTATTTTTATAGTTTACAGGCAATATATTATAATCATAGTTTAATATGGAATTATATGTTAGTACTGAATTGTAGGGTGGTAGTATTATAAGATACATTCGACAATTTTTTTATGGATGACAATGATAAATAAAACACAAACGACATAATTGTAGGAGATTTATTTGTGTGAGTTGTAGGAAAAATAGTGAAGTTATTATAAGATATATTCAACAATTTTTTTATTATAAAGAATAATTATAAATTAAATACACGGGACACATCCTGGGTGATTTATTTTTGTGGTTTATAGGAAAAATATTTCATATCGTAATTTAATATGGGATTATATGGTGGTAGTAAAGTTATTAAAATATATATTCCATAATTTTTCATAATGAACGAGAGTCCACTGTTTTATATGAATGAGAGTCATAAATAAAACGCAAGGGGCAGATTTTGTGATTTATTTTTTTGGTTTGTAAGAACAATATTTCATATCATGGTTTAATATGGAATTTTATGGTGATAGTGAAGTTATTGTAAGATATATTCGACAATTTTTTATAGTGGACGATAACTATAATTCGCGAGAATACCGGGGTAATAATACAAATGAAAAATAATGGCCAAAATGGTGAGGAAATAAATAAAAGTATACAACAGAATTTAATATTTAATATTGGTTATTACTAGTGGCGAAGCGTCGATTTAAGCGGAGGGTAGGCTGACCTCAATTAGACGAGGGAGGGGGTCTGCTCATTTTTAATGCAATATATACATATTGAATAGTTGAATCGGAAAAACAACTTACCTATATTTTTTTGTATATCAATTCCATTCGCCGCATTTTTCTTTCTGCAAAAACATCTATAGTTCTTGAAATAAATTGGTAGATTTTGCCGCTTTAATTTTTTAGTTTATCTTCTAAGTATAAATTATTAAAATAACCACTATTATTAATTAAAAAGTCTCCCATATCGGCAGTGTCTAGGGCTGCCATTATCCTTGAAAGTAACACTAATCACTACGACTAACGACATGTCTCTTGAATTGTTACTTTTACCTGCGCTTTATTTTTACTTGTTTCTCAAATGAACTCTTGAATGCAGACTAAACAAAATATATTTATTTTCTATGCAACTACTACTATCGAATGCAATCACAGAACATACACACTGATACATGGCCCCATAGATCATAGACTTAAAGAACTGAACTCAACTAAACTCAGCCAACCAGAGATTATTTCTTCTAACAAGGTCAATATTATAGCCACTGTATTACGCAAACTCATCGATCAGGCTAGCTAAATTTCATATAATTTTTCGCGTACTCCCCTCTCCCCCCCCCGCCGTGCATCGCGGATCTCTATAAAATCCAAGGCGGTAGAGAGTCAGCCCAGATTATCAGTGCGCAGGCCTGCCAAGGCTTGCGCGCTGCCGGTTGCCGGCATGCTGGCGCTTCAGTTTAAATGGAAATAGGTATGATAATATGAATAGAAGCTGTTTATCATTCTGGCAAAGCCAAGTGGAAATACAAAAACGGAGTCTACCATCTAAAATATATAGTGTAAGCTGCGCCTTACAGCCTTAATGGACGCTTTGCCACTAGTTATTACAGGTATATACAACAATATAAAAATGAGGCCTGTGCTGTTTCTTAAATTTGTCAAAAATAACTCAATCGTTAAGTCAATACTTAATGAAAACACAATGGTATACATTTAAAATCTGCGAAAGAATTTAAAATTAATGAGGTGGAGTTACATAAATAATTCGAACAAACGAGAATAATACGGATATATGATATGTAAGGTTTACAATGAAACTGGCTATGGGAAAAAGCGGAAACCGAAAATGTAAATAATTAAAAGTTAACAAGTGGTTTAATTGCTGGAAATCAGTGACTAGAGCGTCATTTTCTCTAATGGGGTATGATTTCAAGATATAGAAGTCCAATTGTATTTACGGTTTTACGATAAACATTTCCAAAAATTTTATACCATATTTTTTTTACACAAATAAAATAAAGTGTTTCAGGAAACATACAACTAAATAGGAAACATTGCGTGAATAGTCATTTAACTTAATGGAATTATCGATTAATAACCATTTAATGAAACATAGTTTATTTAAAAAAAATTATTGTCTGTTCCATAGGTGACGTCTGCTAATTTATGTCTGGAAACTTTGTATTTTGGGTTCAATTATTTTTTTTTACTCCATTTCTGTAATCCGCAACAAAACTACTACATCTTTCACGAAACACAGTGTTATTAATAAAAAACTAGATTATTCTAGAGAAGATTCACAATTCAAATCCGTCAGTTTATAAACAATGTTATAATTACGATATTGATTTATAGTTAATAAGATCTCAATGTCTGAGTCAATGTTTCACAGATGTTAAGATATAATTCACAAGGGACAGGGGGGCATAATAACACCTAAGTAGTTAACCCATAAAGTAAGATTTATTATTATTAACAAGAAGTTATATAGATAGCAGGATGATTACCTACTTTCTCTGTCCTTTTAAAACCCTGTCATGATTTAGGGTTTGCGGTTGGGTGTAAATTCTAAGTAGCAGTTTAAGATACTACGCTTAGGTCATTCCCCCGATAGTTATTATGACATTTAGGACACCCAGGATACTGTAGACTAAGGAGGAAGGGCTACAGAGGAGATACATTTAAGGGGAGGTTATCTAAGGAAGAGAGAATCGATAGTTTACGGAAATTGAAGACCCTGGTGCAAGAAGGGGATAAATTGCAGTATGTAAATTTTTCAGGAGAGGCAAAAAATCTTTTTATTTTGAAGGTAAGTAGTATTTAATGTTGTCATATGATATGTCTATGTCTAAGTAAGTAAAATATTTGCATCTGAGTTGAAGTGAAATCGTCATGTAAATAATGACGAGATGCCAAAAAAATATATTTACGGTGAAATAAATGGGATATCTGAATGCGTTTTGAAAACTATTCATTACTAAATTTACAGCAGGTGCAAGAAGGGGATATATTACATTTAAAACTTCTTTTCGTACACAGTCTATTGTCTACATTACTTACCAAAAAATTAATGTACAATTTAAATAAAAAATATTGAAACCCTTCGAAAATATTGGGGTATATAATTCCCGATCAGTTTACAAAAAAAAAACAGATTCTCAAAAAAGTGAAAAACAAAAGCATTGTTTATTAATCAGTTTCAAAATAGCTCGATTCTGTAGCATCTGAATCTACAGGCTCTAATGTAAGTAAATCCGATTTAGAAGAATCCGATCCGATCCGATTTAAAGTTATGAAAGTAAATTTTGTGTTTTCCTCATTGGCTAGCGATATAACATTCCGATATTTTAAATGTGCCTTTTTAAAAGTCTTCCGAAATTAAATTGGGTCTGTTAGAATGTCGGCCTCGTTTGTCTTGCACAGGTGCTATACTAGTAGAAATATGGATTGCAATGCGCTCCAGACGTTTTTTCCTTATACCGTGGAGAATATATACTGCCATTTTACAAACTTGTAACTCAAAGGCACTTTTCGTAACTAAAAAGAACCTGAAGTAAAAATATATTACAATATTAAAAATATTACCTTATACTTATATTAGCAATTTCTCAATAATTTTGGGTTTCCATCAGTTTTTCGGCGTCTGGAGACCGAACATACTGTTATTAAACTTGATAAATATGAGTCTTGTTTATCTTGATCTGCAAGTTTATTAAGAGCCGTTATTATTTCTTGCTTTCTGCCTCTGAAAATTTTTTATACAGTCTTTTGCACAATTACATTAACTGCCTTGTTTTCTTTTCGGCATTTTGATATGAATTTGTAACATTCACCTCGAGCCCTTTTAGCTTTTGCACATTTCTAATCCACATCTTCGGGTTTCTTATTTTTTTACTTTTCCGCACTCAACTATATCAGAGCGGAAAAGTAATGTAATTGTGTAATGAAAAATGGAAAAAACATTTTTTCCAGCGTTTATTTTTAGTTTTTTGTCCTAAAAACCAAAAAAAGATGGTTTTAAAAAAAATTATCTTGTGTGTGTGTGTGTGTGTGTGTCGTTATTGTCGTCGGCATTTTAAAAATTTCTTGTTAGCACAATAACTTAACTAAATCGTGTCGGATCGATCGGGTTTTGACTGATTCTAATCGGGGACGTCTCCCAGACGACATCTATTGATTTTGAGGTGAATAGAACACACGCTATCATGTTCATGGGTCATGAGAAGGCAGAATGCTGGACTATTTGAGCAGTTTTGTTGTTAGCACGATCACTCAATTAAATCGTGTAGGATCGATCGGGTTTCGACTGATTCTGATTAGAGACGTCTACCAGACGACATCTATTGATTTTGAGGTGGATAGGACACACCCCACCCTACCCATGAGTCATGAGAAAGCACGATGGTGGACTATTAGAAAAATTTGCCGATTTTGCATTGAAAGAAAAACACATATATTCGGCCTGTATCATATACGAATGAATGAGAAAAAAAAATTTTCATTCAATCACAAACGTATTGATACGGCACTGAAGCAGTCGCCAATGAGAAAAGTACTTAAGACTGTCGCATAAAACACATATTCTGCATTTATGTGTTGGTTTATTTTTTGTCGGCCACTCAATTTCGAGATAGAGATTTGTACGTGCGGAGAAGTCCGTTTTAAAGTTTTAAAACTGTCTATTTTCGTCCGTGTTTTTCACAGTACGCTCTTCGTTATTGTCTGTGTTATTCTCAGAATTTTGGTTTTTTACCTGGGGAATAGAGAGACAGAGTGGAAGTTTACCATATGTAAAAAATAATCAAATATATGGTGCAACAACGGGATAAGCGACACGTAATTTATCCCATTATTGCACCACTCTATAGCATGGGATAAGCGATTCTATCTTGTAATTTCATTTCTATTAATCACTCATATCTCATATTTGCACCAGACGAAAAGAGCACACGTTTAAACCAATATTTGCAGTTATCTCATTCTTCATATATATGCACATATCCCCATCTTGCACCAGGGTCTTCAATTGTAATTGTGTAGGGTCCATACTAACCTTAACCGATATCTTATGCACTATGTAAACTATAAAGGAAATCCATACAAAATTTGTATAGTATCTATTTGTATGGGTATTATCTATGTAAAATTTGTATTAAAAGAAAAAGCTTACTTTAAGACTTTATACCAGATGTTGAAGAGATATTCCAGAAGCCTGGCACTTCAAAACAATTCAGATAAATTTTAATTCGGTATACATATTCGATATACGAGTTATTCTATGTATCAGTTTTCGTGTGATAGTAGCGTACGCTCAAGTTGTTATAGGTAGCGTGCTTTATTCCATTAGTTTTCGAGAAAAGAATATGCTACAAACATTTCGTAATAGCCTAATATATCCACTTTATTATGTATTAATTCTTATTAAGTTATTAGACAACTTAAATATGGTAGCGTTCCTGACTGAGTGATAAACTGGTGGGTTCGACTCCTACTTCATATACTTCTTTTTATTTTTTCGTATATTTTCATTTACGTTAAGAATATATTTATTTGATGTTAAGCATTGTATTTATTGCTTCTGAATTTAATATGTCCAATATTTGAATTTTAAAATTTTATTCCAATTTATTTTCTTTATTCACTATTTCACACTTTTTTACGCTCTTCCACACTGTCTGAAATGTTAAAAGAAAAATTTGGTAATATTCTTGGTAAAATGCATATATTATTATCATTAAATAATAAGCAGACAATAAATGAGAGATGATAAATACAAAATATGCATTTATATTACCTTGTATTCTTCATCGTCGTTATACATATAGGTTAGGATTACATAATTTATTCGGTGAAATCATCCAGCCACTCATTAAATTCAGCACGTTATTCAACACATTTCAACAACACTTTTCTTGGCAAAAACAAAATTAATAAACCTAGTCAACACAATTAATTTTTGCTTTTTGAGACACATTCATGAGAGCATTTGGGCATAAATTGGTTATTCAGTTTATTGTTATAATATTGTTGTTATTATTGTTGTAATAAAGTTAGTTGAATATAGTATATAATTGAATATTATTTTTCACAGGATCTTCTATAAAGTGATAACATCTACACCATAAATTGTCACTTTATTTGCATGAAAGAAAGTGTAAACAATAATAATTAATATTACTTTTCCGCACTCCACTATACGCAGAAAAGTAATGTAATCGTGTAAATTTTTTTTTTCTAGCATTTATTTTTCGTTTTTCGGCCTAAGAACAAAAAATATTTTTAAAACCATTTTGTGTGTGTGTGTGTGTGTGTCGCTGTCGTCGGCATTTATTCTTGTTAGCACGCTAACTCAACTAAATCGTGTTGAATCGATCGGGTTTTGACTGATTCTGATCGGGGACGTCTCCCAAATGACACCTATTGACTTTGAGGTGGATAGAACATACTCTATGTTCATGGGTCATGAGAAAGCATAATGGTGGACTATTTGAGAATTTTTTTAGCACGATCACTCAATTAAATCGTGTCGGATCGATCGGG
This sequence comes from Rosalia funebris, assembly GCA_037954035.1. Lineage (NCBI taxonomy): Eukaryota > Metazoa > Arthropoda > Insecta > Coleoptera > Cerambycidae > Rosalia > Rosalia funebris. The sequence continues at coordinate 6,346,478 of JAZFAV010000016.1, forward strand.
TTTCGACTGATTCTGATTAGGGACCTCTACCAGACGACATCTATTGATTTTGAAGTGGATAGGACACACCCTACCCTGTCCATGGGTCATGAGAAAGCACGATTGTGGACTATTTGAAAAAAGTAACACAGTAGCATAAAACACCTATTTTGCATTTATGTGTTGGTCTATTTTTTCTCGGCCAGTCAATTTCGAGATATGTTCTATGTGCGGAAATGTCCGTTTTAAGGTTTTAAAACTGTTTAATTAATATTTAACCCCAAAGAAAAGTCTGTAAAGCGAACGATGCCTTCTTAATATCAATATATTACAATGACATCAACATATTGTCAATAATTCATAGTGCTGTATAATTCTTTGATACAGGAAGCAGATAAAATCAATGTTGTATCATCTATGTTCCTTATTACGAGTTATTTATAATATGAAATTTAAAGGTGATTCATATACGTAAGAAACAACAGAGGTCCTAGAAGTAGCCCTTGAGGAACACCCGACATAACTTATGTGTCTGTGTAGATGCCACTGTATTTATTATCAAGCAATGCCCCTTATCAATAGATCAATGTAATATTTCTACGGATTTTAATATTACGACATTGAACAATTCCAATACTGTGGTTCGAAAGTAGTGCTAAGGACATATTATAAAGTAGTGGCTAAGAGAGTGAATGCGGCACCGTATATGTTGTATAAATAAATATTGTATAACACGTTACATATGAAATTGTTATACATTCATACATACTGAATGGTACACTATTGATTTGCCATTTATGAAGTGATGTGAGAAAAATCACGTCGGTATCTAATTTTAAATGCAGAGCTATTTAGGGCCGTCCGTAAATAATAAATGCCGTGGAATTACATATAGAATTGGTTATGGAATACGGTTACATTGATTGGGTGATGTTATTTGATCTGTTAATTTAAAATAGTCATGGCGCTTTGATATTTGCGAGATTGGTCCTAAATAATAAATGAATGTCGACAGCATTAGCGTGTAATCATGATAGATTTCATAAAAACTTTCGTCCTGTATACAATCCTACACGAACTTGCCATTAAATTGTAAAGTAATATAGTTGTGTGAATTATACAGCATTCTAATACAAGAAATCTGATTTTTTATTGTCGGCTATAAATTTGTTATTTGTTACCGGTTTTCTTCATTTTTAGATGCCTTTTGAAGGCCACAACAGTGTGAATTAAGTATGTCTTTATCGGAAGCTATTGTTTGAATATGTTAAGAACAGCAGAAATGTGCGAAGTTGTGGTTAGATACCACCGGAACTTTATTGAAATATCATATTAACCTACGCTTTATTTCAAAATGATTATTAATGCCTTTTCAATATTTTGAGAGGTAAAAGTCGATTAAAACTTATGAATATTAGGAGAAAAATGTGTTTGAAGAAATATACATGCTCATGTTAGTGTAAACAAGCTTATAGATTTTTTGCTGTATCTTCCTAAGCATTTAAAAGAATTTTATAATCTACATATCTCTAGAAGTATTGCCAACCTAGTAGGTAATATATTGAATTCCAGTCCAGAATGTAAATTATTAACTATTTATATAGCACATATTATCAGGTTATATAATTTTAGTAAGGAAGTGAAAATATTTCAACGTAACATAATAGAAGACCAATATATTATTATTATTATTATTATTATGTTATATGGGTTTGGGCCTCATCAGCCACTGATCGCATGGGTAGTCCCTTGGCGATCCCCTCTTATCCGGGTCATTATCCAAAAATGCTATCCCATAAAATGAGCAATTTAGGCACGTCCCCCGCCTCAAGCCTCGCCTCCTCTAAGATAACAGGGGTCCCTAATATAATGTACCTCTTCTCCTTCAGTTCGGGGCAGGTGTAAAAAAGATGAATCGAGGTTTCTTCGTCTTCTTTACAGTATCTGCAAGCCGGGCTGTCAGTCAGCAGCAGCTTGTGCTTACATATATGCATTCAGGCTACTATGATGGCCCGTTATGATTTTTACCACCTTTATGCCTGTTCAATTGAATGCGTTCTTGGGCCCATTTCTCAATCTCTGAGTATTCGATGAAGAGTTTGGTTATTCGACAACCCGTTACTCCTCTCCATCTTTTATTATGCTGGTCTCTTGCCCAGCCATTGATGGGGTCTCTGATCATAGAGGTTTTCCCTGGTTTCTAGTCTGGCGAGGTCATCATAAGAGACCCTAAGATATTAAAGTTTTTCTCGGAGATATAAACTTGGCTGACTTACAAAAGGAAGAGCAGAACCACACAGTGATCAAAGTGCTCAAAAGAATAAGGTCAATTCTTGGTACCATTGACAAAGTTAAAAAAATGATTATGAAATTGTGACATGGAAAAACTCCAAAGAATAGATGGAATAACTGTTGATATACACAAATAAATATAAATAATTGTCGCCAAAACAATTGCGATATGAGCGGTTTTAGTATTGATAAAAGGATGTGCCCCAATCTATTTAAAATTGTACTAGAACGTACTCGAGTCTACACAAAATTACAATGTTGACGTTGTAATCTGTAAATCTATTTTCTATCTCATCATTAGCAGATGTATGGAAAGTATGAAAGAAATAATCAGCAATAAAATTGACAAATTTATAAAAAAATACAATGCCCTACCAAGTATAGTCTATTGATGATGCTGTTGGATGGCTTACAAGATACTTGTCACTAGATAATAATGAGAATTTTTAAAGATATACAAACTGTACGTTCATTATTGCCTAATTACTGATATCTACTGTTAAGGCATATAATTTATATCTCTAGTCATAATTTACTAAACTTAGAAACTAGAAAAACTTAAAGACGACTGTAAGAAAGACCCTGTAAGTGTGAATGTAAGTAAGACTCTAAGAAAAATTGAATCTTGAAGTATTTCATATAACCTTATTGAAGATCATTTGGTAACCAGAGAACAGTACGTAAAAATTGACGACATAGTTGGTGAGCAAAGACGCGACATTGATTATGGTGTATCAGAAGGAACAGTACTTAAGCCCATCTCCTTTAATATTTATATAAATATAAATGATCTTGCATTATTATGTGCAATAAAATTACTTAGTTTTACAGATGAGACTGTGATGACATATAACAGAGTGCGGTTTTGTAAGGAAAAAATCAAAAAATGATTTTAAAATAATGAAACAATGCTTTGGTTATAATATATCTACTATAAATTGAGAAAATGCAAAGTATATTCACTTACATGCTATAGAAATAACATACTTCTCATGGATCTACTTCACATGTGCACAAACAGTAATGTTGTATACAATTTTAAAGCATCTTTAATAAAATAGTTGAAGTTGTCTATAGATAGACATCATAGGGTAACTACACTCATTACTCATGACATTATTTATATAATTAATTATAAACCAATTGAAAATTCTCGTTTTTTAAGTTCCTGATTGAATGCCCTAAGTTCTCTTTGTTTAGTACACAATGCGTTTTATAATTATAATTTCTTTCAATAGGGACGATCAAAATGTGTTAGGTTATAACAGCCAAATTGTTAAAGCAGCATGTGTCAAATTTATTGTGTGTTGTTCATCATTGTATGGCAAATTACGATGGATATCCATAGCGTTCAAGAACGTGTAAAAATCATCAAATTTTATTTTCAAAATCGGTGCTCCGAGTCGATTATTCGACGTTTGGTGGCCAAATTCGAATCGACCGGTTTGATAAACAACCAGCCAACGCCCGTACATCACCGAAATGCAAGGTCTGCTGGAACCATCGCTGCTGTGCGTGAGCGTGTACATCCGACGCAGTCAATTTCTCGTTGTTCAGCAGAACTTGGCCATTTTGCGACTTCAACTTGGCGAATTTTGTGTCGGGACTTGGGTTTGCATCCGTATAAAATCCAACTGACCCAACAACTTAAGGCAAAACGACCATAGACAACGCCATGTGTTCGCTGATTGGATTTTGGAGCAGTTGGAAGTTGACCCAAATTTCGCCAAAAAAAATTATTTTTAGCCCACTAGAGGCCCACTTTTGGATGAATACATACGTGAACAAGCAAGATTGTCGGATTTGGGACGATACCAATCCACATGAGATACACCAGCATCAAATACATCCCGAGAAAGTCACTGTTTGGAGCGGATTTTGGTCTGGCGAATCAGTGGTCCGTACTTCTTGCAAAGCGAAACGGTTATTGGCATAACCGTCAACGGCGAGCGCTACAGATCGATGATTAGCAACTTCTTGTGGCCTCAATTGGGTAATATGGATACCGACGACATGTGGTTCCAACAGGACGGCGCTACGTGCCACACAGCGTATGCCGCGTATATGGATATTCTGCACGAGCAATTTGGGGGCATGGTTGTCTCGTGCAGCGGCAACACGAATTAGCCACCGAGATCGTGCGATTTAACGGCTTTGACTTCTTCTGGGGCTTGATGATACTCAAAGTCAACATAACGAAACAACACCGTCCAGTAAATTCGGCCAGATTTATCCGTCAAAGTCATCGAAAATTGGACTTCCCAAATACGCGTCACCAAGCAAAGCCATGGCGGACATTTGAACGACGTTGTATTCCATACTTAATGCTATAAAATATTCTTTCAAATAAAAAAAAATTGTGGATATTTCACATACAACTTTCACAAATCGAGCGTCCTTATGTAAAAATCCTATACCTGGTAACATCACCAATGGTGTAATAGAATAATTTGCAGATTAAAATAACCATAAATAAATGTCATAATTTATCAAGATGCTTGTTATTTAATAAACAGTTATTTATTTTTATTTTCAATGTTATTAAACGTACTTAATTATTAATACGTAAAATTTGTTGATAGACCTGTTACATCCCGTGACAATATCCGAAATTTTATTCGACATGACGATCATCAGAACACTGCGGTTTTTTTTTTTTTTGCTATGGAGCTGATTATGCTTCGCGGGATTACGTGGCAACGAACGTCAAAACATCAAAAGCAAAGCGAACAAGGCCGTTTTCATTACCGCGCGCCGCGAAATGGGTGAAAAGTCCCCTGTATTTTCAAATAATTGCGTATGCATACATTATTGGCGGAAGCCGCTTTATTTCGGATGAACTATGGCGGCCGGCTTCCCAATTACCCAGGCACAATGATATATTTCGTTGCCGTGGCACCGTTGCGTTGGTGTTCCTGCAATACATTCGGTTAGCGGATGCATGCCGAATGCCGTTCCGTTCGATTAAAAATAAACCAAACACACCAAGTGACAAACTGGGAATTAGCGCCGAATAATGGACCTATCGGCACTTGTACGCTAAACAAAACTTTTCAGGTATCCACACTACAAGTAAGACTTGAAAGTACAGAATTCTGAATTGATTGGGCCGTTACTTGATGAAAATTCATATTTATACAAAATTAAAACCTTTGCTGGTTACATTTTCACTTTTTATTTGTTAAACATAACAATTGTTTCGCCAACACAGTGACTTCATCAGATGTTAAGTACATAGACTGTTAAGTACATATGTACTTAATAGTCTATGCGCTTAGCAGTCTATGTACTTAACAGTCTTAATAAGTCCATGTACTTAACATCTGATGAAGCCACTGTATTGGCGAAACAATTGTTATGTTTAACAAATAGAAAGTGAAAATCTAACCAGCAAAGGTTTTAATTTTGTATAAAAGTACAAAATATGTGTCTGGAGTCTTAAAGACACCAAACACATATAAAGAAAGAAGAAAACTTAAAGACGACGAAATGAATACTGCGCAAGTGAACTTAGATCTACTTATGTGGCGGCCACTTTGTTGAAACCCCTTTCCTAATGTACCTTCCAAAGAGTTTTGGTCCAAATAGTTTTATTGGATCTAAATATTAAAGTACGATGAAATTCCGTCTTGACAATGACAATAACGAAGTCGTTCCAAAGGAATTGTAAATAGCTTCCTCGTGGATGCACTTCACTGAAACAAATACGGCTCATAAGAGAATTAATCTACAATTTTTACAAACGTTAAATCTCTAGATCCCACTTACATATTTAACAAGATTACACAGGCCAACAAAGATTTTGTGATCGGACTTTTTTTGACTTTTTGGCTTAGCTACATACCATGAACTACAGAAACGCTGTTTTTTTATTTCCATCACGCACCAGTATTTGTAAATATACATTGTACAATAATTTATAAATTTTAAAACCGAGGTTTTATGAAATTAAATTTTACTTCAATTTTTGCGGCGCCCTGTATTTAATCGGTTTGGAACGTATACACAAGTCTGAGGGATTTATCAAAACTGAGTTGGCCGGTGGGGATATTCCGGTTTTATACTATTAGGGTATAGTCGGTGTAGTACATTTTTAATGTACGTTTACTTGTGACATCGCGTCATGTGTTTTTATTTCGTTTTAAAAATGCCTAGAAGTTGTAAAATACGCCAAATATATGTTTTTATGTCTGTGGCTGTTTTGTTGTAAAAAAGCTAAGGTGTAATATTACACCACTATTACAAAAACAGTGTTTTACTCGTACTTTAAAATTGAGCTATATGTAAAAGCTATAGATAAAAATGGGAATTTTTATGTGACAGAAAAAGTACTTATGTGGAAAATATCCAGCTCCTCCTGAATTTTTGGTATTTTTATTTCTTAGACAGTTATAGACCTGTTGCTATGATAAAAAACTTATTGGTTGACATAGTTTTCTATTTTGTTATTATTTTGTTTTTTGGCAGAATTAATAAAATGAAAATTCATCGTCATTATAATGACACGTCCTATTGATTTATGTATAGTATTATCTAGAATCACCCTATATGAAATGCCTATATCAATTTAACGTACTTAGTTCCTTGAGCTAATAATATATCAAGCGATGCATCTTAAAAATACACTGTTTTATCTTACTTTTATGTTAAATAAAGAGCAGTAATCTATGAAGTAATGTGTTAAATAAGGAGTCATGCAATAACTTAAGTTCTGCCAGGACGCAATTACCATTGCTGGTCGATGAAATTAATGTTAGCAAATTTCAGAGGTTGTTTATTACGAACTTATGCATGGTTGTGGCATAAAATCTTCGTTTCTTTATGTTTACGAGCGAAGCGCCAGTTTTATTGTCACTTAATTTGTGAGTCGACAGAAAACAATTAGATTTCCACAATTCATGTGTGTATTTTATTGTATCCATACTTCCTGTTTTGTATTTTCGTTCCTTGTAAATTTTTATGGACAAAAAGTAAAGTTAAACTTTTTCGTAGGCCTTAGACCCAACATAGCTGAAACTTAAGAAATATAGAAAAACATTGCCGAGAATGTATTTTCCATACATTTATAAGTTATGTTCATAGATTTTCAGAGCCCATAACATATACACCACACTCGGGGGCGTAGCGTAGCGTACATGGATGCGAGTGATGCGTCGCATCCCTTAAAAATTGGCAAATTAGTGGTATTTAAAAGTTCAATCGATTTATTCAATTATTAGAATTTTTTAATTATTTTAAACCGACCTCAAATATACATTATTTACTTTAAACTCTATCATCAACTTTTTTATTTCAAATTGGCCGCGAGGGCGCCCGAAATTATTGGACTCCCACGTTACTTGCTGCAGTGCTGAAATGCGATGGTCCACGTTACATCCAAGCTACGCGTTAGATGGGCGAAAAGGTCAGTGATCTTACGCAGTCAACAGTGGAACCTCGAGTGGGTGTTGTCGTTATTTCCGGACTCAGTTATGCGATTATGTGAACGCATCTTGGCGACTGTCGCCATAACATAAGGAAGATTTGGAAGCTCTGTTTCAGTTAATTGTGGAAAATTAAAATGGAGAATGGGATCGAGAAACCGTTATTTGTGCTAGAGGCCTTTTAACTTTATTGCGCGACTTTGATTTTAATTTTTTCTTAGCAGTGTTTTCTGCAATAGTCCCACATTCCGAGAGTTTAAAATTCTACAGACAAGAATATCAGATATTAGTTACTGCAATAAAAAGATCGCCAATTTCAAATCGCATATTTAAAAAATGAGAAACGAGTTTAGTGACATTTGGGACCGTATGGACATATTTGTGTTAGAAAATCAATCACGGAGTAAAATAATGTATTTGGGTTTAATTCCTGAAGATGATAAGAAAAGCACCTACGCACGATTGTTTTATGAAATTTTGAACGTTATTACTTTGAACATTAGTGAACGGTTTAGTGAAATTTCTAAACTGAAATTCTTAAATCTAGATTCCACACAATTTGTTTTATTTGTGAAACGTTTTCCTGACGAACATTTTTCTTCTTTAGTAGATACATATGGAATATTCCTTGACACAAATCGTTTAAAAAATGAACTTTCAGTGATTTACAGTGATCCCGATATGAAAAAGAGCACTATGATTGAGCTTCACCAGTATATTATATCCCTTCAATTATCTTCTGTTTTCCCGGAGTCATCACAATTGTGTCGTTTAATTTTGACTATTCCTGCCACAAGCAGTTCCACGGAAAGATCATTTTCATGTTTAAAGAGAATAAAGACTTATCCGCGAAATTATCAAAATCAAGAAAGACTGTCAGCTTTAGCATTAATAAATATTGATAGTGCCTTGTTAGAAGATATGGGATCGTCTCCGACATTTGCAGAAACAATGATAGACGCTTTCGCCGGACAAACAAAAACCGAAGAATTAACCTTCATATTAAAAATTAGGATATATACCTCGGCATAATCATTTTAGGTTAGTGTCTTTTTTTTTATTTTTACCATTTTCATGTGGCCTACCATACATCCGACTATACCTCTTCCCCTTATACAAGTTTTATCACATCCCTAGATTATTTTCTCACGATACGTCCCAGACCACACTCCAGGAAGTGGTACTTTTAAATAATACCCGACATATGTCAGTGGATTAAAAAAATAAACTAGATATTTATTACTAAAAATTTTGTGGAACGTTTCCCATGAGACAGGTGCATACTTTATTGTACAAATCTAGTAAAATTTCGGTGTTTTCCGATTATTTCACTTCATTCTTTAAGTACTTTTATAGAAAATAGTCCAAAGAGATCAACCTCCAAACTCTAACTAGCCAAAACATAATTTATTTTGTTTCGATCATGGCAGATCAGGCGCATTGAAACCTTTGCAGAGGGAATATCGATGAATATATATTGAATAGAGTTCGATATTGAGTTTGATCTGGCCGCGCGTAAAGGGCATCCTTTTCCCCCCCGAATGCTGCCTCACTCTTTCTTCTACGCATACCTAGAGAATCTTACACTTTCTCCTATTCTTGTTGAGAAATACGCGGCAGTACTTCTTGCCAAATGCGCAGGAGTAACCCGTAAGTCTTTTATAGCTCAAAAGCAGTAACTATTTTTCTATTAATCGCCTGTTCTATTAGATAATATATGTTAAGGATTCTTTTTGTAGGTATAATAAATGCCATTATATGTAAGCAAATTACAGGGTTTTTTCATTTAAAAATAAAATAAAAATAATAGTCTATAAGTCCTATACAGCATGTTATGTATTAGACATTTCATGTATTTTCTGGTACGTAGTCTACACTCAACTATTCGTATATTGTATAACATATATAAATTCTAAATAATGCATTAGCCTGTCATCGCTTATCGAACGCTATTCCCTGTGTATCTACTTCCAATTTCAGAACTGTTATCCACATTGATATACCTAGAAATAATGTTTGCACAACAGATAAAAACGTCTTGTCAATATTATAAACAAACACGCCCATAACAAATTTCGTGTTGTGAGAAGAGAATCGTGTAATACCCGCCTAAAGAAATCGTTATTGATTGAATTTATGTCGCACAAAGAATGGGAGATAACATTGTTTGGATTAACGTTTCCTGTGGAGCTCTAGTATAAATTATTGTCGACACGGGATTTATTGGAATATGTACGGAATGTAGGAACAATATGTTTATGTGCGTTTCACTGGAATTTGGGAAAACATAATTGAGAAGAATTTTGTATATGCTTTTAGAATAAAAATTAACTAAAAGGTCTACCACAATATAATACATTAAAATTATTTACTGAAACAGCTTCACAACCTACTTATTCATACTTGTTTCAAATTTTCCATGGCGATCTTGATTTTGTTTGATATTCGGTATTTCAAAGGGCGATACTGTGCAAACTACTAAAGCAAAGATATAACATGTATATATTGTTGTAATCGGAGAAGCGCGTAGATTTCGCGCTTCGAAAAATCGAAAAATAAATAGGGTGTTCTATTTAAAAACATAAGTTTAGTCTAGATCTCCGAAACGAGAGATTCAATTGGCTTTCTAAGTACATATCTGAAATCGCAATAAAATTTCTTACAACTTTCGTATTCACCATTTTTTTCTATTTCAGTAAATAAAATAGTTAAGGGGGGTAGAATGTTACGTGGATAACCCTGTACAAAGTGTGATGAGAATAAAGAAATTAATTCCAGAGCTATTAAATAAAATGACTATTTGTCCTGATGTGCTACGGTTCCATAATAGTTTTAATAATTGCCCTATATCGAACGTCATAAAATTTTAACGATAACAATTCGTATTTGACAGTAGTCTTGTATTTATAAATCCTTTGGGATATTAACATACAGAGTAGTGGTTTTATTAGACTATTAATAATGAACAAGATATTCCCATACCTTCCATAATACTTCATTAGTTGATTTTCATGCGAATATGTTTCTTCTAATGGATTCTTTCTCCTGATGTAGCAGTTAGTGTGGTTGTGAACGTGAGGGATCAGGTTGATTTACTGGTCAGTGGGTTGGCGTCACTCGTTCTTCTAGAAACTACGCTCTACCACCAAGATTCACCACCAAGTGAATGTCGGGGATTCATTGATTGACTTTCTGGGGGTTCTTCGGCGTTAATTGTTCTTTTGGAAGTTCATGGATTGGTTGCAGTCTGTTTAACTGCTGGTGATGTCCCCCGGATTCACTTCTGTCTCTGGAGTCTCTAGGTTCACTCTTTGAAGGTTTTCGAGTCTTTGGTACACGTCGTGGAGGACGCAGGTTAGAAATTTCGATTCTCAAGCATCGTGGAAGACACGGTTCATCCTTAAAGAAGAATTTGGTTGCTTGTGGAAGTGTGTGCCATGTTGATGCCTCGTGCAAGATGCGGTTAGTCGTTGTAGAAGAACATGGTGAGCACCAGGAAAGACACAGTTGGATAGTTAAAGAATGATGGCGTAACAGAACACGCGGTTGAATATGGTCCTTACGAAAGGCGCTCAGGTGTGGTTGGACTGCCTGATTCTCTGCGCTGGTGCTTCTCATTGACACTCGCGATTGCCATTATTGGTTTCGCATCGAAGATGTAATTGACCCGTGTAAGTCACTTTAGACACTAAACACTGCACTGAGTTGCTGATTGATTGATTGGCTGCTTACTGATCAAATACTGATTAATCACAAAGCAGTCAACTGAACATAGAAATCAAAGATATGTAGAAGACTGAAGTAATTAATTAGGAAAATATAGTCATCTGAAGTGTAAAGTTTAAAAATTTCTTACTTTTTCAGAGAATATTTTTCCAGCATTGCTCGTTTTTGCAGTGCCGTGAATCAGAATTAGGAAAATCATATGTACTTTTGTTGAGTGTTTAGAGGAATATTTAAGTTTTATAACAGTGTGATTTCAGAGAGCATTATTTATATTTTTTTCATAAACCATTTATTTCGAACTTTATATAGTCCTATAATTTACAAAATAACTATCTTGTATTCTATTTCATTGTTTTATTTTCGAATGCTAATAGATGAAAGGGTATACAAAAGAAAGGTTCATTTCAAATGAAGTGTCTGTATGCTTGCGCCCAAACACTGTAGTACATGTACATGTACACTACACGCTACCACAATGCTTTTATATGTGTCATGAGATCTCATTACATATATGAGAGCATGTGTCAATATCATCTTTTTCTTCTTATTCCTTCTTCTAAAGTAGGTCATGACCTGTTCCTCTTCGATGAATATCATCGATACTATGAGCTGGATCTGTTTTTACAGAGGGTAGGCAGCTAACCTGGCCCCCTAACCCTCCTCTTTCTTTCGGGCTTGAGACCGGCAACTGTACTACTGGGCTACTCAATCCACCCAGCAGCACTGCAGGCTGAAACGGCAACGGCACGCGGTGTTTTCAAAGGTCCATCCATCCATCCAAGTGCTAACTGCTCCGAGGTTGCTTGACATCGATGATCGGACGATGATCGATGTTCAACATGGGATGGCCGTTGCCTATGTGTCAATATAATGTTATATTATGTGTCAATATAACCATTCTTATTACCATATAATTTATCAAACGTAACGATTCCCTTCTACTAAAACCTAACCCATTTCCTTTAGAATATGATAGAACTAAGAAGCAAATCTGCTAGTAGAGTCTGATAGATCTGGTCTGCGATTTATATGTGATTCTTCTTATATACATTAATTTGGGAATTTAGACATGATTTGTCTCTTCAGTTTCATCAGCCGCTACCAAACTAAATGCAACTACTGCTTTGATGGTGGTACCATGATGGTACCAGAATCTGTAACAGTCACTGCAGGTATTAATCGAAGGCTATTATGGTTAACATATAGTTGCATAATAGAACTAGCCTGGGTTCAATAGGACTTCTTCATTAATTCTATTTGAATGTCAATTTTTATCATTTGAGTTGCAGTTATTTACGAAAGCAGATTATAAAGTACGAAAAACTTGGTTAATGAAAGAACTATGGTAAGATTTCCATCGATGGTTTTCTTAATTTGAAATATCTTATCTAAATTGAAGGCGTTAACATTATTTTATCATAAATTACTTAACTAATTTAGGTTTGCCACTTCACTGCTTGTGATTAAATTATCAAAAGACTAGTAAACATTTTGCTAAAAGTTCATTCTTACTTCCCACAACATTTTTTATTTTTAACACACTTTCCATACCTAAAGTAATTTCCATACCTTTTCATATTCCCTCAAACACATTCCAAATAAATTCTACTTATTCCAGCTCTTCGTCGTAATCGTTAATACGCAAATCGTGAAGCGGACGACTTGGCTATATATCAGCTCAAAAGAAGTAAATAGAAATATAGATGTAAACACTGAATACTCATTTACAGAATACATTAAGCTCGATTGAATTTCCATGCTGGCGACGATAGAAAAGGCTGGGAGTCCCGCAGAGTACGATTGTGCCGTTTAGTAAACAAGAAACAAATGGAGGCAACTTAAATTTACTTCAACGTTTCTCCGGTTTAAAGTTGGCGTAATCGCCTTGTCACACCTCCTCCCCGAATTCCAATGAGGAAAGGAGAAAACTTTCCGCCGGACAGACTTCCTGATTGCGTTCGCCCGCCGCAAAGACAAACGGAATCCCAAAAACAGACTTAAAAAATCCCTTTCCGGGGAGAAATTGTTTTCCACTCTGCCCCCAAAACGGATACCTGTAATTCGATTTTCTTTTTTCTCGTTTCGGCCTCGTCCTCGCGACGTGGGAATAAATTGCTTCGGATCTCGTACAATTTTCTTAATGCCCTCGCAGTTTTTACGTGTATAGTGAAGTTTTTTTTTCGTTTGACAGCCTGGAAAGTAGGACGACGTAATAGGCCGTAATAAATAGTCCCGTTTCTTTTAGCATCTAACAATAAGGCCTTTGATAGAAGTTTTTGGATGTTTTATATTTTCGTGACATGTTCTTTCGCTGTAGATTACTTGCGAATTCCATAAACCGAAACGAATTGATCCACTAAGAAGTATAGTCAGTCATAAAATATTCTATAGTTGTGGCCTAATTTCTACAACAGATAATAATAGATTGTCTCATTTAAATACATATATCCATGTATAAAAATGACGTACGCATCAGTTTATTACCAGCACTGGTGTAAGTAGTAGTGAGAAACTTATAATGTATTATTCCTGTATCATGAAACACAAATCGTCAAGAGATGTGACATTCGATTAGTAACAATAATGAACGCAATTCTACAAAAATTAGTTTGTGCATTCCTTAAAAGCTTGCCAAACAGTGCAAGCTTGGATGACATTCATTCCAATGTGGAAAGATTGTTTATTCTTCAAAATAAAATAGAGACGATACGGCTACAAATGTAAATGATTATCATTCATATGGTCGCCTCGACTCATCTGGCATGATGTCATTCGTTTAGCAAAATTGTCCATAACACGGGTACTTAAAACTGGCACTATTTGCCGAATAACACGTTGATTGTTTCCCTTGAGGTTATTGGTTGTTGCTGGCTGAGTTGCGTACACTTTTCTCCTTGACATAACCTCAAAGAGAAAAGTCCAGTTGTGTTAAACCACATGATCTTGCAGGCTAATTGATGTCAACACTTCACGAGACGACATGATCAGAAAATTTGCATTGTATACAGTGGCGGTTTTATTGTAGGTGCATTTGTGCAGTGAGCTCCCTTAAAAATTCCTAAAAATACCTATTAGGCGTGTACTATACATTACATTATGATATCATTATACTTAGAATGTTCCGATATCTAACAGTCTCGCTTACAGCTTGTTAGATGTCGCGAGATTCGCCAGCTCTAGAATTTATCTACGGGATATTAAATCTGCAACTTAGATACATAGGGAGTTCAATTTTCCTATTGCACACATCGGGGGACCGTTTAACCATGTGTTAGAAAGAGAGGATTCGGGCGCGTGAAATAGGAGATATATAAGTCTCGTAAGATACAATACGTATCTTATGAGACTTGCGTGCATTGCACGCGATATACATACATGCCAACTGTATGAACCGTTTCTGAAAATGCTGAACTTTTAAGAGAACCCTTAAAATGTATTTTTGACACTGCAGGAAATGATTACAATACAAAAAATCAGGCTCAAATGTTATTGGGTTATTTAAATAACGATTACTTTAAATACTGGCTCGCGTTTTTCGCTAAGGTCATGCCTCATTGTAAAATCTTTTTTAAAGAGTTTCAGTCTCGATCATTGGATGCGGTCAAGATGAGCAGTTATTTGAATAATTCTGAAGACGCAGTTATAAAAACTCGTACAACTAATTACGCCAAATCGCCTGAAAAAAATACAAGGCGATCTCATAATGACATATCATTTTCTGCACAAACAAAGGAAGTGTGTGATATATTAATTAACCTAACTAAAAACAGATTTGAGTTCAGAGCGTCGAAACTATTTTTCCCCAATAAATTTAGTGACTATGAAAAAGAATTCCCCTATTCAAGATATTGATAATGTAACGAAAACTTATGGATTTTTGGACAAAATTAAATTGAAAAGTGAATTAACGGTTATATACAGCAGGGAAGATTTTCGTGAACCAGCAAGTTGCTTAGCAATTGTACAATTATTTATAGATCGAAATCTGACGGACTGTTTTAGTGAAACTGTTTTATTATTAAAATTGATTTGTACCATACTCATGAAAAGTTTTGAAAGCGAACACTGTTTTTCGACGCTTAAAAGAATTAAAAACTTTTTGAGAAATACAATAGCGTAAGACAAACCAAATTTACTTTGCATGATAAGTATGAAGAAAGTGCTAATTGCAGCGATTCCAAATTTTAATAATCTTGCAATTGACGTTATCGCGAATTACAAAAACAGACGAATGGATTTCCTATATAAATAACCTCAGGCTTGGAAATCATCATTATGAGATCATCAGTCCTAAGACTGGTTGGACGCTAACCTCCAGCTTCTCCTATCTTGTGCTAACCTACGCATTTCGCTAATTGTGCTACAACCCACATCCCTTACTATTTTCGAGCAGTAGTCTAATCTAGGCCTACCTCTGCCTTTCTTCACTTCTATTTCTGCCTCTAAAATATCGCGGACTATTCCCCCATGCCTCAGCAAGTGGCCTACCATTCTATCTCTTTTCTTCTTTATGTTTTTCCGCATACTTCTTTTCTCGCCGACTTTCTCTAATACTTCTTCGTTTCTAACCCTATCAGTCCACGGTATTTTCATCATTCTTCGGTAACACCACATCTCAAAAGCTTCTAATTTCTTCCTACTTGCTTCCCCTACCGTCCAGGTTTTGCAACCGTATAGTGCCGTGCTCCATACATACGTTTTCAAAAATCTCTTCCTTGTTTCTAAGTTTATTACCCCCGAGCATAAAAGTGCTTTCTTTTTGATAAAATCTACTCGACCCTGCGCTATTCTTTGTATTATATCTTTATTGCTTCTTCCATCCCAATTTATTTTACTTCCTAAATAAGTTAAGTCTTTAACTTCCTCCAGTCTTTCATTATTAATTAGGCTTGGAATATAGGTAAGTTTATTTTAATTTTTCGTTTGTTATTATTTTATCGATTGCACCCTTAGACAAAAATTGCACTGGCCGCCTCTGATAACAAGAAATTATAGCGTTCCTCATTACCAGCTTCATTTTCAAGGAAGTATGGTTCAATTATTTCACCACTCCAAAGTACCCACCAAACCGTGCATCTCTCGGGACCCCAAATTCGACAATTTAGTTTGCTGACGTATGCGTCATGATGAAAAAGTACTTCATCGCTGAACTAAATTTGGTTGCGAAAATCAGCATCGTCTTTCTTTTGACAAATGGACGACGTTGTAAATGGTCTGCATCTTTTAATTAGTTAACTGAATTTTGTATGCTGATAGATGCATACCTTTATTTAAAATGCGATGCGTGGTAGCTCTTGACACATTCAATCGTAGTGAAAGACGTCGAATTGATGTGTTTGGACACTCCCGTACACTTTATCTCACTGCAACAATATTTTCATCTGACGGACCACGACGAGGACGTATTGGTATTGCTTTGTCAATAACAGAACCCGTCTCGTAAAATTTTTTGATTATGCTAACGCTTAGTTAAACTGTCAACTCTTAGGCGCTTCATTTGGTCCTAATTTTGTGCGAATTTTTCTTAATGCAACTGTAAATGATCGCTCACTTTCACAAAATAGTTGTACACAAACTATTCGTTGTTGAACTGTTAATCGCGACATATTGACGTCGTATGGTTTGTAGTGACAGTTATTAAATATTGACGCCTTATCTTTGACAGAACATAAATTTTGCGCAATTCAGATCCTGTACTTCCAACTGAGACACCCAATACAACTTTTGCACATTTTTAATTTTCCGAGAAAAATCTGGCAGAGAACATCACGTGGCTATTTTACGTGGAATCCATAAAAAAGTAGCGTTTGAGTTTTATTCTCTGATACCTCTCACCTATAAATAATTTAGTGTACATACATTTATATGTCCGCAGGAGAAACAAAGTGCTCGATAACGTTTTTATGAGAATCCTTACATCGCGGTGCTTTGGTTATTTATTAACCTGTTGAGTTCCGACGCATTCTCCGGCAGGTCTGCGGACGAGATTAATTTTTAACTGTTACAGTTAACAGTTAATTATCAATTACAGCTGTTTCAGCAGCGATAATTGCGTGCAAGGTGAATCAATTTCGGGGAATGTCCGTCAACAAGATACAACCACAGAGGAGTTGTCTATGACATAAATCGGTTATTATGGAGGATAGGTTTGTAGAAGTTGGCATGTGAATAGTAAGTCCATCAAGGTTAGAATGTAACACAAATTACTATTTCCGGTGTAATCTGAAGCGACTACAACTTTTGTATTCAGAAAGTGGGCTCCATTGTGCCAACAGTATTGCTGAAATTTACGTAGAATGATGTAGAACTAATATAGAAACATACACTGAAAAAGTGGGATATGCATTGATTATAAATAATTGTTTGTGTTATATACATTGGTGGCCTGCACTAAATTTTACCTCAAAAGTCTGTCACTATGGAACTGCCTAAGGGAAACTATAGATTGAAGGTCCCTGAAAACGATGCTTTAAATCCGGAAATCAGGGCACGTTCCGTTTTTTTTTTCTTGTTCATTTTGCGGAAATAAAAGATAGGAAAATAGGGAAAAATAAAAAAATTTATAAAAACATTTTGTGGCGTTTTTCTTATATTCCCATTGAACCTGGAGTAGGTTGGAACCTTTGATGTGAAGACAACACTAACTGAGTTTTCCACAAAACACCAAAACACTATACACTATACTCGACGCGCGTTTCTCCAACAAAGTTGGCATCATCTGGAGATGAATAAAACTGCAGTTTTAATCATCTCCAGATGATGCCAACTTTGTTGGCGAAACGCGCGTCGAGTATAGTGTATAGTGTTTTGGTGTTTTGTGGAAAACTCAGTTAGTATTCCCATTGAATATAACGTATATTCAAGAGCTATAGTGAACATGGATATTGACGGGCACACAAATATGCACATATATACATATATACAGGGTGATTCAGCTAACCCGTTCATTAAAAGTTTATGAACTTCCCATTCATAAATATAAATATTACATTGTTTTAATTTTCATGGCCCGCTGGTCAGAAGTAAATTAATAAAATGGAAAACCATGGTATGGAATAAAAAATACCTCGATAGCAAGAAAACGGTAGCAGATAGGTATAGGGAATCCTAATACAGACTGAAATTCCACTTAATTCTCCATCACAGAAAGCAATAAAATACAGGATGTTCCATTTAAGAAAATTGACTTTTGAGCAGTTGAAGTTTATCAGAATGAACTCAATTTTTTGAACACCCTGTAAATAATAAAAAATTGCACTACATATCACCTAAGAGCCTAATAGTCCTCCTAATTACAGCCCAAAATTTGCTACTATAACTTTTGTTTTAAATAAGTGACGAGCATTCCAATGGGATACTACAAAACCTAATTTAAAAAAAAAAATTAAAATATCTCAAAAACTGCTCAAGATAGGTATAGGGAATTGTTAAGAAAGTTCACTTAAAATCATTAGTGTAATACAAAAATGTAATAATATACTGGGTGTTCTATTTAAAATGAGGAAGTTGATAGCTACTTCCGGTATAACCGGAAGTGTCAGAAAATCAAAAATACTTTAGTTGTATAGATCGTCCTCGCTAACCCCTGATTCCAAATTTTAAAAAATGAATTCCAATGGGAAGTTCATAAACTTTTAATGAACGCGTTAACTGAATCACCCTGTATATATCATTATCTATCGAAAAAAAAAATATTGACAACAATATGTTTCCTTTTGATACATGATTGCACTTTGCAATGATGCCTTTATCTGAATGTAACATTTATACACAGTTTGCTATAACTTAGCAAAAAAAAGTTATACTAATAACATCAAATGTACTGCAAATTAACAGATCAGCTTTACGCTATTACACATGTTTGCTATTATATTCGCACATAACCTTTAGTGCTGTAAAATAGCTGTAAAATCAAAATAAACCGACTCGATAGCTTATTTGCCCAAACCCCTTTGGTGTTTAGTCCAAGATTCGTCGACATGATGAAAAACTGCATGTACTTTTGGCGCGACTGAGATATCAAATGCAAATAGACGATTCTACATAAAGTGAATCGGTTCTCTATATAGGTCAGTTCTAATTTCTTCCCGAAACAAACGGTAACGACTTTTTGAAACTTCTTCAATACTGTAACATACCTCAGATACCCTAAACTACATATTTCTCTGAGCTTATCCACATTATTTAACAGAGTTTTACATGAATTTCCTTTAAATGTAGTTCCAGTGCACGTTATTTATCGCAGAACATTGCACTTTTCGACCCAATTAGTTGCTTCGTTAAAATCTTTTAATAAATGGTCCATCACAGCATGTGTATAAATGATATTACATTCAAATAAATGCATCATTACAATGTGCAATCAGGTATCAAAGAATGCATACTGTTATATACCTATGTGGCTATAAGAATATAGCTACAGCCAGGCAGGCACATTGTAGGCTAGACAATTTACAGTACCCCACAATTTAGAATACTGACTCATTCTTACCATTGGACTTATATTATCTGTGTGATTTGTATTTATCTGGGTAAATTTGTAATTGTGTAGCGTTTTGATACACAACACATGCTGATTAGGAGACATAAACCTGATACACACCATTGTAAATGCGGGTGTATAATGAATATTCGAAAACGTTTGCAAGGTTTGACAGAATAGTGATAATTTTTTATATCAGATGAGTGACCACTTTTTAATGCAGGACTTATAGAATAGCTACTTTCAAAATCTCAGGAAACGTTTGAGTAGATAGTCAGATTAAATAAAATGAGAAGTGGCACTGAGTCCACCCACCAGTTTGGGTCCCCTGAGCAATATTTAACAAGAAAACTCTGGGTCTGATCATCCCCATGGGCCACATTGTTCTTAAGTTTTGATAATGATTGACGACTATTCGTTTCTGTAAATTATACTGGATTGATACAGGTTGAGAGATCGTCAGAACTTGTGTTTATAGTCTGCATATCGTCAGTGGAAAATACACTGGAAAATCTAGCCTTGACTGGAAACCTAAACTGGTAGATCTAGCCAATCCATTTACAATTTTATTTGGAGTATCAAGCCATTCCTCACCGCAGAAAACTGTTGATGAAATACGCGTCGAACTTTTCGTACTTTGAACATAAGACCAAAACCCTCTGGGATCACCCTTAAAGTTTTTCTGAATTGATGTTCAATGGTTAGTATAAGAATCAGATATTTGTGCTTTGATAATGCCTCGTAATCTCTTAAATTCAACAATAGAGGTGACGCCTTTTCTTAAATGTGTATTGATGGTAAGCTTTCAGTTTAATATAACTAATTATTTCAGCAGTGCACCAAGCTGGATATTTGCGTTTAAATTTTTTATACATAGGAATAAGTTAATCAAACAAACCATAAATTTTTAGCTAAAAAGTTTCACCTGAAGCTTCCTTCACCTGCAAAATTAACATCAGTATGAATTTTTAAAAACTTGTAATTACTAAAAGGTGGTCCAACCAAAACGCACGATGTTAATTGTAAATAAAACAAGAAGTTTTCAGAGATTTATCTTAATATTTTTTATTATGATAGAAGGATCTATGACAATTATGTGTGAAACAAAATATCGGCCAAATGCTCGCCACGGCTTCGGTGGCATACCTATATCCGATGGTCCATATTTTCAATGACTCTGAAATATAATTGGGGTTCAATGTCGTTAATATGCCGAATTATCTCATCCTTTAGCTCTTGAATTGTTCTTGGCTTATTGACGTACACTTTTCTTTTAAATATCCCCAAAGAAAGAAGTCCAACGGTGTCAAATCACATGATCGTGGCGGCCAATTAACATCGCCATGACGTGAGATAACACGGCCATTGAATTTCTCGCGCAAAAGTGCCATTGTTTCGTTGGCTGTGTGGCAAGTGGCACCATCCTGTTGGAACCACATATCGTCCAGGTCCATATCCTCAATTTCTGGCCACAAGAAGTCCGTTATCATTCCGTGATAGCGAAAACCATTCACGGTAACCGCTTGGCCGACCTCATTTTCGAAGAAGTACGGCCCGATGACGCCGCCAGCCCATAAACCACACCAAACAGTCACTCTTTGTGGATGCATCGGCTTTTCAACAATCACTCATAGATTCTCATTTGCCCAAATGCGGCATTTCTGCTTGTTAACGAATCCACTGAGGTGAAAGTGTGCCTCGTCGCTGAAGATGATTTTCTTTGTAAAGTCACCATTCACTTCTGTCTGTTCAATCAACCATTCGGCGCATTGACGACGCTTGAAATGGTCAGTAGGCTTCAGCTCTTGAGTCAATTGAACCTTGTAAGCGTGTAAATTCAAATCTTTATTCAAAATTCGAATGAGTGATGTTCGTGAGATGTTCAATTGTTGGGCATGACGACAAGTCGAGGTTGACGGCTCTTCTGCTACACTATCGCGAACAACAGCAATGTTTTCCGCAGAACGAACTGGGCGAGCATGCACAGGTGTTTTCACATTTCGTAAAAGGCTTCAACAATCTTAACGCGCTGCTCAATTGTGCACCTCCCCATGGTTGAATTTGTCAAACACTGAAACAAAGAAATGTCAAATTAAGTTGGGCAAAAAACTTGACGTTAAGGTGTGACCCACAATTAACATCGTGCATTATGGTTGGACCACCCTTTATATAATAAAGCTTAATACAGCCCAGGAAAATTGGCTTTCTTGATGCTCTGTATTTCATTATCAGAACTGGCGGGAAATCAATAGGATTCAGATGTACTGACCTCAATATTTACTAATAGGGAGGAGTGGTACCCACTTTCTTCAACTATGGTATGAATATGTCTTTGATAAACACATTTACGGTTAGATATGCATAGACCTTAGATTACAGCATTGGAATTAAGAATAAATATAAACAGTTTAATAACTGTTGAATGTCATTAAGCTGTAAACGATTTTAACATTGCTCTTGTCTTATGGTGGTTAATCAATGCACATATTTTCATTTCTGAGTTATTATCTTCTTTAAGATCCTGTATTTATTCCCGTATTACGCACGCACACCTGACAAACCCAGAAAAAGTAATTGAAGTAATTTCACGAGAACTGGGATACAAGTGTAAATATACTGGCCCTAATATAAAGATGTAATATCATTAATTCTAATTTACCCTCAGTAAAATGATTAATTACTCAGAACAAATTATTTCTTTTAATTAAAAAGAGGTGGTGATTCTTTATAGCGGAGCTTGCTAATGGACCTCCTTTTTTTAAGTTATTTCATTACGTCGAATGGAAACGTTCATAAAAGGTGTGATATACCGGTGATAGTCCAAGAAAATTGGATTTCCTTTTCGAATTGTGATATAGAAAGGTATAGCGAGGGATAATATTTCACGAAATTCAACATCGACGATCGTTGTGTAAATGAGTTGTTACTTAATTTAGATGATTAAATGGATATATTGTAATTAATCAATGTAATATTCTGTTCCATGACAAATTTTACAGTACAAGTTGAATGTATACTAGGTGATTTTTTTAAGGGATACATCACTGTATCTTTGTCGATATTGAATTTACGTGGCAGATTATTGGGAACACTTTTATATTTATTTATAGGCTATATTATAATATTGACTGGAAATCAGTGGCGGCCGGTGTAATTTTTGTCTGGGGATGCAATCGATAAAATAATAACAAACGAAAAATTAAAATAAATATACCTATGTTCAAGCCTGAGGTTATTTATAGGTATAGGAAATCTGTTCGTCTGTTTTTGGACTTCGCAAAAACGTCAATTATAGTTTATTTCATCTCTGTTTTTCAAATAAATAATATCAAAACGTAACCTTGGCTTGTTTTATAGCTAGGCTCAGGTAGACTCTCCCGTTTATCGGCAAGATAAGAGATTTTTTATTTGGCAAATAGCGATGAAATGAATAGTACAATATTATTAAAATTTGGAATGTCTGCAATTAGCGCTTTCTCCATACTTATCATGCAAAGTGAATTTAGTCTGTGTTGCGCCATTGTATTTCTCAAAAAGTTTTGAATTCTTTTATGCGTCGAAAAACAGCGTTCACTTTCAACACTTATCATGGGTATGGTACAAATTTAATTTTAATAATAAAACAGTTTCACTAAAACAGTCCGTCAGGTTTCGATCTATAAATAGCTTGCAAAATTGCTAAGCAACTTGCTTGTTCATGAAAATCTTCCCTGTTGTATATAATCGTTAATTCACTTTTCAATTTAATTTTGTCTAAAAATCCATTAGTTTCTGTTATATTGTCAAAATCTTGAATGGAGAATTGTTTCTCATAGTCACTAAATTTATTGGGGAAGAATAGTTTCGACGCTAACAGGTGTTCTTTAAACTCAAATCTGTATTTAGTTTGGTTAATTAATATATTACACGCTTCCTTTGCTTGTGCAGAAAATGATATGTCATTATGAGATCGCCTTGTATTTTTTTCAGGCGATTTTGTGTAATTAGTTGTACGGGTTTTTATAATTGCGTCTTCAAAATTATTCAAATAACTGCTCATCTTGACAGTATCCAATGATCGAGACTGAAACTCTTTAAAAAAGATTTCACAATGAGGCATAACTTTGGCGAAAAACGCGAGTCAGTATTTAAAGTAATCGAATCGTTATTTAAATAAAAAATAACTTATTAACATTTGAGCCTTATTTTTTGTATTGTAATAATTTCCCGCAGTGTCAAAAATACAGTTTAGGCATTCTTTTAAAAGTTTAGCATTTTCAGGAACGGTTCATACAGTTCGCTTGTATATTACGTGCAGTGCACGCAAATCTCATAAGATACGTATAAATATCTCCTGTTTCACGCGCCCGAATCCTCTCTTTCTAACACATGGTTAAACAGTCTTTTGATGTGTGCAATACAGAAATTGAACTCCCTATACATACATATATTCCGAATTGCAGATTTAATATACCGTAGATAAATCTGATAAATTCTAGAGCTGGCGAGTCTCGCGACATCTAACAAGCTGAAGCGAGACTTCGATATCGGAACATTCTATGTATAGTGATAATGTAATGTTGTAATATATGGTAAACACCTAATAGGTATTTTTAATATTTTCTACCATCCCCCGGTTTTATTAAACACGACTTTAACTTCCCAAATTTAAATGAGACACCTTGTACTTCTATCCAGTGTTATAGATCACTCTAGTAAGATCAATCCCAAGCCCAAATCCAAAACTGGACTCACTCTAGTCAGGATTTATCCTGACTTTTACCCAAGACATTAATAAGATTACCAAAGAAACGTCAAGACGAATTTTCTGACCACCACGACATATCGCGAGAGAAGTTACTTCAAATCGTATAGTATTAGTTATTCATCTTGGCTAATTATCTTATCCAGCTTATTGTGACTTTTTGTACTTTTTTATTTCGTCTTGATTATCACTCAAAACATCATATATGAGAAGAATATATATTAAACTTGGTCGTAATAATTACTAACAAAATTTAATTTAAAGACTGGGGTCTAAGTAATCACCCAGTAAAGTTTTAGCTCCTTAATGGTATAAAATTTACAGGTCTGTAGCCAACATTTTTATGGGGCCGTTATTTTATGTTATTGCTTTATTATTATCGCTTTTGATACAAAGAAGTTCCAGATTCGAGTACAGTCATTAAGGTACGTTCTTGGCTATCCATAGTGTTTTTATCATTAATATTATGTCATACATGTAGCGTTAGAATACTGTATATGTATATAAGTTGATATATTCTCATATAATTACATAACCTAATTTAGTATTTGGTTAATTAGTGTATTATGTTTCTCGTTTAGTCGTATATATACAGGGTAGTTTACATAAGTACAGTCACTATGGCGGTCTTCAGGGTACTGTGTGTGGTGAAATGATGCTCGTGGTATGTTATTGCTATAGCTACGTTTATCAGAAGATAAATAAATAGCGAGCAAACTAGTACCGAACGAGGACCGATGCTTCGGGAGTGAAATGCCGGAATAGGTTGATCTAAAAAATTATTTCGACGCCACGCTTGTCATAAACCATTGACCTACTTTCAGGGGTCTGTACAAGTGGCTGAGACAGTAAAACTTATTGCCTGTGATAATCGCATTTTTACCCATAAGGAACAGATGGGCCCTCGTTCCGAGTACTAGCTAAATAAGAGTTTCCACTTTCTATACTTTCTATATTCACACAACTTAAAACTAATATGAGTATATACAAAAATACCATCACGGCTGTCTATAGGCGTACATGGAGCCACGTCTGCCCACAGTCACTTTGTGAAACATTCACTGTATCGTCAAATCAATACATTAAACCTGATAAACCATCAATAAATCATACCTACAGTAGGACTAAAAATACTTGCTTTTCTCTATTTAAAACCTATTAACACATTTATTCTATTCTCCAATATCAAGGTAACTATATAGTCCTGTGATATATTTTTTATTGTTAATTCTATCCACACAATTATTAATTAATATACTGGGCGATAGATCAGACTAAAACATAATTCTATGATAACCTTGGTCGTGGTTTATTTATTTTTATTTATTTGTTTCTAATATAGCATCTAGTTTCTCGAATATTGAGTTATTTTATATTAGTCGGTTTTTATTGTGTACTTAAAACTGTCGAAATTTGAGTGACGCGTAGATACTTAGGGTCTTTATATATGTAGGTTACTGAGGCGCTAAATTAATTTACAGCTTGTCAAGAATAGGAAAAAGTGTAAGATACTCTATGTTGCGTAGATGAAAGTGTGAGGCAGCATTCGGAGGAAAAGGGATGCACTTTACGTGCGGCCAGATCGAACTCTGTGTATATTCGATACACTCGATATTCACTCTGCAAAGATCTCATTGCGACTGAGCAAAGACCAGACTATTTACTGCGCACCTCGTGGGCTGTCCGATTCGTAGTTTTGAGACTTGTTCCTATTCTTGACGACCTGTACTGAATTTGTATTTCCTTAAGTCACCATACTGCTTTAAGGCACCATACGACCAACTCTGGTTGTAAGCTAGTCGATGTTTCTGCCTTAATAACCCATCAGCAGCCAAATTAGCTTATGCTCTGACATATTTTGGTAAAAGCAAATATGAAGGTAACAAATTGTATATTCAAATCGTTCCCAACTAACCGAAATATAGAGAATGGACCAGGTTTTTTGTGACAAACTTTGACAGTCGATAGGAAACGTTTTTTTATGACAAAAAAATCCATATATAAACAAATTTTATAAATTGCTCTGTTTTTGATATACAAGGTGTTAAAGTTTAATTTTTTTAACAGTGTATTAACAATCTTTATTTTCAGAGTTAATAACTAAAACTAGTTTAAACAATAATTGAAAACATTAACAAAGGCAGTTATAAAAATTGTTCAATTAAACTGAGTGAAGGACAAGCGACAAAAGGTCATTCTTTTCTTTTCGTCTCCTGGATGTAAACCTAGAAATCGTGTCAGATCGATCGGATTTTGACTGATCCTGATCGGGGAAGTCTTCCAGACGACACCTATTGATTTTGAGGTGGATAGAACACACCCCACCCTGTCCATGAGTTATGAGAAAGCACGACGGTGGACTCTTTGAGAATGTTTTTTGTTAACACGATAATTCAACTAAGTAAATCATGTCGGATCGATCGGGTTTTGAGAGATTCTGATCGGGGACGTCTCCCAGACGACGCCTATTGATTTTGAGGTGGATAGAACACACTCTACCATGTTCATGGGTCATGAGAAAGCACAATGGTGGACTAGGTATTTGTGAATTTTTTTTTGTTAGCACGATCACTCAATAAAATTGTGTCGGCTCGATCGGTTTTCAACTGATTCTGATTAGGAATGTCTACCAGACGACATCTATTGATTTTGAGGTGGATAGGACACACCCCACCCTATTCAGTGGTTATAAGAAAGCACGAGGGTGGACTATTTGAAAAAAGTAAAACTGCCGCATAAAACAGATATTCTGCATTTACGTGTTGGTTTATTTTTTCTCGGTCACTCAAGATAGAGATGTTCTACGTGCGGAAAAGTCCGTTTTAAGGTTTTAAAACTGTTTATTTATTTTCCAATACCTGTACGTACTAAAAAATTTGTGAAAAATATCTTAGACATGTCATTGCATGTCTAAGATATTTAATATAAGATACATTGCATTGCATGTCTTATGGGTACTACCATAAGTACAATTAAAATTACGATAGGAACAGTGACACTTATTCGATTTAGAACTCCCTAAATAACCACACAAAAGCATCTGCTTATGTAATTTATTTATAGACCACACATTTTATGTGTCATAACAATTAGGCGCTCAATGAAACCTCTTTTGATCCCACCGCCTACTTTAACCGTAATTGTTTCCAATTTTTTTGTCCGCCAGAAATAAAGAACGTTAATTATTGAAAATTAACACCCGCCAGGCCTAAAACTCTGCCCCCATAACCGGGGAGCGTTCATTCAATTAAACTTTTCGCTTATCTAAGATGTAATCTGAAAATTAAACATTACACTGTTATTACGACTTATCTGAATGGTCCTCCCACCATCTCGCTCCACGAGAGTTATTTATAGAAGGCCGTGAGCATTATTTATGATCTGTTGACTCTCACTTGTTATTGGTCGGCACGAAGAACACCTGTAAATGTTGGCGTGGAACGACGCGGCGTTCACTGGATGTACTTGGCAAGAATGCGAACGGATTTCTCTCCGGGTCGCTGTCGCCAGTTGGCTGCTGTAATAGCCCGATTAATTATGATTCTATTCTTTGTCGAGCAAATCGATAGTGATGTACGTTGCGTGAAGAGGAACGGCAGATTGAAAATGCGTTGGCGAGCCAGGCGGATTTCTATAAGATAGGCTTCTGGATATCGCGCAGATTGTATCTAGTAACATATGGAACAATAAAATAAAGCTCTATGATATACATCGTGGTTTAGGTAACAATCATAGAAAATATTCCAGAAATATAATATCTACAGTGTCTCATTAGGAACTATACGATGTGATTTGTGAATAAACATAATAATATTTGACAAACTGAGGTTTTTTATTGTTCAACATAAATAGGAGACGATACGGCTACAAATGAAAAAGAATATCGTTCATATGACCGCCTCGAGTAATCTGGCATGATGTCATTCATTTGGCAAAATTGTCCATAACACGAGTACACAAAACTGGCTCTATTTCCCGAATAACATGTTGGATGTTATGAAGTATGGTCCAAGTACTCCACCACTCCAAAATATGCACCAAACCGTACATCCATGTGGATGCACTTCATTTCCGTGCACAGCATTTGGATTTTCAGCACGCCGAATTTGAAAATTTTGATAGCTAACGTGTCCGTCAAGATCAAAATGTATTCCATCAGCTCTTGGCAGATTTACTTGTGCATGATGTCGAATTAATTTTTTTGGATCAAGAAAGTCATCTTTAGCGAAGAGGCCCATTTCTGAATAAATTAATACGTGAACAAGTAACATTTCTGAATAAATTAATACGTGAACAAGTAACATTTCTGAATAAATTAATACGTGAACAAGCAAAATTGTCGGATTTTGGACGATACCAATCCACACGAGATACACCTGCACCAAATACATCCCGAAAATGTCACTGTTTGTTGCGGCTTTTGGTCTGCCGGAATCATCGATCCGTACTTCGACCAAAACAAACTGGCATTGCCATAACCGTCAACGGCGAGCACTGCAGATCGATAATAAGCAACTTCTTATGGCCTAAACTGGATGATATGGATACCGACGATATGTGGTTCCAACAGGACGACGCTACGTGCCACACAGCACATGCCACGATGGACATTATGCGATTTAAGGGCATGGTTATCTCGCACAACGGCGACGTGAAATGTCCACCGAGATCGTACGATTTACTGCCTTTAGACTTCTTCCTTTGGGGCTATCTTATATCACAAGTGTATGCGAATACATCGCAAACAATTGATACCCTCAAAGTCAACATAACCAACGACATCCAGCAAATTCAGCCAGATTTATGCGACAAATTCATCGAAAATTGAACCTCTCCAATACGTGCCACTAATCAAAGCCGCGGCAGACATGTTATATTCCCTACGTAATGCCACAAAACATTCTTTCAAGTAAAAAAAAATAAGTGGATATCTCACAGGCAACTTGTTTTATTTACATTTTAAAAATCGAGCGTCCTTTTTGAAAGACCCGTTAGTATATCAATAAAAGTTTTGTTTTTTTCTGAAAAGTCTGTAAACTAAACCTTAGTTTACGTGAAACTGTTACATTTACGTAGAAACTAGAGTATTATTTTTATTATTACAGAGGAGATAACATTGGAAGTGGACGATACTTTTAGATGAAATATAGTGGTAACCGCGTCCTCCTGACTTTAGTGATCTTTTGGCTCCCTGAAAGACGCCCTGCGATACCAACTAAAGATAAAGAATAAAAATCTGTTCGCACTATTACGAGCTTATCTAATACCATATGAAATCCACGGCACCAATACGGAGTTTGATACAATAATACTAACGAAATTGACGTAACGATCGTGAAATAACACGGAATGACTCTAGTTTCCTTCAAGTCGTGATAGCTTTTCCGACACTTGAGCGGTCCTAAGTCAGGATAATGCGGAGTATAAAAAGAATCAGACAATCGATACTTGTTATACGATGACCGTCTCCATAGCTTCTCTCTCTCTCTCTCTCTCTCTCTATACCCTTGTCTACACACAATAGTCTGTGCCCTGCCATCCCAAATTCGTTTACGTCATTCTAGAAACTGGTGTAATTACAAATTCTTATTTCAGTAGGGTTGTTAACTGAATATAATTAATTTATAAATCAATTAATAGGGAACAATATATTGATAAATCATATTCCACTGTTTTTGTAGCACAACATTTTAGTACTACCGTCAAAATTGAAAAGTTATCGTCAACATTGCGGACACCATTATAAATAAATTTCCACAGAAAAGTGATATTTTTCTTAATTTGGCTTATGTGATTTCTTTTGTAAGAGTTGTTTTGTGTGGTCGTTGTTTTTTAATTCTCGTGAACAGTGCGAGGCCGTATAGTTTTGCTTCTTGCTCGGGAAAACTAGCACAGAAACTCTTGAATTGTAAAAAGCCGCCTACAAGGATGATGCTGTTGGGAAAACTCAACTTTGAGTGGTTTTCCCATTACAAAAGAGGTGACAGGTCAATTGATGACACATATCGCTCTGGTCGTCCTTCCATGGCTTGAACTGATCAAAATGTTGGAAAGATTCGCAAAATCATCCTGGATGATCGACGACGGACTTTTGACGAAGTTGTGGACATTTTTGGTCAAAAACTGGCACACAGATAGGGCTGTGTGGGCAGGGGGGGAGGGTTATCGTGGTCGAAAAACCAGTCGGCCGGCTGCCACAAATCAGGCCCCTTCTGCCGCAAACTGTTGCGCAATCGTTTCAAAACTTGCAAATAGAATATCTGGTTAACTGTTTGACCTTGTCGAACAAACTCTGAATGAACAACTCCTCTCACATCTAAAAAACAAAAAAATCACGCACGCATAAAACAACTCTCACTAAAAAACTCGCACAAGCCGAACGGAACCTTCTTTAGCGACCACGCGACGCTTGACTTACTGACTCGGGAATGGTAGCGTTATACACTCCTAGCGACCGAACGCAGTACCACAGAAACTCCGTTCACTACAACATCGGCTTCTTTTGGGTACTCCCCGTATATCCTATTTACATTTAACAAAAACAAGAACATACAAATTAGATATAGGTACACTTATGAATTTCATTTTGTCTGTTAAATTATATTGTATGAAATATTAACTTTTTATTTTCTCGTAATACAGCACCGAATGAAATAACAAAAAATTATTCGCAGACGTTAAACAGAATTTTTAATAACGGAAACGATGATTTTGTTTTGTTTAAAAACTCTCTTTTAATTAAATTCATCGTATTGTTAAAGTACCGTCCGGTGCATCAGATAATACAGTAAATTTAATTTTAAATCCTCGACAGTTTGTTTGAATGTTTCCCGGGTTTTATGGGCAGTGAAAATTTTGTTGTGTGTATTTTTTATGGAGATATGAGCAGGGCAAAATTGTATTTATTTCGTTCGGTGTTAGGTTTATTAGCTTACATATGGCGATTGCAAATTAGTGAAACGCTTTGACCGGGCTTAATGGACAAACAGGGGCTATAAAATTCAATTAATATAAGATGCGCATACATGAAAATATACAGTGTATGTTTTAATAGTGATAACAGTAGTATTTTGTTACCGTTCTATTTTGATAAATACTTCATATCCTATTTTAACCGGTAAGTAGTAAGAATATATTAATGTCAATGCATGAAACAACTTCCGTCCATAGAAAGGGTAAAAAAAAAAAAAATAAATACGCAAATAATTTTGAGTACTTTTATTACATATTTTAATTGTTACATGAGACAATTGCTTTAATTGTCTCATCTTTGAACTACGTGATGAAAATGAATAGAAATCCATCGCTTGATAGCGGAACTTAAACTGATTAGAGGAATTCTGACTTTTCAAGAGCATTTGATAGACTTGATGCTCGTTTGTATTAAGCAAACCCAGCAATGTATACAGGACTATTTAAATGGTTCCAATGATATTTTGCCCTAGCTATAAGTTTAATATATTTCCTCAAACCTCTGGAGTTCCTCAAGGATACATACTAGACCCACCCGGCATTGCAAAATACATCAGTGATAAATAGTAAATGATAATGTACAATATATACCTACTGTATGTTGCTGGTAATAAAATATATAATGTTTTTAATTCTATGGCGGATCCTGAAAACTTTCGAAGATACATTATCTCGAAAAAAATGGCATTAGAAGAAAAAGTGAGGCAGCATTCATGGGGAAAAGGATGCATTTTACTTTCGGGCAGATCAAACTGTTTTGTACACTCGATATTAATTGTGCAAAGGTTTCGATTGAGTAAAGACCAGGCTATTTATTGCGCACCTCGCGGGCGGTTCGATATCGCAATTTTCAGACTTGCTCCTATTCTTGACGAGCAGTATGTCCTTTCAGACTTATGGTATAATAAAATAATAATATAAGGATTAACCACAATAATGAGAGTAGCTAATTGATTTAAACTAGTGCCATAGAACTCAATTACACAGACATTGTAAATTAGTGTGAAAATATACTCACTCCAGAAAACATTCGCTGGTTTTCCTTGCACAAATTAGCTCAAAAAAGCCTCGCGCCGACAACGGAGCGACTGAAAAACTTTCCTTTATACATTATCGCCGCATCTCCGCTGAAAAAGTAAATTGCGATGCCGTAAAACCAAATGACCGGTTCTGTCAATGTCTCGAGGACCGCGGGCTTAAACATCTCAGTTTGGAAATAATCTCGTAACTTCCAGAACCAATTTGGGTTCTCCAATCATTTGCACTTTATATACGCCGGCTTGACGCTACTTCGCAGAACTTTCTTAATATGTTGAATAAAGGCCGTAAATTACTTGAATTTTCCTCTGTAGTTTCATCAGTGGTATCTCGCAGTGGCGAGAGCCACACAGCCTCCGGAAAATAGGATTTGACGTCGAGGGAATTTGTAATAATCTGAAATTTTTGGGTATACGCCTGAATGTATGGGAAATTGCATATAATCGTTCACTATCATTTATCCAGAAATTAGACGCACCTACATAACCTATTTTGGAGTTTTATTCACTATCTTTATTTTTGAACAACTATGTGAAAACAAACTTTATTTCCAAGACGGTATGGATTTAATAACCAAAGTATTAGTCCTTTCAAATTAGGAAAATTGTGGAAAATTTTTCCTACAGCTAATCGACCTGTACAGAAAGTTGTGTTGAGATGTTTCAATATATTTGAGAGATTGAGATTGTGTCAATATATTTTTCATCCAGCGCATGATAACAAAAGGGTTGTTTTTTAGATATATATAACTATATATATATATATATATATATATATATATATATATATATATATATATATATATATATATATATATATATATATATGGTAAAATATGATCTGATTTGATGTAGTAGATCATATGATTCTCTACAGTTTTTGTTCTTTCCATATTCCGCATAGTTGCGCCGCTAGAGCGCGCTGAAGTATTTTTGAGCCGTTTTTCGATTTGATTTATAAATCAAAAGTAATGCGCTAGTACTTTTTTCATTTGCACAAGAGTATTACAAAAAAAAACGGTTTTCGCCCTCTAGTGGCAAAACCGTGTTACTTAAAAAAAAAAGAACAAGATGTGTCGTAAATTTATATATCTACAACTTTGATCTCTTGATATTTTTCTCTACAATGCATAGTTTTGGCTTAAAATCGAAAAACAGATCAAAAATACTTCAGCGCGCTCTAGCGGCGCAACTAAACAGAATTTCGAAAAAATGAAAAGAACAAGAATTGTGGAGAATCGCAATCTACAACATCATATTAGGTCACGTTTTCCCAAAAATGCATAGGTCTTCAGAAAAACGCAAGAAACCGAAAAAACGGCCAAAAACGCATATATATATATATATATATATATATATATATATATATATATATATATATATATATATATATATATATATGTAATGTATATATAAAACAACCCTTTTATCATCATGCGCTAGGTGAAAAATATGTTGACATAACCCCAACACAACTTTCTGTATAGGTCGCTTAGCTGTAGGAAAAATTTCCCAAAATCAGTGATTCTTTGTCTAATTTGAAGGGACTATATATTAATTTGATCATAACGCCGGAGATAATTAAACATTATAATTATCTACCCTAGAGCTTCCTCGTCATTTTCGATTTTTTGTGCTCATTGAAACTTATATTAAATATCCTTCTCGTTTGACCAATATAACAGATATTGCATTCCTCACACGGAAGCTTATAAACGCCAGATTTTTTTATTTTCTCAGTTTTCTGCTTAGCGTTATAAAAAATATTTGATACTTCTTGGTTAGGTTTGGAGGTTATTTGTAAGTTATCTTTTGATATTACGTATGAGATTTTTTTAAATATTAATATAATAATAAAAGAAGAAATTGTTTCATTGTTTGAATTGTTCAAACGAAAACTATTTTGAGTTCGAATATACATTTTATAAACAAAGAAAGCGATTACATTCAAAAACCCCAAACATAGTCTTTCTTAATGATCAGGTAGATATACGGAATTCCACTTTATTTTCAGCCTTTATTTAAATATTATAACTATAGATGTTCACCTGCTAATTCAAGATAAAAATTCCCAACTTTAATTT
This sequence comes from Rosalia funebris, assembly GCA_037954035.1. Lineage (NCBI taxonomy): Eukaryota > Metazoa > Arthropoda > Insecta > Coleoptera > Cerambycidae > Rosalia > Rosalia funebris. Next base: position 6,381,217 of record JAZFAV010000016.1, read on the forward strand.
GTATATTCACTATACTTGAAAATATAGTCTAGTAACTACAAAACTGCAGTCGCGAAGAATAAATAAAGCGATATATAATAAAACAATTCCGTCTTCGTCATTTAATGTAATGGAATACCACAAAGTAACAGACATCGAGTTTTTATTACGGAAACTTGTTTTCCATAATAAAGCACTTTTTGACTAAAATTATTATTTCTCGAAAATGAAGAAAAGAAAATGAAGCGGACTGTATATATAGTGTGCCCCAAATTGTATCCTTATTATTTGGACATTAGATACTATACTAGATAAATAGTAAATATGATGCTTATCTTGAATCCGTCGTAAAATCAAAGCTAACTATGATCATTTCAGGGTTATTTAAGTTAAAACGAAATTTAGAATATTTTTTTTTGCTTAACATCTCAAAACCGATTAATCAGACGAAGATAAGACTTTATCGTTGTGAAGACATTTTTGAATGGATATTTTAGTAATATCCATTCAAAAATGTCTTGACGTGTTCTTGGCCGGCAGTCGATTGTTTTATGGGTAAACAACTTCAGGGAAACGGGTGGTCTGAAGAAAAAAATCCTGGGCTTCCACGAACAACAAGGTCACCCCAAAACAGTGACATGGGAAGTCACTGTTTCTGTTTTGCGATCCCCTCAGCTCTCTGTCCGCAAACATTCAGCTGATGTTGGGTTGTCTGCTCGTTCTGTGAGGCGATCATTAACACCCAATGATCGTCCTATGACCCTGGCTTACCTGAAGGACGACATTCGTCAATCTGTCGGCAACATACCCGTCGATATGCTGGAAAGAACGAAACTTCCGAGCTTGATTAATGCAGTGTATTGAAAATAATGGATACCACCTGCCTGATATCATCTTTAAATCTGTGTAAACATAAAATTTAAATGTTGTAATTGATGCTGTTTAAGGAATTAAATATATATCTGCATTACTTTCTTTTAAATATAATTTCCAATTAAGCAAGTTGCTCTGCCCCAGCCTATATTTTGTATTAGTAGGCTCTCCAATTAAATAATATGATCCTAGTGTGAATATTCTTCCAGGTTAATAAGTAATAAATATGCTTCGTTGATATCCAAATGCTTTTGGATATCAACGGCAGCCCTAAAGCCCTCATTATTCTTATAGTCCATACTTAAAACAAAAATTATAATTTAAGCAGTGTTAATGTAATAGTAGCGTTATCAAGAATGTGCTCAATTATTAAATGCATTATTTAATAAGTGGGTACATCCTTCATAAGATTTATTGTGTTACTTTTAGTAAGTGCATAACAATAATGGCAAATATAAAATATCACTTAATTACCTACTTAACGAAATCCTTATAAATATAACATATTTAATAAAGTGCAACATATTTTTCAGGTATCAAATATGAATTAGTTTTAATAAACTTGACCATGACAATGACTATGTTTATTTCTATGATAGACAAACCATTTGGATGTAAGTTGATTATTCAAAAATCATAAATAGACAGCTTTTAACAATTGTTAATAATTCTTCTTACTGGGTTGTAGTTTTTATTTTCGACATTTTTCTTTCGGTCCACTTTTAGGTGGGTGTTAGGTGGGTTTAGGGGGGTAGGTTAGGAGTTCCTCGGGGGTGCAATTTTCATCGAAACTATTTTTACTTCGATTTTCTTATTTTAGCTCACTGGAGTCATATTTGTTAAATTGTCTATATTAAAAATAGTCTTCAGTTAATATATACCTGTCGAGCTTTAGAAAATGTACATTACTCGGTCTTTAACGAATTAGAGTGAGGACATACTCTAATATGTACTATTCATTTCATCGCTATTTGCCAAATAAAACACTTTCTTATCTTGTCGATAAACGGAACAGTCTACCTGAGCCTAGCCATAAAAATAAGCCACGGTATGTTTTGAAATTTTTTATTGGATAAATAGCGATGAAATAAACTGTAGAAATCTATGATTTTCTAATTTATTTCCTTTTTGTTCCAGGTACGTTTGAACTTAACATATGACATAAACCAGAGAATAATTTGGTAAGAAACATAGAACCTTTTTTAATAAGTAGAAGAACTTGATGTGTACCAAATAAAAGTCCTCACCCAGGAAATTAAATGATTACACTTTGGAAATAAGTAGGGCATTTTTGACGATTTTTTCCCTTAAGTAGATAAAAAAACTTTTAAACCTTATTCTAATGAAGTATCGATTCCTATAAATTCCATACCTATGAACTTAACTTTATTTTATAAACTATTTTAATTAGATATATCAAATAACTACAATATATCAATTATTCACTACGATTAAAGAAAAAGTATCAACGTCAATTTTACGAAATTTTGGGGGTAGCTTGTCCCTGGCATCAGTGATAGTTCTTGGGATCGGAAATAGTTTCCGACGTTAAATAAGGGTATAAAAATCTGTTTCTAATGTATATTAAATACTGAATAAATAACTGAAAAATGTTAATGTAGATATAAACAACGTTTAAATTGGCTACTTAAAAGTAAGCGAAATGTTAAAAGCACAAATATTGATAAACTGAAATTAAAATTTCAGTTTATGTGAATATTTTTTGAAGCTGTTTATAAAAATAGTATAAATAAATTTACTCAAGAATTCCAGAAGTCCTGTAACCCGCAGTGATAGACGAAAGATTGCTGCCTGTGCCGTTGAACTACTTAATACTATAATATGTAATATGCACAAAATAGTGCAAATTCAATATAGCTTGATTACTATATCGAGAAACAATATTCTTTGTGTAAACAATCTCCAGAAAAGGGCTTATAACGCGAGAGGTAGAGAGAAGCATAGAGATGCTAGTTTGTCAAGTCTCATCGGATATCATGTATTATTAGAGTAGCGACGTTTGTGAGATGGTTATCTTATTTGAAGTGAATTGTCAATGGGCGAATATTTCAATAAATTGTATTATATTGACGTAAATCGTAATTACTAAGTACTATCCCAATAAATCGTTTACATTTGATTCGGGAAACATTTTTGTCGCAAACAAAACAGTTATTCTAAAGGTGCGTCTACATATGCAACAAGAGCCCGTCGCGAACATCGCCGAGTAATGTTTAAAACATTACGCGGCGATGTTCACGACGGGCTTTTATTACATATGTAGACGCCCTTAACGTAGTCGAAGTGGCCATGCATATCACAACAACGAACACTTCTTTTTATGCAATGCAAGAAAACCGACAACCGATGGGTCGCGCTGATGTTACGCGACGGTGTTACGGAGCGGATTTCCGTCTACACTATGCGGCATATGAACGTGATGAAGTTCGCGACGGAGATCGCGACGCGCTTTTGTTACATATGTAGACGCACCTTAATATGCAATGGTACTTGGTTTGTTCCTATAGACTCTACTGTTCAAATAACCTCAAAGAAAGAAGTTTAAACGAGTGATATAGAATGATCTTGACAGCCAATCGATATCAGTATTACTTAAAATTACGCGGCCCGGAAATTATCTGCGTAATAACGTTATTGTTTCGAATGTTATGTGAGTAGTGGCACCATGTTGTTAAAATCAAAGATCTTCCATATCCATATTTTGCAACTGGTCCCATAAAAAGTGCCTATAGTCATGATGTGGCTATAGTTCGATAACGAACTGTTTTAGTAAAATAGTAAAAACTTATGTTATAGTAAAATATCATTTTCAAGAAATATCGTCAATAATTCCTTACTACCTTAAATCATAAATCTATCTTGCAAATATAGAGGATAGATATTTATTATGTGATTACCCAAGATTGTTTCTCCAAATTGTACGAAAGATACGAGGATTATATTATTTCAATGCTTGATATCCTGGAATGGATCAATCTGTGAAACTGATTCGTCTTTAAATCGCCAAGTTTGTGGACTATTCCACAAAATTTCAGGTAAACTATATGTAATTTGTGAGGTGAAATTTTTGTTTACTTAAAACCCGTTGCACATTCTTTTTAGATACTCTACAAACACCTGCAGTTCGAGATGTAGATTATGTCGACTATCCCAGCGAAAATACAGTCAGACCGTTATAATTTTACCAATACGTCACAAGCGATATTCGTATGAACAAAGATCAAAGATCAAAGTCAAGTAAGTTGGATTTTTACGTAAATTTCAAAGTTTACGTAATTTAAATTTACCGACTTTACAGGCAACTGTATTATCAGCACCAAAGCAAACTAGAAAATGCCTTTGAAATAAGTTATCACGGCGACAAACCTTATAATCCATGGGCTCTAGCATATATTACAGGGCCTCCGTTTCTTTTCTCCTATTCAAAGTATTCCAGGAGATTCAACACCATTTGCTCTGCTTGAGAAAACATATCTGAAACAAGATGTGCATATAACTGTTATAAAAAAATAATATTGCTTACTTACATCAACTTCAATTCTGAAACTTGTTTCGCTCTAAGAAGAACCAGTTTATGACAAATATTAGTATATACGCAATGAAATTTGCAGAAAACGAAACGAGGTTAGCAGTCAGATCAAAATCTGTCGAAAATTATCTACTGCGTTAGTCAATAGAAGAGTTTCATATTTTTAATCTAATACGTATGTTACTATTTGTCTTCTCACCGATCAGCGTGAAATATGATAACAGTTGTCGGTGATACATTCAGCTCATCTCCGATGACCAAAGACACACGTAACATCACCTGTCTCTTGTTTACCTATTATAGCAAATGCGTTCATAAGGATGGCGGGTTGTCTGCAATATTACCGTATGGTGGTGACGTGGTGGTAAATTTATAGCGGTTTTAGTTTATTTATTCGTTGGTTTTCTGCAATGCTGAGTGTCCAGTTCTCTTTTCACCCTGTATGCTATCTGTTCTCTAGAACTTCTGGAGTATCTGTCATAAGTATGCTTTAGAGACAGGGGATCGGGATACCTCTCACTGAAACTTCTTTCAGCTGCATGTAGATTTATTTCAGGTTCGCCAATAATTAGAATGGGCATTAACATTTTATTAGAATCAATAAAACGTACGCGCTAGAGCAAATTTCTAAATTTAACACAAAATAAAATTCGGATATGTAAAACTGTCGTGATGTTCGTCTAAGTAATTTTCGTTGTTTTAGGTCTCTCAATTCTAAAATTATAAGGGATTTTGGACACGCACGGTATAGCGATCATATTCCTTCATAAACAAAGCCCATCGCATCCGCGATGAAGCAATACTAATAATTCAATTGTCAGTGTCTGATGTTTAATATTGTGTTACATCTGCAAGCGATGTATGTTATTACATCCAGCTATGTATGGTATCATCGATTCTAGCAGCCCATCCGTGGATAGCGCTAATTACATTTAATGGAGCAATTCAAATTAACAGCTGCCTAATACCCAAGGAAATCTCACAAGCTTTGGATGGCCTGCAGGTGACATCAAAGTGTGGGTGTCCTGTGTTGCCTTTGAGTCAGATCGAATGGGAATTCATTCAGGGGGATTCAGAAGTAATTGAGAATGAATATACTGCATATTTCTGGAATTATATGCAGTTTAATACACTAGGCACAAAAATTAAGGCATATAAAAAATCCAAAATTTTTAGGTGATTTTCAGAGGGCCTATAACTTGGAGGAAAATAGACGCAGAACAATTTAAATTAAAAACACGTTAAAGCTCCTACTTCCTAGTATTCAGATCTCGAATTCAAAATTTTTTACTATAAACAGTTTTTGAGTAACACTAACTGAGTTTTCCACAAAACATCAAAACACTATACACTACACTTGACGCGCGTTTCGCCAACAAAGTTGGCATCATCTGGAGATGATTAAAACTCAGTTTTAATCATCTCCTATTGTATTGTGCCTAGTGTATATGTAGAAAATGTTTACCCAGTAATGAATATATGCACTAGAGAAGTAACGAGGAGATAAAACCAGTCTGTGCGGAATCTACTTTTAGAAAAATACTGGCAATGGTATTAGTATAGGTGATACATATACATAACCGCTCTCTATCCACATAGGACTGTCGAGCTAGTTGATGGTCAATATGATATGATGATGGTAGTATATTAAGTATGTATTTAATTCAACGGATCTAAGTTTTATATTATGAGTATTATCACTTTTCTTTGTGGAGTTGTAGCAAATGCTAGGTTGAATATATTGGATCATATCATTAAACTTATCTCTAACAACTATAAACTTGTTTACATAATTAAACTTGTCTGAAAATGAAGTATTATCCTAGAGACTTCTTTTGGTTCTAGAAGTTAGAAAACAGAAATATATCCGACTTTTTGAAGCATGTACTCATAATCAGTCTGCTGTTGGGAGTGGTGTCCATCTAAACCTGACAAATATGGTCTAAAATTTTGGATTGACGTATTGTGGCAAACCACAGATGATTATAGAGTTATTGTATAAACATTGACTTGTATTGTTGCAACGGAAACGACACACCTGAGAGAAACCAACGTCCCCGAGAGGTAAACGATTTGTGCTAACACCTTTACAATATAGCGAGAAACATAATTTGAGAGCCTGATCACAGACATATGAGTTAGCAGAGGCTTGACTATCTAAAACACAACCATAATAATTGTGGGCAAATGTGATGAAAAGAAAATCATTTGTTCCTAACTGTATACTATATTTGGATACAATAATTTGCTCCTACTTCAAACACTTTATTAGAATATAATGTGACCAAATGAGGAACTGTTAATGTTATATCCTAAAACGTAAATGTGGTTGTGTTTCTAAAGGCCTTGGTACACGCTAGAGTTTCTTTGTTAGAGTTCTGTCATCAGAGCTGCCAGAGACGTGGTAAATGCATGACACAGTAGTGACAGTGCTCTGCTGGCAGAGTTGTCAAAGTTTTTAATCTAGCGTGTAAATACTGTAAAATTTACTCTGGTGCAGTTCATTTTGTTTTCTGTCACTCTGGTTGTCGTCGTACCATATTTTTTTCTCTATGTACAGAGTTATTTGTTTTTCGTACGCAATATCTGATTTGAATGATATCAACAAGACAAAGATGAAAGTAATTAGTCGAAAGTCTAGAAATATTTTCGGACCATGGTCAAAAGACGAAACCAAACTGTTAATACAACTGTACGAAATACACTCAGTGCTGTGGGACATCACTTTACAGGATTATAGGAATGTGCATAAAAATACGATTATTGCGGATATTGCAACTGAACTGGGAAAGGAACCTCTAGACCTCAAAATGGCAAACCTTGAAGTGTCAGTTTAGTGTAAATAGTGGAAAAATTGTAGTATAAAAATTTTGGTACATACTAGGTTCACTATTTCTGAGTTCCAAGTTAATTTTATAATAAAAACCACTTTATGGTCTTCTTGCAAAATAATCTTTAGTTCACACAATTCTATTCACTTGCTTTCTGTTATTATAGTTTATTATTCTTAGAATAATAAACTATAACTGCTGCCGCTATCCTGACTGTTACTGCCATGTTGTGAAGAGTGTGAAGTATACATTTATTTTGTTTGTTCTCACCTAAAGATAAATCTCAGGTGTAAACAGACGCCAGAGTTTATGACAGAGAGATTTGCCAGAGCTCTCTGACACTGTCCCTGTCAGAGAAAAAGTGCCAGATTTCTGTCTACGTGTAAACGCCGATGACAGAGCTCTGGCAGCTCTGATGTCTGAGATCTGGCAAAATAACTCTAGCTTGTACCAATGCCTTAAGGCATCACTCTTGGTTACAATGCTCTGATTATGTGGATATTAGTTTACAGTTTGCAATATTCGGCCCTAGAAATTGTACATCAATTCCCGAACTGCAAATACCATCTATTTGGACCACCCTATGCATCGGCCATTTGCGTTTTATTTTTACAGTTTCCTTAGTTAAAAATAGAGATACTTTCAGTCCCATTAAATGTCCTTTTCAATGTCACTGATGTCATCTCTTCGTATGTTATTATTATTTATCGAATATAGCGTAATGCGGGACCCTTAACTCATCCGGCTTCCCATCTTATTTACTGTTTCTTATATTTACGCATGATTTAGATATATATTTTCGATGTCATCCTCTACATCCCACGCGTCAAATTTTCTGTCTCCTCTGATAACCGTTCCACTAAATCGTTTGACTTTCAGTCGGATTCGACCCAAACGATTTTAAAATAAATAAAACGACGACGGTTCCTATCATGGAAAATCCACGATGGGCTCTGGCCTCTGAATGAATGTGTTTTCAGGATTAGAGTGTATGCCACCTGCATGTCAACTGGGATTAGACGAGGTCATGTTGATGTCAATAACATCTATTCATTTCATGTATTCGCGTGCTAATACCAGGTCTTCTTTGTAGTAGCTTTGTGAATTGTGAATTTTGCTGCAATTTTCCTCTGCTGTACCACCAAATTCCGTAGTAAGTAGTAAAATCATCAATGGTTTATCAACGTAACTCATAGAAATTCATATATTGTCTAACATAAAATATAAATATAGTTCTTGAAATATTTTCAGAAAAATATTATGAATAGTATAACTTAAGACCTACTCCTAATTATCTTGTTGATTTAAGGGCATTTGATTGTAGAGATTAAAAAGCAAAACCTGCTGATGCTATACGGTAATATGCGTACAGTACGATGTTTGCATGAAGCATTTTGTATTTAAATTAAGTAACCAAATACCAATAAAAAAAAAGGTATTTTTTCTTCTATTGACAGAGTAGGATTATCTAATAATCCTTTGTACTTTTTCATTAATCAGAATTATCATAATCATGAATATGTTACCAGTTGTTAATTAAAAATTATTTTAGTAAATACAAAAAATGTGGTTACTTATCACAACATATATATATATATATATATATATATATATATATATATATATATATATATATATATATATATATATATTATATATATATATTATATATATATATATATATATATATATATATATATATATATATATATATATATATATATATATATTATATATATATATATATATATATATATATATATATATATATATATATATATATATATATATTACTTCAAGGAATATTTCTTAATTAAAAGTAGTCTGAATAGACTAACCATTAATTTAAATCTAATTAATCTTAAAACTAGGTACTTATCATCTAGGGTCAATCCAATAACGTCCTCCAGATTTTTCTAAACGATGCACACTTCACCCAGCATTATACTCTGCTTTTAACAAAAGACACATCGATTGGCTTCGTTTTCTTCAATCTTTGGACATGTTGTTGGTAGTCCAACAGCTGGAGAGCTTCTGTATTCACATGAAGCTGGAGGACAGGCGCTTCATTAGCCAGTGAATCTTTTAATCTCTTATTTAAGGGGGAATTCACTGGTTTCGTAACACTTCTTCTGGAATGTTTGGATGTACTTGATGTCTGTTGGAATCACTGGCATAGCCCCGACGCCTGGATGTCATAAAGCCACACTGATTTCAAAATCTGATTGTAAATCAATATATTGAAAATTGAAAGTTTGAGATTGCTTCAATCAACCAATAGTACTGTCCATATTTTAGGCCCAGTTGAGTTCTTATCTTTCTAACATGCTCTTTCCACCTGAGTATGTCGTTAACAGCTATTTGCTATTCATCAAATATAACACAATTGTTCCGTTAATACCTAGGTCAATACGCTTTGTTACTATTCTGTCAGTGAAGTTTACTTGTATAGATGTAAGTTCATTGAGCTTAATTATCCATTACCTAGTCCATTCTGCTACTGCATTGCTTGCTATCTGTAATATTCGAATAGAGTTTTCTTGATCTTGATCCACTGCAGGAAGAGCAGTATCATCAATAAATGCAGCAACAACTATATCTTCTAAGACTAGTAGTAAGTAGGTAGTATATATCAAATAAAAGATAGATTCAAGGGCACTACCCTGAGGTACAGCCGCTTTTATTTCTTTCAGATTGGAATATTCATCTTCGTGCTCTAAATAATCTATCATATATATATATATATATATATATATATATATATATATATATATATATATATATATATGATGCTAGGATGGCGACGTATTCTTCCGGTAGCATGCTATTTAGTTTATATATCAATCCTTCGTGCCATACTTTGTCGAAGGCCTGGATAACGTCTACGATAACTGCAGAATGGACTAAAACACATTAAATGATGTCGGTTATTTTATGCACCTGGTCTATTGTTGAGTGCTTCTGCCTGAATCCAAATTAAAAGTCTGGAATTAATTTACAATTTTGTATTAACCGTTGCAGCTTTTTAAGGCAACGATTTTTGAAATAGTTATTGGCAGAAGATAAATTGGTCTGTAGGATTTGACACTGTAAAAAGGTCATTTCCTTGGCCTTGTCAACATTTTCACTTTCGTAACATTCCAGCATTTGGTGAGTATACCCTTTCTAGACAACTACTTTTAAAATCTCGCCAGTAATCAGATCGAAACCTAGTGCTGTTTTTGGGTTTACATTAGCTCTTGTCTTCTAATCTCTTAGAGTTACATAACATATGCAAATATGAAATACGAGATAATATAATGCAAATGCAAAGATAAAATACGAGAAAAGGCCACACTTACAAATTTCTTTAAAGTGAGCTTAAGTATAGCTTAAAAAAACTTCCGCTTGATGTGACCTTTACAAATACGTATCACTCCACATACTCATACCTTTGAAAACAAATTTGGGGGTGGTTACCCTCAGGGTAACGTAAAAGTCATTACCGGGTCATTAGATGTGGACAACCCAAAATAAAAAATCGAAATCTTTCAAGAATTTTTATGAAATAGTCCGTATCCGAGTTACAAAATTAATTATAGTTAAAATTTCTACCCTGTATGTTCCGCCACATGGTTTCAATATTATATAACAACGTGTGATACGTTTCATTACCTCTGTGTTCGGAAATTCTTATTTATTACCTGCCATTTTCACACAGTAAACCTCTAGAATGTGAGGTTATGCAATATGTATTTCAGCTAACATAAACCTAAACGCGCTTTCGGCGGTCCAAAAATCAGTAAACTTCCGAAACTCCGATGTGATTACAACTGAAACAAGTTTATTTTAGCAATATATGCGACGTGACACAACTCCGTACGTACGGGGTTATGCACTATAAAAAAGTTGGGAACTTCGGCAGTAAAATATGGGTTTTAATAAGAGGAACACGTATAAATTTCTTGTAATAGCAGGGGTAGGTGGTGGAGAAACAGCCCTTTTTAGGATTCGGTGCAAGTTATGGTGCAACCGCGTGGTGTGAAACTTCTGTTATTCCATACCGCCACATGAGTAGAAAATAGATTTTCTTAAATATCGTTAAATCCTATTCCTATCGTTAAAACCCAATTATCACTTTTAGTTATTATTATGATATTTGACACATTTCTCACCCCCGGACTTCCTAAATATGTTTGTTAATCGCGTCGATTCATATCACTAGCACTGATACTAAACTGATGCATACTTAAAATATTGGTCACCTTTATACACACGCACGTTTAAATGAGATCACCTACAACAATAGACAAGATGACGAACTTATTAAATGTATTTTGGCGATAGCAAGGATAAAGAGTGGTTATGCCTCGACCGGGAATCGAACCCGGCTCTCCCAATTTCCGGTTAGTTGCTCTGACCGCTGAGCTATCGAGGCACACTCATCATCCCTGCTAATGCGCCAGTTTAATGCGTCACTACAGTATATCTCCTAAGCATATGATTTACGGGCTCTACAAGCTTTGATAACCTTCATAAAGATGTTTAATATTATTCAGTTATATTTGTACTCATTATTCAATAGTGTAGCATCAGCTTCAACCTTCTAGATATACAATATATGACATTCTTTTGCGCAACATGTTTCAATATGGAAAAGGATTCAAATCTGTACAATGAGGTGGTAAAATTATTCGTGGTATTTCTATTTTATCTGAATGTCCGTTAATATCTCGTACTCGTATTATCACATACTGGCATGAAATTATTTCTGATAAGTAGTGAACAATAATGGCATATTGTTCCAAGATAGGTTAGTCATTGTACTGTGCAGTATACTTTGATACACCATATGGCAGTCATGTTACAACAAGTTTTAGACTGAATGCATCAAGATATGTTTACATTCTTTAATGAATAATTATCAATTCTGTTGATCTATGGTAAATCAAATTGAGTTCCGGAACAATTCCAGGTTTCCTTTCATCTAAACTTCATTATCTCCATCCTAAACCATATTTCTTATTATCATTTTATTGTTGTTTTGTGGATCCTTACTTACAATACCTCATTCAACTTGTATAAATTACAGTAATGTTTGTAGTACACAAGGTAGCATTTAACCAAGAAGTACATCTACTATATGTGGATTTAAAAAAGCATATGATAGCGTTCCTCTGGTAAAACTCTGGGAAACTTTACAAAACACTAATATAAATGTAGAATTAATAAAGGCTGTAAAGTCTCTGTATGGTAATACCAGATCTAGAATAAAAATAGGACACAATATAACAACGGGGTTTATAGTAACTGAGGGACTTAAACAAGGATGCTGCCTATCTCCTACACTATTTAAGATATATCTAGAACGCGCATTGATGACTTAGAAAAGAAAATGTCACAATATGGGCATACCAATAGATGATATCAACACACTATCCTTTGCGGATGACCAATTTGTTATTGCGCAAGATATCGATGATATGGAATATATGACACGCAAACTTATCGAGGAGTATGAAAAGTGGGGTTTAGAAGTTAATATGAAGAAAACGGAAGAAAACGGAATACATGTGTATTGAAGAACAACAACAAGATCTACTTCTGTCAACCGGACAAAACATCAAACACTGCAATGAATATAAATATCTAGGCATGAAAATATCAAACGACGGGACACTTAACGAAGAGATTTCGGAAATAAACACCCAAGGAAGGAGAGCAATTACAATGTTCAACAGCATTCTGTGGGATAAACAAATAACAAAAGATAATAAAAGAAGAATATATTATTCAATAATTAAAAGTATAGTAATCTATAGTTGTGATGTATGGCCAATAAAAGAAAGAACAGAAAGAATGATAAGAACCACAGAAATGGACTTCTGGAGGAGGTCAGTTGGAAAATCAAAAAGGGAAAGGGTAACAAATGAGAGAATAAGAAATATGATGGGAATAACACATTACATTGTAGATGATATAAGAATCAAACAACTCGTATGGTATGAGCATGTTCAGCGAACGCCAAATGACAGAATACCCAAAAAAATTCTAAACTGGCAACCACAAGGAAGAAGAAGGCGAGGAATATCACGAAAAAGCTGGAGAGAGGGCATTGATAATGAAATTCGGAAGAGGGGTTTGGACGAGGACATGTGGAGAAACAGAGAGGAATGGAGATTAGGAATCGAAAGACGGCGAAGGACGTTATAAAACGATATGTATATATATATATATATATATATATATATATATATATATATATATATATATATATATATATATATATATATATATATATATATATATATATATATATATAATATATATATATATATATATATATATATATATATATATATATATATATATATATATATATATATATATATAAGCTAACGCTGCGAAGTTTAGAAGAACCATCACTGCTATTTGATTGTCATCAAGAATTAACTGCATTTTAATTAAAAACTACATCGAATAATTGTATAATACTCGCAATGCCGCTTTTCATGGTTCTAATGAAATTAGTAAATTCTGCTAGATTATGTTACGGTCGTCATTGATACCAGTGCATCCTCTGTAAATGAATTCATCAGAAGCTGTACCAGTGAGTCTAAACCACAATGAGTCTAAACTAGCTACAATATGTATACGATACTTTCATAATTTGGCTGCAAGAGAATCAAATGATGCCTTAGCTTCAAGGTAGGGTATGAGCCTTTAGCTTCAAGATACTGACAGAACGATCAGCGCAGAAAGAATTCGACGATAACCATGACATAACCCGAAATAATTTACTTAAATTTTCGACTAGGACAAGACCTCTACAGTACGAGTTGAATAAATATTTCCATAAAACTGACAATCTATTCACAATTATTGAAAATTGTGAAAAAACATTAAGAATAGATGTGGTTTGGTTAATAAGCATGTTATAACGTGACCAGCTCCCTAAATACTTCACTAAACTATCATTAGATAAACAGATATTAGTATTACAGGAAAAAATTATAAACTATGACTACGAAATTGGCAAGATCATGAATAAGGCAACTCAAATAAAATTAATATAAAAAGTAGTAAGCAATGCTTTCTGATATATCAGATATACCGACTGTATTTTTAAAAAATGTCTTGAGATTGAGATCATTTGTTTGTAAGAATTCCTTGTGCGAAAAGTCTCTCTTTTAATGGGCAGTAAAAAATGGTCTAAGAAAGGAAGAATTTCTTTTTAATTGGAGCAGATTCGATGCCCGACTGATCATGGTGAGTAATAAATTTTAAAATGAATGCATTACTGTCGTGAAACCAGTTTAATCCTCTATCGAGATCAAGGTGAGCGCATACATCATCATGAGCATTGCGCGCTGAATGGAGTTCATTCAGAATGCTGCTACTTATTGTCGTAGTTGCAGTAGGTAATTACACGGTAGATCCATGGTGGAAAATACGATAACACAGGTACGTCCGTTATTAACTTATTATGAATGCGATATGATAAACGTCAGGGTCTTGAGTAACTTTATATACAACAATAATTTTAAACGCTACGTCGCGCGTCGTGGTGATTATATTTTGGAATATTGAACGAATATAAAGAGTTTCGGAACTTTTAAATATGAAGAAGTTCACTTTCGTTTTCTGTTTAAACAGGTTACTTCCCATGAAATCAACTATACCTATATAACTTCGTATGAAAATACTATCACATAAAATTAAAGAATTAAACTAACTCAACTAACCATGGCAAATCATAGAACTTAATTGTTGCTTTTACCAAAAAAATATTACTACACAATCCCCAGAATACTTATATAATTATATAATTACGTTCAATTCAGATATGCTGTTCATAATATCAATATTAAAAGTGATGACATGCAGAAATCGACTTGCTTCCCCTCTAATATCTCAGGCTATGAAGTGGAGGTTTACACATAAATACTAGGACAAACTACTGAGCCCAGTTCGCTACCCCGCATCACAGTACGAATAGCACTGTCGTAACCATCTCCATAGGAGGATTCGCCGATCCATGCCCTGAAAAACAGTTTCCAAACGTTCTATAACCTTATATAAAAAGTCACTTTCATACTCAATTTCTAAATTTCTCAATGTGAACATTCTAACATCTGAATTGAAAAAAAAAATACTCAGTGGATATATTTTGTAAAATATGAATGTAAATAACCAAATCTATATGAATATTAACAACAAGTACTATTTTAATTGTATACTTTACTTAGTTATAGTAAGAAATTACTACCCAGAGTAATTTATATGCATATACTCGTACTATGGGTAATATAAACTCCTGGACAAAATGAACGCATCAGTGAAACTTCTCTATAGTTTCCTGAAGTATATTCTCTCAGTAGACAAGGGCGACTTGTTTGAGTTCTCTAAGAGGAGCAGATATGTAACGCTTAACTGATCATTTTAGTACATCCCATAGATTCTCTAAGGAGTTTATAGCTGGGTTTGGATATAGCTTGATGTCCAGTCCATAGTTGTAGTATTCACAATTCTAAGATAGTCCAGTACCTACTTCTCTAGCAACGTGGGGTCGAGCGTTATCCTGCATAAAAATGAAATTGTCCCCGAAAAATTGGACAAGCGGCATCACATGTTCTTCTACGATGTTTTCCACCTAGAATGAATGTATCACCAGATGAGATCCATGGGAGGAGAGGGGATCCATGTGGGGGGAGACCCATGTATTCATGGATCTCCCTCATATAGGAACCAAATTCATGCGAACATGGAAACAAATTTCTCTCTAGAACATTATTGATCTACCAAAGAATGGAATTCTTGGAAAGGTAATCTTCTCTGATGGTTTCTGCCAAACTCGTTGTCGTCTATAGTTGTCAATCGTCCAATTTACATGTTCTCTTGCAAAAGACTTAGTAACTTCATGTTCTCTGGTGACCAGTGGTTCAATAGCTGGTCTTCTACTGTCCAATCCTCATTCATTAAGCCTTTTCTTAATTGTTGTTGTTGTCTTCCAGAAATAACTACTTTTTGAGCTGCTGTTAGGACTCTGCTTAGCTCTAAACTGGTAGAATGCTTATCTCTTAAGACGACGTGCATGAGATATCACTCATCTCATTGCATCTACAAACTTCTTATGACGTTGTTCTGAGGTCCTACATTAATTTCATTAAAACCACTAGTTTCTAGTCCATCTAGATCCACTTACATAAAATGTTTCAGGACTTATTAGGAAAAATTATAAGAAATAATGAAAACTTTTTCTGATTCGTTAATTTTGTCCAGGAGTGTAGTTCTTAATAAGTATTCTTAATTATTTTTAATAACACGAATTATTATTTATGGCCAATTATCTCCTAATTTAAGTTATTTTCCTTATTAGATATGTATATTATTTGTAGTTTAACTTATAATTCGCAGTTTTCTGAGCATAATTATTGTTATTAGCCGGTATAATATTGTGTGTTGTTTTTGTATTTGCTATTTAGTTAAACAGCTAGTTTAGGGTTAAGTTTGAGTGAGTACTCAATTTCTTTTGATGAGCTAATATCGAACTTAATCCGAACTTAATATTTTCACTTCTAACGTAATTAGGGTCTTTGTGTTTCTTTGTGTGTCTTCGTGTCGTGTTTTACATTATTTAATGAAAGAAAATTCTAAAGTGCTTTATACAACTTCTGAATTTACCATAATTATGACCGTAATTAGAATTAATTAGACTATTAGATTGTTTTGAACCTATATAAATTGACTCTATAATTTGTAGACTTGAGTCGCTGATGGAACGTTCTAAATTTAATTTTGAAATGTGGGAAGAATTTAATTAAAATTCATTAAGATAGAGGTAATAAATATGTTTACATTGACTATCTTTTAACACCGTTTTAAAATTAATTTAAGTAAACTACCTTCGCATGAATATTTATTACATTATATCATACAGTGTCGAAAAGACTCGTAGAAGAATGAAAAATCAACTTTATTTATGTGAAATAGTGTACATTTTGTCTCGCAGTTTGATACATTTTACAGTAGTGACGAAATAGTTATATGATTTCCGGCCAGCCTTTAATAATAATTTCTGATATTTCAATTTTTCAAAAAAGAAAAATAATGCCCATAAACGTTCAAGTTACGAAAGTGTTGATTGATTTTCGAGCAAGAAGGGAACAACAAGAACAACAACTATTTATATTACATCAGATTATGTTAGAGTTAAGTTTATATTGCACAAGTTACAACTTAAATTTGAAAATGTAAGAAAAATGTATTCCTTAAGGCAGAGAATAGTAGAGTACAACCTAACATTATAGAACACTGTTACATCAGGAAATTAAAACTTTTGCAGCTACAGAGTACCACTATAATCATCTTGTATCTGACAAGGATCTGATAGACACTTTGACTAAACAGTAGTTTCAAAAAATAAAATCCGCCAAGGGTAGGATTCGACATCTGTCCCGGATAGAAACCGAACGACAGGCAGCTGTTTCGAACCTATTAGTTCTCATCAGTGCCGTACACGGTACGCCGATCTAGGACAAATTCCGAATGAAGTCCGTGGGGTATACATCTACATCGATACGATCTACGTCAGTAACATATAAGTAGGGAATCGAGAAAAGAACTATCAAACCGCCAAGCGGTTATCAAGTAGTTCCCAAATAGTAAGGCCAAATAAATATTAGTTTAAATTTAGTTGTTTTTCTCACCGAGCAGCTTTTTTCCTCAATGGAACAGTACATAGTCATAACTGTAAATATTGATCTCAAAACAATCCTTATTATATTTAATAATCTCTAGACAAACGTCAAACTAAAATAAATATGTTAATGGAATGACAAAAAGTCATCTCTGCTTGTTTGAGTAAAATTTTGGCTGCTGCTAAATATTTACAATTTCTACGTTTCGACTGCAAACTTTGGCAATTCTTCATTCAAACAGTAATGATGTTTTCTACCAAAGGATTTAAATTCTGTAAGACGAGAATGGGGCTACTCTTCAGTCTGGTGATAATATATACAGTTATTTCATCACAGTTCAAAAACAAAATCTGAATGAAAATTTATTCACATAATGTTTTATAAAAAAAGTAAAGTTAACGTCACAATTTTTCAAAACATCATATTTATCATCACTTTGTATGATATGATTTTTCAATTTCAATACAGATCCAAAATATTTACTAAAAGGTGGTCCAACCAAAACGCACGATGTTAATTGTAAATAAAACAAAAAGTTTTCAAAGAATTATCTTAATATTTTTTATTATGATAAAAGGATCTATGACAATTATGTGTGAAACAAAATATCGGCCAAATGCTCTCCACGGCTTCGGTGGCATACCTCTATCCGATGGTCCATATTTTCAATGACTCTGAGACATAATTGAGGTTCAATGTCGCTAATGTGCCGAATTATCTCATCCTTTAGCTCTTGAATTGTTCTTGACTTATTGACGTACACTTTTTCTTTTAAATATCCCCAAAGAAAGAAGTCCAATGGTGTCAAATCACATGATCGTGGCGGCCAATTAACATCGCCACGACGTGAGATAACACGGCCATTGAATTTCTCGCGCAAAAGTGCCATTGTTTCGTTGGCTGTGTGGCAAGTGGCACCATCCTGTTGGAACCACATATCGTCCAGGTCCATATCCTCAATTTCTGGCCACAAGAAGTCCGTTATCATCTCGCGATAGTGAACACCATTCACGGTAACTGCTTGGCCGACCTCATTTTCGAAGAAGTACGGCCCGATGACGCCGCCAGCCCATAAACCGCACCAAACAGTTACTCTTTGTGAATGCATCGGCTTTTCAACAATCACTCGTGGATTCTCATTTGCCCAAATGCGGCAATTCTGCTTGTTAACGAATCCACTGAGGTGAAAGTGTGCCTCGTCGCTGAATATGATTTTCTTTGTAAAGTCACCATTCACTTCTGTCTGTTCAACCAACCATTCGGCGTATTGACGACGCTTGAAATGGTCAGTAGGCTTCAGCTCTTGAGTCAATTGAACCTTGTAAGCGTGTAAATTCAAATCTTTATTCAAAATTCGCATCATTGATGTTCGTGAGATATTCAATTGTTGGGCACGACGACGAGTCGAGGTTGACGGCTCTTCTGCTACACTATCGCGAACAACAGCAATGTCTTCCGCAGAACGAACTGGGCGAGCATGCACAGGTGTTTTCACATTTCCTACAGACCCGGTTTGTTGAAATTTGCTCACAATTCTCCCGATTGTGGAAACATTTGGTCGATTATGCTGACCAAAAAAGTCACGAAGTGCACGAAATGCATTTTGATTTGAACGCCCATTTTCGTAAAAGGCTTCAACAATCTTAACGCGCTGCTCAATTGTGTACCTCTCCATGGTTGAATTTGTCAAACACTGAAGCAAAGAAATGTCAAATTAAGTTGGGCAAAAAACTTTACGTTAAGGTGTAACGCACAATTAACATCGTGCATTATGGTTCAACCACCCTTTACTTTGTTAAAAATACAAATTAATTTATAAACATAATCACTTCTTTTATATAATTTTATCAGTGTCTACCGCAGTAAATTGACTTCGAAAAATACTAGAAATAAAATAACCTGCCACCTTTCATTATTCAGGCAAGAGACACCATGAGAAATGTGTTCGTTGAAATACGAAAGCAGAAGGAAATAACGTCAACGCGACGATGAGTACGAAATAAATTAAATATAGTTGAAATAACCTTCTTCGGTTTTTTAAAAGAAGCACATTATTAGAACAGGTGATAAATTTCCCGTAGCAATCCCCGTACATGTTCAACACCTAATATATGGCCCTCTACATCATGTATTACTTTGTTTTGTGGGAGAAAACTTATTCGCCAAGTCGAAATGAAGTCTAGCAGGAAAGAGTTAGGGCCCCTATAAATATTTCAAGTGTCAGGTCCAGTTCTGCGACATTTTACCGTTTGGGGCGCGTAATATTTTTTTATATATATATGAGGGGTCCGACGGTTGGTTATGTCAAAAATTCAGGCTGGAATACGAGAAAAAATGTTCATCGGGAAATATTGCGGGTACGCAGGGTCAGGATACACACGGAAGCATAATAGAGTGGATTTGTTCCGGTTTGAGTAATGTACTTTATAAAATATTAGCAGGATTACATTTACTAACTGTAAATAGTTTATCTAATGATGAAAATACACATTGCTTAAGAAAATATGTAGGATATTTTCTTATTAATATAAGGTGTCGCAGTTGGGACTATAGGATTTAAATTGTACGCCATGTATTCTGAAACTACTAAAATCCAGATCAAAGAATAGCAGCAATAAATCTACAGGATAATTTAGAACAAATACATGATTGGGCTAAGACATGGCGTATTAAAATTAATGAAAATAAGTCACAAGATATAGTATTTACCAAATATCACAGAGAGTCGCCACACTTAAAAATTAACAATAAAACAATTACTACTTCTTTTTCTCGAGGGGAAAATCTTCAAAAGACACCTGGCCTCTGGTGTTCTGTTATTGTTTGACCAGGTAGTGTCGGATTCGTATACGCCTACCGACTAAAAACCCCCGCTATAATTCAGTGCGATGCCGAAGAGGAACCACTCTCGCTTTATTTCTCTTCGGCATATCAATCAGGATACTTACTCATTCCCCACTTCCCTTTTCTCCTTCTCTTTCTCCTTCATGATGGACGTTACCATCTGCTCCACCACTGTCCATCTTTCTCTGCTTTCGAGCATCATTGGGATCATGTTATCCGCAATGATAGCATGTCCTATCTTTTTCTCCGCAGCTCTCCTTTCTACTGTCCACCTTTTTCAGCTGAACACTGTGTGGCTGGCATCGTCGACCTCTCCACAAAACCAGCACTCTCTGCTCTCGCGTTTGCCTATATCCAATAGGTAGTCCGCGAAACAGCCATGCCCAGTAAGAACCTGAGTTAAGTAATGCCCGACATCACCATGTGCCGTTTCGCACCATTGCCTTATGTCCGGGATTAGCATCCTCGTCCACCTCCTTTGGGGCTCCGCCTACCATATCTCCTTCCAGTGTTCCCATAGGCTCTCCCTTGCTGCACCTCTGTCAGCGCCTCCATACACCTCCCGTCTCTCCCTTGCTAGAAGATCGATGAGTGGTATACAGGCTATCACCAGGGTTGGCGTTGCCGATACGGTCCTGTATACACTACAGACTCTCAGCGCTGCTTTTCTCTGGACTTTGGTGAGCTCTTTCCTCCACTTGTCTCTTCTCAATATATCCACCCACACCGGGGTGGCATACAGTAAGATCGACCGCACCACTACGCTGAGGACTCTCCTCTTTGACGCCCTGGGGCCCTTAATGTTTGGAATAAAACGACCAAAGGCCGAGACAGTTTTGCCCGCCTTTTCCAGCGTATGTTCGATATGTTCCCTAAACGACAGAGAACTATCAATCCAGACTCCCAGGTACTTAATACTCTGTTTCGGCACGATTTCACTATAAACTGCATTACTACTATAAACTGAATGAAATATTTAGGCTTACATCTAGATAATACACTCACATGGAAGGAACATATATGGATGACGAGAAAACAATTAGACACCAAATTTCTTAAGCATTATTACGTGATGGGAAAAAAATCAGAACTTTCACCTCGAAACTAGCTCCTAGTTTATAATGCCATCTTAAAACCCGTTTGGACTTACGGAATACAGCTTTGGGGAACGGCTGCTAAATCCAACATTGCCATTCTTGAGACGTTTGCATCAAAAGTTTTTCGCTCAATAGTTGATGCTCCATACTTTGTTACAAATAAGGATATATATCGTGATCTAGATATGCCTAGACTAAGAGGAACAATTGTTGCAAGTAGTGACAAATACATAAAACGTTTAAATTGTCACCCAAATGCCCTAGCATTAAATCTGTCTTTTGGACAATAGTGCACAAACGAGAAGACTCAAACGCAGGACGCCACTGGACTTACTGAAAGAAAAACTATCAGTTAATTCAAGATAAGAACTTTGTGATAAAACCTGCAGAGTTTTATTCATTGGAATAATTCTTTATCGTGACATTTAATTCAAATCAACATATATGCTTCTTTTTTACTATTTGTAGTTATAGACAGACTGCATAATAAACAGAAAAAATTCTGTTCTGTCAAGCACAGAGCGTCAATATTTAACGACTACACCCCATACAATGTTAACATGCTGCGATTAACAGTTCAACAACGAACAGTTTGTATATAACTGTCTTATGAAACTGAGCGATCATTTAAAGTTGCATTAAGAAACATTCGCATAAAATTTGGATAAAACAAAGTGCCCATAGAGTTAACAGTCCGTAAATTTATCAAGAAATTTGAAGAGACGGTTTCTGTTATTGATAACGCAACACAAATACGTCCTCGGTTGGTCAGGTGCACAATAATTGAATCTGTCAAGTGCCACCACGCATTGGATTTTAAAGAAAGATCTGTATCTGTCAGCATACAAAATTCAGTTGACACAATAATTAAAAGTTACAGGCTATTTCAAACGTCGTGCATTTGTTATTTGAATTTTAGAAAAGAAATAATGTGATGGTTATTTTTGCAACGATATTTTATTTAGCGATGAAGCGTACTTTCATCTTGACGGATATGTCAGCAAAAGAAATTGTTGAAATTGGGATGCTGAAAATCCACAGGCTGCTCACGAAAGGGAAATGCACCCACAGAGATGCACAGTTTTGTGCGCATTTTCGAATAGTGGCGTAATTAGACTATACTTCTTTGCAAATGTTGTTAATGCTATTACAGTAAATGAAGAACAATATCGCGACATGTTAAATAATTCTTCGCCAAAACAAATTCGCCAAAAGCATCAATAACAGATCTGTCGCCGATATGCATAAAATCAACGTCTGTATAATGAAACTGATAAGGAAATGACCACTTCTATTGTTACTTTATTAGTACTTCTTTATCATCAAGTACATTTTACATATTCATTTTTTCATTACTACAATTTGGTACAATAATTATGTTATAATTTGGCACAAGCATATTACAAATTTGGCAGAATTTACGCAGATAATCGGTATTCACATAGATGAAGGTCAATTATATGTGATTTATACTAATTTTTTGAAGGCCCTTGACAAGATTAATCATAATATACTAATTTCAAAATTAGAATATATGGATTCAGTAGTAATATTCTTCACTTAGTCAAATCGTATTTATCTGAACGTATATTATTTGTTTCTTATAATGGCTTTAAATTCGAAACCGTCTTACCGTCCTCTGGAATACCTCAAGGTTCAAATTTGGGACCATTGTTCTTAATCCTATTTATTAATGATTTGTCGCTAATAGTTATGTCGCATCATCTTTTTGCCAATGACTTAAAATTATTATATAAAATATAACCTGCTTAGATGACCACTTGAGACTACAAAAACTCATCGACCTTGTTGATGAGTTGAAACCCATCGACTCACCTTAAAGATGAGGCTCCAGACCCATGGAAAAAGGATTAAGATTGCGAATGATGTAATCTACTCAAGGAATTCGGCTCCACATCTTCTTGTTGAAAGTCCTCCGGTATTACAAAGTATATTCAAGAAGAAATCTTCATGTGATATAGTAATCAATCAACAGGCTGATAAAAAGGTTATAAAGCCAATAATTCCGCGGCAGTTAAAGACTTTGAAATCGCTCGCGGAATCCAATGATCCGTGTATTTAGACTGCTCCGTATGTAGTGATTGAGAGATTCAGCGAGAGTGAAATCTCCCAATGGTTACGAGTAAGTGACATATCAAAAAAGATCAGATTGGAAAAGCAACAGTATTGATATTTAGAGTGGATTATGATAAACAGACGTCTCACATGATGTGGTGCCATACAGTACGCCAGACGGTAGACAGTGGAGGTCTAATACAAATTTGCGCAACAATTTATAAAGATTGTTCAGAGAATAATCGTGGTGTTTGGAGAATAAGCTATCAGTAAACATAAATAAATATAAAATTTATTCGTATACCATAAATAAACAACCACAAATATATGACTATTATCTTAGTGGTAAACTTTAATATCTTCTGAAAATATTAAGGATCTTGTTGTGTATAACTCGTGGAGGATGCTTAGGTACTATCCTTTCATTTTTATTTCAATTGTTCCACGATATCATTTATACATAAATACATTAAATGAATACACATATGACTATTATCTTAGTGGTAAATTTTAATATCTTCTGAAAATATTAAGGATCTTGTTGTGTGTAACTCATGAAGGATGCTTAGGTACTATCCTTTCATTTTTATTTCAATTGTTCCACGATATCATTTATACATAATTACATTAAATGAACCCGTATTACTAAGCACGTTTAGCATACGCACTCCTAGACTAGGTTCTCGAAGGGAAAGTATATTTTACTGTCAGACTGTAAGAACTAACGTACTGTTAAAATCGCCTGTGTTTATAATGTCACAAAATTTTATCCAGCAAAATACAAATGAATACAAAAAGTATCCAGCGCCTGTGTCTAAAACAATGTACTCATAATGGGTTATTACTATCTTTAGCCAAACAATAACTTTTTATTGCGACGTAAGTTTATATGTTATTAAAGTATTTCATCATATATTTGTATTTAGAGGTCAGTTATCATAGTTATTTAAAGGTTATCTTTTTTTATATAGTTTTTTAGTTATATATTGTACACAGATATATGCATTTATTTGTATTTCATATTTTTGTCCTATATTAGGCACAATAATTAAAGGATGTAAAAAACCACAAAATTTTATGTGATTTTCAAATGGGTGTGACTTGGAGAGAAATAGTTGCAGAGCAATTTTAAAACAAGCAAATTGTTCCAAGCTTCAAGTTTCTAGTTTTCAGATCTTTTCAGAGTGTTCAGAGTTCAAAATTTCTTTCCATCAACAGTTTGGGTATCAATCAATAAATCATCGGAAAAAGATTCCAAATATTTGCTTGCCTTTCAAAACGTCCACGGACTTCAATATTTTTTTTTCTTTAATTTGATATGTTTAATTTGAGTTATCTAGAAGCCTTGTACGATGATTTGTCGCTGAATTATCGTCGTTCAGAGGTCGGTTTTTATTTCAATTTTTTTTAAATTCTTTTCATTTTTTTTTCTTACAGTAATTAACATTTTTTTGTACAAAAATATGGATTATTGTTAAAATACATTTTCAACCTCAAAAAATTAATAAAAAATTAAAATTCCTCCTTCAATTAATTTTTAGCAAAAAGACAAACTCAATCATTCCAAAGCTTTCGCTTTTTTCTCAGCGATTTGAAGTTTTCAAGGTTTTTTTGGCACACTTTGAGGTTAAAAAGAAATAGTCAACATTCTTAGTCTATTCATTATTTGTAAAGATACCAGGTTAAGCTCATATCCCTAAATAACAATTTTTACCTCTTTTCCAATCAATATTTTCGTACTGAAAAAAAAAACGTTTTTATCAAAAACCAATAACTACGACTTGTGAAGAATACTTTGCGGTTTTTAAAACCCAAATTAAATTTTCTGTGCGAACATTACTTCCCGAGTAATTATTTACCAAAGTCAAAACTGACTTTTGGCTTCTGTTAAACTGTCTAAAAAAGCGTTATAATGAAATTACTGAAAAAATTTATTGAAGTCCGTGAACCTTTTGAAAGGTTGAGAAATTATGGATTTTTTCGATAGTTTTCTTATTTAGTCAAAAGCTGCTAATGATAAAAATTCTGAACTCAAAATCTTTAATAAATTTGAAACGAGGAGCTTCAATTTGCTTTTTTAAAATTGCTTTGTGATCATTTTTCTTTTCCAAAGTTACAACCCTTTGAAAACCACCTAAAAATTTAGAATTTTTTTCCATCCCTCAATTTTTGTGCCTAGTGTATAAATGGACTTTATTCTTAGGCAATAAAAGCATTATTATTACTGTTAGTATTATCACTATAATCAATTAATTATTATAATAATAGTTTTATTGTACATTAAAAAAAAAATATGATAAAATAAGATGCTCATTATCGAGTCCATCCCTGTCCGATTTTAAAACGGCACAACGTGGAACCTATGTTCAATCAGGGCAATCCTCTTACTTATAGATGTTACAATTTGTAGCCATAAATTATTTTCGCAGCTTACCGCAGAGATCTTCGAATCCGTCTGAGAATTCCGAATTTTCTCGAATGCTAAGCCTCTTAAATTTAAAGCCAACTTATTGAGGGCGGCAATGAGCGCCGCGGCAGGTCAAACGAAAATAATCCCCCGGGCGTAACGCTACGCACGCGAAGACGATCCGGCCGCCTGGATCGTGTAAGGACATCGCCGTCGAGGATATGCCCGGCCGGTTCGGGGTTTCGCGATGCCGGGCACGCAGAAGTCGGCCTAGAGGACGGATTAAGTCCTCAAAGGATATTAAGTCGTCACCGAGCACCGAAACACAAAAGGGCCGATGAAACGGCACCGACCACTTTTTCTTTGTTGTGTTACTAACGACAAGTTTTAACCGACGTTTATATATTTAAGGGGGTGTTCTAGTCAAGAATTTTGTAAGAAACGATTTTTTCATATGCATATTCTTAAAGTGTAAACCTTTAGGAATATGTCCTCCAAAGGAAATTTGACAATTCAAAATATGTATGGAATTATATTGTGGGCACACGTGGCTTCACATACGCCTATTGACAGCCGTGATGGTATTTTTGTATATATTAGTTGTAAGTTGTGTAAATATTAGAAAGTAGAAACCCTTGTTTAGCTAGTACCCGGAACCAGGGCACATCTGTTTCTTATGGGTAAAAATGCGATTATCACAGGAAATTAGTTTTACTGCTTCAGCCACTTGTTAAAACCCTTGCGAAATGGGTTAATGGTTTATGACAAGCGTGGCATCAGCTTTTGAGATGAGTTTTTAAAACTGTCTATTCCCGCATCTCGCCCCGAAACATTGTCTATTTTGGTACTAGCTTGCTCGCTATTTAATTTATTCTTAATAAACGTAGCTATAGCAATAACATACCACTAGATAATTTCACCATAAACAGCACCCTGAAGACCGCCATAATAGCAATTTTAGTGATCATTATTTGACTTTTACCGCGGAGGCTACTTTAAATTTTTATTTAAAACGTTAAACGCGTTTTTCTCAAAACTACTTTCTTCGACCGGTTTGACAATATCTCAAGTTCTATCCAACCGATTAACTTTAAATTTGGTGTTTTTTTTCTTCTTCTTTGATGCCGATGATAACGATAGTCTTACTAATTAAGAATCTGATTTTAAATTGTGTTTCAGATGAACAGAAGGGTGTCAATCATGTCAACCAACTTACCCTCTCTTTTACCTCCACTTTTTACCACAAACTAAAGAAAAATAAGTGTAGTTCTTGCTGTGTGGAAAGTAGCTCTTTGTTGTTGAATGAAAGTAAGTTACAATCCATTGTTATGTAACTGTTCTAAAATAAATATTTTACATCTTTCAGTAGTTTTCATCATCATCATTAGGTCATCAGTCCTAAGACTGGTTGGACGCTAATCTCCAGCTGCTCCTATCTTGTGCTAATCTACGCATTTCGCTAATTGTGCTACAACCTACATCCCTTACTATTTGCGAGCAGTAGTCTAGTCTAGGCCTACCTCTGTCTTTCTTCACTCCTATTTCTGCCTCCAAAATATCGCGGACTATTCCCCCATGTCTCAGCAAGTGGCCTACCATTCTATCTCTTCTCATCCTTATGTTTTTCCACATACTTCTTTTCTCGCCGACTTTCTCCAATACTTCTTCGTTTCTAACCCTATCAGTCCATGGTATTTTCATCATTCTTCGGTAACACCACATCTCAAAAGCTTCTAATTTCTTCCTACTTGCTTCCCCTACCGTCCAGGTTTCGCAATCGTATAGTGCCGTGCTCCATACATATGTTTTCAAAAATCTCTTCCTTGTTTCTAAGTTTATTACCCCCGAGCATAAAAGTGCTTTCTTTTTGTTAAAAGCTACTCGACCCTACGCTATTCTTTGTTTTATGTCTTTATCGCTTCTTCCATCGCAATTTATTTTACTTAGTTATCATCAGTAGTTCATAAAAATATATTAAATCCAGTAAATCTGTATTCTCTAAATTTCAGTTCTATTCGTTGCACCAGAGACAATATCTTAATTGTTTTTCACAATTAAAAAGATGTGATATCCTTAACAATGTTCTTTGTTAAAACTGTTATCCTACCAGCTGATTTTTCTTTATAAATGCAATAGCCAAATGCAACGTTTTGTATTTTATATTGTCAAAGGATTTCTTTTAGTGTTCTCAAAGGATTTCGGACTATTACAAGGTTAGAATTTTGTGAAAATGTTAATTAGGGTACAATACGCTACTAGACAAAGGGCAACCAATCTAGAAATAATAAAATCACTACCTGAAAGGTATGAAGACGAGCAGCCAAACGAACAAGAAGAAGTGGAAGAGGAAGAGAGAACACCACCTTCATTGATAGATGTCAAACAAATCATTCAAGCACTTGCCAATAATAAATCACCTTGAACCGACAATCTCCCGGCGGAAATATTTAAGAATGCTGGAGAAAACCTAATCAAGTGCATACATACACTTATTTCAGAAATCTGTATACAAGGAACCCTGCCTAATAAATGTAACTCTATGCGTCCTTCATAAAAAAGAGTGATATACTGGAATGCTCAAATTATAGGGGGATTACGTTATTAAACACTGCATATAAAATGTCTTCCATATTACTCTACTCACGGCTAAAACCCTGTGCAGAGAGACAACTGGAACATACCAAAGAGGCTTCAGAACAGGTAAATCTACTATCGACCAAATTTCAACGCTTAGACAAATATTGGAGAACACACGAGAACAAAACGTAGAAACACATCACATATTTGTCGATTTTAAAGCAACATATGACACCATAAATAGAGGAAAACTTCTTGAAGCAATGGAAGAAGTAGGCATACAGTGCTTCCTGATAGCACTTACAAAGCTAACAATGAAGAAAGTAGAATGCAGGGTACACATCCAGAGTAATTTATCCCCAGTAATTGAAGCTAGCAGTGGACTGCGACAGGGAGATGCCCTTTCATGTATATTGTTCAACCTGGCCCTAGAAACGGTGACAAGATCTGCTCAAATTAATACAGCAGGAACAATTTTTAACAATAGTACCCAAATCTTCGCCTTCGCCGATGACATAGACATCATTGGTAGATCAGAAGCGGTCGCTAAAGAAGTATATAGGGCACTGGATGCAGCAGCAAGAGAAATTGATACTGTACTGGAAATGTTACGCTATGTTAATTAAGTATACGAGTCTATAAAACAATGACCTGACTTTTCCAGTGCTTTTATAGACTATTTCATTAAATCCAGTTTGATGTACAGATATGGTAGTGTTATTTTTTCTCTCTTTATTAATGGAATTACATTCGGCTACTCGAATATTGGCTATTACAAGTGTCACAGCGTCTGTCAGAGGCCAAAGAGTTTGTTTCCAATGCTTCTATGCAACTATCCCATAAACAGAGGTGACAAGGATATTTGGTATATTCACTTGCTGTCCAAGAACACTCCAAGAAGTATGGTGACGATTTTTCATTTAAACAAACCAGTGATCCAAATAATAAGCAATTTTTTCTAATACCAACTTAATATTTTCATATTCTGTAAGTTTTGTAGAATGACCGATTCAAATCAACGCAAACTTATTTCTATTATGCTATAACACATTTTAAACTCTTTTAAAAACTATCCATGAAAATCTCACAATCATCTGGTTGCCTTCAGGAGTTTCCATTATTTTAACAAACGTAGTCAACTTAGCTAAAATGAAAATGTAATGTGAAATTAGGATCTTCGAGCACTTAAAAACGAACCTTAAATATATTTATTTTTCTTCTTCAGTGTTATCAGTTATGTCGTTTCTGAAACAGTAACGGCGTAGCAGGAAAAATAATATAGTAAGTGTTTCTGTATAAAAAAAATTGGAATTGACGTGTGGGTACGACTTGTTCTCTACACGTTTTATGAATATTTTATCAAATATATCAACATTTAATCTTTATAATCTTAAAACACATTTTCATAAAACCTCCATAGTTACGACAAAGCATAAATACATGCGTAAAATCTTCAAAAAGACCACCGAATATTATGCTCATCACTTTTCACCGCTTGTGGTATTAGTGAGACGTCTTACTTCTCTAAGACCTCCCTCGTGCTCGTCATTCTCCTACCCTACCGCCACAGGAAGGTTAAATTAATATTTTAAGAGCATTATTATCGAATGTCCTTGTGGAAGGCCGCGCCAGAGGTACAGTGCGTAGTTGATTGATTGACATCAGGAGAATAATTTTTCAGTGAAGTCAATTTATCTTTCAAGCACACGACAAGAGATAATATTACATGTGCGACGTAAGCTTTTTCCAAAGAAATAGCTTTTAATACCGCTTCGAAGGTATTTTATTAAAGGAGGATGTGCTGGCTGTCAGCGCGAATTCGCGAGAAAAGTGTTTCGTTAAATATAATTTATTTCTCGTTTTCGTGTATAGGTCGATAGATTCTCCAGTATACTTGATGTCTTTCTCTAAAAATAAATATGGCGTATATAACCGGAAAGTCTATGTTTAAACTACGCATTTATGGTATTAATTGCACAGCGTATATTCCTTTTTAATATAGCTGAATCTTCTTGTAAACACGCTTCTATATGCTAAGAACTGTTGAGCAGAATTTGAAGATGTCTATTCATAATTAACAGCACCAAAAAAGTATCAGGAGTCTTAAGAATTAATCATCGTAGTAACTGAATTCACTTATTTTTAGTAACTAAACACTTCAAAATATTGAAACTGCTGAGATGGACTTCGAGATGTCTGTCCAAAATTAATAGCACCATAAAAGTGTCGAGAGTTACAAGACTTTGAGATCATATTAATAACTAAATTGTCTTACAATGATGCTTAAAAATATTGATAACTGTTGAGAAAAATTTAGATATGTCTGTTCATAGTTAGCAACATCATCACAAAAGTGGTGCGAGACACACAAGGGTCTTAAATGATCCTAATAGCTGAGCTGTCTCACAAAGACGTTTTAAAATTAGGGAAAGTACTGAGAAGTTGGAGATGTCTGTTCGTAGTTAACATCACAAAAATAGTACAAGGCATTATTTTAAAATCTGCCATTCAGCATTTAACAATTGACAGTTCGCAGTTGATTGTAGACTTTCTACGCTTCCTGAGGGCTTTATCGAGAACATTGACAATTATTGTCCTTCAGGTATTGTGTTCAAGTTTATAATTTAAGCATTGATGGTATTGTCATTGCCTACTCGAAATTCGTTGGTCTACGACTGCGTTATACAACCCGATGACTATAGAGCAGGACCCAAGCGGGACCTCTGCCTCCGAAATCGCCAGAGCTAAGCGCTGCGAAAACCTAGATGTCCGGATAGACCAACACCCCCATACCCAGGGACCCTGCTCTATGCGCAGCTCCGCCACAAACGAGACATCCCCGGGGGTTCACAGCCGGCGAAGAGAAGAAACGTAGAAGACAAGAAAGAACAGGTAGCGGGGTCCAACGAGCCATAACCAGAGGAGATCAGTAGAGTAGAGGGAGGAAAACGGGCCCTCCTCGTACAAGACAGTCTAGATCCACAGGAATTAGTCGGATAAAGAGTGGCTCGCACCACTCGACCCAACACCCACTTATCATAAGCCGTTATCAAGCTATAAGGATGGATGTCTACCTTATTCATCCGGCGAGCCGTTGTGTCGTTGCCTCGACATGACCGCGACCACGGAACATCGGTATACGTCGGTAGCGTCACAACGGATACTCCAGGTATCCGTTCCACTGTCCCCAAGAACACAATTTCATCTTCGTCATGCACCGCTACCCATTCATTACCTTGCGATATGTCCCCTCATGACGAAGAACCAGATCTCGAACTCGCCCAACATGAAGACCGCTTGGAGGTCACTAAAGAGTCAGAAAGATTAACGCCACTGAAGGGTGAGAGCTCGAGTCCATCTTCGTAACCATCGACGGAGACGATCGACTACAGTATTATTGGGTAATAATAACGTTGGGGTACCAATTTGTTTCCAAGATTGCTTGGATGCTTGGATTTGGTTTTGATCGTTTGTAAGACACTTTACTATAACAATAAACAGTTTTTTACGAGATGACAATGACGGTATTGCAGTTCTCTGCCTACTCTGTCGATCTGTCTACCCTGTCATTCTCTGTCTTATCTTTGAATTGATGTCAAATGACTGACGGACACAGATAATGCTATAAATGGAAAGAAACCTTGCTATCGACAGTTAGAGGGCTGTGTGTGTTACACAGAGAAAGGTTTGTCAAAAGACTACAGAGGTACAAGATTAAGGTATCTTTAAACTATATTTAAGTGTAGAGGTTAAGAAATTCAAACTTTGAATTCTAGAAAATAAACAAGTCTTAATGATATTCTGGATATTTAAATATTTATTAGGTATTAAGAAGATATAATTGTTGAAGATGTTTAATCTTCAAGTATGATATTCGATATTATACGAAGTTCTAAAAATGTAATAGTTAATTCTTAAGGTGTATTCATACTAAAGGTATTGGTAATTTTTAATTAAGTAGTAAGTAGTATTAAAATAATTGTTTATTACACAAAAAAGTGTTATATAGCCAGTGATTTACTAATGATAATACAACTGCAAGACTTCTTCAAGCTCTACTTTATATTATTTGCTCAAATATTGACATAATTACGAAGGTAGTTCATAGAATGAAGAAGGCATTCACGCAATATTATGTTAAGTGAACAAAACACATTTTATTTTTATGTATCATTCCTTTTTGCTTTCTCTAATAGCAACTTTCTCAGAATATTGGCTTAACACTATTTATTTGTAATCCCTCTCGTAATTAATCGATTTCCCTCTATCAATTCAGTCCGTAGATAGCATAGTGCTACCTACCATCTAACTGGTGGATATAAAGCGTTCCATATTTCCTGATTTGCAAACCACGGAGTGTTCAATCAACACCTCAGAGAACCAACCGAATTGTGCCACAACTTGAGACTCTTCCATATTTCAAGACCTGACACTTGAAGGATATACTATTTTCTCATCTAAGAACCACGAGATTTTCAATAAAAACCTCAGAGGACAAACCAAATAAAGCTACAAATTGCGGTTCTTCCATCAAACACTAACGTTTGTTTCCCGGCATTGTAACGACATCATCTGTGATCTTAGAGTAAAGAGGTTACTAATCCACATCAATGTACTTATAGTTATGACTATTAGTCAGTTACTATGGCCATACTCGTAGAAGATTGATACTTAACTTCGATACCTCATCTAGTTTCACCTAGTTTCTTGGAAATGTAGATAGTACCGCTGTAGACAAACCAATTTAGAGAGATTTGTCTACTTGTAATTTGTTACTTAGTACGACCCGACTTACCAACGTCTCTACTGTATAAAATTTGTTGTCATATTTCCTGCAATAAGAGTGTGCGTAACATATTCAACAAAGTATTTTATGAAGTGGATTTATCATAGGTTGGGCCTTTTCCTAAAGTTACAGTGTTTAACTTTGATCCTAAATGAAAAGCTGTATAGATGTATTACGTCTTCTAAAGAACATTTCTTAATCGTAATCCTTTAGTACGTATAGTAATATTATACATAAGCTTATTTAGGTCTCATTTCTCTTTCAAAATACTTTCTCTGTATCTCTTTGCTTGTGTATCAGCTGTATTGATATTCAGATTTACATTATCACGATAACACATAAATAAGCTGTAGTTCTTTTACTCCTTCTTTTGACCTAGAAATGAAAAAGGGGAATAACCATAGAAACAACCTGATAATAGATAGACAGATAGAGCAGTGTCCATTCCAGTTAATCCTAGTTTGCTTTAAATCTGCATATAATAGTGCCGAGTACAAATATTGCCATGATAAGGAATATCCCAGTCAGCGCTAATGGAGACTATGCCTACTTAAGTACCATAGCGATTATCTTTAGAAACTCGCCTTCTACCCTGTCATGTTAGCATTCAGTGGATGCAGAGGAGTGCACTGGTGATATGAACGTGAACAAAACGTGGTTCATTACGGGGCTTATAACGTTTTAAGGAAAACTGCATAGATTACAAGTTAGGATCTGCCACGTGATAAGTTTAGATTCACATCGCAGTATTCAGTAATTTTAATGTATATTAATTAATAAAGCTGAAGTTATTGATATGGACTTTTATTGTCGTAGTTAAAATTCAGTTTTTTATTGGAAATTATCCAGTCAAAATTGCTTGGATTGAATATTGGGACTATGCAAAACTGGAACAGTTTTCGATAGGAACATTAGGTCTTGAGGCGAAATATTATTGTCTACAACAGTCATTTCTACTTCCTTTGGAATAATATCTTATACAACTAGAGAAAGAAACTAAATTAAGTTGCTAATCCACTTCCTACTATATATAGTATATTAACATACTTAATACCTCCTCATACCACTCCTAGATCCAAACAAATCATTTAGGTTCTATAACATTTTGAGATACGAAAATGCTTTAATAAGGAACGAGTCTCTACCATGATTGAAAATTGTATATTAGAGACATTATTATACATTGTCTCGTAGTAGTTTCGTAAATGAAATATCTACATCACCTCATTTACTATAAACTCAAGTTTCTTCTATTTTCATCACTTTCTTGCTACACATACTATAATTACGAATATGTTTATATCTTAACCTTTGTCACTGAACACAACTTACATAATACTGTGTATAATTGTACAGTAACTACATTACCATCGATGATACATTGAAGAAACAGATAATGCCCTGCGTAATTTAATGCCACCGAGTCCTTATTTGGCTTAAAATATTCTAAAATAGACCCATATGTTGCTTACGTGTTTCTTTTCAATAATTGATTTTATTAGTCGATCATACAGTAATTAACCTAAACTATTCATTAGGTTAAAACTATGCCTAATCACAAGGAATATCCATTGTCCTTTTGAATCTTAAACCTATTGTATCCGCAATAAGTGCGTATACATTTCGACAATTATGTCATCTTATGTCAGTAGATAAATTGCATAACAGGGTTTATTCAGACAAAATTTTATTTGATACTAAAGTATACCGAAAGGAATTAACATTCAGAGGATGATTTTCAGGGGATTTTTATAAAAACTGTGAAACACGCCAGCCTTACTTTCGAGTGTGACTTGTGACGTAATCATAGCCCTTTTCAAATTATTATCCCCCCTTTTTTTAACAAAAATGATTTAAGTTTTCCGAATACAATAGTAGAGACCATATTAGGCTTTCGCAATGTACTATTTATTATATCGAAGGTGTTTTTTGAGAAAAATATAAATAAAGCAGATACGACTTTATTTTTGACTAACACATCGTCCATTGATAATCTGATATTAACCAGAATGCACGTAAGTACTTTATATTAAACGTTCTAGAATTTCTTGGTTGATATTTCCTATTTTGATTAAATTTCATTGCTTCAGGTCCTCTAAATGATTTAAGCCTTAAAAATTGACCCCCTATTTTGAGAGTAAATCCAAGACGATGAAATCAGGTAATTACGATGACCATTCAGTCGATCAGCACACAAGTTTCGTCAAGAGATGATGGGACATCCGCATCGAAATGAGAAGCTTCGGCCCTGTTGAAACTAAATTCTTTTGGGGGAAATATCATTTTCATTGTATGAATAAAGATTATACTTTAGTTGAAACTTTCTAAATAGGTTTTTATTTACTCTTTCTGAATTTTGACTTTTCCAAACGATTAGTTGTTAGAGCGTTGCTTTATAACATTTAGTTATCCGCCAATTATCGCTTTTTTATTTCATTCATTGAGTTACTTTTAATTTGTTCTTAGTTTTCATTATTGATATTTGTTTGCTATATCATTTCATCATAACAATTTTAAAAAGTGAATTATCATCATTGGTTGCTGTTAGTAGATTAGTCATAATAACCGTAATTTACCATATTGATCACAGTATGAGAATATTTAATATAGATCCTTTGTGTTGATACCACTTCTGTATTTACCTAATCATTTACAAGTTAATGACTTATTATCGATTTTGCTTTAACTTTAATTTACTAGAATTTGCCTAATTACAATGCTTATTTGTAATCATTTTGATTATCTTTATGGGCGTTTGTAATTTTGATCTGTTGATCATAAGCAATCATAATAACTCAGGCCATCAAAGATTTTCTGATCGGGCTTTTTTTGACTTTTTGGCTTAGTTACATAGATATCATGAACTTCAGAGACACTGTTTTTTTTTCATCGCTCATCAGCA
Organism: Rosalia funebris; assembly: GCA_037954035.1. NCBI lineage: Eukaryota > Metazoa > Arthropoda > Insecta > Coleoptera > Cerambycidae > Rosalia > Rosalia funebris. The sequence goes on from JAZFAV010000016.1 coordinate 6,417,818, forward strand.
TTTGTAAATGTACGTTGTACTATAATTTGTAGTTTTTAGAACCGAGGCTCTATAAAATTAATGTTTGCCTCAATCTTTGCGGCTCTCCTGTGTTTAATCAGTTTTAAACGTACAGACAAGTGTGGGAGATTTACTGAAACATAGTTGGGCGGTGGGAGTATTCCGGATTTATATTATGCGGGTATTTACATAGTCATTGTAGTACGTTTTTAATGTGTGTACGTTTACTCGTGACATCATGTCGTGTGTTTTTATTTCCTTTTAAAAATACCTAGAAGTTGTAAAAATACACCAAATATATTTTATAAATTTAACGCCTGGTTCAAAAAATGTTATTTATGTAAGTTTGGTTGATCCGCAAAAAAATCTTTTGCCGTCACTTCATATTAAATTAGGATAAATGAAGCAATATGTAATATGTAAAAGCTATATCTAAAAATGGGATTTGTTTTAAGTACCTATGTGGCACATTTCCACATTAGTATCTATGTGGCACATTCTTTCTAAAGTAAAATTAAAGAAAGGCATTTTCGTAGGACCACAAATAAGAAAATCAATTTAGGTCCAATAGTTTAAAGAAACAATGACATAAATTGGAAAAGAATTTTGGATATGCTTTAGAAATATAACAGAAATGTTTTTAGGAAGTTATGAATATCCGCAGTATGAAAATTGTCAACAAAATGCTGGATAAGTTTAAGCATCTTGGTTGTAATATGAGCATAAACATTCATTTTCTGCATGCTCATCTGGACTACTTTCCAGAAAATCTTGATCTGAGGAGTAAGGTGAAAGGTTCCATCAAGACATAAAGGAGATAGAAAGGAGGTACCAGGGTCGATGAGATATGGCGATGATTCCAGATTACTGTTAGATGCTGAAAAGGGAACATCCAATGAATGATTACACAAGAAAAACTACAGAACGAAGTTTTCTTGTTAAAAAGGGAGAGATTGTCAAAGAAAAAAAGAAATTCGAGACTCAAAACTATTTGTGTTGCTGCTTTTTACTATGTTTTCCAATGTTTATTAGATATAATGTTTATTAGAATGTAATTTTTCCTTTAGTTCCTAATTTATTCTGATTATTCAGTTGATCAAAAACCTTACGTGAAGAGTAAAAACGGGCGGTAGATATGAAATCAGCGTAAATAACTCACTTACAATCACTTATCAAATCCAAATCAACTTTCAAAATGTCAACATTTGTAGGCTTACGTAATTATTATTATAAAACATTTAGTAATTCTATTGTACGTATAAATACACACAAATAAATAAACGAAAGCTATTCGAGATTCTCGAAAATTTGCATTAACATCGCCCGATACCAAGGAACATAGAGCCGTTTGAGTCCGGTCGACGAGAGATGACGCAGAAACGCCGGCTTCAGGAAGTACCTCGCATTCCCTGCGGGACCCAGAAGGAAATGCCCCATTTGAGACCGTTCGCATAAAATAGAAATATGGCGAATAAAAACACATAACGTGACATCCAGTCGATATAAAGCCTGATAAGGTTCATCCTGGACCGTAGTATATATCTCGGTGGTGTATAAAGAATAAGATACGCATCTGGAACTCTATTTGTGAAAAAAATTATTACTGTCCTAGGTAGATATGAATTCAGGGAGTATATAAAAGAAAGGATAGTATTTTGTTGATACGAATTGAAATGTCCTTGGGCTGATTCATGTGCAATGGTACCAATAGAAAATGAGCAGTTCGTTAAGTAAGATAAGCTAGTTGCTGATTAATGCTAATCAATGGCACGACATTCTTTATGTCGAAATATCGAGTTGTCTAAAAAGTTCGTTCGGTTTTTCCATAAGTGTTTATTATTAACATTATAGTTGTTACAAATTATTTCAATTAATAATGTACGTTCTTCCATTTTGAATAACTTTCTCCCATCTCTCAATAGCTTTCATAATACCATTTTCATAAAAACCTTGCGGCTTGCTCGCAAAGAAAACGTTTTTAAACGATGTCTGACTTCCTGGTCATTGGAAAATGTTAAGTTTCGTAAACTATTATTCATAGAGCGGAATAGATGAAAATCCGGGGGCGCGAGGTCTGGAAAATACGGTGGATGGGGTAAAACATCCAACTCTAACTCCAACAATTTCCTCCGGGTCTGCAGAGAAGTTTGAGGTCGAGCGTTGTCGTGATGGAAGACGACCTTCTTATGACTTAGTTGACTATATTTTCTTCCTTAGCTTTTAGTGAGATTCTCGTCAGTTCGAGGATATCAGTTTTATCTTTTCTCCTGTTTTGTTCTACGTCAATTTTCCTTCATCTATGTGCCCTCATTAATTCTTTCATATCCTCCGCATTTCTCTTAAGTCCGCGTATCCGAATTATTTACTTCAGATCATCAGTGCTTACTGATGAATTACTTGCGGAGAGAGATGAGATTCAGAGAAGGTTGTCTACTTTTATGTTTCAATTTGTAGTTATACCTGCGCAATTTATCTTGTCTTCACCAATGTGTGTGTGATGAATCATATTTACAATGCAGTTTTAATCATCATATTTCCAAAGTATAGCCTGAATACCTTAAATTGGTATTCGGGCAATGAGACAATTATCATTATGTACCAATTGAATATATGAAGGGGTACCCAGAAGAAACCGAAATGATGTTGTGGTGGGCGGAATTATTGTTATGTTGTTACGGTAATCGTTCTGCCGCTAGGAGCGTATAGAGCTACCATTCCCGAGTCAGTAAGCCAAGCGTCGTTGCTAAAGAAGGTTCCGTTCGGCTTGTGTCAATTTTTTAATAAGAGTTGTTTTGTGTGTTCCTCGTTTTTGAAATGGCGGTGAACAGCACGCGACCGTAAAGTTTTGCTTCTTGCTCGGAAAAACTGGCACAGAAACTCTTGAAATGTCTTGAGAAAACGTCCTACAAGGATGATGCTATTGGGAATACTCATGTGTTTGAGTGGTTTTCCTGTTTCAAAATATGTGAAATGTCAATTGATGACAAACATCGCTGTGGTCGTTCTTCCACGACTTGAACCGATGAAAATGTTAAAAAAAAATTTCGAAATCCTGAAAAATCGATCATGGACTATTGGCGAAGTTGTGGACATTTTTGGTCAAAAATTGTCGCCACAGACAGGGCTGTGTGAGCAAGGACGTTATCGCGATGAAAAAAACCAGTCGCCCGACTACCAAAAATCAGACCTCTTTCCCCGCAAACTGTTGCGCAATCTTTTCAAAACATCCAGGTAGAAAGCCTGGTTAACTATCTGACCTTGTGGAACAAAGTCTCATTGGTCAACTCATCCCACATCGAAAAAACAAGAAGAAAACCACGAACACAAAACAACTCTCACTAAAAAATTCACACAAATCGAATGGAACCTTCTTTAGCGACGACTCTTGGCTTACTGCCTCGAGAATGGTAGCTTTATATGCTCTTAGCGGCACAACGCGTTACAACAAAAACTCCTCCCACCACAACTTAAGTTCTGTTTCTTCTGGGTACCTCATCATATAGGAATAATCCAAGTACATGATTAGAGCACTTGATTCTCTTAGTTGGTTAAAATCACTCCCTGCTATATCACTTACTGTTGCATCCTTAATTTCAGCATAGTCTAATTGATAAAATTGGACAAGAAAAAACAAAATAATGATTGCGAGAGATTTTTTTTTTATTTTCAACGTCCATTCACCTTTCATTACGACACAAGGTATATAATATCGCGCCGTATCACCCACGCAAGTATGTAGACAGCATTTAAACTCGGCTGCCGAGACCCAAATTAAGTTCTTTAGTTGATGTAGGACCCTTCTCGGTTGATTCGTATACCGCCACAGGATCCTAACGCATTGTAGTGTAAACTCTAGGTAAGCGGTCGACTGTTGTGCAAGATAAGCCATCAAACACTACAATAACCAGCAAAATATGAAGCACACTTATGGGATTACGTTTAGCAAGGAGGCAAATTGCCATCCTCCAGTCCCGAACAGAAGCGCGTAAACGGTAATAAGATTTAGTCTAGGATTGTCTTTGTGCACCACGACCTAACTCAAAATTAGTCGTGAATGTACGTCTTTTCCATTCGGCTCTGCTTAAATGTGTTGCGCTAATGTCTAAGTGCTTCATTTAAGAATTTTATGTAAATTTTCTCTATTATACTATTATTACTATTGTTTTATTATTACTTGATGAACATGGTATTTTGCAAGGAAAATAACTCACAAAAGCGACAAAGCCACAAAACGTATTATACTTAACAAAAAAATACAATACTTAAAAACAGAATATCTCATGAAATTATTCTTCATAAACTTTCCTGAAGGAAAGTTATCCCTAAAAGGGAAGAATAAAGAATATAATCTAATTTTTATATTTTATATTGAACTAGATAAGCAGGCCCTTCCGTCACATGGATAATGTCCCAGCGTTATTATTGAAAGGTGTATATGAGCTGCCTTGTTCGTATGGAAAGGGTTAAGGTATATTGGTCAATCAGGCATGAGCACACGAGCACACGAGCTTAGAACACCCAGATAAATCAACAGCAGTAATAGGCCGTATTCACAACAACCTTAACCACAAAAGAGTTTATAGTAATATCAAAAGTTGGTCAAGTACCGGTGGAGCAGGAAATATGACTACCATCATACGACATAACAATAAAAACAGCAGACTACAGCAACATCAGTCTTTGGGTATTATAACGGCATTACTTGGAACAGTTTGCGTCAATGACCAACGGCCGTGAAAGGTCGCATGCATTCAAATGGACATACATCCAGAGAAGACAGCAGACGAGAAATCAATAAGGGCACCAAAAGATGGGAAACGGTCTACACCAAGAGTAATCTGATAAACGGGATGGTCTGAAACTACAGGAATGAGTAAAGAGCAGAAATATTGCTCATCTCACTAAACTGCAGATAAACAGTTCCCTGAACGCAACTAATGTATCATTAAACATACCCAGAATCCACTCGGATGGAAATTAAATTACTCAGCTCCCTAAGTCGATCCAAGATATCAAATTAGGCATTATATTGTTTATTTCAGTTACGGATGGATGGCTACCGCGCAAATGATTTTTATTTTCTTGCTTTTAGTAACCTAGGCGACTTCTATCTGGGAATTTCTCCCCTGTCAAAGGGTTCGAGCGTTTGAACTTTACTCCGCTAACGCTGTCCCAGATTTTAATTTAAAATCAGATTAGAGATATTTATTTCGTTGGCCAACGAAATAAAGCTGTACAGAACAAGCTGAGCGCCGTTATGAGGAATGTCACGAAAGGACGAACATGCCAGGATTTAAATTAGGTGTCGCCTCCCGTAAAATAAATAAAGAGTGATGTTTATTATAATTGTATAGCGTAGGCGTAAATTACGTTCCGAAATTTTAAAAGGGTTATTGTGTCACTCTACGACTTTTTAATTTTCTGTCAGTTATTAAGGTACGACGATCGTCCTCGAGGCCACGCGCTATTTTGAAATTCTCATGCTGGAATTTATTCACAGAGAGGGCAGTATAATTAGCTTGTAAATAAGTCTAAGTCATTAATACAGGGTCTTTCAATACGAACGCTCGAATTTGTTAGCCTATGACGGCCAGGTTGTTAAAGCGACATCTTTAAAATTTCTTGTGAATTGTTCAGTAGTATATGGCAAATCACTATGGAAGGTTATAGCGTTCAACAACGTGAGAAAATCATCGAATTTTATTTTCAAAATCGATGCTCCGTTTGAGAAACGGTCCGCGCATTACGTGATTTTTATCCTTGCCACAACCGTCCCGCCGAGTCGACTATTTGACGTTTGGGGGTCAAATTCGAGGCAACCTGTTTGATAAATAATCAGCCAACACCCGTACGTCACCGAAAGATAAGGTCTGCTGAAAACATCGCTGCTACCCGTGAGAGTGTACGGGAAAACCCGAGTCAGTCAATTTCTCGTCGTTCACAAGAACTTGGCCTTTTTCTGACTTCAAATTACCGAATTTTGCGTCGTAGCTTACACCTCCCCAAGCAATGGTACCATCCTTTATTTGGGATTCCACTAAAGCATAATACATCATTCTTAGGTATTGTATGTCAAAGTATTGTTTGCAATGCTTAAATTTAATAAGAAGACTTAGATTTTTATTGCAATGTAATTGACATGCAAATGTCATTTGAGATATTAATCTTTTGATATCTCTAGGTATTTTATATTTTTACATGATTGATTTTAAATATTCATGCCTCTGTTTTTATTTTAAGAGAAGGTAGCTCGAGTACTGTCAATCTCCTAATTGACAGTAGTACCTCAGTCAATAGTACCTGAGTCAAACCACAGCCATTTTTAACCGTTTTCAGCTATTTCATTCCAGGAATCTCTAGTGTATACAATACCATCATCTGCAAAGTAAATTAACTCTTTAGATGATGTAATAGTGAATAAATAAATTGTTAACGTCTATTGAATAAGATCGGCCTGAGTACAGTACCCTGAGGGACGCCATATTCTACCGATGTCATTTCACTACTTATTCTACCTATTGTAACCTATTATTATTCTCTGCTATTTAGATATGATTCCAATAAATCTGAACACTAGCTCTTTATACTTATCTCTTCAAGGGTATCTAACGACTTTGGGTGGTTAATAGTACCAAATCATTTGGAAAGATCTACCAATACATAGTACTATTTTTACTCTATTAAGATTTGTGTATATTGTAGACGTGCTATGGAATCTATCCTGTCTAAATTCAAACTATTTTGCCAATAGTAATTTGTGTTTCTCCAAATAGTCAATTATTCTTTGTCGTCATTTCCCCAACTTTATACAATGAAATGTTAGAGAATAGGCTTATATTTAGCATATTCAAAACAGTCAATTGTTTATAATACATTCCTCTTTTCGCAATGCAATAAAATGCTTTGTTTTATTCTTCTGCTTCCCACAATCCTATATATCCGCTACTCTACCTCATTCCACTCACTGCATTATGGTGATTGGTTACCATACTTCGGTTTATGTTTATGTGAGGAGTTCCCTGGTTAATTCCCCTTGCCCTTGTAATCCCTCTAATAGCTTGCCCCTGTCTGTATATAATACTGTTGTACGTTTGAATTTTTGTTGATTAACCAAAACAAGTATTACAAAATCATAGTTAAATTTGGTCTACATATTCGAATGAACTCTGAAGATACTTCCTGAGAAAATTTATCTTGAGATGTATATACCTTGGCTCTCCATACTTACGTTACATCAGTTGAATGGAACCGAGGAAGCGCTGTCACATACAAAATTAAACAGTTATAAAACCTTAAAACGGACTTTTCCGCACGTAGAACATTTCTATCTCGAAATTGAGTGACCGTGAAAAAATAAACCAACGCATAAATGCAGAATATCTGTTTTATGCGACAGTTTTACTTTTTTCAAATAGTCCACCCTCGTGCTTTCTAATGGCCACTGAACAGGGTGGGTGTGTCCTATCTACCTCAAAATCAATAAATGTTGTCTGGTAGACGTCACTAATCAGAATCAATTGAAACCCGATCGATCCGACACGACTTAAATTGAGTGATCGTGCTAACAAAAAAAATTCTCAAATAGTCCACCATTGTGCTTTCTCATGACCCATGAACATGGTAGAGTGTGTTATATCCACCTTAAAATCAATAGGTGTCGTCTGGGAGACGTCCCCGATCAGAATTAGTCAAAACCCGATCGTTCCGACATGATTTAGTTGAGTTATCGTGTTAACAAAAAAAATTTCTCAAATAGTCCACCGTCGTGCTTTCTCATGACCCATGGACAGGGTGGGGTGTGTCTTATCCACCTCAAAATTAATAGGTGTCATCTGGTAGACGTTCACGATCAGAATCAGTCAAGACCCGATCGATCCGACACGATTTAGTTGAGTTATCGTATTAACAAAACAAATTTTTCAAATAGTCCACCATCGTGCTCTCATGACTCATGGCCAGGCTGGAGTGTGTCCTATCCACCTCAAAATCAATAGGTGTCGTCTGGGGGACGTCCCCGATCAGAATTAGTCAAAACCCGATCGATCCGACACGATTTAGTTGAGTTATCGTGCTAACAAGAAATTTTAATGCGGACGACGATGACATACACAGCAAAAATTTTTTAAAAACTTTTTTTTTTGTTTTTAGGCCGTAAAACGAAAATTAAACCCAAAAAAAAATTTGTTTTTTCACTTTTTCTTTACACGATTACATTACTTTTCCGCTAGTATAGTGGAGTGCGGAAAAGTAAAATAAATAGTTTTAAATCCTTAAAATGTATCTTTCCGTACGTAGAACATCTTTATCTCGAAATTGAGTGGCCGAGAAAAAATAAACCAACACATAAATGTAGAATATGTGTTTTATGCGACAGTTTTACTTTTTTGAAATAGTCCACCATCGTGCTTTCTCATGACCCATTGACAGGCTGGGGTGTGTCCTATGCACTTCAAAATCAATAAATGTCGTCTGGTAGACGTCCCTAATCAGAATCAATCGAAGCCCGATCGATCCGACGCGATTTAATTGAGTGATCCTGCTAACAAAAATAATTTCGCAAATAGTCCACCATTGTACTTTTTCGTGACCCATGTACATGGCAGGATGTGTCCTATCCACCTCAAAGTCAATAGGTGTCGTCTGGGAGACATCCTCAATCAGAATCAGTCAAAACCCGATCGATACGACACGATTTAGTTGAGTTATCGTGCTAACAGGAATAAATGCGACGACGACACACACACAGCAAACATTTTCTAATAACCATTTTTTTTTTTTGGTTTTAGGTCGAAAAACGAAAAGATAAACCCAAAAAAATATTATTTTTCAATTTATCTTTACATTACATTACTTTTCCGCGTATAGTGGAGTGTGGAAAAGTAAAACGTCACTGTGAGCTATACTGAAGATGCCTTACTCCAGCCATGAAACTGGGTTCATATTCACAGCCTGATTTGTGTCATTTTGGATGACGCTTTTTGCCACAGTTTTTTCAAACATTTTATAATATTACCCCATACACATTTTACATGATCGTTTGCAAAAAAAAGAGTTGAATAAGTACAGAAAATGGTGTTGTGCCATTTAAAAAAACAAAATTGGTTGCCATGCCAACCAATTCGTGATAGTTTAGTTCCTAGTAGTTGCTTCCATACAGGGTGTTTTTAAAAAGTTATAAACAGATATTAAAAAATTAAAACATATATATGGAACATGTATGTTCCATACATATTGGGCACCTGTATGCTTACCCGACAGACACCCCACCAACGTCTACATCCCTTACCGAGAGCAATACGCCGAATTCAGTCATGACTCGAGATATTATCGCGACATTTCAGGCCGAGGTTGCGTCCCCGTATCAGTATTCGAACGAACAAAAAATAAGAGACAAATCTAAGGCAAGGTCATTTACATAAATACATATTCCGATGGCATTTCAGGCCAAGTAGTTATACATAAATATACATTTATAAGGAGCCTCGCTGGCCTTACGCGAGTCGGCCCAGTGCATTAAATATTTAAATGCAGGAAATCCCCCGGATTATGTGGGATTTTAAGGGTGAAAAATAAAAATATAAATTATTTTTACGCGTTCGAATGGTGGGGTATTGTTTGTTCTGGAATTTACCTATATAAACAGGTGATCCATTATTCACGACCCTATTTCGGGAGACAGCTCGTGTTCCCTGGCGCTCTCTCTTGTTATGGCCCTTGTACAGTCATGGTGCACAGGTGTCAGTAGCCTTTTGTCAGTTAGTTGAAGACAGTCGAATCGAAGGCGTATTCTTCGAATCGTTTCTCTTTCGAATGAAGCTCCATTTTATTCGTCTATCTACAACTCTCTGCCATGTATCATTGGGAAATAAAGTAATGAGATGCTTTCGGTGTATTATCCTGAAATCAGGCAATAGTTAATTAATTTTGGAAATAATTATGCTTTGGAGATAATTCGGGATGTGACCATTTTGAGATCAAGACCATAGTTGACTTTAAAATTAATTCATTATTTTTTATATTTTAGGATAATTTAACCAAGTTTTTCATTAAATCTTTCCTTAAGGAGCTACATCCACCTAAAAACATGAAAGAATAGTTTATCTTCGAGATGAATTTTCTTTTGAACTCTTAATACTAAATAAATATTTTTTTAATTGAAGATAAATTTGATGTAAATATGGTGAAATTAACACAATTTAAGAATATTTAAAACCGGAAGATATGTGCCCGCCGGAAGTGGAGCGTCTATTTTGCGACTTGGTTTGCTGTGATCCATCTCCTCCAAAAACTGATCATCTGAAATCAAAAATGGTAAACTATCATGAAGTTAAGTGCATACGAAACATATTGATGATCGCCGTTTCCGAAGATTGTTAAAAAAAACGGCACATGGAACTGAAGAACGAAAATCCGATAAAAAACTCAGTTATTATCGTAATGTGTTTAAACAATTTTGGTTATTTTTGAAAAACCGCGATCGTTATTCTGTTAACAATGACTTAAAGCGTGACTGTGTCCAATTTAAAAAAATCTGTCGATTGGTTCTCGAGATATGACGGGCACCGTATCGGATTCAAAGGACAATGGACTTTTTTTAGGGTGGTGAATTCTCGTGCTTGTTTCACCTTTCTTAGCGCGATAAATTTTGCGCGTATACATTATTACAATATAGTAAAAAAAAACATGAAACAATGATTCCTCAAGTTTGCTGCTGATTAGTTAGGTCGATCATTGTTCCGCACCCGACGAAGGCGCTCAATGAGGGACGCAGGTAGCAGCATCAGCCGCCCTCAACCGCGTGACTGAAAGCTTTGTATCTCTGTAAGTTTTAAAGATATCCACTTGAATCTTTCAGAATTCATTCTTAAGCCTTCATATTATAAAAACAAATAAAACAAAATTATCGAAAACTTTTGGTGGATGTAGCCCCTTTAAGGTATATAATAAAGTTGTTTCATTTACAGATACAAATAAAAACATTAAAATTCAAGCAATATATAACAACGTAATAATAAGTTTTGCAGATTATTTAGGTATAATTTTGAGATTTTTTGACGAAGTTGAGGATCTTTAGCCCATGTACCTCTACACTTAGGAAAGAATAAATCTTTATCATCAAAACGCCGTATATCTACCTTAAAATTTCTCTCCATCTTAGAATTTAAGAGATGTTCACAACGAAAATAAGGTGACATTGGCCACCTTACTCTTTCACCTAATCGTATGGTTTCTTCCCGGGAGTATATGCATACCACATTTTTTACATAGCATTAAGAAGTGTTGAGAAATTAAAAGATAAATGGAGATACTTTCTGATTATTTTATGAAATGGTCAGAAAAATAAATATTAAAGAAATAATTGTATATCCCAATTCTATTGAGTCGTGGACTGGGTCTTCACCCCTTCCACTCTTTAATTATTTCTTATGGGTATATTTAAAATCAAAGATGCCAATATACTCTGAAGGACCTGAAAACTTTCGTAAGCATCAGGAACTGGAATTGACAATAAATTAACGGCTATATCAGCCAAGGCCTTCGGAGTTAAACAAAAACTGGTTTATGGCAATTTGGCGACTATGCGCAGTAATTTTCTTTCTCACTGTATACCATACGTAATAGTAGAGTGTTAGTACCGATTCTGTATATTCACCCACCACTCAATCTTGTATATTGAATGTAGGTATCCCCCACTACTCGATTTTCTGAATGCCGACGTTATGAAAGGATTATCAATATTATTTAATTAAAAATTTCCATAATTATAAAAAATTATTATTTTGCAATGAAAGGGCTATCAACACTAATTAATTAAATTTTATGATAATTCTATAATTATAAAAAGTATTGTACAAAACGATTTGTCGAATATTTTTTAACTGTATACATCCACTTTAATATTACATAAATACATAACTTGGGGAAATGTTTTTTTTATTTTCTGTTCTAGTCTATACACTTTTCTTTATTTTACCAATCTCAACTGTCACTGTATCACAAAGAACTAATACTAAGTATAGTTGTACTAATATATAGACTATAATAAAACAAATTCCCAAGTTATGTATTTATCTCATAATAATGTTTGACAAATTGATTTGTAGGATATTTTTGTTTATAATGTAACGAATTTACTAGAAAGTTCTTTATTTCGAACACTTATTTACACTCAACTATTTACAAGCCCAACTAACTAATTAACTTTATTTCTACTTTAACTTTATAAACTAACTTTCGCACTGTATTACACAATGTCACTTTCTTCGCACCGTTTCGTCACTATCGCAGTCCAGATTCAACTAACTCCTGGCTGGACGACACAATTCATACATAGGCAGTAGGACGTCTCTCCAGACGTTTCTAGATACGTAGATACATTTAAATAGATAGATACGTTTCTAGATAAATGTTTCAGACGGAACTTTGGCGAACCTTCTAGAATAAAACGCACACAAGTCAACTCCACACGCTCCTGATGGTTTCGAATATTCCCGGCGTTCGGGATCGCTCGAGGCGTTCATGACACTAATTATATAATTAATCCAAAATTTAATTAATAAATATTGATAATCTTTTCGTGACGCCGGAATTCAGAATATCGAGTGGTGGGGGTTACACAGAATCGGTGCTAGCAAAATCAAGTGGTGGGGGTACTAGCATAGAATCAGTATCAGCACTCTATTCTTATCTCTTTAATTATATCGATACTGCTGGTTCTATTAATCACAGATTGACTTTGCCGCTGCCTAGTTTTCATACACCTTCCAAAATTCCTATTTCCTGAAATGCAACTAGACTCTACAAAAACCACCAACACGGTCTAAATGTCCTCAGGCAACGCTGACGTCAGCTGTTATATTCCGTCTTGCAAGATCCCAGAACATCCACCAAGACACCTTTATGAAAAGTTTCCCGTCATATTCGACCAGATAATTTCCCCATAAATATCATTCTGCGGAACAAATTGGTCCGGAGCCGTGCCTGCGAGTGAGGCCGTCCTGAAAATGCAAAAATGCAATATGGCCGTAAGTGCGTCAAGACCGTAGCAAAATGGGGACGTAAATCAGTGTGTCAGTTAATAACGATGCAAATCAAGTGCCTTAAGAAGGCTTCCCTTTCGGGAATCGAGTGTGCTTTGCCGCAAACATCGATCCCAGGCGGCCGGCCAGACCTGCCGGCTCGCAAACTGCTGTTATTTTAATACGGAATTTCCCAACCCGGATTATTTCGCAAAGTAATGCGGGTTCTGCTTACACTGACGGAAGTGTTTTTGTTGTCCTCGCAAAAGCTGATGCGCTTAACTCATATAATTCATTAGGAAAGTCGGCGGTGGTTTACCATCTAGATCTACTATATACAGTTCTTAACGTTTTCGTTCACGCCATCGAAAATTTACTTACTTTTTTCACCTACTTTCACCTATCACCGTAGCAGCCTAAGTATACATGTTAGGTATTCTGTAATCGAAAACTTTTTGAGAATATTTGCTAAATATTTTATTACAGATATAGCATACACAGGTAATATACATGGATATAGAGGGTAATCCCAGAAGTACCCGGACCTGCGGTATAGGTAGGGTTGTTTAAAAAGAGTGACTATGGTAGGAAGTACCAATTTTATAAAACTCAAGTTTAAAGCTTGACGACGCTATGTTGTTAATTATTTGTTTGGCAGCCAATAGTGAACGCTCTCAGTGAATTTGTACATGAATGAACATGAAAAAATTGTTCATCTTTATGTAATACAATACTTTCATTTGAAAGGTCTTAGTCCAACGGATATCAAAGCGGAGCTAGATTCTACTCTAGAGGAGCTTACTCCTTCGTTTACAACAGTAAAATATTGGGTTGCACAATTTAAACGAGGCCGTATGAGCAGCCAGTACGAACGTCGCAGTGGTCGACCAAATGAGGTGACCGAAGTGTTTGGCGAAGTTTCATAGGAATAAGGCCGAGTTTTTACCTCGATTCATAACCTTGCATGAAACGTGAGTCCATTACTTCACACCTGAGATGAAGGAACAATGAAAACAATGGACTGAAAGGGGAGAATCGGCTCGAAGGAAGGCGAAGGCAGTTCCATCTGCAGGTACGGCCATGACGTCAGTTCCTTGGAATATGCCTGAGATTATTATCATTGATTATCTTCAGAAAGGAAAAGCAATCAGCGGAGAGTGTTATGTGAACTTATTGCAGCGTTTTAATGATGAAATCAAGAAAAAGAGGCTGCATTGAGCGAAAAAGAAAGTTTTGTTTCATCAAAACAATGCACCAGTTTACACATCCGTTATCGCGATTGCCAAAACCAATGAGTTAAAGTTTGAATTTCTTTCTCACGCACCCTATTCACCAGATTTAGCCTCCTCGGATTATTTTCTATTTACAGATTTAAAAAAATGACTCGGTGGTAAAAGATTTGAAAACAACGAAGAGGTGGAGTTTGTAGTAGATGGCTATTTTGAGGAGCTATTGAACATTGCTGGGAAAAGTATATCTACTTATAACTACTATGTAGAGAACGACTATGTAGAGAAATAAATATGTTATTTCTCAAATTTATTATGTTTTCTTTGTTATGTCGGGTAATTCTGAGACTACCAATAGGGTAAATCAGGCAAACGTGCCCCAGTCGATAAAGTGCCCCACTCGCGATACTAACAGATGCATTTTGAATTTGGCACCAATTTGATCCGCATGGCTCACTGACACAAGTATGGCTGCGATGTAACAACACAGTGCCGCTTTTTATTTATTTAAAGTGAGGGAAAGTGATTAAAAGGTATGTACGACAGTGTGAATTTGTTTTGCATCTGTTTTTACGTTAAGTTAAAGTATTTTTTACATATTCAAAGTTTAAATCTAAATCTAACCTCTTCTTTTTCTTCTAGAGAAAAAAAGAAGTCGCAAGAGAAAACGTTCATTACTGTACCATCAAAACGTAAGAAGAATTTTTCAAAAGCGTCTTCTTCTTCATCGGAAACTGAAGAAGAGTTACAGCTCAACGAATATAATAAAGAATGTTCCGATGAAAACAACAATATTTGTGTAGAATGCTACGAGTCTTACTACCATACGAAGAAGAAAAGTGACTGGATTCAGTGTTTGCAGTGTTCTGGCTGGTTACATGAAGATTGCACAAACTTTTCAGAGAAATTCAACAATTGCGGTGGAAAATATAAACGAAAAGGAACAAAGACAAAAAATGAGAGGCTTTACTGGGGCACATAAGACTAATGTATCTGTGAAATGTGCCCCACCCTAGATTTTAAGAAATTGTTAATCTCAGTTATCTTAATTACATTTTAGAATATTTCTCTAGTTTTTGTTGTGCAAATTGAGTCCGAGGTTAAGACTAATTACTTTAATAAACATCTTCTAAATAATACCGTTTTTTCAAATCTTCGAATGGTGGGGCACGATTGCCAGGTTTACCCTATTGTAATATAAATTATTGATTTCTATTGCTGAGAAAGGTACATCGTTTTAAGATAAATTAGTAATGTTTTCTTTCTTGACAATAGTTGGCACGAATGGTTCTCCATTTTGATAGGCAGCTACTGTAGCTCTTATAGCTCACTAGTAGCCGTAGAATTGTGACGGAGAGGCCACTGAAGGAATTTGGGAACTTTCACCTCTTTCTGCAGAACATAGCATACATTCTGGTGGCATAGCATACATATTTTATTTCCCCAAAAATCGGAAAATACAGTCAATTGATTTTGAATTGATAATAGTTTAGTAATAGATTAGTGGAAATGTATATAGTACCATTTTTATTCATAATCCTTTTTCTTGACGATTGGAAAGACTAAATAAGTTTTTAACACAACTCAGTTAAAACAATTCGTATCGAGAAACAACAAAATTATTATCTTCAACGGTTTCATGTTCGGTAATCCAAGTTTCAACTAAATCACCATCATATAGCATCGTCATAAATCCCTTTTTCCTGTTATTATATTCTACATGAAACATTTAGTAATTGTAAGTAACGAACGCTACGAATTTATCATGTTAAACTTATCTGCTTATACGGTTTTATTAACCCAACCCCATTTCAAAGTCTAACAGAATTCAAAGTTGAGGATACTTGAGAAATCCCTTATCATTAACATATGGCCCATTCATACCTTCCGCCTTTGATCTACATAACCATAAAACAGATGAACTTATTTATAAATATGCATAACATTACTATAAATATCTCGCGTATACAAGTGCAGTCGCATTTGTTCCACCCATAGAATTATATCAATCGAAATTATCGGGTTTCATATCAGGAAATACTTTAAAATTCCACACATTTTTCGACTGAAATAGTAACCTTCGCTTGTTATAATAGGCCATTTATTCTTATATCTGTGTTTAGTTTTGTGGTACAACGTTTATTTTTATACCTATGATTCATGAAACTGAAGAGCATTATGTGCAGTTAATATTTGTAACTTTTTCTTGCAAACCAAAACCAATACATAAATTTATACCACAAATAAAAAACTGCAAAAACGCATTCTATATTAAGAAAATGGGAATAGTGGTATACGGGGTGTGGATAATGTTGGGATGTAATAACATCCCCATAACTGTTGTTTTTAAGAGCCAAGTTTGGGGAATTACAATAGCAGGTGAATATTAAATAATACCCATTAAGTAGATTGTTGTATTTAAAGTTTCACTGTAAGTGGCTATACCTTATGTACTTTAAACAGAAAGCTCTTTACATTTTTATATATTTGGATTCAGTGAGTCTTTCTATGTGTAATACCTAGTGCTATTTTAGGAAATTTTTCACCACAAAAAAAAATTGTGTTCTTAACGTCCGCATCTAGTCTACCCTCATTTGAATCCCAATTATGGTATGATTTACCGTATTATTCAATTGCATCAGGCGAACTTTGGTAATGGCATTTGTTTGTTCTATATTTTAACAGTTGATCATTTCAAACCTTTGATCTTTCACATGATCACTTTGGACTTACTTCTATGATATTACATGAAAAATCAAAATTTTTTAAATTCAAGATTCAAAGTTTAATAACATTTGTTATAATGTCTCGGTACTTAGATCCATCGATACTGATTTCAAGATATTTAGATTGGAAAACCGTTTCCGAGATGGTTAAATGATTATAAAAAAAGTCAGCTATAATGTCACGATTTTAATTTTCCCCTATTTGATGACTCAAAAAAAACTATTCTCCAGCAGTCATGGCTGCCTAGATGCCTACATAAATTGCACTAAAAACTTGCTTTTGTGATGAAAATTCTCCCCAAAATTATATTATCTACGTAGAATAACTCACTGAGTTCGTATATCTAAATATATAGAGTGTTCCATGTAAAGTACCTAAGGTATAGCCATTTCTGGTAAAATCGGAAATGCCAGAATAACCATTTTAATATACTTTGACTGCTATCTATTTGTTATTGTAATTTCCAAAACTTGGAAGTAAAGTCTTGAAGTTGACACCCAGTATATGTAAAATATGTTTTTCTTTTCAGGAGGCCTAAAAACAAAATGAAAAATCTTAAATCTAATTTTAAATCACGAATACTGATTTTTTAAAGCTAAAAAAGTACATTCCCAGTTCGTTGTAATTCTTCATCTATTTTCTGGGCATATTTCCTGCAAATGGAATAATCACTAAAATATTCAGTAAAAATTGCTTTAGTATAATACAAATTATGACTTATATAACAGCCAAATAGCTGTTTAGTTTTTAAATAAAACTGTCTAAAAATCCATTTTTTGGTATCGAAAACTGCAAAAACATCGTCTACATACCTGAACTAGGCCCTAGGCCTACATACCAGGAAATGTTCGATCGCACTTTGGCTTTTGTATCAAATCTTAATATGACAAGCTTTGCAATAAAATGCAATAGAGAATAGAGATAATTTGAATGTTAGTTTTACTCGAATGATGATTCTTCGTGAGGTTCTGTTTATTTTTCGTTTATATATGGGAATCAATGGATCTTCTCTTATATTAATAATACGCATGAAATCACAATATATCACCTTTGAAGTGGCTCCCAATTTTCCTTTGATATTATATAGATACATAATTTACAGCGATAGTATCAGGTCGAGGATAGGGGGACCAGCCGTTGATTAGTAATATTACTTTGCCGCACTTAACCACACCAGAGCGGAAAAGTAATGTAATCATGTAAAGAAAAATGGAAACAAATTTTTTTTTCTGGCGTTTATTTTTCGTTTTTCGGCCTGAAAACCGAAAAAAAAATGGTTTTTAAAAATTCTTTGCTGTGTGTGTGTGTGTATCGTTGTCGTTGTCGTTAGCGCATTTATTTTTGTTAGCACAATAACTAAATCATGTCCGATCGATCGGATTTTGACTGATTCTGATCGGGGACGTCTCCTAGACGACACCTATTGATTTTGAGGTGGAGAGAACACACTCTACCATGTTCATGGGTAATGAGAAAGCACAATGGTGGACTATTTGAGAATTTTTTTCATCATTCATTTCATCATCATTTAAATCGTGTCGGATCGATCGGGTTTCGACTAATTCTGATTAGGATCATCTACCAGACGACATCTACTGATATTGAGTTGGACAGGACACACCCTACCTTGTCCATGAGAAAGCACGATGGTGGATTATTTGAAAAAAGTTAAAATGTCGCATAAAACACATTCTGCATTTATATGTTGGTTTATTTTTTCTCCACCACTCAATTTCGAGATAGAGATAGAGATGTTCTACGTGCTAAAAAGTCCGTTTTAAGGTTTTAAAACTGGTTATTTTTTATTTATTTATTGATATT
Organism: Rosalia funebris; assembly: GCA_037954035.1. Classification (NCBI taxonomy): domain Eukaryota; kingdom Metazoa; phylum Arthropoda; class Insecta; order Coleoptera; family Cerambycidae; genus Rosalia; species Rosalia funebris. The sequence continues at coordinate 6,436,614 of JAZFAV010000016.1, forward strand.
TGTAATAATTAATCGCGTTTATAATAATAAGGGTGCTAGTACCCATTAATTGATTCTAAGCCCTGGTTTCCATATAAGTGAATAGAGAAACCGGTTACTAGTAATTATCAGAAGAACCAGTAATTATAGTAAGTATAATCGGAAATTATATTACCATCTATTTTGTCAAACAAAATATATATTTCAGCATTCATAAGAAATATTGAATGTATATAACAAGTTCTAAAAAGTATAAAGCCCGTATATATCAGAATATTTATAGGTACTTGAATAGGAAAGGAAAACGTGAATAAAAAAAGAGAGAAGAGAAGAGAAAAGAGGAAAAAATAAAGTATCTGAAAATTTCATTAAATGACAAAATAAAAACTTCCAAAAGTTAATCTTCTTACTCTAGATCTAGGGTGGCTTAATAAGTAGCCCAGATTCTCAATTATATAGGATGTTACACGCGTGTCCTAATGATAAAAAAGAAGACACATATTAGACATTAATTTACAGGAACAATGACAAAATTACACGTCAAATTCAGTAGAATCTGACACAAAGTCGAGAAAACATCTCACAACAACTCCAGCGAGAAAGCTTCAAGTCTTGAATTATGAATCCCAGCAATCTGGAGTACAGGAAAATTGTGATATTATAAAATATTCGACCAAAATGACGAATCATGTTAACTTGACGCTATAGACGTACCAACTAACTAAACGAGCGAACGCATAACTGAACTAAGCTGTTTCAAGTTACAAGAAAAGTTAGATTAACCAGGAAATAAGAAAATGTAGAATATATACCGGCAAACACAATACAAATGTACAACATTCAGGGAATTAACTTGGAAAGAGATAACTAACGTATATGATATTTATTAAAAAAAAAAACAACAAGGTGTACAATACTCTGATTTACCTCGTGTTCAAGTTCAATCAGAAATCCATAGAAATAAATAATAATGGAATGTTTTTACATAATTGAAATGATATTTGCGTAACCGAAATTGTACGAGTTTTTTGTCACATACCAACATCACATAGCATTAGTAGTTGCTTAAATAACATAAATATTAACTCGCAACAGCGGCAGCGGTATCAAACGAGAGCCAGAGAAATAAATTTTAATTCACGAATGAAAATTTAATACTAGTCACTAAATAAATTTGTTTTTAGCCCGGCCATCGCACAAAGTTACATATTCGTTAATAACCCATGATATATTTTAAAATATTAAGGTGTCATGAAGGCTTTTCGGGCGTCGTTTCATTATTTGAATAAAATATGCCGGATTTTCATTTTACGTGATGGTCTTCGCTTTGCATAAATTTCATTAGTAACGCCTCCTCGCCTCAGTTTATTTAAATTTTATCCATTTTTAGAGTTTCGTCATTTTTTTACCGGGTTAAGAGTGCTCGAGTAATATTCAAAATGTTGCCGAAGAGACGCTGATATCCAAAATGGGATGGAATTCATTTCCCTGGAAAAATAATTGGGTATTATATGTTAATACTGATTCGTATTTGAGGAAATACATTTTATATATTTATGAAGAGTTGTTTGAAAGAACTCCTTGAGATATTTGAAACCACAACTGATTGTAATCGGTGTGGTACTTTTAATAACCTTGAAGTTGTTTTTTGTCTCTATATTTTTGTACATCTATGTAGTTTTACAAACTGTCAGTATAGGAATAGACAATAAGTAAAATTTTTGGACATTGATGTGACATGTAAGTAGTGGAATAAATCCAGTGATCTATCCCTTCTAATAATATCATTTTGTTATTTACAACCAGTGACTGCGCCAGGGGGGCCTGGGTGGGCACGTGCCCACCCAAGAAATTTACTATCTAAAATTCTAATATGAAACAAAATTTAAATTCTAATTTTGATTACTACTGTTTCAAAATTTGAAAACGTGTTAAAGTCAACAATATTTTACAGCTATCCGACATGCTGAATAAATATACATTGGAATTCAATGAGATTTATAAATTATGTTCAATATGTATCACAATTCCGGTATGAAGTACGGCATGTGAACCAACCTTTTCACGTCTGAAAAGGTTAACAAACCATTTAAGAAATAAAATGAAACACGAGAAATTAAGTAATTTGGCTGTACTAAATGTAGAAAAAAGAGCTAAAAGCTTGGATTTAGATCAGACTGTTGAGGAATTTGCAATAAAAACGAAGTATTTTTATTAATATTTTAACTTCATTACCTAATGTACTACTAATTTATTTTGTAAATTGTGTTTATGTTAATATGTTTATATCTTTGTATTGATTGTATTGATAATGAATGACCCCCCTCCCCCCCGACATACATCCCAAATATGTCCTCAACCCAAAAATTTTGTATCAGTTTGTGCCCACCTATTTTAGAAATCCTGGCGACGTTACTGTTTACAATTTATACAAAACCTTAGAAACTAACACTTTTCTTTTAATGAGGTAACTAAATGAATCCAACACAAAGGTCTAAAGACTTAAATCTTTTGAGCCGTTGCACTGTGTCATTATCGTCTGCAGGAACTTTGTAACTGCAATTTCATTGGTATGCACTTTAATTCGGTCACTATATTTCTTACTGTGTATCTGTATCTCTTCTTTCACTGATTATATTTTTAGATCTCATGTACCATTTCATTCGACACATACCATGGAGCGTTACAGATGTTGTGAGGCACTTTTGATTGGAAGCGCTGAATAATATCGATGTTTCAATAATTGCTAGCTGGTTTCCATAACTGTATACCATACGTCCAAATTGGTTTTATAATTAATTTACATATCAGGATCTTGTTTTCTAATGAAAGTTTACAGTTTCTACCGCTGGGCCAGTATATTTTAATAAATTTAATTCCCATGTCCTTACGTTTAGCAAATATATAATTTTGACAGGTCATTCTAGGATCGAGGTAGATATACAATTTGTATAATCAGTTTAGTGACAACGCACGGATTACATGCTACACCACTCGCAATTGTTACTAATATGCCACAATTACCATCACGTATGCCTAGCGACATATGTTTCAATGAACTACGTACGGCATAGACAGTTAATAATTTTTCGAACAAAATGTAATTATGAAGTCACGTCTTAGCTTTATTGTATAATTTGATTCATTGGCGTCTTAATATTTCTGAAAAATTTATTCCATTTTTGTTTCATTTATTTTGATGTCATGAGCAGGTGCCCATGACATCCGGGCAGTTTCGAACTACGACCCAGGAAGACCAGGGAGACAAAAGAACCAAGATCCGGGTAGTATAACCTCATAGACCCCCTTTACAGGTCAAACATAACTTTTTATTACAGCTGAATCCTATTGATCCACTAACCATTTTTTATGTCAGGGCGTCCTAAGGGCCTTTATCCATTTTCTGTTTAACCAGGAAAGACACACGACTTCTCTCTCACACACTCCTGACTCCAAATCCTGGGATCCTTTTCTGATAGAGAAGGATCCCTCCCGAGTAACAAAACTCACATTCCTGGCGGTGATCCAAGCGATGTGATTCGTCCGCATTGTCGTGGAAGATCACCTGATATGCTTTGGGTATATCTCTGCCCCAATTCCCGGGTGTCGTGCTGGTTACGGCGCTCACGACAAGATACCCCCCGAGGGGCTGACGCTAGCGAAGCGATGCGGCAAAACAAGGCGACCAAAGACTCAGAAAAAGGCGATAAGAAATCCCTTCCAGCGGGACTTAAAGGCGTCAGGACCGAAGGAGGTCGAATGGAGCGAACCGCTGCCAATCGCGCGGGTCTTGTTTGCGGGCGGCACTTGCCTCTCGCTTAGAAACCCGTGAAAGCGGAAGCAAAGCTCGGCCAACCTTCGTACGACGTTCCCGGTCTACACGATGGGCGAGCAAAGAGCGGTAATCTCGTTTGACTTGCCGACAAAACCCATCAATGCCATTACGCCTGCCAATTAATATTGGTGCATTGGTGGTGTCATTAAGACTATTGACTATTGAATCAGATATAGTCAGAAGTTCCGTAGTTATCCTGTACCCCTGTCTAAACATTAATTGCTTTCTGGCAGTAATCTATGATCTGTAAAATATTCTGGAATTTGAACGTGAATAACTATAATATAATATACTCGTACATCTTCTACTTCTCTATCATAGAAAGAGAATTATGTGCTCTATTATAGGGAATATGCTGTATAATATAGAGTATTGTATGCTTTACTATAAGAAATAATATATTTTTTCTAAAATTCTACCCCAAATCACGACGAAATACGAAAGAAATGACGTGCAATGAAAAGGGAATAAGGCTTCTGTACTGTACGAAAAAGGGCTGATGAAGGTATTGAAAATGTAGGACATAGTATTGTATTTTATTTTACAAAAGTGGAATAGAGTACAACTAGTAGCCTGTAGAGTATGTTTCGTGGGATTTAGTTTTAGACTAGTACTTAAATAAACAAAACATCGTATAAGAACCATTGGAGAAACTTTTTTTTGTATTTCCAAAAACAATTTTATGAATCTTAATTATATTTGGATATTGCGAAATAGTTGGTAACAATTTCGATAACAAGCGAAATATGTGATGTTCTCCACTATAATTTTAATTAAAATATACTAGAAAAATATTTGTGTTGGGAAGGTTAAGCACGGACGCCTTGTATATGATTTTTATATTTTCAATAACGAATTACAAATTATTTACATCGTTCCCTTCCATATTCAATTGTTACGACCTAAAGTGGATTATTTATTTTCTCATTATTAATCTCTTTTCCAGGTATGTACCTGTATATATCCTCCCGCTGAATGGTCTGCCTAAGTGTAACAGCGTATGTAAGTGAGTACCCTCATATGCAACCATAAAAAGTGCCGTAAATGTCCGAATTTAATGGCCTTCCAAAAATAATAAACATGAAATATTACCCGAATATGTTGTTTGAGTTAAACGTAAAAGTAATATATGGCCTGACAAAAGGCTATTTATTTGTATTACTTTTAATTATTTTTATTTCCGCTCGATGTTTCGCGCAGTCAAAATATGCGATATATCAATTAACTCCGGTTCAGTAAAATCAACGTAGGAATTTATGGATACACAAATAAATAGTGATATTGCTATTTTCCGCCTTTCCAAATAACCGCGGGCTGTTCCTCTACTTGCAATAATATTTAAGCAGTCAATATGAACCGATATATAGTGCTTGTGATGTCTCTTATGTGGATGGAGGTATGCGATCTACCAGTGGCAACTCGTACTTTGACGGCCTAAATAGAAAACGAACAGAATCTCAATATCATCAAACTGGACATCTACAAGTTTTGGTAAAGTTATAAAATTTGTCAATTTAAATTTGCATCAGTTTTCTTCAGTACAGCAGCAATTTTAGACAACTAGGTATCACTGCCAATGAAACTATTTGTTACAACGAGTAACGAGTAGGCGGACAAAAATAGACTCAAATGGAGTAAACATGTGGTAGCCCTTTCCTTGTCATATATAGGGTGTTTCAATTTGAACTATAGGATTTGAAATGTGCGCCATTTGTGTTCTGTCAAAGATAGGGCGTCAATATTTTACGACTGTTATCTATAAACTAGGGGGCTGGCACTGCCTATATGTAACGTAGTTTGAGCTTGCAATTATGTGTACAACGGCCGCCAGGGGTGCTATTGCTCTTACAGGTCTTTCAGTCGTTTCTCCCTTTCTCTTACGTCCCTCACCTATAGTAACAGTAAACATAACCTCATGTACATGTAAACAAACGTGTACAACAAACAGTTTTCATCAGATTATATACGTATGTGTATATATTAAGTGTAAATAAAAAATTATTGCAGGAACACAGGAGAACATTTTTTTTATTGCAAATTAACCTAATTCAGTTTCACCTATACGGCAAACAATAATAATCGTTACATAATACATTGTGGCTCCGATAATTTTCCTATAAATTCATATTGTCATTAATTTTACATCATCCGTTACGTCTATATTAAAATTTAAAAACATTTATGTTCAAATTTACCAGCAATTTTGCACTGCAAGACAACTAGAGCCCCATGTACAGTAATTTATCAGCGAACTACCGAAGTCCCAGGGGGCTTCTACAAACCATACGACGTCAACGTGCCGCGATGAACAGTTTTTGGCGATAGCAAGGATAAAAGTGCATTTTGCCTCGACCGGGAATCGAACCCGGCTCTCCCAATTTCCGGTTGAGTGCTCTGACCGCTGAGCTATCGAGGCACACTCATTATTCCTGCTAATGCGCTAGTTTAATGCGTCACTACAGTACTCCTTAGAGACATGGTTTGTCTCGATACAATTTTAAAGGAATTGACCGTGTTCGCCATTCTTACGAACCGTTGTTCGGTAACCCCCGGAAGTATAGGGCGATGGATAGGACGGGAATCGAATCCGCGAATTTGAGATGTAAGGGAGGTTGCATGTACTGGAATGAATCACATCACGTCGGGGTCACCACATTGGCGATAGAAAGGATAAAAGTGCATTTTGCCTCGACCGGGAATTTCCGGTTGAGTGCTCTGACCGCTGAGCTATCGAGGCACACTCATTATCCCTGCTAATGCGCCAGTTTAATGCGTCACTACATAATTAACAACAGGTTTTCTAGAATTCGTTAAAAGATTAATTTCGTCACCTTCAACTGGGTCATACTGTTTGTAATTAACCCAATTCCTACTAATTTTAACAGAATTTTTATAACCGACTGATCAATTTGTCGTTAAAACCATTCATTTCATTTTAATTCTCTTTATTTATTTTTGACTACAAGTTATTTTATATCAGCCTATTGTCGTTAAAACCGCTGCTTTCTAGCTATTCGGTAGTTGAAACTTTTTTTTCGACCGCGACGCAAGTGAGTGCTTATTTGTCTCAATTAGACTCGTATTCAAGACACGGCCGGCACTCCTAAATAAGGAATTGAGTAATTTGACACAAAGAGAAATCCTCCCGCTAAATAAAAGGTCGGTCTTTATGTTGCCACCCAGCATCGCTTTTATCTTTTTTAGCTGAATTATGACTAAAAAATTACCGTTTTTGTGATGTAAATTGGTATAATTTACAATGGAATTTGACTCCGGTGATAGTGCGGTGGACGTAGAGGCGGCTTTATTACTTAATTATTTGTATACTAGCTTTAATCGTCGTTTAAAGCTTGTGGACCTGCATTTATCCTACATCTAAGATATAGGGTGTCCCATTTAGCCTTCCATCGGGTGCTGTTTGAATCCAGACACTACATCTAAGATATAGGGTGTCCCATTTAGCCTTTCATCGGGTGCTGTTTGAATCCAGACATATTTGGGCGCAATGCATCTGAGAGATACCATAATCAAGTCTTACACAATTTAGACTATAATGACGTGGAGACTTAATTAAACGCTTATTTTAATTAATACAATACAATAATGAATATTTCATACTATTTTTTAATAGCAGTAATTAAATTTACATAAAGAAACTCATTTAATGTTGTAAAACAATAAATTTGTAAGATTGCATACGAGAACCAGCTATTGACATGTTTTTTTCTGTTTTAACCCATTAGTGCATGAAGTTATTTTTTATTTAATTAGTTATTAAAAATGCTTTTTTTCTATTTATCTATGCAAGAAAAAAAACGAAAAAATTATTAAAAAAAGAGTATTTTGTGTACTTTTTTCAAAATGGACTCTATGCAAAATGGATAAATAAAATAATGATTTTTCTTAAAAAAATGTAATGTCTATAAAAATATGTGTCAACATTGTACACACAAATTTTAAAAATTACGTTTACTTCGTGTGATATGTCTTGAAGCAACCTTTGGGATGTAGTCCAACGTTGCACTTTTCGCAAATAAAATTACATTTTTTGGTGCACTGTTTACACCTCCTATGAGTTTCACTGTACAATACGATATGGCCAATGTTGTCAAACTTTACATCGTTTGTTGCAGTTGATACTCTCCCCCTTGATGAAGGCGTTCCGTAAGTTTGAAGTAAAGACTGGGCTCTCGTTTTCAGAAGGTACATCACCTTCTGAAAACGAGTAAGTTGGAACAAAATGGATCGTTGGGCATGATTTTCTTCATGAGTAGCCAAGCATTAGAAACTGAAACATCAACTAAGTTGGCAAAAATTGGCCAATACCATTTGCGTTGTCTAATTCTTGTTCTGTAAAGAGAAACTAAATTGTCCATTTTATCAACTCCTCCCATTCCAGCATTATACTTCCCCATCATTTCTGGTTGGTCAATTTGTTTCTTGGTTTTAGTCTCCTTGCACCATCGTGAAGTTGTGACTATACCATTTTGGGAAAAATTTGACGCTGCTGTAACAACCTTGTTGTCCTTCCATTTTACAATTAGTACGGATTCACCAGCCATAAATTTATAAGCCCCCTTTGGCTTCTTATTCTAATCTTTTTATCTGGAAATGGACAGTGTTCGAGCCTATTTTCACGAACAGTGTCCATTGTACAGATATTCAGATTGGCAAGATGGTCAAGGAGGGCTATGCTAGTGAAGTAATTGTCAAAATATATTTTATATCCAGCCCTTGGGCTGGATATAAAATATATTTACCATTGACCATTGGGGCATACCTTTGCATTTTTTAAAAGTAATATAATCACATCTCCACCTAGCCCAAATTGATTCTCACGTGCCGTAGATTTACCAGTATATATATATATATAAAATATAACACAATATCCTGTATTGCCACAAAGAGCCCAATTTTTAATGAAATTTAGATTCACATTCTTCTGCTGAGCGTATTTATTTGATTGTGTTACTATATGCTCAATTAGATTTTCATCCCAAAACAAGTTAAAAAATTCTAGAGGGGTTTTAGCAGAAGATGCTTTTTCCGACGGAGCTTTTGGGGAACAAACTTGGTTCAAGTTATATATGGGTATATTTGAAGACCAATTAAGATTTTCTGCGCTTATTAGGTGCTGCATCGTATCCATCAATCCCAGTCGATGTCGTAGACAATATCTCTGGTAAGGATGTCGATATCAAACTACTTCTAATAGTTGATAACGGTATGTTATCATCGTCTTCTTCATCAAAATCTGAATCGTCATATCTAGCTTCACATACCTGATTCAGTATTCCTCTAGACAGGTGGTTCGGATTAGCAGTCCCTTCGTCAGAATCATCGCTATCTTCTTCTGTGTCTGCAGACGTCTCCTGAGGTGGCAAAATGTATTTGATGGTTGATTGTCAGTGCTATCTTCCTCGATTATTTCTAACAATTGATGCAAAGACAGTCTGTAAAACAGAGTTATTTTAAAATGTTGCGCAGGCGATTGCGGATGCAAAGCATTTATTTTGCACACGCTCATAAAAAAATACTTTTAAATTGTTTTATTTGACTATGCACCATTGTGCATAGAGTCCATTAAAATGGATCAGACAAAAAAATCGATTTTGGAAAAGAAAAATAGCAAAAACAAATCTCAAAAAATTTAAGAACATTATATATGTATATAGGAAGCTACATTCAGTAACATGACAACATAACCAAACTAATTTATAATAAAAACGTAATACATACCCGCCATTTCGCGTGTTGTATAAACCTGGATCCATTTTGTAACAAACTAGCACTATGTATAAATCTCGTTGCACACTGGTCTAGACACCTGCCAACCGATGCTGTCTACCCTTCGAAATGGATTAATCCACGTTGTTAATAGAAATATTTCGCCGGAAATCAGAAAAACATGCGTCCATTAAAAGATACAATATGCACTAATGGGTTAAGGACAAAATACAAACATAAATTAGTATTGACCAATATTTTGAATACAGAAAAAAAACACCATTTTTCATGTAAAAGTCATAAAGTTATATATAAAAGAAATATTGGACGTGAATTACAAATAAAAGTTATAAGTAGTTGCCTATTTTAAGTGTAAAAAATTAAAATCCTCTTGATCATTTTAGCATGTTCCAAACAAAAATAAATGTCAGGCCAGGAAATACACTAAAAAATGGACACCACATCGAGAAGAGTGGTCTGGAGCTGAGCAGCTATGAGGAAGTTCGAGTTAATATTCGTAATACACACGAAAGGGCAAAGAAAAAAGTCACTGCCGGATCTCACAGATCGGCTACGCCCGACGGAGGGTTAAAACGAAATATCCGAAATAATTGTTGAAATATTTTCTTACATAAGAAAATACTGTACCCCGTCATTTTTTTATTCCAAGGCGAAATATTTTTTAACATAAAAACGTTACTGTCCCAAAAAAAAACTAACTACCATACTTGCTGAAAGTATTCAAACGGGAATGTAGATCGTATGATAGATCATTTGAAAGGTACTTCGAGCCTAAACACGGCGGTAGTTTATTTTTGCTCGTCAAATAATCCATTGTCCAGGTGCTCGACATCAAGTATTTCATAAATGAATCTATTCTATATGTGCATAAAAGGAATGAAAGACAACCAGACACGCAAATTTCTAACTTCAAAGACATAAATACAGAACAAATGCGTAGAAGTATACATAAACGAAAACCAAAATTCAATTAGGAGACGAGTTACTTAACATAATTAAAATATTTTTTTATTCAATTACTCGAAATGGCCACCATATACGAGGGTCATTTAAATATAAACGAGCCTTTTACAAAAAAAATTATTTTACATTTTAAGAAGAAAACACACTTTATAATTATTTTTCTACATAGTTCCCCTCTTTATTAATGCATTTTTCCCATCGAACAGGTAGTTTTTTCATGCCTTTTTCGAAGAACGACTTGGGGCGTATTCCAACCAACTGCGCACAAACTGTTCAACCTGTTTATCGTTCGCAAAATTCTCTCCTCCAAGTGCTTCCTTGAGAGGCCCAAACATATGGAAATCACATGGTGAAAGCTCAGGGCTATAGAGAGGGTGGTTAAGTGTAGTCCAATGTATTTCATCCAATTTTCGGGTTGTCAGGGCTGCAGTGTGGAGTCTTGCATTGTCATGCAGAAGCAGGACATCTCGGATGGGCTGACGGTGCTTTTTTGACCGATATCGAGCTCGATCCTGGTCAATAAGGTCACAGCAGTAGGCAGCGGTTATTGTGCGACGATCGGGAAGAAAATCAACCAGTAAAACTCCTTCCCAAAAAACCGTTACCACCACCTTCCCGGCTGACAAGCGAGTTTTGGATTTTGATGGTCCTGGCTCCCCCTTTTTTATCCACTCCATACTGGCCCTTTTCGACTCGGGAGTGTAGTGGTGAACCCAAGTTTCATCGCACGTTACAATGCGCAGCAAAAATGCCTGTCCTTCATTTTGAAACCGAGCAAGAAGCGTGACAAACTTCAACTCTTGCATTTTATTTTTTTTTTTTTTTTTGGGTAAGCAGACGTGGAACCCACCTCACCGAGATTCTTCGGAATTCAAGTTGGTCTCGGATGATAATGTGTACACTTCCAATACTGATACCCCTTTCCTTTCTGATTTATGCTACAATGAAGTGACGATGTCTTTCAATGAACTCGCGAACAGCTGCAGCATTGCCACGCGTAATGCTGCAGCGGGGGCGTCTTCGGTAATTCACATTTTTTACTTTTTCACGCCCTTCTTTGAACTCGGCACACCAAGCTTTCACTCGCGACGATGAAAATGCATTTTCCTCGAACTGCGCACGTACTCGGTCCTGAATTTTGGCTGTTTTAACGCCTTCGTTCGTTAAAAACTTTATTATGATGCGTTGCGCAACCAAAGGATAAACCACTCTTTCACTCATTGTAAGGACAATTAAACAAATCAATCGGGCGGTCGGCTTGACCTTGAGTTATCTAGAGGAGATCTCCCTACCTCTCCCGACGCTCCGCTTACGTCCGACACGCTTTCTATATCCTCAGAAGTAAAAGTCTCGTTTATATTTGAATTCCCCTCGTAGTAGTCCAATCGTTGCCCGAACTGTGCGTGAACATATCTGGTATCACTTGTTAATACTTCTATGCAATTTTTGTCCTCAGCTCCTCTACATAGCTACGTCTAGTGGCATATACTCAGATGTCCCCCACAGAAAGTAACTTAACTTGTTTTAACTCCTATATTGCATACAATCTATCCAGCAATCGTTACAAAGCAGCTTAGCATTACAACAATTTCAGAATTTAGATAAGGGACAAAACATAGTCGAACAATCCATAGCATCCTAAATATCAAGCCTTTTGTCGCCAGGGAATCAATTAGCTGTCTCACCGATAGCAAAGGGCGGTAGAGGTTAATGGAGAATTTGGAGGATGAATATTTTCTGATATTTGTTCTGTATTACTTTTCCGCACTCCACTATACGCGGAAAAGTAATGTAATCGTGTAAAGAAAAATTTAAAATACAAATCTTTTTTTTTGGGTTTATTTTTCGTTTTTCAGCCTAAAAACAAAAAAAATGGTTTTTAAAAATTTTTTGCTATGTGTGTGTGTTTTTCGTTGTCGTTGTCGTTGTCGTTGTCGTTGTCGTCGTCATTTATTCTTGTTAGCACGATAACTCAACTAAATCGTATGGTATCGACCGGGTTTCGACTGATGCTGATCGGGGATGTCTCCCAGACGACATCTATTGATTTTGAGGTGGATGGAACACACTCTACCATGTTCGTGGGACATGAGAAAGCATAGTGGTGGACTATTTGAGAAATTTTTTTTGTTAGCACTATCACTCAATTAAATCGTGTCGCATCGATCGGGTTTTGACTGACTATGATTAGAGACGTCTATCAGACGACATTTATTGAGATTGAGGTGGATAGGGCACACCCCATCCTGTCCATGGGTCATGAGAAAGCACGATGGTGTACTATTTGAAAAAATAAAACTGTCGCAGAAAACACATATTCTGCATTTCTGTGTTGGTTTATTTTTTCTCGGCCACTCAATTTCGAGGTAGAGATGTTCTACGTGTGGAAAAGTCCTTTTTAAGGCTTTAAAACTGTTTATTTAAATTTTGTTAAAAACAAAAATAAGCGGATGGAACTTTTTTGTTCACCTAATAATTTAAATATAATTCGTTAGTTAATGTTGGATTATTAGTTTTTTTCATTACTACGAACACTTACTTCTTATACTAATTCGTGACATTAGGCAACATCGTGTTTCATGAATATCATATACTTGTCCTATATCTGCGAAGGATCGTAGACCTTTCGAGAATAAATTTATGTTAACGGCCCCACCACGAACCACTTACAAAGGAAATAGCGAATTCCTCAGTTTTTATCTAAATCTGATTATACTTTTTATATACGACAGAAAAGTCGGTATCGTCGAACTGGTTTTCATTTTTTCACTAAGATATCTTCCGAGATACATCTGATATTCCACTTAATCTCTATTATTGCCTACCTATCCACAACTTATAAGTAGATATCTGGCCGGCAACTTTCCGCTTTTTTCCCCGACTCGCAACCGGAAAACTTCTTACTGTGACTAAGATTGAGGGCCGAGATTACTTTCAGTGATTTTATCTGGAATTATAGACGGTCCTTTTTACTCAATATGTGAAGGATCATTGCTGAATACGCTGGTTTAGTTATAAGAAGTTGTTTTTTTTTTGTGGGTCGGAAAGACAGTAAGGGGAATTTCTTGAGAGATGCCAATTTGCCCGACTCTCTCGCTAAATATCCTCTTTGATAGAGCCATTGATATGTCACCCTTTCGATACTTCATCGACTTGTTTTGTTATATTTTGATCGTTGTAAGGAACTTATTGGCGAATTTATTTTCTATGGATAGCATTTAAATTATGACATTAAGGATACGTTTTCACTTCAAATGAAGCATCCCAATTTGCTTCAACGTTATCTCTATCTTCGATTCTCTAAGTAAGTAAGTTCTCTATCTTATTTTCCAGTTTTGCCACTCGTAGGTAGATGGCGTGTAGAAAATATTTATATTAGAAACGTCATACAGGTTAGGGCCGGCTTGACAATATTTTAAGCCCATTTATTCATGATAATATGGAAATGATTGGAAATTAAGTGCAATACAATTTAATTATCATTCTGAAGATATGAAAACTATAGATCAGAGCTTTGCGTTTAAATTTAATTCAATTCTTCTAATTTTCTGTTTATCTATCTACCTGCATATTAGTCATTTGTTCTTATACAATTCGCTTGTATAAGAACAAATAACTCATATCAGTATTGAATTATTTAACGCTTGCCTCAAGTTTATATAAAACTAAAAATGTTTTAGTATATTTATGGTAACAATAAAGGATAAATAACAATATATAATATTAATTACTGCTTGTCAAGAATGGCAAAAAGTGTGATATTCTCTATGTATGCGTAGAGGAGAGAGTGAGGCAGCATTCGGAGGGAAAGGGCGGCCTTATCGAACTCTGTGTACATTCATGCAAAATGCAGATTCAAACCTTTGCACTCTTCTCTCAGGAATATACTATGCCAATGTTGAAAGCTATTATTTCAACCATGTTGTAAAAACATTTTTATAAACTATAAATGTGACTTAAGGCTTATTTCATACTTCTTTTCTTAATAAAAAAAAACAGTGGCAAAGAGCATTAAAATGTGTATTATCACCGTCGATGAAGCGATATTATTCACTTGTTTGTACGTTATCCTTTAAAATGGGAGACGTTTACCATATACGGACTAAGATAATTCTTGTATGATATTTTTCTCCGGTTATTGTATTTAACTGTATATGAATAAGGCCTATTTGCTTATCGTCTACGTTGTTAAAAGTAGTGTAACTACTGTAATAACATAATATAAGGGTGGTAAGCTCTGACGAACATTTTCCTCCGTAATTACAAAAATAAAGTCATTTATACTTTGTAAAATCAGTAAGGCAGATCTTATATAATAAAAAAATTGTGTAACATGCTGATCTACAGAAGCAAGTGAAGCTTTCAATTGATATTATCAAAAGCAGTAAAAAGTGGTTAGTTTAATGCAAATGTAAGTAATTCAAGCTACTTAGTCGCATCCTGTATTGTTGGCATTTACTATTAAAATAGTCTAAGGGTATCACTTCATGTATTTTACTTGCAAACGATTTCTTCTAAATCAAGATGAGCCTGCATTTGAAAAATAAATTTATTCTCCCCACGGTATTCTAGTGCATACGGTGGGCATTCAATTCAACGAGGAGCTAATAAAACTCGAGCACTTACTCCGCATCTATATTGTGAATGAGCATGGATGACTGACCTATTCTCCTAACGTAAGGACGTATTCTCCTATAGAGATGCCTACAATAATGTCATTAGTATTGTGGACTGGGCCCAGTATTGGGGTACCTTTATATCTAGGCTTCGAGTCCCATCAGGGGGAGTTTAACCTTCCATCATGCGCAGCCAATCTGTGAGATCCGGCGGTCAGTTCTTTCTTTGCCCTTTCGTGTGTATTACGAATATTAACTCGAACTCCCTCGTAGCTTCCTTGTTCCAAACCACTATTCTCGGTACGGTATTGATATTTTTTTGTGCACTTCCTCACGTTCTATGGGCCGCCAGGATCTTTCATATACATTGCGCCTTATTACGTGATTATTTTCACCTTTATATTTTGTTAGATTTCTTTTATTAATTAAATTAATAATATTTTTTGGAATCTCTACACTTACTTAGTCTGGCTTTTATATTCAAAATTAGCAAAGTTGTGTGTTAAATTAGTTGTTTATACTAAATATCGTGACGTTTGTGACGTTTGTTTTTGTTTGGAACATGATAAAATGATGAAGAGGATTTATAATTCTTTACACTTAAAATAGACAGTTACTTTTTTTTTGTAATTTGCGTCCAATATTTTCTTATATATAACTTTACGATTCTTACATGAAAAAATAGGTGCATTGTTTTCTGTATTCAAAATATTGTTCAATACTGACTCTTATGTGTGTATTTTGTCCTTAAAACAGAAAAAAAAGCTTCCCAATAGCTGGTTCTCTTATAAAAATATTCCAAATTTATTGTTTCACAACATGAAATCAGTTCCTTTATGTAAATTCAATTAGTGTGATTAAAAACTAGTGTGAAACATTCATTATTGTATTGTATTAATTAAAGTAAACGTCTAATTGAGTCTCCACCTCATGAAAATCTAAATTGTGTAAAATTTGGTACGGGATCCCTCAGATGCATTGCGCCCGAATGTGTATGGATTCAGACTACGCCCAACGGAAGGTTGCATGAACAAAGAGAGTGTTTATTCACGTCTGCAATCTTGAGTTTGCAATCTTTTAGAATGTCTATTTCAGGTGTCTAAATTTTCTAAAACTTCTTTAAATGTAGAACATAGATTTCTTAAATTACATGAAATTTTGCGTACACGTTTTTGTAACATAGACACGATAATACGATCATCTAATAAATCGTACATTAGTAGTTTACCATGGCATCATGATTATTAATAACATCATAATTCTCAATATCATTCGCCCTTCAAATACTCATCGTCAGAAGATAATTAAAACTAGATAATCAAACAAGGTTACTAGGACAATTCTGCTACAATGAAACTGCCAGATCTTGTACTGGTTCTCATACAACTTCCAATGAGTTTTCACTTCTCAATGTGGTTGTCAATACTTTAGATTAATCTCAATCAAAATGATCTATGTTCGGAGATACTCTCGCAGGTCGCGTCAGCCTTAAAAACATTTTTCAAAGATCCAATTTGGCCTAACGCCGCGCCCCATCGAAGGATCCGCAACGACGAGGGTAGTCGCCCCCACATACGCGCCCGGTGTTATTTACATACTTCGACATAATTAGGTGTCAGAACTAGCTATCCGCCCACGTATATCTCCACACCTGCTACTGCTGCGGCGTCATAGGTGATTGGTGTGACTTCACCCTCAACCGCGATTAACCCAAAGTGGATTAACTTTCGGCGTTATGTTCGAAGTTCCCGTTCGGCATCAGATTTAGTGTTATTGTTATTATTTAAGTTCGGGGAAAACGACGACGTGGATTAGCGGAATGCGGCGACGGAGTTTTATAAGGTGGCTCTCTCCTTAGCTAAAGAGAAAATTTCAATAAATCTCTGAGTGGTATTTATGTTATTCGGTAGACCCGCTGCTGCTATATAAAACATACAAATATATTTGGTGTGTGCGTTGTGGACGAATTGTTTTATGGGAATGAAAGGCTCAGTTTACAAAGCAAAGCAAAACTTTGAACGTTCTGTTTGAAGGTTACACTCGTTAGCTTTGTTCACGGAGCTCATCCGTGATCGGTTCCTGACAAATACACATGCGCAATTCAAACCTTAGCGTTCGCGGTTCGACATGTTAGGAACTTTGGACCAATGCGTCATACGTTTGCGGAACCCTCCGGACAAGTTCAGAACTAGTCGCAGACAAGTCAGACTGATCCGTGGACTGCAGCAGGGACTTCTTGTCAGGCGTCAGCGTATTGCAATCACGGTTTTGAAGAGTTTTTGTCTATGAGCAGTGAGCTATTCCATGGTTCATCTGTGCACAACAAGTCAAGGATAGAGAATAATTGTATCCGCTTCGTATTCTGTCAGCAGGAGTTAGAGAAACGTTCGTGGATATCAAGCTAAATCCAGCACTGTTCCTGATAACTCACGCGCATTATATTGTGCATTAACAAACCTATTGATTAGGACTAGGATGGAGAGAAAAAAGGAGAGAAGAAACTCTATATCTCTAATGCATACATATAACCAATAGGGCCATTGATGCGTTGAAAGCGAATCCATTGTAATACCGAGATATCAAAGTTATGTTTGTTACAGATGGACTGTACAGTAATTGTTAGAGTTAGTATCATACAAAGTGTTACAAAAATAGTACAAGTTGTGAATTTTAAATAAAACATGGTTTCCTGTAGCAAAGTATTATTGGTTTATAGTGTAAATATTTGGAAATTGTGTATGGAACAACACATCTGGCAAATGGCCGCCACGGCTTTGGTGGTACACGAGTACTCTACTGGCGAAATTTTCAAAAACGGATTTACATAAATGTGACGGTATTTCGTTGATACAGCGTTCAACATCGGCATTCAATGCTTAGGAGGTCGTAGGTTATTAGCGTAAATCTGAGACTTCAAAAACTCTACAGAAAAAAGTCCATATGTGTTAAATCGTAAGATCGTAGCAGCCAATCCTGGTCACTAAATTGGGAAATTACACGAGTAGGAAGAGACTTGTGCAAGGCCGTTAATGTTTCACAGGTGTTATATCAAGTGGCACCGTCTTACTGAAACCACATGTCTTCACGAGCAATATCTATCAATTGAGGCACAAAGAACTGGGTTATCGTGTCACGATATCGTTCGCCATTTATCGCTAATGCATTAATTGCCTCGTCTTTAAAGAAATATGGTCCAACGATTCCTTCATACCACAATGTACACCGAACACAGTAACACGTTGGGGATGACTTAGTTTCTCATGAATCATTAGGGGATTCTCTAGGCCCCAAATGCAACAATTTTGCCTCTTAACCAAGCCCACTAAGGTGAAAATGCGCCTCGTCGCTGAAGGTGATTTTGCCCACAAAATTGGTATTCATTTCTTGTTGTTCGATGATCCAATTGGTGAATTATTTTCGCTGTGCTTGGTCGGTTGGCAGAAGTTGTTGAGTCAATTGGTTTTTGTGAGCATGGAGATGTAAATCTTTAGTGAAAATTCGGTGAAGAGTGGCTGTTGAAATGTCCAGTTCTTATGCACGATGATGGATAAGAACTGGATAAGTAAAAGGAAACAATGCGATAGTAAAGTCGGGAACTTATTTGATAAAGATTCGCAAATCATTTATTTAATTCAAGATACTCGATCGGTCATACACTTAGGTACTATGTTAAGAGACTTGAAAAATATTTGTGATGCATTTAATATTTCTTAATTAGTACTTATCAAAAATACTAGTGCACGCAAATACTAAACAATATAGTAAAGTTCCCAAATATTGTAAAAACAATGGAGTAAAAATTACTATAACAACAGGAGTGCTAAAAATTACGGACTATGACAAAATAAATTATAATGGACGACTTATAGGTAAAAGGTGATCAGATCCAAGTTTTTTTTATATTGAGAACACTGCAAATTTGACAGCTGTCAATATAGACGCGTGTTTTAAATATCTAATATTAGTTTGAAACAAAACATTTACGAAATGGATCGTTTAACCACCGCTCAACGCATTAAAATTGTTCAATTATTCTACGGAAATAACAATTCTGTGCGAACTGTGTATCGTCGTTTACGGGAATATTATGGTCCACTTAATCGTCCTACTGAGCGAACAATTCGCAACACAGTCAACAAATTTGAGGAAACTGGAAACATTGGAGATGGGGTAAGCCATGTGCATCTTCGTGGCGCACGTTCGGCTGAGAATAATGCTACTGTGAGTGGCCGAAGGCCCGGAACTATCGATTCGTCGCCGTTCGTAAAATTTGAGCCTTTCTTGTGGCTCTCTGTGGCGTATTTTGCATAAGGACTTGCACATACTATACCTATATAAAATTCAATTAACACAAGAATTGAAGCCTAGAGATCACGGGCAGATTGGATGTTAGAGCAACAGGAAGTTGAGCTTGATTTCGTAAAGAACATTTTCTTCTCTGATGAGGCACATTTCCAACTCTGTGGCTGTGTAAGTAAACAAAATTGCCGCATATGGGGCGAGGAAAATCCTCACGTGATACACGAGACACCATTGCATGCCCAAAAAGTAACAGTGTGGTGCGCATTGTGGTCAGATGGCGTAATTAAACCTTACTTTTTTTAAGACGATGAAGGTCAGACAGTAACAGTAAAGGGCGAGCGCTATAGGCGCATGATAACCGATTATTTTTTGCACGAAATCTAAGATATTGATGTGGCAGACATGTGGTTGCAGCAAGACAGTGTCACTTGCCACACATCGCGTGCAACATTAAATGTCTTGCGAGAAAAGTTCATGGGTCGCATTATTTCACTTCGTGGTGACGTCAACTGGCCGCCAAGATCCTGCGATTTAACGCCGCTGGACTTCTTTCTGTGGGGTTTTCTTAAGAGTCGCGTCTATGCCAACAAACCTGCAACGTTGGAGCACTTAATAACCCCCGAAACTTACGAAAAAGTCATCGAAAATTACCTCGAACGAATCAACTGCTGAAGAAGGTCCAGAGGCGGCCATTTGACTCACATCATTTTTCATAATTAATGAATTATACCAAATATTTGATGACTACAAAAATAAATAAGATAATTTTACATTTCATGTTTTTTCTTAAATAAAAGTTCGGAAACTCAAGTTGGATCACCCCTTATAAACCGCATGACGAATAATATAAAACGACATTACAGTTGGTTATGCAAAGACGTCGAAAAATTTTTAAACAATTGCGGCGATTGTCAAAGCTACAATTACAGACATTCTAACAAAGAGCCAATCACAATTATAATCAGTGCTTCCGCAGGATTTCAAAGGAATTATTTAGATTTAGTACACACAAACACCTCATAGTATATTTACGAACACGACTGGCTAAGCATTTAAATGCTTAGAGAATATGGGTTCCATATTGGTGATTTGCTTATAATACAACAGTTCACACAGAAACTAAATATATGCCTTTTGAGCTAATCTTTGGGCTATTAGCAAAGTTACCTTTTAATCTCAGGGAGGGTATAGACCCGTTATATAACTTTGATGATTATCCTTGTGAATTGAAATATAAATTGCAAGAACCTTTTAAAGATACAAAAAATAACTTAATTAAATCTGAAGAGAGATGGAAGGCAAATTACGACAAAATCCAAAAGATTGTAAACTATGAAGTAGGAAATACGGTTATGTTAGGAAATAAACCCTCAAGTAAAATAGAACCCCTATACAAAGGACCATATGTAGATATGGAGGATAAGGGTACCAATATTGTAATTAAAATAGGAGATAAGTTAGTAGAGATACATAAAAATAGAGTTAAGTTCTGCCATAGTAATAGGGATCTCTGAACTCTCTGCCACACTCTTGCAAATTACTGTGATGCTTTATTCTGAACGACCACCACAAGCTCGTGTCGTCTGTTTGACATCAGTAACATCAGTTCTTTCGAATCTTTTGAGTATGATTTTCACAGTTGATAAAATTTGAACATTATTTCTATCTAAAATTAGACGCACTTTATGAATCCTAGCCCCACCAAGCATTCATTTTGACAGTAATATTTAACAATAAGGGCGCGTTGTTGCATCGTATAGCGCTCCATCTTTATTAACTCCTATCTGTATCCTATCGGTCTGTCACAATTATTGACCTATCGAATCATGATAGCCAACATGGCGCGCAACTCAAAAACTGCGCTATTATTGTAACAAGCTTTATTTCCGATGTTATCCTATCTCGTTGTGATTTAACTTTGCATTTTCTTTTTGTAATAAAGGTACGAATCATCTTAATTATACTCCACAGCAGTCCTAATTTCTTGAAGCTTATATATTCAGCAATGAAACGCGTAATCGTTAATACATTGGAAATAAAAACCGATAAAATGTATAGGTCGCTTAGATAAAAACTAATTGCTTATTTACCAGTGTACGTACGTACTGCATATACACCATAAATTTATTTTATAACTGGACATTACGTTCACTGCAGCAATAAAAGGGATATATATTTTTTTTGTCGCGCAATAACTTAGTGTTTAAACTTTATCGCTGCCAGTCTCTGTACGTATGTGTGTGTGTTGGGTTAAAATATTAATTTCGCTTGAGATATCCGGTACTGAAACGTTTTAATATGTTGTATTGTTAGAAGGAAGTCGGTAAAGTCTGAATTTTGTTTAAATTGCAGCTCGGTTTACTGATTTTTTATTTAAATATGTAAATAGCGACGATAATAAATTATAAACTACACAGTTAAGTTTACTGGTATAAGGAATGTTTTAAAGCGAAAATATATCCGTTAAAGTTTGTCCCAAGCGTCAATTATGATTTAACACAAAATGGTGTCAGAACTCATTTTAATTATACGTATAGCAACACTGCCTGCCGGTTTTTACTTATTTGTTTTGGAAACTCAATACAATTAATTGTATTGTAAGTCCTGAGGTCTGTAGTGGTGTAGTTCTATGTGATTCTACTGGGTGTCTCAGTTGGAACTACAGGATTTAAATAGCGCGCCATTTGTGTTCTGTCAAAGATAGGGCGTCAATATTTAACAGCTGTCGTTTACAAACCATACGACGTCAATGTGCCGCGATTAACAGTTCAACAAGGAATAGTTTGTGTACAATTGCTTTATGAAAGTGAGCGATCACTTACAGTGGCATTAAGAAAAATGGGCATAAAATTGAGGACTAAATGAAGCGCCTACAGATTTAACAGTTCGTAACTTAATCAATAAATCTGAAGAGACGGGTTCTATTATTGATAAAACAACACCAATACATCCTCACCGTGGTCGATCAGATAAAAATATTACTGCAGTGAGAGAAAGGATACGGGAGTACCCAAAGAGCCACCACGCATCGGATTTTAAAGAAAAATCTGCCAGTCTACCAAATTCCGTTGGCACAACTAAAAGTTATAGATCATTGACATTTGTTAACTGGGTGTTAGAAAAGAAGGAAGGTGATGCTGATTTTTGCAACAAAATTATGTTCAGCGATGAAGCTGAAGCTCATTTTCATCTTGATGCATTCATGAGCAAACAAAATTGTCCAATTTGGGGTGCCGAAAATCCATTTTCTGTTCACGAAAAAGAAATGTATCCACAGAGATGCATGGCTTGCTGCTCATTTTGGAGTTGTGAAGTAACTGGACTATACTTCTTTGAAATGAAGCTGGCAATGCCATCGCAGTAAATGGGGAACCCTATCCTGACATGTTAAACAACTTTTTTTCGCCAAATTGATGATTGTGGTGCGATGATCAACATGTGGTTTCTGTAAGACGGTGCAACGTATCATACAGTGCGTGCAACTATAACTCTGTTGCATACCAAGTTTCCTGATCATGTTGTCTCGCGGAATGTTGACATCCGCGAGACATGGCATGGCTTGCAAGATAATGTGATTTATTATAATTGACTTTTTTCTCTGTATCTCTAGTTCACTCACTTTAGTTAATAGAGACTAAACATGAGTAGATAAGCTATGACAGTTCACGCGCAAAATCCCATGTAATTTCTTATGAAGGTTCATCGTTGTCTTTTCAAGGCCATTCATCCTCACTTGCAGCTAACTTCGCACCATCTAGAGCGGCCTCCGCAGCTAACTTCGCCCTCCAACTTCGCGCCACCTAGTGATCGAAGTCATCAGCGGCCTCCGCACGCCCGCCATTTATCGGTCAGTAGAAGCTTGTAGCTAGCTTCCACCTAGCGCTATGACCGGCGGAAAATTTGAAATGCAGTCTCAGTTTTGTGGCAAAGTTGATAATTACCAAGAGCTTTTAGCTGGCTGGCTTTATTTTGAAATACTTCAAGTTTTTCTAAAGAACTAAGATATGGATTAGGGGTGGCGCTTCCTCATCTCGATTACTAAGCAAGCTATAATATAAACACTATTTACTTCAGCGGTATTTGCGAAATAAAAAACTCTCTTATCTTGCCGATAAATGGAACAGTCTACCTGGGCCTAGTCATAAAAACAAGCCACGGTATGTTTTGAGATTTTTTATTTGGCAAATAGCGATGAGATAAACTATACATAAACATTCATTATTCCCTCCTTGTATTTATTTGGTTTCCTAACACGCACAATTTATTTTGGCGAAAATAATATTTGCTTATATAAATAACAGGAGGATTTTTCTCCCACTGGGCGACAATTTCTTGCGGTCACTATATAACAGCATAAAGAATCACATTCATCTACTTATACAGTTCAAAGTCAAAATTTCGCATCCATTATTGGTGGGTTCGTTTCGACACATTTTTATATTTTCGCTGCCATCCAGGGGGCTTCCGGATACATCAAACGACCCGTCGAAAACGCATCAAAATCACTTCCCAACAAACCGTCCCTCCGGCGTTCTTTTTCCTCTTTTGATCGCCAACATATTACATACAATTTATATGTAAATTTGGCGAAGGTTTAGCAGAGCGCCGCATCGCCACCGCCGGCCGCCTATTTGCTACCTGTACGCGTTGAACGGAACTGCTTTATTTCATATCATAAAAGTGGAGTTTTATTCAAAGCGAGATCGGCGTTTGATGTGGTTTGTTATGGAGCTGCCGCAAAGTGTGCTTTAATTACGTTTTGGTCAACACGCGACGTCCGCGCCCGGAAAAAATATTCCTGGCACTGCATTATGATACGTGACATACAGGGTCTTCTAAATTGTTGTACTATGATTCCAGTAAGTTACAACCGTAGTTTAAGAGCTGTAGATTAAGGCAAAGACATGGAAGGCTAGTTAAGATGGTTTCTCCGGAAACTCACTTTTCTATAGGATTTTATAAAATTTCGAGTACACATAATGAATAAACTTCCCGAAGGAAATTACTTAAATGAAAAATTTTTGCCCGTACAGGAAAGGAGATATTCACCATCAAAGTTGGAACTTTTTGCATGGTTTGAATGTATCAGTTGAAAAACAACTCATCAACATTAGATTAATACGAACATTTTGAATTAAATAATCGGTTGTTGTCCAATTTGTTGAAACGATAAACATTTTTAAAACATGCCAGCTTAAGCTTTACTCGATAAGTCGCGCACGTGTTAATTAGCGTCTGGCAATGCAGCGGAATGCATTTTACAAGTCGCCACTGTTAAAGTAAAATATTAGTTTATTCGTAATGTTAATTTAAAGTTCCCATGCGTTTAAATTACTTAGAGAACTTATTTACAGATGACGTTTGTACGCAAGCACAAGTTTAAATCTTTGGTACACAGTTGAGTATCTTTGGTATTCTATCTAAGTAATTATTTCGTGTGTGTATATATGTATTTATATGCCAATGTAAATAACAAGTATGTTGTTTTGCCGCCTGTAAAAAAGTATACGGGTAATTTTTTTTAGCTTGATTAAAAATTAAATAAATAGTGACAAAATTCACAAAGGACTTTTGAATCAAGTAAAAACCTCAACAACGAAATCAAGAATTACAATAGCCACTTATGTTATTACTGCACCTTCGTTATAAACAATATCTAAACGATTTACTATTAACGATATTCCTTCCTTTAGTTTTTCAAAGTGAAAGAACATTTTTACATTCACATCTTAAATTTTTGCCAAACTTGCTCAATTCAGCAATACGTCGTCCAATGCTTAGGGTTACTTTGTTTACTTTTCGCAAGATTCTGTTTACGTTTCTGTATTACTTTCCGCTTTGAAAATTTTCCTTTATTGCCCCGCAACTGACCACGACAATTCACTTTTAATTTTTCTATACATTTTCCTTCACGCTCCGAACAAGCTTACACAGTCAGGTCACGTATAAGACATACAATTTGTATAATGGATCTTTGCGCGTGTATCAATTTAGTGACGACGCACGGATCACATGCTACACCACTCGCAATTATTACTAATATGCCACAGTTACCAGAACGTATGCCTAGCGACATATGACATATATTTCAATCAACTACGTACGGCATAGATAGTTAATAATTTATCGAACAAAATGCAATTATGAAGTCACGTCTTAGCTTTATTGTATAATTTGATTCATTGGCGTCTCAATATTTCTGTAAAGTTTGTTTCATTTTTGTTTCATTTATTATGAATTTTGTTGAATTTATTTCATTTATTTTGATGAAAATGTCACTTCCATGGAATGTTTTTGTTTAGAACATTTTCATTACTCTGGCATAGGTTGTATTGTACTAACTGTTATCCTAAAATGTGTTTTCGTCATGGAACTATTCAAGAATGTCATAAACAATAACAACACATTAAAATACGACACAACGCAACGTTTCCATGTGTTTAATTTCAACTAATAAACATGTGGTTGTGTGCATGCAGCGTCTGAGTATAGAGTACAGTCTCTGAACAGAAATAATCAACATTGGACTACTAATATTTCAGATATTTTACATTTACCCGCATTTACGCACATTTATTTTTAGACCGGACTGTACCGGAGGAACTACCTTAATAAACTTTTTTCCCCGAATATATTTTCCCCTAGATGACAACCAAATGAGATGTCTAATAAAAATACATGTTTACATAATAATAAAGAAGATGTACCTATATTATTTTTTCCACGCAACATTATTAGGCAACCGACGTGAGACGTTTCAATTTGTTCTATAATTTCTTTCCGATCAATCATCTGCAAAAATAGAAACATCGTCAATATATTTTACTCTCTTTTACGGAAATAAGTTATCAAGATTGTAGTCTCGTAGAAAAGTATATTGGGCAGACCAAAAGAACAATTGTAACTATGTTTAAGGAACACATGGTCCATTTAAAACATGGAAAATAAGAAACATTTTCCTTGCCCAACATACTTTCGACAACAGTCATAGAATAGGCTGAATTAAGCTTTGATATAAATAGGGATTAGTGGTAGTTCAAAATTAATTTTAACGATTTCCCGGTGATGTCAACTTGATTGGCGATACGCGCGTCGTGAAACATGTAGTCGAATACTAGGTCTTTGTTTTTATTCATGAAATTATTATATCCAAATTACCTTCATGCATTTGTGTGAATTTGAAAAAAGATAATTATTTATTTATTACATTTATAACTCAATTAGGTTAGCGCAATTCATACTTTCTTCTTTTGATTTATTATTATATATAAAAGAGAAGATAAGGCGTGAGCACTAAATTCGTCTCTTTTATACGAAACACTATATCCACATACCAGTTGTTAAGGTTCCAATTTTATTTGCTTGTGTTATTGGTTTATTTACTTGGTTCTTATTCTACTTTCGCTGAATGATTACTTTACTCAACTGTGTGTAATAACACCCGCTGCTCATTTTGTTGAGCATGGGCATGCTTGCTTTTATTATAGGTTTTTAGTATAAATTATTTTTATTCTTTGTGAATTCTTCTTCTTCATTTGACTTATGTAATGTACTCAATATTAGTCAGTTCTGTTCAATTTTATCGCTTTTCTTTAACTTCAGTTTAAAATTGTCTGTCGTCTTTTTCAATATCTACTTATTAACAAGATTAACTTCATTGGTTAACCTCTCATGACCTCAAACCACTCTTGCTCGATCCACACTGTCACAAGCCCTCTTATAATCTACAAATAGATGTGTTTTAATATCATATTTAGGTGTTTTGTTTAAGACTTGTCTGAGCATGGATATCTAATCAATTGAGTAGACCATTAGCAAAATGCGCTAAAACGGTTTCAAGTGAAACTGAGAAAACCGCAAAAAATTGTCAGATTTGATTCAGACCAGCTACACCTGCAATTTTTTGTTAAGAAAATCACAAAAAATCATTAGGATGAGGTCATTAGGTGCTTCTTGTTTTTGTTTTCTCAGCAACAATATTATCAACACGTGTAATAAAACGAGAAAAACAGTCTGAAAACAGGGATTAGGAGTCGTTCTGGTTATTTAGCGCGTTTTGCTTTTGTATGCTTCCAAGGTGCCATTACTATTAATAGCTTTTAGCGCTTTTTGAATCAGGAATGTTTTAGCTCACTTTGCGCCAGGACCATCACTGTTTTTAGCGCGTTTTGGCACAGCTACCAAACTTCAACCTCATTCTTCAATGGTGGTTAACGCGTTTTGACACAGGAAACCATGACAGGACAGGAAACGCCATTCTGAATCCAACCATACCAATAACTCCTTTTTTCAAACAATCGATTTAGCGCGTTTTGCAACTGGCCTACTTAAGTATGGATTGCTCCTTGTGGAAACCACTTTGGTATTTTCCTATCATTCTCTTGGTAATATGGTTGAAACCTTTCATGTATTATATATGCGACTGTTTTATCTACTATATTAGGGACTGTGCGGGCGAAGATCAATTCCTCTTCTGTATCTGGTGAGCTCAGAAATAAGGTGTGGTTCCTTAAGTTCTCTCATTACAAGGAATGGTGGAGTCTCTCGCCATACTTCGCTATGTTGTACACATCTCTCCAAGCATCCTCAACCAATCTGTAGAAAATCTCTTTCTTTTGCTTATATGCAGGATAATTTGTGGCTCCTATAGCGACGTTACGCCCCCGCCCCTCGTAATTTCGTTATTCCATTGGTTTGATAACTCATTGGTCTTCCACAATCAAATCTTTTTGGCATAAATTATTATTTTAAATATATATTTTTTTATTTTATTTGTTTTATCTTTTGTCAGATATTAGTCTGATTTGTTCATATTTTATCAGTTTTCTTTGGTTTTCAATTGTTTATTTTTTTACAATATTTTCTATGCCATTCCTTTATAGTTGTCACAACTAACTTGGGACCTCTTTTTTTATAGATGGATTCAATAAACATCTATATTTACTAAACGGCTGTTTTCGTGTGTGTGTCACGAAATTTTAAGTCAATGTACGAAATGCTTTTCGTTCGAATTTCGGCATTTTGACAAAATTGACATAGTAAATCGATCCTTGCGAATAACGTGATGACTTTTGTTTTTTTATTCGAAGTCTCTAGAGGCATGCTCCGGAGGTGCCTACGATATGAGCGAGGGGACGGCGCAATATTATATTATTAGTTATTTTTATTATACGCTCTTCAATTTAATTTGACTTTCACTAAGACCTAGCTTTGCCTAGTTTTCCTGGGCTTTACTAAATTCTATGCATCTGGTTTCGGTTTTATACAATTTAATACCCATTTACGTAATTTGGCCAGATTTCCACCACTTCTATCTCAAATTTCATAATTTAATAATATTTTAAAGATGGAAGAAAATTAAAAAAAATCATTGTTGAACACAAAATTCAATATGTGGCTGTCGGTGTACTGAACTATTAAAATTTTATCCGCCGCCATTGACATCTAATATTTTCATCAACACGACATCAAGTATTAAATCAGTTCGGGGAATATTCAATGGTGCGGCGATCGAATAAATGAAAATTTAATAATCACGTATACATAATTAACGAACAATTGTAAATGATCATCAATGCGTACGGTGTATTTTAATAAGCGAACAACCTATGATTACATAATTAATTAATATTAGACGAGGCTGCCTTGATTGACATCAATGCAAACCAAATTATATTCAGGCTTAGGCATGATATTCTTTCCCTATTTCACTGGAAATGAAAGTGGGTGGTCTTCTAAGCAAAAGTAATATATCAATCAAATTAAATGGGAATAATCTCTGTGGACCCTTTGAGACGGCATGTAGTAGTCTAAATATTTATTGTATAACATCTCTAACAACCCAATAAATGCCTTTCTCTGAACCCAAAAGCTATCGTAAGAAAAGACAATACATAATGTTCTGTAACAATGTCACATAATAGTACAACCGTTTTAATTATCATATAGGCAAAAAAAAAACTTGGACTTATACGTACAGGGTGAGCGAAACTCGATGTCTCAGCTCTTTTATAGGAAAAGGAAAAACGATAGAAGAAATCTGAAAAGAAGTTCTTAAATGGGATTTAGTAAGGTCCAGGTTAGCTGAATTTGCATATATTTCCATATTTGGAAACTGAAGTAATGACGTCATCGAAATTTCTTTTCCAAGAAACATATCTATGCTTTGGCATATTTGAAAAGAGTAAATTTTTGTCAACAACTTTTGTAAAGAAAATTATTTTCTATCTTTTTCCGTTAAAAAATTATAAGCAAATTTGTAAAAAAAGTATTATCAAAAATTCGCTATTGTTACGATTTAAACAAGTAGCATTTGGAAACAAATAGCAAAGTCGCATCTGCCAATAATTAAATATTATTAATTACTATTATTTATTAATTTAACATTACAAAACACATAATATGTTACAACTATTACCACAGAAAGAAACAAAGTATGTAGGCAATTACTACAACAAATTTTCAATGTGACCAGCTCCTACTTCTAAACACTTATCCAATCTCCGCCTTCCTATTGTATCCCACTCCAAACACATCGTCTGTTTATGGATGATATGGACTTTTGAATATGTGTATTGGTAAATATCGACAAGAATGTAATTTCATATACAAAACTTGTTACAGATATTAATGATACTGAAAACCTCTATACTGTATCTTCAAAAAAAAGAAAAATAGAAGAAAAATGCCACCCACATAAACTTCATTCGATTCAAAGACTTAATGATGATTGCCGATTGTAATTTTACAAGAATAATAGCAAATAGACTCCTAGATGATGGTAACTCTAAAGGTGCGTCCAAACATGCAACAACGAAGCGTATCGTAATGCCACCCCGTGACAATTTAAAGGGCTCACAACATGACATCGTAACATCGTCGCGCAACATCAGAGCGTTTCGTAGCTTGTCGGTTTCTCAGCGACACATCAAAGACTTATGATGGCGTTACCACGTACCACGATGGCGTTACGCATCCCCCCTACATATCTGGATGGGACTACAACGACTACAATGGATGGAACGGCGAGTTGTTACGAACCGGTGTTACGCGTCGATGTCCTGTTGCTAGTTGCTAGTAGTAGACTAGACTAGAAATTATTCAAAATACTTAAGGAAAATAATTTTTCGGCTGTTAACTGAGTTCGAGCACTTTTACAACATATCTTGAGCAGCCTAGCAATTCTTTTGTCTTCACCCATCTCATGATCCTGCTTATCGCCTTGTTACGAGCTTCCCTTACTTCCATCGCCATTTCTTAAGTTACAATTATGCATATTTTTACCCCCAGTGTGTGTTTCGCTATCTATTTTCCATTTTATAAGGTCTCTATAGTGGCCCATCTCTTCCCTGAATCCATACAGATGGTCAGAAGGTCCTCCCATCTTTTTTCTTCCTTCGCAGGATTAAATACTCGAGAAATTTCCAAGTAATAATATGTCCAAACAGCACAAGGATCTGTACGAAAGTGGTTCTTTCTGGGTCTCATCTTTCTGTAACAGAACAAGTCTAGCTATTCAACATCTCAAGAAGATATCTCCTGTCTTTAATACGTAGTTTATTACCCTGAGCACGTCTTCAGGATAACCCTCAGGCTAGCAGGCTGACCACGTCTGGTGGCATAAGGTCCAGTTCTGGCGTCCCTCAGAGGTTCAATCCCTCCGTTGTAAAATTCTGTCTCCGTATCGTCGGCGTTCTTCATATTGTTTCTGAGGAGCTCAGAAATAAGGCGTGGGTCCCTTCCTTAATACTCCCATTGTGATAAATGTTGATGGTTTCACCATCTTTCGGTATTTTATATTTCGCATAAAAATATATTTCACACTTTCGTCAATTTGAACACCTCATATAATATCCAATTCCTGTTTACTACTGCAAATAACATAACTATATTTTCAAAGTTTCATATTTGTTTCGTATTCATCGTACTTCAGCCAGCGCAATACACCGTTGAAGTACACACAACTGAACATTATTAACTGAGCACATAATTACCTCACTCAGTCCCTTTTCTGTATCGTCGAGAATGTTCATTCGAAACTCCAGGAGTTAACATCGCCTGATTTTACATCGTGCTCATCCTATCGTGTGTGGACAGCAAATGGATATTCATTGTAGCCGTATACAATAGCGAACACTTCAACTTTGCCAGAAGAGCCCGATTCTCCTACTGCGGTTAACTATTTAGCACATCGGCAAACACTGCCAACTCGATCCATTATTTAATTAACTGTGAAACATCAAAGCCCTTGACAGCGGATCAAGCTGTGTCGCTATTCCATATACAGGAATGGAATTTTAAAGTTACTGAATGGTTGTTCAACTTCGGAGTAATTTAGCAATATATCAACAAGAAGTGTCGCAGAACGATAGTAGATTATAAAAAGTGGTCCAACCAAAACGCACGATGTTAATTGTAAATAAAACAAAAAGTTTTCAGAGAATTATCTTAATATTTTTTATTATGATAGAAGAATCTATGACAATTATGTGTGAAACAAAATATCGGCCAAATGCTCGCCATGGCTTCGGTGGCATACCTCTATCCGATGGTCCATATTTTCAATGACTCTGAGACATAATTGAGGTTCAATGTCGTTAATGTGCCGAATTATCTCATCCTTTAGCTCTTGAATTGTTGTTGGCTTATTGACGTACACTTTTCCTTTTAAATATCCCCAAAGAAAGAAGTCCAACGGTGTCAAATCACATGATCGTGGCGGCCAATTAACATCGCCACGACGTGAGATAACACGGCCATTGAATTTCTAGCGCAAAAGTGGCATTGTTTCCTTGGTTGTGTGGCAAGTGGCACCATCCTTTTGGAACCACATATCGTCCAGGTCCATATCCTCAATTTCTGGCCACAGGAAGTCCGTTATCATCTCGCGATAGCGAACACCATTCACGGTAACTGCTTGGCCGACCTCAATTTCGAAGAAGTACGGCCCGATGACGCCGCCAGCCCATAAACCGCACCAAACAGTCACTCTTTGTGGATGCATCGGCTTTTCAACAATCACTCGTGGATTTGAATTTGCCCAAATGCGGCAATTCTGCTTGTTAACGAATCCACTGAGGTGAAAGTGTGCCTCGTCGCTGAAGATGATTTTCTTTGTATAGTCATCATTTACTTTTGTCTGTTCAACCAACCATTCGGCGTATTGACGACGCTTGAAATGGTCAGTAGGCTTCAGCTCTTGAGTCAATTGAATCTTGTAAGCGTGTAAATTCAAATCTTTATTCAAAATTCGCATCAGTGATGTTCGTGAAATGTTCAATTGTTGGGCACGACGACGAGTCGAGGTTGACGGCTCTTCTGCTACACTATCGCGAACAACAGCAATGTTTTCCGCAGAACGAACTGGGCGAGCATGCACAGGTGTTTTCACATTTTCTACAGACCCGGTTTGCTGAAATTTGCGCACAATTCTCCCGATTGTGGACACATTTGGTCGATTATGCTGACCAAAAAAGTCACGAAGTGCAAGAAATGCATTTTGATTTGAACGCCCATTTTCGTAAAAGGCTTCAATAATCTTAACGCGCTGCTCAATTGTGTACCTCTCCATGTTTGAATTTGTCAAACACTGAAACAAAGAAATGTCAAATTAAGTTAGGCAAAAAACTTGACGTTAAGGTGTGACTCACAATTAACATCGTGCATTATGGTTGGACCCCCCCTTTATTATAAATATATAGAAAAGTCATTAACAAATAAACAGTTTTAAAACCTTAAAACGGACTTTTCCGCACGTAGAACATCTCTATCTCGAAATTGAGTGGCCGAGAAAAAATAAACCAACACATAAATGCAGAATATGTGTTTTATGCGACAGTTTTACTTTTTTCAAATAGTTCACCCTTGTACCGTCTCATGATCCATGAACAGGGTGGGCTGTGTCGTATCCACCTCAAAATCAATAGATGTCATCTGGTAAACGTCCCTAATCGGAATCAGTCGAAACCCGAAAACAAATTTCTCAAATAGTCCACTGTCGTGCTTTCTCATGACCCATGGACAGGGTGGAGTGTATCCTATCCTTCTCAAAATCAATAGGTGTCGTCTGGGAGACGTCCCCGATCAGAATCAGTCAAATCCCGATCGATCCGACACGATTTAGTTGAGTTATCGTGCTAACAAGAAATGCCGACGACAACGACAACACACGCACAGCAAGAAATTTTTAAAAACCATTTTTTTTTGTTTTTAGGCCGAAAAACGAAAAATAAACCCAAAGAGAATTTTGTTTTTTCACTTTTTCTTTACACGATTACATTACTTTTCCGCTTATAGTGGAGTGCATAAAAGTAAAAAGTCAATTTCAATGTTTTGATATAAATCGACTTCCTTCCCTTAAATATTCGGGGTGTGGAGAAGAAGGTTACACATAAAGTTGAACACAAACACATTCATTCTCAGGGAGAGTTGCCCAGTTCCCGTTCAGACCCTTACACAAGTATACTGGGTTCGAGGACACCCCAATACTGGACCTAGTCTGCCACTCCGAGCCCTAGTATGAATTATATTGCTACATCCACCTCTAGCCACGAGACATACGATTTTACATCCCATCTGAAGAATGGTATGTTTTCTATACAACCCTCGAAAATTTTGTGTAGCTTCTGCCTTACACACAAATCGGTAAATTACTAGAACATTCTCACTTAAGACACTAACTAAAGCTCATCTGTGTGATGATCCAATGGACTCGGGAGAGTAAATTGGGCCCACCTTATATAATCTTGTCATTTAATTAACCGATAGTTAAAAAGTAAATACTTTTATATGTATTTTTCATAATTTATCTTTCTGCGACTAGTATACGCTACTGTTTGCCACAGAACAGATCCTGCTTAGATTTCACGACATGACAGCGGAGAAAATTCACGACCATTGTGCATTCACGTTGTCTAATTAATTGGTTGCATCTCCGGCGACACCTCGACAACATAAAAAGCCTCTCGGTGCAGCAGTAATTACTAAATTGCAGATGACGAAGTCAGGTGAACGCATTGTTCACGGGGCGAGTCTCGGGAGACGCCGCGCCATATAAAATCTGGCCTCACAGGCAGCTCAAGGGCCTTATGAATTGAGACAACACATTCCTTTGAGACGTTCTACAAGGGTTTTCGTTTAGGAAACATGTTTATAGCTTTCATAAGGAAATGGATGAACTTTGTTCATATTCTACTCTTAACAAGTGATATTAGAGCAGCAGAGGAAGTAATAAAATGAGTGTGCTATAATAAAGTCCGGTATAGTTCTACCGACTTACGTCATTCTGGTACGTATGCAAGTGGAATGAATTTATTTTGTCAGGAGAATAATAAAGGCTTATTCTCACCATATAGAACGTCAATGTAACGTTAGTGTTGAAAATCTTCTCTCGTGAAACGTTATCACTTTTGATAGTGTGACAATATTCTAAATTTAACCAAAACTAATGTAAATACACCAAAATATAGTATACATTATTCCACGTTGTCCATTATAATCCTTACGTGGTAACTATTTTAAAGGATGCATGCATATAGTCTTCGCATTGAAACCTGATACAGTATGACTCTTTGTGACTTCTGATTAATCAACTTATACCCCAATGCTGTTATGGATCCCAAGAAGCAAAAATTAATAGTATTGGCGGTTTGTGTAAGTTTCTTATACATTTTTGACAAGATGACTGAAGAATATGTTGAATTTTATGAACCCCTGAATAATTTCACCGAATAGATATTAATACGAGGCGCACTATTTATATATTGAGCCTTGGCAACATTAAGTATTGTCAGACGCAATCTGACGTTTCCAATGGAAAGTTTCACATTTTGACCATAACCTTCTTCAGAACATTTTATCATTTAAGCGCGATTTATGTTGTTTACAGTGATTTGAAAATTGTATCTCAAAATGGAATTAACTTAAAGTGAAAATTATCGTGTGATGATTTATTACGACTTTCGACGTAGATTATCAAGACGAGAGTGCCTCGATCAACTTACTTCCACTTTTGATGATAAAGCTCCATCTTCTTTCAATGTAAAATGCTGTTATAACGAGTTTAATCATGATCATCGTTCACTCACCGACGAAAGTCGTGAAGGTTGTTCAAAATCAGCTGTTGTGACTGAAATCACTGATGCTGTGCAAAAACTGATACTGCAAGATCGTCATGTGACATACTGTGAGATTGATACCTTAGGCATTAGTTCGACTAGCATATATAAAACATTGCATGATCATTTAGCTGTAAAATGGGTTTGTTATCGTTGGTTAGAAAAAGCTTTTGATAATGTAAGATGGGAAAAAATGTTCAAGATACTAAAGAGCGCGGGAATGAAGTATAGAGATAGGAGAGTAGTATACAATCTATACAAAGAAAAAACGGCTGTTATAGAAGTAGAAGGGAAAAGAAAGGAAGTAGGTATTAGGAAAGGAGTAAGACAAGGATGTACGCTATCACCACTAAGTTTTAATCTGTACATCGAAGAGGCGATTAACGTCGTAAAAGATGTGGATTTCGGGATTAGAATACAGGGACAGAAACTAAAAATGCTGAGATTCGCAGATGATATAGCAGTATTAGCATCTAGTAAACAGGAATTGGAACCAGCGTTGAACGAAATGGAGGCAGTGTTGACAGAGGAATACGGAATGAGGGTGAATAAAAACAAAACTAAAGTGTTAGTGTGCAGAGGCCGCGAGAGCAGAGCAAAAACGAAAGTACAAATTAATAATGAAAGATTGGAGGAAGTTAAAGACTTCACTCATTTAGGAAGTAAAATAAATTGGGATGGAAGAAGCGATAAAGAAATACCGTGGACTGATAGGATCAAAAATGAAGAAGTATTAGAGAAAGTCGTCGAGAAAAGAAGTATGTGGAAAAACATGAAGAAGAGAAGAGATAGAATGGTAGGCCACTTGCTGAGACATGGGGGAATAGTCCGCGATATTTTGGAGGCAGAAATAGGAGTGAATAAAGGCAGAGGTAGGCCTAGATTAGACTACTGCTCGCAAATAGTAAGGGATGTAGGTTGTAGCACAATTAGCGAAATGCGTAGGTTAGCACAAGATAGGAGAAGCTGGAGGTTAGCGTCCAACCAGTCTTAGGACTGATGACCTCATGATGATGATGATGATCGTTGGATACCACATAATTTGAAAAAGTCTCAAAAGATTCTCATGTCGATCGGTGCAAACGAATGTTCAAGAAATAAAATGGCACAAGCAAAAGACGTATATAAAATTTTAACGTGTGACGAATCATGGATCTATGCGTATGAGCTGGAAAGTAGACAGCAGTCGACTGTATCGGTATTTCAGGATGAACCAAATCCAACAAAACTCGTTCGCGCTAAGCACTTCGAAACAAATGGTCGCCTGTTTCTTCGGTAAAACTGGTCGTGTGCCGACAGTGCCTTTAAGGGAACGTGAAACGCTCAATTCTGAATGGTACACAACCGTTTGTTTGCCGGAAGTCTTCGGTGAAATAAGGAAAACAAACAAGTGCCGTCAGGTCGTTCTTCATCACGACAGTGCGAGCCCTCACATATCTCGTCTAACAACCGTATGTTTGAACACTCAAAAAATCAAATTAATGGGTCATCTGCCATACAGTCCTGATTTGGTACCCAATGACTTCTTTTTGCTCTCGAACGTTAAAAATAAACTGCGTTGACAACGATTTTCGTCGGCAGAAGAAGCCGTTGATGCGTTGAGACACCATGTTTTGGAGATATCTCAAGCGAAGTGGAAAAAATGCTTTGATAAATGGTTCGAACGCATGCAAAAGTATATAGATCATTATAAAGAAAGAAGATCATTAAGGGACAATGGCTTTGGATGGTTTGAATATGATCTACTAAAGCCGTATTATATACAGGGTGTTATGGAAGATACCCATCGACTTTACCGAAAACAAATATATTTTAAAAATAACATTCTTTACCAAAATTCCAAATATTTATAGTTAAAACACCCATTATTATTTTGATTACCTTTCAGTTTAGGCGTAGTATGTAATTTAGACCCGCTTGACCAAAAGCTTGTGACACAGTATTATTATTCTTATTCCCAGTTCATATCTGTACAATATACAGTTACATCTTCATAAATTCTTTATCTCAATGACGTTATACACCGCGCCCTATAAATCAGCATCCCAGACGAGAGGGAATTAAATTCTCTCCGATCTAAAAAATTCGAATTATTACCGAGCCCATAATTGTTTTCCGTCGTCTCCATCGCGCTCTGAAGGATCTCGACGTACTCCGTTGGCGAAATTAAGTAAAAGACGGAAAATAAAAAACAAAAATAGAGAACAAACCAATTAAGCATCGACTACTTCGCGGCCACGATGAACGCCAAACGAGGCGAAATGAATGAGAATAAAAAGAGCGGCCCGGTGGAAACGGCCGACACTTCGGTGTTCACTTTGCAGAAAACAGATAATGCCTCTCTTTAGGTTTATGCTTTATTGGCGTTCGGTTAGTGACTGGCAAAAATCCTCCTGACAGGCTGTCGCTCCATAACTAGCGAGTTCGGTTAGACGAGTGCGAACCTTTTACGAAAATTACTTTCTAGGACCTCTTATGCAAGCCGAATTCAGGATCCTAATTCCGGAAGCCGAGTGCCAACGGTCGGGTCTTACCTCGATCCACATTGTGTTCGAATATGATAATTGATAGAGTCGCAAACGTTTCAATTGAATTAAGGTCAAAACGTGCAGTTGGCAAGTAATTAATCTCGATACGATCTCTGGTGGCGAGATTTAGAATAACTGAACACCGTACTTTTTGGCGAGCTAATTTTTTTCATTTATGCTCCTATTTTTGTGAGGCGATTGTACTCTTCTAGTTCACCTCCAATCTTCCACCCAATCTCCAGATATCACTCCAATTTGTAATTATGCTACTATCAATTAGGTTCCCATAAAATTATAGGCTTTTTGAACATTTGGAACTTTATATTTGATTAGATGTGGGGATTTTAAAAATACAGGAATTAGTTTTTGTGAACATTTGTGTGTGTAATACAAATTTTGTATAAATAATTCGTAAAACTGCTAGTTCAACTGAAAAAGCATTGTAGGAAGTAAACGAATGGTCATGTTATGCATGAAGCAAGATGCATTTCTCTTTTCATGCATGCACTAAAAGAGAAATGTATCTTCAAGTTCCAAGATATTTACCACGAACACCTCATAGAGCACTAATCCATATTGAATGCAGAATCTTTTAAATATTTTTTTTTTACCTATGTTATACATTTTTTATTAAAAAGTACAAAACCTTTAGAGAAAAAAATGGTACAACATTCAGCACTCTCCTAGGAGACCTTACCCTACCCAGATATTTACCACGAACATCTCATAGAGCTTCTACTAATCTACTGTAAATGCAAAGTCTCTTAAATATTTTTGTTACAACTGCTACGAATTTTGTATTAAAAAAGTGCAAGATCTTTAGAGAAGAAAATGAGAAAAAATTCACCACTCCCCCGGTAGACCTTACCCTACCCAGATACTTACCTCGAACATCCAATAGAGCTTTTGTTAAGTCACCCTGAATGCAAACTCTTTTATCTATTTGTTATGGATATTAGTTCTTCATTAAAAGAAATTTCGGAGAAAAATATGATATAATAAAAAAATTTACTACTGCGTCAATTGACTTTATCCTACTCAGATATTTACAAAACAAAAGCGATACCAATATGTCATTCTAATGATTAACTGGAAATCACAAATACAGGTATGAAACTGAGAAATTGTCAATAGTAATTCTCATAAGTTCTCTTCCTTATCTTAGTTAAATGACACACCGTCTTTTTTGTGCTAGATTCGAATTCTATTCACTATTCTAAGGTAATTTTCAGAATCATTGTCTGTCTCTAAAAGTAGAATTTTCTGAGATTGTTCAATTTTGATAACTAATGTAAGACTGAACATAAATAGCATCGGGTATTAATGAATATTAATATCACTGAATTTTTTCCATATATTATGGGATGCAAAAATTATATATATATATATATATATATATATATATATATATATATATATATATATATATATATATATATATATATATATATATATATATATATATATATATATATATATATATATATATATATATATATATATATATATATATATATACAGGGTGACCACCGGGAACCGGATGTCTTTAGAACGCGTAGTGCGGAGCTTAGCGCAGTTGGAGTGGGGCAAATGTGGTGTTACCACCTGCCTAATGTTGTGCCATTTCGATAACCATAGAGCAATGGACAGCAGTGCATCGCGTGTTTGCATACGACACGTTTATTCGCAATGTCGAGTCAGTAATAACTACACAGCGGCTTTTTCGCTTTCACTTCAATATTAGTCGGCTGGGAGCTGTTTCGTCTCGCAACACCATCCTAAGATGGGTCAACAATTTAAGAGCAACTGGCAGCATAATGAAGAGAAAGTCACAAGGTCCACAGAGGACCGTTAGAACCCCTGAAAACATCGAGCGAGTGAGAGAGGCGCTCATCAGAAGTCCTACATGGTCCGCCCGAAAACATGCAATGGCATTGAACCTGCATCACGAATCGGTTAGGAAAATCTTGCATGAGGACTTAAAATTCCACCCCTGCAAACAACAGATTGTTCAGCAATTACAGGAAAGAGACTTTGAAACTCGTGAGGGTTTCGCTACCAGAATGGAAGTGATTTTGGAAGATAATTTAGGTCTATAGCTTCTAATGAGCGATGAAGCTCATTTTCATTTAAATGGAACGGTTAATAAACAGAACTTCAGATACTGGGCTCCTGAAAATCCACGAACTATCCATCAACGACCCCTTCATTCCGATAAAGTTACAGTATGGTGTGTCATTACACTTGCAGTTACACTTGCATTATTGGTCCCTATTTTTTTGAAGAGGCCGAGCGTACCGTCACCGTTAACTCTAATCGCTACGTTAAGATGCTCCAAAATTTGTTATGCCAGAACTTCGCAGAAAACGGATAAATCTAGGGAATATGTTGTTCCAGCAAGATGGTGCCATGGCACATACTGCTAACGCATCAATGAATGTTGCCCGGCACATGTTCCTAGGAAGACTAATTTCACGCTTTGGAGATGTGCCGTGGCCCCCAAGGTCTCCAGACCTTTCAATCTGTGGGGGTACTTGAAGAGTCGGGTATATGCTAACAAACCGCAGAATTTGATCTACTTGAAGAATGCCATTTGTGAGGAAATTATGAGTATCGATCGAGAGATGTTAGAGCGTGTCATGCACGATTTCGTAAAGAGGGTCGAAAACTGCATTCGACGTGATGGACACCATCTCGATGACATAATTTTCCACACATGATACACATCGTAAATGACATCGTGTAGGCTTCATTCTCATGTCAATAAAACCTTATTATCTTGCAAATTCTTTGTGTAACAGTTATTTCAAAATCGCCCGGTTCCCCCAGTGGTCACCCGGTATATATATATATATATATATATATATATATATATATATATATATATATATATATATATATATATATATATATATATATATATACAAACTACAAACTCTTCAGGCTGTACAGGATGCTCAGAAAAGGGCGTTCCTTTTTGCCCTTCAATTTGATCTTCCGTCGGGCGCAGTATAAATTCTGCATGAACACATTCGGACGCAATGCATCTGAGAGATCCCATAATTAAATATTGCACAATTTAAATTTTAATGAGGTGGAGACTTAATTAATACAATACAATAAGAAATATTTCACAGTAGTTTTCAATGGCAATAATTAAATTTACACAAAGAAAGTCATAATGTTGTAAAATAATAAATTTGGAAGATTTTTATAGGAGAACCAACTATTGGCAAGTTCGTGTTGAACAATATTCAATCATTTCTCAAGGTCTTCATCATCTTAGCATGTTCCAAACAAAAATAAACATCACATTGTTGGTAACACCCAAATGTGTTAATTTTGAATAAAAATACCATAAAAAGTCAGAATATGTAAGTGTAGAGATCCCAAAAAATAATAATTCAGATATAATAAAAGAAATCTAACAAAATATAAAAATGAAAATAATGACGTAATTAGGCGCAATGCATCTGACAGATCCGGTCGGCCCATACAAGGCCAGAGAATACACTAAAAGAAAAATCGACTCCATATCGAGAAGAGTGATTTGAACCCAGGAAGCTATGAGGGAATTCGAGTTAATCGTAATACACACGAAAGGATAAAGAAAAAAGTGACTGCCGGATTTCACATATCGGCTGCGCCCGACGCGACGAGACGGAGAGTGACATCGCTTATTTCAAATGCAAAATAGTATATTTTATCATTCCACTTGCTTCCGTTTTTGATTTCCTTTTGACGGATATGCGAAAAGTGTGTCTCTTGTACAGGGTTCGGCAGGGAGGTATGGAAGATTTGAAAAAACTGTAACTCACTCATTTTTTACCTAAACTCAAATTTTATTTTTTGAATGTGTACCTTAGATGTTGCCATTACAAAACCAGTTAAGAGTAAGAAAAAAAAAATTGATTAGGTACGAAAAATAACGTCAGTTAAGTACCATCCATTTTTGTTGACACACTCCTGAAGACGTTGTGAGAAGTTCTGCATACTCCTCTGAAGCATATCACGTGGAACTGCTCGAATCTCTTGGGTTATTGTCTCACTTAGTGCTTCGAGTGTACGTGGTTTGTTTATGTACACTCGTGCTTTGAGATAGCCCCATAAAAAGTAATCACAGGTCCGGTGATCGAGGGGGCTACTCCACATCTCCTCGCAATGAAATCAGACGTCCAGGGAATGTGTTCCTTAAAAAACCCATTGTTGCTCTTGATGTATGGCAAGTCGCCCCATCCTATTGAAACCATACAGTATTCAGGTTGATACGTCGTCTTCTCAGTTCTAGCAGACAATAATCACGCGACATCTGTAGGTAACGATCTGTGTTGACAGTGACGGTCCGACCGTTTTCACGAAAAAAGTTCGGACCAATAATGAAGTTTCGACTAATGCCACACCAAACAGTTACCCTTTCGCTATGGAGAGGTCGTTCATGGAGCTCTTGCGGGTTTTCAGAGGCCCAATAACGGAAGTTTTGTTTATTAACCACCCCTGAAAGATGAAAGTGGGCTTCGTCACTCCTTATCAAAACAATGTCATCTGTCAAGATTTGCAACATCGCTTCTGCAAACCTCATCCGTCTGTCGTAGTCATTTTGTTGCAATTCTTGAACAACCATCATCTTATATGGATGAAAATGCAAGTCGAGGTGTAAAATTCGGCGAACTGAACGGTCTGACATCCGTAGAGCCCTGATGAGTGACGTACGGCTGATCGACGAGGGCTAGCTTCAACTGCTTGACGCACCCTTTCAATGTTTTCTGGGGTCCTTAACGTTCGATCACCTCCTCGCGCAGTTCAAGGTCTCAAAGATCCAGTTCTTTGAAAGCTATTCACCCACTTCATGATCGTTTCAAACTTCGGAACACGACCGTGACGGCCAACGTTAAAACGATTTCGGAATCGTCTCTGTGTTTGAATGACAGAACGACCCGTTTCAATGAAAATGTTGTAAAAAAACACACGATGCTGAATAGACCACGGCTCCATGGCAACTAAAATGGCATCTCGTGACCAGTAGATACTACCTATCCCGAAAACATTAGGTTCACCCCACCTTGCTTGGTGCCCCGTTCAAATTTTCCATACGTCCCTGCCGGACCCTGTATATCCAACTTTATAAATCTTACATAACACCAAAATGGTTTCCACCCTGTATCTATATTATATCAATGTTATCGGATATTCCCCACATTATGCTGTTTTGAAGCCCTCCTATATATTTCATTAAAATACTCTGTATGAAACAGTACAACTTCCAGCTCTAGCTCAACTAGTAAACGTTCTAGAATTACAGTTGCAGGAAGGAAATTAGTTTAAAATACATGCTATGAAATATGCGGTTTATCTATGTTGGTAAATAACATTAATTATTAAATATTTAATTTCCATTTGGTGTTATGGTCCTACAGTTAAATATCGCTGCAGTAAACTGGTAAAATCCAATAAACTTCTAGTGTAAAACAACTGCAATTCGAATAAGCTCCCTATAACTTAGAAACAACAATGCAAAGTCAAAACGCGACGACGATTATCTCTGGTTTTTAGATGAACAAATTATCTTATAATATTTACCTCGATTTATATCTAAACAATTAATCTAATTACATATTCATAAAACATTGATATATTATTCATGTGTCCTTATACCAATTCAGAATTAAATCATCGGAATCATTTACGTACTATATTATACTTTATTAATTATATCTTACTTACGACTAAGACCGGGTTTACACCAGAGCGATAAGATACATATTTTTAGGTCGTAAGCGATATACGATAATTGTCTTATAAGATACACGCAACGCTCAGGACTATAAAAACGTGAAGGAACGACATCTGTTTTCACACCAATTATTTCACACCTGTACGATTCCGACATCTGTCGTAAGATACGTGTATCAAGAGACACGGCCTGCATGTCTCTTTCCTTCAGTGTCTTACGATATTCCGTAGGGTGAAGAGAGCATCCATGACACATAAGAAGGGTATTGCCTGATTTCCTTTGATTGCCTTTTTGACCTGAGAACTCGAAACATTCTGGACTCATCCGATGCAGATCATGAAATTTAGACGGATGCTGAGATAGCTCTCTTTCAACCACAGCTGAACTGTGTTTAACATTAATTAAATTATGGGGATGCACCCACTGTTTACTCCTTTTTCGAATTCTTGTCAAATAATAATAACTCGCAATAACTTTATCCTCACTCGACGACGCTCATGAATACTGACTAAACTCCTCCAGTATGTTTTATCGCTGGCTTATGTCTTATTGCTTCGGTATGAACCTTGTTTATCTTACGATAAAAATTGCGTATCTGATGTTTCTGCGATAAATATCTCATCGCTCTGGTGTGAACCCCGCCTAAAGAGTGCGAGTAGATCGTACATGACGTAAAAAACAGGAGCGAATTCAGGACACCACTCTGACGTATACTTATAAGGACATGACGTAAAAGACAGGGGTGTATCCAGGACACCGCACTGACACGCATT
The DNA here is from genome assembly GCA_037954035.1 of Rosalia funebris. Taxonomy (NCBI): domain Eukaryota; kingdom Metazoa; phylum Arthropoda; class Insecta; order Coleoptera; family Cerambycidae; genus Rosalia; species Rosalia funebris. Next base: position 6,481,204 of record JAZFAV010000016.1, read on the forward strand.
TATAAGGATATGATAGACCCTTATTATATTATTATTACCTTTTAATTGTCGATTTTATGTTACCCAAAATAACAAGAACAATAAGTGTCACTGAGTACACAAATCTGCACATTAATAATTTTTTCAGTATATTGCACAACGTTTCAGCATGTTAGCATAATCTGTTCTGAATCTTTGGGAGAGAAACATTGACGCCTATCATTCGAAATCCATTCATATGCGGAAAAATCCCTTTCAACGGATAGCGAGGTAATGGTATCATATTTAGTGTATATGAAGCTCTTCTAGGAGGGCACGTATATTGAGTTAAGAAAAATCTACTTCTTTAACTACGAGAAGGTTCACAATACCACATAGTGTACGCAATCTGGGATTGTATTGGAAAACTGGTTATAATTTCATTTTAGTTTCAGTTTTTTTTCATCCCATTAACTAAAACTGTGCGAAAAAAAACTGGCGCAGGTGACATATAACAGTTACATCTTTAATAATTATTATGGATCTAGGGGAAGAAGGTATAGACTCAATATTACTTATTGACAAATAAGTTCTTGAAAAATGACTGTGGCTGTACATTAATCTTGTCGAACAGTTGGGTCATTGAACGCTTGTTGGACATGTGAAATAGAGTGCTTCGTTTCGTATCATCGACGGTTTCATCCATTTTCATTTATCCATACTTCATTGTTATGTACCTCAGAATCTCCGTGTTTTTAAATTTCTTCTTATATTGCAATTTTTCCGCATGCTCAATATAATATATTATCATATCAAACAGTTACAGTCAAACCACCCGCAAATATATCAACTACTGCAAGTACTAAACTATATTTTTTTGTGACGGAACGTGGTTTCACCTTTTGATGTGCGTCGACCCTCAAAATATCCAGATATGGAGCACTGACAATCTGCATATTTTTGTTGAACATCCGCTACATCCTCACAAAATTGTCGTGTTTGGATGGCATTTTCTTGTGGAAGCATGATAGGGCTCATCTTTTAAATTTTGCTGCCAATGCAGAGCGGTACCAGAACGACGTTTAGTATGTTCTCAACAAGTACATTAATGAGGCTATGACACTGATATGACAACAAATACTTTCAGCAAGTTGCTGGAACAGCTCATACAGCTTGAAATACTACCTTTTCTGCGCGAATCATGTGATAACCAGCTGATAAGTTCTTTCCTTCAAGGACTTCTTGTTTCACCATTATGAGCTACTTTATACAGCTGTAGGCAAAAGCAAAAGTAGTCTTGGGTTCCTTAGATCCAAAACATACGAAGCCTGGCTAAAAATAAACTGGACTGAGTGTCTAACAAATGTTTATTTAGTATTTAATACATTTTAAGAGTGATCATCTTCTATGTATTCTTCTTCTGGATCCACACACCGCTCCATACGAATTTTTCATTGGGAAAAACAATGTTTGAAGTCTTCAGGTGAAAGGCTTTTCAGAAGATTTGCCGTTGTTTCCCTTACCTCATCCTGGGATGAAAAATGTGTTCCCTTGTGTTCAGTTTTAATTTTTGGGAAAAGTTAAAAATTACATGAGGCTAGATCTGGCAAATACGGTGGCTGTTCGAGGACAGGAATATTTCTTTTTGCCAGCAATTGCCTAATCGAGAAAGCATTGTGGGCGGGGACGTGGTCTTGGTGAAGCACACACCCCCTTTCTACCGCAAATCAGGGCTTATCGTCTCATTCTCAAAGAGTTTTTAGAACATCCAAATAGTAATTTTGGTTCACTGTTTATCCTTGAGGGACCCACTGAACATGAATAACACCACGAATGTCAAGAAACACAATCAACATTGACTTGAATTTTGACTTGCTTGTTCTTGCTTTTTTCATTCGTGGGGAGGATGTAGTTTTCCAATGCATGGATTGCCGTTTGGTTTCTGGATCATACTGGAAAACCCATGTCTCATCGCATGTGATAACATCATTTTAAAAATTAAGTTGTTGAAAAATTGTTCCCAAAATTGCAGCACAAGTCCGTTTGCGAGCACTGTTTTACTCAAAAGAGGGAAGCATGGTCACGATTTTCGCACAGACTTTTTTCGTATTCAATTCATTGTACAAGATTCGTCTGACAATTTCTTTATCAATTTCAGTTAACTCAGAAATGCCCCGCATACTCAAACGGCGATCATTTCTAGCAATGTCACTCACCTTCTGAATGTTCTCATCAGTTGTTGCACTGCGGGATGTCGAGTGTGTTTGTTGTCTTCAACATTTTTACGACCTTCTCTGAAATGTTTGTGTCACTCAAACACTTGAGTTCGCGATATGCAGTCATCTCTATACACTTGTTTCAACATTTCAAAACTTTCCATCTCCGATTTCTTCAATTCTGCGAGAAATTTGATGTTAATTCGCTGTTCGTATTTCAAGCTTGACATGATTGCGGCAACAAACACAAAGAAGGCTGAATAAAAACTATTTCATCATTCGCTACAATTTTACTAGACAACTGAAGTTCGGTGGTGGTACACAGAGGGGGGATATAGTTCACAGTAGCTGCCTAACCATCTTCCAGATGGTTTTCCTGGAAATTTCTGAGGCCAGCCCGATGTATTTGTAGCCAAACTTCGTACATAACTGGGTACAGATGGACTCAAATGCGGTATCATACGTATTCCCATGTTATTTAAAAATACTAGCATATGACATACTCGTACGCCCAGTCTATTATTACTCTATGTGTATTAAATCATAACTATATCGGTTAAAATAAAACATTTCTATATCGTCATTTTTATTTTTCATTCACACTAAAATAATAAATCAATGATTAATGATAGTTTGCCGCATTGAGAACTATTTACGTACATATTTAGCCCATTAGGGCCACGTCCTGCGGAAAATGCGTGCACCATGTTTCACCGACGTCAGCCCCACTCAGCAGTGTCAATATATTACTTCATCGGATCATAGTCCGTAGTTGCAATGCTTGTTTTATCAAACTAATGGTATTTGCCCTGATGGGTTAACATGTAAACTTTGAAGGGGATATGTTCAGTTCCCTTTTCCTATTATGTACACGACTATTCTATCTTTGTCTAGCATACGCAAGATTTTGATGTAGTAAAGAATATTTCACTCAGTTTTCTTTTTTTCTTTTCTAAACACTGCCATTCCTTTCATGTGCAGAATATTTTCAACTTATATTTCACTATATAGTCATCTTTGAATAATATCACATTAAGCTAAAAATCAGCAATCATTTCCAGTCAAAAGAAATTTTAGTTACGTCATGGTTTTCTTCTAGAAGAAGACTCAATAACTTTTATATAAACTTTCTTCATAAATGTGTATTATTCTTATATTTCCCACTGAAATAAAAATATTAATGCTCTTTTGCTTGAACTGTTAATTTTTTATATCCATTCATCATCGTCAGTCATAATTAATATCCGCGAGTTAATCGTACATAGCATAAAGGGCAGGGACGGATCCAAAACATATGCTAACATACAAATATAAAGATACGATACATAGTATCTTTTAATTGCCAATTTGGTAGTATTCAAAACAATATTAGCAATATGTGTCACTGAACACACAATACTGCACACTAATTATTAGTTCCAGTATATTAGTATAAATAGTCTATTCTAAATGGTCAGGAGCGAAGCATTGACGCCTATTGTCTCACATTCGTTCATGAGCGGAATAAGACCTTTCAATGTCCACTGGGGTAATAGGAGCATATTTAAAATATGAAGTTTCTCAAGGAACATAACTTTTATTAACCCAACATACGTGATATATTGGGTTAAGATAAGTCCCAAAACCACACAGTATACCAAATCCTGGATTGTTTTGTAAAACTGTTTCCAATTTAGTTTTCATGCGATCGGCAGGGTGTCTTGTTAACTGAAAAAGAAAATGGCGTCGATTAAATGCAATATTTACTGCGTTTATATCCAGGGGAAGTAGGTATGCACTCAAAGTTCCTTATTAACAAAACAACCTTGAAAATGACCGTGGGTATGCAATAAATCTTCCCGAATAACTGGGTCATTGAACGCCTGTTGAGCCTGTGAGATAGAGAGAGTTCTTCGTTTACATTTAGTTTGTCGATCACCCACTTTACATAATTCAAGTGAACATAATATAGGGTCTTTCAATAGAGACGCTCGAAATTCGTTAGGTTATGGCGGCCATGTTGTTAAAGTAACATCTGTCAGATTGTTGTGAATCGTTCAGTAGTGTACGTCAAATCACAGTGGAAGATTATAGCGTTCAACAACAGCGTGAACAAATCATAAAATTTTATTTTAAAAATCAGTGTTCCGTTCGAGAAACGTTCCGCGCATTACGTGATTTTTATCCTCGCCACAGCCGTCGCGCCGAGTCGGCTATTCGACGTTTGGTGGCCAAGTTCAAGTAAACTGGTTTGATAAATAATCAGCCAACATCCGTACATCACTGAAACGCAAGGTCTGCTGAAAACATTGCTGCTGTGTGTGAGAGTTTACGGAAAAACCCGAGGCAGTACATTTTTTGTCGTTCACAAGAACTTGGCCTTTTTGCGACTTCAACTTGGTGAATTCTCCGTCGGGATTTGGGTTTGCACCCGTATAAAATCCAACTGACCCAGGAACTTAAGGTAAACCACCATAGACGAACACACGCCGCGTGTTCGCTATTTGGGCTCTGGAACAGTTGGAAGTTGACCCAAATTTCGCCAAGAGAATCATCTTTAGCGACGGGGCCCACTTTTGAATGAGTTGATATGTGAAGGCGGAAAATTGTCGGATTTGGGACAATACCAATCCATAAAAGATACACCAGCATCAAATTCAACCGAAGGAAGTCACTGTTTGTTCCGGATTTTGGTCTAATGGAATCATCGGTCCGTACTTTTTCCAAAACGAAACTGGCATTGCCATAACCGTTAACGGTGAGCGCTACAGGTCGATGATAAGCAACTTCTTGTGATCTAAACTGAATGATATGGATACCGACGACATGTGGTTCCAACAGGACGGCGCTACGTGTCACACAGCGCCTACCACAATGGACATTCTGCACGAGCGATTTCAGAGCATGATTATCTCGTGCAGCGGCGACGTGACCTGGCCACCAAGATCGTGCGATATAACGCTTTAATACTTCTTTCTTTGGGGCTATCTTAAATCGCAGGTCTATGCGAATAAACCGCAAACAATAAGTCTGTCCACAAAAAAAAATAATATTCATTAAAAGTAGTGAGGAATGAACCTTTTTTTTTTCGGGTCCTTTTTTCGCTTGCTAATCGAGTTGCCTTGTATAATACAGCTTTATCTGGTTGACAGGCAAATATATGAGGCACCACATCACATTTCATGCGTGCTTTTACTTTGCTTAGTTTATACTCCTAATAATTTTCCATGTCTTGTTCAAGCTAAAAAACAAAACATTATACATAGTTTAAAAAAAACTAAAAAATATATATACAGGGTGTTTCAGATTTTAATCGGGAAAATTTACCAGTCGATAGAACTCGCAAAAATAATATGAAAAGTTCATATAACTTGTATGATTTAAAGCTTCGTTTTCGAGATATAAGGCGTTAAAGTTTTACAAAAAAAAATTGAAATTATTTTAAAATACTACACTAAAAAGCAAAAAATAAAAAACCAACTAAAACTACATAAAACTGCAAAATGTTATGACGATGCAACTAATTCCATTAGTTAAATTCGATTTTCAATATTGTGTTACATGCATACATAGGTACATAGTTACATATATACTTAGTTACAGATGAAACTAATAAAAATGTTTTAAAAACCACCAATAGGTAGGTAGGTAATATTTATTTATATTCAATAGTAGGTACATAGTACATACATACAGTAGATATTTTAACTTACATTAAAATGATCCTCGCAACAAAACAAGTTTGATGTCAAGGAACCTTCTTTGATCTGCCTTCTTACTGCGGTAAACCATTTTTTCCTTCTCTTTATTTCCCTTGGAATGCTAAGAAATACTTTCGTAGGCGTCCTTACTGATGTATTTGTGCATCCAGGCACAAAACACCACTTTCTTGCCACCATATTAATTTCTTGAAATTAACATTTACACAAAGGAATTCACCTACAATAAACATTGGCACAAATAATCGTCCCGACGCGAGGCGTAGCTCATAAAAGACAAAACTTACGACATTCAGTCCGGCGCATAGTCTAGTGTCTAGTATGTGACGTCACCCGCCTAGCCTCGGTCTCGGGAGCATTTTCTAGCCTCGACACGTTTCGGTAATTGCTATTACGAATAACGCAGAAAGTAATTGATTATTTTTTTTAAACTTTTTATGGGTTTATAATATCCATAAATCTATCATTTTCAATTGAATAAAAAATTTCGTGGACAGACCTATTGATGTCTCAAAGTTAACACAAAGAACGCCATCCACCAAATTCAGCCAGATTTATGCGACAAAGTCATCGAAAATTGGACCTCCCGAATACTTGCCACCAAGCAAAGCCGCAGCGGACATTTGAACGACGTTATATTCCACATTTAATGCCATAAAATGTTCTTTCAAATAATAAAAACGAAACTGAAGGAATGTCTCACACATAACTTGTTTTATTTACGTTTAAAAATCGAACGTTTTTATTGAAATACTTTTTAGTATCTTGCCGCCTGTAACATGTGCCTCAGTGCGCCACAACAGGCAGTGATGAAATGGCGTATTGGAGAATTCATTTTGAAATAATTTTCTTCAGACGGCGATGAACTAAGAAGAAACATCGAAAAGAGTCTGGTGTCCATGGAGGCCACTTACGTACTAGCAACTTGAACAATACTTAAAATCCAGGAGAAGTTCTACTAGAACATAGAAAGTTGATGCCGTTCATGTGCTCACTGTTCCAATAGCAACGGATCTAGGGCTAGAAGCCACAGCCAAATGAAGCAATACAACGTTGAAGCTCCTTTTGAAAAATATTCCGGGTTTGACTATGGGAGCTTTCAATGTACTAGAAATTTGGAATTCTCTTTACTGAACAAGTTCTACACAAATAATTGTTTAATCCCTGAGCAAACACATTGTGTTCGTGCTTCATTGAAATAATTGCATTGAATATTAAATTCATTATACTGAAAATAATGTACAACTTTATATTAATTGAACATAAAATATTATGTGAATCATACAATGAAACTAGCGACGTCAAAGAGCCAACCAACCGAGTTAATAAAACTCAACCGCATGTCTCTCTATCATAACCTGCTCTATCATGGGGTTTATTTTCACATCCATCGCCTCTAATCCGGTTTGCTGCAAGTAAAATATAGAGACGAAATGTCTGCTCCGGAGCGACAAGAGCGCCGGTGTTATCTATTAAATTCAGCCGTGTACGTGATCTTCGACCACGTGTCTATGAACATGACAACCGCGACGCTGTTTACCGACGCGGCTTACTTAATCCTGACGACACTGCCGCACTCATACGGGCCTCTCGCTTTACAAATGAGTGGATGTGTTTGGTGCCGTGAAATTAGTAACCCCCATATAATGGCGGGCATCGACTACGTTTATCGCAAGTCCTGCGTTTGACTAGAGGGGACGCTCAAGTGATGGTTGGTCCCTGCGGAGCCGGATAAACATCGTAGTGCGCTTAGACGTTAACTAAACCTGTCCTCTAGGTAACCGAGATGTGGCTAAATGCGTTCAAAGAAACTGTTATAAAATATTTCCAAATACGCGCAAAGAAAGGCAAGAGATATGGAATTGTGGCAATATACGCAGGTCATTTCTTTTGAAAATTTTATAATTTATGAATCATTTATAATAATCAAATAACTATATTGACAAACATTTACAAATAAGTTCCTTATTTTTATCTAGTAATGATTTTGCAACTCGTTTCCTAAAGTTATAAATTTATAGTCCCATCAAATTTCTCTCTATCCCAAATCTATATAGGGTATCTCAATGGGAACTATAGGACTCGAGTTGCGTGCCATTTGTGTTCTGTCAAAGAGCGTTAATATTTAACGACTTTCATGTAAAAATTATATGACGTCACGCCACGATTAACTGTTTAACAACGAATAGTGTGAGTACAACTGTTTTGTGAATGTGAGCGATCATTTCCAGTTGCATTAAGAAAAATTAGCTCAAAATTAGGACAAAACGAAGCGCCTGTAGAGTTAACAGTTCGCAACTTAATCGAGAAATTTGAAAGGACGAGTTCTATTATTGATAAGACGACACCAATACGCCCTCATCGTAGTCGGTCAGATGAAAACATAGCTGCAGAGAGAGAACGTGTACGGGAGTATCCAAACAGTTCAATTCGACGTCGTGCACAACAATTAAATCTGTCAAGAGCCACCATGCATTGGATTTTAAAGATCTGTCAATATCCAAAATTTAGTTGACACTAGAATTAAAATTTCAAGATAAATGACTCACTCAACTAAATCGTGTCGTATCGGTCGGGTTTCAACTGATTCTGATTAGGAACGTCTACCAGATGACATCTATTGCTTATGAGGTGGATAGGACACACCCCACCCTGTTCAGTGGTCATGAGAAAGCACAAGGATGGACTATTTGAAAAAAGTAAAACTATCGCGTAAAACAGATATTCTGCATTTATGTGTTGGTTTATTTTTCTTGGTCACTTAATTTCGAGATAGAGATGTTCTACGTGCGGAGAAGTCAGTTTTAATGTTTTAAAACTGTTTATTTTTGTTTCGGTATAATAGTTTTAAGGCTAAATAGATTTTCTTGATGAGCAGCGATACATACTTTTCAAATGTCAACTTACAGTCAAGAATTACTCGATCATTTGTATTATACACAATCTTTAATGGTCCACTATTTGTAACGTGAAATCTCTTGTACAGTATATTAATAGCACTTGTGTTTAAGTTATAATTTTCTGAGTATGAAACTAATGACTGCAAATCTTAATTAATATTCGCGCAGGCTCTATTTACTAAAATAGATTCAAAAGTAGAAGAAAGCTAACTATCGTCTGCAAAACCTTGTATTTTACATTTTCTTCAAATTTCGTCAAACGTCGGCAGCATAAGTAACGAAAGGTGAAGGCCCCAAAATGAAACCCTGAAGAACACCAGATGTTATAATTCCCAAATTGAATAATGTGTTATCTGTCACAACTTGTATGTTATTCAAATACATATAAAAATTATGACATAGTACATATATCGAAGGCATTAGAAAAGTCAGCAGAAGAACTACCGCTAAACTATTATCAAAAGTACTAAGCATACCATTTGTAACATTGTAGAGTCATGTGGTTATGTATAGCCCTTTCTAATACGGGATTGTATACTAGAAAGTGTATTTTGTTCTGTGCAATAATGCGTATATCCATGTATAATTCTTTCCAGAATGTTAGACATCGCAGGCGGAATTCTAATCGATTGAAGTTTATTATAAGATGTAGGACTGTTGACCTTTGGCAAGGGTTTTATTAATGAAAGTTTCCTAACTTTTGGAGAATATCCTGCCTCCAGACAGCAATTAATAATATGAGTGATATATGGGCAAACTGTAGGCATACAAAATGTTATCATCTCACTACTAATATTACCACTTGCGTAAGCATTAGGTTTAACTGGAATATTACATTTTAAGAACACTATAGAATACTATATTTGAGTGAGAATACTATAATGAGTGTAGCGTGTAGTCTACAAACATCGCCCTTAATGAATAATAAGGTTTCATTTACATTTATTATATTATTATTCGAAATATTATATTATTATTATATTATATAGGTTTGGGCCTCATCAGCCACTGATCTCATGGGTAGTCATTTGGCGATCCCCTCTTATCCGGGTCATTATCCAAAAATGCTATCTCATAAAAGGAGCAATTTAGGCACGTCCCCCGCCTTAAGCCTCGCCTCCTCTAGGATAACAGGGGTTCCCAATATAAGATACTTCTTCTCCTCCCGTGCGGGGCAGGTGTAAAAAAGATGAATCCAAGTTTCCTCGTCTTCTTTACAGTATCTGCAGGCCGGGCTGTCAGTCAGCCTCAGCTTGTACTTATATGCATTGAGGCTACTATGGTGGCCCGTTATGATTCCCACCAGGGTTCTGGCTTTGTGCCTGTTCAATTTAATGAATTCTTGCGCCCATTTCTCAATCTCTAAGTATTGGATGAAGAGTTTGGTTATTTGACAACCTCATCTCTTCCATTTTTTATTGTGCTGGTCTCTGACCCAGCTATTGATGCGGTCTCTGATCAGATTCCGACTTATTCCTACTGCAGGTTCTGGTCCCTAGAGGTTTTTCCTGGTCCCTAGTCTGGCAAGGTCATCTGCAATTAGATTTAATGCCATTATGCCCAGGTATCCATAAGAGTTCCACCGGTCCCTTCCCTGCCAAGTGGTTCAATGCTTCGTAGTAATTATTCCAATTATATTATTCGAAATAATCCAGTAAACTTTTAAAGCCGCAATTGCAATTGTTAAATAAAGCTCCTAGAGGGTGTAAGTACACGGACGAATTGAATCGATTTACTTTAAGTGTTTACTGTTTAGGACATAAGGCAATAAATTATCTTGTTCCGATTCAACTGGGTAAAAACTAATAGATATATTTAAAAGTGTACCTTTTACAAATCGGTTTAGAAGTTTTCCGTTATTTTTTTTTTGTCCCTCTATACTAGAGTGCGTCTCTATTATGCTATAAAATTCGCAAATGGCGATTTAAAAAACAAAAAATGACAAAAACCAAATTCCAAGCTAACTGTATTGAAGAATTTGTGAGAAGCATTGATTTATTAGTTTGTCAGTCTAGTTAGTACTTTAACAGAACATTTCTAGTAAAAATGTGATATTGTTGTTAATATATTCATAATATTAATATTTCTTCTTTGAATAATATTATTTGTAGTTTATGTACTGACTTACCTCTACTAAATATGAACAATTTATGTAATAAACGTTAGTAAGTCATAGCTACTATTTTACTTCAATAAAATATTTCCGTTAAGAAACGGCTCTGTATCTAGTTTACCAAAGTATATTCTATTAGACTTCGTAACAAACGTCCGCGACGAAATAAGTTATCGTAACACCATATATCTCCCGTATATTCAAGAAGCCCACCGTTCAATAGCTGCGTGTTGGCATGCCTTTATAAGTGCACGATCGAAATTCCGACGGGGAGTGGACCTTCTAGTCTTAGTTTGTATTAGGTGTCTACAGGCAACACGTAAAGCTCCCTCCAGACTCTCGCGGAGTAGCACCAGGTTGACTAAGGCACGAGAGTGTGGAGGAGTTACTCCACCTACCCCATGCTTCTTCTGCTGACTTCACTCCAGAGGCGGTCTTTTGTACCCCAGTCAAAGGGACACGAGGTACGACTACGATGAAACGAGAGATAACACCTCTACACCCTCGTGCTTCCTCGCTAGTTCTTCTGTGTATTTTGCAATTTCTTTCACTTAGTTTATACCAAAAATATTAATTTGTGTTTTTTAATTTGTTTTTTCACTTTAAAACAGAATTGTCAAATAATGATTCATTTCCAAAGAGTCCTAAGAAGATGTACCGAAATGATTGAATCACATGTAGTTTCTTGCACAAAAAATTAAGATCATGGCGAAGTCTTGTGTGAAGATTTTTTCATGGTACTGCTGAAACTAATGAAGTGAGTTATTCTTCTTAGGATTCTTTGGAAACGACTTTCTGTTTACCGATCAATCCGCAATTGAGTATTGGATTTCAATTGCATCGGTATTTCAGAGCGTCCACGTACATTGATTGATGGCACAGTGTTCGGACGTAGCTTTCTTCTGCTTGTATTATGGTTTCCTGAAACAGTATTAAATTATTGAACTTTTGTAAGCTGATGATATTAGATATTTCGGCTCGACAATGTGCCAAGGAGCAACGTTGCTTGTATTTTTCGTCCATATTTACTTGTGAAGTCCGACACTGCAACAGTGGACTAGGTTGGGTTTCATGAGAATCACTAAAAATTATAAAAAACTCCATTTCATAATAAAGTTTACCTCGTGAAAAATTAACAATGTAACTCACATCTTTCAAAAATAACAACTATTCACTGCTTACAATACAATTTTTTGAAATTCAAATAAAAAAAAACACTATAAATGTTAAAACTCGTGTCTACGAAGATTCACTAAAGCACCACCAGATGGTTTTGGACCTTAATGTCCGAAGCCTATAAACGTAAGTATCGTACACAACAAGAAGGGTTACAACAGTCCTCGCAGTCTTCTCGAAGCTCAGATTCGGCAGTAAATTGGATGTACCACATCAATTAGTCTTTTATCCGTTAGTCTTTTTAACTGGCGATGTACTAGGCACCACATCGCTTTTATTTAAATCCAAGACTGCCACACGACATATACAATAATTAGCCCAACCGAGCGGGGAAGTCTTCCTCTGTAATGCGGGTAAAAACGACCCCATATATTTATCTGCGGCTTCGCGTTAGCGGCGCCACATAAATTCTTTAATTGTGTAAATAGCGCTGGATAATTGAAGCCGGCACTTTAGCGAACGTATCGACATGAAAGGGAATTGCTGCGCAACGTAACTTTGACCACTTCCTCATGGGTCGCTAGTTATTCACGGTATTCGAAGCGGCGGCGCCCCCGTGTCGAGGGGGCTCCGCTAATTGCCTTTAAAAGGGTGGGTTGCCCTGTCTCTACCTGAATTACGCAACCGTGGTACCATTTAGAACGAAATGTATTTTTAAAGACCGTTCTCGAAATCTGATATTCGATATTAAGGTTGTGTTTCAACCCAATCGAGGACAGCGTTGCGACAGCGGTTTTATTGTAGACAGAATAAAGCTTGCCTATCGGTCTCTAAAGGTCTTGTTTATTTTTCTTTTCGATGTATTATGAAAACATGGTGGAGTCGTGTTTTCATAGATATACAAATTGGAACAAATCATTCTCAAGAGGCTTCCATTCACGAGAGAACAATACAACTTTTATATTAATAGCCTTTTGATGCAATTTCATCGAGTCAGTATGCTTATCAGTGGAAATAGTCAATCAGAAATTTAGTTACGACATCAAGAAACTTAATAAATAAAAATTGACGAATTAAATTTCACAGAAAATATGCAATCCATGCATTTCTGAAATGTACAGCATGAATCAAGAATAGGAATAAATTTCGTATTTTTAAGGTTGATATTTTTGTAATATTTGTTTATTACTATATTGTTGAATATGTTATTTACAATTTCAGAACAGAACCACACACAATAACCAGGTTACAAAGAATAGTAAAAAAATAATCAATAACAGCAAATTCTGAATAATGTCAGAAATATGATCTGGAAGATCACAACTTCCCTCGTACATCTATTGTAAATATCCCAAATAATGAAAATTGGAGAACATTTTTAAAGGGTAGTTTGCTCGGTGATAGATAAAATGTAGGATATACAAATTGTATGTAATAACTCCCGACAGTCCAATTTATTATGAAAATCCCTTGTATAGAAACTGTAATCACTAACTAATCTTACAGTTACTGATTGTTCTTATGTTGCCCATCGCCATTTTCTTATAAATATTTGATGTGATTTATCATACTTCACTTTATCGAAAATCGTTTCAAAATCGATAGAAAATACATTTTTATTTATGTTTAAACAATTTTTGAAAAGAATTAATCCCAAAAAGTGCTTCTCCTGTTCCGGGTCCTTCGCGGAATCCAAACTGACTTATATATTCTTGCTGGGACTAACACTCTATTTAATCTATACGGCTGATCTATATACATCTAGATTAACAACAGTCACTATCTTTGCAGCAGACAGCGTAATATTAGCGTCCCATACAAATTCCATTCAAGCATCCAAAAACCTTCAAATTAACTTGAAAAATCTTTACTTGCACAAAATTAGGGCAAAGTGAAGCACTTATAGAATTAACAGTTCGCAAATTAATCAAGAAATTTGATGAAACCGGTTCCGTTCTGATAAGGCAACACCAATACGTTCTCGCTGTGGTCAGAGAGACGAAAATATTGCTACAGTGAGAGAAAGTGTACAACAGTATCTAAAGATATCAATTCGGCATCGCGCGTCATGCACAACAATTGAATCTGTCAAGAGCCACTACTCATCGGTTTCAAAGAAAGATCTGCATCTGTTAGCATATAAAATTCAGTTGACACAGCAGATAAAAGTTACAGACCATTTACAACGTCGTACATTTGTTAATTGGTGTTAGAAAAGAAAGAAAGTGATGCTGATTTTTGCAACAAAATATTGTTCAGCGATGAAGCACATTTTCGTCTTGACGAATACGTCGAAAAACAAAATTGTGGAATTTGGGTTGCTGACGACGTGTAGTTGCAACAGCAAGACGGTGCAACGTGTCATACAGCACGTGCAAGCATATCTCTGTTGCATACCAAATTTCCTGATCATTTGTCTCGTGAAATGCTGATATCAATTGTGCTGCAAGATCTTCTTCTTCTTCTTCCTCAACCCATATCCATCCACTCCTGGACGAAGGTCTCCCCCAATTCTGTCCATTCCTCCCTGCTTTGTTCACATTATATCCATTTCCTTCCTGCTACCGCCCTTATATCATCCACCCATCGTCTCTGGGGTCGCCCTATACCCCTACTCGTTTCTCTTGTGCGCCATTCTGTGACTTTTCGTGACCATCTGGTATCGTCTTGACGAGCTATATGTCCTGACCATCGCCATTTCACTGTTACTATTTCTTCTATAATGTCTTTTATTTGGGTCCGTTTTCTGATTACCGTATTTCTAATTTTGTCTCGCAAGGAAATTCCGATCATGGTTTTTTCAATTGGTCTCTGTGATGTTTGTTAGCGTAGACTTTTGTCATAGATGTTGTTTCCAATCCATATGTGGCGACTAGAAGTATACATGTGTTGTATACTCTTTTCTTAAGGTTGACTGGAACTACGTGGTTTTTGAGTATATATTGCAGCTTTTCAAAGGCTGCCCAGGACAGTCTAATTCTTCTGCTGATTTCAGCATGTCGATTTTTTTTTTGCTAGTTTAATGGAGTGTCCTAAGTATATATACTCATTCGTCTTGTCAATAGGTTCTCCTTCCAGCGTTATATTTGTATCAAAGTTGATCATTATCTTTGTCTTGGACTGATTGATTTTTAATCCAATTTTGTTGGACTCGTAGTTTAGTTGTTTAAGTATTTCCTCAAGCTCCTGGATATTGTTGGCTATTAGAATTATGTCATCAGAAAACCTTAAATGATTCAGGTGCGATCCGTCAATGTTTATGCCTTTATTGTCCCATTTTATACTCTTGAAGACATCTTCCAGTGCTAACTTAAATAATTTCGGAGAAATACTGTCACCCTGTCTGACACCTCTTTCCAACTTGATTTTATTTGTTTTAGTTGTTTCGTCTACTTTAATATGCATAGTTGCGTTGTTATAAATGTTTTTGATTAATTTTGTATAGCGAGAATCAATTCTTGCGTTATCGAGGGAGTTAAGAAGAGGCCCTATTTCGATGGAAACGAATGCCTTATGGAAGTCGATAAATGCTAGATGTGGGGGAACGCTAGCTTCTAGCTGCAAGATCACGTGACTTAATACCACTGGACTTTTTTCCCAATATTTTCTTCCATTTGTAATCGCATTGCCTCCATCTTATGTTGAGGAATAAAAACCTCAGTTTGTCAAATATTATTAGTTTTATTCACTAATCACTTCCTATAATTCCAAATGAGACATACGTTCCAGGTTTAAACGGAATGGCTCCTACACACTCGCCAAAACCCCATAAAATAATTATTGCGCTTGTAATACCTTCTCTTGCCCAGTAAGCGTAAAATTCGACGGAAATTGTTTGCGAAGTTTTTACGGAATTACTTTGGAAAAGTTACCGCAATAAAACAACAAAATAAATATAGTTAAATAACTTCTAGCTGAAATTGCAGTTTGAGCTGAGAAATAAAGTAAAAAATTCATTAGCTTCTTACTCTCGTCCTGTCTTTTAATGGCTATTAAAAAAGGTAGATAATGCCGGCAAAGTTTTAGATTGCCTGCACTGCCTTATTTAATTTGGCATTTGGCTCTGCGTACTTTTCTCGATGTAATATATAAGGTTCTATAAAGTTTACAACTTTGGCGACGTACAACCTGCATTAAATATGTTGCTGGCAATGTAGATCTTAAGTTGGTTATGTTTATTTCTTATATCCATTTTCATATTAACCGCTAGAAATTCTGAATAGCTGTACCACTTTAATAACGGTGTATTAAGTGCGCTGTGTATTGATAATACAGCGCAAAAAACAGTATTACATGCGGCAGAATTAAAAGACAAAGTGCAACACGAATCAGAAGTGAAATTTGCTGCATCACGTCAGGATTTTTTTCTAACCTCAAAAAACATGGCCGATCGAGCACGTGATCATGAGTGAAATCAACTAAATCTATTGGGAATGTCCGAAAACTTGGTCTTTATAAGCTTTCGAGGCCATAGATAACGAATCTGGACTAACACTTTCAAAATTCAAAAGGGCAAATCCAATATTGTGCACGAATTTTTCAACTAAATTGTGGATATCTACAAAACTTGATATCTGGGGGTACCTTAGGTCACCCAAATGAGTCTGAAGTTCAACTTTCAAAATTCAAAAGGGCAGATGAAATATGACAATCCACAGTTCCTATAAGAAGTAACCCTCGGTAAATGTTCAAATCTATATTTAATAAACGGCTGTTTTCGTGTGTGTGTGTCACGAAATTTTTAGGTCGATGTGTGAAATGCTTTTCATTCGAATTTCAACATTTTGACAAAATGAATATAGTAAATCGACCCCTGCAAACAACTTGCTAACTTTTGTTTTTTTTATCTGAACCCTCTAGAGGCATGCTCTGGAGGTGCCTTCGATATGAGCGAGGAAGCGGCGCAATATTATTGCGGTTTGCTTACTCGTTTTAGTATATTATAGTTCTGAGGAAGCCAATCAAAAGTATCAATGGGAGCTTGAACATATTATTTTTTCATCTGGAGCAGTTCAAATGACCGAGGACCAGTATTGTCAAATCGATTTTTCTGTATTAAATCAAAATGTACAAGTCAAGAAGACTAGAGAGAAAGGAGACATAGCTCCCTGAAAAATCAGTGGTGGGGGTGACACGAAAAACGTCGGCAATATGAAGGCTATCGCGGTTTCTCTCTCACACTATCAAAATGTTGGGTTCCATTGAGCCACGATCAGGGTTTCTTCTGGAACAGTTCGCAATGCAACAATATCTCGACGCTTTTGACATATTCAACAGAAAAACTGGAAACGATCAAAATACAGCAAACAAAAATAACCTCGCTCTGTTCTACGCAATGACCGCCGTGATGAAGTACACCACGTGATCACAGTGCGGACGATTTTCGTGCTAATCCCACCACTCGAGTTATGTCTCCTGTTCTCCAGTCTTCTTGGTTCCAGTCTAAAATTTGTTATACGTATGACAGGTTTTCACTGTTTTGTGTCACTTATATGTTTGAATCTTCCTCCTAGTGTAGCATTACAGAATGACTGCCCAAAACTATTTAATTGAAACTACTATCAGGAGCTGTCTCAATGGCCACTTCGTGGACATTTAAACGACCCTTAATCAGCACCCTTAGAACTACAACACACTGAAATTTGAACGAAATTTGCCGAGGACCACATTCCATAAAAATGTGCGAGGTCCGTTTGCAAAATGTCCAGGATGTTGTATTCAACGATTCTGAAGAATGTAATACAAGAAATACAGGAATTACTTAATACGGAAATACAAGATTTGTTCACGTTTTTTATGGTAACAAATTCTTTTTTCTTGACTTGTGGGGTGGGTGACTTTCATTTTAAATTCACTCCTCCTGGTGCAATTTCTGTTTTCAGCATCCAATAGAAGTCGGTCGGTAATGAGGTGCGAATATGTTTACTCACATTCCATCTTCCTTGATAACGATGTTCCATTTCTTTAAAGTCTTGGTGGAATAGTTCTCCTTGCTCCTCCCTAATCTAGTGCAAAATATAAACGTTTTAAGATAGCAGTGTTATTAAATGATATCGTCTTTCTAATTACAAGACTAAGGGTTTTATATACATTAAGAGCTATAGGATTGATATTTCAGAGAACGATAGTTTATCATCAAAGTGCACGCCAAGATCCTTAATATTTTCGGAACGTTTTAAAACTGCACCACCAAGAGAATAATCGTATATTTGTGGTTGTTTCTTTAAGATATACGAACAAACTTTACATTTATCTATGTTTATTGGTAGTTTATCCTGCAAACACCGCAATAGAACAAGGTCGATGAGATATTGAAATTCCAAATGATCATTTAAACAGGTTATATTTAAAAATAATGTTAAGTTATCGGCAAAAAGAAGAACAAATCGTTAATAAATAATATGAACCATAATTGTCGAAAATTTGAGCCTTGAGGTACTCCAGAGGACGCTAAGAAAGCATCGTATTTAAAGCCATTATATGAAACGAATAGTGTACGTCTGGATAAACACGATTTTACTTAATAAAGAGGATTATTACTGAATTCATACAATTCTAATTTTGAAATCTCAGTACTTGTAATAAATGTAAAAAATGTAATATCAATAGTTTACACATTTTACGACACTGTTTAGAATCCCTTTGGTACCTAAAAATAAGTGTCTTGCAATAAGCATAACATCGTAGAAGAACCAGAGAAAACGAAAAACATCGAATCCTAATCGATTAATACCAGGGACATTCTGTAGGGTGGAAAATAATAACCGCAACATACTACGACTTGATACTTGTTATTTATTTGCTGATAATGAATGACTGACTGACAGTTCATTACCGCGGGAAGGTCGTTAGGCTTTTTATGAGACGCTTTTTTCACAAACGCCGCGTTATAAGGGATTCGAGTGGGCTTCAAATCAACCAACACAACATGACGCGATGAAATATTTTTTCATCGGTCGCTTCTCTGTCGAAAACATTGATATTTCTACCGGTTTATTGTGACGAATTTAACGAATTGTTACATATGTAACAATGGACTATCTGATTTTCAATAGCTCTGACAAGGTTTATCGTCAAGAGATACATATTAAATGAATGAACTCATTTAATTATTGTTTTATGGAATTCGTACATACAATTCGTTATACGTGTTCATTTATAGCCAAAATAATTAATTTCCTTATTACAGTAAATCCGATGTTTCAGTGTACTGAAACTGTTTTGGCTGTACATGAAACAGAAAAACAGTTTTCCATGAAGACGGAAGCCACCAACCAAGTTGAAATTTTGCCTTTAGATAACGTGTCGTAATTTTTCTATTTCCTTGAACTATTGTGAAAGTCCATTTCATTGGATAGAATAAATCTTCGATCTACACTGAAAGAAATGTTCTCTCTTTCAGTATACATCGAGGATTTATTGTATCCAATGAAGACGTATTCATTGTACCTAACTTTTGGTTACAGGGAAACCTTCATTAGACGTCATAAAAAATTTGTGTCTAGTAAATGTGTACCGATATATAAAAAAAGATCTTCATCAAAAGTGGTTATGAAATAAAATACCCCCAACTACAGAAATAAGGAGTTTATACTCGAACCCATCTGCAAATGCCTTATATAATAAGGACTAAACAGATTAGGTCAAAACAGCTATTCTCCTGGCTATATGCCAAGCGCTGAGCGCTGAATTACATGACAAAATTTGCCGTATTTTGTCTAACAGAGTTAGTTCTAAAATACAGTGATTCAGATTGTCTCAAAACCACAAGGAAGATGTAAAGTGTCACCTATCTCAGGATATCGTTAACTGCAGACCGGTTTCGACCTTTCTATCTTGGGTCTCGTCAGTGCAGTGTAAACAAGTATACTTTCGACAGATAAAGCTCACATTTTGGAACAATCACTGTATTTTTAGTGCTAACTCTGTTAGACAAAAATACGACAAATTTCGTCATGTAATTCAGCCCTCGGCGTTTGGCATATAGCCATAGCTGTTTTGACCTAATTCGTTTAATCCTTATTATATAAGGCACTTGCAGATAGGTTGGAGTATAAACTCCTTATTTCTGTAGTTTGAATGTTACCCTCTGGTAGTAAAACTTCGCATTATATTGATAATACCTCCATCTTAGCTAATACTAATATATTCTAGAGATAGAATAATACTGGATTAAAACATAGAAATTTAAAGTAGAAAATTAACGTTTCCATTAACATAGCCAAATTAATATAACTAATCCCTCAGAAAGAAATACTATTTCTAGTAAAAGCAACCCAATAACAACAGCATAAATATAGAAGACCAGTTTCCCATAAACACCGGAAAATAACACGTTTCTCGACATGCGCTTGGCCAACCAAGTTGGCATCATCGGTAAATTATTAAAACTTGATACAGTAGTTTTAATCATATCCCGATTATGGCAACTTGGTTAACGAAATACACGTCGCATAACATATAATTTTTCGTAGACTGTGGAAGACCTGTCTCTTATTTTTTTGCTGTGTAAAAGATTCGAACTTGTTCCCAGGAATAACACCAATGTTGTCATCATCGGTAAGAATTCGAATAATCCACAAATTTTCATAAAGAATAACGTTTCCTACTGAGTATAATAACGCTCGTGCCATTTTCGAATTATTGCAGTAACTTTATTAGCAGTAGTCTTTCCTGCTAAAGATAATTGTATCGTTAAAACATTGTGTCGTTGAATTGTATGCTTTCTGCTGATGATACTAGGCATTGCAGCATGAATAAGGGACCATGATATAAATGCTGACAAGGAAACACTGTGAAACCAGAGAAATTTGTTTGCGATTTTCGTTCTGTTTGTACTTCTAATATTTTATAGCAACACTATAGATTATTTAATATATATATATATATATATATATATATATATATATATATATATATATATATATATATATATATATATATATATATATTAAATAATCTCCAATATATTAAACAGAGTAATTGTTTGAATGTATCAATACTTGACATTAATCTTCTAAAGTATCCCATCAAAGTGAAAGTTAAAATTTTGTAATAAATAAGTCGACCCTTTTGTTTATTGCTAAAAATTCTTCAGAACTAATATAGATATCTGTTATACTAGCTCTGAAATACTTTAACAGCAAAGCAGAACTTCAACTTTGAAGGAATGATCCTACTTAATGTCATATTAAGAGGAAAAGAAACTTGTGATTATGTACGCCACATTATGCGATAAGCGAACCTCGTCTATGTACCTCCTCCAAAATTATTTATAACATTCAGAAAGAATTTATTAATCATCTCAGCTACTGTCAGGTAGCCAACGGTGCAATATACTCATGTGATCAGACGCGTAATTAGTGTTAGGTGTGTGATGATGTTACCTTAAATAAATACTGTGTTGTCCAGATCGTTTTGACAATATGGTGACGGGATGACTTGCCCTGCTCCTGGACCCGACTACGTATTTTTATGAATACAATTGCATTCCTCTAAAAGTCTTCATTTGTTTCTAAACGACCACGGAATGAAAGGTAAACTAATATATGAATAATATTTATATGTAATCTGCTCTTCATTATAAGTCCGCCTGTGTGATTTACGTGATGTCGGCAGTTAAGTCCATGGGCTTGGTTATTTTTAATAAATTTAGTATTCTGAAACTGCACAATCGTTTTTCTCCATTTTTTTTTATCCAACCTATATTTACACTAATTTATTACTGTAGCGTATGTAAAACAATTGGCTCTTTCACTTTCCGTAATAAAAAGGGAAACAAATTACCCTATATATATATTAATCATATTTTGACAAATACGCAACTAGAATAAAATTTGATGGGTCCTAGAGTTTTTCTCAAAAGTTATTCCTTGAATTTTCAACGAATTCAGTCATTACTTTACAAAAGCGCTGTATGTATCTTTATTACAATACCAATTTATAAGCAAACACTGAATATCGAAAACATTTCAAGTGTGATTTTGTCCTTTTAATCGGGTTTCCACTGATAAAACAGTTGTTGCGTATATTTGAATATCGCCTACGTACCCTACCATGATCTTTTTTGGAGATACACTTAAAGTCTGGTTACACAGTGCGAGCTAGCATGCGAATTGGCCTAGTCAGTCAGTAAAGTACAGCTATTCGCACCGTATGACCGTCTCATATGAGTCTGTCACTGTCACATGCGAGTCGGTCAGTACCTTGCATTCGAGTTACTTCAATATTTTTTGTTTTTACTCGCCCATCGCTTTACCCACCACCCACAAGGCAGCAGCTCACATGCGACTCGGGCGTCAACTCGCACGATTTTTCGAAATATCAGTAGCTCGTATACTCGGTACATTTGCACACAACGAAATTCACACTTGGCTGCAGTCTCTCAGGCAATACCTGCTTACCTGTGTCATAGCAGCTACACTCATCGTTTGACCGGTCGAGGCCAGTCGAGCTACTGTCATGCGAGTATACAGTGGCAATAGCTGTCTACTGTCACGTCAGCAGCTCGTACTGTGTAGCCACGCCTTAGGATACCTCCTTTGTTAGAATAAAATTCTAACATCAATTTTACCCTTAATCAACGAAATGCTGTAATGCTTGTAATGTTCGAACTTAGCATACAGGTGACCCTCTGAACACCCCGTACAACTTCCCCGAGCTGACACGCAATATGAAACGAATGAAATGGCACGTCAAGAACAAAAAACCAACCTCGCCAGTGGCATTTGGATTTACGCAGCATTGTTTTGAGGTATTGTTTATTTCATTTGGTCCCCTCGCCTCGCAGCCCTTATGGCATATCAAGTGTCGCCGCCCGGGTTAATCAAGCCAGACGCTGCCCCCATCTAGTCCTGAAATAAAAGAACCACCGTCCAACAAAAGAAACACCTTTGCCAATTGTCGAGGGAAATTCTATAGGTCCCCATATATGCGGTTTAAACGTTTTAACACTACAAAGCCCCTTTGTGCCGTTGGTAAATGACATATCTAGACGTTCAGTTAAGTGTACGAGTATACCCTTTAAATATATTTTATAGTGAGCTCGAGCTTTTAGCCGGCGCCTTTTTGTACACCGAATATTGGTTTCAGAGGATTTATCGGGAAAGCACACGCCTTTGAAAGTTATCGGGAGAAATTACAATTTTATATGAAAATATTGATGTCTGATGTTTCAAAATCCTGTATTTACATACATCGTACATATGTGCCGGCATTCTAGTTCGTTACTGAGACCGAAAGGAAATTGAATTTTGTAATTAATAAGCTATTATTCAAGTAATATTGCTTCACAATAACATACTTCAATTCTTGTTAATAAAACTCATATTTAATATACAGTGTGGGGCATAGGAACCTGACGGTTTTTAATTGACGTATACTGGCGACTGGTTTAGCTCGTTTTGCGGATGGTAAGGGAGGGGATAGAGTATCTGACGCCATTTTAGGAGCCATGTAGCAGTGGACCGGGTAACATCGTGTGTTCGTAATTGAACGGTTTTTCAAGAACGGTGAATCAGTTATTACAACTCTGTAATTATTTCGCATGCGTTTTAGGATGCCACGCTATAGTGCAGTTCCTAAGTTCACTCCTGAAAAGAAACTCCTGAAACTATTGCAAATATTAGAGCTTCACTTCGTGAAAATCTACGCTGTTCAGCCAGGAGGCATGCCAGTGCCTTGCAAATTTCATCCTTAGCAGGATTTTCATCCTTCATCCTTAGTAGATTTGAACTTCCATCCATATAATATGGTGGTTGTTGGAGCTATGTTCCACATAACTTGATTCGCCGTAAATTTTGCTCGACATATTCTTGAAGTTCTGAATTAAGGGAATGCCCAAAACTTTATGTTTTTGTCAAATAAAGACCGTTTCGAGTTATCTAGTTGTGGAAATAAACAGAATTTTCGGTGTTGGGGATTTGACCATCCGAGCGAACTGCACTAGAGTTTTCTTCACAGCCAGAGGGTAACTGTATGATCAACGTGAAGTTTATCGACATACAGGTACTGTATGGTTCCAATAAGATGATTCAACTTCACACACGGCAAGGCAACAACGGCTATGTTGCGAGAAATGTTTACGCGTGAAACGGCGATATTCCCTATACTGTACGTTCTTCCGATTTATTATATATAAAATAATCGTTATAACTATTTCAGACTTGTGTCGCCTTTGTTATAAAAATATAACTAAAACATTGGTACCTAGGTGAATATAATGTAATCATATCTTTGTCACTTTTCACTTAAAGAACAAATGAAATATAAATTTAAATTTTGGGTGTGCCCCGTTTTTACGCCCTTCTAGTCCGCCCCTGCATTATTCCCCATACAACATTATCGGTTATCCCTGGAGCTGGCTGCTGAATTTCTACGTGCCGGCTGGCAAAACGGCCGTACTCGAGATAACTATTTCGTTTGGTTTTGTTTATTTTTTCGATAGATTGCAACGTATAATTGCGTTCGGGGCGAAATTAAAAATTTTACGGGCCGCATGTGTGCCCCGTTAGCAAAATGATTCCGCTTTGTTTTCCATTTAAACTAAATTGTTTGTTTAATTTTATGGAGTAACAGGTAATTTATTTGTTTTTGCCATCCGACGTTTTGTTTTGAATAACGGGCCGCAGTTCCTCCGAAATGTTAGCGATATAACCGTCACAAATTACAGTGGCGGCGGATGTAATTGCAAGTATCAGGGGTTTCACAATTCGTCGTCCATTTCTAGTAATTCTTTTTATCCAGTTCATCAAGAATAGGAACAAATCTAAAAACTGCGATATCAGACCGCCCACAAGGTACACAGTAAATAGCCTTGGCTTTACCCAGTCGCATTGAGACCTTTGCAGAGTGAATATCAATGTATACTCGTATATATGTGCACGGAGTTCAATCTGGCCACGGATAAATTGCATTATGTTCTTATTGTTCATGAGCTCCTCCAAATGCTGCCGCTCTCTTTCTTCTAGATATGTGTATATCTAGAGAATCTCACTTTTTCCTATTGTTGATGAGCAGTACGTAAACATTCGTGTGTGTAAATATTCCCAGATAATATTGTTTAACATTAATAGACTATATTATGCCTATTAAAATATAAACCAAACACAAACTTTTCAGATATATTGCATGCATCAATATCTGACGTAATTTAGATTATTTGTTTACATCTCCAATTATAAAATTTTAAATAATGTTCCGGCAACACTTGCCTGTATCTGTGTGCTCTTATGAAGTAGAGACATAAATCTTGTTCACTAGCTGGCAACCTTTCAAGCAAAATTGCACTATTACATCCCAATATTCAGAATTGTTGTTAAACACATTTTTGATAAAATATAATGTAATACTATTAGTAAGTGCACAATAAGAATGGTAAATGTAAAATATCACGTAACTGCCTACTCAGTGAAATCCTCCAGTGAATTTATCAAAACTTAACGTAGTTTTTAGAAATCTGATATGTATTAGTTTTGATAAACTTGATCATGATAATGACTATATTTGCTTCTTACCAAGATAAACCATTTGGATATAAGTTGATTATTCATAAATATGTATAGTGCTTCATATTTTAACAATTCCTAATAATTGTTATTTAGATTTAGTTCTTGATGAAGTTAAGAATTTGGTAATATCCTTGGTAAAACAATAAATAATCGCAGGGCGATAGGTTCGGCCACCGTGGAGGCCACTTGATATCGAACCGCAGTGGAGTGAGGCGCTCAAGAAAATGTTGCCTCAATAAGGCCATAGTCTCCCTGGAAGTGTGGCAAGTGGCCCTGTCTTGCTGAAAATAAACTGCATCCATGTTTATGTTACTCCTTCTCAGTTCAAGAGTAAAAAAACCCGCAGCATCGTAACAGCGGTGTGTATTGACAGTCACCGTGCGTCCGTCTTTAAAAAAAATAAGAACTGATTATACTGAATCGATCCTACACACCCAGAATGAAGTGGTCGTTGGTCAAGCTCATGTGGATTTTCCTCCGACCACTATCGGAAATTCTGTTTATTCACAGCGCTCGACAAATGGAAATGCGCCTCGTCACTTGTTATCAGTACAGTGTCATGTACGAGCAATTCCACCATGATTTCTGCAAATGTAAACCTCCGAATAAAATCATGTTGATGAAGCTTCTGCACCACCATGATTTTATATGGGTGGAAGTGGAGATCTAAATGCAGAATTCGTTGTACTGACCTGTCAGATAAGTTCAGCACGCGAGCATTTCGTACAGCTGATCGGCGCGGACTGACTTCCACTGTTGTACGAACTTCTTCCACGTTTTCAAGAGTTTCTACCATTTTCTGTAGTCCTGAAGATTTTCCAGGTGCCAAATTTCACATACTAACCAAATATCTAGTTGTATGGAGGTTATTCGCCCACTTCAAAATCGTGCGGAACCTGTGTTGCGTAGCGACAATAGAACGACTTGTCGCTGTGAACGTGTCGTAAACAAAAACACGATGATCGAACGTCCACGGCTCTATTGCGGACCCTGCACGATCAATCGGAATGTCAGTCAGGCAGAAAACTGACAATCGGAATGAAGATGTAGGCTATTGAATGACGGAATGAAGAATGAGATTGACGATATCCGGATTTTTTGAATTCACGACGTCAATCACGGCAGATGGAGGGGAGACTAGGTCATTTTTATTGACGGTGTGAGGAGACAACCTTCATTCCGCGTTTCAGTCCGTAACAGATATCAGTGTTTACAATTCGCCTGTTAAGAACCATTTCACTATTTTTCACCATGGAAGAGCGTGAGGAAGTTAATGACCCTTCCAAGGATGATTTGTTGAGGAAATTTATTGAATTATACGAAACCTTACCAGAGTTGTGGAAAAGCGCATCTCCCTTTTACAGTAATAATTAGACACTGCGGTTCACTTTTCTCGGCAGCTTGAGGTTAACTGAGTAGACTGGAATGATGTCCGGAATGACCATGTAGAATCCGCTTATGGCTGCTGGAATGACATCTCCTGACCTCCACATACCAGCCATTCCGAAAACATTAGCATCCCCGCCTGAACTGTTATACTCATTTCAAAAACGTCATACATCTCTGCCATTAAAGAATATATCGACCTCCTTTGTCCTATGAGTTTACATACACAAGTTGATGTTACCTCAGACTATGGTTTACTAATATGTTGAGTTCACTTACTTAAAAAAATAGACTTTCAGATTTTGTAAGGACTAGTCGACTAATGAATGCCATCTCTACCATTAAAGAATATATCGACCTTCTTTGGAATTTTGTCCTATGAGATTACATACACAAGTTGAGATTTCCTCAGACTTTGTTTAACTAATATGTTGAGTTCACTTACTTAAAAGAAAAAGGACTTTCAGATTTTGTAAGGACTGGAATAAATAATTGTTGTAAACTGTACAACCATAACGCTAGAAATTCTTTAAATGACTTTTGATACGAGGAGATGCATGACAAAGGAAACTTTAACAGATTTATTTTAAAAGATAAACAATGATATAAGCTAGAAAATATGGATATTTTCCATTTCGTGACCACTTTTAACCAACACCAAATTTGATATAAAAGGTGGTCCAACCAAAACGCACGATGTTAATTGTACATAAAGCAAAAAGTTTTCAGAGAATTATTTTACTATATTTTATTATGATAGAAGGATCTATTACAATTATGTGTGAAACAAAATTTCGGCCAAATGCTCGCCACGGCTTCGGTGGCATACCTCTATCCGATGGTCCATATTTTCAAGGACTCTGAGAGATAATTGAGGTTCAATGTCGTTAATGTGCCGAATTATCTCATCCTTTAGCTCTTGAATTGTTCTTGGCTTATTGACGTACACGTTTTCTTTTAAATATCCCCAAAGAAAGAAGTCCAACGGTGTCAAATCACATAATCGTGGCGGCCAATTAACATCGTCACGACGTGAGATAACACGGCCATTGAATTTCTCGCGCAAAAGTGCCATTGTTTCGTTGGCTGTGTGGCAAGTGGCACCATCCTGTTGGAACCACATATCGTCCAGGTCCATATCCTCAATTTATGGTCACAACAAGTCCGTTATCATCTCGCGATAGCGAACACCATTCACGGTAACTGCTTGGCCGACCTCATTCTCGAAAAAGTACGGCCCGATGACGCCGCCAGCCCATAAACCGCATCAAACAGTCACTCTTTGTGGATGCATCGGCTTTTCAACAATTACTCGTGGATTCTCATTTGCCCAAATGCGGCAATTCTGCTTATTAACGAATCCACTGAGGTGAAAGTGTGCCTCGTCGCTGAATATGATTTTCTTTGTAAAGTCACCATTCACTTCTGTCTGTTCAACCAACCATTCGGCGTATTGATGACGCTTGAAATGGTCAGTAGGCTTCAGCTCTCGAGTCAATTGAACCTTGTAAGCGTGTTAATTCAAATCTTTATTCAAAATTCGCATCAGTGATGTTCGTGAGATGTTCAATTGTTGGGCACGACGACGAGTCGAGGTTGACGGCTCTTCTGCTACACTATCGCGAACAATAGCAATGTTTTCCGCAGAACGAACTGGGCGAGCATGCACAGGTGTTTTTACATTTCCTACAGACCCGGTTTGCTGAAATTTGCGCACAATTCTCCCGATTGTGGACACATTTGGTCGATTATTCTAACCAAAAAAGTCACGAAGTGCACGAAATGCATTTTGATTTGAACGCCCATTTTCGTAAAAGGCTTCAACAATCTTAACGCGCTGCTCAATTGTGTACCTCTCCATGGTTGAATTTGTCAAGCACTGAAACAAAGAAATGTCAAATTAAGTTGGGCAAAAAACTTGAAGTTAAGGTGTGACTCACAATTAACATCGTGCACTATGGTTGGACCACCCTTTATTAGATATCTTCCTTTGGTGAGTCAACACTTATATAATACTCTAATTATTTTTTCATTGTAATATTTATTGAGCACCATACTTTGAAATCCTACTTTGAAGTATCAAGAATTACCTGTAATTCAAAAATTAACTCGCTTACATATCACTCGTCGTAAGGGTTGAAAAAGTTACTAATTAATTAAAACTAAATCGACCATTATACACATATTTTGGCCTCCATAATAGTTTTATTTTTAACAATTTATATTGTTTCACGAACGTTAATCTATTTATTTTAAGGACGACGTTATTCGATTGAAATTAACCGCCATTCTACAATGTGCGACACTGTTGCACTTTTATATAGGTATCCAATTTTAACCCTTACACCCCCGGTAGCTCCAATTACAGACGTAAATGGAAAAAATTAAGCTAATTGGTCCAAATTGGTTCAATTTCCAGTCGCGAGACTACTCGCGCTCCGGCAAACTTAATAAAATCCAGAATTGGACCTTAAATACATTCCGCCGATGTAATAAAATCTAAATTTTATTAGCCCCATAATGGAAGCTTTGATGTAACTGTTTAACTGAATTTCAGGGGACATCGTCTCCTCTAGCGAAATTAGAAAATAGTCAAAATTGCAGCGCGAGGGGCGGATGTTAATAAAGTAGCAAAGAGGAATGTTATTAAACAGTTCAATTGGGTCGCCTTGTATCCTCCTGGTTGTATTTCACACTTGGGCTGCCTCCCAGACAAAGCCGTAATTGCCCGCTTTGAAGTAACCGTGAAGCGGAGTTGACGCAAATCTATCATGGGATGAATTTAAAATACTCTAACTGTGTTTGCCACTACCTCTTGCAAGTAGATTATGAGTATATTCAAATCAGAATTCACCCCAAAGGCTCTTTCAAATTTTTATTCTTCTTGATTTACATAGTTACCATGCACCAACGTAATATATTATCAATACAGTGCGCAAAGCTTAACCTGGAAGATGGTGTTTTTACAAACTACTGAAGTGAGGAGATTATTATACTCCATACCATTCGCAAGTGCTTTATACAATAAGAACTAAACAAACTAGGCCAAGACAGCTATTCACCTGGCTACATGCCTACGACGAGCGCTAGATTATATGGCTAAAGTTCGCACTAAAATACAGCGATTTAGATTGCTCGAAAACCACAAGGAAGATGAAAAGTGTCCTCTATCTCAGGATATCACTAACTGCAGACCGGTTTCGACCTTATCTTGGGTCTCGTCAGTGCAGTATAAGTGAGTATATCTTTGACAAATGAGGCTCGCATCTTGTAGACGCCGTTAAATTGTAGTGGTAACATAGTGCTAACTCTGTTAGACAAAATACGACAAATTTCGCCATATAATTCAGCGTTCGTCGTCGGCATGCCGCCAGGAAAATAGCTGTTTAGTCCTTATTGTATAAGGTATTTGCAGATGGTGTGGAGTATAATAATCTCATTCATTCATTTCAGTAGTATTTCAGTATAACTGTAGATGCAGGATTAACTATTCTGGAATGGTGAGAGGGTAATCTCCTTATGGATTATTCAACTTAAACTCCTTTTACATCCTCACTGAGAGATGCTTTCACTTAGGCTACCAGAAAACCTATTTTGGCAAAATTTATTCAGCAGCGTTGCTAGTCAATCTAGAATCTTTTGTTTCACTTCACATGATGCAAGATCATACATGTTCCTTTTGGCTTAGAGATATCTGTAATCGTTTGTTATAATACAAGGTATATCAAAAGAGAGGATAAAAATGCTCTTAGAACTCATCGCATCATATTTATAGCCTCACTCCCAAGCGGCTTCCAGCAATCTGATTCCCACATTTGGTTGTATAGTAACATATTTGAGGAGTACTGTGGTAATCATTCAGTGGTGGCGAACGTAACATTACCTCCATTACTCTTTTTGGTGTCATTCCAACATTCCAGTTGTGTTTAGACAAACAACTGATGATGCTTGACTAACTATTTGTTCTGTCGTTGTTTGTTGACTTTTTTATTGACCAGACAATGGATCAATAGGCTATCATCGACCATACATAACAGTAGTAGTGTATAGGTCACAACGTAGTAACTTTGAGTTTCATTCCTTAAATTCTAACTATAGTTTTGTGGCACTGGAGGTTCTAAATTATTTGTGAAGGGAAGCATCTGTTGGTGCTAAGTAATCACAGTAATAATAGGGACAATTAAAAATTGACAGATTATGCATTGCTTCTAAAATAATGATTCTATTTGGCTGACACTTTCCTCATTTGCATTGGATAATTATTAGCGGCGGGAGTGGATTTTAAAATACTCTTACTTTACCATGCATTTTAAAACTTTAAAACGCTATATTAGAAGATTAATTCTCTTAAATGAGTAATTGCAAGACTAATTAGATGTAGTCTGTAGGATGCTAGTTCAATATGTAATCAAAATGACTTTTAAAATAAACTGAAGAGGATTATAAATAAAATAAAAAATAAATTACTTATAATACTTATAAAATTATTTCATTATTTTAACGTTTAACTAATAATCTGCAAAACATTACCATAATTCGTTTTGAATACATTTTATTTGGCATGATTTTATGTAAATTGGTAATTTTTATTTAATAATCATGAAATAAAATAACTAATAAATGATAATTTATAATCAATTAGTTAATTAGTTTTTCATATTCATCTTGACAGCTATTTTCTTTTCAAGAAATAAAACTCGCCACGGGTAGGATTCGACATCTGTCCCGGATGGAAACCGAAAGACAGACAGCTGTTTCGAACTTATTACTTCTCATCAGTGCCGTGCACGGTACGCCTATCCAGGACAAATGCCGAATGAAATCCGTGGGGTACACATCTACATCGACGCTCTATGTCAGTAATATATAAGTCGGGAATCGAGAAAGGAACTACCAAACCACCAAGCGGTTATCAAGTAGTTCCCGAATAGCAAGGCTATTAAATATATCTCAAATAAATCTCAATATATCTTGGCCACCAGCTTGAAAAGAGTAGTTTCGAGAAAAACAAAGACTAAAAAAAACAAAGTACCGGGCAACCAAATACCTTTAGTATTTAAAGAAAATACCTTTAATCCGCAATTCCTGAACCGTGTATATGAAGTCTTCCATAGATGTCGCGATGTCCTCCGAGTCCTTTTAAGCAGCTCCTTTCAACATTAGGAAACAACTACTCTTCGGGTTAAAGCTCCACCAGGCATTGAATTATACCCAAAAGCGATCCTCGACCAAATAATTTTGATGGGTTCGATTCCTGCTATTACATGCGATATCTAGAAATATCAAGTGGTCCATCCATCCAATATAACAATAAAAATTAGTTTCAATTGCAAACTAAATATCAATATTCATATCAACGTTTATAATTTCAAACCTATCCTGTTTCTGACTACTGCGACATGTGCAATATACCTATCAATCTACCACAATTATTGCTCCAGGTTTAATTTCCAACAGGAAGTTATTTTTGAAATAATATAGTATACACGCAAGGCTCTGAAACCCTATTAATAATTATACATAATTAATGGGGTTGCTTAAATTGAACGCAAACAAAATTCGGGACATAAATAGCCTAAAACATCAAATGTTTGTCAAATAACGTATGCGACGTTTAAATTAAACCCAGCCAGATTATTTCATAGAATAGTCATACTAATAAAATAAATAATTTTTAATATCTCTAGATCAGCTGCTGTCAAAATTGCTAAAGGGAAAAAATCTAAGGAAGTCGAGTGAACTCTAAGGGGATCCCAAATATCCTGGTACAATATCCATGTAATTTTTGAGGAATATCCATGTAATTTTGGATAATACAGAAAAGCCTAAAAGAAAGTTGGGAAATTCCATATATCCAATTCATCCATAAAGATCCGAAATACTTATTGCGATGATCATGTAGTCAACCTTGGCGTTCCACAGGATTCTTGTGCCATTAATATCCTCGCTATATATCAATAAAATCTCAGATTACACAACTGTAGTAGAATCAAACCCTGTGGATCCTTGGCAGTCAGAAGTTATGGCACAGTTTACTATTTGGTGTAGACCTTATTTAGAACAACTAATTCTAAACTTATTGTTAGACAAAGCAGAATGTATATATTTGTTTAATAGAAACATGATTCAGTTCATAGGTCAGTTAATTTACAGCATAATTTAACAGTGTCTGAAGAAGTATCTCCTAGGGGCGGACGATTATTGACAGTAGACTTGTCTGGAATTATCGAATATATAAATATAAATAACTTTAGTGCCTTTTTTACTCTGAATATTTTTAAGCAAACCCTTGATTTTCTTTTCCTCATCGAATACATAATATTCTTTAGCATATCCGTATGTTATCATATAAATATAATTAATACCTTATTTTTAATTACTTATTTTTATTCTCTAAAAAATTATATAAATACTTATTTCGGAGGGAATTGGTTAGGTACATGTCTTGGGTTTTTAGGTTTCCAGACATAATGTCTCCAGATTTTCAGCTTTGGGGATATAGAAATCCAGGATATACAATATTGTCCAAGCATTGCCCCATATCATTGTAAAATATTAAAATGTTTGTCAAATGGTATAATAAGACACAGGATGTTCCATATGAGAATAACAATCGCAATATATATTTCAAAAATCATAATACATGCTTTTTCCTTTTTACGCTTTTTACGACTTTCCATGGATTATATATGTTGACGACTTCTAATTCTTCATCACTAGTGGAACTCATTCTTACAGGCTGGCTATTGCGTGGCTGTGAACTCGATTGTCTAAGTTGCTTTTGATTTGGGGGAAACATGTTTTGTGTGTTGAGGACCTGGCTTGCTTGTAAATGTGCCATGATACGTGACAAACCAAGCGATACACAACGGCCTTTGTATACCAATAGTTCAAGAGGAGGTACATCAAAGAAGCAATAAGCACCACGGGACATTAGAAACACATATCAACCCCCTATTACAACTACTTGTGTAGGAACAAAACATGAGAAGGCTCAAAAGATGCTGGTCATCAGACCTAAAATATAATTCTAGAAGTCTTTCTCATTGGAGGAACTTCATCATGTCAGAATAAGAGGAATCCTTCAAGTTCCCTAAACAACAAAATAGCCTATAGATTGTATTATCTGATTGCTGTTTTAATAAACAAAAAAGTATTAATTTTTTAAATTACTAAATTCTTTTTAAGAGATTACATCACTTTGACGCTTGGAAAAACGGGTATAATTTTCCTTTTTGACACAGCTATCGAATATATAACATAATTTCTATCTTACATAAATACATTAGTATTATGAACAATTAAAAACATTAGCGAAAAGAAAATTATCAAATGGCGTAGTGGATTGGTGGATTGTAGGCTTATATCTCCGCCATTTGTTAATTATTTTTTAGGACCCTCTCTAGAAAATCCTTGCCGACGGTGGAATTTTTTTTTTGTGAGGTATCGTCTGAAAAATAAAAAAAATGTTCTTACTCAGAGTGTAGTATAGGGAAATTTTGTTTTAATATTTTGTGTAGAAATGGCAGCTGATTAAGAGAAAAACAAAATTTTGAGATTTAAATAATTATATAAAATTAAGGCGACATCTAATAAACAAAATCCTGTGCCACAGTTTAGATTATATTGTAAAGAATATATGTGATAAATTTGATAAAAATCGGTTGAGTAAATCTCAATATATCTTGGCCCCCAGCTCGAAAAGAGTAGTTTCGAGAAAAACAAAGACTAAAAAAAACAAAGTACCGGGCAACCAAATACCTTTAGTATTTAAAGAAAATACCTTTAATCCGCAATTCGTGAACCGTGTATATGAAGTCTTCCATAGATGGGCATCCAAGTTCTCAGATAATTGGATATCGAATTTGAATCAGATGGTTGAATGCTTAAAATACTCTTAAAAGTACAAACAATAAATCCAGCCAAAGAAAAATCGATTTTCCTAAAACCTCAAGATGGTATAACCCCTTAAAAAAATATCTAAATAATATTTGTGTCATTATGTGGAAATACAATAGTCAGTTTAAAATGCATATTTTTCCACTATTCATCGATTTTTCTGTATATACGATTTTGAGATCAGAAAAACGATACCGTGTTTTTCTGGTCTTAAAGTCGTAAACCGATAAGTTTCCTAAATTCCGTCCCGTTTAAACTAACCTGTACACATATTGCTTACTGTGAGCATGTTTTATTTCAAAAAATAGATCATTTTTCGTTTAGTCATAGGTAATACAGTAACTTATAAGTCGGAAATCGAGAAAGGAACCACCAAGCCGCCAAGAGGCTATCAAAGTAGTTTCCGAATAGCAAAGCTATTACATAATCGCTTTAGGAAACAACTATTCCTCGGGCTAAAGCCCCGCCAGGCATTGAATTATACCCAGAAGCGATCCTCGACCCCTTTCTCGTGTTTCTGCACGATCAGATAAGGTTTCAAAAAATAAAACCGGCCACAGGTAGGATTCGACATTTGTCCCGGATCGGAACCGAACGACATACAGCTGTTTCGAACTTGTTAGTACTCATCAGTGCCGCATACGGTACGCCGATTCAGGACAAATGCCGAATGAACTTTATGGCCTATACATCTTTATCGATACGATCTCTGTCGGTAACTTATAAGTCGGAAATCGAGAAAGGAACCACCAAGCCGCCAAGCGGCTATCAAAGTAGTTCCCGAATAGCAAAGCTATTACATAATCGCTCTAGGAAACAACTACTCCTCGGGCTTTTTTGAAATAGGTAATACATTCGTTTTTAATTCTTAATTAATAACATTGTACAGGATATATTCATGGACATAA
Source organism: Rosalia funebris (assembly GCA_037954035.1). Taxonomy (NCBI): domain Eukaryota; kingdom Metazoa; phylum Arthropoda; class Insecta; order Coleoptera; family Cerambycidae; genus Rosalia; species Rosalia funebris. The sequence goes on from JAZFAV010000016.1 coordinate 6,516,906, forward strand.
GAAATAAGATATCAAAATTCAGACGCCACTAAATCACGCTACACATTATTTCAGTTTTCAAATTCGAATTCCAAACATCGGCAAGCGATTCCCGCTAAGCCAATTGAAGACCTGCCCATAATTCAAATTATTTAAATGGAGACAAGCCGCCGTAACGTCCTGAGAACCGCCCGCCTCTCGCCTCCGAAGCTCCTTGACTCGATGATATTTCAGAAAAGTAATATAACACCATCTGGCGTTAACACTCCGTTATATATCGAAACAGGGGGGGATATTATAGGCGGTTGGAATAGTAGCAATTAACTTCGTAAATTACATTGTAATTAACTTGCCTCGTTCCGGGGTAGCTCGCTCCCGTCTTTGATCTCCAGAGCGGCGTCTCCCCTAGCGGAATTGGTTAATGTATCTCGCGATTTGTTAAGTAAATAAGGAATAATGCCTAGGCTGATGTTTGGGGGGATTTACGAATGATTGATACCAAAAATGTTTGAAGCGGATGTAAGTGCGTGGAAATTAGGAATTGAGGAAGGATGAATGGGGCTTAAACCTCGCAATAGGTTTATGATGGTGGCTTGGGAGAATACGATCCTGAGACTCTTCTATGTATGATTAAGTGAGCGAAAGGCGCGGAGGATGATGGTGTGGAATTGCTACGTTTGCTTTCATCACCTGAGGCTGCGGGAAATGCGTATTACGAGTATCAACGTGGTGGCGGTTTCGGCTAGAAATTTATTGGAAATTTCTTCATAGTCCAGGCATTGGGGTGTTTTTGACTTGCAACAGATCAGACAGAAATGAAGTTTGGTAGGATCGTAGACATAGGCCTCGTAATGGTATACCTAAGTTTGTGTTCTGGGGGATGCCGCTCAATGCCGCCCGGGTAGGGATGGAATGTACATCGCCACACATTTTCAGGAATAGTGCCGTTATTTGAAGTGTTATCGAAAAAATGTTCAGATAATAAATGTTGACTATAAAATTATGCATCTATTGGTAATTTTTTTGTCTGCGACTGACAGTTTCCGAGATGCAGCGCGAAGATCGACTGAAAAGGATTCCCCATTATTTTTCTTATGAAAGAGTAATATTTTGTGAGTCTGATGATGACTGAAATGTTGACTTGTAGGGATTGGTTGTATACAACAAAGTATATGATTTTTGAAGCGCGCCGCGGCCTACTTAAATATGTGGATTCTTTTAATTATCCAAATCTAAGATCGACATATGTTTAAATATTTTTGTATAATCGACAAATATATTATATTTTTGAATAGAGGATATAAACATAACAGGCTTAAGGTATGTGTGTATGTATCGTCGACAATTTTTTATTTATTATCGCTACGCGTACCGCTTTCTTCAAATAAAATATTATTCTGTCCATCTGACTAAGAGTGGAAATATATCAATATTTTATGCTGCAAGGACACACAGAACAAACTCATCACAAAAGGCATCATGAGACTCACAACATATTGCTCTTTCATAAAAAATATTGGGGAATATCTCGGAAATTATTGGTTGCAGACAAAAAATCTATATCTATAATCTACATTTTTTAGTTGAACATTTTTTAAATATCACTCCAAATAACGGCGCTATTCGTCAAAGAGTGCGGCGATGCACAGTTTTTCACCCCCCACCCCTCGTGCGGCACCCCCGAGGTCGCAAATTTAGATGTACCATCAGGCTCCTTCTACAAAATTTTCATTTCTGTCTGACCTTTTGCAAGTCAATCCCCTTTTTTTGTACCCATTGCCTGGACTCTAAACACATTTTCATATTTTAAAATCCATCCATAAATCCACAGTTTTTATTATCTGTCCCAAGTGAATAGACTAAGTACTTAAAAATCATTTTTAGCTTCCCTTAAAATAATACACCATTTATCATTTATCATAAGATTTAAAATAAATTACATAGCACTATAACTTGATACCATCCTTAATTACAATACTATTAATAGGTCATATAATTCAACCATGCCTCCCAATAAAAAGTTAAACCAAACAGACGCATACAGGTGATCATCACTCAAAAATGCTTTGCAGCAAAACCTCTGACAACGCAGGCCTTACAGGGTCTAATATTATGATGAAGAAGAAGGACGTTCCTGATGTTTTGTGTTCTGATATCATTCACAACGTCAGTTGGTAACTGACGATGAACTGAAGTGTCTACTGTAACACTTTCCCTCTCTTCATGGATTTCGTATGCAACGTTATCAAAATCCATTGAGACTATTAACATGCACTTATGTTCTACTCTTTGTTAATGAGAAATTTGTGGCTGTTGCTTTCCGACCGCTAACCAAAATGGAATCTGATCTCTTTCGGAGAGCCAGTCAGATATACCGAAATGTGTTTGTCAGTTGGTGCTTTAATAAACGCAACTCAGGATCACCTCTTTCATCGAAAGCAGAGTACCCATTTACATACTATATATTGCGATATTCCATTAAAATGTGTATTTCTGAAGGAAAAAAAGATTTCTGGTCAGTGAAAGTCCAGTCTCTACGCCGTTATAGCCTACAGAATTCTTTACTTGTATATTGCGTTCACCTCACAGAATATCTTGGCCAATTTTGCATCGTTCTTAAGGAATACACATCCAGCTATATTTACGTTTTCTCTTCATAAAACATCGTATGCGCTCTTACTAAACAGCACTACAATTTGTAAATTGCGCTGATCATTATCACTACTTTAATGCCGCAACAATTTAAATTCCATAATATCGAGTGAATACAGTCTACTATATTGCGGACGACTTACACTATTACTCATGCCATCGTAGGTAGTAACATACTGTCTATTTATCTTTATTCATACACATGTTTGATTAAGACAACTTATTGCTTTGCCAGATTAATGCCGATAGAATAAATGATCATGTGTGTTGTATTATATATGTTTTTCAAAACAGGACAATCCCTATACAGAGAACGAACAGAAAATATTAAATCTAAATTTAACAGGATTTATAGAACACGCACTAGACCAATGCAGGAATAATTAACGATGATATCTCCAGTTATAACAATGTGCTTACTTTAGGTAAACTGTTATCGGCGAACAATACGTGACATGCTACAGATTAAAATGCATATCAATTCAGTGAACAATTGCGGTGAGAATTTCAGAGAAACATATTTTAATCTACTCATACATAAATTTTATATATGTATATCCACGCATTGCAAAATAAAAATAACTAATACTCATAGGTTTACCATTGTATACAGCTTTAAAGAAAACTTTATCATCCATAACATGAACGAACGCGTAGTATACCAGATGGGAATGTATATTTTAATTTAATTACGCTAAAACCTTTATCCATAGACCACAAATTGTAAAACTATTGTCTATTCTATTATAAACGTAATTCTCTGACGATGCTGATGTAATACCGAAACGTAAGAACAAAAATATTTTTTATTAATTAAACTGATAGACAAAATTAAATTAAATCTACAACCAAGAAAGCAAAAAACATTTGTATGTATTAATATTATATGCACCTTTAGAAAACTATATAGTTTGACTGAGTGTTTTTCCTAAAACTGTGAAAAATTGGAAGACCTATTAAAAGTGAGAGGTTGAGATTGTAAAAGAACTCACCCTGTACAACTACTGATATCGTATCCTTTCATTTTATACCATATTACTACGACAACCTATATTGGGAGAATAAAGCAACATTCCCACGCAGATGATCTTCCTGGACCTGCCGATTAATACACCGAAATTAATCAGCATTACATGTATATTTCTTTGGGCGAATAATCCTCGATGGACCGCTGACCAGATTTCTGTGATCCTTTCATCTTCAATCATGAATTAGTTGGAGATATTCACACCAAAATTAATTCCACTTCAGCGATTACTAGAATCGTTTTACATATTCATTTGCTTTGTCAAATTATATACTCAATACTCAAAAGAGTTATTATTTAACCAATCCCCCATTTTACTTTACTGTACGTAGAAAAAAGAGTTCATTCAATAGCGCAATAAAAAGTAGGGCTTCCATTAAAAATTTGTTGTGACGTCATAACTTAAAAATTAAAGGGTTAGTTTTATTTAACTTATCGCTTATTTTATTTTACTGTACATAAAAGGGAGACTTAATTCAATTACGCAATCAAAAATAGAGCTTTCCGTTAAAGAAATATGGATGACGTCATAACTTTTAAAAATACAGCTCGAAATATAAAGGGTAGTTCTCAAAGTGGCACATCAAATACATATTTTGACGTGCCTGACTAATTAAAAAAAAACATTAATATCAATTTTATCAAATTTATACCTATATTACTCTTCTGACCCACTGTATATGATTTACCAAACTGGGAAATCTGCTACGATTATTATTAAAATCATATTACGTTATAAAATCAGAAACAACTATACTTAAAAAGTTTTTGGGTTAAGAAATTTTCGTCCTTATTTTTGTATGTTTATAAAGTTTGTTTGGACACACAGAAATTAGAACATCCTTCCCCAGAAAGCCTACAGGCAGGTTTTGTGTAGGGGAAGGTTACACATATAAACACGGACAAACACCCAGCCCTGAGGGAAGTGCCAAGTTCCCTCTGGTGAGAATCGCACTCATGCAGACAATGTGACCAGTATTTGGCCCAGTTGCCACCCTGTTACCAAATATCAAATCAGCACCACCGCGGCACCATGAAAATAAGACCATGCGGCACCCATCCAAGTCGCAACCGCTCAATCCGTTGCTTGACTTCGAACAGCGCAGGTCCGACAATGAACGGAGTACGCTGCCTCATCTTATGAAGATATACATTTTATAGCAATGAGCTTATTAATACATGTATGCTGTCTGCTATATATAATAAAAAACACAAGTAAAAATACAAATAATAAACTAGTGTAACTAGTAATAAAGATACTATTAGGATATAAATATTTTAGGATGTAAATACATAGCACTAGTGGGTATGTATTCACACGTAAATGCCTGGATACACAGTGCGAGTTAGCCCGGTCAGTTATTGCATTAAAGCTACTCGCACCGTATATCTGCCTCATATAAATTACTGTCATGTGCAATTCGGTCAGTAGCTCGCATCCGAGTTACTTCGACATTTTTTTATTCGCCCATCGCCTACCACCCACAATACAGCAACTCGCATGCGACTCGGACGTCAACTCGCACGATTTTGCCAAATGTCGCAAAGCGCAAGCTCATATGCTTGGTACATTTGCACACAACGAAATTCACCCTTACCTGCTTACCTGTTTCATAGCAGCTACTCTCATCGTATGACCGGTCGAGGCCAGTCGAGCTACTGTCATGCAAGTATACAGTGGCAACAGCTGTCTGCTGTCACATCAACAGCTCGTACCGTGTAACCAGGCCTTTACTAGCACGAGAAAGTAGAGCGTCATCCGAGGCAGCTCGCACGTCCCATATATTAAGACTAATGGATGTTCACACGTATTGTTTAAGTGCGAGTGGCTTGCTAGTAGAATACTTGGCCGAGTTGACTAGCATGTATAAATGAACCTTTCATGCATGATTGTATTCAACTGTATAATATGTTCAATTCACGATATAAACAAACTAGGTATCACAAAACACTTAGTTAGTTAAAACACATAGTTAGGTATGCAGTTACTGTTTAACATTGAGAATGTGTGCCTCTGCTTCGCGAAAGAACTAAATCACTTTGCGATCGTAATTACATACATAATTTGTACATAAAGTTTGTGAAAAAGATTTATTGTGTTGGGACAAGAGAGACTGCAAAAGACATATAAATATTACGGAACATATTAATATAAAAAAGGGCCTGCCACGGAAAACGGAGTTCATTTTTGATCTACTTCTCATGTTAATCACCTGCCATTTACTACTTACATTACGTGACACAGCAGCATTTAAGGACTTTACTGACTAGGGCCACAGTGCGCAGCTATGTACCATTTGCAAGTGAAAAAGTGGAAAGTCAAATTAAATCAGCGTGAATTGAACTCCGCGTCACGTGCTACACCTTCCCATACGCAAGCCACATGTAAGCGGCACCGATTATACAGCTCTAGTCATGAATGGTCTTAGCTATTTAGTGTCAGAATATGAGCGGATACGTCAGTATTTTCAACATGATATGAGAAACATCGATATTAATTTTGTTACACGTCGCATTAGACCGCGTCTCACGAGGGGGTCCATTATCGCTAAAGAATCAATTGAATCGGTCGCGACCGCGTCCGAGTGCTTGTAGAGACCCCAAGACCTGGGACGTGTTCGGAGTCCGGGATGAGCGCGAACTCACTCACGCCCGGCAATCTTTTATACATCTCGATAAACGCCACCCGGGGGAGCGGTCGTACAGCCCCCCGTCACCCCATAAAACGCGGAATTACACCCGGTAGTTTAAATTTAAGGCGGCGTACTCGATCTTTTTTAAGCGTTTTCCCCGGCTAATTTCCACTTAGGAGCAGATACTCCGCCTTTATATTACTTTTTTAATGCGCGATTTAAGGGGCATTTATTAATTCCCCCAGTTGTCGTTAATTCGAGTTATGTTGAACATTGCGGTTAATTGTGCTTTTACTTTATTGAAATTACCTCCGCGGAATACTGAACAGTACTGTATAACTGTTGAGGGGAATCTTCAACGTCGTTTCCCATCGTTTAGTCGAAATACAAAATCGGGGACATGGTGAAAAATGTAAAAAGAAATCCTACAATCAATATATAATAAAAGCTCTTTGAGAAAATAAACTTGAACAAACGACCTATAAAATACTGGAAAATGATATTACATTTCTTCATTATATGTTAATACATTATCTATAAACGCAAGTTTTCAGATGGTAAGGACATTTTTACAATATGTCGTAAGGAGGCTTATACTCCAACCATCTGTAGGTCCTTAAGGATTAAAGATTAAACAAATTAAGCCACATCAGCTATTCCCCCGGCTATATGTCGTCGACGGGCGCTGAATTACGTGACGAAATTTGCCGTATTTTATTCTAACATAGAAATAAAATTATGTGATTTGGATTGCTCGAAAACCACAAGGAAGATGAAAAACCGTCCTCTACATTAGGATACCGCTAACTGTAGACCGGTTTCGACCTTATCTTGGATCTCATCAGTCAGCTTGATCATATGCTTCTTTCTTAGGCTATGTTTAAATTGGGTGTATCCCTTCGATTTCTGTTTTAGAAATGGTACTAAAATATGCTCAATTGATATTTACATTAGGTATACCTACTTCATGTGCGTAGCCATATGATCGATCATTTTCCGAAATTTGAAGGAATCTGATCATGTAAACCTGTTTCATTCGATTGTGATTTACTTTATGTTCTAAAGAGAAAAAATGTATCAATATTTCCATCCCACTGTATGAACACAATCGAGTCAAGCACATTTGAATATTAAGAATAGTTTCCTTAACGGTAGGTTAGACAATTCCAGGCACCTTTTTATTGTGCATTTTGGGGATAGAGATGGGGGAGCCCTCGAGACCGTCGTGGAAACACCCGAAACGGAGAGGACTGGAGGGATGATCGTTCGGTGAACGGCCAGATACGATTTCCAAGCCATTGTGCATGTTCTTTATTGGTGCGGTCTTTTCCACTCGAGTTTATATTGTTAGATTCGAATTATTGCCACGGTTTACTATATATTTCGGACTTTAGTCGAATCCGAATGAAAAACAAGGTAATGTCGAAGTCTGGACCGTGGTTTATTGTTTGCCCAGTCTAGAGCGGCCCGTTTTATTGTGCGAAATAGAGGACGAAGAAGACGAAGCGGAATATGTAGAATAATGGAACACATTTAGAATAAAATGTATTAACTAGTACGCTAACAAAAAAATAAATAAATAGTTTTACGCGTATTTACTTTATACATGTGCTTTTACATACCATTACGGATTTCTTTATTTTGTGAATGTTTCTAAGTTATTCACCCGGACTACCAAAATCCACTAAAATAGGTATGATATTCTATTGAAACTCAATTTTCAGGAAGTTCGTGTTTACAAAAACCTTACAAAATTAAATAAAAAAATGTTAGTTCCAATATATGACGCAATGCAATGGCATCTTAGGTTACCTATTCTGTACCCATGGAAAATTGTTATTGGAGCCATAACGACCTCTTAGCTTACCTGATTTGAACCCACTCGACATTTGTCCCAGATGGAATTTGAATGACAGACAGCTGTTTCGGATTGTCCCGGATTCTATCCGGGACAAATGTCGAATCCTACCCGTGGCGGGGTCTCTTTTAAAAAAACTCCGATCGTGCAGAAACACGAGAAAGGGGTCGATGATCGCTGTTAGGTATAACTCAATGCCTGGTGGGGCGTCAGATCGAAGAGTAGTTGTTTCCTACAGCTATTATGTACTAGCCTTGCTATTCGGGAACCACTTGATAACCGCTTTGCGGTTTGGTGGTACCTTTCTCGATTCCCGACTTGTAAGTTACAGACATAGATCTTATCGATTTAGATGAAAACCTCACGGATTTATTTCGGCATTTGTCCTAGATCGGCGTACCGTATACGACACTGATGAGAACTTAATAAGTTCGAAACAGCTGTCTGTCGTTCGGATTCCATCAGGACAAATGTCGAATCCTACCCGTGGTTGGGTCTCTTTTCAAAAAAACTGTATATTGAAACAATAAGTTGGCAACGATTAATTTTTCAATTTAGAGGAAAATATTATAGGAATAATTCATTTTACCTCCTTGTGAAGAATAGATAAGAGGGGTTGAGGGAAGAAAATATAAGGAAAATACTATAGAAATATAGTTTTACCAGTAAATAAGTTTTCGCTTCCCCAACAGTCATATTTAAGAGGCTGTAACTCTTTAAGTAAATTTTAGCATTAAATAAGAAGTTTTATATGAACAACTTACTTAAAATTCACCATATTGTTGTTTAATTTCCAACAATTAACTCCTCAATACACTAGAAGAAAGTCCGGAAAGATTGCCCCCGTTGTAGGTCCCTGAGGAATTCCTCATGTTAATACATTTTATAAAATTTATATACACGAAATATGAAATTTATAGTGTAAATATATTTAAATGAATAATTTTTGGATTCTAAGGGTGACATATTCATGTAGAAAACACTCCTTAAACTTAAGGGTAGGCTTAAACGCTTTATGAAGATTTCATGGCACACGCGACTGCCATACAGCGTTATCACTAATCGTTTTTCAAGTTGCCCTTGTGCTGCTCACTCTATGCGGATATACTCCCAGATAATAGAAGATTCCTGTGAGTGGGGTGAGCCCTCAAAGAGGACTTCTACTCCGATAAAATATTCCATCAGGATCTGGCCAGGATATTACAAATAATTTAGATCCGGAGATAAACACGGATTTAATTTAATGCGTCCTCCGTCTCGCTCTGAGATGTATGAAATATGACGAAAATTGTCATCGCTATATTGTCGAAAGGCCTCGTTTGCGTTCTCCGACGCGCAATTGTAGGTTTTATGAAATAAGGAGGATTCTCATAATACGAGGAATTTAATTTCGAGTCTGCATTGTTTCTCAGGTGTCGTTGCGTTTTTTTTTTTTTTAATAAAACCAATTTATTTTTACGTGGCCTTTATTATAATACTCCTCGCTGGAAATCAGCTGGCGATAGACGTAGAAGATACGCCGATTGACTCTTTTGTCGTCAATAAGTACATCTTGCACGTAATTCGCAACTTTTAACAAAAATCTTGAATAGGCGTATTTTAATTATAATGGGTGATCCAAATTGAACTTTGGGATTTGAATTACGCGCCATTTGCGTTGTTTGAATGTTGGGCGTTTGCATTTTTACAGTTGGTATCGAAACACATGACAAATTCATGATTGCGCTGTACACTGTGTACCAACGCGTGAATATTATACAAATTTATTATGGAAACAGGCGATTAGTTACGATTACATTAAGAAAACTTCGACCACCTTTTGGACGCAATAATGTATCAAGTGAGCGTGCAATTCGTTATCTAGTGCAAAAGTTTGAAACAAGTGGTATGCTTATTGACAAACCAAGGGTCCGGTATCAACGCAGAGGTCGGTCAGATGAAACTATTGCTCGCGTAAGTGATAGTGTGCGTGAAGAACCAACCACATCAGTTCGTCGCCGTTCGCAGCAATTGACTCTTTCAGACGGCACTACGCAACGAATTTTAACAAAATATCTGCGCTTAAACGCGTATAATTTCAATTGACACAAGAACTTAAAGAAACGGACCACCAGAAATGCCGTAAATTTGTGAATGGGGTTTTAGGGAACACAAAAACTGATGCTGATTTTTGTAAAAAAAATCATATTGTCCGATGAAGCCCATTTTCAATTAAATGGCTTTATGAATCGCCAAAATTATGCATTTGGGGTAGTGAAAATCCCCATATTATTCAAGAGAAACCAATGCATCCACAAAAATGTACTACCTGGTGTGCACTATGGGCTGGAGGAATCATTGGCCCATACTTTTTTGAGGACGAAGGTGACAACACCGTTACTGTCAATGGTGTACGCTATCGGGAGATGGTAAACGGCTATTTTTTCAATAAAACCCACAATTTGAACTTAAATGACATGTGGTTTCAACAGGATGGAGCCACATGTCACAGCAGTCACTTTACTTCAAACCAAATATCCTGGTCGTGTTATTTCTCAGAGGGGTGACATCGACTGGCCACTGAGGTCTTGCAATCTAAGCCCATTAGACTTTTTTCTGTGGGGCTATTTGAAGGAAAGGGTTTATGTCAACAAACCTGCTATGATTCCAGAGCTAAACGAGAACATCAGACGTGCAATTGCTGAAATAGAGCCGCATTTATGCGAAACCGTTATGAAAATCTTCGCTAAAAGAATGGTATCATGTCAGCGGAGCCCCGGAGGTCATTTGGCTGACATTATATTTCATATCTAACTTCTAAGTTAGTGTTCTAAAGTGTACTTTATACTGATAGCAATAAAGTTCGGATTTCTCCAATATTTTGATTTTTATTCAGAAAGCAAATCCTAAAGTTCAATTTGGATCAGCTGTTAAAATGACAATACTTAAGTAGAATTATTTCTATCTTTTTCAGCCACCTCTCACAGAGTATCAGTCACCTATCTAAATTTTAGAGGCCTCAAGATAAGATATTAATGTGGTCACGAACCAAGTTGCGATCATCAAATGTGTATTTCGCTTTGTGGGCATTTCTCTTAGGGTGTTTGCCATGACCATCACGGTACACAAAATTACCTTTCTTTTTTCTTGTAAGGTCTACAACTTACGGCCAGTCATCGCGATAATTTTAATAGAACACACTTGTACATTTTTGCCATTACCATCTGGTACAATTACCAACAATGCAAGCAAGCGATACTTGACGCCTGCTTTCTTCACTATTGCTGTATTTTTCATTCCTCCAACGACCTATGTATGCATCTGTATTCTCACTAATAAGTAGGACCCCTTGCTCATTCTCTTCCAACTGATAGTACTCCATTAAAAGTTGTTATTTTTGTTGTAGAGACAGTCTTACAGAAATATTTTCACTTAAAACTTATTTACTTTTTTGGTGGCTCCTTTCCTGCAACGGTTTTCCCTGATGAGGATTTGAGGACGGCTTTCCAGCTCCGAGCATCCGACATGTTTTTCTCTCCTTTACGACACTTATTTTGGTCAGGAGGCATTCTTCTTATTAATTTCCCAATTTTTTTGGGGGATAGCAACGCGCCCCGGGTACCAGCTAGTGTTATTAACTATTAACTATACTGAAGGTGGTAATCAAGGATTTGTTGTCCACCTTTTGACGAAACGAACCAATTTTCAGTTGTCCAAACAGTTTTTAATCATTCAAGACGTGTCTGCGCATTTTATATAGACACTTAAAATTTCACGGGCCGCCGACGTTTTTGCCGAAAGGGATACGTTATCGGTGGGATTTGAAACTTTTTTGTTCCACTTTCCGGTCGTTCTCATTTCAAGCTGTTTCACACTCAATTGATCCCGGGCTTCAGGAAGGGCAGGACGTGCTTTATGACCGCGGCCCGTCGTGATTCGGGTGCTCCGAAAATAAGATACAAATAGGCGGTATAAATATATTATACGCAGTTTTTCGGTTTGAAATATTGCCGGCCTTTGTATTTAAAATGGTGGCAAATTAATACCCGTCACCGGATCGGGGTGAATCACTGGAGTTGTCGGGGTGTCATTTATCAAGGGACATACTTTTCCGGGAGCCGATTGTATGATATTTATGCATATACCCACGCCTTTAACGACGTTCCGTATAGAATCAATATCGTTTTGTGAATTAAGACGACTGTCATAAAATTCAGAGATAAATTTTGTTAAGAATCTACCGTAATTATGAAGTCGAACAATAGATAAATAACAGTGGGGAAACGAAAAACGTTTTTATGTTGCCACAAATTTAAGATCGGTTTCTGAGTGCTCGAAGACACTAATTGCATATTCTACACTCACAGACAGAAATATTGCATATTTTATTTTAAATCATTATTTTTATTTCATTACTGGAGTATTTTACGTATGTTATAATCAAATAAATTACGTATTGAAGCTTTACAACAGATTTGTGTAGAGGAACTAATAAAATAGCCTGAATTTGGTTGTCACATTTAATTAGAAAGGGTAAACAATAACGACAATATAACAATACTTTAAGGCAACATAATAAAAATTTAGTACTTAGTGTTTCCTCTTCTAGCTTTACCGATAGCCTGCATCCTTCTGGGTATGCTCCCCAGAAGATCTTTGATGGTTTCTTGCGGAATTCGATTGCATTCCTCCTGTGCAGTAATGCTTAATTCTGAAATTGAGTTAGGACTTGGATTTCGTGCTCTTATATGTCGCCACAGAATAACCCATAGATATTCTATGGGATTAGCATCAGGGCTGGTTGGTAACCACTCTAGTGCTTCAATCTTGACATCCTCAAGGGACTGGATCACTGTTCTAGTGACATCAGCCCGGGCATTATCATGCATTAGCACAAAGTTATCGTAGCACGTTATCGTATTAGCACAATGAAACCGGCATAAGGCAAGACATGTTCTTCAATGATGTTGTGTATGTACCAGTCAGCATTCATTCTTAAATCTACCTCAACAAGCTCCGTGTGACTCTCCCAACTAATGCCTCCCCAAAGCATAATGGAACTACCACCAAAGCTAATGTTTTGTGTAAGGTTCTGCAAAACGTTCTCCAGATCTTCTGTATACTCGACCACGTCCATCTGGCTTCCATAATTGTATTCTTGTTTCGTCTGTGACATATAGACTCTGTTATAGAATCTGATACATGATTTTGTTACTGCTCACATTCACTATTACATTCACATTCAATATATATTATCGATATTCACTCTGCAAGGGTCTCAACTCGACTGCATAAAGATCAGGCTATTTAGTGCGCACCTAATGGGCGGTTCGACATCGCGATCGCCCATGGGCGGCTGATTAACATGATATCCATGTTAATCAACTTGAAAATATTAAGAAATCATGACCATTTCATCTCCAAAATATCTCCAGCAGATAATTTAGAATTCCAGAATGTAAAACCATGTTATTAAATTAAGTGTATCAAAAACAGTTAAATTTAAATACAGGGAAATCTGTTCCCTGTGTCTTACTGATAATTAGGGCCTTATTTATAACTTAGTGCTCCTTATAACAATTACTATTTGGTGTTAGCAAGAATAAAAGTGCATTTTTCCTCGACCGGGATTCGAACCCGGCTCTCCCAATTTCCGGTTAGTTGCTCTGACCGCTGAGCTGTCGAGGCACACTCATTATCCTTGCTAATGCGCCAGTTTAATGCGTCACTACAGTACTCCCTCCCTAGAGACATGGTTTGTATCGATACAATTTAACGGAATGTGACCGCGTTCGCCATTCTTACGAACCGTTGTTCGGTAACTCCCGGGACTATAGGGCGATGGATAGGACGGGAATCGAATCCGCGAATTTGAGATGTAAGAGAGGTTGCATATACTAGAATGAATCACATCACGTCGGAGTCACCACTTTGGTGTTAGCAAGGATAAAAGTGCATTTTGCCTCGACCGGGAATCGAACCCGGCTCTCCCAATTTCCGGTTAGTTGCTCTGACCGCTGAGCTATCGAGGCACACTCATTATCCTTGCTAATGCGCCAGTTTAATGCGTCACTACAACTAAAAACCAAGAATTTGAGAATGAAGCCGCATATGATGTTATGAGTCAATTTTTTCCCAACTCGTAATACTTCTCAGGGACGTTTTCCCTCATTCAGCCTGTATACGAACCCTAATTAATTCCGTTGATATTTATTTAACTTGCTCTCTGTTTACTTAAGCAATTATACACGATTTCAAGTTAGTTATTTATTTACAATGTCTAATGTATTGTATCTTAAATCATCGGGAGTGTAATACAACGGAGAATTTAACAGCAAGTCTTACTCCGACCGCATGTAATGTGAGCGGTTTCTCACAGAAGAAATTTTAACTGCTCTAAGATATCTGAGCATGTAGGTAATTACAAACGGAATCGTATGCGGCTTAATTAAACACTACGTAAATAAGCAGACATCAATTCTGCGCAACAATGTTGTTGCTGTTGGTAGAAACGGCGAGGAGCGTTTGGATACTGGATGCTTGGAAAATGAACTATCAAAATATATTCATATAATGTTGTTTTATGTAAATTTGAGGAAACAGGTATACATCAGCTAATGTATTAGATAATAGTCAAAAGGACAAAGAACAATGGTCTTACTATGCCCCTGTTGTCTATGACAGCTTCAATAATTGACCATTGACTTAATAAATGCGTTGCAGTCATAAGATGCCCGTAAATATTATATAAGTATTCTTCCTCTACTTATTTTTGGTCTCCATCGTTACGTCATACAACTCTTTAAAACGCTATTACTGAAACAAAAGCAACACCCTCGAGCAAGATAGGATACTATTCTCAAGCAAAAATTCAGTTTCTAGGCTCCAAAGCAAAGTTGTTTACTAGTTATAATACACTTGTGGAAACAGCTACATTGGACAGACAGAAAGGAGTATGGGCTGTAGAATCAAGGAATATTCACACGAGATTTGGGTACATGGACAAATCAGCAGTTGCATGACATGTCCTGAAGAAATACAACTCCAGGATAGATTACGATAACGTCAAAGTACTGGTCAAAATACTACTGGAGAATTATCAGGAAATCCATCAAAATTGAAAAACAGTTAACTTCAATAGAGAGGACGGATACAAACTGAGCAACACTTGGACTTTTATCGCGGATACAGGAGCAATCCAGCATAATCAATGAACGGAACAGTCGCTCAGGAACAGTCAGTGAGCATGGTGAGCACTCTATGAGTAGTACAATAACTCGATTATAACTGTTGATCAATCAAGTGAAGCACAGCCTAGTTATATAAGGAGCATAGTATTTGTTAACAGATATATGGTTTTTGGAAACCTTCTGAAGAAGCTTCATGATAGAATGATCAGCGAAATCTTAAGTTCACCAACAGCGGCAAGACACGCAAGAACCCAGTACATTGAAAGACGGCCACGAAAACCTATATCCTATAATTGAAACAAAAACAATTTGCAACAGAATAGTCTCATCTAATTTGTTACCCATGGAACCCATTAGGCACAAGAATTACAGCTTGTCAATAATGGGAACAAGTCTCAAATCTGCGACATCGGACCGCCCACGAGGTGTGCAATAATAGCTTGGTCTTTACTTAGCCGTGAGTGTATGGAATATACAGAGTATATTCTATATTTGAGGATGAGGCAGTGTACTCCGTCCATTATCGGACCTGCGCTATTCGCAGTCAAGCAACAAATAGCTAGGTTAGTACTTGTATGGGTGATACATGGTCTCATTCTCATGGTGCCGCGGTGGTGCTGACTTGGTATTTGGTAACAGGGTAGCAACTGGGCCAAATACTGGGCACATTGTCTGCTGCGTGAGTTCGATTCTCACCAGAGGGAACTTGGCATTTCCCACAGGGCTGGGTGTTTCTCCGAGTTTATATGTGTAACCCTCCCCTACTCAAGTCTGCCTGTAGGCTTTCTGGGGAAGGAAATGTAGTTTCCGTGTGTCCAAACAGAGGTCGATCCGGCCGCGTGTGCATCCTCTTCCCTCCGATTGCTACTCTCTCTTCCTTCTACAAATACCTAGAGAACCTTACACTTTTTCCTATCCTTGGCAAGCTGTACATATCATAATTTCATAGTTGTTATTTATTAGAATAGCTTACACTATACCTGATGGTTAGAACTAAATTAATTAGATGGACTTTACATAATATATAAACATTCAAACATTCAAGTGCGCTGTAAAGTTATTCATATCGCCTGTTGATGTTCTTATAGCAACTTTACCTACTGAAGGTGAAGTTGTTTTGGCATTTAGTGAGCAAGTGGCCAAAATTAATATAAAATACTTGCATATATTTGCATTCACATACAATTTCCTAATTTTTTCTTTTTTTATTTTGTTCTAGGTACGTATCCAGTCGTTTAATGACTCAATAGAAAGATTGTGATCTACTATGATACTAGTATTGGTCAAGTAAGTGATGAAATATTAGATAGTTGCTTACTTTTGTAGTTCCACTTGTGCGTGAATATGTAAATTAATTTTATAAGGAATAATCATAAATATTAGTTACTTTAGAAAATATTACTCATTTTTGCTTAAAAGAACATAAAGCAGCAGATATTATATATTTCTAAACCGCATACAATTTGACTAAAGCAAATAATTAATTAATTCTGATGACGTGTTAGAAAATCGATATATTGGTCTTGGACTTGATATTTAATGGAATCTGTGTTTTTATTTTCATTGCTATAACATCGTATTGAAACACAACCCGAAAAATTGTTCTTTACCAACATTGCCTTACTCAAGAATGCAATCGTAGAAACCAGAAAACCAGAAACCAGAAAATCATTTCGTAGGATTTTATATTACATATCTTCATTACATATTTTCACAAGGAAGAGATTTTTGAAAACGTATGTATGGAGCACGGGACTGTACGGTTGAGAAACCTGGACGGTAGGGGAAGCAAGTAGGAAGAAATTAGAAGCTTTTGATATGTGGTGTTACCGAAGAATGTTGAAAATACCGTGGACTGATAGGGTTAGAAACGAAGAAGTATTAGAGAAAGTCGGCGAGAAAAGAAGTATGTGGAAAAACATAAAGAAGAGAAAAGATAGAATGGTAGGCCACTTGCTGAGACATGGGGGAATAGTCCGCGATATTTTGGAGGCAAAAATAGGAGTGAAGAAAGGCAGATGTAGGCCTAGATTAGACTACTGCTCGCAAATAGTAAGGGATGTAGGTTGTAGCACAATTAGCGAAATGCGTAGGTTAGCACAAGATAGAAGAAAGTGGAGGTTAGCGTCCAACCAGTCTTAGGACTAATGACCTCATGATGATGATGATCTTCATTTATTTTCAATTAAGTAAAATACGTAACAATATTTAAGAAAAAATAGTAGTACATATATTTATGTCATTAACTCAATATTCCATTTAAATAAATAAATATGACTAAGTAGCTTCGTTAATATTACGACGACTCCTTAATGTAACATAGGGCCTAAATATATATAATCTCTAGCAACTACATCCCAGACCTTTAATGCCACGATAAACTTTCAGGATCACTTGTATCTTCATGATGACGTCATCAATAATTTAATTCATTTATAAAAATATTATATAAGTATTAAAACTTTTCAATTTGTATTAATAAGAAATTATTGTAAAATGAATTATTGTAAAATAAATTATTGTAAAATAGAATTATTTTAGGATTTCTTTAAAAAAATTGTTTTTTAAAACTTTCTTTAGATATTTTTACGTCATCACACATTTACGTCATAACATTACGTCATCATATTTATGTCATACTACGTATCATCATCTAAATTCGCTGGCATTTATTGCAACACACCTCGTATACCATTATTCTGCAACTTTAACCTATACCAAGAAAAAAAAAAACTCGCTATAAAGTGGCAGAGCATTTAGACGTATTAAGGTCCAGACCCCTTTTTAATTCCCAAAATCTGCGAAAAGTTACATAAATCTTTGGCTCTAATCTTTGTTTGGATGTTTTCCCTGTGAGTATTCCTAAAAATAGGTACCATTTATATACTGCTCCCAACATTTTACGACCGTAGTTGCCGCCTTTCGGCGGTTTCGGTCTGATATGTTGCCTGGGCAGCGGATATCTTAATAAATGCGATGTAAAAATCCCTGAAAATATTATTCAACCGATAGCGCTAAACCCCTAAAGTTATTAGCCGAATGTATGCGGGTGAAAAATATAAAATAAATTCACTCCAGAGTATAAATAATATGTAAATATACATATACAATGTTAATGTTGATTATTGCGTTTAAATAAACTATGAAAATTCAAACATTAGCTTACACTATGATACACCCATTTTAGAAAATTGTTCGCTGAAAACGGATAAACATCTTCAAGATTAAATCTTCATTATTTTGAAGAAAGAATAGCAACAGAATCTTAAATATTACCAGTTATCAATTCATATCAGTATATTATCAATTTAAAGATTTCAGAATATTCCATTTTTCGTTTTTACTTTCCTCCTCTCTTTCCATCACTCACAGAGGGATGGTAAACTTTATGTATCACTTGTTCTCGTGTGGTTTTATTAATTAATTCTCAATTATCTCCCACGTTTTCATAAATAATCCAACTTTATTTTGAACAAATAATACTCACTCTAGAATTCATGCTTTCGTAAAGCAAATAATTATTATGTTTTATGGGTTTAGACCTCATCAGCCACTGATCGCATGGGTAGTTCCGTTGGCGATCCCCTCTTATCCGGTTCATTATTCAAAAATGCTATCTCATAAGAGGAGCAATTTAGGCACGTCCCTCGCCTTAAGCCTCGCCTCCTCTAGGATAACAGGGGTTCCTAATATAAGATACCTCTTCTCCTCCAATGCAGGGCAGGTGTAAAGAAGATGATTCGAAATTTCCTCGTCTTCTTTACAGTATCTGCAGGCCAGGCTGTCAGTCAGCCTCAGCTTGTGTTTATATGCATTCAGGCTACTGTGGTGGCCCGTTATGATTCCCACCAGGGTTCTGGCTTTGGGCCTGTTTAATTTAATGAATTCTTGGGCCCATTTCTCAATCTCTGAATATTCGATGAAGAGTTTGGTTATTCGACAACCCGTTACTCCTCTCAATCTTTTATTGTGCTGGTCTCTTGTCCATCCATTGATGCGGTCTCTGATCAGATTCCGACTTATTCCCACTACAGGTTCTGGTCCATAGAGGTTTTCCCTGGTCCCTAGTCTGGCAAAGTCATCTGCAATTAGATTTTCCTTAATGCCATTATGCCCAGGTATCCATAAGAGTTCCACCGGTCCCTTAACTGCCAAGTGGTTCAATGCTTCATAGCAATTATAGACCAGCTTCGACTTTGTCGTTGCTGAATTCAGGGCTGCCAACGCCGCCCTGCCATCCGAGCAGATACATACTTTCTCCTGGGTCCGATTTTGGTCGGCCTCCAGAACACCGCATGTAATTGCAACTAACTCAGCCTGGAGTGCGGTAGTGTATTTGCCCAGGGGGAGGTTTTGCATATCCCATCGCATCGCCTATACACCCCTGCACCCCCTCTATTCCCACTCTTGGCTCCATCCATGTACCAGATGTCTCCATTGAGCGGTAATCCAGCTCGACCCTCCTTCCAGTCGGTCTTACTGGTGAGGGTGATCTTATATTTCTTGTTAAACAGGAAGTGGACACCCATACTGTCAGAGGATATCCAAAGAAGTCCCTCCTCAGCAAAGCAATTAGTAAATTCATTAAAAATTCAAGAAATAACTTTTGGGAAAAACTTTTAAACCCGTCAAATTTTAAATTCATTTTCGTATTTTTTAAAATAAGGCTAATACGTACAGGGTGAGTCGTGTATAAGATAAGATGTCATTGATATGTTTTCAATGGCAATTCGCCATTTTTATTACGGAATATGAAAGGGTACATTTTTTTACATGCGATACGGTAATTCCTACATTTGCGTAAGTATAGGTTAGATAAAGAAATGAAGAAAAATGATTTTGAATTTAAAAATACTAAATTTAATGCCAATGATTATATAAGAAATCAACTAAAGTAAATGCTCCTCCTATACGAATCATCTTATATATATTACTTAGTTTTAAAAAATGCGCAACTAAAAATAAAATATGATGGTTCTGAGAGTTTTCCCTAAAGCTATTCCTTGAATCATTAACAAATTTATTCATTATTTTATGAACACCCTGTACAGTTTAAAGAGCTGCACATATCCATTTAATATTTATTGACATCGCCACTTACCATTGTGTTTTATGCAGTTTTCCACAAAGATCAAGCGAATATATTCATTGGGTTTATTACACACAGTCTGCATTATATTATTTATATGAAATAAGCAATAAAAATCATCGATTTACTATGACTTTCATAAATATTTAATTAAAAATTTAATTAAGAAAATCAATTTGTTAGCGATTGTTTTCATGCTTAAATTGAATGAACAACGTCTGCTTTGTTTTCGAACTCTGTGAAGAGAATGAAGGGTGATAATTAGGACTCAGGCGAAAAGAAGTAGAATTTAAAACATTTATATGCACAAGGCGTATCGTTTATTGAATATAAATACACTTTTCTATATGATCTACTCTGCATGATACGAGTATCATGAATTTTTCAAAAATATATATGGTAATGTATGTAATACATATACAGACCTGGCAATTACAAATCTTGGACGGACTACTTATGTGTGGTAGAAAAGAAGAGAAATGAAAAATTTCATGTTCTAGAAAGAAACAGCTTTTATCTACATTATTGCCGCTAACGTATTTGGCTATCGGTGAGTTAATATACTACAGGGCAGCTAATTTTGAAATTGAGTAGCGGGAATGCATATCGTAACCACGGGAGTGTATTATCAGATAATGGGAGTGGTAATAATTTAAGATGTGCAGGTTTGTATTTGTTTGATTATTTGCGCCTTTGTGTTGGCGAGGTAAACTACTTTCCAACTGCGTTCAAAAACTTTTTTGAAATGGTATTTTATATAATCGGGGAGATATTTAGAGTGCAAATTTTTAAGTGGTACTACGAATATAATACCGTAAGTTGTGCAATTTATATTTGCATTCGAAGATGGCCCAATTATGACCATTGTTTATAAGTTTGAATAAGTCCTCGGTATATATGACGTCTTGCAATTAGTTTAATAATCTTCATATTGGAAGATAGTAGAGTTCCGTTAAAGGAGGAACACAAATAGCAAGAAATAAATGTTCGTAACTTCACGGAAATAAATGCATCCTATTCCAGTAGGCAATTATTTATTGAAGTCAGTGTACCTGATAACACGTTAAGTATGGTATAGCCATCACCCGCCCTAGCGGTAGGCCCCACTTGATGCCTATGTACCTCATCCGTCCTTAACGTGTTTTAAATTGTTTGGAGGATTTTTATGTTTTAGTACGGAGGAGAAACGAATTTCATTGCTATAAGGTTACCATTACTCAATTTTTTCCTAAAAATTATATAAGACTGATGGAGTTTTGTGAAAGTATGATGGAGAAGGCCAATTAAAATAATAATTTTATAAGAAATATCTCATTCGTAGAATGAGATATGAAGGTCACTTTCATTGCATGCTAACGACAATCCATCCACAACTGGACACTGGTAAAGAGAAAATAAGCATTTAAGTTTGCCGTTATGGACCCAGTACCCTCAAATGTTAACATATGAGCTGGAATTCTACAGGACGACGTTACTGGCTCTATTCTCATTTATGGCAGCCTTACAATAGAAAAATATTTTAATTTTTCAGAAAATAATGTAATTCCGGTTGTATGAACTTAGATATTGACCTCGATACCAGCAACATGGTTCTGTTACACCATAATATGAGAAGGGTACAATTTTTTCCGCATTATAAGTGGAAGAGGCACAATTAAATGACTTCCAAAATTCCCCGACTTGACCCCAAATGATTTATTTTTATGAAGATATACGAAAACGAAAATTTACGAGCACAAGCGTCAAAGAGCTCGTAATCTCGATGAGTTGGTGCTAAAATTGTAGCTGTCCTAGAAAGTGTAACGACAAAGATGTTAGCACACATAAAATAATTCTTTGATGGTTTAGGTATTGTCTAGTGCAACAATGAAACATCTTTCAGAACCTCTTATAAAATAAACTTTTAAATGAGTTTGCATATTTTTTATAGTTCGTTAATGTTTTTAAATTATTGTTTATTTACATCTGTGGGCACACGTGGCTCCACATACGCCTATTGACAGCCGTGATGGTTTTTTGTATATATTAGTTTTAAGTTAAGGTAAATATTAGAAAATAGAAACCCTTGTTTAGCTAGTCATCGGAACGAGGGCGCATATGATTCTTAGGGGTAAAAATGCGACCATCCCAGCCCTGGCTAAACGCCCTGGCCCGTCGGCTTTTGAGATGAGTTTTTAAAACAGTCTTTTCCCGCATCTCGCCCCGAAACTTTGTCTCTTTCGGTACTAGCTTCCTCGCTATTTATTTTATTCCAAATAAACGTACCTGTAGCAATAACATACCACTAGTATCATTTCACTACACACACACCCCGAAGACCGCCATACATCTTTTTCTTATTAGAAGATTTAATTTCATTTATCTATGTTATTTGGCATAGTTATCCATAGAATTTTTTCATCATTTATAAAGTGAATACTAGTCTAATTTCACGCTAAAAGCTAAAAACACTGATATAAAACGTAGTTGTTCTTAGTTATATGAGTGCATGTCACATAACTTCGAAAGTTATCAAATAGCTTCATTACCTTTTTGTTGTTACTAGTGGCGGCGTTAGCATTATTTTGCGGTTGGACGAAAATAGACAGGAAATATCTAGGGTGGGCGAGGGCATTTAATATATTATTTTATGTGCGAATGTGATATAGTGGTGTTATAAGAGGTTGGGCGACTGGTTGGGCGATAAGGATTTTGCCTAGGCGCTCGCCCACCCATACCCACTTCTGTCGCCCCCACTGGTTGTTACTTTACTAACAATTTTAGAAATTTTTGTTTAGCAAGTCAGTAAATTTTGTGTAAGGTTTGGAATATTTTTGCCTATTATCCAGAGCAACCCCCTTTTGTCAAGTCGACGCGGAGTGGAGCAATATTTTCGCGAAAATCTCTATGGAGAAACTTAGGGAAAACTCAAACAATTCCAACATCATCAAACACTTCCACAGCAGATTTTATTAAGAGTAAATAACGCCATTGTAGGAGAACATCATTTATTAAATTGCCACCCCTTAGTTAATGCTGAACATAATGTGAAAATAACGCTATAGTAAAATTTACATAAATTCTTCACGTTCCACATTCCATATTCATCTCCGCCCGGAACTAAGCTTTAATCTTCCCCCCACATAGTCATTAATATTGTAATTACAGCACAATGACGGTTTCCGTTTGCGACTCCGCCAATGTACTCGCGGCTTTGTTTATTTCCGCGCGGCAAATCGAATTAGCGCGCCACGGCTGTTTCTTATACCAATTTCTGGAGAATTGTGCGTAAAACTAGTTTACACGTGGTGCCTACGAACGTAATGGCGTACGCGAACTCCTGCCTATTCCAAGCGCGAGATATTTTCCTTCCAACGCCGCTTCGGCACTTTCGTGGCATTACGTTCGATGCATATCTTGTTAGAGGCGTGAAACACTTTATTTAGTTGCGATATCGCTTTAATTTAATTATTGACATGGACGTGATCGAACATCCTGGGAAATTCTATGTCAATTACTCTTTTTCACCAACTCTTACTACTCTTAGTACTACTTACTAAACGAGGTGGTCCAAAAGTAACCCATATATTTCTTGGAGATTTATTTGTGAAAATAACGTCTCGTAGATGATCGCCTTCTTCCGCTACACACAGTCTTCCTCTAATGACTACACTCTCCATCACTAACATCAAAGATTCTATCGATATTACCCCAATTTCAGTGTAAGTCTACAACTTTGAACTTTTTGAACCTACCAGAGAACCTTTGGATTTCAGAGAAATCCGAAGCCAAGAAGGCACCGCTGAATTCGTCCAACCTTACTGCGTCTATGCAAATATTTTCATACTTTTCGTTGTTTTGCCAAAAAAAAATCTATGAACGAGGTAAAACTATTTTGTCGAAAATGTTTCATTTCTACATGTACGTAAATCATGTTGAGAACAGTGTAAATCTACCTCCTCTACGATAGTAACGCCCGTTTTAGGGGGAAACTGTCGGTTTTCTAGAAAAGTCGAAAATTTCCTCGCCTTTACGATCCAGAAGTGTCCGTAGTTTACTTTTGTATCTTTTAGGTAGTCTCAGAGAAAGAAATGGTGCAATCTTGAAAGAGCCAGTTCAGGTCGAAATTTCGAGAAGTTATTATGTTAAGAAACAGTTCTTAAAAGGTCAATACTCTGCCTAATAGTGTGGTATGTGGCACTGTCCTGCTGAGACAATCAATTACCGGGGTTTTTAAAGCAGGAAATAAAAATTCTCTAAAATATCATTTGGTAACGCTCTGTATTGACCGTCACTGTGTTGCCTTCATTATCCTTTAAAAAATATGGTCCGATCACTCTAGTTGAAGTCATTCCACATCTAACAGTTACACGAATTGGATATAGCTCTTTCTCTTGAATCATTCGAGGAATGTCACTGGCCCAGCATCGATTATCTTGTTTTTTGACATGTCTGTTCAGTGTCCTCATGCCTATTCACTCAATAAAATTAGCATTTTCTACAGTTAATTGTTGGAGAGCTACGCTATACTGTAGACGCTGCTGTTATCGCGAGGCTTAATTTCATGACCTGGCTGTATTGCGTAAGGGAAAATGGGCAAACCAAGTTCGAATACCGGTCTAAGGTTAGTCTTAGTCAAGTTCATTTGATCGTCTTCTGGTAGAACATAAGGAATCGTCTACACTCTCCCTTATTCTCTCAATATTCCCCGGATATCTAACTGAACGTTAAAATTATGGTTTTCTGATTTAGAAAATAAAATTGGACAACTTTGTACATTCGGAAACTGAAACATCTATCATCTGTCAGTTGACTAGATAATTAACTGATAGGTGAATATGTGATTATGAATTTCCCAAATTTACAATTCTAAAACAAAAGGAAACAATTAAAAAATAAGAAAAAACATGTAAAGCAATTTCCCAAATACACACTTCTCCGGTTGATAGTGCCAGGAAAGATTAGGGGAAAGAGGTAGATGCTGTGTGTCGTGCCTCAATGATACAAGGTACTATACAAGGAAATACAAGAGGTTGTAAGTAACTGCCTATTTTAAGTGTAAAGTATCCTCTTCATCCACTATTTTAGCGCATGTTCCAAACAATAATAAACGATACATTGTTGGTAACGATATTTAGTAGATATAAACCAATAATTTAACACCCAAATGTATTAATTTTGAATAATAATATCACAAAAATCCAGAATAAATAAGTGTAGAAATCCTAAAAAGTATTATTAATTAAAATAATAAAAGAAATGTAACAAATTATGAAAGTGAAAATAATGACGTAATCAGGCGCAATGTATTTAACAGATCCGGGCGGCCCATACGAGGCCAGGAAAGGCACTAAAAAAATCGATACCATATCGAGAAGAGTGATTTGGAGCTAGGAAGCTATGAGGGAGTTCGAGTTAGTATAGGTAATACACACGAGAGGGCAAAGAAAAAAGTGACTACCGGATCTCACAGATCGGCTGCGCCCGATGGAGGGTTAATTGTTACACATCATAAAGAGAAATAAAAATTAAAGGTTATACAAATTGTGTCAGAACTTTTATCATCTAATAACCCGTCACGCTTTGCTGTGCCGTTTATTAAATTTAAAGAAATACAACTATTTTCGTTATTGTGTATATCAATGTTCTGATATGCCTCGTAATGTCGGAACATAGTTTTACTAACTCAGAAACCTTCTCAGGCATGCGTCCAACCATTCCCCAAAGTTTCATCCAAATCGGATGAACGATTTAGGAGGGCATAAGAGACATACAGACAAACATTCATTTTTATATACTCATTCATTTTTATATAGATAGATCTATACAGGGTTTCTCACGGTAGCCGTTCGTTAGAAGTTTTCGTGATTAGAAAAAACCTGATCGTGCAGAAACACGAGAAAGGGGTCGAGAATCGTTTTTAGGTATAATTCAATGCCTGGCAGGGCTTTAGCCTGAGGAGTAGTTGTTTCCTCTAGCGATTATGTAATAGCCTTGTTATTCGGGTACTACTTTGATAACTGCTTGGCGGTTTGGTAGTTCCTTCCTCGATTTCCAACTTATATGTTACTGATTAGAAAAAACTTAGAATTCTGAATTTTTGGACTCCAGGGTTATTTAAGATTCTCTTTCATTTTGAAATATTTTCAAGGTCATATCACTTCCGATTATCCCGGAGATCGCCAGTAACTTCCTTATTTTAAATAGAATACCCGGTATATTATTTCATATTTGGATTTCTGAGAAAATTTTATGATAAGTTCCATCAGATTTCCCTATACCTATTTTCAACTGTTTCTTAAATATCTTGATTCTTTTGAAAATTTTGAAAGAGGTAGCCTTATTTTCAACACTGTGCCTTTTACCCATTTTCGACTGGTGCTAATCGCTTCTGGGGTTCTGCTTCTGGACGGAAGCACAAGAATGGTACTTTAGAAATACAAATTGACAATTAATTTATCGCAAACAGATATATTGGATGATTGGATGCAGAATCTTATCCTACATCGATTCGCTATAACTTTCCCTATACCTATTTCCAACGGTTTTCTTGTTAATCCATATTTTATATTTTAATGTGATTTTTGGCAGAACCCGAAACATCGTTTGTTTTTTGAAACAAGATGAACATAACTGAAGTTGCAGAAATTCAATTTAATTAGAAAATGAAAACAAAATAGGAACATAACAAAATTTAGAACGTAATAACTAATGAAAAATATAAAGAAATTGGAACATAATGACAAGAAATAATAAATGAATGTAAAATTACAATAATTGTTCTATATAACCGCCATTTTGGTTCAAACACTGGATAACTCTGTCATATACTCCTCGCGAAACAGACCTCCGAACTTCGTCTGGACTAGATCGACTGAACTAGGTTCAATAATTCCTGTCTAGTTTGTATAGGCCTAGAGTACACTAGTTCTTTTATACGGCCCCAGAGGTAAAAATCCAAGAGCGTCAAATCGGGTGATCTAGGTAACCAGTTCCAGGGTCCCTCTGAGTATCTCCAGATATCCAGATAGCCCCATTTAAATTTTCATCGTACACTAAGGCTATGTCTTTCAAAACTTTCAAAAGAATCAAGACATCAAAGAAATAGTTGAAAATAGGTATAGAGAAATCTGATGGAACTCATCATGAAATTTTCTCAGGAATCCAAAAATTAAATAATATATTGGGTATTCTATTTAAAATAAGGAAGTTACTGGCGACTTACGGGATAACCGGAAGTCGTCATCATCATTAGGTCATCAGTCCTAAGACTGGTTGGACGCTAACCTCCAGCTTCTCCTATCTTGTGCTAACCTACGCATTTCGCTAATTGTGCTACAACCTACATCCTTTACTATTTGCGAGCAGTAGTCTAATCTACGCCTACCTCTGCCTTTCTTCACTCCTATTTCTGCCTCCAAAATATCGCGGACTATTCCCCCATGTCTCAGCAAGTGGCCTACCATTCTATCTCTTCTCTTCTTTAAGTTTTTCCACATACTTTTTTTCTCGCCGACTTTCTCCAATACTTCTTCGTTTCTAACCCTATCAGTCCATGGTATTTTCATCATTCTTCGGTAACACCACATCTCAAAAGCTTCTAATTTCTTCCTACTTGCTTCCCCTACCGTCCAGGTTTCGCAGCCGTATAGTGCCGTGCTCCATACATATGTTTTCAAAAATCTCTTCCTTGCTTCTAAGTTTATTACCCCCGAGCATAAAAGTGCTTTCTTTTTGTTAAAAGCTACTCGACCCTGCGCTATTCTTTGTTTTATGTCTTTATCGCTTCTTCCATCCCAATTTATTTTACTTCCTAAATAAGTGAAGTCTTTAACTTCCTCCAATCTTTCATTATTAATTTGTACTTTCGTTTTTGCTCTGATCTCGCGCCCTCTGCACACTAACACTTTAGTTTTGTTTTTATTCACCCTCATTCCGTATTCCTCTGTCAACACTGCCTCCATTTCGTTCAATGCTGATTCTAATTCCTCCTTACTAGATGCTAATACTGCTATATCATCCGCGAATCCCAGCATTTTTAGTTTCTGTCCCTGTACTTTAATCCCGAAATCCACTCTATCTTTTACCACATTAATCGCCTCTTCGATGTACAGATTAAAAATTAGTGGCGATAGCGTACATCCTTGTCTTACTCCTTTCCTAATACCTACTTCCCTTTTTTCCCCTTCTACTTCTATAACAGCAATTTGCTCTTTGTATAGATTGTGTACTACTCTCCTATCTCTATACTTCATTCCCGCGCTCTTTAGTATCTCGAACATTTTTTCCCATCTTACGTTATCAAAAGCTTTTTCTAAATCTACAAATCCTATGTAAGCGTTCTTTCCTTTTTCTATTGTTTTCTCTAACATTACTCTTAGCGCCAGAATAGCTTCGCGAGTTCCCCTATTTCTCCTAAACCCGAATTGGTCTTCTCCTAGTATTTCCTCCGCTCTATTTTCCATCCTCTTCTGCACTATTCTAGTTAAGATTTTTGACGCATGGAAAGTTAGGCTAATCGTTCTAAAGTTCTCGCATTTGTCGGCTCCTCTCTTTTTCGGTATAGTAACGATAATGTTCCTCTTATAATCCTCCGGTATCTCGCCCGTTTCATATATGTATTTTACCAGTTCAAACATCCTATTTACTACTTTCTGTCCCGCACATTTCAAAATTTCCGCCTGTATTTTATCTACACCCGGCGCTCTATTATTCTTTAGCCCCCTTAGTGCTATTTCAAATTCCTCTCTCAATATAGGTTTTCCTACATCTTCCCTATCGATGCTAGATTCTTCCTCTAATATCTCTCCTAATTCCTGATCCTCGTATAAATTTCCTAAGTACTGCTTCCATCTATCCGCTTTCTCCTCTCTTCCAATCAGTATGTCCCCCGATTGACTCCTAACGTTTCTACTTATTGTTCCTATATCCCTGAAGTTCCTCTTAATTATTTTGTAAGCCTCATCAGTCTTCCCTACTTGCAACTTATCTTCTACTTCGGAAGTCGTATGATCTTGAAAATACCTCAAAATGAAAGAGAATCTCGAGTAACCCTAGAGTCCAGAAATTCAGAATTCTAAGTTTTTTCTAAGCACGAAGACTTCTAACGAACGGCTACCGTGAGAAACCCTGTATATATAAAAGTGAATGTTTGTTTATATGTCTCTTATGCTTTCCTAAACCGTTCATCCGATTGCGATGAGACCTTGGGGAATGGTTGGACGCATGCCCGCGGAGGTTTCTGAGTTAGTAAAACTATGTTCCGATAGATATATACAGAATGATCCAAAATAAATTGAATATTGTTGTAACGAAAATTTAGTATTTCTTTAAATTTAGTAAACGGCACAGCAAGGCGTGACGGGTATGGCTAGTTTAAAATAATGTTTAACTGTTTGATAAGTACCATTTTGTAATCAATTATTCACAAAAAGAAAAATAAATGTAAATAATGTACTTCTAGAAGTACAATCCTGAGTCTTATCTCAGTCTTTTATCTACAATGTGGACCAGCTGGAATGAAATTATATTACCCTCGATATACTCTCTGGTGCTCCTTGATTTAAGAATATATCCCGGACATTTTCTGTACATAAAGTGTCTTCTTATGATATAAAATACGTCCCTATTGTTTGAGGAATGTCCGCGAGAACACCCCGGCGACGGAAAATGCTAAAAGGAAGCTTAATAAGTGTTCGAGACATTTTTCCCCGACTCTCCATCAAAGAGATATTTTCTGCCAAATAAAGTGTCCGTAAATTCAGTTCAATTTCCACTTACATTTAGGGCGCTAACGGTGTGACGTACAACCTAGTTTCCCCGTCTATATTTTTATAACTGCTTTGCGCCCTAAGTTAAAAGGGCGTGAATTTCAATATATTGCGACAATATGTTGGTTTAAATTTATTTATTTTTCAATTACTCATTATATGTCAATAATGCCTAGGATACGAGACACATAAACAACTGCATAAAAACCCGGGCATTACAGCAGGCGTTATATCCATAATGCCCCCTATAATGCCCCGGATTATAAATTAAATTAGTTGCTCATTTACTTATGTATTTATTCAACTTAGCGATATAACTTATAACTGAAACATAAAAAAAGGAAATTCGTATTCTTCTAATTACTTTGCAAAATCTTTTCCAAAGTTAAACTGTTGTGGAATGTTCCCGGAAAATACGCAACTGGATTTTTGACGTTTCTTACAGCATCGCACACAATCGCATCTTCAGAGGGCGACTGAACATAAAAATCCACGGAAGTCTTGACTAATTCTTCTTGATTTTGACAGTTTGATGAAGAGCGACTCACAGAACTTGAAATAATTTGAGCTATTCGATTTTTTGAGGTTACACTTTCTGCTATATATCCCTCAGCTACAGTTGTACTTTTCCATTTACCAAGTTTCAAATGAAGCGCCTGCCTCAACCAGAAGCGTATACGACGTTCGCCGTAAACAGTGACCAGTATATTCCTTGGCATTATCTAATTTCAGATATCTAGCAATTATTGTAGGTACACTGCCCAAAGTATTTTTCCCACTGGCTGTACTGTGCAGTGATTATTTCTATATGTCAGAAAGAACCTACGCTCCTTCATTCCCCTAGGTCTCATAGCCGCATATTGACGGATTAACTTCAAAGCACCAATTTGTGCCTCCTCCACAATTGCAAAGCCTTTAGACTCACCCGTCTTAGTTTCGGGAACTTTGACCAGCATAACCGGTTCTTTGTCTTCTATATCGTCGATAGTCAATTTAACCATTTCATCCCTTCTTAAAGCACCAAAGACACCCATAACTAGAACGACCTGCCATGATTCATATTCATAAAAACGGGTTCTATCTACAAATAATTTTTGGCTATCTACCTTATGCAGCAAAAGCGTTTCATTAGGAGCATCTTTTATGAATGCCAAAACCTGATCTCCAGTCAAAACTTTCGACTTCTTTGGGAGGTATCCTTTAGATCTTTGTTTTAAAAATGAAGATAAACGCTTGTATTTGGAAATGTCAGTATTTTCATTTATGTCCAAAGTCGCTTTTAAAATCGAATACTTAGTCCATAAAGAATTAGCAGCATACTTTTCCGACTAAAATAAATATAAAGATAGTTATTAATAGAGTAGTACATATAAATAAGGTAAAATTCTAACTCTACATACCAGTTCCTGGAAGTAAGCCAACATGACCACCTTGTTTAGACCAGTCACCGAATTTTCTGCTTTCCAGTTAACAAATATTTTATACTCCTTGTCGTGTACCACTCTTGATTTCACCGGCAACAGTTGTTCTGCTGCTTTTTCGGCTTTTTTAACAATATTTTGTGAGATAAATTGCATCTTCCAAAGGTACAAACGACGCGACGTTTAAATAATGACAAGTACACAACAAACAGCTTCCTTAGCTACGCAAATGTTACTAGATATCCTAGAATCACTACCTATTCAATAATTATGTAAAAACTCATTGCATTTAGTTTTATTTTCGCGATGTAATTGAAAAATAAAGTCTTGTATGCACCACTGGCGTTGCTTGATGATAATGCCCATCGGTCGATATCCTTCCCTCGGGCCAAAAGCCCTCGGGCTGTATCACATCGACCTCCGGGCATTATCATCTAAGTAACACCCTTGGTACATAAATAACTATTATGATTTGGTTTATCGATACAAAGTCGTCTCTGACTTTTTTACATTTCCTTTTAAAAGTTTACTTCCTCAACTCAAAAATTAAGTCTTTGTACGTTATATATTACTGTGTTTAGCTGTGGATTAGCATATTTTGTTAATAAATAATGAGTAATATGTGGATTTATTTTGGACATAATTTTGAATTATATATTATTGAATTTGGACATAGTTTTGGAGAATAATTTTGGACATAAACCCAATTCATTATTGATGCTGATTCTAACTATACAAAAATTTTTTGTAGTAAATATATAAGTAGATATGCACATTTAGTCACACCCATTAAGCGTAGCCAACGACTTTGCACTGGGGCCCGGGATCCGAAGGTGGTCGACTAGTCGATCGGCTAGTTTCTCATTGACATGGAAGCAGATAAAATGGATCGATAGGTGCCACTGCCGGTAGTTGGGTACGTTTTCGATTTCAATAAGTGAAAGTGTTTATAGTGAAAGGAATTGTAATAGGAGAAGTATACAACATAAAGGCCTTCGGCAATGTGAATCATAATTTATTAATTTCAAAATTAGAATTATATGGATTCAGTAGTAATCTTCTTCACTTATTAAAGTCGTATTTATCCAGGCGTACATTATTTGTTTCATATAACAGCTTTATATCCAAGATCTTCTAAAATCCTGTGGAGTACCTTAAGGGTCAAATATAGGACGCATTACTCTAAATAGATGGTATATCGACATTAAAGAAGAAATTTAATAACAAACGTAGGTAATGAAAATCGAAATTAATCAAGAAAGCCGTTACTATGTGGTAGTTCATAATTCACAACGGAAGTGAGTAAAACAACTACTAAGTTTTATACCACTATATTTTCACGGAAACCTGTCTGCAGTTTCGACAATTTTTATGTCATTTTCAAACGATATTCTTAGTAGAAACGACATATTCTTAGTTGAATCATCGTTTGAAAATTACATAAAAATTGTCGAAACTTCAGTTACCTTTCTGGGAAAATATAGTGGTATAAAACTTAGAAGTTATTTTACTGGTTTCCGTTGTGAGTAATGAAAAAACTAAAATCGATTCCTAAATAAAGAAGCTTCATGAATGCATTAGAAACCACCGAACTCGGGAAAGAATTCCCCGCTTAGGAGAGGAGTCTTAGGCTCGGAATATGTAATAAAAACGGCAGTATTCAAGCAGAGCTCTGAAATGTCTCTCTATATATAATTATCTCCACTTAGATAACCGAAATCTCACTCACCCAAATTGGATGAGAGTGAAACTAGGCATTTACGTCTAAGTAGGCTATTGAAGCATTGACTGTACCGCGTTAAAGTGCCCGATGTTAGATAGAGGGCGGGTAAGGATGACTTGTAAACGTGTGCAACCAAGATTGCATTAATTAGCCTGAATGGGTTATGGCGGAACGTGTTCTACGCTGGAAGTCATCACATGTCCTCTAATTATCCATGATAACAAGCCGGAGTTTCCTTTACGTGCATACAGGAACAACGGCGTTGATCTTATGTGTGTTTGATATTAGTTAATCGATGCGAAATTAGTTTAGACGTACAGATAATAAATATATGAAAGCTGGCGAAAACGGTATGATTACACGAAATTAAATTTTACAGGAGGATCAAAA
The DNA here is from genome assembly GCA_037954035.1 of Rosalia funebris. Classification (NCBI taxonomy): domain Eukaryota; kingdom Metazoa; phylum Arthropoda; class Insecta; order Coleoptera; family Cerambycidae; genus Rosalia; species Rosalia funebris. The sequence goes on from JAZFAV010000016.1 coordinate 6,550,596, forward strand.
GACTGAATGACATATTTACAGTTTTCTCTTTTCCGTTATTCTTTATTTACCAAAATGGAGTTAGTGACTTTATTTTATATATGTTAAATCCAGATTTCTATCTCTAATATTAATTCGTGATGCAATTTATCCTAATGTAAGTATACAAATTTCAGAGTATCATTGTTTTATGCAAGGACGATCTACAACATCTAACTTAATTTGTATTACCCAAAGCATAGCTGAAACTCTTGACCAACGCAAGCAAATGGATGTCATTAACACCGACTTCACCAAAGCTTCTGATAGGCTCGATCATAATATACTTCTGAGTAAACTTACAAGATTTGGGTTTTCAACAAAAGTATTAAGCCTTTTAAAGTCCTATCTCCCTAATAGAAAACAGTACGTCGAAATAAATGGTTTCAGGTCCCCCGAGTATGATGCCACGTCAGATGTGCCTCAAGGCTCTATTCTTGGCCCCTTACTGTTTAATATCTTTATTGATGACATTGTCACTGTAATATCTGTCAATTGTCTGTTATATGCTGACCACCTTAAATTATTTAAGGTTATTACTTCCCTGGATGATTGTGCTCTTCTGCAAAACAATCTGTATAATCTTCTTAATTGGTGTTCTAGTAACAAACTACATCTAAACGTATCTAAGTGTAATATTATGTCCTATTCCACTAAATTATCTCCAATAATATACGATTATAGGTTAGGCGGCTCTATTCTTCAAAGACCTAGTACATTCGGAGACCTCGGCATAATTTTTGACAAAGATCTGTCTTTTACCGCTCACGTAACTAAAGTAGTGTCTGAAGCGTTGCATACATTGGGTTTCTTAATAAGAACTAGCAGGAATTTTTCAAACACCGATACATTGAAAATTCTACACTTTGCTTTTGTCCGATCTAAACTTGAGCACGGATCTTTAGTGTGGAATACTTATTACCAATGGCACATTAACAGCTTGGATATGGTTCGAAGAAGGTTTCTGAAACTATTATGGTTCAAGTCAGACACTGTGATTTGAATCATAATGAGGATTACCACTAATATGTATATCAACTAGTTTTTTAACCTTACTATAAACTGTCGCCCTACTAAAAATCATCACTTGAGATTTATAGGGATTAACTGTAAGCAAAAACTTTTGTGAAATTTATAGGAGAGATCTTAAATCCTCATTTATTCTCGCACAAGCAATAGCAATCTTATGTTGTTGAAAAGTATACTAGACCTGCGTATCGTCAACATAAAAGTCTGATGCACAATATGATTATGAATCTCGAAAACCCGGAGTGTATAAAGAAAATAATAGTGGATCCAATGTAGACCCTTGAGGCACATCAGATACCACTTGACGACATCAAACAATTCTTTGCAGTCTACCATCTAAATAATTTTTCAATAAAGATTTCGATCAAAGCCCATGTAATGTAACATTGCCAGAAGCATTCGATGGTGAAAGGATATCACAACACGCTATTCATAACTTCTGAAGAGTCTTCGGTTATCGGTTAGGATATAGTCGAGCAGGGGCGGCTGGTGTATACGTGCTACAGAATTGCAGAACTGCCAGAATAATTAGATATTTGTATATTTTCGCGACATAATAAATACTAAAATTTATTAATAAAATAATTTGGTTAGTTGGTGCAGCTAGCCAAATTATTGCGTTAAAGTCGCATTCTGCCCGCCGTCCTCTATTGTGTAGTAGACCAGATGAATTATCTGGGTCTCTACGCGAGCGCGTCGCGGTACATTGAACTGGGCCACACAAGGTAGTTCTCAGCACGGCTCGGCATACCCGTCCTCTCCCTCAACTCCCGCGACAATCCACACTTGGCGCTCGTAAATGCGCGAATTTAGACAGTCAGTGAGCTGTATTTTTTCCAGCTAAGGCAACATCAGTGAATGTTTACTCCTTCCTACTTCTCGTACAGTTGGCGGGCGTAAATCGTACCTATTTCATATTTCGTGTTAATTTGAGATTTTAAATACTGTTTTGTGAATTTGTGTAGTGATTTATTGTACTACTTATTAATATTTATATACTGTGATAGTGACAATGGATTTAGATTATAATTTAGTTCATGTGAATCGATTTTTTAAATACTCTTATGAAGAAAAAATTGATTTAAAAAACAATGGTAGGCCATTGCCCGATATTGTTATTGAGACTGCAGGTATTAGCCGCGGAAAAGCATGTAAACATCAATTTAATAGAGACATTTATTCGAAGAACAATTGGATTTGTGGGTGCAACAAAAAATGCGTTATTTTGTTTTCGTTGTTTACTTTTTGGCGGTGATAAAGCATGGACGGAGGTAGGGGTGACAGATTTGGTGCACTTAACTGAAAAAATAAAAAAGCACGACAACTCCAAAAGCCATCTACATAATACAATGGAATTAGCTTTATTAGGAACAACTAATATTAAAGCGCAGCTAGATTCAGCTTATTGGATAAATGTGCAAATGCATAATGATAATGTTACAAGAGAGAGATACGTTTTGTCAAAAATTATAAACTGCATAAAGTTTTGTGGGGCCTTTGAACTGGCGCTGCGAGGACATGACGAAGCTGAAACCTCTCAAAACCCGGGGATATTTCGTGGTTTGATAAATTTTTCTGCTGAGCTTGATGTAACTTTAAGCGAGCATCTACAAAATGCTTCAGTATTTATAGGAACCTCTAAAGAAATACAAAATGATCTTTTAGACTGTACATTAAAAGAATGTCATGAAGAAATAATTAAAGAAATTAACAAACCTTCATTTTTGGCAGTTATGGCAGACGAAACAACTGATGTATCTGGAAAAACTCAGTTAGTGGTAGTTTTAAGATATATTCTCGATGGTGAACCGATTGAACGTTTTTGGACATACCTGAAACCTACAAAATGTGACGCTGAAACTCTTTCGGAAAATATTTTAAGTGTTATAGACCCTCTAGTAGAAAATTCACCTTACAAGCCTTTTCTCTTAACCAAACAATATGACGGCAAACATGAATGTTCTTCAAAAAGGTATTAAATTCCAAAAATTTTTCTTGTGAAAGTCTATATTTTTGTATAAACGGATTTTACATAAAAATTCTGAAGTATCAGGAAAACGCGTGACCTTGAAAATTTTCAAAATTTTCGCCTGCGCCGCAATTTTTTTGCGGCCCCTACGGCGCCAGTAGTTTGGATACGTTTGAAATTTGCACACGGGCGGCCAATACACTAGGATCGGCCCTGTGCAGAACACCCGTTTCATTTCATCACGAGCCGCCACTGCAGTCGAGCTAATCACGATCATCAGTTTGAATATATATTTATTTTCCTTTTTCTTACTATTATAGTGCTAAAGATTTTGTATTAATGATCATCGTTTTCAATAATTAATAACTATTTAATACTGTTTATTTTAATTTTTCATTTAATATTTAGAAAATCGCACATGCACTAACTTCTATATCATTGTAAGTATTGACAAAATGTTTATCTGTAAATACTTGCTCATTAATTTAAAAACAACTCATGATAGTATATGTAAAAAAATATCATAGTTATTGGAAATAAACGTATCTACTTTAATATCATAGTTATTGGAAATAAACGTTTTATTACTGAATAGACTAAATCGCAAAGTATTTTGGTAACGGGGGTTATCTAATAGTTTATCCTGAAATCAGGTGTTCCAACACATTTCCCTCATCCTGTATATCATTATTCTTGATGATAACATTTTTAATATCGATTATTATAGCAGCCATTTACTTTTATTTCCCATCGTCTTTAAGCTTTATTACTGTTTACAAAATGATTCACAATGAGATGGTAGTTATTAATCATCTATTCCTATGTTATGTTATTCCTATCAAGATTTCTTATGGTTTATTTATTTCATATGGGTCATGGGTTTCTTATTCTTATCATAATCATAATTTGTAAATATTCTTCTATAAGCAGTGTTTGAATTGAGCGAGATATTGACAAGGGCGACGAAGAATAGGGGAAAAACCAATACATCTTCCTAAGTATTTTATGCTTTTTTAAAAGTGAAGTTGCAAGTGTTTTATTGTACTTTTTTTTTTCTTGTGTGCTACTTGATTCATTTCCATTTATTCTCATGTCTCTAATAGTCACAATTGTTTGTGGTTAATGATGTTACTGTGGAATATCTTAAATTTATTTTTATTTATTATTGATTTAATTGTCCTAATTTATATACGAGACAATGTAAGATCGTTTACCTAGGCACTGGTTTTCTCTAAGATAAAGTTGAAGTTTATTCGGAGGTGATACAGTACTACAGCATGGTGGACAATTAAGTATTGTATCATACTAATAAAATCACAATTTCCAAAGATCTGATGAGTGTGTTCTCTTAAACCAGATATGGGCACGTTATTATTGAAATGCTTAAGGGGTCATGAGCAATATGTTTATAATAATATCCTTTCAATTTTAACATCCTTTCAATTTTAACCAAATCATGACTTTTCGAAAATCTTGAAACCGTGAAATCATAATTATGGTTTTTGTTGATGAGAATATTTGGTGATCAGTAGCGCAATATTCTTTCCAAATATGCAACAAACATAGCGGCAAATAAATATATGTAAACGGTGACACAGGTTAATTTTATTGCATAACAGTATATCAATTTTCGGAAATACACATCTACTAAGTGCACTTCAACATTTATGATGCGCGGCTCAATGAAATTTCTGAGAATTCCTAGGACCTTCCAGCTCACCTTTTATATGCCATAATTCATAAATTCTGCGATACTTAGACGATAAATAATGCAGAGCCTTCTTAGCGCTCTCCATATTCAATAAGTATATAGTGCGTCATGTCTTGTAAAATGTGGAACTTGTAATTTTTGGAGACAAGTAAGTATCAGAGGGGCTTTCCTTGTTTTAGAAATAATTTGTTATATTACACTGTTGAAAATTTGCTATTGCAAAACTTTATCACTTTTAGTAGTATAAAATTTCTCTATTTCTGGTGGAAAATTAACACCAGTGTAATTGGTAAAATTCTATACTACCGTAATTGTAAACTTTTAAAATATATATATTAAATATAAAATTAATATAATAGTATTGGCCAAAAGTAAATTGATAAATGTATATCTACTTTAGACATTAGTATTTTGATATTATTAGTTAAAAATTCGTATCCTGTCAATATTAAAATTAAATTGGCCCACCGTTGGCTTTTATTTTAAGAGTTAGAGTCGCCTGGTTAACAATTATGACCTGTGTCAAAGTGAAATGAAATAAACTAGTGCAGCTTGTTGCTGGACTTAAGTAAATTGACATTTAGTTTCATCTGTTAGAAGTTAATTTTTTTGTGAAATAAGAACCTCTACGATCTGTGCAAACTATTCTTTTATGAGTGTCGCCGCAGTTAATTCCTAAAATACCAAGTGGAAAATCTTTGTCAGAAGACCTTCCTGTCAGGATTGTTCATGAGTACCAAGATGGTACTAAACAAAGTAGCATTTCTAGGCAATTTCACATTTTAAGAGAGCTTGTTTTTGCACTGTTAAACAGGTTTAATATTTGAGGTGTTGTAAGTGATAAGAAAAAAATGTGGGCTTACCCGAAAAACTACTGCTAGACTGGATAGAACTATAATTAAATTATTAAATGAATATTCTTTTTAATCTTCAAATCAAATTAAAGTGGTGTTCCATGCTCAGGGGCCATAAACATATTATTAGTGCTAGATCTATTATAATATTATTACTAGATCCATAAGAAGAAGATTAGTGGATGCTAAATTATTTTGTAGAAGACCTGCTAAGAAACCGCTGCTTAGTTCGAAGAACCGATTAGCACATTTGGAGTTTGCGAGAGAACATCTTCATTGGACCTTGAATTAATGGGAGAGTGTGTTTTCGTGATGAATCTAAGTATAATTTATTTAACAGTGATGGTACTAAACATGTTAGAAGACCTCCAGATCATTGTATGGGTATCAGACTTACCAAGCTAACAGTCAAGCATGGAGGTGGTTCAGTATTGGACTGGGGTTGCTCTTCCGGTTTCGGTATGGGTCCGTTGCACAGAATTAATGGAATAATGGACAAATTTGTTTAGATGGATATCATAAAAAATGTAATGTTGCCATATACAGAAGAAAATATGCCCCAATGTGAACAATATGTTGTTCACATTCCAGCAAGACGATCCCAAACATCGATCAAAGGAAGTTCAAGACTTCTTCGTGAAAGAATAAATTAAAGTTATGAAATGGTCATCACAGTCTCCGGATTTAAATCCAATCGAAAACTCATGTGAACATTTTAGAAAGGCTGATTAGAACAAAAACTTACAAAAAATCAAGATGAATTATTTCAAAAGTTACAAGAAAGTTAGGAAACTATTGAAGGAACGGTTATTAACAAACTTTTGAGATTAATGACTAGTAGGTGCCAAGCTGTTGATAATAAGGATTACTTCACAAAATATTAAGTGGGAACTATAAATTACTGTTGTAGTTTTGTCGAATTTCATTGAGTTTCAAATAAATTTCTATTCATAAATTATGTCAATTTATTTATGTCCAGTTACTAACGTGAATTCTGAAAATAAATTGATATTAAAAATAAGTTAGTAACAAAAATATCCGTTTAAATGTGTTTGCCAGGTACTTAAACTTCATATAACATATTACAAATATCAAAGTTGCACAAATACGAAACAATAACACCAGGTATAATAAACAATTTCAAATTTTATTTGGTCAAGTTACTTTTGGCCAATACTGTATTAATCGTAGAGTAGATTATAATCCCTTCGTGGTAATTATTCTTGAATAAGGATGCGTGTAATCTTCATGTTGACGCGTGAGACAATACGTCTGTTCGTGATTAACGAACTTATGCCGAAATGTTTTTGCGTCTCAAGAAACAAAAATTAATTGTGTTGGTTACTTTTATTAAATTTTGTTGCTATAATAGTTGAGTAATGAGTTGATGGATGATTTCACCTACAAGATATTATGTATATATATATATATATATATATATATATATATATATATATATATATATATATATATATATATATATATATATATATATATATATATATATATATATATATATATATATATATATATATATATATATATATATATATATATACCAAATATATATACATAATATCTTTTAGGTGAAACCCATTGATGTTTCGCAACGGTGATATAAGCAAGATAATATAAATGCATATTTTGCATCTGTCATTTCACATTTATTGTCTCATTATTATTTAATAATAATATACACATAAATTTTACCAGAAGATATTGCCAAATTTTGTGCGAGAACTAAATCTCAATAAAATGACTTATTAACTATCATTAAAACCTAAGACAATGCGCCTATTTATGATTTTTAAATAATCAACTTGTACCAAAATGGTTTGTCTGCTCTAAGAAGAAAACATAGTCATTGTCATGGTGAAATTCATTAAAACTAATAGATATTAGGTGTCTGAAAATTATTTAAATTTTGACAAATTTGCTTGAGAATTTAGTTTGGTATATACTTAAGTCGTCTTTTATATTTGCCATTCTTATTGTACACTTACTAGTATAATACATCAATATTATCAAGAACCTAACCAATTATCAAATAATGAATTTAATAATTGGGTATATTCTTGATTACGTTACTACTACATTAACACTATTTAAATTACTAAATCCCCTCATTATAAGATGAATCATTGGTAAATATCTGCAAATATCTAATACATTTATTACTTATTAACCCGAAAGAACGTTCATATTAGGATAGGATAATAATATTTAATTGAAAAACTCGAGAATATTATTTCACATATAATTGGTTGTTCACAAATACACACACCGTCAAAAGTCTTGGACCCTCAATGTTTTGTATTAGTAAATATTTTTTTTAAATATTGTATTTGTTTTTCAAAGTATGTTTTTTCTAAATGTATTTTTTTGTAATACAGGAATAATTTTTAAAAATTCAGTCAATTAAAAAACAACGAGAAAAAAATTTGCAATATTTAAGTAAATTTATTATGACAAGAATTAGCAAAACATATTTCTTAACAAAGTAAACTACAACTTAATAGTCAGTATGGCCATCTCTGCTTCTCAGTAACATATTGACACACCTGTGCATTGAAACAATCAAACGGTTTAAAATTTCTTGAGGAATATTGTTAAATTCCTCTATTGCTGCTGCAGCTAACTCTTCCGCATTTTGGGGTGGGTTCTTGTGTTTGTGAATTACTCTAGAAACAAAATCCCACCAGTTCTCAATGGGATTCATATCTGGGGACTTAGCTGGCCAATCTAATGGGGTAATATCTCCCTGTTGTAGTACCCCTTGAACCGTTCTTGCGCGATGTTGCCTGGCGTTGTCGTCCTTGAAAATGAAATTGTCACCTAATTCATCGCGAAAGGGATAAATAATGGGCCTGATAACAGTTTCAATATAAACTTGACTTGTCATATTCTTATTTATGGGAATTAACGGCATACGGCGATTGAACATTATTCCTCCCTAAAACATTATTGTTCTACCATTGTAGGGAGCAACCTCACGGGGAAAATTTAGTCTCTCTTGATGACCTGGTTCTCTCCAGACCCTTTGCCTATTGTCATCACTCACCAGTCCAATTGTGGTTGCATCTGTGAATAAGACCCATCGCCACTGCTGCAAAAGCTAATCACTACGTTCCCGTGCTCACTGAAAGCGGGTAGCTCGATGTCGTGGAAGTAGAGTGGGTACCCTTAAAGTATTTCTTGCACGTGAATTTGCACGATGGAGTCTTCTTAGAATTGTAGAGGTCGACATAACAAGGCAAAACGTACCTTGAAAATGAGCCCTGTTGGCTGGAGCTGAAGCATTTCAGACATATTGAACCAAATACCGATCCCGCCGTTCTTTTGACACTCGAGGTCGACCACTACGTGGTCTTCTTTCCACTGTCCCTAATTCTTGATACCTATGCACTATTCGCACAACAGAAGATCTAGGAATGACTAACATCTCGGATATCTGATGACTGGAATGTCCAGCATCATGCAAAGTAATAATTCTTGCCCTATTAATTGTAGAAACCTCATGTCCTGGCATTATAACGAAAAAAAAGTATCAAAATCGCTTTACTGAATATGCAATATAACTGACGAATATTAAAAAAATATATAACTAATCAACAATATTTTATCTAGCAATTTGATTTTGTTTGACATCTAAATAACTCACCTTTGTTGCCTAGGAATAAAAACAAAATAAATATAGTCGATATCTGTAATATACGGGGGGTCCAAGACTTTTGACGGTGTGTGTATTTTCTAGACTTGCACTAACTCATACATACAATATATATGCACCAATATGTTATTAGATTAGTGCAATAAAGAAATTAACTTTTTACATTAAAAGCAAACATATATATAAAAAGTTTGAGTCTATGAATTTATTACTCTTCAGCGGAATTACTTATGTGATGAACATGAGGGGAATGTTATAGACGACATTAATATTATATGTTCCAATTTAATACAGCAAGTGAAAGTGTATTACAGAGGAATTAATTACCTACCTTAAAATATTGTTTTGTTGAAACGGGTTGAACGTGCCTTATAAAAATATGGGATACTACCTTTCCACACTCTTTCTCTGTCGATTTGTTAATATAAATAGAAACGGTATCTTTCCATACTATTTCTATAGATTTTGGTTCAACAGTATTACTTAAGTCTGTTAGTATAATAGCAAAATGTGCCAGAGGATTGAGAATAATGAGACGTCGTAATAATTAGAGAATTGAAGGACCGTTTTGTGCTTTGTACAATATCCTATATTACTTGTAAATATCCTTATTATGTTCCACAAAGGTTTATTCCTTGAACAGCTCTTCTCACATGTGCATTATCAGAATTTTAAATAATGCTTTCCGTGAGTTGATGTATGATAATCTTTTTGCTAGTGAGACTACACCTTGTATTATTACATGTATGTATTTACATATTTGAATATAAATTTGGATACCTTGGTTATCAGTCGTAACAATAAAATTTTACTTTTGTACGATTCGTTTATCATAGATGTTCGGTAATTGTTGTAGTACCACAATGTAGTTTATACGAGTAAGCAAATCGCAATAATATTGCGCCGCCCCCTCGTTCACATCGAAGACACCTCCGGAACATGTCTCCAGAGGCTTCGGATCAAAAAACAAAAGTTACCACGTTGTTTGCAAAGGTTGATTTGCTATATTGATTTTGTCAAAATTCCGAAATACGAACGAAAAGCATTTCGTACATCGACCTAAATATTTCGTGACACACACGAAAACAGCCGTTTAGTAAATAGAGAAAACAAGAACAACGATAGTTTATGGCAAGATTCATTCAGTCTATTACATTTTTTACCGTTTTTGTGAATCAACTGAAAATGTGTTATAGTGACAAGAGCCTATTTTATATGTAAAACTAAAAATGTAGTACCGATAGATGCTATACCGTAAGCCAAAGCTTGATTGCGCTGTTATTCCGGAATCATATAGGGTATAATATGCCTCATAGATGGCACTACTAGGGCTGAGGGAAAGATTGTCTACTCTTCCCTAATCTTCCTTCTTCTGAGATGTATAAATATCATAACAATATTTTACAAGGACAATGATGTAGTTGACAGAAACTTATATTTGGTAAATTTCATTTTTGGTTTTTTGACTCTATATATATATCATAATCGCCAGTATACGTAGTAGCGTAGAAATGGAGTGGTCGCTGGATACTTGGTGAAACATTTTTGAATAGTAAATGAAAGCGGGAAACCTGTCAATTAAAAAACACTTGGTAGATTTCACAAAAATTACAAACTATATTTAAAAAATTTAACAATTTTTTCGGCTTTTATGCCAGTCTGAAATAGTTTTCTTTCATTTACTATATCTCGTAGCTATTCTTTGAGAACGCTAAGAAGTTACAACGCATTGCAATAACATTTATTTTCAACAATTGTATTGTTTATCGTAACAATCGGATCGTAGTTTTTTTAATCAATAATCACCGACCTCTATATTAGAACATGCATAAATCTTTAATAAGTATTTAGCATAATACCCATTCAAGAGTTTTTTTTAAAGACATGTTTATAATAGGTTTCGTATTGCCCAAGGCTGTCGTCAATTTATAAATAGTTCAATTTTTGCTGATTACCATGCAACATGGATATATGATTTACATTTAATTAATTCTGTCACGAAATACGATACAAGTACCATTTTGATATAATAATATGTAATGAGAAGTGCTAGTTAAGTTTAAACAACTTGGTTGTAATATGAGCATAAAAATTCATTTTCCGCATGCTCATCTTGACTACTTTCCAGAAAATCTTGGTGCAGTTAGTGAGGAGCAAGGTGAATGGTTCCATCAAGATATATAGGAGATGGAAAGGAGGTACCAGGGTCGATGGGATGTGGCGATGATGGCAGATTATTGCTAGATGCTGAAAAGAGAACATCTAACGAATGATTACACAAGAAAAACTACAAAACGAAGTTTTTTGTTAAAATGGCAGAGATTTTCAAAGAAAAAGAGAAATTAGAGACTAAAAACTATTTGGGTTTTTGCTGTTTACAATGTTTTTTAATGCTCATGAAATGTAATGTTTATTAAAATGTAATTTTTGTTAAGTTGTAATATTTTTTAAAGGTGGATTTAAGACACCGATAAATCCTAATTTCTGGTTTGGAAAACAATTAATAGAAGTGGAAAATAAATATATACTTAGGCGTTTGATTCTCAGCAATCTCATTATTCTCTCACTCAAAAATAGATTCATGGTAAGCGAGAATGGAAATTTACAACTTCGTAATTGTTAATTCCTTTATGTCTTCTGTAGCCGTTTGAAGCCTAAGATATATAAATATTATTAAGAAAACTCAGATTGGGTTTTTCAAAAGGTTATTACTTCTAACCAAAGTATACACCAGATCATTTAGGTAGGTCAGAAATGGGTACAATGAAACTATAATTTCTGGATTTCAAGCAATACCTTAATTGGTTAGAAAATACAGAATGTACAGAATATCAGTTTTCTTCACTGAAAATCTTGTACTTTTTCATAAAAAAATCGTAGCGTTACTAAATAATTATTTTAACGCTTCTGCGTTCAGAAAGACTTGTATAGGCTCTAAGGGATGCCTGTGCAGAATATCGAGGTAACGCAAGACCTACTATTGGATTTTTTTTTACCTACCTACCTACTTTTTCCTTAAGAAAATTCGATATACGCTATGCATGTGTATATAAAAGCATATTTTCTTGATATATTATACCAAAATAATTGAGTTGGATAACATAAATCCAAGGTTTTTTCATTATTCAACTTCTTATTCGTTAATATGACACCCCTCATAATGATACCCCTTATTGTAGATGAACCCTGTATATATTCTCCTTTGTCCCAATTAACAACCAGGACGCCAAAGTTAACTAGCACTATAATACTATATAATCAAAAGTATAAAATAACCAACAAAAACATAATGATCAATATTGCGCACAAATATTATGGGATCAGAAGCTGTATACCGAACTAACTTTTTTTCTAAATTCGTTACAGAAGCAGAATATAACGAGCTCGATTTGCCTTTTAAGTGGATCCTTTGGTGCCCGCAGCGCTTGTGGAACAATACCATCACCTAAACTTTAAATAAGGAAAGAACTAAAGTTAAATTTGCAAAATATACCCCGACCGTTTTCTTACACAACTATACAAAACTGAAATTGCTTTGTTATGTCGCAGAGAGTACAATAAACTCGCTTTAATTGGAAGTTATAGAAATCGTCTATTTTTGATGTTGAGGAAGACGTAATTAGAGGCGTCCTACTGTCATTTTTCTTTTAATTAGTGATACAGCAATAATTATTTTTTATTAGCCAATTCTTTGTATGCTTATAATAAATAGAGCATAATAAGTAAACATACAATACACAGCATTATACGCGAAATATTGATCAAAGTAATTTTAATTTTAATGATTTAAGATACATCTGAGTAAAATAATTGGAATACAAAAAATATAACCTACAAGTGTAATGCATAAAATTTAACTCCAAGAAAAACTTTCGGGTAGCTCAGCGTGATTGAGCGATAAATGAAATATATTTTTACCAAGAATGGTGTAATGGGGTAAGAATATTGGCTAAATTTTCTGTTTATTTAATTTTCAGTATTTTCTTTTCAACCACTGTCTGAATTATACTTGTATATAATTTTTTTTCTAATTCTTTTCTTCTACTTGTATTCTTCTTTTCTTCATTCTGTTCTTCGTCTTCTTCTGGGCCATTAGATAATTGCTTAGCTTATTCTTTAAAGCATCATTTTCTGGAAAACCGACGATGTTATCGACGATGTTATTTACTGTATCATTTGCAAGATTTTTCTAATAAACTGATAATAATGATAAAATCATGTTATTATTGAATTCGTCGATTAGGCATTATAGAAGGAATATATGCTCGAAATAGAACCTATTATTACATACCCTGGGAATGGGCTAGAATCTTCGATGTAGCAATAAAAACAGGAGACCAATTTTCCACGCACGCAGAAGGATTACACGTTTCTTGACACGCGTTTTACCAACCAAGTCCTTATTATCGGGAGATGATTAAAACTATTTTAATCATCTCCCGATTATGTCAACTTAATTGGCGACACACGCTTCGAGATAGCTGTAGTGTCTTGGTATTCGTGGAAAATTGATCTCCTGTGTTTGTTTATGTAATTACATAAGCAGTTTCTAAAAATACGAATGGTTTTATTTAACATTTAATGTTCAACCATGAAAATGATTTAATCGAACTTTCTTCGATTAAGTGTTCTTACGAAATAGTGATGTCTACTTGTATGTATGCTCGAAATAATTTAAATTTATAGTCACTAACTTTATAGCCAAAAGTATATATAACGAATTATTTAAATATTTGCGGTAGAAAATATACAGAGACAAAATGTACAGAATAGCTAAATTTAATGCATTATGCATTTATATCACAGGACTCATCAACAATGCAAATATGTGACAAATGCAATTCATCAACAATTATATGCTAGTCATGATGTTTATGTTTATTTTGCATTAAAGACCTTTCTGACAAATACAGTTATCATGAAAATAATGTTATAGTCCTCTAAACTCAAATTTACCTTGTTTCGTATATTTTTATTAGAGTGTAACATAAAGGCAGAATTAATTATGTATATAATAAAACGATTTAGTGTTTACGAGACGAGTTAGTATAAAAACACTATTTTTTAATAGTTTTGTGATAAAAACAGTCATTCTTTAACGATGAATCAAATATTTCTTATTCTTCTTCTTATACTGCTTCTTATTCTTCAATTTATTCTGTTTTTCTTCTTGTTCTTATTCTCAGCTCCATCCTCCTGCTCCCCTATCGTGTTTAAGATAAAACAAACAGAGTATTTAAATATAATTATGCATTTATTGCATGAGAAAGGGTCATCAATAATTCCTGTATTTCATAAATATTATTACTTAGCCTTAATTATAATACTGAAGTATTGGCTATCACGGAAGTAGCATTATAATTCTTTAAACACAATTTATAATGTTCCTTTCCTACATTTGTATCATAGAATATTATAAACGTACAAACTAACTCCCAATGACATTCTAATTTGTGTTTTTTACCCAATATTTTGCAACATTAATGTGGCTATTAAGTTGAATTTCTGAGAAGAATACATCTTCTTTCACTATATTAATAACGTTCAAGTTTACGTAGAGCGGACAAATATAACCTTTCATTTGTTATCCCTGCAATCTGTAACTGACATTTTTTAGGACATTTAAGACGATTGAGGAAACAGAAATGGGAATAATGAGGACTTTTTCGTTGCTTTTATGTACGTACGGAAGTATTCGAACAAGAATCATTGATTTAAATAAATATTCGTGTTCCGACTAAAAAAGTCGGAAGCAAGGAGACATTGATATATCTATTTATATACAAGGAACTGTATTTTTGGATTCTATTCTGGTGTATCAAAATTTTAAAGTATTCGGAACTGACCACGGCGTCCGACAACAACTAACCCTTCATTTTTCCACGCCCCGTCGACTACCTTCTACGATGAATCACGTTCCTATTTGTACTGATCTCCAACTAAAACGAGACCTCTTTAGTCTGTCAGTAATGCGAACGTGTTTGCCTGCGGCGTAGATTAAGGCAAAAACATTGATTCCATTATTCCCGTATTAGTAAATCCGGAGATAAGTAAGGCTGGCAAATACTGCAAATGTATGTTCAGACATAGAACAAAGCCAAATTGAATTGGCGCATAATAGATGCTTCTGGGCTTCGTACGTGCTTTTATAGAATATAACAATTAAGTTGGTAGGTTATTTGTTTCAAACGTACTCCGAGGGCTCTATTTACAATTGCCCTCGCATGGGAATCCGAGGGTCAACTTCATGTGGAGAAGGGAAAGTTAGCCGGATTTAATATATAGGAAGAGGTACCCTGGAAAACATCTGATTAATGTTAAACCGTTTTCCTAAATTTAAAGGATTGTTCAAAATACATGAAAATATTAAAAACTCCGCATGCAATTATAAAATATGTAATAAACAGTTTACCCCATCCTTTTTATATTATTTTTCAAAATAAGCAGTAATAATTAGGTACGTATTTTTTAAAACTTCGCTAAAACATAATGAGTGGACAGAACTACTTTGAAGAAGACACATAGAAGAATCGCATAATTGTTTTTAAATTATTTTCTTTCTACAACATTCATTACTATACACCTTTGTCCACTACTAGAAGTTCACAAAATTCTAACCTCAAAATATTCACCTATACATAATAAGGCGCTGGGAAAATTTTATCCCTTGCTATTACTTTTGAAAGTACTCTTCTCCACAGTTTTACTTTGACATTCACCGAAATCAACCTCAATCTAGACTTTTAATTTTTCCTGTACCAGATTGGCACATTCTTGGACTCGCATTACCAAATGCTCTTTCATGCTGGACAACGTCTCTCAGATATCTTCTTAGATGTTTATTGGCTTTATCAAATAGACCGAATACATAGAGCGCAAGATCTGATCTTCAAAGAGGATGATCCAAAAAAATCAGTCCAGATTTGACTAGAACATTAATTGTTTTATATGAGTACAATGGTGCCCAAATATCTACATACAGTTTTTTATGTGTAATGGATTTGTAGTCTAGTCGGTCAAATCTCCTGTCGTGGCATTGTATTCAATAGGCCAAATAATATTGAAGACCTCACCAGAAGTTAGATTAAGGCAAGAAATTAGGTTAATGCCTCACGTAGTTGATAACGTTCTGCAGTAAATCGAATATGCACTATGTATGGAAACATTAAAAGCAGAGATTTTTGATGGTCCACAGATTCAAAAACCAATAAAAATTGTAAATTTTATCAGATATATGACGGTTGTAGAATCTGACGGTCTAGTTATGTATCTGTAAATCTATAATTTTTTGGGCAATCACAAGACAAATAACTATCAAGAATTAGTACATAAGATGCTAAAATGTTTTGAAAAATTGGGAGCCAATAAGAGAGCTAAGTTACATTTTTTGCATAGTCACTTAGACAAATTTCCTTCTAACTTAGAAGATTATAGTAAGGAATAAGGTGATCAGTTTCATCAATATATCCGAATAATAGAAAATAGGTATCAAGGAAAGTGGGATCAAAACATGATGGCCGATTACTGTTGAAATCTACAGAGTGACTGTTCACATCAAAATCAACGTTCACGTCAATTTTTTTATATTCTCTACATCAATTATTCTTTACTTTCTTCTTAGATTTCATATATAAAAAAAGTTAAAATAAGAGCAATTGCTTGTATTATTTTGTTCTTCTTACTTTGCATTAATATCTATCATGTAAGTTTATTTCAGAAGCTAGAGCCAATTAAAAAATGATAATGCCATTTTCAGCATCAGTGGGCAGTAGTCTACTCAAAATCGTCTCCTAAATTCCTGGCAACAAATTACACTGTTCCCCAGTGTAGTTATGGTGTTATTCTTCAATTTTATAATTGCTAATCATATCTAATGAGGTTGTGTATTAATTAGGTCAAAACGTAATGACTGATCACCTGAAATACCGTTGTGTTTCGACAACACATCAAAGAGTCCTTATTGCATTAATTTTTTATCTTGTTTGCATATACCTTTCGTAATTCATTAATTAACAGTATTACACCACAAATGTAAGAGTAAAATGTACTATAAATCGACAATCGTAGAATATTCGGTTTCCAAGACTGACCATCCAGATTCTTGATGAGCAATTATCTTTAATACGGACCCGGGGATTCGATCGCCTCTTTTTTGATTTTCCTAAATGCGCCTGATCGCCTCCTGTCATTCCTCGTGACGGTCCCTCATCCTACTTGAATAATTCAGGACGGCTTATGTCTTCTCGCCCTGAGGGCATAAAATTAATAAGGAAATGGCAGGACCAAGACCGCCATAATTTCATACATAACTCGAAGGAATTATGTTCTGAATTGTAAATGTGTGTCCGCTACCAGTAAGCCTATAGTTTTGGGCGAATCTGAATTTAGATAATCTTATTTGAATTTTAAACGAGGTTCCGATAAATTAACAAGTATTATTAGATAGATTTATGCCTTTTAATCACACCCGATGTTTAGATAGTATTACCATTACTAAAGTGCTATACCAAACTGCTCAATTACTGAACAGATTTTCATGGTGGTTTGTTCTACTTATAATATCACGTTTGGAACAGTTATGCCCTTCACTTCATACTGTTTAGATTTGTTGAGAAAGTTTTAAGAAAAAATATATGAGCGTTTGTGTATCTAAACTGATATCATTGATAATAGCAACGACTGTCACTGATACCACTGGAATGAGTGAACCATTGGCTGGCTCGCCTATATCTTGCGAATTATATCTAAGTAAGCTACACAAACTTAGACTAGATATTTGTAAACGATATACCATTCTTCAGGTAAGATGTAAAATCATAAGTCCCTTGTATTTTACATTGTAGGCAAATAAAAGTTTCGGTAGAAATTTCAGATTGGCTGTAGCTCATCTCTTGACATCGGTAATAGACCTTAATAGAGAATATAGATCCACGGTAAATAAGTATATTGAAAAGAAAAGAATTAATTTTTGAGGGTTCAAAAATCCATAACCTCAAAAAACAATATAAAAAATCCATGAATTAACTTATCGGTTCTCATATTTCTTAGATTTACATGAATACTTGCCTACACCAAATCATAGACTGATAAGCAAAGAGAACACTACAATGTACTATTAAACATTTGGAAATCAAGTTTGTTTCTAATATTAATTGCTAATTCCGAGAAGAAAATCCAAAAAATATAAGTGTAAAACTTTTCAAATTCATCAAACTTAATTGATTTCAAATAATAGACGTCAATAGATGGGCGATATTTAGAGGAAAACAGTAAATTTTCAGAGTTATTAATATGTCTTGAGGTTATACAAAAAATGACAATTGCTGAACCTAAACAGACGTCGCCGCACCGTCGTATTCATGCATTAAAATATACTGGGAGGAGAGTTGAGGTTGAGATGAGGGTCTGGTAAATAATCTCCTACAGCGTACGTCATTTCTTGAGGCATGTTTCTATCTGTAGTATAATACTTAGCAAATAATATGGACATTGTGTTAACGTTCAATATTAGAAATATGCAATTCTTGACACGTATTTTGTATTACGAAAAAGAATTGTAACAATATATTTGTAGCCATCTTTGATTAAAATTTATGAAAGGGGTGGCCATGCAGTTGATCCTAGTCGCCCTGTTCACCTCCCAAGGAAAGTAACATCACCAAATAACTAGACGTTAATACTAAAATGACGAGGTGCGTCTTATTGAAGCCAAATACATTGGTGGGAAACGTTATCATTCTCATTATTTGAATAAAGAAGCTGTAAAAACTAATTCTAAGTACATTAAAGTTTTATTTAAAGAAGTAAGTCTATAAAAGACGACTTCCAACCCATTTAATTATTTTATCTTGACGCTAGCTATGTGATCCTTCAATTCAATGTGGATTCTGTGAGACCAATATCTGCAGTTACGATGCTTTAATTGTTCAATTCAAGAAGAAAGTTATTTCGTTCAAGAAAAAACAAGAAAATTTCAAATGATGAAAATTTAACAATAACAATAACAAAATAATTAGTCAGTTTATTTATTTAATACATATTGTTAATCTTCTGTAACATTCTAACATTTCTTATTTAGATTTACTCTTGGTACGTTTCTTGTCTATGAGGGATAAAGTATATTATTGGATATTAATTTACCTTTTTCAATCACAAACTTATTTTATTTACATTTTCAGTTTTGAAAATAAATGAAGTACCGCTCATCGAAAATTGCGATATCGGACCGGCTACGAAGTGTGCAGTAAATAGCCCGGTCTTTACCCAGTCGCATTGAAACGTTTGCAGAGTGAACATCGATGAATATACATTGAATGTGAATGTACACAGAGTTCAATGTGGCCGCGCGTAAAG
Organism: Rosalia funebris; assembly: GCA_037954035.1. Classification (NCBI taxonomy): domain Eukaryota; kingdom Metazoa; phylum Arthropoda; class Insecta; order Coleoptera; family Cerambycidae; genus Rosalia; species Rosalia funebris. The sequence goes on from JAZFAV010000016.1 coordinate 6,570,200, forward strand.
TGCATCCTCTTCCCTCCGAATACTAGCCTCGCTACACATACCTAGAGTATCTTCTCACACTTTTTCCTATTCTTGATGAATAGTATATGGTACGAAGCTATTGATTATTTTAAATGTCTACGAATTTTCTAATACGAGATACTTCTGAAGAGAAAACCTTTAATATAATGTACTGTTCTATTCTAAATTTATAAGGAATTTATTTTCGTTAAAATTTGCAGTTTGAAAATATTTTGACGATATTATAGCTCTATTGTCTGAAAGTGCATCACACTATATAACATTATACAGTTATATATAGTACGCTGTATACCACTATATATTTTATTGTGAAATGCCTTTTTACCAGCTTTTACTACTAAATATAGAAATGTAAGTAGATATCGTCAATGCTAGACAAAAAAATACGATACGCCTAAGCTATTATGTTCGCCATTCCGATACACTCTGTTCTGAAATAAATAGATACAAAAAGGCCGGACACAGCATTTCGTCAATATTGAGAGAGCAGCTCTGGACTGATGATATTTTTCAAGAGAGACGAAAACGTATTAAGGAACGAAATCAATAACTCTAATAAAAACAACTTATTTTATGATGTTGACTTTGGACAATGTTTTTGTAGACGGTTAGCTGAGAAAGTTCTACAGGGTGTAACGATTAAATAGGACGGACTTTTCTACAGTTCATATAAAATTGAATAATGTACAATAGTTAAGTTAGCTACAGATCAAGGATAACTTACGTAATTTGAGTACGTAAGATAGCTCTGATAGAAGTCCTTCTATATTGTAGAGTTATTTTCTAAAACCAAGGAATATGGCTACGTAACAATATAATAAACAATTGAAAAACTATTCAGAAAACTGAAACCAATTCAAACAAAGTAGTACACTTTGTAACAAAGAACTTAAATGGTTTATACTACAAAATTTTAAAACATTATGTTTGGTGCGTTATCACCAGTTTCGCAGTCACTTGGTAACAGCTCACTGTGTAACATGCGGTGGTAATGTCGTTGCTACAGAAAATAACATGGACAGCTTTAGTATAATATCGATTGTTAGTCGATCTTTGTTGTGATTCTCCAGAGTAAATGCTTTATTTATCACCATGTTCATTAGTGAGTGAAACTAAATAGATAGCTTTTACAGTGACTGTTCCCAGTAATGGGGTCATGAAAAATGTTTTAGTACAGCAATGATTGAAGAGTAACCATATTCTAGCTTCTAGCGACAATAGCAATATAAGCAGTATAATAAATAATAAAAACAAATGGAACCAATCAGCTACAAATAAAAAGCAACCTACCAAGATTAAAAAAAACAATTATAAAACAATAAAATGTCTTTAATTTTAATTAATATAAGGGTATTATCTACTTTCAATTTAGACCGGTTGCAGTTCCAGAACTGGATCAAATAATCATTAAAGAATGTGCAACAACAATAACACTAGAATTGCTATAAATAAAATCGTTTGATAGTAGTAAACTTGAGTTAAATAAGGCAGATATTTTCAACAGTTACTTATTTTTTTACCTTTTCTATTAATGAAAACATTAATAGTCTTTCGTAGTTTTAATTTTCAAACTTGTAGCTTAGAATTATATTATCTATAGAACTCATAATATTTATGCATAGTATTGATGATGTTAAGAAATTATTTTAGTTCATACAAGGAATTGAAGGGTGCAAAGCAAGAACCAGCTAAGTCCACTGTTACAAATTTTTCAGGAGATAAAGAAAAGGTAATTATTGTAAAATGAGTGGAATTAAAAATTTTAAACAAATTAAAGTTCTTTGTTTTTAACTGTGTTTCAAATGTATGTAAAGTATTTTACGTTAAATTGTGTATTTTTTTAATTATTAATGAATAATTATTGAAATTAGCTGGTTCTTCCCCAGTTTTGGCGATTTTTTTTGCATTAATATTATTTAAAATTAAAATAAAACAGTAAATAAGCAAAAATATTTATTTATCGAATACATAATAAACCAGTACATGTTAAAGATGAAATATAAGTACGTACGACATATTTTACCTCCATTTTACCTATTCATCGGAACTAAATTCGGAAACTGAAATGTCAGCATCAGGATCCACATGAACGGTATGGTATTCTTTAATGTTGTCGTAAAACTATTGATCGCACGAAGGTACATAGTTTGTTGCTAGTGTCATAACATGGTCAAACTTATTTTTTTTAAGTAGTCTTGGACCAAAATATAACTTTTTTTCATCAGGTAATGACACAGGAACCGAAACTTTTTTATTCCTTATATCAAATTCTGAAAAAAGAGGTTCCCCAACTGACTCGCTACATTTTATCTATGTTCCTAAATCGCTCTTTTGGTACAACAAAATATGATATTTGGACAAAGTAAATTTATGGTTTTTTTTAAGGATTTTTTACATAGATATTTTCAAAATGTGTTTTGCAGTCTAAAAACATATCTTGAGTTATCTCCTTTATTTCAAAATTTTTACTTGCTTTTCTGATTATGTCTATGTAATCCCTAGGTAAATATATTTTGTCGTATTTCCATTTCTCTGCTTCAATTCTGCCAAAACTACGGTCGCATGGCAAAAAACTATGACCAAGTTCAGGGTACCTATGACATATAAAATTAAATTTGCCGAGATCTACTAATGTGAACAAAAGTTGTACCAATACATAGTTTTTATTTTGGTCTGTTCCTTTCTACAGGTCTCCTTTTCATGAGTCCATAGAGGTAGGAGTCTTGCAAATCTCTTGAAGGCAGCTTATAAAATTAAGTAAAAATTAATTCACAACCATCTCCAATTTTATCAAAAAACTTCCTTGGACAGTTGCAGTTTTCTCCTAGAGTTTTCTCTGCCACCACAACCTGCCGTATTTACATAACTTTTACCTTTTGTTCTTTTTGATTTCCTAACATTCCTTTTCCACAATACTCTTCGTTGTAGATGTTTTCTACCGGTCTGGGGAGTTCTGTCAGATGTTCCTGGTTCATTGGAAGTTTCGACTAAATCCTCAACAGACTCTGAACTGTTCAATAATGTTAGGTTATGGTAACGGTTTGTGGTTTTAGCTCTTATTGGTGTATAATCCTCATCAGAATCTGTGTGGGTACCAGCAAAAGGATCATCTATCGATGAATCACACATATTTTTTCAAAACTTCACTGAGTAACTGGCACAAGGGCACAAGAAAACAACACAGTATTTAACGCGTCAATCATCAAAACATTCGATATCGAACTGAGCAAGAAACGGCCAAGTCCTGGACTTGACCTATTCTTACACGGTATGGTAGGATAGGCAATCAAATAAACATAAATAACATTTTTATTTGCCTACTTAGAAGTTTGGTTATTGCAGCATTCGATTCAGCGTTTTAAACTGTGCAAGAACGTGGCTTTAACTCAACTTGCCTAAAGACTGGACTTATCCGGTTCGTGCCTTGGACCCCTCAATTATAAAAAATGTTTAAAATAACAAAATGTCTGCTTTAATGAGAAACTATGAAATAATGTTAAAAATTTCTGTTGTAACTAAGATTTTAACTACATAAATCATTTGGTTATACCACCGACTTTTAAGTTACAGACACAGATCTTATTGATATAGATAAAAACCCCACGGATTTGTTTCGGCATTTGTCCTAGATCGGCGTACCGTGTACGGCACTGATGAGAACTAATAAGTTCGAAACAGCTGTCTGTCGTTCGGATTCCATCCAGGACAAATGTCGAATCCTACCCGTGGCGGTGTCCCTTTTTCAAAATAAATTATTTGGAACTATTATATCTTGTTGTTTATTTTAAACTAATAAGTTGTTATTAATTTATTTTATTGTTACACCTCAGATCTAAAGACGTCAATGTGATAGTGAAATAATAATTATTTTAATGAAAACATAAATAAAAGTTAGCCAACAAATTTTAAAAATTTTCGTCATCTAGTTTCTAATATATGTATTTTTCCTGCAAGACTTCAGTAAATTATTTCTTACATATCTCACTACTGTTACCTAATATTCAATCAACTATATGGTAGCTTAAAAATGCTCTGCAGATTCCGCAGAAACAAGGCTAATATTATTTGCGAAAATATCTCACGATATTTACGTTTCCAGCACGAAACGAACATCCCCTCATATATGTTTTATGTATTTATTTTTCTCGGTGTAGTTGGCTCAGTATTACCGGATCCGTTCTTCAAATTTCATTAGGCCAGCCATTGCAACTCTTTATTGCGTTAGATTCCTGCTGCAAAACAAAAAGCTTCGTGCTGAAAGCCGCTTCAGCAGGAAGCTCGTACTGGGTCGTATAGGGTGACCTCGAGAAGGCAAGGGGGTTTTTGCTTGCGTCAAGTCTATTTTGTGTTGCAGGGTTTCGGAGATAGGGCGGTTTTTGCTCATTTCGGAAGTGACGAACTTCACCAATTAGCGATTCTGAGATTAGAGAAAGAAGACAGAAATAGAGGAGACTACTTTTAAGTAATTGAGTTAAGTGTTCGTTAGACAGTAAATTGACACGATGATATTAATTTTATATGTATTACATAATTCAGTAAATTTTTCAATATATATAAAATAAATTTTAATATAAGCAAATTTTGATTAGCTTATTCATTACCTTATGTTTACACAAAGGTAATGAAGATTTAAACAGGATGATCATAAAATGCATAAACGTAAATTAAATGGTTAACTTGGAATATATTAATTTAAGACATATTTAGGTCCGACACATATTTCGCAGATAGAAGAGGAAAAAGTCATTACTTCGTGTCTCGACACACCTTTCCAGATGGCATTCTAGAGATATCCAAACTTAAAAACATGATACAGCGAAATATTGACCCTAGAATATGTCCAATATTAGATCTTATACTTGGGCTAATCATAAAGCAGCTCAAAGAAAATCTTTACTTAAGGCACTATCCATCATAAGGGAAAGTTGCGTGGAAATTCAGCAAAAAATGTATCGTCATATAGACCCATCACACTAAAGGTATCTGCCCACTACACCGTACCATACTAGGACCGTAACCGTATCGACACATGCAAACAAATATAATTTGCATCAATGGTCCAGTCATGCACGCTACGGTGTTGGTCTGTGATGGAACAGTCTAGTGGACGTTATCTGATACAAATTGATTCAAATTATACTAGGCGTTATGAAAGTTAAAAATTGTAAAAAGCATTTACATAAATTAGACGTACACATAATGAGAATATATGTACGTCTACGCGTACGTACATATAATCATTAGAAAGTGTAGAAAAGCGTAAGAACAATGGATATGGGATAAATGCAAAGAAGTAGAAGATAAGCTCCAAGTAGGTAAGACCGATGAGGCTTACAAAATAATTAAGAGGAACTTCAGGGATATAGGACCAATAAGTAAAAACGTTAGGAGTCAATCGGAGGACATACTGATCGGAAGAGAGGAGAAAGCGGATAGATGGAAGCAGTACTTAGGAAATTTATACGAGGGTCAGGAATTGGGAGAGATATTTAGCATCGATAGGGAAGATGTAGGAAAACCTATATTGAGAGAGGAATTTGAAATAGCACTAAGGGGGCTAAAGAACAATAAAGTGCCGGGCGTAGATAAAATACAGGCGAAAATTTTGAAATCTGCGGGACAGAAAGTAGTAAATAGGATGTTTGAACTGGTAAAATACATATATGAAACGGGCGAGATGCCGGAGGATTATAAGAGGAACATTATCGTTACTACATCGAAAAAGAGAGGAGCCGACAAATGCGAGAACTTTAGAACGATTAGCCTAACTTCCCACGCGTCAAAAATCTTAACCAGAATAGTGCAGAAGAAGATGGAAAATGGAGCGGAGGAAATACTAGGAGAAGACCAATTCGGGTTTAGGCGAAATAGGAGAACTCGCGAAGCTATTCTGGCGCTAAGAGTAATGTTAGAGAAAACAATAGAAAAAAGAAAGAACGCTTATATAGGATTTGTAGATTTAAAAAAAGCTTTTGATAATATGGGAAGAAATGTTCGAGATACTAAAGAGCGCGGGAATAAAGTATAGAGATAGGAGAGTAGTACACACTCTACACAAAGAGCAAACTGCTGTTATAGAAGTAGAAGGGGAAAGAAGGGTAGTAGGTATTAGGAAAGGAGTAAGACAAAGATGTACGCTATCACCACTAATTTTTAATCTGTACATCGAAGAGGCGATTAATGTCGTAAAAGATAGAGTGGATTTCGGGATTAAAGTACAGGGACAGAAACTAAAAATGCTGAGATTCGCGGATGACATAGCAGTATTAGCATCTAGTAAAGAGGAATTACAATCAGCGTTGAACGAAATGGAGGCAGTATTGACAGAGGAATACGGAATGAGGGTGAATAAAAACAAAACTAAAGCGTTAGTGTGCAGAGGGCGCGAGAGCAGAACAAAAACGAAAGTACAAATTAATAATGAAAGATTGGAGGAAGTTAAAGACTTCACTTATTTAGGAAGTAAAATAAATTCGGATGGAAGAAGCGATAAAGATATAAAACAAAGAATAACGCAGGGTCGAGTAGCTTTTAACAAAAAGAAAGCATTTTTATGCTCGGGGGTAATAAACTTAGAAACAAGGAAGAGATTTTTGAAAACGTATGTATGGAGCACGGCACTATACGGTTGCGAAACCTGGACGGTAGGGGAAGCAAGTAGGAAGAAATTAGAAGCTTTTGAGATGTGGTGTTACCGAAAAATGATGAAAATACCGTGGACTGATAGGGTTAGAAACGAAGAAGTATTAGAGAAAGTCAGCGAGAAAAGAAGTATGTGGAAAAACATGAAGAAGAGAAGAGATAGAATAGTAGGCCACTTGCTAAGACATGGGGGAATGGTCCGCGATATTTTGGAGGCAGAAATAGGAGTGAAGAAAGGCAGAGGTAGGCCTAGATTAGACTACTGCTCGCAAATAGTAAGGTATGTAGGTTGTAGCACAATTAGCGAAATGCATAGGTTAGCATAAGATAGGAGAAGCTGGAGGTTAGCGTCCAACCAGTCTTAGGACTGATGACCTCATGATGATAATGAGAATAGAAAGAGTAGCTCCCAATGTGGAGCTTCATACAACTCCTGAAATTGTAACATTCACTGTGGATGTTAGATATATGTCTCCAAGATAGTTTAGACTTTTCTTTAACTATATCTATCCAAAATAGAAATTGCAAAGGACCCATCTTTGTATTTTCGGTTCTATTTTGGACAGATATTCTTGAAAGCCGCATCCCAGCTGTAACGTTGTAATTGCCTGCATATTAGTTTAAGTAGCAGTATCGTGGTTATACTGAGTTCTATTTTTAATCATTATTTATTTCCAAATGTTAGTGATAATACAGCATTCCGCCATCCAAACATATAAGCACTTTGTGGAATTTTAGTTAAAGTACAAAACAAAATTAGAAGGCATACAAACATCGGAATTGCTTACTTTAGATAGTGATAGTATAAAAGATAACTTATTCTATGAATAAGTTAATACTTTATATCCGTAATACATGATACCAATATTTGCTTAATCATGAATTTCTGTGTAATTTGGGAAATTATTTGTCTTACTTATTTATACTGACTGTGAGGTGAAAAACTAATAGCACCGAACTATGTATGTAAGTTATATAACACACCAGTTTTGGTGTAATAGGCCATGGTGGAATTTGACCAGCTACTTGATAATTCATACCTGACTATGTAAATTTATACCAGAAATGAATCGTTTATTTTAATTAAATTTATACCAGTAGTGAAATGAAATCGACAGGGTGTCTGATGTAACCTCCATCATCCTTTTATGTTAACAAAACACCTTCATGACATTAAATGAACAACTATTTCGTACAAACTGTACTTCAAATAGTTGAAATAGGATATACTATCGTATTGTCTGCTTTTAATCTGCACTGCATTAAATGAATATCGGAATGTGTATAGACTAACGCAAATTTAGAGGATATTTATATATTTATGAATAAGAATAACCCAGATAATTATTCCTAAATATCACATTTCAAGTACTGTTTGCAATTATTTGATGTAATTTTCACTTCAAACCTTCTGAAGTAACAATTCTATTGCTGATGCTCTTTCACTTCAAAATATAAAAGAAATGCGCCTTGTTAATATCCAAAAATCTTTGGATATCCACTAAGAATTCTTATTTGAGTTCAACTGAAAGTAAAAATTCATTTTGAAATAAACAATTTAAAAACTTTAAGATGGACTTTTCGGTACGTAGAACATCTCTATCTCGAAATTGAGTGGCCGAGAAAAAATAAAGCATAACATAAATGCAGAATATGTCTTTTATGCGACAGTTTTACTTTTTTCATTGGCGACTGCTTCAGTGCCATATCGATACGTTTTTGATGGAACGAAATTTTTTTTTCATTCATTCGTATATGATACAGGCCGAATATATGTTTTTTCGTTCAATGCAAAATCAGCAACGCGTTAAATATTTATGTTTAAAATCTCAGAATGAACATAAACATTTACATCGTGCTTTCTCATGACCCATGGACAGGGTGGGGTGTGTCCTATCCACCTCAAAGTCAACAGATGTCGTCTGGTAGCCCTCCCTAATCAAAATCAGTCGAAACCAGATCGATCCCACACGATTTAATTGAGCGATCGTGCTAACAAAAAAATTTCTCAAATAGTCCACCATTGTGCTTTCTCATGACCTATGAACATGGTAGAGTGTGTTCTATCCACCTCAAATTCAATAGGTGGCGTCTGGGAGACGTCCCCGATCAGAATCAGTCAAAACGCTATCGATCTGATGATTTAGTTGAGTTAGGTATGCCGAAAAACGAAAAATATACACTAGGAAGAAAAAAATTTTCCATTTTTCTTTAAACGATTACATTGCTTTTCCGCTCTGGTATAGTTGAGTGCGGAAAAGTAAAAATACAGACTTTTATTTTAACTTTTCCTCGCTTTTGTGTAATGAAGATTCGGTACATACCGATTCAGTGAATCCTCTGTGACGCCTTCTTTAAATTCATAATTTTTAGTCAGCCAGGTAATTGTTAGATAGAAATCAAAGATTCCTATGAAAACATCAAAATGTGCCAACCAGACATATAGGTACAAACTACGTAAAATACTATGGAATAGTTATAGTGCACAATAGTGTATTACAATGGCTATATTATTATGAGGCTATAACAACAGCTTTAAGATGATATTGTCAAAATAATCTTTTAAAAACAGCCATCTAAATATCACGACAAAGTAGAAATCTGTGTAGCCGCAATGAAATAGTAAGTTTCTTCAGAAGTCATTGAATCATCAGGTTGGAATTGGTTCCATCAAGATTCCAAGTTCTAAAAACAATTTGTTTTCTTTGTATAGGATGTCCCAGCAAGAGGTAGCCGATTTAATCTTGCCGCCGTTACTGTTGCAACAGGTTTTGGAAGTTGATGCTTCGTAGTTATTATGTGAAGAGTATGCCATTACAAAATGGAGCGATATACTGTTCAGCAACGCATACTTATTTTCAAAGCGTACTACGAAAGTAATGGTGGCACTGAAAGAAAATTACGTGCAATTATGGGTCGTCTTGACGCACCTGCTAAGTGAACCATTCAACACGTCATTCATGGCGAAATTCAGGGAAAGTAGCTCCGTGTGTGAAAAATACACCTATACGTCACCGTTAAAGGAAAAGTCTATGCCAATAATCCCGTTGCGATTGAACAGTTGAAAAATAACATTAGCGAAGTTATTGGGGTTATTTAGAAATATAATAAGAGGTATGCAATGAAATGTCTCATTCTCTTTTGCAATTGACTTAATTTAATAATTATTTTAATGTTTTATTTTTTAATGAAATGTATCTGATACTTACACAGCTCTTCTAAACTGAACAACCTGTAAAACTTCGTAGAATATGCTGTGTAAGACAATCCCTAGTTATTTGACCCACCCTGTCGCTATCATTAAAAAACGAACACTGTATTATCTGCTACGAAAATGTATTTCTACTTTTTTGTCACGACTCGATTTATCGTAGATTGTATGACACTGATTGAATAAGTTATATCAGAGAATTATACACAAAAACGTGAACTCTTTTGTGCCTTTTTGATACCAACTTTCTGGCAGAAAGAGGGGAGCCACTGACGCGTGATATTTTTTTCTGTCTGTTCTCGCGTCGCCACCCTTCCTGTTTTCGTAAAAGTATATTTTGTTTGATAACCGGCAACTTTGAGTATGGTGATAGAGGGAAGTAGAAAAGTCATAATATCTCGTACAGCGTAAAACAATTATTGATTTTTATGTTAAACGAAACGATGCTTGTTTTCTATAGCCGCAATCGCTTTATAAATTTTAGGTTTATGACATAAAATGCAGATCAAGTCTTTATTTATTTTAATTTAGATTCATCACGGAACTAGCAGGGTGCTCGTAACGCGCCTCACCTGTCAAACGGGCGATATAATACAAACGTTTTTAAATTTATGTTGTCAATTTTCTGCCTTCAACTTATCTTCTAAAAATATCAGAGCGATGAACAATTATTATAAAAATAAATAACAAAGCTTGGCTTTGTTATTTATTTTACATGCATGCAATTTTGTAGTTGTAGGTTTTCTAGGACAGAAGGCATATTACTACATAAATCATAATAAAAATCGCCATCATATAATAAAAATGAACCAGATACCATACTTCTATAAGGTCTTTCAATAGAGACGCTTGAAATTTGTAAGTTATAGCGGCCATCTTGTTAAGGCAATATCTGTCAAATTCACTGTGAATTGTTCACTAGTGTATGGCAAATCACCACGAAATGTTATAGTGTTCAACAGCGTGTACAACTCATCAAATTTTATTTTCAAAGTCAGTGCTCAGTTCGAGAAACGTTCCGCATTTAACGTGATTTCTATCCTCACCACAACCGTCCCGACGAGTCGACTATTGGACGTTTGATAGCCAAATTCGAATCAACCAGTTTGAGATAAATAAGCAGCCAACACCGGTACGTTAGGAAACGCAAGGTCTGCTGAAAACATCGCTGCTGTGCGTGAGAGTGTACGGAAAAATCCAAGGCAGTCTATTTCTCGTCGTTCACAAAACTTTTCGACTTCAACTTGGCGAATTTTGTGTCGAGGCTTAGGTCTACACCCGTATAAAATCCAACTGACACAGGAACTTAAGATAAACGACCAAAGGCAACGCCGTGTGTTTGCTGATTGGGCTCTGGATCAGCTGGAAGTTGACCCAAATATCGCCAAAAAAAATCATCTTTATCATCGAGGGCCATTTTTGACTGAATCGATATGTGAACAAGCAATATTCTTGATATCATCCACACCAGATACGCCAGCACCAAATGCATCTCGAGAAAGTCACTGTTTGATGCGGATTTTGGTCTAGCCGAATACTAGGTCCGTATTTCTTCCAAATCGAAACTGGAATTGCCATAACCGTCAACGGCAAGCGCTACAGGCTAGTCAGATGAAAGCCTAGGATAGGCCAGAAGCATAGGATAGGCTTCTATTGTCCCTTAGTTGTTCTGTAATCTGTATTTAAAGTGGTGTATAGGTAACATTCAGTAGTTTATATAATGATACTATTTATTTTTCCAGAAAATTAACTAATATATTCATGAAAATGCAATTAAAATTCGCTATTGTTCGAATCTAAAAAAATACTATTTAATATTTAAAAAACAACTACAAATTTACCATATTGTCTACGGTCAACATTGTTATTGGAACAGAGCGGAATAATTCATTGTTAATAAATAATTCACCGAAAGGCATTTCAAGCGATAAACGCATAGAGGTTTGATAAAACAGCGAACGGAAAATTCAGTAAATAATTAATTAATATGCGGTGGTTAACAAATACAGCGATGATTTGGCGTTAATGTTTTCCAGGGTAGAAAATTATTTTCGTTCATATTCTGTTAGTTTCTATCGGATGTACGTTTTATCGTATTTTACAAATGTAATTTTGGATGAAATAATTGGATTCTTTGTTACGTGTTGTTGAATTTTTCGGCAAAAGGGTATAAATTACATTCCTCCAGTTTATACATGAATAACATTACAGTTTGTTGATCGTAATGCAACAGCGGGATATTTTATTTAGTTGTTCTATTTTTTCTCGATAAACACCATACATTGACTTGGTTTTCAGTGCCTCAGTCAAGACGAGAATTTGCATTCAGTAGTTCACGTTTTTGAAAAATAAAAAGATACAGTATAGACTTCATGTGGACAAAAATTACTTACAATTTGCTTCAATATTATACACATATACACACTTCAGTCCATAAGTAACATATAAACAAATGTTGTAGATAATTTACGATTTATTTTTAAAATCATTGACTATATTTAGTCTGTTGAAGTAAGCCTTTCATGTTTAATACTTTATAATACGTTAATAAACATTAAGCTTGGTCATCTCCGAAGATGTATGAGATTATTACATTTACTGCAAAACAGTATGTTATATTATTATTATACGTTTCCCCATTCTGTTGATACCAAACGCTTCTGTTAATTTTGATAAATGTACCATTATTATCAGGTTCTCTCAAGTATGTAACTGAAAAGTTATAAGAAATCCTAGGAGCCCTTTCCAATTACTTTTCCATTAAATAAATATGAATAACTAATTCATCTAATATATAGGGTATCTCAGTTGTAACTATAGGATTTGAATTGCGTAGATTTGTGTTCTGTCAAAGATAGGACATCAATATTTAACGACTATCATCTACAAACCATACGGCGTCAACATGCTTGAATGTCTCATTTGAAACTATAGGATGTGATTTATGACATGAAAACTAACAATATTTGACAAACTAACACATTTTATTCTTCAACATAAAATGGAGACGATACGACTATAAATGAAGAAGAATATCGTTCATATGGTCGCCTCGTCTCATCTGGCATGATGTCATTCGTTTTGCAAAATTGTCCATAGCACGGGCACATAAAATTGGCTCAATTTCCGGAATAATAGCACGTTGATTGTTGCTGGCTGGGTGGCGTATATTTTCCCTTGACATAACCCCAAATAAAAGAAGTCCAGTGGTGTTAAGTCACATGATCTTGCAGGCCCAAAGTCGAGACAACATGATCAGGGAATTTGGTATGCAACATTGTTATAGTGTACCTCCGTACACCTTCTCTCACTGTAGCAATATTTTCATCTAACTGACCACGACGAGGTGGTATTGGTATTGCCTTATCAGTGACAGAACCCGATTCTTCAAATTTCTTGATTAAATTACGAACTGTTAAATGATCGCTCACTTCCATAAAACAGTTGTTCACAGACTATTCGTTGTTGAACTGTTTGTTGCAGCATATTGAAGTTGTAAATGACAGTCGTTAAATATTGGCGCCCTATCTTTAACATAAAACAAATGGCGCACAATTCAAATCTTATAGTTCCAACTGAGACACCCTATATATTTATCACGTTTATGAAAAGTTTTAATAGGCGATCAGGATAATCATCGTTAAGGTCTTTTACCAAATTACATTTACATGAGTGGTACTTTTGTATTTACTTTTTAATTCAATATAAATTTGTATTAATAGATACCAATAAGTTTTCGTGTGTGGATTCTCGTCAATATCTACAAATATATTCAATATAGCTATATCGTTTAAAATGGGTTTCCTTGGATTTAGGAAGGTCTCCAGTATTTTCAATTTTTTTTTATAACTATGACAGTCGAATTACGTACAAATATCATATCATTCACAATAAATGATAAATGACTAGACTCATAAGTTCATAAACATGAAGAAATGGACACTTAATTTAATAGGATAGTTAAATTGTACAGATATTTAACGAATATAGAAAATAGTTCAAAGTTTATTAAGTCCAATATATGTACAAAATGTAAAAACACAGTCGTTGCCCTGAATGGAGAATAACAAATGATTTCAAATTAAATACCTCTTTTACTTTCATTCCGTGTTTTTTGCTTGACATATTTATGTTTACATTTCCGCTTCTTGACCTTGATATTTTTCCCTTTTATCTTTTCTTATTCATGTCCTCTATTCGTTCAAATATTTTTCCACTCTATTTGACTTCTTCGCTTTCCGTTTTCGAAAAAAATTACGGGATAACAAAGTTTAGGCATAAATGTACAGAAAATATTACCTACTTTTACTATTTTAAGAAAAAAACACCGATCATTCCTCTCAGCAGTAATTTACAAGTAACATAATCTACTCTATTACAATATTGATTCAAAAATGAACTTTTTTAATTCAAAAATCGTTATCGAAGTTATGCAACATAGAAATCTCTTTCCTTAAAACCGTCTCTTCAAATTGTGGAAAAAAAGGTTACACATTGAGATGAAGACAAACACACCAATTCTTCTTTGCCCCTGTATTGTCTTGCGCCATTTTATATTAACTTTAATGGGATAATCTACCTCTATACCTACCATAACTGAGCTTGCTGCTTCTATTAAATCAGAGAATTTCATAAAAATTCCTCACTGAAGGAATTACTTTTTAAGTGAAGAAATGAGCATTATATAGTTTATTTCATCGCTGTTTGCCAAATAAAAAATCTCAAAACATAACCTTGACTTATTTTTATGGCTAGGCTCAGGTAGACTCTTCCACTTATCGGCAAGATAAGAGAGTTTTTATTTGGCAAATAGAGATGAAATGAATAGTACATTGTTAAATAAGCTACAGCTCCATCTGATATCGTACTTAATCCTTTTAATATTAAGATATAGGCATACTAGATTTAATGTTTAATTTAGCCCTAAAAAAAATACCACTCAAAGACGATATCGTATCGCCACTATAGGACTACGTGCAATGTTGCCAGATTTCTTTATTCGTGTCTTGTTTTGAGCTGATCTGCGATAAAGGTCACCGGAAACCACCCCTCTCCCTAACGCTAACTAAAGGATATACTAATGCAGGCGTCATTAGACCGCGTTCGTCCGCTATCGCCGGCCCAAAAAAAAAACCGAATGACTTGCCGGATCCAGATCCATCAGCGAGATTCGAACTGCTTAATCAGCCGCGTCACACTGACATCGTGAATGGGCAAATTGCGTGTAACCGCCAAATTGATTTTAGCTTAAGGGCAAGTCGTTGGCCAACGGCCTTATGAGAGATTTCTTTATTTTAACCATTAATCACGTCCCTCGTCGTTCCCGGTTCACTCCCAGCTCGGGCCGCTGAAAGAGGTGCGGGATTTGTCCGCACACTACAAATTATTTAAGATACTGACATTTCCCCGGCTTTGTACCGTTTGTAACACGCACAAACAATTAAGAGAGTTTGATAAGAGTGTGGCGTTTAATGCGTTGCCAAATATATGTTTTAGTTAGGAATATTATCCTCGCCATTTGTTGGTATCCAATAGTCCGTTATTGGTGATATTGTTAACGAATGATAATTGTTTTCAATAGCATGTTGATAATATTTTTCTAATCCTCCATATTGTAAGTGGGTGATGTGCTCCTTTAATCTGGTAGCAATTACTCTTTTTATCTGCCCAATATAGTTTTGACTACAATCTGGGGAATTGATTTTATAACACCCCGGCTGTTGTTTCTAGTCTTATATTTAGGAGTTCCTAAGAAATATAAGTTATTGTCTCTAGAGTAGTGCACCAACGTCATTCTCAACTCTTTAAAAATCTATTGAACATTTGGTAAATTATGGTTGGTAGGAGAGTTACGAAGAGCTGACCGATATCTAGTTTATGTAATTCATTAATCTACTACATGAGTACAATATCCATGATTTCTCTAGCTACATTTTTAATTTCCCTTATTTTTTTTCTAATGTCATTATTAAGAACAAAACTTAGTAAACTATTTACCTGAAGTTTACGCTTACCTTCAGTTGACCTTTCCAGAAGATCAAAATCCAAAAACTGTGTCCATTCTGTACGAACCACAATTTACCAAAGGAGTCAAAAGAGTTTTAAGAAAATTGGGAATGACATTATTGCGTTTCTATGACAACATATGACAACAGCTCTTGGGAAACATTCAGATATTTCCTTCCTATAGATAACATTGAAAACTAGGAAAGGTCCAGATTCATGGAAATTGACTGAATAATTCAGGAATAATAATAATATATATTTTTACTGCCTAAAAAGTTACAATCAAATCACAGGACAAATTAATTAAAATAACAAATTAATCTAATATATCTAATATAAACTCTATCTGGGTGTTGCTAAAACTTAATTGATAATATATAGTATGACATATTAAAAAAAACTTTGTGGAGTGTAAAATATAAAGTCGTTACTTTTTAACCTTCCCGATATTATATTTTGTCCTCTTTGTATGAATATGCTGGTGCATAAACCGTACGACGTCAACATACTGCGATTAACAATTCAACAACAAATAGTTTATGTACAACTGTTTTATGAAAGTAAGAGATCATTTACAGTTGCGCTAAGAAACACACACAACGACAAAATTTTAAAAACCACTTTTTTTGGATTTTAGACCGAAAAACGAAAAATAAACCCAAAAAATATTTTAATTTTTCTTTACACGATTGCATTACTTTTCCGCTAGTATAGTTGAGTGAGGGAAAGTAATAATATCGTTATATTTATGTAAATTTTCGTTATGTCAGGTAGAGAAATTATAAAAATCATGGTCATAAAACCATCTTTTCCATTACATAGATGTCCTGTCGACAACCCTGTAGAGGAAAATTGCCATTACGACACAATCACTGATAGATGTAGTTGTTCAGTGCCCTAGTAAACATTTTCAATTATCGAAAACAGTTCTAACGCAGGAGAATTCAGTTAAGGGCCGGCCAGGCCGAAAGACTAAACAGAAAAAGGTTTTAAGAGCGAACGTTATTGTTGGAAGTGTTATAGCAAAGGCACGTTCTGCTTCTAACGAGGCCTCGTTAGATCCATCTACGGCTTCCAGTGGCGTCCGAATTTCTCAATTAAAACTTACTCTCTACATTCGTTCGTCGGTTATTTTTATAGATTTCTTATGATACCACTCCGCACAACCGGGGAAACTTTCCTAATTATATTTGGGACCTACGGAATCCCCTCGGCAATCAGTTTCTCTTTGACTTCGACGTTTTTTAAACAAATAAGAAAGTGAGGGATGTGCCTGTGGTGCCGGTCCCTCTAGTGATCTTCTGCGAACCTATTCATGACATAAGCGAACCATTCTTCATTGCCATGGTTTACCAAACAGACAAATGCACATCATCATAATATATTTGTAATTAATTATGTAGAAACTATGATCACTTTAGTATTCTTAATGATTCAATAACTTTGCCACTCACCTTAGCTTCATCAATTCTTAAGTTACAAGGAAATTGTATACTGTCCTAGTTTTTCTTGGTCGTGGTGACTCTGAACATGACTTTGGACTTTAGCTCGATATTAAAATATACCCAAATGCCTCAGATGGTCCATAATACGAGGGTGAATTGAATATAAACGAGGCTTTTGTTATCATGGTTTAAAAAGAGGCGGTGGAGTAGAGACAATTTTAAATCTCAATGGGGGAACATGTCAAGAGGGGAGGAGAGGGTCTGCGATCGAAAGTTCACCTGTTTCTTATTTGTAAACACAATGTCACTTGGAAAGGGAAGATTACCCGTCGGTGGCGCAACGTGTTATAATCAAATTTTGGACTACCGGGCGATATTTTTCTAAAATTAACTTTTATTTTTCAAAAAAAGACACTTTCAAGGGCCTGAGTGTTCACGTGGCATAAAAGGTTCACTGAAGGTCGAAAATCTGACCGATTAACGGTGCCTTCAGGCAAGCCTTAAATAAGCACACATTGAAGCCGTCCGAAGGCTTATTCAGGAAGATCATTGGCTTACCATGGCTGAAATCTCTTTAGAATTAGACGTAATTTATGGCAGTATACAATAAATCATAAAGAACAACTTACCGTTTCGAAAAGTATCCGATAGATGGATCCCTCGTCTTTTGAACCCAGACCAGAAAGAAAGACGTTCAGATGTTTGTCAACTCCATTTCGAGCATTATGGGAAGGAAGGTGGGTGAAGCCTTTTTGGAACGCACAGCCATTTGCGATGAAAGATGGGAGCATTATTTCACACCTGTATCCAAAAACGCCAGTCCGGAGTGGAGACGAAAAGATAATACTCCGCTTACGAAGGTCAAGATGCGTCCGTCGCCCGGCAAAGTTCTTGCGACAGCTTCCTTGGATTTTCGTGGCGTTTCATTCTTAGACTCTTTTCTTGAATATCGTACCATTAACGCTGAATATTATTGCAAGATATTACTGGACCGCACAAAGCAAGCTTACTTACAAAGAAGAAAAAAATCATCAGTTCGGGACGTGATTCCTTCACAAGAATGCAAGACCACATACGGCAACTTTAACCATTAAAAAATTAAGTCACTTGATCCATGGGGGAAACATCCCCCCTACAATCCCAATTTGTCACAGTGTGTTTTCCATACATTTCGACCCCTGAATGAAGAGAATCAACCCTGACCCCTAGAGAGTCAACCATTCCACGACGACTGGTCGGTGGAGGCTTTTGTGCACCAATAACTGATACGAACGTTTTCAGTGTTTTACTAGCCATATACACGTTAGTAGCCTTTCAAACTTGAAGTTCATTTCTATTTTATCTCTAAAATAACGCATTTGTACGTTATTGATGGTGTCAATGGCACATTTCTTGACAATCTTTGAGCGAATTATTTAAAAAAAAAGGATGACGACCGTTTTTGATTTCATGATCACCTTTGGCGAAAATAATTGTGCCGTCCCGGTATATTTCTAAAGAGAAGCTGCTCAAATAAATCGTATGCGGTTGACTAAATTGTTTATGACAATATATTATACTAGTTATTTTGTTATCGTAAACAAATCATTCCTTATTGATCGATTCCTGACTAATAATTGTTGCTATTGCTTTCAATGACTGACTGAAGCTTCTCAATTTCAATTCAGCAAACCGAAAGGGATCTGATCGAACTGAGACGAACCGTGTTTTGTTGATATCCAGCGTGATGGATTAAGGACAAGTTTAAATTCCAATCCGAACTAATTAAATTTTTTAAATTTCACCGTTCAGGATAAAGAGAAGTAACACACCGTCTGTAGAGAGATATTTCATCTCAAGTTGCCAGCACTGACGCCGCCAACAATATTGCCTTTCAGGTTTTTCATTAAGAAGGGTTCACTCTTTCGGCACGGAATGATAGAGACTTTGTACAAAGTTAAATAGTTTGTCAAGAACATGCGTTTTCCCAACAAAGCTCCCGGTGGTGCTTCATGAAACTCCGCCTGTAAATTCCCGTCTTCCAATTACTCAAACTCAAACGAACAATTAAAATGTGGAACACACGTTGCCCTGTTCACAGATATTCTTTGTTGATGAGTGAGTACAATATAAATTATTACATTATTATTATTTACAGAGTGCTCTCTTATGCTCTCTTTCAAAACAATGTTACCGTCACCGGGTGCCGAGAACTCGATGACGAACATTGTCCTGAGTTGGTGGTCGAGGACGACTACGTCAGGCTTGTTGGCTTGTATCTGCCTGACGGTGGAAAAAGAATAGTTCCAATATATTAGGCACTTCTCGTTTCCCACAACGGACTCAATATCCCCCGGAGCATAAGGCAGCACTGGTGTCTCGTCTGTTTGATACGAGTGCCCTAAATGATAATAAAGCACTCTTAATGCTGCGTTGTATCTATGGCCGTGTTCAGACGGTAGTCTTGTGGTAGTCTTAGCCTACGTAGGCTCATGGGGGGCAAAGCGCATCCCGTCTGAACAGCGTCGAAAGTCAAGCCGTAGTCACCTCTCGCTTCCATCCTTCACTTTCCTACCTATTATATTATTAGGCAGTACCTGTTGACTTGCAGACTAGACAGAGGCAAGAGGTGCCGACTACGTCCCTTCGTCTCTGCGCTATCGTCGATATTGGCATGGAACCGCTCTCCTCTCTTGACTAAGCGAATCAGATCATAGGCTAAGCCTACGTAGGCTGAGACTACCACAAGACTACCGTCTGAACAGGGTCTATGAATATAGGCCGAGACTGCATATACTGAGCAAGCCGACAGCAAATGCATCAGTGTCTCCGGCGCCCTGCGGCAAGCCCTGCAGCTGACATCAGGCACATGCATACCCATGACACGACTCCGATAGACCGGCTGATCTTAAGAAAGCAAAGGTCAGCCTTTCGGATAAACCCAGGGCTTCCATATTCCTATAGAATACCCCGTGCATGGGCGTATCCTTGTGAAGCTGCAGAGCTCTTAAATGCTCTGCAGCTTTTACTTGGGCTTTTAACCGAACGAGTTCCAACTCGGTGACAAAGTTGTCATTGACCCGTTTGGTGTCGAAATCGAGACCAAGATCATCGGCTGCTCTACGTACTGCCTTAAATAAAAATGCTCCTATCCCTGCATTTTCGTGATCTCGGACCATGCAGAGAAGGGGATGCGAACTCCTGATAACTTTACAGGCTCCATCCAGAACCATCCTGTTATGAAGACACTCCAAACTCAAGAGTTCACGGCCTCTGCGATGTTGTGGGAGATATAACCGTGGAGTGTACGATCTGGGATGCAAACTCCTATTGAGAGGCACCCTTTTCCGGGTTACTACGTCGAGTTATCGCAGCTCCTCTTATGTCTATTTGACTACTCCGAAGGAGTCGATAAGGATCGGAACGGTAAGCATGTTTGTTGCAGACACCTTGTTCTTTCCCAACAGTTCTGAAGACCAGATCTGTCGGAGGCGGTGCTGATACTTGCCGCGGATAGCGTCTCTTACGACACCTACCTCTTGGGTGGGATTATTATTATTATAAAGATACATCTGGCAACATAGAGGTTACGGTTGACTTAGAGCTGGCAACCATTATTTTTTAATTCCTCGCATAATTTTACTTTCGATTAATGTTTAACTCACTTAAAAAAAAAGTATATAGTTGGAATTCATTACAATAAATTAATTACAGTATAATTAAAAGCAATCGCGGTTAATTCTTGATAAGCAACCATTGTTATTAATCATGCATTCGAATTAAGTTTCATTACAGAAACAGATACCAGGAGAAGTTAACTGCCGGATCTTGTACTATTTGTAAAATAACGAACCGAACGACCTCTCTAGAACGGCAGTTGCTTATAACAAAACCTAAATACAGCCCCGCACAACACAAACTAACTCAAAATTAAACGACCGTAATAAGACGAGCAAGATATAAAGTTCAGAACTTAATAAACTTAACGTTATTTATTTATTTTAAACGTTTTCCGAATAAAAACACCCCCTCATTAAGATGCCGGCCTTATTTACGGAAAGTTCGAGAAGAGGGGCAATTTAGGGCCAGTTTATAACTTGTATCAAGTCGAGATTTTAATTGAGCGGTTATTCATCTCTCGGCTCTTATTATTCCTGGGGCGCTTTTTTATTATGGGCCATTTTTTTTTGGAAGTCGGCTTGTTTGCACGCGGATAGACGCCCACCCCATCTCCTTTTAGGATACTCGAGATCGAATAGAAGTAGGGTTGCTGTGTGAGCTTGAAATGTGCTCTCAATAAAGTGGGGTACGAACTGTCTCAATTTCGACGGAAGGCAAGTGAGGTTTATATCGCGAAAAATCCATTTACAAGACAAAAATATGGACTACAAATAAATACATATGCAATTTGTATAATGGATCTTTGCGCGTGTATCAATTTAGTGACGACGCACGCATTACATGCTACACCACTCGCAATTGTGACTAATATGCCACAATTACTAGCGCGTATGTCTAGCGACATATGTTTCAATCAACTACATATGGCATAGACAGTTAATAAGTTGCCGAACAAAATACAATTATGAAGTCACGTCTTAGCTTTATTGTATAATTTGATTCATTGGCGTCTCAATATTTCTGTAAAATTTATTTCGCTTTTGTTTCATTTATTTTGTTTTTTGTTGAATTAATTTCATTTATTTTGATGGAAATATCACTTCCATTGAATGTTTTTGTGGAGAACATTTTCATTACTCTGTCATAGGTTGACGAATTTGTATTGTACTAACTGTTACGCTAGAATGTGTTTTCGACACGACACTGTTCAAAAATGTCAGTTGATTGATTAATACGATTGTTACCTGTGACGCACACGCAAATAATTATTTATTATGCAAACCATAAACCAGTTCTTGCTGGTAATAAAAAGGGTATGCCTGAGATGAACGCCTAGACCCATGGAAAGAGGATTAGGATTGTAAATGGCGTAACCCATACACCACATCTACTTGACCTTTGACCTTTATTATCTATGTGATTTACGATTATCTGAGCAAGTTCTGCTAAGTTTGTAACTGTAGAACGTTTTATCACGAGCCCATATTGATTAGGAGATAAAACTGATACGCACCAAGCTAAATGTGGGTGTATAATGACATTTCACAGGATAATGATTGGGCGATAATTTTTTATATCAGATGGCTGGTCACTTTTGAATATAGGGCAGATCCTTACTACTCTCTAAACCTCAGGAGATGTGTGAGTAGATTATATTAGATTAGCAAACCGTCCTCATTTAATATTCACTAGAGAATTTTTAACAGTTGCTGGAATTCGAGTAAAATCCCATATTAACTGAATATTTGAAAGACAGTCTACTTTATTGTACGTATATGACATTTGTAGATTGTCATATGTACAATTCTTCTCGTCTTAAATCTAAGTAGACTAGGCTTTTCTACTTCTGCTGTTATATTTATAATCATAATAATAATTATTTCATTTATCGGAACAGCTTTCATCATTTGTCTTGCCGTGTTTGACCTCTGATATTCGACTGTGGGAGGCAATGCTTTTGTATTGCAATTTAATGACACGCTACCACTAAATATTCCACAAAAACCCTGAGTATGACTTTCATTGGAGTTGTTGCCACAACATATATAATGGAAACACATTTTCTGGAGATGAAACAGACACAATTTTATAAAGCTCTTCTCGTATGCAAGTAAAAGAAATAAATACCCGGGCTTTGTGTAAAAAAGCGTTGCGACGTGAGACGATTCCCGATATTATCAACTGGGAATTCACTTCGTTCATGCAGCCAGTGTGCCTTGTCGTATGAATTTTTAACCGTTTAGTTAATTATTCAGAGCACCCGCGAGGATTTTACAGATTTCCTCAAATATTCGCTTTTTGTAACGCGATGGCCTTTTTCGAACGATGGCATATACCTGGGGTTAGTTGTCGCGGTGTAGAAAATAAGATAAATGTATAATTTTAAATATAAACGAACGTATTTTGGACATACAAATAACTAACTTAATCTAAATAAAACTGCATATCTAACTAGAGTTAGGTATTTTAATAACTGTTAATGTAAGAATTGAAATATATATATAGTTTGTATTTAGGAAGCAATTATCAGTATAAATGAAATGCAATTAATAGGTGATTAGATAAACATCAACAGTAATATTGTTGCTTCAGTACTATTTTGGAGATCATTACTTGCGTCTCGATTTTACTAAATTTAAACAATTTTCTGGAAAAAATGTTCGAGATACTAAATTGCGCGGAAATGAAGTATAGAGATAGGAGAGTAGTACACAATCTATATAAAGAGCAAACTGCTGTTATAGAAGTAGAAGGGGAAAGAAGAGAAGTAGGTATTAGGAAAGGAGTAAGACAAGGATGTACGCTATCACCACTAATTTTTAATCTGTACATCGAAGAGGCGATTAATGTGGTAAAAGGTAGAGTGTATTTCGGGATTAAAGTACCGGGACAGAAACTAAATATGCTGATATTCGCGGATGATATAGCAGTATTAGCATCTAGTAAAGAGGAATTAGAATCAGCGTTGAACGAAATGGAGGCAGTGTTGACAGAGGAATACGGAATGAGGGTGAATAAAAACAAAACTAAAGTGTTAGTGCGCAAACGGCGCGAGAGCAGAGCAGAAACGAAAGTACAAATTAATAATGAAAGATTGGAGGAAGCTAAAGACTTCACTTATTTAGGAAGTAAAATTAATTGGGATGGAAGAAGCGATAAAGATATAAAACAAATAATAGCGCAGGGTCGAGTAGCTTTTAACAAAAAGAAAGCACTATTATGCTCGGGGGTAATAAACTTAGAAACAAGGAACAGATTTTTGAAAACGTATGTATGGAGCACGGCACTATACGGTCGCGAGACCTGGACAGCAGGAGAAGCAAGTAGGAAGAAATTAGAAGCTTTTGAGATGTGGTGTTACTGAAGAATGATGAATATACCGTGGACTGATAGGGTTAGAAACGAAGAAGTATTAGAGAAAGTCGGCGAGAAAAGAAGTATGTGGAAAAACATAAAGAAGAGAAGAGATAGAATAGTAGGCCACTTGCTGAGACATGGGCGAATAGTCCGCGATATTTTGGAGGCAGAAATAGGAGTGAAGAAAGGCAGAGGTAGGCCTAGATTAGACTACTGCTCGCAAATAGTAAGGGATGTAAGTTGTAGCATAATTAGCGAAATGTGTAGGTTAGCACAAGATAGGAGAAGCTTGAGGTTAGCGTCCAACCAGTCCTAAGACTGATGACCTCATGATGATGAAACAATTTTCTCGATTTTATTTTGTTCTTGTTATGTTCAGTCTTGATGCGTCTTTAATCTGCGTTCAAGTGGTCTATGAACATGTCCTATGTGATGTTTATCCACATCCATAGGAAGCCTAATACATAGGAAGCCAATTTTAACTATTTTGCAGAGAAGAAAGAAATAAGAAGAAGGAAATTGTGCCTCCCTGGACTATTTATTACTACACTAAGAAAACTCTAATGTTTACGACCTAAAAACTATTTTTTTAAAGTGTTATTAATATCAAATATTCAATTGCTATAGATTAAATTTAAGATGCGGGAAGACATTATTACCAGAAAAAGAAAAAAAAAAGTGTGTTAAATGGAGTGGAAAGCAACAGCATGTTTATAGAACGTTATTGTCGGTGGTTGTCTTTCTCTTTTGT
Organism: Rosalia funebris; assembly: GCA_037954035.1. Lineage (NCBI taxonomy): Eukaryota > Metazoa > Arthropoda > Insecta > Coleoptera > Cerambycidae > Rosalia > Rosalia funebris. Next base: position 6,595,233 of record JAZFAV010000016.1, read on the forward strand.
AGTCAATTTAATTTTCTAACAAACTGGGTGTAGTATTTTTTTTTATTTTTTTTAACATTAATGGACAACGAGTATTCCGCTTACGCTTATATTTTTACTAAAAATATAACTGCTCATTCGCTTGTAGTGTATATTCGTCTGCTTAAATTATTCGCCTCACATTTTCCGTTGTTATTTCTCAGTCAGTTTCGTGCTTATTCCCTCCTTCTGCACTCCAGAATTTTCTAAGATGCCTTTGTCTTAATTAAGCTTATAATTTGATAAAATCATAAACGAAGTCCTTCCCGGATATTAGTGGATCCGTGCTCCTCTACAAAATTATCTTAAGCTACTCAAAGAAGTTTCTATTGCATTAGTTTCTTTTTAGATTAGAGAGACATTTGCTGTCAGATTGCATTATAACTGTACGGGGTAAATACGTTTAAAGACACTGGAAGGTCAAAGGGGCGTAGAAAGAACAAATGCGTAAAAAACTTAATATCTCTTCTTAACGTATCTTATTTCCTGTTACTAGTTATCCAATACAGATCCAGAAATATCGGAAATTAAAGCAGTTATATAAATATACCATTTCATTGGGAGTTCAGTTCACTGCGCCCATAAAAAATATAAGAAGATAAGTGCTAAACCTAAAAAACTGGTTGAAAAATTATTAAAATGTGCATTCTCATATGTGATATTTTTAACAAAGATTCTGCCCTATCGCTATATGGCAGGTATTGGAATGATTTAGTATACGAGCCCAGACTTATAATAGTTTAATCAGGCATAATTTTACAACTAATATATTAAAATGAAAGTAATAACACTCTCAAAACTACTTTATTAAAGAAAAATATTGACAACAGAAACGAAGTATAAAATGTTAACTGAAATACGACGAAATGTTACTAGGTTATGATGTGTCGATGACAAGTTTGTTAATAGAAAACATTAAGGTTCGTGGTTCACAATAGTTCGATCGCTTCATCAAGACTGTGTTACACCACCTTTATTAACAATAACAGCTCTAATTCTGGCAGGAACTGTATCTACCAGCTTAGCGCGCTCTTCAGCAAGCGTGCTGTCCCAAACTTCTTGCAATTTGCTGCATAGATCGTTAACTGAACGGGCTGGATGTTTGCATAACTGTTTTTTTTTTATGCCACGATGTTTCTATTGGCGAGAGGTCTGGACTACTAAAGAGCCAGTCCATAACATTCCTACATTATGTTCTGTAAACCAAGCTTTGACAGTGTTTGCTAGGTGACACGCAGCACCATCCTGCCGAAAAATGTACTGTAATGCCTTAACATATTGGTATTAGCGGCAATAAACTGTCTGTCAAAATTTGTTGATATTTTTCTGCTGTCATAGTACTATCTACGAAATGCAATTAGTTACGCCCATACCACCCATACTACTTATACACCCCCAGATCATAAGAGATGCAGGGAACTTCACTTTCCTAATCAAACAGTCAGGATGATAAGTTTCCTGTGAGGTTCTTAGCACACGTTTTCTGGTATCGCCCAAACATATTTCCAAATTACCCGGTGCCATTGTTGTATGGTCCAGTGCCTATGTTCTCTAAACCGGTAAGTTAAAAAGTAAAATGTAAATAATCAAACTTCACCTTGTAGTATTTAGATCCTATTTTCTTTATGGGGCGTTTAGTTGTGGATACAGAAAATGTATTTCAATGGCTTGCCTCCATAATACCATTATTGCTTTTGCACGGGATCGTCGGTTTATTGTCATAGTCCTCTTCAGAGCATGGGTATTTAAGCGTGAAATTTGAAATGATCAACTAGTTTTCTTCCTTTGAGCTGTACATCCAGGTTTTTCATACAAGTTGATAATGCCTTACACTGTAGATTTAGGCAGCGAATACGTAACAGATATTTCCGAAGTTCCCGGTTTATGAGCATTAATAATTGATTTTCGCATATCATCACTTAATGCCATGCACGTACCCTTTTATCTTAGAAAATATCAGCAGACACCTCCAAAACACACATATAATACCCGTTTCATTTTGACGACAATTGAGACTTTATTTTGTTTTAATACGCTATATACGTTTAACCTACTATGCATTTCAGCAACTGGTCGAACTATTCTGAACCGCGAATATTAATGTTTTTTGTTAACGAACTTGTTACTCTTACTGATACATCATAACATAGTAATATTTCATCGTAGTTAAGTTCAGAGGGGCTCCTATGGATGCCCTCTGACAGTACGGGTGTACACTTCCTGTTTGACAAGAAATATAAGATCACCGTCACCAGTAAGACCGACTGAATAGAGGGTCGAGCTGAATTACGGCACAATGAAGACATTTGGTACACGAATGTAGCCAAGAGTGAGAACAGAGCGGGCGCGGGGTGTATAGACGACGCGATGGGATAGCTAAAACCTTCTCCCTGAGTAAATACACTACCGCACTCCAGGTCGAGCAAGTTGCAATTACAAACGGTGTTCTGGGGGCCGACCAAAATAGGACCCAGGAGAGGGTATGTATCTGCTCGGATAGCAGGGCGGCGTTGACAGCCCTGAATTCAGCAACGACAAAGTCGAAGCTGGTCTATAATTGCTATGAAGCATTGAACCACTTGGCAGGGAAGGGACCGGTGGAACTCTTATGGATACCTGGGCATAATGGCATTAAGGGAAATCTAATTGCAGATGACCTTGCCCGACTAGGGACCAGGGAAAACCTCTATGGACTAGAACCTGCAGTCGGAATAAGTCGGAATCTGATCAGAGACCAGATCTGATCAGAGACCAGAACAATGACTGGGCAAGAGACCAGCACAGAGAAAGATGGAGAGTAGTAACGGGTTGTCGAATAATCAAACTCTTCATCGAATACTCAGAGATTGAGAAATGGGTTCACGAAATTCATTAAATTGAACAGGCACAAAGCCAGAGGCCTGGTGGGAATCATAACTGGCCACCATAGTAGCCTGAATGCATATAAGTACAAGCTGAGGCTGACTGACAGCCCGGCATACAGATACTGTAGAGAAGATGAGGAAACCTCGATTCATATTCTTTACACCTGCCCCGCACTGGAGGAGAGGAGGTGCCTTATATTAGGGACCCCTGTTATCCTAGAGGGGGCGAGACTTAAGGCGAGGGACATGCCCAAATTACTCCTTTTATGAGATAGCATTCTTGGATAATGACCCGGATAAAAGGGGATCGCCAAGGGACTGCCCATGAGATCAGTGGCTGATGAAGCCCAAAGCCACAAAACATAATAATAACAATAATAAGTTAAAAGTGTACACTTTGTTTCTGTTGCCAACATTTTTCTTTAATAAAATAGTTGTGAGAGGATTATTACATTTACTTAAATATATTACTTTTAAAATTATGCCTGGCCAAACTATTATTTGACCTGGGCTCACATAATCTACATCATTTTTAGTTTTTTAAATTGTATTTCAATCACCGTTAGTACTAAATTTACAGTATTGTTTGCATGGACGACAGAGTTCTAAAAAAATATACACCCATTTTTTTTCACTACATTTTCACTATGTTAGAGTTAGTTAGTTAAACAAAATTTTCTTCCATATGTAATGGATATCGTGCTTGTAGTTGTTCCGACCACAAGCTCACATCATGTTAATTCAACGCCATGAAAGCTTTAAACAGGCGTTCATCATGTTAATTGCTCTATCAAAGGAATCATGCACTATGCTTGTGTATACACAATAAATATATAAGATGTAAGTTAAATATAAGATACAGTTAGTAAAATGGTTTACCTATTGAAATATTAGGTACATTGAAACACAATTTCTAGAACAAATGCATGAAAAATGTAAATTTTTAAGATTCTTTTAAAATAGCTATTGTTTTAAATAACTACACAAACGTATAGATTAAATAAGCGTTCTCAATATAATATTGATCGTCAATATTATGTATAGTGCCTTCAAATTAGGAAAATTGAGGGAAATTTTTCCTACAGCTAAGCGACCTATACAGAAAGTTGTGTTGGGGTTGTGTCAACATATTTTTCACCTAGCGCATGATAAAAAAGGGTTGATATTTAGATATAGACATATGTATATATATATATATATATATATATATATATATATATATATATATATATATATATATATACGCGTATTTGGCCGGTTTTTTTTGCGTTTTTCTGAAAAACTATGCATTTTTGGAAAAACATGCGATTCTCCACAATTTTTGTTCTTTTTTTTTAATATTTTCGATATTCTGCTTAGTTGCGCCGCTAGCGTGCGCTGAAGTAGTTTTGAACAGTTTTTCGATTTTAAGCCAAAACTATGCATTGTAGAGAAACATATCAAGAGATCAAAGTTGTAGATATAAAAATTTACGACACATTTTGTTGTTCTGTTTTTTTTAAAGTCGTACAGTTTTGCCACTAGAGGGCGAAAACCGTTTTTTTTTTGTAATACTCTTGTGCAAATTAAAAAACACTAGCACATTATTTTTGATTTATAGACAAACTATTAATTTTTTGTAAAAAAAAAGTGTAAGACAATTTGTAGGAAGTTTTTTGCTCTGCAACTTATTGTGATTGAACTTTTCTAAAAAATGCATAATTTTGCCTATAAATCAAGAATAATGCTCTAGAGCGTTTTTTTTTTCATTTGCACAAGAGTATTACAAAAAAGAAAAAGAAAACGGTTTTCGTCCTCTAGTGTCAATACTGTGCGACATTAAAAAAAGACAAAAGCAGAAAATGTGTCGAAAATTTTTATATCTACAATTTTGATCTCTTGATATTTTTCTCTACAATGTATATTTTTGGCTTAAAATCAAGAAGGAACTCAAATATAATTCAGCGCGCTCTAGCGGCGCAACTAAGCAGAATTTAGAAAAAATGAAAAGAACAAAAATTGTGGAGAATCGAAAAATCTACAACATCAAATTTGGTCATATTTTCCCAAAAATGCATAGTTTTTCAGAAAAACGCAAAAAACCGAAAAGACGGCTAAAAACGCGTGTATATATATATATATATATATATATATATATGTCTATATCTAAAAAACAATCCTCTTTTTATCATGCGCCAAGTGAAGAATATGTTAACACAATCCTAACACAACTTTCTGTATAGGTCGCTTAGCTGTAGGAAAAATTTCCCAAAATCAGTGATTTTTTGTCTAATTTAAAGAGACAGTAGTCTTAGTCATCAATAGTCATCAGTCCATGTAGTCTTCACGTTCACACTGTTGAAATCAGGCAATATGCGTGGTTTTTGATTTACCAACTTATACCCAAATGCTGTTGTTTCATTGAATAAAAAATTAATTATGTTGACCAGATCAACAATTTTTACCAAGATGACTAATGGAGGTTGAATTTTATGAGTTACTGGATGATTTCACCGAACAGATATTGTGTGTACGTACTTAACCTATTTGTAGGTTAAGGTAATTTAATGTACCGATATAGTTATTACGTAACAATATAGTCAGTCACATTTCCTCCCACCGGCACATTACGAATCCTCTTAATACGACTTCCTTAGCTCATATCAATCCAATTTATTTTAGCAGCAGTTGCAATATCCGACTAAGCCAATTTACAGTTGACGCGGGGTCAAGCGGTAGCACTTAATAAAGAATAAAGAGCCCTTGTACGACTTCCGTATTCATTTCCAATACGTTCTGATCTCCAGAAACCGACTTCCGGCTATGCATCCCAACGCAAATATATACATTAAACCCCGACATAACAAACGCGGCCCCAACTAATAAATAATCGCTTACAAACACGGCCTCTCGGACTTGTTGCTAGCCGATTGGACAGAATTTATTTTGTAATAAATCTATATTCCGTCCGCGTGGTCAAGTGCTGGATGCCCTGGGGGGCAATTCGTTCGATGTCGTATCGGTTCTCCGCTTCTGTCCCATTTCCATAAGTGTCCTCTCGGATTTCCCATTATCTTCCGGAAATTTGCCCAGAAACAATGGAATCGGGTTCGGACAGTCCGAGCGAGGTGTCTCGAATTATTGCCCCGCATGCCATTAGGGCCACTCTGGATGATAGCCAGCGGAGGAATTATACACCAACGGATCTGGTCGTATCCTCAAGTGTTATTAAAGCCTCGTACCGTCTCATTGTCAGGAAGCAAAGCTGTATTTTAGAATACTTACTTTCAATAATATAATTAAACCCCGGAGTTGACTGCCGACGTGATGTAAATAACAGAGTCGGACTTACAATGAAGAGCAGATTACAAATAAAAATTATTCACTTATTGGTTTACCTTTCATTGCGTCAATGGTCATTTAGGAACAAACGAAGGCTTGTAATTGTATTCCCAAAATGCATAGTCAGGTTTGGGGGTAGGGCAAGTCATCACGTCAGCGGATTGTCAAAATGATCTGGACAACACAGTAGTTCTTCAAGATAACATCACCGCACACCTAACACTATTTACATGTATGATCACATGAGTATATTATTAGTAGCTGCTCTAAACGTTATAGAGCAGTGTGCAGCAATCAACGAGCCACGTCCGTCGGTTAATATCCATTTATAATGTAAAAATGACCATTCTACATCAACGGAAGTCAACGGAGCATACCAGAAATATGAATAATATTGTAAAGTCTTCATACTGACTTCTGGATTAGAGACATGAACTTCTTTCTGCTACAAATATCTACAATAACTGCTATAGTAGAAAACCCCGGGTTGTTATCCAAAACTGCAGTAAGTTTTCTCTTTGTAGCCTTCGCAGTGTCCATCTCCAACTGAAAAAATATACTGCCGAATGTCCCAAAAAACGCGTCCAACTTTTCAATGGCTTTTTTGGTGTGCTCGAAAAGTTACATATATATACGCCAAATCTTGTTGAATAGCTGGATTCGCTAAAGTCTGATACGTATTCGCAATAGCAATAGCATCCTTTGGATCCAACTGTTGAAAATACTATGCTGACATTCTCAAAATTGCAGTAATAATCTGAAGGTGCCTCGATCTACGTTCTCCTTCGGGTTGTCACAGGCGCTGGAGGTAACTTTGTGTGGGGAAGCATTTTTGTGAATAATTCCCCTCTTTCTGGGGTTTTTAAAAGACTTGTTCGACATCCGCTATCAGGCGATCGACATTCGGACAACGGCCACGGATTGCCTCTGCTACGCGATGAAGACCATGCGCTAGTCACGTTCCATGTAACATATCATAATTATACGTTCCCTTCAAAAGTCGTCAAGCCGCCTTCATGTATGGCGCAGCATCTGTAAGAAAAAATAGAGCCATGTATTTTCGCTATCGCGTACCTTTACTGGGTGCATTGCACTCCGACAACACTTCCAATATTTCTAATGCAACAGATAGAGCAGCAGGTAGCAGGCGGTCAATGAATAAATTTGATTTAATATAAAATTGTTGGTTGATGTCCTACTAATTTATACAAGCAATTAATTTACATTACAAAAAGATGAGCCAGAGTGTGGAAAAGCTAGTGATATGAAATGTATTATTGTGTAATTTATTATAAGATTATGATATTTCTTTACGGCGTTTCTATTTCTAATAGATATTTCAGAACACGTATAAGATCGACTCTGAAATGTCCGCATTCAAATCCGGGGCTTAATTATAATGATACAGCGACATAATGGCTTTTAGTTATACAGAGCGGTTAAAATTCGATGGGATGGAGAGTTTTCTCCAAAAATATACAGCAAAAAACACATATTCGGTGTCTATGGTCAATTTTGTTGGAAAAGAGCAATGATGCGAAGAATATTGATATTTCAAAGCATGTGAATTTTGTTAAAAGACAAGGCGGAGCATACATACCAAAGAAATCTAGAGTGTTTACAGGACATTAACTATTTTAAGAGAGATACTAGAACTCACAACTCAAAACGGGTTTGTGGTCGTGCCAAGCACACGGTAAATACATCACCCGTTATGTGCACTATTTTCACCTCTGAATTAAAATTATAAATATTGGTGATAGAGTTCCGGGAGTTAGGACTTTATTTTATGGGGTTTCCTGTTCTCTAAGGATATTTTCTTTTTTGCGGTATCTGCAATAGTTTTTGAGATATTATCGGAAAATTAAATACTTTTTTTTTACTAAATTGTTTATAATTTTTGCAATTTTTTGAGCGCCACTTGAATTTTTTCAAAAAGTTTCTAGATGCCATTCCGAATCCAGTGACACCTCAACCATAATTTTCGGACAAGATGAACTGGAATTCGTAAAAAGTGTACTTGTGGACTAGACTGTAACACATGTTTTCTATGTTTCTTGTGTGGTATCCTATTTTTTAAATAGCTGTTAACCTGTTGAACAGTTCATCGATAATCAGTTTAAAAAAAATTGACTTAATTAAAGAAAGTAACAACTAAAAAGCAAGAAATAAATGTCTTCTACAACAATTTAATACTCATGCGTTGTTCCATTTAATGTAATTAAGAAATTATTATTTATTATGTAATTATTGTTAATTGTTTTATATAATTTTGAAGTGGGTGCCAAGTAAAACAAAAAAATATATACGTTGCTACTATAACGAGTACATTTAAAATTGTCGAGATCCGGCATTCGCATTACTAATATTGTGTGGCATCGACTTCAAAATTATATAAAACAATTAATAATAATTACATAATAAACAATAATTTCTTAATTATATTAAACGGATCAACAAATAAGTATTAAATTGTCGTAGAAAACATTTATTTCTTGCTTTGTAGTTGTTACTTTTTCTTTGAAGTTGGTTTTTCTTTTTAACTTATTATTTTGCAATTTTAAGGGATGGGTAGACCTACTACGGATGCTATGCGAATGAGAAAACGACCTACGGCTACTTGAATAAGGAGTTGCGTTGTGTATCTTCGAAGTCCAAGGTCCAATACCAATGAAATTAAGACGGGCCACCTTGGAGCTACACTGAATCGAACGCAAAAAGAATAATTAAAATCGGTTCATAAACACAAGAGTTATACCCGAACATACATAATATATATATATATATATATATATATATATATATATATATATATATATATATATATATATATATATATACAAACGAATTGAAAACCTCCGCCTTTTTTTGAAGTCGGTTAATAAATAAATACCCTTTAAATTTATATTATATTTCATAAATTATTTGTACGCATTCTCTATATATTCATCATCATGAGGTCATCAGTACCTAAGACTAGTTGGACGCTAACCTCCAGCTTCTCCTATCTTGTGCTAACCTACGCATTTCGCTAATTGTGCTACAAACTACATCCCTTACTAAAGGGTGGTCAAACCATAATGCACGATGTTAATTGTGAATCACACCTTAACGTCAAGTTTTTTGCCCAACTTAATCTGACATTTCTTTGTTTCAGTGTTTGACAAATTCAACCATGGAGAGGTACACAATTGAGCAGAGCATTAAGATTGTTGAAGCCTGTTACGAAAATGGGCGTTCAAATCAAAATGCATTTCGTGCACTTCGTGACTTTTTTGGTCAGCATAATCGACCAAATGTGTCCACAATCGGGAGAATTGTGCACAAATTTCAGCAAACCGGGTCTGTAGGAAATGTGAAAACACCTGTACATGATCGCTCAGTTCGTTCTGTTGAAAACATTGCTATTGTTCGCGATAGTGTAGCAGAAGAGCCGTCAACCTCGACCCGTCGTCGTGCCCAACAATTGAACATCTCACGAACATCACTAATGCGAATTTTGAATAAAGATTTGAATTTACACGCTTACAAGGTTCAATTGACTCAAGAGCTGAAGCCTACTGACCATTTCAAGCGTCGTCAATACGCCGAATGGTTGGTTGAACAGACAGAAATGAATGGTGACTTTACAAAGAAAATCATCTTCAGAGAGGAGGCACACATTCACCTCAGTGGATTCGTTAACAAGCAAAATTGCCGCATTTGGGCAAATGAGAATCCACGAGTGATTGTTGAAAAGCCGATGCATCCACAAAGAGTGACTGTTTGGTGCGGTTTATGGGCTGGCGGCATCATCGGGCCGTACTTCTTCGATCGGCCAAGCAGTTACCGTGAATGGTGTTCGCTATCGCGAGATGATAACGGACTTCTTGTGGCCAGAAATTGAGGATATGGACCTGGACGATATGCGGTTCCAATAGGATGGTGCCACTTGCCACACAGCCAACGAAACAATGGCACTTTTGCGCGAGAAATTCAATGGCCGTGTTATCTCACGTCGTGGCGATGTTAATTGGCCGCCACGATCATGTGATTTGACACAGTTGGACTTCCTTCTTTGGGAATATTTAAAAGAAAAAGTGTACGTCAATAAGCCAAGAACAATTCAAGAGCTAAAGGATGAGATAATTCAGCACATTAACGACATTGAACCTCAATTATGTCTCAGTCATTGAAAATATGGACCATCGGATAGAGGTATGCCACCGAAGCCGTGGCGAGCATTTGGCCGATATTTTGTTTCACACATAATTGTCAAAGATCCTTCTATCATAATACAAAATATTAAGATAATTCTCTGAAAACTTTTTGTTTTATTTACAATTAACATCGTGCGTTTTGGTTGGACCACTCTTTATTTGCGAGCAGTAGTCTAATTTAGGCCTACCTCTGCCTTTCTTCACTCCTATTTCTGCCTCCAAAATATCGCGGACTATTCCCCCATGTCTCAGCACGTGGCCTACCATTCTGTGTCTTCTCTTCTTTATGTTTTTCCACATACTTCTTTTCTCGCCGACTTTCTCCGATACTTCTTCGTTTCTAACCCTATCAATCCATGGTATTTTCATCATTCTTCGGTAACACCACATCTCAAAAGATTCTAATTTCTTCCTAGTCGCTTCCCCTACCGTCCAGGTTTCGCGACCGTATAGTGCCGTGCTCCATATATATGTTTTCAAAAATCTCTTCCTTGTTTCTAAGTTTATTACCCCCGAGCATAAAAGTGCTTTCTTTTTGTTAAAAGCTACTCGACCCTGCGATATTCTTTGTTTTATATCTTAATTGCTTCTTCCATCCCAATTTATTTTACTTCCTAAATAAGTGAAGTCTTTAACTTCCTCCAAATATTAAATTAAATCCTCTATATATTAAAAGAACAAAATAATATTTGCATGTAGCATTATTAATTCTGAATTCTTACATTCCACTAAACCACTAAAATACACTCCCCGTTTGTTACATAATCTATATCAAAAATCCTTTAAGGTTTATTGTTTAAAATAACTACGGCGATTTACTTATAATTCGCATAACTCAACATCGAATAATTCTAAAATGTAATCCGAATGCCCGCCGATTCGCTGATCCTTAAAATCACAATTAAAATTCTTGCTTAAATTACACAGCATACTTAAAATATTCCACCGATTCAGTAATTTAAAATTAAAATCCGATATGACTGCTGCATATTTTCTGCATTGCGAAGTGATTCCCCCGCCCCCGTTTACTTCCCCTTTTTCTCTCATCGTCGATATACAATTTATCTTATACAGCAGTCGTTCCTTTTATATTGTATAAATTCTTTCATTCATCGAGAAAGATGACCAACGAGATATTTTCCAACATCATATATTCCTCTGGTGTTTTTCCTTCGCCCTCCTTTGTTGACATCCGCAGAGCATCATTTATATAAAGTTTTTATGGGTTTATAAGCAGGGCCCGAATTAAAAATAAATTTCGACGATGACGAACGATTTCGATCTGGCCAAACTACGAATTGGTTTTTATCGCACTACTACAGTTCGGATAGAAGGAGAGGTAGAAGGAGAGATATACTTATTTATAACAGTGACTGCAGCAAGAAGTTGTTGAAAATAAATAGGCGATAGACAAATTGGGATCCTATCCTTTTAAAAGGCAGTGATTGCTTCCGATTGTGAGGAAGTTACATTCATGTCAATATGACTGTAATACAGGCTGTTGATTATTTACAAACTCACTTTGGAGATAATTAGATAGGTACCTATCTGTAAATATATTTACCGTGTAATGATATAATAAGTAATCATTCTTGGGAGACAATGGGAGACAAAGTAACATGTTATAATTGTTAATAATACATTCAACTCTGTTTAAAATGATTTATAAAAGGCAATAAATGCAGTTACGCCAATGATTGTTTTTGAAGTGAATACTTCTTTGGCGGCGTTCTGATGTTTGACGAGAATGGAGAGTGAATTGGAAAAAATGTAACGTTTCCAGATTTCGTTACACGTGAGAGAAAAAAGATATAACGTAGAGGGAAGGAGAAAGAGAGCTATACACTTGGTATATCTAAAACACATGCTTCGTTACAAGACAGAGTACACAGATATATAACATAGAGAGAAAGATAGCCTAAAATATCATTTTAGGCTATCTCCGTCTCCCTATTTATATGCGTATGTGCGCGTTATAGATGTACGCGTCCAGACGCTATATATTAACAGCTGAAGCAGCACGCGTGTGTACCGAATATTTATCATTGTATTTTGTAATTATTTACGTTATTTACATCTGTGTTCTGTGATTATTTAATAATATCCCTGAACCGTTTAACTTGTTAAAATCTAGAAGATATAATATATTTCATTCACCGCTCCCTACTTGTTTACAGCCACACAAGTGCAAATGCACTTGGAAGAGGCGAAGACAAAATCCCTTTGATTCTCGGAGGAGATTTCAATCTAAATTTCGGATCCAATGATTCTTTGACGTTGATGGACTTTCTTCGAGAAACATTTGGTCTGCTTATAAATAACAATCCCAAAGAATCAACAACAAAATCCGGAACAACAATAGATGCAATTTTTACACGTTATCTAGAAAATATGGAATCACGAACATATATTTCAGAATTTAGTTATCACAAACCAATCATATCAGTATTACCAATTGAACCACCAGCCGATGATAGTGTAGATAATGAATAAACCGAATATTTTTTACACAAATTTTATATTGTTATATTTCTTTTGAAATTATCCCTCTCCCTTTCTCTCTCTCTCTCTCTCTCTCTCTCTCTCTCTCTCTCTCTCTCTCTCTTTCAATCTCTCACTCTTAATCTCTCTCATTCTCTATTCTAAAGAAATATTCACTTCTATCACGTGTACTGTGCTGCACATGATATTTTTTTTAATGTCATCAAGTGCCCAGTACATTTAAAATAGAAGAAATGAATCGTCCACGCCACGTCCACTTGAGAGAAGATGAAGCAGTGAAGGTGGTACATAACTCTGATTTAACGAGGGCCGTAGCCCACGATATGTGTCTAATTTGTTGGTAGTTAGACAATCAACAATTAGTCGAACAGTTAAACATTTTAAAGAACTTAGAAGTTACTGTAGAACCCCAGGACAAGGCCGTACGAAGTCAACAGATGCAAGAGATAAGTGGTATATTATGCAAGCCGTCTTAGGAAACAGGCATTATATCAGTTTACAGCTAAGCAGAGCTCTAGCAACAGCTCGAAATGTAGCAATTTCTGGACTATCGGTCATAATGAAGAATTGGATAGTAGAAGACCAGCTATTTCACCATTGCTCACCAATGGGTGCATACCAACTATTGCATACATTTCGTTTGATCACGCCTGTCTATGATAAATGATTTAAGAATAAGGTGAAGTTGCACATTGTAATTTGAACATTTAACAGGATGTCTTGGTTTTATTCTTAATTATTCTGTTCATTAACTTTTTTTACTGTTACTTCTTTTAATAAATGTTTTGAGATATGACATTTTCTGTACGTGACTCATGCTTTATACAACAATATTTTGAATACAACTGTTATAATAAACTACTCGATCTTATGCTTTTCAATGGAAACTGTAACGTAGAGAGAAATATCTTGACCGAGCGTGATAAAAGCCAAGTATCACCTCTGTTTAATTGTATCTGTATAAGTATTAATCTATGTAAATTATAAAACATAATTTTCCATCTTATTTTACCATTTTATGGAGAGGATGAGGCAGCGTACTCCGTTCATTGTCGGACCTGCGCTATTCGAAGTCAAGCAACGAATAGCCCGGTGCGACTTGGATGGGTGACACATGGTCTCATTCTTATAGTGCCGCGGTGATGCTGACTTGGTATTTGGTAACAGGGTGGCAACTGGGCCAAATGCTGGACACATTGTCTGCGTGAGTTCGATTCTCACCAGAGGGAACTTGGCACTTCTCTCAGGGCTGGGTATTTGTCCACGTTTATATGTGTAACCTTCCCCTACTCATGCCTGCCTGTAGGCTTTTTGGAGAAGGAAGTCTAGTTCCCGTGTGTCCAAACTTAAAAAAATATATAACACATAGAAATGTGTTTTCTACGCAGTTTAGCATATTTTTTATCATCTACCTTAACTCTCAGAAGGCAAATTTTCCTTTATTATATCAATCATATCAGTTGTGACTATGTTTAAATCCATTAAATATGATTTTATCCAATTTACTATATTACCAGGGAATTTAGTTCCTTAATTAAGAAGTCTGTGCATATTAAAAGTATAAGATTAAATTAAAAAAATAATACATATTTGCTATTGTCTAATTATTTTAAAAAAGTTTAAAAAACCTCAAGCTGCTGGCCGAGGAACTAAGTTCTGCACTTTTAAAGTCCCGCGTCAAGCAACTAACCCGAATGGCCATCGTATTCTTTAGAAGCTGTTTATGTTAACATATTTACCTTGAGACCATATTTGGAATTAATTAATACATATATTATGCAGAACTATTCAAAAAGTTCCAATTTTTCCATCCGACTGCAAGAATGCTTTAATCAATGAATAGCCGCCATTTGAGTGACTTTATCTTCCGACTTTGATAACATAAATTAAATATCTTTTATGTGGTAATACTAAATGTTGTAGTATATGTAATCTTTGGAAAAAGTAAACCATTTTTTAAACAGCACAACAGGGTCTTACTGGACACTGTATTAAGACAAATACAGGAAATTTTGTTAAATGTATTCTATAATCTAAATGTATTCTATATAAATCAAGCATTCCGATACATTTGCCCATCGTTATACAACGATCCTAAATTTTTAGGTGACATTCAAAGGACTATAACTTGGAGAATAATAGTCGCACAACAATTTTAAAAACAGTGTATTAAAGCTCCTAGTTTTTAGATATTCAGTTCAAATTTTTTTTAATATCAGCAATTTTTGAGTAATGATGAGAAAATCATCGAGAGAAAAAAATTTTAAAATTCCAAATTATTGCTTGCCTTTCAAGAGGTCCACGGACTTGAATAATTTTTTTTCAGTTATTTCATCATAAAGCTTTTTTAGATAATTATTCTCTTTAATTTGAGTGGTATGCAAGCCTTGTACTATAATTTTTTACTGAGCTATCGCCGTTCAAAGCAAAAAAGTCAGTTTTGACTTTTTTTTGAAAAAAAATTCTTTCTAATTTTTTTTCTTACAATAGTTAACATTTTTTTTGATAAACAAAATATGGGTTATTGGTACAAATAATGTTCAACCTTTAAAAATGAATGAAAAAGGAAAAAATTCATCCTTATATTGATTTTTAGCAAAAACGATAAATTCAAACATTCCGAACACAATGAAAAAACTCGTAGCGCTATGAAATCTTCAGGGTTTCTTTGGTATATTTTGAGGTTGAAAATAAACATCCTTGGTCTATCCATTATTTGCAAAGTTATACCAAATTAAGCAAACATCCCTAAGTACGCAATTTTTTACCTCTTTTTCAATCAATATTCTCGCACCGAAATTTTTTTTAGCAAAAACCAATAACTACGACTTATAAATAATACTTTTCAGGTTTTAAAACCCTACTTGATATTTATGTAAAGTTATTATTTTCTGAGTAATTAATTACCAAAGTCAAAACTCACTTTTTCTTTGAATGAAGATAACTGAGCAAAAAATTATGGTATAAGATTTTTATAGCACTAATATCAAAAAGGATAAAATTGTCTAAAAAATCATTATGATGAAATCACTGAAAAAAATTTATTGAAGTCCATGCGTGGACTTGTAAGGCAAGCGCAAATTTGGAATTTATTTTTTCAATAGTTTTCTTATGATTACTCAAAAACTGCTATTGGCAAAACATTTTGAACTCAGCATCTAAAAACTATAAACTTGGAGCTTCAATTTTATTTCTTCTTATTGCTCTGCGACTATTTTTCTCCAAGTTACAACCCTTTGAAAATCATCTAAACATTTAGGATTTTTTACATCCCTTAATTTTTGTGTCTAGTTTATTAATACAATAATTAATACCATCCCGTGTATCCTTCCTGAAGACCCACAACAAAACGAAGTCCAAAAAACTTACCGCACTTCCGTAACTTCTCTCTGGATATTCCGTCTCAATAAACACGGCACTGGAACGGATTTATTCACGGACAACTGTTCTCGGCTGAGATAAAGCCCTGCAGTGTCTATTCCACAAATAAGAAGTTAAATCGACAGACCTGTGCCTCGGTCGCAATGATCATACGGGATCCGGGGTGTTTGTAAACCCCTTGTTTATTCCGAAAGTCCCCCAAGTAGACGAGATAGCGAACCGGGGATGCACACGGGGAGTCTCGGGGCTGCGGTATCGCCCGGATCTCCTTCACGTCGCCGACCAAAGTCTGTCGCTATCGGAGATTGATTTTCTCGGCCAGGAGATCAATCCAGAAAACCAGTATTTGATATTGAGCGGTGCTCTTGGCCGACATCCACTTAATTATCTTCCAGCGCTAAAACCTTCGAGAGCAGAACTTCGGCTTGTATAATTGCTCTTGCTTACAGCTCCTTGATAGCTCCTTGATGATATTTTCCGACTTGTACCGCCATAATCTCTCATGTGTAGACGTGATGGCGGTGTTGTACTACGTCAGCGTATTAAGTCAAATTGTTTAAAGTAAATTGCCTCGTTAGAAACATGAGTGTGGAGATAGGGAGGGCGGATATTGGAGGTATTCCAGACGATCGATTGCCTTTGAAGTTACACAATTGAATCATTATCATAACAATATTTTTCTGTGTAATTATACTACGTCAACAATTAAGTTTATTGCAGAAAGTAAACTAATAAAATACTAATTAAGCTCTCCTTTGATACCAAATCATCCATTGTTCTTTGGCAGTATCAAATATTGCACCATTCATTAACACAAACACAGAACAGACAATGTGTATGTATTTATTTTATTAACTAAAATAAATTAATATGCATTGTTTTTGTGTGTTTATACAATGGTGTATTAATAAATATATTTCTCAACGACCACTATATTAGGAAGGTTTAATACGTCTGTTTTCCGTGGATTAGAGGCCTTCTAATACACTAGTGGATTAAAATTCATAATACCACGCCTCGATTTTATAGCAATTTATGTAGAATTATTATTAATATTAACATTAACATTTATCTCAAGAACGATCTTGTCATTTTGACCGGGATTACTCAAATTCAATAAGGAGTTTTTGAAGAACTGGAAGGGCCCACAACTTCGCCGACATTAGGTAGGACCTGGATTTTTACAGCAATTGCCATCTTGCTGGACAGTGCTTCTTAAATATAACTTTCCGCTACGGTAATCGATTTCCAACCACCGCGAACCGTCATGCTTGACAGTGGTAATATTGCCCCTAGCATTGGCCAATAATGTTGCCGAAGAACGCCTCATTCCATGTCCTGTATAACTTTTCGGATCAGGGAGCCCAAGAAATGAAGTCACTTTTGAAAAAGTTTTCGAAATTGTGTTGATGCAGTATATACATGTTGTGTAGTGTATTTTCCAGCCATATATCGCAATAAAAATCTCCCATCGGCAGTCTTAGGTAGCAGACTGATGTATTTTCGACACATTTCTACAGCATTAACTGAAAAAGCTTCTTCCAAGATCGTGAAACTTCTTGAAATGTTTGTTTTCGTATCCGAAATGAGTACGTACAAGTATGATAACAACTGCCTTTGTCTTGGACATGGCTGATATCCAGAATTCATTGCATCGACAAGCACCTGCGACACCCATGATCATTGCAACCTGTAAAGAGTTCAAAATAAAAAGCTCAATGTATAAATTAAAATATTGACATCCTGTGCTTTTTTCAAAAATTCTTCGATTTGGTTTCTCTCGGGTATCTTTGCCTTCTTTGCTTTATAATTTCTTGATCCGGCTTTCAAGTATGAAGTAAGTTTAGCATACTTCGAAATATCAATACCTTTGTTCACTTTCAGCTTTGATTTTAGCATCGAATACTGTGTCCACATTGACGAGACGGCAAACCGTTTCTCCACATTGAAAAAGTAGGATAGTAGTACCTCTTCTGTAATTGCTCCTTCTCCTGTGTCCCTTTTTTTTCGCCAGTTGTCGAATTTCACCAATTCCTTCTCGTATACCCTTTTGATTTTCGCTGGTAACAGACGTAATATTGCTTCTTGAGCCTCTTACTGGATTTCAGTCGGAATGAAGAAATTCTCAGCATTGTCAGTCATTTTTTGTGTCGATTTTGCAAATAATGTCGAACTTATTGACAAATATACAGACGCAAGTCCTAGAAACAACTCGAAGACTTTCAGCTCAAAATCAATATTATTGATCAAAATAAATCTGTCAAATCTGACGTTTTTCAAAACCAGAATTTTTCACCTGCTAATTGATCGGTTTTGCTCGTGGTCGTTGATAAAACATTGAATTATATTCGGGAATAAACAGCCTCGAGTGCGCATTTTTCCTCGTAGATTAAAAGCTATAATACACCATTCAACAGCAAACTCCTATTACAGAATGGGAGAAACTCAACACAAAACATATGTATCATAATAACTAAGTTAAATAGCTGTACCCGTATTATCGAAAACATAAAATAGATTAGGTAGATAATTATCTTGAAACACTCCTATTTAAGAATTTCTATACACTACTTTTAACGACGCCATTACGTTGATAAGTAATCATGATTCTGATTAAAAAATACTGTAATATTTTCCCTTAACTTATAATAACTCTGATATTATTATTTGTATAAGGCTTGTACAAAATTTTTCTAAATTTTATATTTGTTTTCAGGTAAGTCAATAGTTCGCAGCAGATATAACAAACTGTAAGTTACTAGATTATATTTTTTTTATAATTATTGTATATGTATATCGTCTTATTTTATTTTGATTTTACTATGTTATTGACATCTCCAAAGAATTAAAACCTCAAATAGCAGGATGAATTACTTCAAATAGCTTTTATCTGGAGTAATTTAATAGACTCATCTAATATTTAGTTAGAGAAGTCGCGCCACCGCCATCGCAATAATATTGCTCCTTCCCCTCGCTCATATCATCATTTTCATTATCAGGTGAACCTGGGCCACATAAACGGGTATCGCCGAACTTTCCCGAAAGCGAATAGCCTTGCGGCTCAACAATCAACGCACCCGTAAGCGCGTAAAGGTACTTCTGGAGCATGCCTCTAGTGGCTTCGGATGAAAAGTTACCACGTTGTTCGCAAAAGTCGACTTGCTGTATTGATTTTGTCAAAATGCCGAAATTCGAACAAAAAGCATATCGTACCGTAAGACATAGCGTTTAGTTAGGAGTTTGACTGGGGTGGTACATCTGTCAAAGAATAACGCAGGTTTCCTAAGATCACCTCAGCGAGGACAGAAATCTAGCGTAAAAGAAAATAGCAAAAGCTGGCTTGATCCCGATGTTCAGTACGCATAGGGACTGCAAAAGCACGGCCTATCGATCCTTTTGGCTTGAAGAGTTTTCAGCAAGACGTGTCAAAAAAGTTACCACAGGGATAACTGGCTTGTGGTGGCCAAGCGATCATAGCGACAACGCTTTTTGATCCTTCGATATCAGCTCTTCCTATCATTGCGACCTAAACAATTTCGACCTAAACGACCTAAACAAAACGACCGAAAGAATTTCGTGACGCACACACACACACACACACACGATGCTATTGGCCACTATTCGGTCATGTTAGTATTATAGTATGCAGGGGCGTAGCGTACATGGATGCGAGTAATTCGTCGCATTCCTTGAACAATTGGCAAATTAGCGTTATATAAAAGTTCAATCGATTTTTTCAATTATTACAATTTTTTAATTATTTTAAACCGACAGCAAACATACATTATTTACTTTAAACGCTACCATCAACCTTCTTATTTCAAATCGGCTGTGAAGGCGCCCAAAATTATTGGACTCCGGCGTTGCTTGCTGCAGTGCTGAAATGCGATGGTCCACGTTACGTCCGACATACGCATTAGATGGGCGAAAGGGTCAGTGATCTTACGCAGTCAACAGTGGAACCTCGAGTGGGTGTTGTCGTTATTTCCGGACTCAGTTATGCCATTATGTGAACGCATCTTGGCGACTGTCGCCATAACATAAGGAAGATTTGGAAGCGCTGTTTCAGGTAATTGTGGAAAATGAAAATGAGGAATGGGATCGAGAAATCATTATTTGTGCTAGAGGCCTTTTAACTTTATTGCGCGACGTTGGTTTTAATATTTTTTGTGCAGTGTTTACTGCAAAATTCCCACATTTCGAGAGTCTGTTTAAAATTCTACAGACAAAAATATCAGATATTAGTTACTGCAATAAAAACATCGCCGATTTCAAATCACATATTCAAAAAATGAGAAACGAGTTTACTGACATTTGGGACCATATAGACAGATTTGTGTTAGAAAATCAACCACCAAGTAAAAGAATGCGCTTGGATTTAATTCCTGAAGAAAGTAAGAAAAACACCTAAGCACAATTGTTTTATGAAATTTTGGACATTATTACTTTGAACATTAGTGAACGGTTTAGTGAAATTTCTAAACTGAAACTCTTAAATCTAGATTCCACACAATTAACTTTATTCGTGAAACGTTTTCCTGGCGAACTTTTTTCTTTTTTAGTAGATACATATGGAACATTCTTTGACGCAAATCGTTTAAAAAGTGAACTTTCAGTGATTTATAGTGATCCCAGTATGAAAAAGAGCACTGTGTCTGAGCTTCACCTATATATTATGTCCCTTAAATTATCTTTGGTTTTCCCGGAGTCATCAAAATTGTGTCGTTTAATTTTAACTATTCCTGCTACAAGTAGTTCCGCGGAAAGATTATTTTCATATTTAAAGAGAATAAAAACTTATCTGCGAAATACTCAAAAGCAAGAAAGACTGTCAGCTTTAGCATTAATAAATATTGAAAGTGAGATCGTCTCCAACATTTGAAGAAACAGAGATAGACGTTTTCGCTGGACAAACAAAAACCGAAGAATTGTTCTTTATTTTAAAAATTAGGATATACACCTCGGCATAATCATTTTAGTTTAGTGTCTTTTTTTTATTTTTACCATTTCATGTCACCTACCATACATCTGATTATACCTCTTGCCCTTATAAAATTTTTATCACATCCCTACATTATTTTCTCACGCTACACCCCTGATAGTATGTTTACTCTATTCAGTCTATTCAAAGCAGGTATATTTATAACGAAATGTAAAATTCGATGTCTGTCGACGAAATAGGGGATGTAAAAAGTTAAAAACTCTTTTTCGTCTCCACTTATTTCCAGATTATGGTAATAGTAATGCGATGGATAATATAATTTAAATCACTTAGCTAACTAACTCACTCGTGCATCTGTTAATTTTTCTTCATCGCCATTGTTTCCCGATGGAAACATAATTCGTTACAAGCGCCTTAATTTCCATCGCTGATAAATTATATCTTGACAAGGGAGTGGCCGACATCAGAGTTAAAAAAGGCTATCGTAGCGTCTGCGTAACAAACTGCAATTCATCACAATCTATCAGCACGGTGGCAGAGTTATTTATTAAATAATTTCTGTTAAAATGCCTCAGTTCTATAAGTGGCTGTGAGCAATGACGCTTTAATGAGCCCGAACAAGGGAAAGGATAATAGCGGTAATACCCTCGGCTTAGTTACCATCTGGCAGGGGCATACGACCGGGCCCTTGACTGGACGGCGTCCTCTAATGGCCACCACGGAAGGGTAGCCAGCGTTATTCCTACAATATTTTGCGTCCAAGATAGCGTCGTTAAAATCGGTGAGCTGGAAGCGATGTTTAGAGAATTAAGAAAATGTTTATATAAAACACGCTGATTACTAAGGGCGATTTGCTTAACCAACTAATGTTGTTAACTTAATGGTAATTGTGCTCGGGCCATCTATAACAATGTACATTATTATATCCGAGTCGACATGCTCCTGGGCTGCCGAGCAAATTTGCATGCAACAGCTGCCAGCTGCATTCTGTAAACATCCCGCATAGTCCAAATATTCAGAGTACAACACTCTTACAAGACGATCAAATGCAACTGGTGTTAGTTTTGATCTTTCAGCTATAAGCGATGCACAATGATTCCTCTGGAGACTTTAGGGCAAAGAAAATTTTCACCAGACGCGTCCTGGATAACAATAGAGTATAATAGAGTTTTACAATAATATAGCTAATTTTACAATACATATCTCCAAAACGTTATGCGAATGAATTTAAATTAATTATATTACGAGTCATAATAATAATAATCATTATTTATTATTTACGTCTTCTAAAATAAACGTGATGCTGTACGACGTCAATTTGCACCAATTAACAGTTCAACAAACAGTAGTTTGTGTACAACTATTTTATGAAGGTGAGTCATCATTTACAGTTGCATTGCGAATTCGCACAAAATTAGGACAAAATGAAGCTCCTAGCTCCAGAGTTAATAGTTCGTAACGTAATCAAAAAATTTGAATAGACGGGTTCTGTTATTGATGAGGCAACACCAATACCTCCTATTCGTAGTGGGTCAGATGAAAATATTGCTGTGTATAGGAAGATACAAGATATACAAGGATTGTATAGACGTGTACGGGAGTATCCAAACATATTAATTCCACGTCGTGCACAACAACTGAATCTGTCAAGAGCCACCACACATTGATTTTTAAAGGAATATCTGCATATAATATTCAGTTCACACAACAATTAAAAATTACAGATATTTTACAACATCGTACTGTTGTTAACTGGGTGTTAGAAATTAAAAAAGGTGATGCCGATTTTTGCTACAAAATTTTGTTCAGGGATGGAGCACATTTTCATCTTGACGGAGACGTCAGCAAGTAAAATTGTCGAATTTCGTGTGCTGAAAATCCACATACTGTTCATGAAAAATAAATGCATCCACAAAGATATACGGCTTGGTGCGCATTTTGGAGTGGCAGAATAATTGGACCCATATTTCTTTGAAAATGAAGCTGATCACAGTAAATAGAGGACGCTATAGTGATATGTTAAACAATTTCTTTTTCCACTAGATTAGTGATTTGGATTTGAGGAACATGTGATTTCAGCAAAACGGTGCAACGTGTTATACAGCACGTGCATCCATAACTCTGTTGCATACCAAATTTCCTAATCATGTTGTCTCACAGGATTCTGACACCAATCGTCTTGCAAGATCATGTCATTTAACACCACTGAACTTTTTTGTGGTGTTGTGTCAATAGAATAGTGTACGCCACCCAGTCAGCAACAATTAATAAACTTAAAGCAACCATTCAACGTGTTATTCGGAAAATAAAGTCAGTTTTAATTTTGAAACGAATGACATCATGCCAGATGAATCGAGGCGACCATTCTCTTAACGATATTCTTTTCCATTTATGGCCGAATCGTCTCCATTTTATGTTGAAGAATAAAAAAAACTCAGTTTGTCAAATATTATTAGCACCCATAAGAGAGGCATGTTGACGTCGTACGATTTGTAGATGACAGTCTTTAAATATTGACACCCTATCTTGTGTGGCAACATAAATAGTACGCAATTCAAATCCTATAGTTCCAACTGAGACACCCACTAAACTGCACTTCTGAAACAGTCCACTAAAAACCTAAATGCATTGTATACATGTGGCTAGTTCTACATATTCATCTATTCTTTATTCTAATAACAACAATTAAAATGTTCTCTATATCATAATTTCTTTGAAAGTTCATGAACGTGAACACCCTGTACACCTCTGATTTGTCAGGCGAACCGGACGTGGCGTCTCAAAGTCGGAAAGAGCCCTAACGGAACTCTGAGAATTCGCACGTGATTTGTGGCACGGGAGCGTCTGTATCAAAGGCTCCGATCACCGTAAGAAATCTTAAAGTTTCGATAATAAGTCAAGAGGAATTTCATCCGGCACGCGTCTGGGACAGTTCAAAGTGCAAACGTGCCCACCCTCGCCAAGGCTCATGTCCCGCGATATCTGGAGATCGAGCCCTAAGCCTGCGGGATTGAGCTCGACCGGGGGAGAAACGTGGATCCCGGCAGATCATAATTAAGATCTGCGGAATGTCACTCGCGACGCCAAAGGGTTACGAGTGGGAATCGGACTAGGGACGTGGACGTTTCGAAAGGAGATCCGGGGAAAAAGGTGACGAACTAACAGTAATACAGGGTTGGTAAAATGTGTGGAAACGCCTGAATATTTCGTCACCATAGTTTTGTGTTGCATAGTTTTGACGGAAATGATTGAGACGAAAATGACAACTCTTTTTTTCAAATGGAACACCCCGGAAAGATTAGAATATAGTAGGGTAACTACCTGGTGATCCAAAAGAAAACTCAAGTTATCATTTCCACTTATAACTTTGTCAGTTGTTGCTTTTTAGGCACTTTTAAGATATAGACATTGCAGATTTTCTTACATTATAAGTATTTATTGGAGGAGGTAAATCAGCATTTATCTACCATGAACTAGATTTCACGAATTAGTTATAATGTGGTGAAGAATTTTATCTAGGTAGCCACTGTAATGACCAAATTATATTGTATGTTCCTCTATCTCCTAGCTGAAGCATGACCTCAATAAATTTTCTCCATATTCGAATATGCGTCATTTGTTTAAATTTCCTCAATGTTTCGTTTGCTCGTTGTATTCCTTGAAGTGTTGTTCTTCTCCATGTTGCTTTGGGTCTTCTACTTCTTCTACTACCTTACACGTTCTAGCCCAATGCTGTCTTTGTCATTTTAGAGTCTCCTGATCTCAGTGAATGATCAATCCAATGTCATTTATTGGAGTTTGATACGACAGGAAACGGAAACATCATTATTTTAAAAGTAATTATCACGATAATTAAAAAACAATAAATAT
The DNA here is from genome assembly GCA_037954035.1 of Rosalia funebris. Taxonomy (NCBI): domain Eukaryota; kingdom Metazoa; phylum Arthropoda; class Insecta; order Coleoptera; family Cerambycidae; genus Rosalia; species Rosalia funebris. The sequence goes on from JAZFAV010000016.1 coordinate 6,620,330, forward strand.
GTACAAAAGCTTACCAATTATTTGTGAAGTTGCCTTTTAATTATCATTGCATTAAGTAACTATCGATGCAACTAAGTTACTGCTAAATAATCAAAAAAAATCTAGATGAATATAGTATGTATATAACATTCCAATAAGATAAAACCATGATTTCTATAGACTTAACTTGACTTGTCTAACGATTTAACATTTCATTGTGTTGATATTTAAGATCGCAAGTGTATCATCAAAAAATAATGCAAGTGAACACTTCGATAAGTTTTCCTAAAATAGAAGCAATAATAAATTAATTTTTGGATGTTACTGTGTTCTTGGTCGCGTCTTACATTATACAAAAGCATAATTAACTCAAAACATAACTCAGCATAATCTATATTGTAAGAAACTATATAAACAATGTGTCATTACTCTTTTCATGGCATATTACTATCAGAACCTACAATATGTATCGATAGAGCAATCAAGGATGTAATTACGTGCATATGCATTACTATAGCTACAGAAATATAAGAAAATCGTGAGACATGATCCAGATAGGAAAAAACAGTTTTATGCAACTGTATAGATTGCAAATTATCAGTGTTGGCTTAGATTTCATCAACAATGTCTTCCTTGGTTCTTTAAAATATATTTAAATAACGATATCTGGTTTCTAAAAGCCCTGCCGCATTACACCTTAAATGTTTGAATCTATGTAGGTACAAGCAATTCAGTGTAGTTTCGTTGTCGTATTTGGTCACCCGTTGATTTGATCCTTATGGTAGTATATATTACATAAATTATTATAACTTGTACATAGTTGCTTATATACACTAGTGAGGCGCCCAAATAAAAAGCTCGAGTAATGAGTTATCAAAACAAAATGTTCTCCTGATCTTGCATCGTTAGATTTATTAATATGGATATAGAATTAAGGTACAGTGTGCTATAATAGACCAAACATATATGGAATGTTAAGGAATCAGAAACTTGCGATATATTGAAGCTCGCGAGTTTGTAGTTGTCATTTTCAATGTCACTTCTGGTTGAACCAGGAAGCCGTTGAACATATATGATGACATCTCTAATCTGTGGCACATTTTCTTTATATTTCTTTCAAATTCATCATGGTAATCAAATTTCAACGCACAGGGATATACAGGTGTTTTCATACATATTATTTGTCTTATATATATATTTGGAATTATTTTTATTACTTATAATTTTATATTTTTTACAGATAGTTATAATTAGTAGCTTTCAATTCAGTAAAAAATAACGTGGGCTCTATTTATTTGAATTTGCTTAAATATATCTGTACTTTTATTTCAAAATTTAAATCATCTCGTAACCAAGTTATTTTCTTGGCCAAATATGATCTGAGGCTGAGGCTAAGACGATTTTTGAATTTTAATTCCTTTTACTTACGCCCCAATGTAGATGTAACTCAATCCACATATTGCAAAAGCCTTTTCAAAGAACCTTCAGGGTCATGTAAAATAACTTTTTCATTGCAATTTCCGTAAAAAAAAACCAAAAACAAAACATTTACTGAAAGTTAAGGTTATATTGTTTAATTATTTGTTTAACTTCATTCAAAACAGATTCGGTTTGGCGGCTCCTATTACTATTTTCTTAGATTTTGCAGCCTTACTTTTCTGAAGATTCGTTTAAAAATATCAGTGCCATAGAAATACAACAGTTTAATTCTGGAAAGGTGGTGGATGATTAAAACTGATTTTAACAATCTACTGATGATGCCAAGTTGATTGGCAAAATGCACGTCAAGTAACGTATATTCCATGTTCGTGGAGAACATTAATTTTTTTTAACATTCGATTATTCAAAAAACTTACTCAAATCGACTAGATTTTTAATCCACTAACATCGTTTCCAAAAACATGACGACATTTGAGATGAAATAAAAATATTAGTTAGACCAAAATAAAGATTCTAGCTATAGTGATTTTTTATTACATGTATCTAGTAAATAAAGTAGATAGAGATTTATTATAAGATGTTATATCTGCAATTCCTGGTACTGAAAATACCATATTTTTACTTTACAGACACCCTGTATATGCATATATAATTAATTATTTAATACTTGAAGTAGCAGCTATATAGATTATACTCAATAATACCAATCAGCGTCTAATACGCTTCTCTACTTAAACAAATAACACCTCCATTCATCGAGTACATCCGAGATATCAACTTCTTCTGTGAAACCTTAATCTTTCAAAATTAACATACAAGGCGCCTCTTCTCACGGAGTTTATAAATGAGCTACAGACCGTTAATGCCCCCTATTTTGTCTGGGACTTTAACAGGGAATTAAAGAGACAGATTTTCTGGGCTTAACCCAAGTAAGAAGCTCCTTCTTAACAAGATTTTCCTTAACTTAATTGCTGTAATTTCATTGTAGGATTTGTTCGCTTTACTGCCGGACTCTTAATCTTTTTTTATCGATGTGGTTTTGATAACTTGCCCCCTGATGCGTATTTTTGAGTATACAATGTGATTCCAAATTACGAGCGTTTTATAGTGTAACAGATTTGTCGCAATTGAAGTCTCTAATCGTCCAATTTTCACAACTGGAGAATAATTATTAGTTAATTAGTTCTTCTATAAATATCTTCAGCCTTTCTTCTCTACATGCACAATTTTAAATTCTCCGTTAAATGTATGGTATGCTTCAATTAGATGGGTTGTATATGTTGAATCTCTTTAAATCTTTTTGAATCTAAAAGAGTTCTACAATAGTTTAATAGTAGGAAATCCCTTAGTAATAAACCTAGAATTACCCTAGTTATATAAACACAGTGCCACATTGTAAAATTTAGTCTATGTACTCGTTGGCGAAACAACTGTTATGTTTAACAAATAAAAAGTGAAAATTTAAGCAGCAAAGGTTTTAACTTTATACTATTATTAGACTTTACATCTTAGTAAATTTATCATTTAATATTTCCATCCGATAAAGATATGATATGGTCTATGAAATATGTGAACAGAATCAAAATCCTGCAGAAGGCGGTAGCATAAATATTCTATTTACTCCCGTAATTAACTGAGAACGATCAATCAAATAAACCTCTTGTCAGTGTGACATAATAAATGAGATTTGCCACAATAATTATCAATCAACCAAACTGTGTCACAATTATTATTTCAGCACTAGCATTAAACCGCATTTCCTGGTTTAATCTGACTGATAAACGTGTCACTCGCGAGGATGGTAAGAGTTATGTGTCATGGCTTGAAGATCTTAATTGACTGGCGTCACATCCCTTATAAATATATAATTTCCAAAGACATCGTGTTTGAATTTAGAAAATCGCTTAAGCGTATTTTTGAGAAGAGATATTCCGATCGCTCTATCTCTAGAGCACACTTACAACAGGTACTGCTGAAGTATGAGAGAACTAGATATGGCAATTCAAAGAATTACAAGTGGTTCATTAGCTCACAGAAGATGAACCCGATCGCAGATTTGGATTGTGTGAAATGATAGAAATGTCCTGTGAATCTGAATCTTCAAAAACAAATTTATTTTACCGATGAATCCACGTTGTTCCTAAACGGTGATGTGAATATTCAAAGTAGAAGGTACTGCAGTGATACAAATCCCCATTTATTTGATGAGAATCATACATAATTTTCATACACAATCTCTGGAATAGTATCTCGAGATCTGGAAATAAGTTTTCAACAGGATGGGGCTCCTTCGCACTATAATGGTGCAAAAAGAGTTTAGATCAATGAACAGTAGGAACAGCAAAGTTTTGTTCATAAACTCTGTTAGATATACGTCTATTATTTTGACCGAAGTAGCTGCGGGACACATTGGATGCAGGGAATTTCAGATTCATTGGGAATGGTATTTTTTGGAGAACAGAGGAAACTGGAGATTTCGGTTTTGATTGCGAGAATGTTTTTTTATGTCTTGATTTTGAAAAATTCTACTAATTTCGTCAGTTACCCCTTGGAGGGGGACGGTACTTTAAATGCGCTCTGTGTATCAGGTTTTAAAGCATTAATTCACATATCCAAATATTCCTTGCTGTATACCTAATTAATCTTGAGTACGACCGTTAACCTTTCTATTAATTATAAAACCAGAATACACCTATGATATAAATAATGTCTGCAGGGCCTGCGGACGTTCCTTCATTGGCTTTTGTCTGCCTTCAACCGATAGCAATTAATAAAGCAGTGTATTGTAATATATCAAAATCCTCTCATCTTAATTTGGTAAATTTCATGATCCGCCGCGTTCTAAATGAATTACAGCACTTATACGTTTCCGAAGCTCAAAAGATTAATTACCGACCATTGTGGCGAATCACTCACCCTGCTTAGTAATTCGAATGCAATGCATAGAATTGTGGGTTCATCAATTTTTATTCTCGTTGGTCGATTACTTACAACTGTTATTATACAGTATGTCTTGAAGTTTGAAATAAAATTCGTCAAATTAGAATTAACGTTTCTTGGAGAAATGAAACATTTCTTATGGATAAGTAATTAATAATACTGGGGAACAATTTTTTTGTCATTCGTTGTTGCAAGAGTTTTTTTAACTAATTTTAGTAATATTTTCATCGCTGTGTATGATACAATGTATCATATTTGTTTCGTACCGAGCGGCTTTCCCTTTTCCTGTCAGCAATCCCATTCCCTGCTCCTGTCCTATGCCCGAATAGCAGCGTTGCGGAAGTGTGCTGCAGAGACGTTGACAGACAAACATATCGTACACGTGAAGAAACAAGGTGCCGGTATCGAAGTCAACCCATCATTATAATTATTCAAAGTAAGTTCATTTTGATATTTACCAATCATTATCTTCCTGTTACGCAGGTGGTCCTTCGCCTATTTCGGTACATTAACAATTCAAACCATAACAATTCGTTCATTACTCAACAATGAATATATTAACTCTATGATGCATCGCCTATCCTATAATTTCCGACGTTTTTGTGCTGAATATTGTGCCCTTAGGCATTCTTCGTTTAGTTATTAACATACTCTTTGTACTAGCAGCCTTAAATATGAAATAGATTCACTTAAAAAAACTCTATTGCTACTCCACTTTTACTCAACACATGCATCTGAGGCGTGGTCCATCTTTAAGCAGGTCTCTGCTTGTTTGTGGTCAAGTAGTTCGTATTTACATGTTTGAAAGTATGTAAATAGATAGTATATACCTGCATACGCAGGACTTTGTCAGGAGGCTAAATGGCAAGGAAGCAGTGGCCACCTCTACATCAGCTGTAGAGTCTGTAAACGCCTCGCTTCTGGATCTAAGATCAGGGTTCTTTTTAAATGGTTCTGAAAATTTTAATTTACAGCTCATCAGGAATAGGAACAAGTCTCAAAACTGCGACATGGGACCACCCACGAGGTGCACAGTAAATAGTCTTGTCTTTACTCAGTCGAATTAAGACCTTTGCAGAGTGAATATCGATGAATATATATTGAATGTGAATGTACACAGAGATCGATCTGGCTGCGTGTAAAGTTCATCCTTTTGCCTCCTAATCGTACCTTACCCTATCTTCTATGCATACCTAGAGAATCTCGCACTTCTTCCTAGTCTTGATGAGCAGTTCACGTTAATTTAAAGTAAAAATCGTTTGAATCTTCCCGTATTTGAATATATGTATATTTTATATTGCGCAACTGATTTTTTTTTGCGAACATAAAAATGTCGAATTGCAAAAAACCTAGAAATTAAAGAGCAAAACCATTTACAATCTTGAACTTAGCGCTTTCATGTAAGGTAAGAACAAATGATGTAGTATTTTATTTTATTATTGTGTTATGTGGGTTTGGGCCTCATCAGCCACTGATCGCATGGGGATTCCCTTGGCAATCCCCTCTTATACGGTTCATTACCCAAAAATGTTATCCCATAAAATGAGCAACTTAGGCACGTCCCCTGCCCTAAGCCTCGCCGCCTCTTGGATAACAGGGGCCCTAATATAAGGTACCTTTTTCCTCCAGTGCGGCCCAGGTGTAAAGAAGATGAATCGAGGTTTCCTCGTCTCCTTTACAGTATCTTCAGGTCGGGCTATCAATCAGCCTCAATTTGTGCCTCTATGCATTTACGATACTATGGTGGCCCGTAATGATTCCCACCAAAATGCTGGCTTTGTGCCTGTTCAGTTTAATGAATTCTTGGGCCCATTTCTCAATCTCTGAGTATTCGATGAAGAGTTTGGTTATTCGACAACCCGTTACTCCCCTCCATCTTTTATTGCGCTGGTCTCTTACCCAACCATTTATGCGGTCTCTGATCAGATTCCGACTTATTCCCACTGTAAGTTCTGGTCAATGATGTAGTAAAATCAAATGACCAGAATGCTGTAGTAAATTAAAAAAAAAATTATTTACCAGTATAATAATCCTACCACTGGCTCTTATGCAAGATTCGTCTTTAACACCAAGCAACTCTATGCTTGGAGTTTTGCTTGAACCCCTCCCTAACCATGTATGATCTTGTCCCTCATCTCCCTGTGTCCTCCTCTCTTCATGGCATCTACCCATCTGTGTAAACATGTTACTTAAAATTTATTTGTAAATTGCATATAAATTATGTAACTCTATTCCAGAAGAATATTTATTGCTAATAGTAATACATCATCTACCATAATTCTCTAATGCGTTAAAAATGACTGAAACCTTTTAAGGCATTTGCAATTTATTCCAAGAAAAATTGTCAGCAACTGATACTAACTTCAACTTTACCCTAAGCTTCTTCAGTAAGGAGATCGTCCAATTTCACCATGAAACAGTCGTCTTATACAAATTCGCTGTACAATTTGGATTTCACAATTACGGCATCTCAGCTAAATTAAGTATATGCTCCAGCTTATTGCCTTGTTATCATTTTTTTGCCGCCAGCCTTCCCGGCTTACTGAGGGAAAATAATTCCTTATTATCCTGCTCCGCATAATAGAGGCTTCTTTAATTCTCATACTCTTACCAGACGAAGGATTTTTAATTGAGATCAAAGCCAACCTACCACCAGCGTAATAACAAGGCAGAATTTATAAATAGTTTAAATAATGCTTAATAAAAGAAAAATATAGAACGTGGGTATGTTATATGTAAAATAACAATATTATATAAGCGTTATATTTAAGTTAGGATAATTATAATCACTGACATAGAGGGAAGATTGAATAAAATTTTCAGTAATAGCTCCAGGATTAAACGTTAATGAACATAATCATTAAAGTTATGCTAATCAATCTGTTGCATTTGAGACTTCTTTTTCCAGCCAATTTAAGATTATGGAAGATTATTCCAAAGCCTAATTATATATAGTTTATTTCATCGCTATTTGCCAAATAAAAAATCTCAAAACATACCGTGGCTTGTTTTTATGGCTAGGCTCAGGTAAACTGTTCTATTTATCGGCAAGATAAGAGAGTTTCTTATTTGGCAAATAGCAATGAAATGAATAGTATGTTACGGTTTTAATTGATGAATGTGTGATACTTCTAAAATATATTTCTAAGAGATAGATACTATTTTATTTATGACTAATTCTTCAATGATTATATCATTCAAATAATATGGTTCGAAACATACTGTTGAGAGAGATCACCCACAGTATTTTCTCCAACACAAGATCACCAACAGTTTCTCTTAAATCTCTGACGCTTAATAGATTGTGAAGCCTCAGAGATATACAAACATGATTAGAGATTCCTTCAGTATACAACGAATAAAATAATTTGGAATAGAAACTGATAACAAGGTTACTGATGTTTTTCCATGTTCTTAATTATACAACATAAAACATAAAATGACAGTTATCTATAAGGTTTCGAAAAATAAAACCAGCCACAGGTAGGATTCGACATTTGTCCCGGATCGGAACCGAACGACATACAGCTGTTTCGAACTTGTTAGTTCTCATCAGTGCCGCATACGGTACGCCGATTCAGGACAAATGCCGAATGAACTTTATGGCCTATACATCTTTATCGATACGAACTCTGTCAGTAACTTATAAATCGGAAATCGAGAAAGGAACCACCAAGCCGCCAAGCGGCTATCAAAGTAGTTCCCGAATAGCAAAGCTATTACATAATCGCTCTAGGAAACAACTACTCCTCGGGCTAAAGCCCCGGCAGGCATTAAATTATACCTAGAAGCGATCCTCGACCCCTTATTATAGTGTTAATATATTATAGTGACTTTTAAACAAAATTGTATGATGACTTTAAGTAGATCGTGGGAAATCAGTTTCCAGTTCATATTCGAATAAGAAACAACATACCCTGCCGACAAAGATCGAGTTGCTATCGAAATACGCATATGCATGTGAAGTAAAAATCGGTAATGGGCAGTGACTGTATGTGAAAGTTACTTTTTATGAAGGAAGTCAAATTGCATGTCAAAATAGCGTATTTGTAGATCGATCTCAGTTGTATCTGTAACCTTTTTTTTTTTATAAAACTCGAAATGTTGTCGTAGGATATATTCCTAAACTTGTGAGGTTTATTAAAAATAATAGGAACAGCGGTTTCTCGCAATATTTTACTTGCAAAGTATTAAGGACTTAAGGACTGACCCACATATTTCTATAATTCATTAAATCTACTACTTAATTAAAATTCTGTATTTTCTTTACATTAAAAAAACAAACAAAATCCCAGAGTGTTTCCAGTGGATATCATTCATACGGACTTCTTACTGTTATCAAGTCTTACCTACAAAATAGGCTGTTCCCCAAGGCTCCATATCAGTGCCACTCCTTTTCCTTTTTATTATGTTATTTACATATGATTAATACTAAGATTTATCAACCTACATGTGTAGTGTTAGTTATATAGTGCTTAATCTTAATCTTGTGTATTATTAATATTAGTTCTCTCCAAGAATCTTTTATTGTTATTAAGTCTTAGCTACAAAATAGTGGGAGTGTTCCTCAAGATTCTAAATTTGTGTCACTCCTTAATTTGCAATAATTCATATTTATGTGCAATTTTCTCAACTTATTAATGGGAATACCTATAGGGTGGTGTACATTTATATAAATAAATAAATAGATAAATGAACCTTTCTTAGGACTTCTGCTTTCAAATTGTAACGAAACTAGTTCAAATCGGCTGCTAATATTTCCTTGTATTATTGTGGCATAATATCTTCACCATCTACAGGGTGTCTCAGAACTATAGTGAATTTGATTTGAATTGAAAAGATAGGGCGTCAATATCTAACGACTGTCACCTACAAACCATATGACGACAACATGCCGCCATTGACAGTTTAACAACGAATAATTCGTATACAACTGTTTTATGAAAGTGAGCGATCAAAGGAGTATGGTCCAATTACCCCAAGACACGAAAATGCGCACCAAACCGTGCATTTCTGTGGATGCATTTCTTTTCGTGAACAGCATGTAGATATTGAGCACCCCAAATTCGAAAATCTTATTTGCTGACATCTTATTTGTATCTGTCAAGATGAAAATGTGCTTCATCGCTGAACAAAATTTTGTTGCAGAAGTCATCATCATCTTCTTTCCTTTTTATCTGTTAATTGTGTTATTCTGTTAATATCCAATTAACAAATATACAACGTCGCAAATTGTCTGAACATTTAATTGTCGTGTAATCAGTTGTTGTGCTCGACATCGAACTAATTTCTTTGAATACTCCCGTACACTTTCTCTCATTGCAGCTAACCGACCACGACTTAGACGTATTGATGTTGCCTTGTCAATAACAGAACCCGTCTCCTCAAATTTCTTGATTAATTTACGAACTCTGTAAGCGCTTCACTTCATTATCTCCTAATTGTTCTCGAATTTTTCTTAATGCAACTGCAAATGATTGCTCACTTTCATAAAACACTTGTACACACACTATTCTTTATTGAACTGCCAATCGCGATATGTTGACGTCGTGTAATTTGTAGATGACAATCGTTAAATATTGATTCCCTATCCTTAATTGGACACAAGTAGCGCGCAATTCAAATCCTATAGTTCCAACTCAGACACTCTATATAAAAATTATATTGCTAATTTATATTATCAGCGAGTATTTCCTATAAATACATTTTCGAAAAAATTTTACGACTATCCAACGTTGTTCAATAAACACATCTGTATTTAGTAAAACTTTTATAGTGATTGCCCTTATAACCCGAAATTACATCTGAAAGTTACTGCCGATATTGCTGCCAATATATCCGTTATTAAATATATCAAACGTCGATGCCGGTCCAATATCCCAAAATTGGTACGCTTTATTGAATTTTTAATTCAATAAAATTGAATTATGGCCCTAGAAATGCCCCATTTCCTCCCTAAAATTAGCGCTCCTTACAAAAAGGTCCGCCATATCCGCATTTTAGGGCCTAACTGTAGAGTCAGCTACTTCGATTTCTCGGAGCGTCTCGAATTTCTGTTTAACCAGCAGCGGGGCAGCTGTTGTAGTAGTAATACGTCCTGCTGTAGTAGCTCCAGTGTTTCGAGTTACACCGATCAAAGGAGGCTCTTGTTCTTTGGATAAACAAAATTGATTTTAGTAAACAAGTCGCAGTGAGCCCTGCCATAATTACGTTATGCCCTGTCGAAGATTGAAAAGCACGTTTCCTTTACATACATAAATACGTTTTTCATGTAGATAGTTAGCTACTTGAAAGTTAGCTACTTGATAGTTAGCTACTTCAGAATGATCGAACATTCTGAAGAAGTAGCAAACAGGAATGTACGTAGAAATTTTTTCATAACTACATATCATTTGGAATAAATAAATGCTGTAAGTAAATCCTCTACAATAAAATGAATGGTTCACAGACAACGAACTACGAGTATGTAACAATCCAGCAAATATATGGCAATTAATAAAATATAGAATAGAATTCAAGAAGAATTAAATTGCGCTTAGTGACCCGCATCTGTTATAAAAACTAGAAAAGCTGGAAAATAGTAAAGGAATATAAATGATATTATTGACCAAACGACAATATCTGTCTATACAAGACTTTTGTCAAATAGTTATTATCAGTTTGACATAGAAAACTTGTAATAGTGTTGCTGACCATTTTAAGCATGTTCATTGTATACTTATGGACAGAATGAATGCATCAGTGAAGCTTTCACATTATCACTTTACTTTTTTCGAAGATTTAAGTCAGTGCCTACGTGATATTATAATTAAATGATTTCAACTAATGTTTAACAAAAATAGAATGGTATTATCGAGGAAGAAAACATGAATAAATAACAAGGGAACAATGAAGCCAAATGCAATGTAAACTGTTAACTAAAACATTCAGAAAAAAAGGAGGTGAAATTACATCATAGGAATTTGAATTCAGTAGCATGTAGATCCCTCTCTGACTCTTATTACTGATTTAGTTCATCTAGGCATGCTATTGATCAGTGGTTAATTATTTCCTGAGGAATATTGTCCCATTCGGCAGGAAGGACTTGTTCAATGAGTCATAGAAGCACGTATGTGGCGCCTATCTGCCCAGATCTGAATCCCATAGATGCCCTAAGGGATTCAGATCTGGGCTGTACCTCTCTAGCAACGTGGGACCGAGCTTTAACCGGCATAAAACAATTGCACTTGTTTACCAGTAGCGACAGGGGATATCCTAAGCCATCCACATAAAATGTTTAATACTTCAAAATTTCGAAGAATTGTAATAAATTATGAAAATATTTGCTGATGTTAATTTTTGTACAGAAATATATATATAATATACTTACTACGCTATTTCTTATAGTCTACTGATCTAGTGACGAGTATATATATATATATATATATATATATATATATATATATATATATATATATATATATATACATATATATATATATATATATATATATATATATATATATATATATATATATATATATTTATTTATTTTGCATCCAAACTTTTAAATATACAGTTAACAAAAATGTTATCACCAAATGTTAGAGATATGACCAAATTAAACCAATATTCTTTCTTGGAAGGGGGCTGGAACCTTCGACACATCAACAAAAACAGGTCACCCGTTTTAATCGTCTTCCAATGATGCCAACTTTGGCGAAGTGAACGTTGAGAAACGTGTAATCTTTCGGCATTAGTGGCAAGCTGGTCATAATACATATAAGTTTATATAAGTAATAAGTAATAAGTTTGCATGTGTGAATATACGAAATGATTTTAAATCATTCTCAATCTTTATTTCTGCTGAGAAGATGTTGTACTTTAACATCGTTACCACTAACATCGAGCCATCTATCCTGCCGAAGCGAGACTATTTCCTCTTCAAACTGTGTTCAATACGTTTCAATTTGTGTATTATTATAACACTAATAGAATTCCATAAATATTTCCCAACTAATCTTTGAACACGAATAAGAATATAACCTTCTAAAGACAAACCAGATCCCTTACTTAAATTACTTAATCAAACACCGTTAAAGAAACCCCGAACTTAGTGAAAGCGTTAGCGAAATTACTGACAAATTCATCCATTGTAATGCCTATGAATTATTCGACGTCACAATTTATACATTCATAAATAACCGAGGTTTAAGATAAGACATCCAGCTTATCATTATTTATAAAGGAATAAGATTATCGATTCGGATAAACCCTTGCGCTGGCCCTTTGTCAGGGCGCATTGTCTCGCTGAAGCGCTGCTGACAGCAATAAATTGCCTCGGCTAATTTCGAATAGAAATGCTGTAGATTTACGTAAAAAACCGCCCCTTCAATTTTAATGTTGCCCTTAGCGAATGTATCGCGCCCTTGATGAATTGCGTCATTAAGTAATTCATCCCTCTGTTGGGTCTCGATTGTGTTGCTCACGGAACCGTTTTAGACTGCAACTGGGACGTCGTACACGTTTGAGAAAATCGGTGCGTCTTAAGAGCAACCCTTTGCTGATCTTGTAAGGAAAATGGATTTTTTTATGTAAATAGGAAATTATTGATATAGGAACAACCGATTTTTGCGAATAGGTACCTCAGCTGACTTGAAGTACATATTATCGATATGAGAAGTCCAGCAACGGCTGTGCCATCTCACGGCGCACTATGTCTCTGAAGCATTATTGCTCATATATTAGCGGGTAACAGGAACTGCACAAACTTAGGCTAGTTCGAGTAAAAGGCATACCATATATCAGATAGAATGTAACATTCACTAGCTACTACTAAACATTTATTATTCACTAATGAGACACATTTTTATTTACATGAATTTATGTAAATAAACAAAATTGCCTTTACAAGTCTTAGAAAGACCTCGAGAAAAGCACCAAAGTCTCTTACATTCTCCCAGATCGACTGTATAAGTGGCAATGAATGCGTCTGACATAATTGGCCCTTACTTTTATGAAAATGGAAATGGTGCTACTTCTCTTCGATACACTCACCGTTACTTCTCTTTGATATACAGATATATGATAATAGGGAATTTGTTGGTACCAGAACTTCAATATTTTGCTGAATTTCATAAGAACACATGGTGTCAACAAGGTCGTGCTACATCCCATACTTAAAATTTATTAATCGAAGCCGCTAGAGTGGCGTTCCCTGGAAAAGCGACCTCTAAGAGGAGGGACCCGTTAATTGACCGCACAGAAGTTCCGATTTAACGCCGAAGGATTTCTTCTTATGTTGTTATTTGAAATCTAAGGTGTACGCTGATGCTCCTAGGACTTTGCTTCCAGCAAAGCCAGAATATGTGAGGAAATTCAGAGAATTCTATCAATATTATGCCCGTGAGCTATTGCAAATTTTATGTCGCATCTTGAGGAGATACAGCGACGTGAAGAAAGGCACCTTGACGATGTTCTTGTTCATTCATAACTACATGAAAATTTTAATAAAAAATAGCGAATGTAAATATATTTTTTATTTTATTCACCAAAACACAGGAAAACCTTTCACGACACCTGTTATATCGATAAATTCTTGGGATTCATATCTGAGTCACTTTGCATTTGTCTTATCACTTCGTTATGCATGAAAGTTTAATGGATTTTATATTCATAATTGTGTCTGAGATTATTTAGAGTACACAATGTAGAAGTACATATCTAGACAAGTATTTGAGGGACTACAACACTCAGAAGAAATAATCATTTACTTATAGCATTAGTATACTGAAGTTCTTCGGAAGAACTCCTACATTCTACTTGCACGTATGCACTTTAAACTCGACTCTGGCACCGTGGCACTAATAAAACCTTCGAAACGGGATCGATATGTTGCCGAAGGAAAATCGCCGGTCTCATAATCCGGTGATCTTTCACCTTCAAGGTAGAGAAGTTAACTCGCAGGAATGCTTTGACATTTGAGATACGCTATCTACATTGTTATCGGGCCATAATAAAAAGGTCGGAAAAAGGGCATGCCGTTATATAAAAAATCCCTTTGTCGTTGGCGCTGCAGAAAATGGATAGCCCCTGCGACCGATCCATTGATGCAAATGGCCGCCGTATATTTTCGCCGAGAGAAAGGTATATCCTTAAGTGGCTCTAATTTAAAGAAAACATATATTTACGTTCGCGAAGACTCCCATAAAACTTCCCGCAATTAAGGTAATGGATTTTTTCAGGCACAAATTGAAGTAGAAAAGGAGATTCGGCATTTTCTCCGGTGCTTGGCCGCATGAATCAATTTCGGACGGGAAGATTTCCAGGGGCGCGAAATTAGAATGTTTAATAAAGAAACCGGAATATTTTATTAACGGTGTCTGTAGCGCACTAATCTTCCATTCTACAGATAGTATTTAAGTGGCAAAATCAACCATTAAGTAGTGATAAGTATAGCTTTAAGGATTTATATAATAAATCAAAACCTTTATATATTGAGGCAGGACATTAAATTGATACATAAATTGACAACACAGAATTAACCATATCTCTTGGTTAAATCATTTTTAAGACTATAACCAAACTCTCCCCCAGGCGCTTTACTTACCTTATAAAAAGGAGGTTAAATAATACTAAATAATACCAGCTTATTTAGCAGTCGAGTTTGATGCTACACTCTATTGAAATATAAAAAAAAATACCACGATCTAGTAAAAACCAAAAAAAAAAAGGAAAACTGAGATTTTGATGATTTGCCGGAAGTTATTGAACAAGAAGGCAAAACGACCAGTGTACAAATATAAACGGTAATAAGAATAGAATGAAATACTCCCCAAATTAGGTTTTCTGTTACTGCCTTTGGGTTGGGTGAGTACGTGGCTTAGCGTTGAAGAATGGATGGCCAAGAACCAAGCTCCGTTCCAGATGAGAAGAATTCAGGACTAATGACTTTCAGATCCATCGGGTTCCACTCTACCTGAACCCAAAAAGTGATAAAAAGCAGACTTATTTACAGATAATCTGTGTTTACTCCACTTAATCATGATATAAATCAAGAAATTGAACAGAATCTAAGCGTTGTCGAGCATATCCAGCAAAAAAGTGCCAGGATTATCAGAATGCTGAAAAAACTACTAGAAGAGCATAAGACTACTTATGTATTTATATAACGCAACACTTAAGTTAGGTTACTGGCCGAGATCATTGATAGTCGAACAAATAACTATGATACCTAAGTTCGGCAAAGATATAACTAACATTACATCCTACCGTCCTAGGAGCTTGCTCTCAACAATGTCGAAATTACTTGAAAAATTATCCTTAAATGAATCAATTCAGATATTAATGCTCACGACTTTTTCCCAAATTATCAAATTGGATTTCGCCCTTCATTTTCCACCATACAACACTGTCACATAACTGTGAAATGGAAAATCACCAGTATTGAACCGCAGTATTCAGAAATGTAAGTCAGGCTTTTCACAAAATCTGATATCCAGGTCTACTATTGAAAATCAAAAGGAATCTACCAACGACTACTTTAATTTACTGAATACATATCTGAACAAAATGTAATTCTTGACAAAAGTCAATGAAGAAACTTCCAACTGTTATCAAATCTACTCGGGTATGCCACAAGGAACGATACTTGGCCCTCTTCTGTATGTATTATATACAACATTTGATTTACCAACTTCAAGACAGGTAACTACTGGAACATTCGCTGATGACACAGTCCCAATATCTAGAAATACAGATCCCAACATTACAACACACAATCTCTAATATCATCTAGGAATACTTGAGGAGTGAATGAGAATAAAATAAATGAACTGGTTGATAGTCCAATTTATCAATAAAAAATAAACTACTTCTATTTAAGACAATAATTATTAGACTCATTTGGACCTAGGGAGTAAAAATCTGGGGCTGTTCAGCTAAATCACACATTTCTATCATGCAATGAGTACAATCAAAGGTTCTTCGTGCCATAACAGACACACCCTGGTATGTTTAAACCACATGTTAAATACAAACTTGAATATCCTCTATGTAAGCAAAGTCATCAAACACCGAATCCGTCATTCCCATCTAAAATCCGAAGCACATACTGATCCCCTCCTAGAAACATTGTTATATCCAGTTGAGAACCGAAGACTGAAGAGATGTTGGCCAGCAAACTTAAATAGAAACTTAGGTAACTTCGTTGGATTTTCACCTTTCCAAGTCATCAGTGTAAGCACCTACTTCTTGTATAAGTTACACACACACACATTAGCTTAAAAATTGAATTGTATCTGATTGCTAATAGAGAAAATCAATTAGCAAGAAAGATATTAACGCCACAATAAAAATATTACGTACCAACTGTAAGAACATTCTTCTGTAAACTCTAACAGATTCTTATTTTTAATTCACTCACTGGGTATTGGTAATAAAAACCGTTTTTCATTTTAAATCCTGTTTTATATCACCTATATTACGAACTGAGGTTTTATTATAACAGATATTTTGTTCCCCGTCTGTTAAAGTATAAAAATTCCATATCCCAAATCGTACATAAATTGATATAATACAATTCGAGAGGCTTACAGCTGAAATATTGTTAGCAACTAGGAGTCGGGGATCGCGACAAGGCTCTTACAGGTACGCCAGATTATTAGATTTGCCCGGAAACAGGAAATAAGTGCGGAAGTAGATGTAGGCGATATGCAAAGAAAGCACGGTGATCAAATCAGGCCCCCATCCCTCTTGCCTATTCCCTTTCAGAATGCAGAAGCGGCGGAGGAGAGATCAAATTGACAAAAATTTAACATCACTTTGTGGAGTCCTATTGAAACTAAGTGGAACATGTGAAATGAGCGCATTGAATATTTCATAAAAAATTTCCGCTCGGGAGTCTTTGCGTTTCCGCTCCGGCAGAGGCCGGAGTAAAGATTTACGTGTGAAATTTCATAAAATGTTTTACGCCTGTGTAACGGAATACTTGCCAGAAGTTTCCGCGAGTTTAAATTGGAGTCTGGGCAAATATGTTGAAAATTTCAGTAATAAACAACTCACGGTAATGATTTACTGAAAAAATCCTTGTTGATTTTCAGAATTAAATACTGATTTGTTATTTATTATGCAGTTATTACCTACGTTATTTTTTTTTACAAATATTCGGAATTGTTGTTATGGTAAAGAATGCCAACGTATGCTGCCTGTTACTGAAAGCTCACACTCCTGTTTCATGCTGAAACAGCACTTTCTAGTAATATTTTCAAGAAAAGTGTAATTGTGTTTAATACTTAAAATATTAAATAATCTATATCAAGAGAGTTAGTTTCATGTTTCCAATCTGTGAAACGTAGTTCCGAGAAGAGGCAAGTGGTGTTTTCTCAAAACTCACTTTAATTTCAGCATGTTGCTAAACAAAAAGCAGAAAAGTTATAGTATTCTCAAAAATTTACCTTTCAATTCAGCGTGTTGCCAAACGAAAAAAAGGTAATAATCTTCTCGATATCACGAGTTATTCTATCACACTTTCTTGTATAGGAAACCGATGAATCGTCTTGATAGTTGCAATCTGTGAAATGTAGCTCTGAGGAGAGACAAGTGGTATCTTCTCAAAAATTTACCTTTAAATTCAGCGTGTTGCTAAATGAGGAGAAGAAAAGTTATAATCTTCTAGATATCACGAGTCGATTTATCACACTTTCTTGTATAGGAAACCAATGATTCATCTTGATGGTTGCAGTCTGTGAAGCGTAGCTCCAAGGAGAGATAAGCGGTATTTTCTCAAAAATTTACCTTTCAATTCAGCATGCTGCCAAACGAAAAAAGTAAGTTTATAATCTTCTTGATATCATAAGTCCTTTTTTCACACTTTCTTATATAGGAAACCAACGAATCGACTTGATAGTTGCAATATATGGAACGTAGCTCCGAGAAGAGGCAAAGGGTATTTTCTCAAGAATTTACCTTTATATTCAGCTTGTTGCCAAGCGAAAAGAAGAAAAGTTATAATCTTCCCGATATCACGAGTCATTTTATCACACTGTCTTGTATAGGAAACCAATAAATCGTCTTGATAGTTACAATCTGTGGAACGTAGCTCCGAGGAGAGGCAAGCGGTATTTTCTCAAAAATGTACCTTTCAATTCAGGGTGTTGCCAGCTGAAAAGAAGAAAAGTTATAAACTTCTCAATATCACGATTCATTTTATGACCCTTTCTTGTATAGGAAGACAACCAATCGTATTGATAGTTGCAATCTGTGAAACAAGTGGTATTTTCTCAAAAGTTTACCTTTAAATTCAGTATATTGCTAAATGAGAAGATAATGAGAAAAGTTCTCGATACCACGAGTCGATTTATCACAATTTCTTGTATACGAAACCAACGAATAATCTTGATAGTTGTAATCTGTGAAACGTAGCTCCAAGGAGAGACAAGCGGTATTTTCTCAAAAATTTACCTTTCAATTCAGCGTATTGCCAAACGAAAAAAGAAACGTTATAATCTTATCGATTTAACTGGTCGTTTTTTCACACTTTCTTGTATAGGAAACCAACGAATAGTCTTGATAGCTGCAATCTGTGGAACGTAGCTCCGAGGAGAGGCAAGCGGTATTTTCTCAAGAATTTACCTTTATATTCAGCGTGTTGCCAAACGAAAAAAAGAAAAGTTATAATCTAATCGATATCACGAGTCGTTGTACCATACTTTCCTGTATAGGAAACCAATGAATTATCTTGATAGTTACAATCTGTGGAACGTAACGTAGGAGAGGCAAGCGGTTTTTTCTCAAAAATTTACCTTTCAATTAAGCGTGTTGCCAAACGAAGAGAAGAAGAGTTATAATCTTCTCAATACAGCGAGTCGTTTTATCATACTTTCTTGTATAAGAAGCCAATGAATTTTCTTGATAGCTGCAATCTGTGAAACGTAACTCCGAGGAGGGATAAATGGTATTTTCTCAAAAATTTGCCTTTAAATTCAGCGTGTTGCTAAACGAGTAACAGAAACGTTATAATCTTTTCAATATCACGAATCTATTTACCACTCTTTCTTATATAGAAATCCAATGAATCATCTTGATAGTTGCAATCTGTGAAAGGTAGCTCCGAGAAAAGACAAGCGGTATTTTCTTAAAAAGTTTCCTTTTAATTCAGCGTGTTTCCAAATGAGAAAAAGAAAAGTTTTCATCTTCTAGATATCACGAATCGTTTTTTCACACTCTCTTGTATAGGAAACCAATAAATTGTCTTGATAGTTGCAATCTGTGAAACGTAGGTCCAATGAGGGACAAACAGTATTTTCTCAAAAATTTACCTTTAAATTCAACGTGTTGGCAAATGAAGAGAAGAAAAGTTATAATCTTCTCGATATCACAAGTTGATTTATCACACTTTCCTGTGAAAGAAACCAACGACTTGTCTTGCTAGTTGCAATCTGTGAAACGTATCTCCGAGGAGAGGCAAGCGGTATTTTCTCAAAAATTTACCTTTCAAATTAGCATGTTGCCAAACGAAAAGTAGAAAAGTTATAATCTTCTCGATATCACGAATCGTTTTATCACAGTTTCTTTTATAGGAAACCAATGAGTAGTATTTATAGTTACAATCTGTGGAACGTAGCTCCAAGGAGAGGCAAGCGGTATTTTCTCAAAAATTTACATTTCAATTCAGCGTGCTTCCAAACGAAGAGAAGGAAAAGTTATAATCTTCTCGATATCACAAGCCGACTTATCACAGTTTCCTGTGAAAGTATTCAACGACTCGTATTGATAGTTGCAATCTGTGAAACGTAACTCTGAGTAGAGACAAGCGGTATTTTCGAAAAAAGAAAAGCGTGTGTGTTCAAATTAGCGTGTTGCCAAACGAAAAGTAGAAAAGTTGTAATCTTCTCGATATCACGAGTTGTTTTCTCACACCTTCTTGTATAGGAAACCAACGAATCGTCTTGATAGTTGCGAATCTGTGAAGCGTAGCTCCGATAAGAAACGAGCTGTAGGAAACTTTTACCTTTAAATTCGACGTGTTGCCAAACGAAGAGAAGAAAAGTTATAATCTTCTCAATATAACGAGTCAATTTATCACACTTTCTTGTATGTAGGGAACCAACGTATCGTCTTGATAGTTGCAATCTGCGAAACGTAGGTCCAAGGAGGGACAAGCAGTATTTTCTCAAAAATTTACCTTTAAATCCAACGTGTTGATAGATTTCGTTGAATTCACTATCCATGAATACACTTCCATTGTCCTTCTACTGATGGTATTTCAGAATATTGGCGTTATATATTGTAAGGAGCTGAGCAATTACGAATTGTTGAGTGTTCTATCGATGTATGTTCTATCGAATAACTAAGAGAGTTAATTTTATAATTGAAAAATAAATACCAGTATAAAAATCTCGTTACACGTAAAGATACGGATAGTTTGCACGTCCAATATCTTTCAGATTGAAAAAGTATATTTTATAGATCCTCGTCCACGGCTGCATCGTGGAAATTGCGGATTACTGCAATTTTTAATAAAACATACACTATGCCGTTCGTCTCGTTTTTATCGGAGAAATAATGCTTAGATAGAAGAGGACGGAATAAGCGGACTTGACGGCCTCCACACTCGAACGACATTATTCCAAAACGAATGACGTAAAATGTAAGCGTCCCGGCGTCGCTGCTAATGCTCTGGTGTCAGCGGAGGATCAGTGGCAGCGTTGAAAAGTGAAGAAAGTTGTCGAGGTCTTCGAGGACGCCGATAATCTCGGCTTAGGAATTTGTTTGAGGAAATATCTGAAACACGAAAATGTTTAATACATAATTAAATGGTTCGACTATAACCTATAGAATGTATTAGAAAATGCCAATAATATAAAATAGCCAAACGTCGTTTATTAAAATGTGTTAATAACTATAAATGATTAGATGCGATGGGCGTTCAGGTCAGTTGTTCGACGAGGAGTTATACAAGTGCAGCACGTTGCTCCGCGGCCACTACATGGAAGAGAAATCTTTCATATTCTCCTTTACTGTGGCCTGGACTGGGCCCTGTATTGAGGTGTCACTATATTCTTCGGTCGCTTTCCTTGAGCGTAGATGTCTTTGTCCTCGTCTTTATGCCTCGCCTTCTCTTCTGCACCCTGAAGCTTTAGGGGAAGGATGTCGATTTCTGTATGTCCAAATTCAGACTCTCCTTGTGCAGGATAATTCATTTAGAATTAACCTTTCTACCTTCCATATTTATATTTTAACTTTTATGGATTTATTTTTTACTAGAGGAATTTAAAAGTTGGTAAGGAATTTAAAAACGACAGTAAGAGCCCAGCCTATCTAGAGTTTGTAGGAGAATAAATAAGACACTCACATTTATTCTAAATAGATATACTAACAATAACTTTTCGACTACACTGCAGAAATTGACCAAGTAAGAAGCTTTGCTGAAATGATCTACATTGTAATAAGAATAAAATTGTTAAGATTATATTATCATCAATTTAGCAATAGAGAAATAATATTTCCAAGACTTTGTTGCGATATTAGATCCCCGTCTATCTGTTCCAGTAACAGAACGTATTTCAACCGCATCGAAATACTAGAATTTCCAGAATTTAGTAAATAACTTCTTGCAGTAATATACAGTTGATATAGACATATCAGTAGATAAAAAACAGAAACTCGCCATTAATATGGTTTCGATGTGTTTGTGTGTACTTTATACTTTATACTTTTGTCATCCTAACTCGTGTGCTTATTAGATTCTGGAGCTATAAGCTCTATGTAGTTATAAACCACCATTCTAGTCACAATAAGACGAGATGAAATCATGCAACGCTCAGAACGCGAAAATATAATACCCTTTCGAATAACGAAACCAATTGTACAGATTGTCAAGAATTGGAAAAAGTGTGAGATTCTCTATGATGTGTAGAAGAAAGAGTGAGACAGCATTCGAAGAGATAAAGATGCACTTTACGCGTGGCCAGATTGAGCGCTGTGTACATTCACATTCAAAACTATTTCCTCTCAACTGAGCAGCAATGCATCATATGCTTTTTCAATTTACACAAATGAAATATATGATATTGTTTATTATTCATTTCGTAATATTAAGTTAGAATTTTTATATGTATTTAGAAAGAAATGTAAGAAATTGGATTACATAAAAAACACAAATAAGATTTTATGGACTTATAGATTTTTCACTGACTGTACACTCTATATTCATTCTGCAAAGGTTTCAATGCGCCTGAGTAAAGACCTGGCTATTTATTTACTGCGCATCCTGTGGGCGGTCCGATATCGCAGTTTTGAAACTTGTTCCTATTCTTGACAAACTGTACAGCATAATTGTTTTACTTCCATCCAATATCGGAAGGTATTGAACAATATTTTCTCAATGGTTAAGAAGTAATGTAAGTGCAGTAAACTTATGCATTTGCTGTGATTATTGACCATGTATAGTGGTTGCAAAGTCATTTACTAATAGCAATTTTTTGTGGCATGAAAGAAAAGTATTAGCCCTAAAATAAAAAAGTTATTTAGTAAATTGAAATAACAAAGTCTATTTCATTGTTAATCGTTCACTGACTTTTTTGTCTTCTATTTTTGCCCATACAGACGTACTCAGCCGACTGATATGGGAATCGAACCCCCATCTGGAATGCACCGCGCCGGAAATATAATCTAAAAGGTGGTCCAACCAAAACGCACGAGGTTAATTGTAAATAGAACAAAAAGTTTTCAGAGAATTATCTTAATATTTTTTATTATGATAGAAGGATCTATGACAATTATGCGTGAAACAAAATATCGGCCAAATGCTCGCCAAAGCTTCGGTGGCATACCTCTATCCGATGGTCCATATTTTCAATTACTTTGAGACATAATTGAGGTTCAATGTCGTTAATGTGCCGAATTATCTCATCCTTTAGCTCTTAAATTGTTCTTGGCTTATTGACGTACACTTTTTCTTTTAAATATCCCCAAAGAAAGAATTCCAACGGTGTCAAATCACATGATCGTGGCGGCCAATTAACATCGCCACGACGTGAGATAACACGGCCATTGAATTTCTCGCGCAAAAGTACCATTGTTTCGTTGGCTGTGTGGCAAGTGGCACCATCCTGTTGGAACCACATATCATTCAGGTCCATATCCTCAATTTCTGGCCACAAGAAGTCCGTTATCATCTCGCGATAGCGAACACCATTCACGGTAACTGCTTGGCCGACCTCATTTTCGAAGAAGTACGGCCCGATGACGCCGCCAGCCCATAAACCGCACCAAACAGTCACTCTTTGTGAATGCATCGGCTCTTCAACAATCACTCGTGGATTCTCATTTGCCCAAATGCGGCAATTCTGCTTGTTAACGAATCCACTGAGGTGAAAGTGTGCCTCGTCGCTGAAGATAATTATCTTTGTAAAGTCACCATTCACTTCTGTCTGTTCAACCAACCATTCGGCGTATTGACGACGCTTGAAATGGTCAGTAGGCTTCAGCTCTTGAGTCAATTGAACCTTGTAAGCGTGTAAATTCAAATCTTTATTCAAAATTCGCATCAGTGATGTTCGTGAGATGTTCAATTGTCGGGCACGACGACGAGTTGAGGTTGACGGCTCTTCTGCTACACTATCGCGAACAACAGCAATGTTTTCCGCAGAACGAACTGGGCGAGCATGCACAGGTATTTTCACATTTCCTACAGACCCGGTTTGCTGAAATTTGTGCACAATTCTCCCGATTGTGTACACATTTGGTCGATTATGCTGACCAAAAAAATCACGAAGTGCACGAAATGCATTTTGATTTGAACGCCCATTTTCGTAAAAGGCTTCAACAATCTTAACGCGCTGCTCAATTGTGTTCCTATCCATGGTTGAATTTGTCAAACACTGAAACAAGGAAATGTCAAATTAAGTTGGGCAAAAAACTTGACGTTAAGGTGTGACTCACAATTAACATCGTGCATTATGGTTGGACCACCCTTTAGCTCAAGCGATTGATATGGTTATACTCGTATTAATACAAGGCAGTTGGAGATCTTGTGCGAATTAATTATAGGATAACTTACACTGTGACCATGGGAATACCTGTTTATCTGGATTCGAAACAGAAACTGATTAGTCTTTGTGAGAAACCCGGAGCCGGAACGGAGTCGTCGACTTCGGGGTTTCACTATACTTATTTTTCTAAAGTAATCAAGAACTTTAACTTTCCCACTTTTTGTAGGTTAGGAAATATGTTCTTCTTTAATGTATATTACTTACAATTAGTCAACTATACAGATGGAACTAAGAGGTGTATAACCACCACTTTAGATGAAAAATATACCAAGTGTACTAGGTATTTAAAATCACAACAGTTAGAATTCTGTTGGAAGTACATTGAGCAATTGTGATGAATATTTTGGGCGAAATAATTAGATTCACCAATTCAATAAATTGCAGAAACCTATAAACGTGCCTTTATACATTTTTAGTGCAACTGAAATTATTTAGTGGCCAACTGAAAAGTAATGACTAACTCTTAATTACTTAAAACAATTCTATGAGGACCATCTGCTAAATGACTTGCCCTAATACACAGTACGTCAGGAATTGCGTAAAATATGATATTTTTGCATAAAAACGCTCAAGTTTGACATATGAAGGGACACAGAAAAACTCTTGGGAAATGTTATTGATATTATCTCCGATTCTCTTTTGTAGTATATATAACGCGGATATCCGCTGGGAGCGTCCTGAATATTTCAATTTGTGCCTTGTTGGGAGCTCGTTTCAACTTGGACGTTTCGAGTAAATCTGTCATAAAAATCTTCTGCATCAACGTTAAACATTAATAATTACATACAAAACAGTAATATTTATATAAACATTCTAATTATCGAAACTAAAGTGCTTCCTGATATATCATTAATGTAATAAATTTTAGTGTATAGTTGCTGTTTTTTGCATATAATAAAGAAAGCGATACACGGGTATGAAAAGTCTCCCTTAAATAGCTTTAAGAGGCAACACCACTGTAATAAGCTAAAAAAAAGGGGGCTTTTCTGACAATTTTTGGATGGAATTGGAATTTGTATGGAAGATGATATTTAAGGAAGTTCTTATGCATATATTTAAGTTTAATATAAAAAATTATTAACAAGAAATATTTGAAAATGGCGTCACTGAATTCATTCTCGCGAAAATTGAAATAAAAGCGCTCTGCGGCACGCAGTGTAATTGGTGCAAATTTTGAAAATATAAATTTTTTTATGATTAGCGAGTATCTAAATAAAATACGTTTAATTTTCGACAAAGAAAGGGCATTTGTTAATAAATAATGTTTAAATTAATGTATCGAGACTTCCGTACGTATTTCACTTCAAAATGTTATTTTAAAGATACTGTTAAAAATTCGCATGAGAAGAATGAAAATTGTTGGAGTTATACTGCGTGCCGTTTTGAAAAGTCACGTTTCTAGAAAAAGGCGTTTAAAGTTTTGAAATGTATAGTGTGTCCCAGCGAGATGTAGCCGATTATGTTTGTAATTATTGGGCAAATAAATAACATTTCTACAATAATTTTATGTTCAATTGTTTATTTAAACTATGCCATTAAACATGGAATACAATATCTTGTAAGTGGCCGCCTCTGCTTGTGGATTCTTTGGCTGAAGTTTTCGATCACTTCGCGGCATAGCTGTGGCCCTATATCCGCAATAACTTCGCTAATAGTATTTTTAGCTATTCAATCGTAACAGGATTATTAGCACAGACTTTTCCTCTAACGTAGCTCAACAAGAAAAAGTCTAATAAGGTCTTATGGGTTCTTAAACGCTTAGCAGGTGCCTCACGAGGACCCATAATTACACGTAATTTTCTTTCAGTGCCCACAATTGAACCACTACTTTCGTAGTACGCTTTAACAATAAACATGCGTTGCTAAACAGTATAGCGCTATAGTTATTATACACATAAAAAAATTAAAAATCTGACTGCTTAAAGATTTTTACCAAACCTGGTACACTTTTGCGTCACTCTGGCTAGCGTACAGCGCCGGCCCTGGGGTAGAGCGAGAGGAGCGGTCGCTCTAGTCCTGATGGCAAGTCGCCAAAAAGTCAAATGCGAAAAACAATTTAGTTATTAAAATACCTACATAGGTAACAGATTCTATTATTTAATGACTGATTGAAATTAATACCAAATACTAATTTAATTGTGTAGAAGTAAAAGCTTTCTTAATGTTAAAGAAGCAGGAGTATACTAATTAGAGCTACTTAATTTAATTTAAATTCAGTAAGTGTTGATATTTGGAATAAAAGTTAATTTTTGAAAATTTGGGAATTACTATTAATTTAACATAAAACCGAAGGAGAATTTACGTGAAGTGAAAGCGTCGACCAAAGGGCGCCGAAAGACAGTCTCGCTCTACCCTGATCAAGGGCTATGCCCGGCTGCTAGCGTAAATAGTATTAGATATGTGGTGATGTTACCTTGAATACCACCTTGTGAAATGTTACCTTACTGAGTTATTTGTGCCTAAATGACCACGCAATGAAAGGCAAACTAACATGTGAATAATTTTTTATGTAATCTGCTCTTCATTGGGAGTTTGCCTCTGTTATTTACGTTATATCGACTCATATCCATAATAATATTAAAATTACAGTTTTTCCAACATAATTGGCGTTGCAGTTTTATATAATCCCCTGTAGAGCACGACATAGTCGGCAAGTAGCTATTTATCGCTACTAATGCAATATTATGAACCTAAATTATATTCATAGCCTACTTCATATTCAACGAAATTGCGAAAATAGGACCGACCCAGTAAAAAAAAAATATTCTTCTACATGACGCGCTTATGCCCTCCATCCTTCGCAAACACCACGCGTTGCCGCCCTAAGTAAATAGCAATATAGACTTGTATCGTTGGTTTTTATTTACGTTGACTTTCTGATTGGAGATACCAGATTATTGCTCGTCGAACCCATTCCAAATATCGCTGGTTAATAGTGGCCTGTTTGTTCATCGCGAAGATAAAATGAGCGAGATATATTGGGCGATATAGTCTTGAAAAAACCACTCGTACGTTTTTCTGCAGTATTTATGTTCTGACTTGCAAAAAAATTAAATATATTTGTGCTCGATGGGCATTTGATCGTTGATTTTAATTTAGAAATGGATAGAGTTTCATAATAGAATAAAAATTGCATAGAAATTGTAAACATGTTGGTCATAATTATAGGAAGATCTGTCTAGTTAATGAAACTTGTTGGAGTTATACTGCGTGCCGTTTTGAAAAGTCATGTTTCGAGAAAAAGGCGTTTAAGGTTTTGAAATGTATAGTGTGTCTCAGCGAGATGTAGCCGATTATATTTGTAATTATTGGGTAAATAAATAACATTTCTACAATAGTTTTGGGTTCAATTGTTTATTTAAACTATGCCATTAAACATGGAATACAATATCTTGTAAGTGGTCGCTTCTGCTTCTCTGGACGCAGTGAATTCTTTGGACGAAGTTTTCCATCATTTCGCGGTATAGCTGTGGCCCTATGTCCGCAATAACTTCGCTGTTATTTTTCAGCTGTTCAATCGTAACGGGATTATTAGCATAGAATTTTCCTTTAACGTAGTCCCACAAGAACTTAACTCGTTGTAGTTAACTCGTTGACCGCCCTAATAGAGATAAAATATTCAATTCCCCAGGAATATATTTTTTTCTATTTGAAGTTACTAATAAAAAATTGTACAAATTAAAAAAATTAGTTAATATTTCAAGGAAAGAAATATATATTTTTTTCTATTTATTTTTTCATTAACGAACAACATTTATGACTTGAACCCACAGCATATATACTTTGGGCATATGGAGCATAGATACACTAGGCACAAAAGTTAAGGGATGTAAAAGAAATCCTAAATTTTTAGATGATTTTCAAAGGGCCGTAACTTGGAGAAAAATTGTCACAGAAAAAGCAGACTGAATCTCCAAGTTTTCAGATCTTAATTTTGTTTCCACCAGCTGTCTGAGTAATTATAGGAAAACCATGGAAAAGAAATTTTCAAATTTTAGTTTGCCTTTTAAAAGGTCCACGGACTTCAATAAATTTTTTTCAGTGATTTTCTCACGAAAAGTTTTTGGATTATTTTATTCTCTTTAATTTGAGCGATATAAAAGCCTTTTACAGTCATTTTTCGCTGAGTTATTGTCGTTCAAAGCAAAAACGTCAGTTTTGAATTTGATAGTTAATTACTCGGGAAATAATGATCGTTCAGAAAATTCAAGTAGGGTTTTAAAAACTGTTTAAGTATTCTTTATAAGTCGCAGTTATTGGTTTTTGATAAAAAATAATTTCGATGCCGGAATGTTGACTGAAGGGAAGGTAAAGAATTGCGTATTTAGGGATATTCGCTTAACATTTTTGAGGTTAAAATTGTTTTTTAGCGATAATCCATATTTTTTTTTATCAAAAAATGTTAATTATTATAAGAATAAAAATGAACGACGATAACTTAGCGAATAATCATCGTACGAGGCTTTTAGCCGCTCAAATTAAAGAGGATGAAATTATCTAAAAAATCTTTATGATGAAATCACTGAAAGAAAGGTTATTCAAGTCCGTGGATCTTTTGGAAGGCAAACAAATAAAAGTTTTGAATTGTGTTTCCGATGGTCTTCTAGTTACATGGACTTGATAGTAAAGTATACGTCGATTATAAAAATTATAGGCTATGAAATTCGATATTGGCGCGAAATTTAAATCCTGGTGACGTACTGAGATAACTTTTAATATATCCATTTCGATCATACGCAAATTTCATTGTTATTGAATGATTTATATGCTACCAGTGGCAGAGAGCCTCTATTTTAGTGGAGATTTCCGTTCAGCCACGAGTCGGATATCTTAAAACGTTTGACAAAATTGAAAATTCCGCGTTTCGTCTAACCGCACGCTGATATTAAAAATTCTTTTAAACAATTTAGTTTGTTCTGTTCCAAACATTTTAACATTTTTCCGGGACGTTTCAGGAATTCGTTTACATAAAAGGGAATATAACAAAGTATTTTTTCGGTCGGCCTTTACGTCGTTCAACGTAAATGAACGTCTGCCTTTTGACTAATTAGTGATAAAATTTTCGTTCGAAATTTCTACTTCTATCAGGGGGTGTATTTTGCGTTCATCGTTAACAAGCAGAGTAAACGGAAATTGACAGTAATATTCGCTGTCAATCTTGTTATTT
Organism: Rosalia funebris; assembly: GCA_037954035.1. NCBI lineage: Eukaryota > Metazoa > Arthropoda > Insecta > Coleoptera > Cerambycidae > Rosalia > Rosalia funebris. The sequence goes on from JAZFAV010000016.1 coordinate 6,649,889, forward strand.
GACCTATTATATATCATGATGGAAGGAAATTATGAAGGAAATTAAGCTTATATGATGTGTATCAATAATAAAGTATCAAATAGAAAAATCTTTTAATGTTTTACTTTCACGAAAACATAAAAAGGCGTCAGTAAGTTGTAAAAATAATTTTCACTTTTTACGCTACTTTTCATCGTCCGCGCAATATTTTGCACAGCTATGATATCACTTTATACCGTTTACTTAGCATCCCTTATACAGAATTTTGTATTTACTTTTATACTCATACACTGTGAAAAGTAGTCTGGAACGCGTGAAAAGTCTCGCAAAACATTTTTTGAAGTGAATACTTCTTTGGCGGCGTTCTGATATTTGACGAGAATGGAGAGTGAATTAGAAAAAATGTAACGTTTCCAGATTTCGTTACACGAGAGAGAAAAAAGATATAACGTAGAGAGAAGGAGAAAGAGAGCTGTACATTTGGTATACCTAAAACACATGCTTCGTTACAAGACAGAGTACACAGATATATAACATAGAGAGAAAGAGAAGAAGAGCTATACATCATATATATAATATATATATATATATATATATATATATATATATATATATATATATATATATATATATATATATATCAGTTTAGACTATCCGCGTCTCCCTATTGTCGCGCATGCGCCATATAATATATAGACGCTATATATTAACAGCTGAAGCAGCACGCGTGTGTACCGAATATTTATCATTGTGTTTTGTAATTATTTACGTTATTTACATTTGTGTTCTGTGATTATTTGATAATATCCTTGAACCGTTTAACTTGTTAAAATCTAGAAGATATAATATATTTCATTCACCGCTCCCTACTCGTATACAGCCACACAGGTGCAAATGCACTTGGAGGAGGCGAAGACAAAATCCCTTTGATTCTCGGGGGAGATTTCAATGTAAATTTCAGATCCAATGATTCTTTGACGTTGATTAACTTTCTTCGACAAACATTTGGTCTGCTTATAAATAACAATCCCAGAGAATCAATAACAAAATCCGGAACAACAATAGATGCAATTTTTACACGTTATCTAAAAAATATCGAATCACGAACATATATTTCATATTTTAGTTATCACAAACCAATCATATCAGTATTACCAATTGAATCACCAGCCGATGATAGTGTAGATAATGAATAAACCGAATATTTTTTACACAAATTTTATATTGTTATATTTCTTATGAAATTATCCCTTTCTCTCTCTCTCTCTCTTTCAATCTCTCACTCTTAATCTCTCTCATTCTCTATTCTAAAGAAGTATTCACTTCTATCACGTGTACTGTGCTGCACATAATATTTTTTTCTTGCACAAACACTCGAAAGGGTCAAAATAAATTCTCCGTCTTCTCAAATAATTTAGTTCTATGTGCAGTGCCGTACGTTTACAGCGTAAACGAGGGTGAATTTTTAATAGGAATCCCTATATTTTGTTAATACAGTCAAATAAAAAAGTTTTTGAGTAGTGCTATAGAAGTTTTATTAAGTTGTATAAAGAATGTTTCGAGAAAGACGCAAATAGAATTGTAATTGTGAAAATTGATTTATTTATATGCTAAACAAAATAAATACATTAATTAATAATATGTCCAAACTACAAAAAGATGTCCATTAAGTATTTGAAAATATTCCAGCCTCAAAATTAATTGGCAATTATTCCCAGCACGATACTGCGTATTTTCTGTCAAATTTGTTCCGTTATAAAAAGTATGTTCTCGGGTTTATTGACATAGACATAAATTCTAATTAAGGTCAAAACATCACTTAATTCTCCATCGCATAGAGCAATAAAAAACATCAAAAATCCATAAAGCAAAGACTTTTGGGCAGTTAAATTCAGTCAGAATGAACTGAACTTTTTGGACACCCTGTAAATAATTAAATATGAAGTTGTACAACATCTGAAGTTGTACATCATCTGAACTTGATAGTCGTCCTAACTATAGTCAAAAACTCGTTATCATAACTTTAACTCTTTTCAATCGGTGAGTAGCATTTCAGTAAGATACTACAAAACCAAAATTATTCAAAAAGAAATATCTCAAAAACTATCAATTTTGAATATTTTTTATATATTCAAAATATATAAAAAATTAGGTTATTCTATTTAACATAAGAATATTGATAGCCAAAAAACCGAAAATATTTGTGTTGATAATTGTGTTGAACTTCCTCGAAAATTCCTGATTCCAAATTTCCAAAAATATATTCCAATAGGAATTATATAAGGTTTTAATGAAGGGCTTAGCTGAACATACTATATAACCGGATCGACTGCCATAACCCTTGACTTTGTTGTCGTATATCCATATTATTCTTCCAGCAGCCGTTTACATATTTAAATAAGAACTCTTAGTTCAATGCTTAGTTCAATCAAGTTATCTACATATAATATGAACAAAACATCTCTCAGATGTTTTCACTCCCAACGATGATGATCCAAGTCAAGAAATTTTAGAATTCCTAGCTATCAATACCAATCCTACGAAAAACATTAGAAACATTACCTCCCAAGAAATCGAGGAAGAAATTTTCCGCCTAAAAACTAAAAAATCACCTGAAGTCGACGAAATAACTCCGAAGATGCATAAATAACTACCGAAAAAAGCTGTTGCAATGTTAACCTACCAATTTAATGCTATTCTGAGGCTCCAGTCATGACCAAAATTATTTAAAACTTCAGTAATAATGCTAGTACCTAAGCCCGGGGAAATCCCAAACTCCGTAACATCCTACAAATCAATTAGCCTTCTATCAACTATATCTAAATTTTTAGAAAAGTTAATACTTCAGAGGATCGACCTCTACTTGATAACATCCCTGATCACCAATTTCGTTTTCGTCATTCACATTCAACCATCCAACAGTGTGACAGATTAGTCCATGAAATAAATACATCCTTAGAAAACAAACTCTCATTCATGTCCATCAGTATTTCTCGACGTAAGTCAAGCGTTCGATGAGGTCTGGTACGCAGGACTGTTGTACAAAATTAAGCCCTCTCTGCCATCATATTTTGAGCAACTGAAGTCAAATCTAATGGACCGCCAATTAATGACTAGGGTTAACGACGAAGTTTTGAATGTAATCCCATTTAAACCTGGTCTCCGTCAGGGTATTGTACTAGGACTAGTACTCTATTTACTATGTACCTCGGATATGCCAATGACAGCAATACTTGCTCAGCGCCGTAATACTGTCACTACATCCGAACATCTACAGCAACACCTACATCTAGTAGAATATTGGACAAAAATGTGGAAAATAGAAATTTACACAAAAAATCCACACACGTTACCTTTACTCTAAGGAAAGAACAATGCCCTCCAATTACTTTTAATGGTACTAGACACCTCATCCGTAAGGTGTTTAGGAATGCACCTAGATACAAAATTGAATTGGAGAGAGCATCTAACAAAAAAGAAAAATTGGATTTCAGAGTTCAAAAACTTTAGTTACAGACACCTTTCTTTAGAAAATAAAGTTTTAGTATATAAGGCGGTCATAAAACGTATATGGACATATGAAATAGAACTATGGGGATGAGTTAGCATGTCGAGTATTAATATCCTTCAGAGAGGCCAATCCAAAATACTCCGATCAACAACAGATGCACCATGGTAAAGGGTGATCTAACCATAATGCACGATGTTAATTGTGAGTCACACCTTAATGTCAAGTTTTTTGCCCAACTTAATTTGACATTTCTTCGTTTCAGTGTTTGACAAATTCAACCATGAAGAGGTACACAATTGAGCAGCGCGTTAAGATTGTTGAAGCCTTTTACGAAAATGGGCGTTCAAATCAAAATGCATTTCGTACACTTCGTGACTTTTTTGGTCAGCATAATCGACCAAATGTGTCCACAATCGGGAGAATTGTGCACAAATTTCAGCAAACCGGGTCTGTAGGAAATGTGGAAATACCTGTGCATGCTCGCCCAGTTCGTTCTGCGGAAAACATTGCTGTTGTTCGCGATAGTGTAGCAGAAGAGCCGTCAACCTCGACTCGTCGTCGTCGTGCCCAACAATTGAATATCTCACGAACATCACTGATGCGAATTTTGAATAAAGATTTGAATTTACACGCTTACAAGGTTCAATTGACTCAAGATCTGAAGCCTACTGACCATTTCAAGCGTCGTCAATACGCCGAATGGTTGGTTGAACAGACAGAAGTGAATGGTGACTTTATAAAGAAAATCATCTTCAGCGACGAGGCACACTTTCACCTCAGTGGATTCGTTAACAAGCAGAATTGCCGCATTTGGACAAATGAGAATCCACGAGTGATTGTCGAAAAGCCGATGCATCCACAAAGAGTGACTGTTTGGTGCGGTTTATGGGCTGGCGGCGTCATCGGGCCGTACTTCTTCGAAAATGAGGTCGGCCAAGCAGTTACCGTGAATGGTGTCCGCTATCACGAGATGATATCGGACTTATTGTGGCCAGAAATTGAGGATATGGACCTGGACGATATGTGGTTCCAACAGGATGGTGCCATTTGCCACACAGCCAACGAAACAATGGCACTTTTGCGCGAGAAATTCAATGGCCGTGTTATCTCACGTCGTGGCGATGTTAACTAGCCGCCACGATCATGTGATTTGACACCGTTGGACTTCTTTCTTTGGGGATATTTAAAAGAAAAAGTGTACGTCAATAAGCCAAGAGCAATTCAAGAGCTAAAGGATGAGATAATTCGGCACATTAACGACATTGAACCTCAATTATGTCTCAGAGTCATTGAAAATATGGACCATCGGATAGAGGTATGCCACCGAAGCCGTGGCGAGCATTTGGCCGATATTTTGTTTCACACATAATTGTCATAGATCCTTCTATCATAATAAAAAATATTAAGATAATTCTCTAAAAACTTTTTGCATTATTTACAATTAACATCGTGCGTTTTGGTTGGACCACCTTTTACTAAACAATACACTACACAACGATCTCGGCATTTCATTCATCAGTGATGTTATCCAGGACGGGAACAATAAAAATGTCATAATAGGCTAGAAACACACCCCAATCCACTCTTACGACTACTTCTTCACCAACAAAACTATAGAAGATTAAAAAGAGAACTGTCAATGGATATAAAATATACCAGAATGCAAGAGGGTTCTTCCCTGGAAGTATCCTTACCCGTCTACTTCGGACTTCCTGATCAGTCCTATGATATCAAATTAGCATATAGAACAATATGAATATGCAACACAGATAAACACCCATACATTTTTATTGCTTGGCAACCATTCCAGATGAAAGGCGAAACTTAGCGGCATTTCTCCTTCCATCATTGTCGGTAAATTAAATTTCCTCGGACCCGAATGCGTAAACAAAATTCTCCAAATCATAGACGGGATATCCGAACCGCCTCCGGCCAGATTCCCCATTCGACGATAAACATTTTCAATGGGAGCCTCATTCTATCGCATCCCCGGATATGACATCCACTCGTGCGAATTGCTTTTGTGAAACGAACCGGGGGAACACAAGAATTAAGGCGGAAATATGTCGAAATACATGATTCAAAGTTATTGGTTGTCGGAGTTATTAATGTTCGGTAATACAGATTGAAAATAGACTTTTAAATTTATTCGATTGTTCCGAGCGAGTCGCCTTGATTTACATTCAGGCTGAGGCCCAAAGACAAATGGAGGCCGCCTCGGCTCCCCGGAATACTACGGGAGTCGTTTTCAATGACTTATCTTGAAATACGGACAAAAGTAAGATGATAATGGCGCGGAAGGGAGTGCCCTGTTTCAAGATGCCGAATATAATTTCCGATATTTTCAGAATGAGTCGACTCAAATGCATTATGTTTATTTGGTACCTGTACTTACTGAGTAATTTTAGTATTTTCCATTTACTCTAGTCGTTTATGGAGGTTCCAACAAGTGGTGAGGGGTAAGGTGATTAACCCCATGCTCGCCATCTATAAGAAGTCAGTATTCCAACTTATAAACGAAAAAAATGTTCCCGTAAATTTCGAAGTTACCACTTGATTGTGTCGCTTTTAACGCATATTCTTTCATAGAAACTCGTAGATAACCATATTTCATATAAAAACATAATCATTTTTGCAAATTGACAAATTTGTGAACACAACACACAGCAATCCTGTTGTAAAACTCCTCTCCTGGCTTTATACCAAATGCGGAGCGCTGAATTACATGACAAAATTTGCCGTATTTTTTCTGACAGAGATTGCACTAAAATACAGTGACTCAGATTGTTCCAAAACCACAAGGAAGATGCAAAGTGTCACCTATCTCAGGATATCGTTAACTGCAGACCGGTTTCGACCTTATCTTAGGTCTCGTCAGTGTAGTGTAAACGAGTATATCTTTGACAGATGAAGCTCTCATCTAGTAGACATTGCTACATTCCACCGCAGTAGAACGTACCAAACACCATCTCTTGGTAGTTTCTAATTTGTTTGGTCCTTATTATATAAGGCATTTGCAGATAGATTGGAGTATAATCTCCTTATTTCTGTAATTTCAATATTACCTGCGGAGTAAAGGTTTGCATTATAATTTATGCTAACCTCAAAATGTCACCGCGTTTACGTTGTAAAGGGTGCTTCGTTTAAAAAAGTCAGTTAAATAAAATCCGCATAATGTCTGAAACTAGGAAAAGTAATGCGGAACGAAAAGCGGTAGTCCAATCAGTAAAGAAACAAAAATCGTTGAATGTTTGTGTTGGCGAACCCAGTGGATATCACATTGTTTCCCTCAAATCACTTGGGACAAACGATGAGATGCTCCACATGTGACATGTATTTATCCTTCAAAAATACCGCAAATGAAGCGAATTATAAATTTACACAAACATTTACCCTTATTCCAAAAATAAATCAATGTAGTTACACTTTCCATTTCGGCAATATTAATAAAATAAAACAGTAAATGGATTAATTAAGCAAAAACCAAAGTTTTACATTTCACATCACTTCAATCTCGCCTTACGTTATTTTACACCACCTCATCTCGCATATCATGCCCGTCATATACTACTAAAGAACTGCAAAGTAATACGGATAGTATAATCATAACGGCAGAATTAACTGAATTTGTTGGGCACAAATATTTGAGTTTGATATAATTTCCTAGAAAACCTGCAATTCTAAACTTTCAAAAAGAAGTAGTCCAATGAATAGTCCATAAACGTTTAATAAAGAGGTTAGGTGTAAAATCCGCTGTAAAATTTCTTGACTTTGTTTCCGCATATCTATTATCACGAACGCCTCGAGTGATCCCGAAAGCCGGGAATATTCGAAACCTCGAGAGCGTGCGGTGTTGACTTCCAGTGCGTTCTATACTAGAAGGTTCGCCAAAATTCTTTGTCTAGAAACGTCTGGAGAGACGTTCCATTGCCTATATAAAAATTGTGTCGTCCGGCCAGGAGTTCGTTGAATTTGGACCGTGATAATGCGATACGGTGCGAAGCAAGTGACATTGTGTAATACAGTGAGAAAGTTAGTTTATAAAGTTAAAGTAGAAAGAAAGTTAGTTAGTTAGTTGGACTTGTAAATAGTTGAGTTGTAAATAAGTGTTCGAAATAAAGAACCTTCTAGTAAATTCGTTACACTATATATAATAAAGAAAATTGTTAACATCAGTAGTATATCTATGTCACTCCTGCCTCACCCTCGGATTTGTCCGCGGACATTGGATGCGGATGGCATGTGGTCATTGTTGATCTGAAGAACTCTTGGCGCAGGCATAAAACAGGTCTGTACCGATTTAAAATAGGTATGGTAACCTGTTTAATGAGTTTAATGACGTAATTTTTTTCCTAATATTACCATACCTGTTTTAAGCCGGTACAGACCTGTTTTATATCTGCGCTAAGAGTTCTTCAGATCAGCAATGACCACATCAAATGTCAGCGGACAAATCTGAGGGTGAGGCAGGAGTGACATAGCTATACTACTAACATCCCCCAAACATTAAAAATACAAACATTTTCGACAATTAAAAATGACAAGTAAATGGAATAGTTAAATAAACACAAACTCACTTCGTCAGGCAAAAACTAATGCACTTTATATTTCACATAAATTATTTTCATCCAGTTAATAATTCAACGCAAATTGTTATTCGTCTCTTGTATAACTCAAGAATATTCTTTTCAATCTTCTCTCTAGCGAACCCGGGATAATACGCCCATAATATGACTCATAAAAAAATCGGATGTAAGCTCACTTCGTAGCCTGTATTCATAAATCATCATCAAGGTATATTTGGTGGCAACAAAGCGTGATTCCTCCATACTTGATAGATATACATATGTTCGGATACTTACTGGTCTCGTACTCGTGTCAACATATTTTTTAATTTTCTATTACGTCCCACAGGACTGGCACAAATTTTTTTATTCTTGTCGCCTATTGTTGTTTATTTTCTATAGATATCTTCAGTATAGGACTGGAAAGTCTCAGTCGCGCAAAAATGTTTATGCTTTTTGGGTACTTTCACCTGGTAAGAAATAACAGCGTAGCATATCCACTATTTCCGAGTTTGAATAAGCCGTTTCCATGTCTATAACAGCACTTTACGTAATTGTCCTCACTATTACAAGTCAACTTTCTTGATACGAACGATAAATCAGTCCGGATATACTCGAAGACGAACTACAAAAATTCATCTTTAAGTCGATCGATTTTACAATAACGTACAAGACGAAATTTTGATTGACAATCAGTTACGTTTTTCTATAATGCGCATAACAAAAAACGATATCGACGTAAAATAGTGAAACACTGATGTATTTTATTGAGCCAGCAAGTTAACGAAATTTAAATTAAAAATTTAAATATCTTGTGTTTTACCCAGGTTTGTGTACAAAACAAACATATCATTGTCTTTTTCAGTCAAAATTAGTTGTTCAATCCCACCAAAGTTAATTTCGAGGTATCCAGAATATTTAACATTTCTTTTGAAGAGTTTGTGTTCTTAAAAAATTTTAATTTTGTTATGCATATTTATTTAGTACAAATATTACAAGGATTATTCATATCCCTAAAATATCGGCAAGCTAATCTTTAGTGGTTTATAAAATAAACATAGTTTCAACAATATATAGTTTCCTCCACAATTCTGCCTGTTAGAAACATTATCTATCTCTAGAGGTCGCTAGTAATTAATCACATATTTTGGGGGTTCACGCATACACCCATCAATATGCAGATAGACTAAATTGAAAATTAAATTCAATAATGAAATTTTCGAGGGAAGCTATTAAAAGCCCTAATAACTGATGATACTTAATAACGGTAAATTGTGATGTATTGTATTTCCTTTATTATAGTTTACTGTTAACAATTATTTTTGTTAATATTTATTATATATTTTATCTATTCAATCCAGCAAATGAAAATAAATTACGTTACCAATTTTATCATTGTCTAAAGTAGTCAATTAAAAATTTTATATTATAATTCTCAATCAAAATATCCATTGGCTAAACTTACTGTATTGTTTTATAAATGAAGCTGAATTAAATTAAAAGTATTATATGGAATTTTGGATTTTTTCTACATTTACACAAAAATGCCATACAAATTTTACTCCCACAGTTTTAATTACTTACTACTTTTAGAATCCGATGTTAAAGTTTGAAATTCTTGTGCACTGTGAATATTTTGACATGTATAAAGAAATGTTTTTTACTTAACCCGGCTCTGATGTTCTAATGAAGTAAATATTTTTACAGATACCATAATGACCTGGCTACAAAATTGGAAATGTTCCTGCAAAGTTCTTTGAAATTTTTGGCCCGAATTGAGAAATCGATTTGTACAATAAGGACAATTTTAAGAACATTTTGCACAACTCCTCGAGAATTATCCGGTATAGCAGATATCCGGTTTGTTCTAATTCCAATTATCATTGCTCGCCCCGTATTTTAAAGAGTCGACACGGGCCATCTGCGTCGAATTCGATTCCTATCGAATTTTCTGGCCATCCTCTGTGGCCGCCGGTAAATTAAACGAAAAAATGCCGCTTAAACCGAGAAAAATCCGGCGCTAATACAATTACAACGAAAGTCAATTACAAATTATAATTAGAAGAGAGAACGGCCGGGTTATCCGGCGAGGGTGAGGTATAATTAAAAACGACTCCAATGGACTGGAAGCGATTGACAAGTTTTTAATTAATAGGATTTCTCATTAGGAGAGAGCACATGAGGTTTATTAATTAGTACCCCGTGGATATAAAGAATCCGCGTGTAATTACTGGGCTCGCGTCGAAATCCAGACGCGTGATTGGTGACATTGTTGCACTGTGCCAATTATGTTTCGACGTTACGCCGCCCCGTCTGAATGCGGTTTCGATGTACGAGGTCCACGAAATGTTCGAAAAATCGGGTCTATTCATATTCCAACAGTAAAAAATAATCGAATAGATTTGCCGCCACGGAACACACCGGAAGATTGCGTTACCTCTAAAGCGTCTATGCCGGCGAGCGGCAACAGAGCCGAATTTAGATAGGTAGTTACTACACAGACCTACAAATTTTGACATTTTGAAAGTTAATTTGGGTTTGATAAGTGATTATAAGTGAGCTATTTACGCCGATTTCATATCTACCTTCCGTTTTTTACCCTCACGTAAAATTTTTAATCAACTAAATAATCAGAATGAATTAAAAACTAAAGAAAAAATACATTTTAATAAACATTATATATATAATAAACATTAAAAAATATAGTAAAAAGCAACAACCCAATTAATTTTGAGTTTCTAATTTCTCTTTTTTTAATCTCTCCCTTTTTAACAAAAAACTTCGTTCTGTAGTTCTTGAAGATGGTTTCAACACAACGGTGCTACTTGCCATACCACCCGTAAAACATTGATGATCTCTGAAAAGTCTCCCGTTTTGGTGTCGAGAATTGGCCACCACGATCTTGCGATTTAACACCTATGAACTTTTTCTGTGGGGTTTTATAAAGTCTACTTACTCTAACAACCCCACAATCACCCAAGTATTGAAGGTTGAAAGTAAATTGAACACTGTATCAACGAAATACCGCCACATTTATGCAAGACTTTTATTGAAAATTTCGCCAGAAGATCACTCACGTGCCACCAAAACTGTGGCGGCCATTTACCAGACATTTTATTCCATAGATAATTCTCAAATAATATCTACATTATACATCAATAAAGATCTAAATACTTTGCTACAGATAGCCATGTTTTATTCAAAAATCACATCTTGTCCTCTTATTGTAACACTTTTTATTTGATAGGGTATTAGACACACAAATGGTAAGCAATTTATATCATTTCCAGTTCTTACTTATTTTTAATAGTAAAAAAAAATCATGTGCAGCACAATACAAGTGATAGAAGTAAATACTTCTTTAGAATAGAAAATGAGAGATTAAGAGTGAGAGATTGTAATAGAGGGAGAAAGAGAGAGAGAAAGGGAGAGGGATAATTTCAAAAGAAGTATAACAATATAAAATTTGTGTAAAAAATATTCGGCTTATTCATTATCTACACTATCATCGGCTGGTGGTTCAATTGGTAATACTGATATGATTGGTTTGTGATAACTAAAATATGAAATATATGTTCGTGATTCGATATTTTCTAGATAACGTATGAAAATTGCATCTATTGTTGTTCCGGATTTTGTTATTGATTCTTTGGGATTGTTATATATAAGCAGACCAAATGTTTCTCGAAGAAAGTTAATCAACGTCAAAGAATCATTGGATCCGAAATTTACATTGAAATCTCCCCCGAGAATCAAAGGGATTTTGTATTCGCCTCTTTCAAGTGCATTTGCACCTGTGTGGCTGTAAACCAGTAGGGAGCGGCGAATGAAATATATTATATCTTCTAGATTTTGGTTCGGTGAGATATAGATGGCTGCGATGACGATATTTTTTCATCACTTCATACTGAGTTTATATCGCTCTCTCTTGCTCCACTCCCGTGTGGCGTCAGAGCAACTTAGACCTTGGACTTAGCGTATGAGTGGGCGTTAAAGATGAAGGACCGCACAAAAGGGAGACGCAGATAGCCTAAACTGATATATATATATATATATATATATATATATATATATATATATATATATATATATATATATATATATATATGATGTATAGCTCTCTTTCTTTTTCTCTCTATGTTATATATCTGTGTACTCTGTCTTGTAACGAAGCCTGTGTTTTAGGTATACCAAATGTATACCTAAAATGTATACTCTCTTTCTCCTTCTCTCTACGTTATATCTTTTTTCTCTCTCGTGTAACGAAATCTCTAAACGTTACATTTTTTCCAATTCACTCTCCATTCTCGTCAAATATCAGAACGCCGCCAAAGAAGTATTCACTTCAATAATCATTTACATAATATGCATGAAGAGGATTAAGACCTGAGTTGAAAGTAACTATACAATTAAAGACATCTAAACAAGTATACAGAATATTTATTAAAATACGTTCTTATCATAAATCAACATCAAGATCAGTATCTCTTCTAGCGAGAAAGTCCTAATCATACGATAATCCAATAGTACCGCTAAATATTTATATATTCCGAACTTTAAACACAAAACCTCTAAGATAATACGTAAGAATCTCGATAGAGAACATAAATTATCGTAAACAACGTTACTTTAACGTCTTCCTTTCGCCGTGGTAACACGCGAGACACAAAGGGCGCAATAAAAAGAGATTTTTAACACACCTGGGTGATTAAATGAAATAAAAGAGACGGCGGATTGAAAGCATAAAAGGTTCCGTAAATCTAATAAAACAAAACGTTCACGGTACTTTATTTAAGTGGGAAATAATGCGTTCATTTGTTTTTTTGAATCGATTATTTGATAAACGCCTGGATAGTGATAAATAATGTATAAGATCCGAAGTAAATTGCACCTTTGAGGTTTTAGTTCATCATTGTAAGTGTAAAGAGACACGGTGTAATTAATAGGGGTTGTTTATCGGTGGCGTAATAGAGGTTTTATGTCTCTTAAAGTTTTCTGTGTAATTATGATAATTAATACCTACCATTTTAAGAATATTGTATTAATTCATGATGCCAATTTAGATTATAAGCACTTCAACTGTTCCAAGTATAACTGGCATTCCAAATAACTATTTAGTCCCTTCAAATTACGAAAATTGAGGGATATTTTTACTACAGCTAAGCGACCTATACAGAAAGTTGTGTCAACATAGTTTTCATCTAGCGCATGATAAGAAAGGGGTTGTTTTTTAGATATAGATATATATATATATATATATATATATATATATATATATATATATATATATATATATATATATACGCGTTTTTGGCCGTTTTTTCGGTTCTTTGCATTTTTCTGAAAAACTATGCATTTTTGGGAAAACATGATTTAATTTGATGTTGTAGATCTTGCGATTCTCCAAAATTTTTCTTCTTTTCATTTTTTCGATATTCTGCTTAGTTGCGCCGCTAGAGCGCGCTGAAGTATTTTCGAGGTATTTTTCGATTTTAAGCCAAAACTATGCATTGTAGAGAAACATATCAAGAGATCAAAGTTGTAGATATAAAAATTTACGACACCTTTTGTTTCTTTATTTTTTCTTAAAGTCGCAAGGTTTTGCCACTAGAGGGCGAAAACCGTTTTATTTATACAAATACTCTTGTGCGAATGAAAAAAACACTCATAGGCAAAACTATGCATTTTTTGTAACAAAAAAGTGTAAGTTGTAGGAAGTTTTTTGCTCTCCAACTTTTTGTGATTGAACTTTTCTAAAAAAATGCAGTTTTGTCTATAAATAAAAAATAATGCTCTAGAGTATTTTTTTCATTTGCACAAGCGTATTAAAAAAAAAATAAAACGGTTTTCGCCCTCTAGTGGCAAAACCGTGCGACATTAAAAAAACAAAACAACAAAATGTGTCGAAAATTTTTATATCTACAATTTTGATCTCTTGCTATTTTTCTCTACAATGCATAGTTTTGACTTAAAATCGAGAAACAGCTCAAAAATACTTCAGCGCGCTCTAGCGGCGCAACTAAGTAGAGTTTTGAAAAAATCAAAAGAACAAAAATTGTGGAGAATCATAAAATCTACAACATCAAATGTGGTTATGTTTTCCAAAAAATGCATAGTTTTTCATAAAAACGCAAAAAATATAAAAAACGGCCAAAAACGCGTATATATATATATATATATATATATATATATATATATATATATATATATATATATATATATGTCTATATCTAAAAGACAACCCTTTTTATATCATGCGCTAGGTGAAAAGTATGTTGACACAATCCTAACACAACTTTCTGTATAGGTCGCTTAGCTGTAGGAAAAATTTCCCAAGATCAGTGATTTTTTGTCTAATTTGAAGGGACTAATTATTATCATGTGAAATACTTACTAAAAATTATGATCATGATGAATCCGTTTTATATACAAAACAGCGGTCTACATATGGGATCACCTTTAAGTCCTCTACTGCCAGATATTTTTATGTCTAATCTAGAAGAAATAATACTAAATTCTCAACTGAGTAAAAAGCATATTCAATTTTGGTATAGATATGTAGATGATATTTTAGCTTGCTTTAAAGATACTACTAGACAACTAAAAACTTTCCTAGATAATATGAGTAACTTACACCCCAAAATAAAATTCACGATATAACGAGAAACAAACAATAGTATACATTTTCCAGATCTTACTATCACACAAAAATAATCAATTCACATTTTATGTGTTTCAAAAACCTACATATACCGACATAACTATCCCCTTTGATTCTTGCCACCCATATTCGTATAAAATAGCTGCATATAATTCAATGTTACGTAGAGCTTATTCACTACCTTTATCAGAAACACAGATAGAAACAGAATTTACAACAATTCAAAATATAGCCAAAAACAATGGTGTCCCAACAAAAACTAATACCAAATGAATAAACAAAAAACAAAATCAGTATACTTTTAAATTAATGTATCCAAATATTAGGGAAGATAAACAAATACCTTATGCCACCATCACATATGATACATTGTCAATAAGAGTATCAAATATTCTCAAAAAATATAATATCAAAGTAGCATCTAAACCCCAACAAAGGTTATCAAATTTAGTTTACAACGCCAAAGATTCTACCATTCTAAGAAAAGGTTACAAATAACAGATTCTACCATTGCTAATCATGTCTTAGAAAGTGGATATAATTTCCCAGATATTAATAATATGAAAATCCTACACTATGGCAGCAAAGGTTTAAAACTTAATTAGAAGCAATATAAATCTATAAACACAACCATAGTTATAATTTTAGCTTGTTAAATGATCAAGTAGATATACTATATTCTCCTCTTTTTACTGATGCGCAGATTAATTAACCCCCTGTATAATAGTTCTTAATAATATTCATGGAAATTCCCACAATTTGATGGTCGGAATTGGACCATTTATGAAACACGTTTTCATGTGAACTTTAACTACTTGTTTATTGTCATAGCACTTAGTCTCTGTATTTGGATAGTATATATTATAGGAACAGAATGTTTGTATTTTATTCTTAGTTGAATCATCGTTTGAAAATGACAAAAAAATTGTCTAAACTGCAGTGGCGCTTCTATGAAAATATAGTGGTATAAAACTTAGTAGTTGTTTTTACTCATTTCCGTTGTGAATTATGAACTACCACGGAGTAACGGCTTCCTCGATTAATTTCTTTAAAAAGTATGAATGAAATTTTGGTTTTCTTTCGATGTTATATAGAATTATCTTCAATCGAAAAACGTTTGGTTGAAAAACGTTTGGTCAATCGAAGAACAGTCGAAAAATGATTTTATTTTGAAATGAACGCTTATACACTGTTGAAAATCTACCATGGTAAAACTTGATGACTTTTAATAGTGTGAAAATGATGGAAAATTTCAGTGTTTCTGGTATGAAATTTAACATGAGTGTAAGTTGTCAAGTTTTGTACATTTTAAATATAAATCTAGTATAATTACACCACAATATAGTACACCTTAGTCGATATGCGGTAGATTTTAATTCATGCGTAGTAACCATTCCAGAGTACGAATCCATGTAGTCTTCATGTTGACATGTGAGGCAAAATGGCTGTTTGTTATCTCTAATTAACCAACATATGCCCAAATGCTGTTATATGTCTCAAGAACCAATAATTAATTGTGTAGATAAAGTTTATTGAAATGTTTTGCCAAGATGACTAGATGTGTTGAATTTTATGGCTCGCTGGATGATTTCACCGAATCGACATTATGTATATTTCGTAACCTATTTGTGTTTGGCTATACCCAAATAATCAGTAGATTCACGTTTTGTATGTACCATTTCTTATTCATTGTCAACATATTATTTAATAATAATATGCATATAAATTTTACTAAGGATATTACCAAATTTTGTATTTCGTCGAGAACTAAACTCTATAAGAAGAATTATTAACACTTAAACTAACCGATTCAAATTATATAAATATAGAGGGACTGCATTTAATTAGCATACTTGTGTAGGAAAATTTTTTATAACTTTCTATATGTTAAAGAGAACTGGAGTGGCCCCAATACAGAACCTTATGTAACACCCGTCTAAATTGGAGATGATTCTATGTGACTGTGTTCAATTATAGTAAGTCTATTTCTACTCGAAAGGTAGTTTTGAAGCCAGGAGACTATGTCTTCACATACCATAATGGCGTCATTTGGCTTTCAAATAATTAACATCTAAAGAATCAAATGCTTTGGTCATATCCAGAAAAGTTGAATATGTAACTTGTGAACTGTCAAAACATAAACAGTTTTAAAACCTTAAAACGAACTTTTCCGCACGTAGAACATCTCTATCTCGAAATTGAGTGGCCGAGAAAAAATAAACCAACACATAAATGCAGAAAATGTGTTTTATGCGACAGTTTTACTTTTTTCAATTTTTCTCAAATAGTCAACCTATGGACAGGGTAGGGTGTGTCCTATCCACCTCAAAGTCAATAGATGTCGTCTGGTAGACGTCCCTTATCAGAATCAGTCGAAACGCGATCGATCCGACAAGATTTAATTGAGTGTTCGTGCTAACAAGAACAATTTCTTAAATAGTCCTTCATTGTGCTTTCTCATGACCCATGAACATGGTAGAGTGTATTCTATCCACCTCAAAATCAATAGGTGTCGTCTGGAAGACGTCCCCGATCAGAATCAGTCAAAAACCGATCGATCCGACACGATTTAGTTGAGTTATCGTGCTAACAGAAAAGAATTCTCAAATAGTCCACCATCGTGCTTTCTTATGACCCATGGGGTGTGTCCTATCCGCCTCAAAGTCAATAGATAGCGTCTGGCGGACGTTCCTAATCAGAATCAGTCGAAATCCGATCGATCCGATAAGATTTAATTGATTGTTTGTGCTAACAAAAACAATTTCCTTAAATAGTCCACCATTGTGCTTTCTCATGACCCATGAACATGGTAGAGTGTATTCTATCCACCTCGAAATCAATGGGTGTCATCTGGGAGACGTCCCCGATCAGATTCGGTCAAAATCCGATCGATCCGACACGATTTAGTTGAGTTATAGTGTTAATAAGAATAAATTCCGACGACGAGACACACACCAAATTGTTCAAACACCATTTTTTTTTTGTTTTTAGGTCGAAAAACCCTAAAAATTTTTTGTACATGATTACATTACTTTTCAGCATATAGTGGAGTGCAAAGTAAAAATACATCTATTTTTACTTTGCACCTCTCAATCTACTCAATCCTTTTTGAAATCCTGACTGATTTGGGGGAATTATTCCATTTTTGGTAACATTAAGAAATATATTAGTATATTGCAGATTCAACGATATTTAGGGGAACAAAGAGTAGAGGATCGTAAATTGTTCCAGATGTTTTTTTTAAGTACAGGCGATACGTTCCATTGAGGAGATAACTGACCTATTTCGGAAGATATATTAATTGTCTTTATTTAATTATGATTTCCTTAATTCTTTCGGTAGCTGCAGGACTACAAATTAATGTGAAATTATCACTAAATTTAGACTCATAATATCTATAATTATGCTCATCATCAGCCTCTATTTTAGGTATAGAATCTCTATCCTAGTTAATATTGGTAGGGTGACATAGATCCTCAGGAAGTGTTTGTGGAATTCTGCATTTTATGGCTCCCTGAACTTTAACTTAGACCATAACCGATACCGAAAACATGGTATCGCCAAATTGGTCTTGCAACAGGGATATGATATGGAAAACGTAATAATATACGGACATTCCATTGAAAATTCTTAAGTTGATGGCACGTCATCTAAAATAAGAAATTTAAAATAATACTTATACACAAAAGTATAGACCACTGCTCTGGTTTTCATCGTGCTAGGCGTTTTCGAGATAATGCCCATCAAGAACTTCCTGGGCCACCCTATATGACATCAACCGCCTCAAACTGTTTTATATATCAAAGAGAGAACGCGTATGTAATATCTTCTCTATGCTACTTTTTATAACTCCGTATTTGTGCTTATAAGAAAATATTATTTTAATCAAGATCTGTCAGATTTGTGAGACATAACCCACCCCGCTTGGCCCTGCCTGCTCTGTCTGATTATTGCGACCTTGTTTTTTCTCAGAGCACAAAGGGAGAACTCGAGAGTAGAAAAACAAAATTAATTCTTCTAGGTGTAATATTCCCCTTGTCGCCTGTTTATAAGCGTAGCACGGTATTATTTGTGCGAATTTGTTTATTAAGACGTCTTATCTTGTTGTACAAGTACAGCGAGCAATAATAAGAAATTGTTTACGTGGAACCTGCGCTGCCTCGACATGTTGCTTACTTCACAAACATCGGACAAAATTAAGAAACGAGAGATTGGTATAATGGGCCGTCGTAAGACGAGATTACGAGATGCTCGCGCCGGTGATTAAACGAAATGAAATGTTTCTCATTTTGCGTAATTATCTGTCTTATTCTGAACCGAGAATAAGACAAGGGATTAGTGATGGAAAAGATGGTAAAGAGTCGGAGGGATACTCATAAAAAAGCAAACTTTTGTGGAGTCTTGACCTACCTGTAATTATCAACAAGAAATTTCGATGCTCAGTGCCCAGTGACGCACCTCTGTCGGCGTGTTAAAATTTATTGCTAAATTTATTTAGAAAAAACTAAAAATAAAGAGAACATTCTAATTAACATAATGGATTTCTAAAATAACAAAAACAAACATAAAGGCATCTGAAACATAAAGACAATGAATTCCAAAGAAAAGTAACTCGCAGCATACGTAAGTGCTGCGAGTTAGTCTTTCATAGTAGTAAAAGGCAACATGATATAAAAACATAAAAAAGAACCGGAATGTATAAAATAATTTGCGACATAACGAACATAAAATTAGTGCAAGTTCTCATGAAATTGCTCAAAACAGGATTCAAGACAGAGTCCTGGTTTTTCTGGACACTTAGCACAATAGTATTGTGAGTCTTTTCTTACACCCCTTTGTGAGCACCACCGACATCGTTTCCGAAGCTTCCTTCCACTTTCTGCCACCTCACATTTAGAAGGAATGTGATTAGCATTTTTGACTACAGGAACATCAGCCGGTTCCGGTAAAAGCACTTCAATGATGGACTGCCGAAAATCTAAGTATGACATTTTCTTTGCCGAATGTTTATTGTACAGCATAAAAGAATTGTACAACATAATTTCAGTTATATGAATTCCGACCTTTTTGTACCATCTGATGGTCTTCCTATTTGACGGATAATATGCCATTATTTGGTCTTGCAGATCGATGCCGGACATATACTTATTGTATTCGGCGATGGGCAGTGGTTTTTCTTTGGTCTTTCCTGACCTAGACCTCACTTCCCTAAGAATATTCTCATGTTCTGTTGAAATGTAGAGAACGTCTCTTTTGTCCTTCTATTTTCCTACGCAGATTTGCCCACCGTAATGGTGAACTGTCTCGCCAACTTTTAATTTGGCTTTTGTCACCTCACTAGGATTCCCTTTCCTCCCATTCCTCAATGTTACAGTGCAATAGGTATTTCTCTCTAGAAGTTGCCTAGCAAGATCCACTGAATTGTAAAAGTTGTCCATATAAAGACTATGGCCTTGATCCAAGTAGTTGTCTGTCAAATACAGAACAATATTGGCAGCATGCCCTCTACCACCCATATCGTCAGCTGCCCCTGTATATATGTGAATTTTCATTATAGTGCCAGTACTCTCAGTAAGTAAATAGAATTTTATCCCGTATCCGTGTCTTTTATTTTTTATATACTGGCGGAACATAAGTCTCCCTCGCCATAGAAGCATTAATTCGTCGATAGCCAGGTTCTTCTGTAGACTATAAGTTGTCAACACCTTATTGTTAAAAAAAATCCACTAACGTGCGTACTTTATAAAGTCTATCGGTTGATCTTCGATCTCTTTCTTTTGGATTTGGAGAAAAATGCAGGCAGCGCATTATAAGTAGAAATCTATTTCTGCTCATAAAACATCCAAATGGCAAATTATATAAACGATCTTTCCTCCAATAATCTCTTAGCCTTGGTAACTGGATAATCCCCATATGGAAAACAATGCCTAAAAATACTTTCATTTCTTGTCTGTCCACTGGTTTCCAACGGCTTATTCGCGACTGTGGCCTAGGATTTGGATCAGTCAATAATACCTCCTCGACGTAAGCATTTGTCTCATTCACTAACAGATAAAAAAAAGTCATAATTTCCGCTAATAACAGGAAAAAGTATATGGGTCGATCCTCCCCTGGTATATCAACTTTCAGCCCTGGTTGTCCGCTAAACGGAATGTTTTTTATTTCAGGAGGGTTTCTTACCCAACTAATATCTACCGGTGTTTCTGCGTGTTCTTCACAATTCTCTGAGTCGCTTTCCACTGGCTTCAAATCTCCGACAAAGTCCCTCTCCTGCTCTTCTCCGCCGCTCCATTTGCTCCCCGAATTTCGAAATGGTTCTTCCTCAGAATCACTGTTAGCTAAAGCCAACAACTCAGCCTCAGTAAGAGCCTTAGGATTTCTAATCCTTAATTTTTTTACGGCGGACGGCCCTGGAATTACGTTATCTCCCATTATGCACACACACACTACGGTGGAACTCAGCGAGTGGCCACGTAAACAAAACGCGACTTAAAAGTCGTTCCAACGTGGCCCTAGCACAGACACATTGCAACTGAAGTGCTCGCTGAACAGCACACCGTTTAATAAATATATAGCAATGACGACACCTATGCGGCGCGGGCACTGCTAGTGGAATGCCCATGCCGACACTGTGTCGGCATGGGCAGCGAACGTGTTAATAAGGTTGTGGGAAATGTGCTGCGCGCCATAGACGTACGCATCGTAACAAGGGTAATAGAATAATAATACAAAGCAATTAGTAACAAACGCACTAAACTGTTACAAGTAAATATAACACTGTATGTACTTATCCTCCTAACTAACGTAATGAACTAGCATCATCATCATCATCATCACGAACTGGAGACGATACGAAAATTCTTTGACAGTATCAGGACGTCTTGGTAACTGGAGCTGTGTATTGTATTTGTCCCGAAACTTTGGAAATGGTCTTTATCTAGTATGTGAAGTGGAATATTGCAGGCTCTCAACATCAACAATAAATCAAACCTAATTGAGTTTGCAAGGGTAGGTCCTGTTTTCTATTTTGCTGTTGCACAGAATTCACGTGACGTATCCAGTCGGATTTAGACCAGCACATGAAGGGTTATTCGCATACTTTACACATTACTTTCGCTCCATCGTTGAATAAATCATTAAATTCATCAATAAACTTATTCACTTGGTGAGCATATCAACGTTTTCTGGGCTATTGCGCGTGCAACATACTTTATTATTATATTAAAATGTTTCAATTACCACAGCGGAGATCGTACGTACACCTCAATCGATAAATCAAGATCAAGTACAGCCCTACGACCACGAAAAGTGCATTTCTGTTAACGCTTTGGCTAACAACTTACATTATCGTCCACAATATATTTCTTTTACTATTAAATACGCAATGTACTGTTGATTTCTATTTGAACCTACTACGGAAAAATTGTCTAAGATTTATTCATTTTATTTATGTTTATTACAACTTTCAAAACGTGAAGAAGTCGACTACAAAATTTATGCATAATATATACAACATTTGGGGGTAAGACTTCGAAGTACTCGTGTGTTTATACAGATAAATCGCCGAGAAGAAAGACAGTTTATATCCTCTGCATCTCTGCAGGCGTCTGTAAAAACGTTAGAAGTCTTTAAGGGGCGGCGAGTTCAAATCAAATCTCTCGAATTTTAATTTCTATATATAATATCGATAGTCATTGATGTAATAAAGATACAGTTTTGTACGACCTTATTTTTAAACGCTAAAATAAACACAATGGCTATTGGTTAACAGGGCGATTCAAATATATCCAAAATCAGACAGATTTCGCCAATAAGTTCATTGCATAGACAACAATATAACAAAAAATAAACAGTTTTAAAACCTTAAAATGGACTTTTCCGCGCATAGAACATCTCTATCTCGAACTTGAGTGGCCGAGAAAGAATAAACCAACACATAAATGCAGAATATGAATTTTATGCGACAGTTTAACTTTTTTTCAAATAGTCCACCATCATGTTTTCTCATGACCCATGGACAGGGTGGGGTGTGTCCTATCCACCTCAAAATCAATAGATGTCGTTTGGTAGATGTCCCTAATCAGAATCAGTCGAAACCCAATCGATCCGACACAATTTAATTGAGTGGTCGTGCTAACAAAGAAAAAATTCTCAAATCGTCCACCATTGTACATAGTAGAGTGTGTTGTATCTACCTCAAAATCAATAGGTGTCGTCTAGGGGCGTCCCCAATCAGAATCAGTCAAAACCTTATCGATCCGACACGATTTAGTTACGTTATCATGCTAACAGGAATAAATATCGACTACAACTATACACACATAGCAAAAAATTTTTAATAACCACTATTTTTGGTTTTTATACCGAAAAGCGAAAAATAAACCCAAAAAAAAATTTTTTTTCACTTCTTTACACGATTATATTACTTTTCCGCGTATAGTGGAGTGCGGAAAAGTAACAAATCATTGCGTCATACACTAATTTGCCTATCAGTGGAGGGATTGGTTTCACACCAAATTCATGTGAAATGAGCGATTGCATTTGATTACAATTTTTTGTCCATTCTGTTAATCTTGCGCGTTGAAAACGAAACGAACCTGTTCATTTTCTCTTAGGCCGCTGTCGATAAAGCCGTGACCGACCGTGTGAAGTGGTAGAGTAATGGGTATCGACTTGTCTAATATATGCCAGAACACGCGCCCATAAAGGCACCTATGTATACCGCCGTTTCGTTAGTTGGGTTCCCAATTTCACTTATCTTGAAATGCCAAGGCAGTGGCGGAGAGCTCGACAAATGGAACTGTATTCCACGCAGACGCCACTTCTGTCCAAATTATTAAAACCTTCCATGTATCCTACTAGGTGCTTGAATACTTGCACCTTTTCCATCAACGTAAAATAATTATATCTCGAATATTATCAACCAATCCAATATTATCAGCCTTAAAATATCACCGTTATGAATCAACTGAAACCGGTATTTAAGAATTACTTACACATATGCATAAGCGCTTCAGAAATACCTGAACAGTTAGAGTGTACAATACAACCGAATAGAATCCGTTTAGTATGAATAACTCTTGTTTCGGTCGGACAATCGGTAGCAATCTTTAAATCCTTAGACTATTACATCAAACAAAACTATAAAATGATTTATTTTTAACAACTCCTTCGACGTACCTCAGAGTATCAAGAATAATATTATCATCACTACTATATAGATACCATATAAATATTTACATCCACCAACTAATTCTACTTCTATATCGTGGAAATAAAGAAAACAAGGTCTATTTTTGGTCTGGGTTAAGTCCAATCTAAGACTTTGTCATGAAGAATATGTTGAAAAGGTGCTGCAACTGGTAAAATACTGGTATGTATTTTGCATATACGTAAATGAAAATCCGAATAGCCAACACGGTCTAATACAAGAAGAAATTCCAAAAAGACGTAGTTTGAGGGAATTTATGTTTCTAGAAGATTCATTGATACCACTTACAGAATAAGACTTGACTACGCCAGGCTATCCAAAATACCTGATTCAAATTTCAGGAAATGTCTGTCAAAAGAACTCTAAAGGGCTTTTATCGAAAATCATGTAATCCCTGAAAGACTACGAGATTTTTCGTAATCGGAATTAAATAAAAACAGATACCGAGAACATTACGATATTTCTATATACACTAAGTACAAAAATTAAGGGGTGTAAAACAATTCTATATTCTTAGGTGATATTCAAACGGATGTAACTGGGAGAAAATGAGTCGCAGAGCAATTTTAGATGAAAGTAAATTGAAGCTCCAGGTTTCTAGTTTTTAGATCTTATGTTTAAAATTGTTGACCATCGGAAGTTCTTGAGTAATTATAAGAAAACCATCGGAAACAAATCAATATTTTTCTTGCCTTTCAAAAGGTCCACACACTTAAATAAATGTTTTGCAGTGATTTCATCATAAATCTTTTTCAGATAATTTTATCCTCTTTAATTTGAGCAGTCTACTAGCCTTGAACGATAATTTTTCGCTGAGTTATCATTGTTCAAAGTAAAAAGTCAGTTTTGACTTTGGTAATTAATTAATTGCTTGGGAAATAATGGTCGTACAGAAAATTTAAATAGGGTTTTAACCCTACTACTAAATTTTCTAGGTGTAGGTAAGGGGTAGGTAAACTGCGAAGTATTCTTTGCAAGTCGTAGTTATTGGTTTTAATAAAAAAAAAATTCGGTGCGACAATGTTCGTTAAAAAATAGGTAAAAATTGCGTATTCGCTTCACTGGACATAACTTTGCAAATAATGGATAGACTAAAGATGTTCACTGTTCCTTTTCAACCTCGCAATATCCCCAAAGGAACCCTGATTTTCACAACGCCGCGATTTTTTTTCATTGTGTTTGAAAATTTCACGCAAAAGGTATTTAAATTGCACAACTTTATGGTTATTTAACCAACTTTGTAACTTCTGCCATTTCCATTTCTCCAAATTTATTGGACACACTGTATGATTCTTAAATGTCTCATTTCATGAACTGTTTCGTTATTGTATAACGAAATGACGTTTTGAAATCGTCGCGTCTGAAAATAAGTACTTACGACTTTTAAAAGCCTTGTACTTATCACACGGTTTAGTTTACCTTCATACATAATAAATATTATCAGCTAGAACCACTTACCATTTATCACAGTATGAGAATTGAAATAATATCTATACCCTGTCTCTGGTGGTGTAAGGTAACATAGGCGTCTGTTATTCAATTTCATAGGGATACAAGACTATGCATTTTAGGAAAATGAAATATTTAAATGCAAAACAATTTTACATGTGATACACATATCTACGTGTGAAGAAAATTAATTAGGGCAAATATTTTACAGTAGAATTTCCTTCACGGCACGTTTCCATACCTGTCTATACCTAATATAGACCTAATAAAGCAACAAATGGTACCTATGATGCCATAGAATAGACATATAATATAATAATAATAGATCGACATACTACCATTCTATACGCAAAGAAAAGAGGAAGAATTTACACTGCCACATTTTCCTACTCACTTTAGTCCAATTTATATAGACTTAACTTTTATATTTATTGTATTTATTTGCCAAGGAGACATTTTCCCATTGTTCTGAACTTTCGCAATCTATAACAAAGAAAATGACCTGTTTCACTCAATTATATCTGAGATCAGCATCATTGTATACATTTTTAAACCTATAATAGCACACTCTAGGATATCTACTATTATTCATTGATAGGAGTTAATACCCAATAAATAACTAACTTAAAAATTATCAGATATTTTTCACGTTCAAATATTACTAGGGCATGTATTCGTATCACAAATATAAAATTGAGTGGTTTTAACTTTTTAAAATTATTGCGTAATATAGTATTTCTTTCTAGATGCATAGAATACTTTTACATTTTACACTGGACTTATTGATGAGCAGAGAAGGTGTGTCTTGGTTATTTCCCTAAATTATTTAAAACTTGGATTACAATTAAAACAAAACAACCTAACGTCTGTTTGAAAATTTCATTGTTAAATAACACAGGCCTACAAATTTTAACAATTTGAAAGTTGATTTGGGTTTGATAAGTGATTATAATTGAATTATTTACGCTTATTTCATATCCACCTTTCGTTTTTGCTCCTCACGCAAGGTTTTTAATGAACTGAATATTCAGAATAAATTAAAAACTAAAGGAAGAATTACATTTTAATAAACATTATATTTAATAAACATCAAAAAACATAGTAGAAATCAACAACACATATAGTTTTGAGTCTCTAATTTCTTTTCTTCTTTGAAAATGTCTCCCTTTTTAACAAAAAACTTCGTTTTGTAGTTTCTATTGTGCAATTATTCGTTGGATGTTCTATTTTCAGCATCCAGCAGTAATCTGCCATCATCGCTACCTCCCATTGACCCTGGTACCTTATCATCTCATTTATGTCTTGATGGAACCTCTCACCTTGCTCCTCACTAAGAGCACCAAGGTTTTCTGGAAAGTAGTCCAGATGAGCATGCAGAAAATGAGTTTTTATGCTCATATTACAACCAAGTTGCTTAACCCTTTTAGGACGACAACGATTTTAGCGCACCGCGCTGCACAGACGGCAGCGGACGGTGCTTGCGGATTCGTCTGTTTCCCGTCGCGAACTACACCGCGCCTTTGTCGGATGCAGGCGGCTCCCGCCGTGAACCGTACTTTAGTTATTTTTGAAAACTTAACAGTTTTATGAGTTTGGAGCAAATGCCAATAAAAAATACTAATAATAGAAATCAAACTTTTATTTAGGTACCATAAATATATAAAAGATTTAAAAAAAGACAAAAACCAGCATTGAAATAATACTGACATAAAAACGAGACGTAAATACTTCACAGTAAGACTAAAATATAAAATTTTTACATATTGTACATAGGTAAGTAAAAATGTTTATTGTAAACTTAAAAGTTAAAATTAAAATTTTACTACAGTGTGGTAACGTTCAAAGCAACCAAGAACACATAGTGGCACATCACACTGGACGCAATTGTAACTGGTTTCGCGTCTAATTTTTTTTTTTTTTGGCACAAACCACACAGCGTTTTTGGGTTATCTTATTTGTTCCAGGTTTTCGTGAATATATCGAAGGAAAATGTCTCTCCGTTAGCCTAAGAGGATTGTGCGCACGATCCGGTCTGTTGCTGTTACTGGTACGACGTGGTTTAATTTTGTACTTCTCTAATAGCGCCTGTATTAATTCTTTCTGAAAATCCAATAGGGGCACTATCTTTTCAGATTTCATTAGAAAAACAGCATGACTGTTCAAGATAGCCCAGTCCATGAGATGAAAAAATACCTTCTTATACCACTTTACCGATTTCCTGATAGATTCAATGGAGCTTAGCAACATATCTGTGCGATCCACACCACCCATATGTTCATTATAATCTATGATACACATAGGCTTTTCTCTATTTTCATCTTGGTATGAAGGAACCACTTTCATTTCATGTTTATGCATCGTCGTTAACATATGCACGTCCCTTTTGTTAGACCATTTTATTGTTAACATAGTGTCGGTAGAGAAATATTGAACTGTTCCCTTCTCCGATTTTTTCTCGAAGGGGGGCATAAACTGGCGAGTGGCCTTTACTGTCCCGCAACAATTAGTTTTCTTGCCCAACAAATTATCATACAATAAGGGACTAGTATACCAGTTATCGGTATAGAGCCTGTGACCTTTATTCCAATATGGTTCAGTCAAAGTTAGAACAATATTTCCTGACTTTCCCAACTTTGAATCAAATTCTTTGACTGATGTTGAAGATCCGGTATATATGATGAAGTCTAGAATATATCCCGTCTCACAATCCACTAATACGAAAAATTTTATCCCAAACCTGTGTCTTTTTGATGGGATATACTGTCTAAAGGATATTGTCCCTTTGAATAACATTAGACTCTCATCGATTACTAAATTTCGGAAAGGATAAAGGGAACTCTTGAAAACAGTTTTGAAATGGTCTACAATTATTCTTATTTTGAATAAACTGTCATTTCTGTTTACATTTTTGTTATCGGCGAAGTGAATAAATCGCAAAATTTCAAGATATCTATCTCTGGGCATCACTTGGCCGAACACCGACGTTTCTATAATAAATTCTTTGGACCAATAGTCCTTGATTCTATGCTTTTTCACCAAAGGCATTAGAAAGCAAAGGCCCAAGAACGTGTAGAACTCGTCTATATCTAGAGGAGTAAATTTTTTTAATTCAGGGTTTTTACTTGACATAAAGGAGTAATACGTATTTGTTTTCTCAACAATTTGTTGAACAAAATCCCTGGTAATAAAAGCTTCAAAGATATCCAGAGCCGATAGGTTGTTCCCCAAATTGTCGATTTGGCAGCCAGAATTTTCATTATCAAAGTAACAAATGTTTGGTGTGAGGTTCGTTTTTTTACAGTTGAATATAGGACCGCCGGTATCTAATCTACCACGTTTCTTTGGTGCAGGAGTATTATTTGCATTCTCATTCTCACTTTCACTGGAATTTCTGTCGGTAACTTCATATAAATCGTCCGCTTCATTTTCATTTTCTAATTCTGGATCTGATAAATTTTCCCAGTCATCTTCTTGATTTGGATCATCTTCAGGATCATCTATATCAATAACCTCCTCGTCATCATCACTATTCATAAGAATCTCATACAATTCTTGTTCTGTTAGAGGTCTCTTTCGTTTCCATTGCTGCGCCGCCATTTCAAATAAACACAAACCAAACTACACACATACGCTTGCAAATATGTACTAACCGCGCAAAAGAAAGAGCGGAGGGACTTGGAATAAAATTTCTTTCCAAGAAGTGGGAGAAGGTAACCAATTAGAACTAATAGTGGGAGGAGCAAAGGAAAGGTTGAACTAACAATATTTAACACGCGGATGCGTATGTTTCCAGTATTTAAGTGCACCTCTTACCGTGTGTAGGTATCCGGTTCCCGTCTACACAGCATTAAAAATTTTTGCGGATTCATCCGTTTCCCGGCGCGAAAGGGTTAAACTTATCCAGCATTTTGTTGACAATTTTCTTATATTGCAGATCTTTATAATTTCCTAAAAAAATTATGTTATATTTTTAAAGCATACCCAATATTCTCTTTAAATTTCTGTCATTGGTTCTTCACACTGTTGGTCCTTCATTAATTTTCTTATTTGTGGTACCACGAAAATGCCTTCCTTTAATTTTGCTTCAGAAAGAGTTGGAAATTTGCCACATATGTAAGTATGTACTTAAAATAATTCCCATTTTTATCTATAGCTTTTACATATTGCTTCGTTAATTCTAATTTAATATGAAGTGGCGGCAAAAGAATTTTTTGCGGATCAACCAAATTTTTTTAACCAGGTGTTAAGTTCATAATAAAATATATTTGGTGTGTTTTTACAACTTCTAGGCATTTTTAAGACAAACTAAAAACACACGACGCGATGTTACGAGTAAACGTACACACAACTCTGTTTCGGTAAATCCCCCATCCTTGTGTGTAAAAAACTCCGTTTAAAACTGAGTAAACACAGAGGCGCCGGCCGCAAAGATTGAGACAAAATTTGATTTTATATAACCTCGGTTGTAAAAACTACAAATTATCGTACAATATACATTTACAAATACTGGTGCGTAATAGAGACAGGAAACAGTGTTTCTGTAGTTCTGTAGTTTCAGTATGTAACTAAGCTAAAAAACCAAAAAAAGCCCAATCTCAAAATCTTTGTTGGCCTGTGTAATTATAGCAGTAAATCTCTGCAAATTTACGTAACTATTCCCTCAGTAACGTGTTGCAGAGATATCCAAAATTTTCAAACGCCTTTTTTCAATTCGTTGTTCTTTTATTTCGGCAAAAGTCCAGCACGTGATTAAAATAAAGGGGATAAAAATCCATCAGACTTTGTTGCTGGCCCGCCCACCAAAAATAATATTCCAAATGTATATACTCAGTATTTTACGGGATGAACGCGGCTTATAAAAGCGAGCGGGCCAGGTTACAGACAATATCCGCGGATGATAGCGATTCCACTCTAATCCAAATCCTAATTGAATAATTAGCGTTAATCTCAAAAAGTCGTAAAAAAGTCGCCGGAATCGGAACAACGACAGGGCTTTATTCATGTTGCGCAATCGCCCTTTGATGGGTTAATCAAGCCATCGGGGATCGGCTGGTCGAACTGCATTATTACAAACATTAATGTTTATGTTCCATGTAGTAATCAAAATATTTTGCATGCCATGACTCGGGCTCAACGCAGAATTCGCGACGTGCTGATATGGCCGCATGAAAATAGTTTTATTGTCGTTAATTATAACCAACAGCGTTGTTTCGTGGTCGTTTCGAAATACCTGCAGGATTTGCATTCGCTATTTTTCCTCCAGACTAATGACGTCATTTTAGTGATCAAACAAACTATCATATTGCGGCGCCATTTTGAAGATGATTTCTATATAAAAACAATGTACGAGTAACACTTCATTTACTTCATTTGGAATAATCTTAGATCAGAATGGGTGATATTGGAGTGACAATAAACCTCATATCTTTCATGGGAGTCATACACAATTTCCAGAAAAAGTTAAGATGTGTGCAGGGATTTTGGTT
This sequence comes from Rosalia funebris, assembly GCA_037954035.1. Lineage (NCBI taxonomy): Eukaryota > Metazoa > Arthropoda > Insecta > Coleoptera > Cerambycidae > Rosalia > Rosalia funebris. Next base: position 6,680,751 of record JAZFAV010000016.1, read on the forward strand.
TATCACATAGTGGGACCTATGTTTCTAAATCGAAATTTAATGGGAGAAGTACCTTTGGACATATTACAGAATGCTATTGAACCGCTAATTTTGGAAATTCTAGAGCAATATCCTGATGAATTTCGAGACCTGAAAATAACATACACTAGGCACAACAAGTAATTTACGTAAAAAGTCCTAAATTTTCAGGTGAGTTTCAAAGGGCTGTATTTTGAAGAAAAATAGTCGCAGAGCAATTTAAAGAAATGCGAATTGAAGCTCTAAGGTTCTAGTTTTCAGACCTGGAGTTCAAAAACTTCCAAATTTTGGCTTGCCCTTCAAAAGATCCACGGACAGAATAAATATTTTTCTGTGATTTCATCGTAAAGCTTTCTTTGATAATTTTATCCTCTTTAATTTGAGTGGTCCAAAAGCCTTATATGTAACGATGATTTTTCGCTAAGTTATCGTCGTTCAAAGCAAGAACGTCAGTTTTGACTTTGGTAATTAATTACTCGGGAAATAATGATCGTACAGAAAATTCAAGTAGGGCTCTAAAACCGCAAAGTGTCCTTCAGAAGTGGTAGTTATTGGTTTTTGATAAAAAAAAAAATTTGGTGCGAGGATGTTGATTCAAAAAAAGTAAATAATTCTTAGGAAATTAAAAATATTTAGGGAAGTTCGCCTAACTTGGCATAACTTTGCTTTCATTGTGTTCGGAATGACTGAATTTGTCGTTTTTGCTAAAAATCAATTTAAAGATGAATTTTTCATTTTTTATTCATTTTTTGAGATTGGAAATGGTTTTTTTAGCAAGAATCCATATTTCTTTATCAATAATGTTAATTATTGTAGCAAAAAGAAATTGAAAAAAAATTAAAATTATTAATATTAATATTTTTGACTCTTTTGCTTTGAACGGCGAAAACTGATCGTACAAGTCCGTGGATAGTTTGAAAGTCAAACAAAAATTTCGAAATGTTCGATGGTTTTCTTTACTCAAAGACTGCTAATGCTAAAAAAATTTAAACTCAAGACCTGAAAACTTGTAGCTTCAATTTGCTTTTTTTTAAATTGCTCTGCTACTATTCTTATCCAAGTTACAACCCTTTTAAAATCTCCTAAGAATTTAGGATTCTCTTTACATGCCTTAATTTTTGTGCCTAGTGTAGTATAGTATTCCTCTACACTATTATGGCACAGCAAGTGTTTATCTCAATGTACATCATCCCAAAAGGTGGATTGGACACTACGATACAATAGAGTGGCCTGCTGAGTCTTCAGATCTAACCCGCTTAGATATCTTATAGGGTTGCTTAAAACCTAAGGTATACGCTACACAGCTCGTTAACATCGAGACTTAGAAGTAAAGGATTACTGAAGAATGCATGTTACTTTTGGCACACACACTTGAACGGGTACGAGAAGAGTTTCATAACAGGATGTTGTTTCGTCGTCAAGAGGACGGCATACACTTAGAAGATTTATTTTAAAATCCTTTAAAGTTAACTGGTACTACTTTCGTAGGCGCGCACTGTATATTATAGTGAATAGTATGGCGTTCCACATTGATGATGGGAAATTTATTTTGCTGAATACCTAGGCGTAATGTACTGTTCTATTTTTCTTTTCCAAGTGTTGATAGCATCGATTACGATGGCCATTAGCCCCGTTCTTGTTATTTTTTTGTTATTATATTGTTGTAAATAGCCCACTTCGTCTTATCAATTGTAGAGCCTTTTGTATTTCTTTCTGTCCATATTCCAGATAACGATTTAAGTGTTCGGAATGTTCATATATTCTCTTAAATCCTTTAGTACAGGACATTTTAAAATTAGATATTTCACTGTTAGCGTATAATATACGGGAGAAACATCAAGTTAGGCGAGCGGGGCCTCTTACGATTAGTCGTATAAGAGCGATTTATTCACGTCTTAAAAATGTGAAAATTTGAAAATTTTCATTTCTCTGATCCGCTTTCTCTATTATGTGTTTTAATTTCTTTTCCATGCTTTTCCACAATTTTTGTTACGGTTTAGAACATATGATAATTACCAGCCCTGTAAAACATCGTGGTTTGCCTTCTTTGTATTATGGAATTTGAGGTTGTAGAGCTTTGCTCCCCCGCACCTCAGTACAAAAGAAAAAACATATTAACTAGAACCCAGTAAGATACCCTATACATTGAATTAATTTTCCTACCTGATTAATGATTATGCAATTGCTGTCCCATTATATTTATTTTTATGTAAAACTGGCTACTTGTATGATATACAATAAGTAAACATTCCATATCACTGTCATCAATGATTGCACTTGATATTTGATGAAATTCGCTAAACACTAAGATATCTAATGTAAGTATTTACTCGTAGATAAGTTCCATTTGTCAACATTTCCGTTCTAGGTTGTAGGTATTAACCCTCTGTCGGGCGCAGCCAATCTGTGAGATCCGGCAGTTACTTTTTTCTTTGCTCTTCCCTGTGTATTACCAATATTAACTGGAACTCCCACATAGCTTCCTAGCTCCAAGCCACTCTTCTCGATATGTTGTAGATTTTTTTAGCGCATTCCCTGGCCTTCTATGGGCTTCCCGGATCTGTCAGATGTACTGCGCCTGGTTACGTCATTATTTTCAGTTTTATATTTTGTTAGATTTCTTTTATTATTTAAATTAATATTTTTTGGAATTTCTACACTTACTTATTCTGGCTTTTTATGGTATTATTATTCAAATTTAACGCATTTGGGCGTTAAATTATTGGTTTATACTAAATATCGTTACCAACAATGTGACATTTATTTTTATTTGGAACATACTAAAATGATGAAGAGGACTTATAATTCTTTACACTTAAAATAGGCAGTTAGTTATAACTTTTCTTTGTAAATCACGTCCAATATTTTTAATATATAACTTTATCACATTTGGGCGTTAAATTATTGGTTTATACTAAATATCGTTACCAACAATGTGACATTTATTTTTATTTGGAACATACTAAAATGATGAAGAGGACTTATAATTCTTTACACTTAAAATAGGCAGTTAGTTATAACTTTTCTTTGTAAATCACGTCCAATATTTTTAATATATAACTTTATCACATGAAAAAAAAAGGTTTTTTTTTCTGTATTCAAAATATTGTTCAATACTAATTTATGTTTGTGTTTTGTCCTTAAAAAAGTAAAAAGCTGTTCTCTACCAGTAGCTGGTTCTCCTATAAAAATATTCCAAATCTATTGTTTTACAACATTAAATGAGTTCCTTTATCTAAATTTAATTATCGCGATTAAACGCTAGTATGAAATATTTAATACTGTATTGTATTAATTAAAATAAGCATTTTATTAAATCTCCACCTCATTAAAATCTAAATTGTGTCAGATTTGATTATGGAATCTCTCAGATGCATTGCGCCCGAATGTGTTTAGATTCGTACTGCGTTCGATGGAAGGTTAATATTGTAGTCATATTTACTTCATGTAGAATTTGATTACACATTGTGTAGTCATATTAACTACATACAGAAGATAAACTATATATGAGGTGGGTTCCTATTGTTCTGGTCCTGGAATACAATACAAACAAGACTTACAGTTCATCAAGTATAGGAACAAGTCTCAAAATTGCGATATCGGACCACCCACGAGGTGCGCAGTAAATAGCCTGGTCTTTACTCAGTCGAGTTGAGACTTTTACAAAGTGAATATCGATTAATGTATAGTAGAATTATTTTATGAAGACCAAGTCGGCAACAAATCGTGCAACAAAGACAGATGCATGTCTAACTTTCTTCCATACCAATCCAGTCTGATAAGAGACACAGATCTGCCTATAAATCATTTGCGCTCACGCGCCTAAGTAAAATTATTTTACTGCATTCGCGTGGGAGAAGGTACGCTATATATTGCTCTTTGTCGCACGGTTTATTGCCGACTTGCTCTTCATAAAATAATTCTACTATATATTGAATGTGAATGTACACAGAGTTCGATCTGGCCGCGCGTAAAGTGCATCCTCTTCCCTCCGGATGCCGCCTCACTCTTTCCTCTACGCATACCTAGACAATCTGACACTTTTTCCTATTCTTGATGAGCAGTACATTTAATTAGATTGAAATAAACTGATTCAAATTGTACAAATTGTATTTGAAAAGTGATAAAAATGGTGGACATATAATTCCTCTCCATAATATAGTGCAACAATCCAATTATACTTTATAAAATATATGAAACAAGTTACTAATAATATGAATATTGATGAAAATGTGACGTTAAATATTAGAAGCCCTTGTTTTTATTAACTTCGGTATAGCAACCCTGGGGATCTTGGAGATTGATCGCCCAGCCAGCTCCGTGCTAAAAACATTAACTTATTTTAAACACCCGTTGCGACAAAGTATATAATTAGTATGATACAAGACTATATAAAAGACTAAAGGTTTTGACAAGATTGTGTGTTATTTGTTAATTCACATTGTAGAATACATTGCGGAGTCATTATCTAAATTAATTAACCTGCATTTTACTGAAGGAACACGTCCTTCAATTATAACGTAGACTAAAGTGTTGTGTTGTACCTATCCACAAGAAATTTTGCAGACAACTGAGATCCGAAGTATAGAGCGATATCATTATGATCTCCATTCTCGAAGTTATGTGAATTGGCGTATGCAAATCAGCTTAAAGTGTTTTAATTATAAGTAGTATAATAATACTTCTACATAATACGGATTTGGAGAAGAGTATTCAATGCAGTATGGTTTTACTTCCATATATCCATACATACTGCTCGTCAATAACAGAAAAAAGTGTGAGATTCTCTATGTATGCGTAGAAGAAATAGTGGGGACAGCATTCGGCTATTTACTTGGACCAGGCTATTTATTGCGCGCCTCGTGGGCGGTCCAATAGCGCAGTTTTGATTGTTAACGAGTTCGTACCTACTTGGCAACATGGATGACGCACAAAAATATCTATTATTATATGAACCACGAATTCCTCCTCAATAAAATGTATTCATATGGTATAGGTTGTCTCATTCCATCAATTCAGTTTATCAATTCAACTCAATTCATTTATCAAAACTGGCTCTATTTCCCGAATGACACGTTGAATGTTTGCTTGCCTCATTTATTGTGATAACAATACCAGCTTCATTTTCATAGGATCCAATTACTCCACCAGTCAAAATGCGCATAAAATCATGCATATCTGTGGATGCATTTCTTTTTCGTGAACAGCATTTGGACTTGTAGCACCCTAAATTCGACAATTCTGTTTGCTGACTGTCAAGATGAAAATGTATTTCATCGCTGAACTAAATTTTGTTGCAAAAGTTGGCATTACCTTCTTTCTTTTCTAACAAATATGCGACGTTTTGAATGGTTTATAATTTTTAATTGTTTTATCAACTGAATTGTGTATGCTGCAGATCTTCCTTTAAAATTCGATGCGTGGTGGCTCTTGACAGATTCAATTGTTATGCACAACGTCGAATTGACGTGTTTGGATACTCCTATGTATGTGTATATGTGTTTATAGCCGCAACTTTAATATGTGTGCATTTTAATTCTTATTTATACGTGTAAGTGTCCAGGATACGCAATAGAACTTAAAATACCGTACTATATCATATAAATGTAGTCATTTAGAAAGTAATGAAAGAATTTTAAAGTGAGTAAGTTTGGATACTCCCGTACACTTTCTCTCACTGCAGCAATATTTTCAACTGATGACCACGAGTGGAACGTATTGGTATTGTTTTATCAATAACAGAACCCGTCTCTTTAAATTTCTTGATTAAGTTACTATTAACTCTGTATGCACTTCATTTTGTCCTAATTTGGTGCGAATTAGTACCAAATGGTGTGCCACGACGCAGTTTTATTCATATTATCTGATGTTGCTGTCTCAAAACCATATTTTAAATCTATCTCTACGAAGTAATTTTTCCATAGTTTTGTGCTACACTGTAGAAAAACATTACCATATCTGTCTATGTATGGCAGGAGTGTCAGTCGCCTCTAATTAGTACAGTTGTGATTATTCATTAATTGGTATTTAGCATCGTCGGCTACTAAGTGAGTAAACTAGGTCCGATACGCTGATTACAGATCAACATGTGATGCAACACGCATTTCAGTTGAGATAATAGAGAATAGAGGGAGACGGCACCGTAATGGCCTTAACGTGATGATCAACTCTGAGAAATAATGTTTCTAATTAAAGATTGAGCAGTAATAATGAAAGCTTACCGTCATCAATTATATCAGGTAAATTTGTGAGAAACTGAAAATTGGACAGGAAAAATATTTCAGTTAAATTAGCAGACCCTTCTTGAATTCTTAATTACCTATGAACCCCATGTACCGTATGGTTTAGTTTTCTTGACATTTTTAACATATTCATATATGTTTAAAACATGGTGAAATTTGTCATGAGTGTAGGTTTCGTCAAAAACCGGTTGATTTTTAAGGCTGTGTGAGCAGGCGCATTGTTATGGTGAAGAAAGCAGTTCCAAATCTCCATAATTCAGTTTTTTTTTTACTTTAGCACTTCCAGATAGTAATATTAGTTCATTGTGGTGCCCTGAGAAACAAACTGAACGTGAACGATTCCTTTGAAGTCGAGAGAGAAAACCATTATGAATTTCCCAATCGATTTCACTTGTCGTGCTTTTTTGGTCTATTCGATGAAGGTGTCTACCACTGGCTGGACTGCTGTTTTGTTTCGGGTTTATAGGCGTAACACCAAGGTGCATCTTCTGTGATGACTTTTGATAAAAAATCAAGATCAGCCTGTTTCAATTCCTGGCATACTCTCATACAGTTCTCTGGTCATCAGAAAGTAGTCGTAGAACAAACTTTGCAGCGAGGCGTCCCATGGCCAAATCTTGAGTTAGGATTCTTTGGCATGAACTCCAAGAAATTCCGCTTATGTCCCCAGTTTATCGATTCTTCTGTAACGATGAAATATGATGATATCGCGCACTTTCTGTACATTTTCGTCTGTTCTGGACGTTGAGGAGCGACCCGAACGAGGTTCATCATCAAGTGGAATTTGTCAACTTCTGAACCGGGAAAACCGCTCGTAAATTTTTGCCTGGCTTAGAACTTCTTTCCCATAAGCTTTCCGAAGAATTGAAACTGTGTCTGCTACTGTTTTCTTTAACAGGAAACATAATTTGATATTGGCGCGTTGCTCCGAGTTAGCCATAGCAAAATCACCTAAATCGTTGAAACAGGTTAAGGAAAAAATCATTATGTCTGCTGCGATGGTTTCACACAAATGATACTTGGCCAAATTAGCAAGGGAAGCGTCTAGTAATCATATCTATTGGTAGAGAGGGCATCACTGCCAACCTACTTGTCTACAGAAAATAAATTTCGCCTGTTTTTTTTTTTTGAGTACACTCTCATAGTTGTGGTTAGTTATTTGACAATTTCTGTGAAAAAGTCACTAGTGTGTTATGATCTTATATAATTCTAAACATAAATACTTTGCATCATTCACAATTTAGTTTACAACAATTCTGTGTAGCTACAAACATAAAACAATTAAACGGCAGTACGCCTGAGAATCTTCCCACTGTCCGACGTCGGACAGTCCAGTCCTGGACTTTGCTACAGTTTCATCTTCAATCATGATACAAACGCGTTTGGGCCACTGCATTAGGAGATCCAGTAATACTTTCTGAATGGAGCCATCATCTCCTGCTTACCGGAAAATGACAACGTTCCATTAATTCGCTCTTTCGGAATAATAGCCGCCGTCATCGGCGACATTCCTGCTGCCAGACCGGCAGCAGGAATCCATCGCCGCCTCCGCATTAGACCAAACGGGGCGGGCTCGGCGGCCAACCTCCAATGCCCCCAGGTCCGCTATGCCGACGTTGACAGAATACTTGTTTAAATCTCCGTGACATCATGGAATTGGCCGCATTTGTTTCGATTGCCCGCGGAATTTATGGCTCGCTCGAGTTTATTTGTTCGGCTCTAATTGAGTCAAGTTTATTTGTCGTGTACGCCGTCCACTGATTGAACTCTCATTAAAGACACATTAGTATAATTTACGTGGCTCGATCAATGTATTGTGGAGGGTAAATTGGACTTATCGATTTGCACGGCGATACCTTGCGCGATTTTACTGCTTCATTTCTGTATAGACAAAAGGGATCAGTTGATATAATCGGAAATCGAAGTGTTTATCTACCAAAAAATACGGTTTTTGGGCTAGATTTGAAGACATAAGTCCGTCTTTGTGAGCAAAGGGGATAAATTTGTAAAATAGCGCTACAAAATAGATCCGTTGGATTGCTTTACTTCGAATAAACTTCATGTGATCATGTGTACTATTCATTTCATCGCTATTTGACAAATAAAAAACTCTCTTATCTTGCCAATAAACGGAAAAATCTACCTGAGCCTAGCCATAAAACAAGCCAAGGTTATGTTTTGAGATTTTTTATTTGGCAAATAGCCATGAAATAAACTATATATTTATATTCAAAATTATATTTGGCTTGCGATAATCGATGGCTTACTTGCTGAAGAAATAGCCACCCAAATACTACCCACATGTTTCGGTTATAAATCTTTCTGTGAAGTCTATTAACTCTTTATTTCTGTATGGACAAAGGAGGTCAGTTGATACCGCCGGAAATCAGAGTGTTCATCTATCAACCACAAAACATCAAAACAGTATAATCTACACTCGACGTGCGTTTCGCCAACAAAGCTAGCAACATCTGGAGATGATTAAAACTCATTGACAAAAATGATCAAATGATGAATGAAGAAAATGATCACGGACGTAAGAAATACACTCCAATCTTGTAGTCGATGCGTCCTATTGTTTCTGCAATTGGATCGCCGACTTACCACCTATTGAAATGAATAGAGGGGTTCGAAAGTTCACCCATTGCACCAGCCAGTTTCTCAGTGATTAATTCCAATGATTTCATTAATAAGATTAAAGATATTCAGTTGCAAGAAGATCAAATTTTGGCCTCCTTTGACGTATGCTCATTATTCCCAAGTGTTCCGATACCACAAACTTTGGACTACCTTAGAGATTTACTCGAATCAAATAATCTTAGTCCAGATATAGTAATGAGTTTTAATCATCTCCAGATGATGTCATCTTTGTTGGCGAAATGAGCGTCGACTGTAATGTATAGTGTTTTGGTGTTTTGTGTAAAACTAAGTCAGTGTTATCTTCTCGTCGGATTACTTATTTTATTTCGAACTAACTTCATGTGTACAGATATGTTTGTATTCAAAATTATATTCGACTATAATTGATTAAGTACTTGTTGAAGTAATAGTCACCTTACTACCACACATTTCAATTATAAATATTAATATGAAGTGTACTAGCTTTTAATGTAACTGCTTCGAAAATATCATCACCGCTATTCCTTTAAGGTCTTGGTCTTGGTCACAGATTTTCAATATGACTATTCACAATAATTTTCAAGTACACATGCATTTGCATTCTAGAATAGTTACTACGCATGGATTATAATCTACCCCGTGCGGAGCAATGTGTACTACATTGTGGTGTATTTATAATATTTCTAAAATTATTATCTTATATCACACGAAATATATCCTAATTATCCTACTGAATATTATTATATATCCTACTGAATATCCTAAGTAACACTTACATTTAGTATGATTAATTTTGAAGAGAGACGACGACGGCTACTCATAATAAATTTGTTAAGCTAGCCTCTGCTTTTAGCTACCTGAAAGCATAAACTTTTTAGCTAGCTGAAGCCTTTGCTCTTATCTTTTATCACTCAATAAGTTAATCTTTGGATCTTTTTAAGAAGAAGAAGAATCTGATAGGATAATCAGCGAAACATCGATGACCAGAACATAGAAAAATTTACTTCATTCGACAGTAACAATATATTAATTTTTCTTATACTTTTACTAAATACTAACTGTGAAATAAGACTGTTTCCTTTTCAATTTATTTCGGCTCTAGGAAGAGGCTGAAACCTTCGATGCAGTAAAAAAACAGGAGACTAACGAACACTAAAATATTACACGTTCCTTGACTCGCGTTTCCCCAACCAAGTTGACATCATCAAGAGATTATTAAAACTGGTTTTAATCAACATTTAATCATCTCAATAATGCCAACTTGCTTTTGAAACGCGCATCTAGAAATATGTAATCTTTCGCTGTTCCTGGAAAATTGATCTCTTGCTTTTATTACTTCTAACTGTTTAATCGTAGCTTTTGTTGTACAAAAAATAAAGGCAAAAGTGTAAAATAAAATACGCAAAATGTATTCCAATTTTTTAATAGTGCCTTTACCGGTTATTTTTGCAAGGAATCCCCCACTTTGTAACGTTTTTAATAATATCAATTATAACGCATATTCATTAAGGTTTTTGAATTTCAGTTGCAGGTGAGTTTCGACACTGTTAAGTCATACTTGTTGGTAAGTTTGTTGAATACAAAGTGCACGAAGCACGTCCCAATATTCCAAACATCCTGGGTTTCAGTGCTTTTTTTAATTCGAGTTCAATTTGAGTTTTTATGATTACAGCTGTTAAGAAAATCTGCATGATATTTTTATGAATGATATGCATGTGCTACTTCACTTTATCAAGCCTGAGTTGATAAAGGTAAAATTATTTGGTAATTAGTATGTAATTTGATCATACTACAACTGTTTTAAAGCTATTGAATGTCACAGGATCTATGTTGAAGTGCCTTGAAGGAGAAACAATCGACAGAATTTATTTACTTTTTTATTTCTCAATAGTAGTTATGATGTAAAGAGGGCGAACAAAAATGCAAACCTCTTCCAAATAAGCAACTTTGCATGTTATGGCTGCGAATGGCAAATTTGCTTAAATATGAAGACTCATTGTTTTCTAAATAAGTAAAATATACTGATTATGTTATTAATTATACTAAGCGTGTCATAAATCAGTTATGACACGCTTAGTAATATATTTAATACATTTATTAACAATATGAAATAATTCAAAAAGAAATTAAGTGATAAAAAAGAATGTTACTAGAAAATACTAGACATTAGAATTATTTTTTCTCTAATTAGAATTTAAGTCAACATTATTTCTTTTGATCAGTTATAATAAACGTGACACAAGATTGTACCCTTTCCTTTGCTTGTGGGTAGATAAAGAGTGAAAATGCTTGACGAGATCACCTGATCTGACATATATTGATTATTTATTGTGTATCGTTAAATGCAAATCAAAGTACACAAAACTGAATCACTCGGTATCGTATTAATTAAAGAGGTATAATTCAAAATGTATTTGGTTTTTGGTTTTTGAATCAGTTTAAAAATTGGTCCATTATGAAGATACCAATGTATACCCTTTCGAATATCACGTGAACATTAACGTACTAAGTGCCTTACTAAATTATTGTCAATATATATTAAAATACGAATTGGCGTTGAATAATCTGTTTTATTATATTGTGAATAAACATCGACGAATTCCCTGAATTATTTTTAAATTTATTCTGATATCCGGAGGAGAATAGTGGATTAAGCAAGTTGAATCATTTTCTTAGTTTCACTTTGAGGGTTTTCATGAATAAAGCTGCATCTGTCACAGACAAATGCACTTGACCAGCACAGCACTCCTAAATGTTATATATCAATTCTTATGACCTTAGCTATAGTATTAAATATCCTTTTACTAGGTGTAAGGTAAGTGGACGACGCATTTTCTCTGCAACATGTTTACACTTGATATTTATATTATTCATTTTGATATTGTACATCATACAAACATCACATCAGTTATATGGTACGTTATTTGTTATCTTTATGACCCATATATTCAAGTGGTCATATCAGTCTACTTTATGCTACCTTCTTAAATATTTGTCACACATTGTACGACACATTTTGCCATTACTTATATATTCAACATAATCCGTACAATTTCCATTTTGCCGAAAAAAATGAACTGTCATTCAAAATTTATAGATAAAAGTGAATCTTGAAAATATCGATCTATAAAAACTCTAAATAAACACCTGAATAATTCCTCTTGATACTATTTGCCGGGAACAGTTTAAAAACTATCTATTCCTGGGTATGACGTAATAAAACGTGCGCTTCTGCCAATTGGCCAATTAGAAACCGATTAGAAAATGCACAAAAATCTAGACAAAAAATTTAAAATCGGGAAAAACCATAGTGGATACTATTCTATTAATGTTAGTATGGTTATAATAGAGTATGTCATGAAAATTCAGTTTATTACTTGAGATCTGCTTATCCATAGTCTTAGCAGAAAAATAAGAGCACCTTTAAAAGCACCCTTAACTGAAGTTCTTATATTTTTAAAACAATGTTGTTGCACAATTGCACTTATAAGTGTGCGCGCATGTGTTTGTTAGACACCACGCCTTGGAAATACAGATGCAATGGATCGTTTCACCGGCGAGCATCATGCCATGTATATCAGAATCTTTTACGAGAATCATTCTTCTCTTATAATATTTCGTCGCCTGAATCGAGCGTACTACCTCCTTCACAACATTAATCAAGCTCCTTCAGCAAAGTTAATCAAATCCTAAGTCACTAAATTTTAAAAAGAATGCAGTAGCATTAATAGAAACCAACAGATCGACCAAAAATATCAAGAAGTGTCAAAAATGTCGAGCGTCTACATGCAATAGTGCCACGTACATTTTGCCGTTCCGTAGGAAAACATATAGTCGCCTTAAATCTTTCGAAGACCACTGTCTACGACATCCACGATTTGAACTTTCATTCTTACTAGATTAAACTGGTGCAAGCTTAATTTGATCAGCTTTTGAGCAAAAGTTATTGGAAAACTTTGAAAATTTTGATAAACATCCCATTCGCCTACGAAGTACCGGGTTAGTCAACTAAAATTGACTCCCCCCCCCCCCTTTATTTCTCTTAATTTTAATCTAATCGAGAAATTCAAACAAAGACTTTACATGATTTTTTATAATTTATTTGAATATTTAAACGAATTTTCAAAAACTCTGCAAATTGAAAGGGAGCGAACATTTTTTAATTTTTTTTAAATGGAACACCCTGTATTTTTTTACTAAAAAAAGTTACCCGAAGCTTTCTGATCACAAAAATATATAATTATTGTATCTTGGTAAGTATAGTTCTTGAGATATTCATACAAATATACAGTCACATCACAGGAATAAGTTTGGCATAAGACCATAAATCAGGAGAGCTATGAACCGAAATGATTTAAAGAAACAATAATGCTTCGTTTGATAGTTATGTTATGTTTGACTTATGTTTGATTGTTATATTATTAATACGCTTTAAGTTAGGTTTTAATACACTTGTTAATATATCTAATATATTGATATGGGATATTCATTAATCGAAAGGAAAGAAATATTAAAAATTTACTTAACCAGCAATAAAAACAAATATATAGCTAAAAGAGAATATGCAAGAAAATATCCTGAAAGACGCGTTCCCTCCAAGAACACTGTCTCTAATATTTATCTCAAGTTTGGGGACAGCGAATCCTTAAAAGATAAGAAACGAGAAAGAAAGAAGCCCAAAACAGGAGAAGATATGGAAATGGACGTTTTACTTTTCTTACCGAACACCCCAATAAATCTACTAACGCTGCTGCAGAAGAATTTAATATTTCTCAAGCAAGTATAAGACGTACACTAAAACGTCACAAATATAAGCCTTATAGTATTTGCCAGTTCAGCTTTTAACTGAAAATAACTTTGCCGACAGAAGAGTTTTTTGTAGAGAGATGATAGAGAGGGCAGAAAACGACAATAACTTTTTAAAAAACTTATTCTGAAAAGTAGCTTTTCAACGGCTGGACTTTTTAATAGGAAAAATGTACATTATTGGGCGCCCGCAAATCCACATATTATAAAAAAGATAAAAACCCAAGGATATAATACAGTAAATGTGTGGTGCCGTATTCATCAAAATACAATTGTGGGTCCCGTATTCATTAATGGGTCCTTGAATGCAGTTCAGTATTTGAATATTCTTCGGGGTGAAGTAGAGAACTATTTAGATAATATTCCCCTCGCAACCAGGAATTCTGTTATTTGCAACAGGATGGTGCTCCTCCACACTCTGTACGGAACGTAACGAAATATTTAAATGACAAATATCTATTTTGGATAGGAAGATACGGTCCTATACATTGGCCTGCTGATAGCCCAGACGTGAATCCTTTGGACTTCTTTTTGTGGGGAACACTAAAACAAAACATATATACGAAAATTGGGTATATAATAACTCTGATGAGTTGGTGGACTGTATCAGTCAAGAAATAGAAAATTTGCGGCAAAATGTTCATTTATTTGAAAACGTTAGAAATGAATTTATTAAAAGATGCCAACTGTATCTTGATAGAAACGGAGGATACGTGGAGAACATATAGATATGTTTAATTTTAATAAAGTTCATTGGTTTTATGTTATTTATTGTTGGACTTGTTTTTTTTTTATCATTATTTCGTTATTTATGTTTTGTGTTCATTAAACTTTGTTGTTGTCATTTTAGTAAAGGTTTATTTGTTTATTATAATTATTATGTGTTGCCGCATCAAAGAATTTTCATGCTTCTTTTCTTAAAAAACAAGATGCGTCGTTGTATCTCAAAAACATAGCTCTCCTGATTTATGGTCTTATGCCAAACTTATTCCTGTGATGTGACTATATATTTGTATGAATATCTCAAGAACTATACTTACCAAGATACAACTATTATATATTTTTGTGATCATAAAACTGTGGGTAACTTTTTTAAGTAAAAAATACAGGGTGTTCCATTTAAAAAAAATAAAAAATTGTTCGCCCCCCCTTCAATTTGCAGAGTTTTTGAGAATTCGTTTATATATTCAAAAAATTTATAAAAAATCATGTAAAATCCTTGTTTGAATTTTTCGATTAGATTGAAATTAAGAGAAATAAAGGGGGGGTCAATTTCAGGTGACTAACCCTGTACATTTCCATATACATGGATACGTAAATAAACAAAATTTCCGGTACTGGTCTATAGAGAACCCTCGAGAAAAGCAACAAGATCCATTACAGTCCCCAAATTAATGGCATGGGCGGAAATTAATGCATCTGGCATAATCGACCCTTATTTTTGTGAAAAATAACGACCCATCCGGGAGTGGGGTGAAGCTAGTGTTGGCGATAAAATAGTGGCTCTGCTAAAGGCCATCACAATAGGCTTGATACTATTGCCTAAGTGCGTGTGAATTCTGACTAGTATACCCTCCTCTTTATAGAATCCAGCGACATCCTGTATCTTAGACGATGTCCTACAACCCAAAGAATTACTAGTGCCTCATTTCAGTGGCGCGCAAATCAATGCCATTAAGCTTTTTGCGGAAATTACGAACTTTAATTGAAGCCGTATTCTCGAATCTTGATCGAAAGCACACACAGCCGTTTGGCTACTACTCGGGGGTAATTGTATTCCGGCACTTACTATCACGGATGATTCGAGTTCACGTTAGAGCGCGTTGTTTTCGCACACGTGCGTCCGCCCACTAGGGCCGTAGTGTAGACTTGTATTCGATGGCCCTGCACTTCGACTTACCGGTCACGTGTTCGCTGCGCCAACTTAACCACTGTTACGGCACAATTTAAGCGATGTAACTTATACCGAAGATAAGATATCGGTTACCGACTGATCAATTTCCAACTAATTTGCATCGCCGGTAACTTCGAAGCTCTATTAATTCCGAGATATTGGATTACTTAATTCTCGTGATTGCCCCAACGAGGCAAATTATATCGGGGTGTTTCGTTCTATTAGTTTATTTTCTTATTGTTGCCTAGTATTCAGATTTTATTGTCTCTTGTCTATCCTTGCTAGTTTGCGATAGTTGCTTTCCTACTTAGCAGATAGATGGCGACACTTCTATTCCATTTATATGTTTACTTCGTATGTGGTAATATGGATTTTCACATCACCAAATGGCAATGGAAACATGACATTTATTATTTGACACTCTAACTCCTGACTAATTTGACTCCGGTAGGTAGTTAAAAACTTTTCTGAGGTATATTAAAAAGTGAAAATAATTTCCTTATGTGGAATTTGTCCAGAGCAATTTAGTTTCCATTTTATAACTTGAAGCTATGAGACTTTCCATATTATGTTTCCCAAGGCGTGTAATTTAAAAACAGTCGATAATTTTGTGTTCAGTCAAAGATAGGGCGTCAATATTCTACCGAATTTACTAGAAAGTTCTTTATTTCGAACACTTATTTACAAATCAACTATTTACAAGCCCAACTAACTAACTAACTTTCTATCTACTTTTCGCACTGTATTACACAATGTCACTTTCTTCGTACCGTATCGCTTACTATCGCGATCCAGATTCAACTAACTCCTGGCTGGACGACACAATTCTTATATAGGCAATAGGACGTCTCTCCACACGTTTCTAGACAAAGAACTTTGGCGAACCTTCTAGTATAGAACGCACTGGAAGTCAACTCCGCACGCTCTTGATGATTTCGAATATTCCCGGCGTTCGGGATCGCTCGAGGCGTTCGTGACAATATTTTACGACTGTCATCTATAAACCATACGACGTCAACATGCCGTGATTAACAGTTCAAGAACTAATAGTTTGTGTACAACTGTTCTATGATAGTGGGCTATTATTTTCAGTTGCACTAAGATAAAAACGCACAGAATTAGGATAAAATGTATATTCATATTCATTTGTCTGTTATTGATGAGGCAACACCAATACGTCCTTGGTCGTGATCGGTTAGATGAAAATATTGTTACAGCGAGAGAAAGTGCATGGGAGTATCCAAACACATCAATTCGACGTTGTGCAAAACAAATAAACCCTTTGCTCCTACGGTGGGTCAGATACAACCCACCTAGAAATTTATTTCGCATAAGCCTTTTTCCACACTTCCACAACTTTGAGTGGCTTCAGGTACCCTACAAGTCAGTTGAAAAGAAGACGCCGTGCCGACTATTCCACAGCTCATAAGTATGTTCCGTGTTATGCATGTGGCGCTTTATCGTGTACTTGGGTTTGACCCACTGCAGTGAAAAGTAAGTAATTTTCCAGTCAACATCACCACTTATGAACCAAATAGTTACCCCTGTCTACATATCTAATTTACATTTTCTTCTTTCTTTATACGTTTAAAAGGGACGAGTGTTCGAACAACCTTCCAAATGACCTTTGGACTCCTTTTTGGAAAACTTTAGTTTTCCCCGTTGTTTTGAATAAGATGGCATTCAATAAAAAGTTTCATACTCCCGAGGAAATATATGGTGAACTCATTCGTCAAATGAACCCTGATGCAGATGAAGGAGACGTTGATATATGTATAGTTGATTTCATCGCTATTTGCCAAATAAAAAATCTCAAAACACACCGTGGCTTGTTTTTATGGCTAGGCTCAGGTAGCCTCTTCCGTTTATCATCAAGATAAGAGAGTTTTTTATTTGGCAAATAGCGATGAAACTAATAGTACTGTTATGTTTAAAAGACTGAAAAATAGAAGTCTGAAGTTTGTTTCTATTACGAACTTGAAGTAAATTTTCGTTTTGTTAATATAAACTATATACGTACCAATTAATTAAATTATTCTTCTGTATCAACTTTCTTTTGCTACCTCAGGCTGTATTTTATTTGTGATTTTGCAACTTTACATGCCGATTACTTCCATTTATTTACCTAACTCCCGATCCAATTCAAATTTGGAACACTTCATTATTAGGTATCTGAGCTTGTGCTATATGGATTTCAAGTCATTCCGATTATTGCGTCTTGCTTAAAAAATGGAGAAGTGAGCTCGGGTCGGATTCGACCCACTGTAGTGTTATTGTCAAGAGAGAACATCGTAGGAGAATAGGGTTAAATCTGTCAAGAGCCACCACGCATCGGATTTTAAAGAAATATCTGCATCTGTTAGCATACAGAATTCAGTTGATATAAGAATTAAAAGTTTGCAACTTCGTACATTTGTTAACTAGATATTAGAAAAGAAAGAAGGTGATGCTGATTTTTGCAACAAAATATTGTTCAGCGATGAAACGTGTTCATCTTGATGGATACGTCAGTACACAAAATTGTCGAATTTGGAGTGCTAAAGATCTATATGCTGTTTACAAAAGAGAAATGCATCCTCAGAGATGCACAGTTTGGTGCACATTTTGGAGTGGTGGAGTAATTGAACCATATTTCTTTCAAAATTAAGATAGTAATGCTATCACAGTAAATGAGGAACACTATCACGACATATTATGCCATTTATTTTTCCACCAAACTGATGATTTGGATTTGAAGAACATGTGGTTTCAGCGATACGGTGCAACGTGTCATACAGCACGTGCAATCATAACTCTGTTGCATACTAAATGTTCTGATCATGTTGCCTCGCGGAATTCTGGCATCAATTAGCCTGCAAGATCATGTGATGAAAAGTGTACGGTACCCAGCCATCAACAGTGAATGACCTCAAAGCAAATATTCAATATGTTATTCGGAAAATGGAGCCAGTTTTATGTGCCCGCTGCCCGTGTTATGGACAATTTTGCTATACGAATGACATCATGCCCTATGAGTCGAGGTGACCATATGAACGATATTCTTTTCCATTTGTAGCTATATCCACTCCATTCTATGATAAAAAAATAAAAATCTCAGTTTATCAAATATTATTAGTTTCATTTACAAATCATAACCTATAGTTCCAAATGAGGTACCCTGTATATAATCAATTAATTAAGCAGTCCATTTAAGTCACTACTTAGTACACATCTATATCTACAGATTATAGTGCATATCTAACTACATAATTGGCATGCAGTTCAGATAATTGGTGTCTCTGTTCACCTACTATAAGACCCAGCTCCCCAGGAGGATCAATCGATACTTCAAGAGAATCGGAAGACGTAATTGGGGTATAAAGAGAGCATGCTTGCAATGAGACGCTAATTAAAATATCTGTACACAATACAATGGGGTGTGGAGTGTCTAACGGTTGACAAGGGTTCTGCAAGCAGCGGGATGGTATTGCTAACGACAGCGTCATAGGAGTCTGTGTCTAGTGTGCGAACCTGGGGTTATATTAGTATAAGATCGTTTACACAATAACTATAAACTAGGGATTCGAACTTGATGCGTTAGACATGAAATTTGCTATTGATCATCAATATTATTTTTAAACAATCACTAACTCTTATATTCCAAGGTATTTATTTACGACCACTTAATTGTTTTTTAGTACATAATGTACCAGATCGGTAATACATTCTTTCTTACGGTAGTACTAGCATGTATTTCGATTACGAAAGCTTGGCTGCTATCTACTGACTTTTACGTAGGTCGCTACACTGCGATACACTACATATTTTTGGCTGTGACTGTACCGATTTTCTGCACGTCAACTGTCTTCACACCATACCGTGGCAACGCTGCAAGTGCAGAACTCGGTGTGTACCATATCGCGATATCGTAATTTTGTTTATTCATGCGTCTTTTTCGATCGTGTTGTTCTTCAATATTGCATTGATTATGCCAAAAATAAAACGTAAAGGAGTTTAGAGGAGGAAAAACTATGTTAAACGACGTATGAAAGCGGTGAAAGCAATGAATGGCGTGAGAAAATCTTCAAATTCACTCACGAAAAAAATTCAATTTGGAATTCGGATCATCGATTTAGATGAACTGCAGCAAAATTTAAAATGCCGTTCATGTCAAACGTTAGTGTCATTAGAAATCGCCGAGAGTGAAGTAAGAAGTGGTTTACAATGCATTTGGGCCGAGAAAACTGCTGTCAACATCTTCCACGGAAACAGGAGGAAATATTTCGCGTTTTCAATAATTTCTCAACACAAATATTTATTGCCGAAGGGTTCTGTGTCCATAACCTATTGAACTAAGATTAAGGCAGCAATAAATAAACACCGATTGTTGGACAGATTTGTTGTAGAAGAACTTGACATATTAATGGTGACGAGAGGAATACTTGAAGTTAAACTGACAAGGAAGAATGACAAGCTACATAGGTTAAGCTACCTTCCGCTATAGTACTGCCCCCTTGAGCAATTTCTCTTAAACAAGAAAATTACGCGGTAATATTTGAATACTGAATACACAAGTTTTCGTTTTGTGGCAATATAACGGCAATTATTACTTAAAAAATTCACTAAATTAAATGTTCAAATTGTTCACCGTTGGCTACCTGATACTAGACTTGTGACTAATAATATATTTTATTGCTGTGATATAAAGCCTTGAAATCCTACCGAGAATCCCCGATGACTGATGGAGTGTCACACTTAAAATCCCCTCCAAGTGAATGTGTGGTGCAGCATGGTCGACGGAAGAATTCTAGGTCTCTATTACTTTGACGTGAACGCAACTGGTGCAACATATTTGGATCTTATTCGAGACGACCTTATTCTTGCACTAATAATTTTATATCCAGATGTAGAGAAACCTGATCTTCCGAGATATAACTTTTTCTTTCAGCAAAATAGTGTACCTCCCCATTATGTAGCACCTGTCCGTGCTTGATTTAGTTGAGATATTCCCGAATCATTGGATAGAGAGAAGAGGGACCATTTAGTGGCCAGTCAGATCCCAGATTAGACACCCCTAGATTACTTTTTGTGGGGATAATTAAACATAAAAATATACGTTACCAGGCAAGAGACTTTACAACATTTAAGAGCAATAATTCATCACGAAATACAACATATACCTTCTGAGGTTATTGACAATGTTCAAAAAAAAATTATTGACTTCTATCAGGTCCACAACGGTGCACAATTTGCACATTTAATTTTGTTCATTTTTTAAATAATTATTGCCATTCAATTTAGCATTTTAAAATTGCAAAATTTTCTTTATAATTTTTATTATTTTATCTATACTCTTAATAAACTTATTGTAATAAACTTAAAGAAATAAGGAAGAGATTTTTGAAAACATATGTATGGAGCACGGCACTATACGGTTGCGAAACCTGGACGGTAGGGGAAGCAAGTAGGAAGAAATTAGAAGCTTTTCAGATGTGGTGTTACCGAAGAATGATGAAAATACCATGGACTGATAGAGTTAGAAACGAAGAAGTATTGGAGAAAGTCGGCGAGAAAAGAAGTATGTGGAAAAACATAAGGATGAGAAGAGATAGAATGGTAGGCCACTTGCTGAGACATGGGGGAATAGTCCGCGATATTTTGGAGGCAGAAGTAGGAGTGAAGAAAGGCAGAGGTAGGCCTAGATTAGACTACTGCTCGCAAATAGTAAGGGATGTAGGTTGTAGCACAATTAGCGAAATGCGTAGATTAGCACAAGATAGGAGAAGCTGGAGGTTAGCGTCCAATCAATCTTAGGACTGATGACCTAATGATGATGATATCTATACTCACGATAATATAATTATTACCGTAGCGTATGTATAAAATATGCTCTTTCATATTCTGTAACAAGAAATTTGGGTTGACGTTTAACCGATGATGTCACTCCTCCTACATTTAATCACCCTGTATATACTAACTGTATTTTAAAAAATACGAAACTAATAACAAAATTTAACGACACCGATAGTTCTTCCCCAAAGTTCTCCTTGAATTTTTTAACGAATTTATTCATTAATTTACGAAAGTAGATACTGTATGAAAAAAATTATATTGAAACATTTTTCAAAGCATGAAACAAAAAGAAACCTTGGCACAAGCATATTTGTGGCGAGGTAGTGCTTACAACGTAAGAGTTAAGTAAACGTTATTCCCTACATTAATTTATAGTGAGTATAAGGTAAGATTTACGTGCCTACGACTAGAGACGACTATAGTAGTTCGTTACCTAGACGTATAAATTAATTACTTTTCCTCTAGAGCAGGAGTTCCCAACCTTTTTCAATCCACGTACGCCTTTTTGTGTATCATTAATTACACGTACCCCCAACAAAAACACTTTAGTTTTATTAAAATGAGTTATATTATGTAAGTTAAAGTTTAACTTTTAAAGTTTAATTGCGAATAGTTAATTTAAATTAAAAACGAGAAACTTTATTTTAGTGGACATTTTATTACAGTTTTTATTAATCAGGCATAAAATTAAAAAAGTTTCAGAAAATAATTAGTGGGAATGCTGGGCTTCTTTTTGTTTACAAAGTTTATCAATGTTTGGCTCCAGCTTGGTCACATACAGTCGTTCACCAGCCACACTACTACTGTTCCAATTGTTACTGCAGCCACAAATACAGTAGTAACGAGCGACGTGTTTACTTGTTGCTTTATGGTAGTTTTCAGTTTTAAATCAGTACTCAAACTTTTGTCACAATTAAATTCTAGCATGTATCGATACAATTTTGTATACTTTTTGGTAGTTAACCGCGTACCCCTTACAGATTTTCACGTACCTCCAAGGGGTACGCGTACCACCCATTGAGAACCATTGCTCTAGGGAAATCAAATTGAATATGAAAGGTATATTTCTATTGTGTACCATAACTTTTTTCTCCTCAAACCCTATATTCACATCACAGAGGCATATTACCCAGAAACATGCCACGACATCCTTCCCAACCGGCCATCAAATTACACGTCATTTACAACATCCTGCACCGTATCGGAAGCAGCGTATCTGCATGCACCCATAAACAAAACGATATTTCTCCATAATGCAAACAAATAACCGCCGCCAAGTATAAATAAAACGTACATAATGGCGCGCATCAATCACCGAAGCCTGGAGAGCATTACGTGGTCCTTGGCCTGTTCTACATGACGCATGACGTGCCGAAATATCGAGCAAGAGTGTCTCACGACTCGAATATCGGCCCTGGCGATTGCTAAGACCGGCGATTTTCTGGCCGGTGTAAAATACGTTTGGTACCATGCCAACTAAATCCTGCGGTGTAAATCACCGAGACGTCCTGGTGTTTTCCTGCTATTACCGTCGCTGTAGTACTAGTATGTTCGGATAGCAAGGCCACCGGGTGACAAATATCGGCTAATAATAATGAATATGAGGTAGTAGGTCTACATTATTACGATATAAGCCTTTATTTAGTTCAAAAGCAAGTTTAAATCTATTAGAAATAATACAGGCCAACAAAGATTTTGTGATCGGCCTTTTTTTGACTTTTTGGTTTAGTTACATACCATAAACTACAGATACACTGTTTTTTTGTCTCCATCACGCACTAGTATTTGTAATTGTACAATAATTCATGGTTCTTCAAACCTAGGTTCTATAAAATTAAATTTTGCCTCAATTTTTGCTGCGCCCCTGTGTTTAATCGATTTGAAACGTACGCAAGTGTGGGGGATGTAGCGAAACAGATTTGGCTGGTGGGCATATTCCGGTTTTATACTATTCGGGTATTTACATAGTCACTGTCACTGTAGTACATTTTTAATGTGTGTACGTTTACTCGTGACATCACGTCGTGTGTTTTTATTTTGTTTTAAAAATGCCTAGAAGTTGTAAAAATACACCAAATATATTTTGTTATAAACTTAATACCTGGTTCAAAAAAACGTTATTTACGAAAATTTGGTAAACATTTTTTTGCCGCCACTTCATATTAAAGGATTAATGTAAAAGGATTAATGTAATTAAAGCAGTATGTAACATCTATAGATAATGAGAATTGTTTTAAGTACTTATGTGGCAGATTCTCGGCGCTTTCTAAGCAAAATTAAAGGAAAGCATTTTCATAGGACCACAAATAAGAAAATTAATGCAGGACCAACAGTTTAAAGAAACAATGACAGAAATTGAAAAACAATCTTGGATATGCATTAAAAATGTAACAGAGATTTTTTTAGGAAATGATAAACATCCGCAGTATGAAGAAATTGTCAACAAAATGCTGGATAAGTTTAAGCAACTTGATTGTAATATGAACATAAAAATTAATTTTCTGCATTCTCGTCTAGACTACATTCCAGAAAATCTTGGTACAGTTGGTAAGGACTAAGGTGACAGGTTAGATAAGGACATAAAAGAGATGGAAAGGAGGTACCAGGATCGATGGGATGTAGCGATGATAGCAGATTACTGCTGGATACTGAAAAGAGTACATCCAACGAATCATTATACAAGAAAAACTACAAAATGAAGTTTTGTGTTAAAAAGGCAGAAATGTTCAAAGAAAAATAGAAATTAGAGACTCACAACTATTTGTGTTGCTGCTTTTTACTATATTTTTTAATGTTTATTAATGTTTTTTCCTTAACGTAAATGTAATTTTTCCTTTATTAGGGGCAAAACCGGAAGGTACATATGAAATCAGCATAAATAAATCACTTATAGTCACTTATCAAACCCAAATCAGCTTTCAAAATGTCAAAATTTTTAGGCCTGTGTAATCAATAATCTACTTCCTTAGCCACCCTCGATATTTATTACAGAAAATCCTTAGTGTTTCTACTTAATTACCCTGAAGGCAATACTTCGTAAATATTTTTATTAAAAACGTTTTGGAGAGAATTGTTAACTAAAATAATAAGGCATTTTAAGGGAAGAAGATACAAAAAAATCACCATTTCCTAGATATACTTTAACAACCCTTACTATTTACTACAGATATTTATTAAAGTCTCTATTTAGTCATTCTAAAGGTAATACTGCGTAAATATTTTTTTAAAGATGTTACGATTTTTTTATTAAAATAATGCAGTAGTATTTCTAGAAAGGAAAATATGAAAAAATCATAATTTCACAAATATATACACATACATAAGGACCTAATATATACATAATATATTAGGCCTTAATCGTGCTTAATATTTACCACCGATATTCTTTCTAGTTTCTACCAGATCGTCCTAAAGAAAATACTGCATGACTATTTTTTATTAAAGGCGTTAAAGATGATGTATTTAGATAATACAGTATTTTTAAAGAAGAAAATACAAAAAAATTCACCAATTCTTAAATAGGCCTTAATGGGCCACCCTCGATATTTGCCATAGGTATCCCTTGAAGTTTCTGCTAAATTATCCTGGAGAGAATACTGCATAACTATTTTTAGTGAAGACGATACGATTTTTTTTTTACAAAATAATTCAGTATTTTTAGAGAAGAAAACATAAAAAAGCACTACTTCCTAGATAGGCTTTAATCACTCTCAATATTAATGACATGTTTTCCTTTGAGTTTCTACTTAATCGTCCTAAAGGCAGATATGCAAAAATATTTTTATTAAAGACGTTACGAATTTTTCACTAAAATAGTATATTATTTTTAAAGAAACACGAAACAATTCACCACTTTCTAAATAGGTCTTAACCACTCTCAATATATACTGCAGACACTGTTTCAGTATATAATTTGGCATCATCAGGAAATGATTCTGAAAATTGAAACTCAGTTTTAATTTTCTTCAGAAAATTGGCTTCGAATTGACACCTATCGAATAATGCACAATCTTTTGCTGTTTGTCGGAAACACAAATACCAGAAGATTATACTTCGCTTGATGCACGTTTCGTCAACCAAATAGACATCATCAGGAGGTTTTGATCACCTCCTGATAGCAAGTTAAAATTGTCGCATATCGTATGTGTTATTAAAACTGGTCATCAAAGTTATATTAAAGTTGTTTCTGGTATCTCATACAATTATGGGAGCACCTATAAAAACATTTGAACTTGTTCACTCTGTACAATTTTATAATTTGTACGAAGGACAATTTTAGACAGAATACGATGGGCATCAGATGAGTTGACTAACGCGGAGCACTTTGCTCCGCAGAAGCTACATGTGGCTTGGGAAGGTGTAGCGGGGGCGTCGTTGCACATGACGCGGAGTCCAATTCACGCTGATTTAATCTGACTTTCCATTTTTTCACGTGGAGAGCTGCGCACTGTGGGCCTAGTCGGTAGTGGGTACTTAGGATTGTATTTCTTCCAAAAGTCCTTAAATTCTGATGTATCAAGTAATGTAAATGGTAAATGACAGGTAATTAACATGAGAAGTAGATCAAAAATGAACTCCGTTTTCTGATGCAGGCCCTTTTTTGTATTAATATGTTCCGTACTCTTTATATATCTTTTGCAGTCTCTCTCTCTCTTGTCCCAACGTAATAAATCTTTTTCACAAACTTCACACACTATATTCGCCCCATCATGCATCAAATCTGGAAAGTCCCGAATAAACTTATTCACATTGTCGGCAAGCGGCCCTTTTTTCGCCTTTGGCACTGTGGACATTTTTTTGTAACGCACGCACGTTGTACAAGTTATGTATGTAATTACGATCGCAAAGTGATTTAGTTCTTTCGTGAAACAGATGCAAACGGTGTCAATGTTAAACAGTAACTGGATACCTAGCGCATATCGAGTATTTTGTGATACCTAGTTTGTTTACAGCGTGCATTTAACTCCGCGTCACGTACTCGAGGCCCCGGCTACATCTTCCTATACGCAAACCACATGTATACGGCACCGATTATACAGCTCTACTTATTATGTTCTCAGACAGAGGTAGCTGTAACAATTTCATTCGTACTGTGATCTGAGGTGAACAAATAGGTTCAGTAGTAACCGTGTTATTGTATGCTTGGGTTCAAATCCCAACGAGGAGAGTTTGGTGCTTCTCCCTGAGCATGAGTAGGTTTGTCCTTCGCAGCCCGAAGCTTTAGGGAAGAAGCCAATTTCTGTGTATGTAAACTAGATAAAACAAAAAACAAAATTAGGTAGGGTGTAGAATAAATTTTCTGCGGTGTATACTCTTAATAAATTTATAAAGACTTTAGACCGTTTCTATTTAAGGCGGGGATCCACGTCATCGCGGGGAAACTATCACCTCTCGCGGCTGTTGCGAAGATAATACAGACGCAAAGGTTTTTAATCGGAAAAGCGGAAACTGCCGTCGTCCCCTGTCTCCGCCGCTACTTTCGGGTCTCTCAACGATTCCGGGCGCGGATTTTACGCGACGCGCATATTAAAACGGCCCATGCATCTATCTGCCCTCTTATTGTTATTCTTCTCGCTCGGATTGGCAAATGTGCAAAAGACATTGCGAATAGATAAGAAGTTAACGAGGAGGTGCCTGCGAGGAATATCACGATGTCGTCCTCGTCTACGTCTGCAGAGGAAGGTGGGAATTTAAGCAAATTCGCCTCGATATTTTAATTTTAACGTTAACGCTCTCGTTATCCGAGATGTTTTAATTAAATTCGTGGAATATCTAACGGGACCAATTACCTTAAGGCGAACTGAGGCATATTTTCGTTACCTGAAGCTTGACTTGAACTAGGAAAAAAATAATGCGTGTGTTATGCAGTAGTAACATTTTACTGATCCAAAACTCAATAATGTAATTGTAGTGTATATCAAAAGATGACATGTCCACAGATTGAAATTTTTCAGGAGAGACATTAAACTAATTAAATATTGAGTTTAAGGGGCAAATTCACCTGAAATCTTAAAAATTTTGATAATTTTTTTGTATTTTATTATAGTATTAAGGTTTAAGCATATATTCTGAAAGTTTCATCTCGATATTTTTAAAATTTACAGAGATACAAAGCTTTCAGTCACGTGATTGAGGGCAGTTAATGCTGCGCGCCTCAGTGAGCACCCTCGTCGGATGCGGAACGATGATCGACTTAACTAATCAGCGACAAATTTGAGGAATCATTGTTTCAGGCATTTGTCTTTCCTATTATATTGTAATAATGTATACGCACAAAATTTCTCGCGCTAAGAAAGATGAAACAAGCACGAGAATGCATCATCCTAAAAAAAAGAGCAACGTCCTTTGGATCCGAAACGGTGACCGTCATATCTCAAGAACCGATCAACAGATTCATTTGAAATTTGGCAGTTTAAGCCGCTGTTAACAGAATTTCCCTTTCTCGAAAGAGAGCCCATTTCTCTAAAATAACTAAAATTGTAAAAATGTTAGAATAATAACTGGTGTTTTACTGAATTTTCGTAGTTCAGTCCCATATGCCGAACAATTTTGGAAAATGGCGATTGTCAATATGTTTCGTATGCACTTAACTTCATGATAGCTTACTTTCTTTAATTTCGAATTATCAGTTTTAGTAGGAGAAGGGTCACCGCAAACCAGGTCGCGAAATAGATGCTGCACTTCGGGCGGGCATATCTCTTCCGGTTTTAAATATTCTTAAAATATGTTCACTTCACCATGTTTACAGTAAATTTATTTTCAATTTAAATAAAAGTATTTATTTATCATTAATAGTTCCCAAGAAAATTCATCCCGAAGATTGACTATTTTTTCATGTTTCTAGGTGGATGTAGCCCCTAAGAGCCTTAAATTTGCAAAGTTCACGTTAAATTGAAAGCCTTGCCATATTTATTAACTTACTATTTTTTGAGTTTTTCTACCCCACCTGTTGATTCACAAAACCATAGGAACACCTTAGACATACCATGTTTTGAAGCTAAATGAAAGTTAAATGCCAGATTGGGCAATATTTTATCATAACCTTTACCATGAAATACCATTTTTATCATATGATCATTAATTTATTATTGTCTCATTAAAAAAATGTACTGAGTGAAAATATTATGTTTATTACATAAGTATTTAGGTAAAATACAAAACAAAAATTAGTTTGTTAATAAATGACTGTCAGTTAAGAAGAAATTACATAGAAAATGATATTATGCGTTACTCAATTGAATAAATCTTCAGACTCGTCTGATCCACTCGATCTCATCGTCCATGACAAAATAATCTCGTAAAATACAAGAAATTTATCGGGGATATACATTACAACTTTCATGATGTCAGCAATATTTTTCTCATCGATGGTGTTTGAATTGATAGGAAATCTTACGACGGATGGTTTCAGATTTTTTTAATAAATTAAAAATGTTCATAGTGAATCCATCGATAATATTGCGTGTTGTGACTAAATCGTCTTAATATTCGAGCATATCGAACGAGGATATACCAAAAGAATTGTTTCTATGTTTTGGTATACTTTTGCCTGTCCACTCTCGTGATGGAACATTTTTTTGCATGGACCAGTTGCCACTAGAAATTGTGCCGCTAGTCCTGGGACATGGCAACTTTTGAAAATAATGGAATTTGTTTTATTTTCTACTACCTTGTATGTTCAAGATATAGTCACCACATTGTCACAATTTACAACAACTAAAATACGAATTTAAAAAAATTAGATATGTCACCTTTTCAAAATAAACGATTCGATTATATCAACATTATATTGTCCTGATTATTTATAAATACCAATATTCCTCTCGCCCATATCCACTTGAGAAATTTTGAAACTCAAAATTTACCACGCTCTTTAATAATGGAAATAGTGAAACGACATCGATTTGGCCCCAAATTGTATACACAGTCAGTTATTCGACCAAATATCACTAGAGGTAAAAGTACACAAGGTAAAAAGTCAATTGCATTTATTAAAGTCCAACGAACTTTTATTTGTTGTCAATAATCCAACCGAGAATCAAAGAATTAGGTCAACATAAAAATCCACGACAGTTTGAAAGAGACCAATGTAGTCGACACACTAATCAACTATCTATTTTAACAATGAATCACATCTTGTTAACAAACCAGTCTCCAAAATTCAGCGTCATTGCTGGAATCGTCAGCCCAGTTCAAGGATCATGAGATAGGCACAAGTCCAATCCTCGATTAAGCAACATTGAATATTCAACTGCAAAGAATAATAAGCTCTTCCTTCTGATAACTGATGTGGATCTGATTTTATCCATTTTTTTTATTGAAAATGTTAGACTAATTTTCAGTAACTATATCAAGTGGGATATCTCATTCTATCCCGATTGTTATAGGAAAACTATTCTACGTGTAATGAAAAAATTACTAATTAGATAGTATGTTTTGTATAACTAGCTTATATAATTACTAATTTTGTAGAACTGACTCCTCCATTGATAATACAAGACAATCGCGGGATTGGTTATATAGTAATACAAAATATGTGTTTCAGGAGAGGGTTCAACTTTTTACAATTTAAGTCCATGTTCCTTTCTTATTATTTTCTTCTTATTATTATCATATTTGGTAAGTAATCTTGCACACTTAAAATAAAAACATATTAATTTACATTAAAACGATATAACCTTTTTTTTTCTCGAGGGGAAAATCTTCGAAAGACACCTGGCCTCTGGTGTTCTGTTATTATTTGGCCAGGTAGTGTATTCGTATACGCCTACCGACTAAAAACCCCCCGCTATCCTATCAGTGTGATGTCGAACCGCTCTCGCTTTACTTTTCCTCGGCATATTAATCAGGATACTTACTCATTCCCCACTTCCCTTTCCTCCTTCTCTTTCTCCTTCATGATGGACTTTACCATCTGCTCCACCACGGTCCATCTTTCTTTGCTCTCGAGCATGATTGGGATCATGTTATCTGCAATGATAGCATGTCCTATCTTTTGCTCTGCAGCTTTCCTTTCTCTTGTCCTCCTTTTGCAGCTGAACACTGTGTGGCCGGCATCGTCGACCTCTCCACAGGACCAGCACTCTCTGCTCTCGCGTTTGCCTATATCCAATAGGTAGTCAGCGAAACAGCCGTGTCCAGTAAGGACCTGGGTTAAGTAATACCCGACATCGCCATGTGCCCTTTCGCACCATGGCCTTATGTCCGGGATTAGCACCTTCGTCCATCTCCCTCGGGCTCCGCCTCCCATCTCTCCTGCCAGTGTTCCCATAGGATCTCCCTTACTGCAACTCTGTCAGCGCCTCCGTACACCTCCCATCTCTCCCTTGCTAGAAGATCGATGGGTGGTATACAGGCTATCACCAGCGTTGCCGCTGCCCAAGGCATTTGACCAAGGGCCGAGACAGTTTTGCCCGCCTTTTCCAGCATCTGTTTGATATGTTCCCTAAACGACAGAGAACTATCAATCCAGACTCCCAGGTACTTAATACTCTGCTTCGGCACGATTTCGGTATTCCTTACTCGAAACGTGATGCACAGAAGCTTTCTCCTCCTTGTCAGGAGGATTGCCTCCGTTTTTTCCAACGCCAGAGTCAGTTCCCTCTCTTCGACCCTTTCAATATAACTTGTATTTGTGTTCAATTCCTTCATTTAATCCTTCATTTAATTTCATACTTACGCTCGAAAACGTTTACTATTTTTGTTTAGGTCGTTCTTACAATTGTCGAATTTCCTTAGTGCTTTTCAAGTTAACTCACGAAAAATACATCTTGCATATACAGCATGTAGATGATGTTAAATGTATTTAAGAATTAAGAATATTAAGTACAAATTAGACCGTTACACCATTCTGTCAAATGTTCATTTAATCTTTTTGTAAATGGTCATTTCTATCTCTCATAGACGATGATCTCAATCGTTTATGATCTATATTAAGAAACTTCGGACATAAAAATCGACACGGGAAACCATAAAAACTTCTGTAAATCAATGAAGTAAATGTTCTGGGTAATGCCATGATCATCGATTTCATCTTAATATTTCTTCGATCATCCTATGAACTTCTTCAAGAAAAATCCAGAGAATCCAGATTCTTTGCTTTTGGCTAGTTTTGTGAGTGACCGAAATCGCTGTTTTTTGGATTCAAAGAGATAATTTCGTCAGGGAATCAGTCTTTGTAATTCTTCAGGGTCTCCCAATCATGTTATTTATGATCAATGTTTTTTCCAACACGCTGTTTGACATTAACATTAATTCTTCCGCTCGCGAATTCTGAAATATAGTTCTCTATAATGGCATATGAGGAACTATGATCTCTTTACTAGTTGGGCATATTTACAAACAAATTATTTGCCTCGCAACCTTTTTAAGCAAAGGTATGTTATTAATAGTCCCCGAGACAATGAGCGAATCCTCAAATTTTCAGACATCCATTAATTATCGTATATATTTACACATGAAAGAACCGTCTTCCACTTTGGAAGTATTGATCTCCAGAACTGTTGGCATGAACAACAAAATAGATACTGCCTACTTATATGGAGCCCCGCTAACGAACGAAGATAATTAAGCCTCCTGTCTGTGTACACAACAAGCTTCTATGTCTAAACAAAAAAAGTAATAACGTCAGTATTAGGGGTGTTGGAATAATGAAGTTTGCACCGCAATATTCCGCCAGGCACTCCAAGTGCGTTTCCAACCCCCCACGGCACACACAAACACAATCACCGACGCTTCTTGAGCACGCATCTAGATGGGTTGCCAAGCGTACTTGAAATTGTTTTTCGCGCTAATTTCAATTTGGTTACGTCTCCACGAAAAAGTGTCAGCGCTCTACGAGCCGTCGAGACGTAAGCAAATTGGATTTTTATTTGGAATCTTGTTTAGGTGGGTGTAATCCAAGATGAAAATGTTGGGCAGAAGGAGATGAACACGTTATTTACTAGTGCTCACTAACTGATTATGGAAGCAGGAGTACATCAGGATTTTAATAGAGAATTATAATAAATAATAAACTAATTATTATACCAAGTGTAGGGAGGATTATTCACGGTATATGTTGGTTAAACTCTTTTCGTTTTATCGTGAAG
Source organism: Rosalia funebris (assembly GCA_037954035.1). Classification (NCBI taxonomy): domain Eukaryota; kingdom Metazoa; phylum Arthropoda; class Insecta; order Coleoptera; family Cerambycidae; genus Rosalia; species Rosalia funebris. The sequence goes on from JAZFAV010000016.1 coordinate 6,713,252, forward strand.
ATTAATTGTTTCTTTTTTGTTTCTGAATAAGTTGGCTTTCATCTTTTTAATTCATTGTTGTAAATGGAATTCCATGTTTTTGATGCATCCCTTCTCAGTAAATTTTCAGGCAGAAGAACATTTATTATTTAATACATTTAACGCTGTTAAAAATGATTTGTAAGAGGTTTTTACTTTGCCGCAATCCACTATAAGCGGAAAAGTAACGTAATAGTATAAAGAATAAGTTAAAATACAATTTTTTTTTGGGTTCATTTTTCGTTTTTCGGTCTAAAAGCAAAAAAAATGGTTTTTAAATATTTTTTGCTTTGTGTATGTCGTCGTTGTGATCGGCATTTATTCTTGTTAGCACAATATCTCAACTAAATTGTGTCGGATCGATCGGGTTTTGACTAATTCTGATCAGGGACGTCTCCCAGACGGCACCTATTAATTTTGAGGTGGATAGGACACACCCCACCCTGTCCTTGGGTCATGAGAAAGCACGACGGTGGACTATTTGAGAATTTTTTTTTGTTAACACGATAACTCAACTAAGTCATGTCGGATCGATTGGGTTTTAACTGATTCAGATCGGGGACTTCTCCCAGGCGACACATATTGATTTTGAGGTGGATGGAACACACTCTACCGTGTTCATGGGACATGAAAAAGCACAATGGTGGGCTATTTAAGAAATTTGTTTGTTAGCACGATCACTCAATTAAATCGTGTCGAATCGATCGGGCTTCGACTGATTCTGATTAGGGATGTCTACCAGACGACAGCTGTTGATTTTGAGGTGGATAAGACACACCCCATCGCGTTCATGGGTAATGAGAAAGCGCGAGGGTGAACTGTTTGAAAAAAGTGAAACTGTAGCATAAAACACATATTCTGCATTTATGTCTCAATTTCGAGATAGAAATGTTCTACGCGCGGAAAAGTCCGTTTTAAGGTTTTAAAACTGTTTATTTTTAATTTAATACCATCAAGTAAATGAAACACTTTATCCCGTACACTTAGAATGAATCGTACATGCAACTTAAGGGAATAGGAAGCAGTGAAAGCGGAAACTATGGTTAACGAGGAACGTAGCCAACGATATGTTGCTAGTTTGTTAGGAGTTAGACAATCAACTATTATTCGAACAGTAAAATATTTCAATGAACATGTATGTTACTCTAGAACCCCACGACAAAGTCGTAATAAATTTACAGATGCAAAAAATAAGTGATATCTTATGCAAGTCGATCTTAAGAAACACATTATATCAGTTTAGAGATAAGTAGAGCTCTAGCTGCAGCTCGAAATGTATTTCTGGACAAACGATCAGGAGAAGACGTAATGAAGGAGAATTGGATAGTAGAAGACCAGCTGTTTGCACCACTGATCAGCAGGGAACAGAGTTACTAAAGTGCGTTTTGCAAGGAAACACATAAATTAGACCATTGGTGACTGGATTCGAGTTTTGGTTTCAAACATAATAAGTCTTAGTTCACTAGAGAGAGTAAGCGAGTCTGATAAAGGTCAGGAGAGAGATCTGTTGCTTGCAATACCTCTCCGAGTATCCCATTTTTTGAGGATCAACAATGTTCTGGAGAGTAATTTGTTTCGATGGTCGCACGGATTTGATTCTCATATGGAGAAGATCTATGAATGCATATTTCTACGTAGAAAAAATCGTAGAGGAACATGTGATTTACCCCATTTGCTGGGGACAATTTCACTTTTATACAGGATAACGCTCGGCCTCACGTTATTAGAAGGGTACTGGACTACCTTGTATTTGTAAATTCCAATTACGAACTGGCCACCAAGAACCCCAGATATGAACTCCATAGGACATCTATAGAATGCACTAAGACGATCAGTTAGGTGCCACATACCTGTCTTATGAATCTTAGGGAGTCGAACAAGAAGTTCTTGTCGAATGGGAGAATATTCCTCAAGAAGACCATTCAGGGCCTGATCTATAACGTGCCCACATGAATAGAAACAATTCATTCAGAGCTGGAAGAAGCAGAGGGATAGAGGAAGATCTATGCGCTACTTAATCAAATTGGTACGATTGAATTTCACCTCTAATGTTTTTTTCTAAAGTTTTTCATTAACACCGTTTTCATTGCATTTAACGTTATTTATTTATTTATTTATTACAACTACTCTACAGGAAAACCCATTTACAGAGTAGGAAAGTATAGCGAGTGGTCATATTCTAATAAGATTAATAAATTTCACAAACATAATAATCAAATTTAATACAAATACATATATACATATTTAATACCTAGGTATATGAAACAATATATGAAAAATAAGAAAATCAAATATGCGTATCAAGCATAACAATGTTTAATAAACAGAAGAGTGTAGTTAAACATATCGAATCTATCACAGTTGTTGTTGTATTTAGTACACATTAAAAACAGGGGTGAGAATTTTAGAATATTAGTACGCGGAATAGAGAGGTAAAAGCTTTTGGATGTTCGAGCATGCAATTGAGGTACATAAAAATTTAGCTTGCTTAATAGGTTTTGATAGTCAATCATATGTATAAGCTTGTATAGAAATATTTGAGAACAACATTCCCGCCTCGCGTCAAGTGCTGTCATCGCAAATCTTGCCAAAAGACTATTATGAGGGAAACCAATAGGTGGATACGCAGTGTCTGATTTGAATCATAGTAGTTTCAGAAACCTTCTTTGTACCATTTTCAAGCTGTTAATATGGCATTGATAATAAGAATTCCATACTAAAGATCCGTACTTAAGTTTAGATCGGACAAAAGCAAAGTGTAGAATTTTCAATGTATCGGTGTTTGAGAAATCCCTGCTAGTCCTTACTAATAAACCCAGTATATGCAAGACTTCAGGCACTACTTTAGCTACGTGAGCGGTAAAAGACAGATTTTTTTTCAAAAATTATGTCGAGGTCTCTGAATGTTCCAGGTCTTTGAAGAATAGAGTCGCCTAACCTATAATCGTATATTATTAGAGATAATTTAGTGGAATAGGACATAACATTGCACTTAGATACGTTTAGATGTAGTTTGTTACTAGAACACCAATTATGAAGCTTAGACAGATTGTTCTGCAGAAGAGCACAATCATCCAGGGAAGTAATAACCTTAAATAATTTAGGGTCGTCAGCATATAACGGACAATTGATAGATATTGCACTGACGATGTCATCAATAAAGATATTAAACAGCAAGGGGCCGAGAGAATAGAGCTTTGAGGCACACCTGACGTGGCATCATACTCAAGGGGCCTGAAGCCATTGATTTCGACGTACTGTTTTCTGTTAGAGAGATAGGACTTTAGAAGGTTAAATGAATTTGTTGAAGAACCAAATCTTGTAAGTTTACTCAGAAGTATATTATGATCGAGTCCATCAATAGCTTTGGTGAAGTCGGTGTAAATGACGTCCATTGGCTTACGTTGGTCAAGAGTTTCAGCTATGCTTTGGGTAATACAAATTAAGTTAGATGTTGTAGATCGTCCTTGCATAAATCCATGTTGATACTCAGAGATTTGCGTACTTATATTAGGATAAATTGCGTCATTATTGTTCCTGTCTGTTATTTATTCATATTTTTCCCCGATAATACTATTCAGAGTTCTTAAACATTAGTTGAAATCATTTAATTATAATATAACGTAGCTACTATGATTTAAATTTTGGAAAAAATAAAAGCAGTAATGTGAAGTTTCACTGATGCGTTATTTTTGTCCAGGAATTTATAATATATGTACTATGTACACCAATATTTCATTAGTGTAATAAAGATTAATTTTGTAATTTACAAAGAAAAATGTAATAAAGTATAGTCTATTTAAAAGGCGTTTTATTTTATTTAATTGGGCAATGTAGACAGTAAAAGGTGTGAAATTGAAATAAAACTTACTCCAAAAAGTGATCAAGTTTACACCAGACATCGTACTGATTACCCTATTCTAACAGATTGATGATAAGCAACTTCTTGTGGCCGAAACTGAATAATATGGATAGCGATGACATGTGGTTCCAACAAGACTTTTACATACAATATCTTCAAGAATAGGAACAAGTCTCTAGTGGACCGCCCACCAGGTATCCAATAAATAGCCTGATCTAAGTAAATAGCCGAATGCTACCCTCACTCTTTCTTGTACGCATATGTAGAGGAATCTCACACTTTTTCCTATATTTGATGCGCAGTACGCTTTACTCTATTTTATTCCAAATTACTCAATCCCGTTCATCCTCCTCTTGCGCACTCCCATCTGTTCCATTCCCGGTCAATTCTTTTACGCGTTAAACTGGATATTTTGTTCCGATACATTCATCAAACGTGTCCGACATCCTTCGTAAATAAACAATGCCTACCGACCACGAAATCAGCGTCATCGCTTTAATTTTTGCCATCCCACACGTCGCAACGAAACTCAGCGATCCCCTCGCATTGAATCGGAATTCAATGTAAGTGTTAGTTGCTGGTCCAATTGTGCGAAAAACATAATAGATTATACCTATGATCGTGTCTGACGTTTGAATGGCCGAAGCGGCGGCAGTGGGCGAAGCACTAAATTGGCGTACATTTATGTGGTATGGAATACTTTGACAATGGCGTCGATACAATGCGGTAGCATTGTTTCGCGTTTTTTTTTTTGATGCGCCACGGGTGGTGAGAGGTGTACTCCCGGGAAAATCAGTCGCTGCAGCAGCGCTGTTAACAAAGTGACACGGATACACACCTGGCAATTATAAACGGAAACGATTTTGAATGAGTCACATTCGTGATTTTCGAACACGCTCATTGTGCACTGAATAGCATTTAATTATTTGCAATATGATACTCCTCCTCCTCCTTCTTATATGTAAGCAATTTGCTTGTTTTTCTTCCTCTCTTTGCCTGGTTCCAGTCTATTGCGAGGTTGTCACTCTATCGTTTACGGGGTCTTTCGATGTTCCTACGTCCTATTGGTGATTTGTCCCTCGTGATATTTACTATTCTGTCGTTGATCATGCGGTTGATATTTTCGTTCCATTCCCTTTTTCTTTGTAATACCCAGTCATTGATGTTATCGACTTTATGCATTATTCTGATATTCTCCTTTTTCGATCTATAAGGCCGTGATCAGACGGTAGTGTAGTGGTAGACTCGGCCTACGTAAGCTCATGGGGGGCAAAGCGCATCCCGTGTGAACAGCCCCGAGAGTCAAGCGGTAGTCACCTTTCACTGCCATCCTTCACTTTACGCAGATGCGAGTAGAGAATGGTTCTCACAAATACAATGGTTTTGGCAAATTATTTGATTCTCAGAATGATGAGAAGAGATCGACAAATGTAAATCATTTTATTTTTATTGCTATTACATTAATCATTTTATTGGAAAATTCGCTAAACCCTGATGGAGAAGGAGGCAGTCTCCTTCCTCCCCAAACGAGCAGTTTATAATAATTAGTTTCAATAGTAGTTGGCAAACAAGAGATATACAAATATTTAGGTAACTTAACAAGTATGTCAAAACTAACAAATAATAAATGAAAAAAGACGCCATAATTTTGTGCCATTTAGGTGCCAAACTCGGTTATTTTTACTGATCGATAATGTGCTAGTTTGCAATCAAACTTTGTCCCCTAGGTCCCACAACGCTAGCTTCTTTTCTATAGAGATTATTAGTCTCTCAGTGACGAAAAAACTCATTTTTGTATTAAGCGCAACTAAAATTAAAGACAACCAGAAACACAAGAAAGAAGGAAATATAGTGTGAAGGCGACGGACAACTGTAGGCAAGTGACTACTGTCTGAACAGAATTTTGAGGCTCCGTGTAAATAAATGGAAGCGGCAGTACTTGTTGACTTGCAGACTGGACAGAGTCAATAGGTGCTGACTACATCCCCTCGTGCCTACGCTGACCAAGCGCTGCTGCTTTCCTCCATCTGAACGGTCGCCGTAGGCGCAATGATATTAACACGGAACCGCTCTCCTCTCTTGACTAAGCGAGTCAGATCGTAGGCTGAACCTACGTACGCTGAGACTACCACAAGACTACTGTCTGAATACGGTCTAAGTGTCCTGCCAGCTATTTTGCGCACTTTCATCTCTGTTATTTTCAGTATTTGATTTTTCTCGCAGTTTTTGACCTGATTTCTGAAGTGTATGTTAGTATAGGTCTGATTGCTGATTTATAGATTCTGAATTTAACTTCGATTCACATATGTTTATTGCTCCATATGGTACTGTTAGACCGTGTTCAGACGGTAGTCTTATGGTAGTCGCAGCCTACATAAGCTCAGGCTACGGTCTGACTCGCTTAGTCAAGAGAGGAGAGCGGTTCCATGCCAATATCATTGCGCCTACGGCAACCGTTCAGACGGAGGAAAGCAGCAGCGCTTGACCAGCGCAGGCACGAGGGGACGTAGTCAGCACCTCTTGATTTTGACTAGTCTGCAAGTTAGCAGGTGCTGCCGCTTCCATTTGTTTACACGGAGTCTCGAAATTCTGTTCAGACGATAGTCACTTGCCTACAGTTATCCGTTGCGTTCACACTATATTTCCTTATTTCTTGTATTTCTATTTAACTTTAATTTTAATTGCGTTTAATACCAAATTTTTTTTCGACAGTGAGAAACTAATAATCTCTATAAAGAAGAAGCCAGAATTTTGGGACCTAGGGTCTAGCGAATTTTTCAATAAAATGATTAAAGTAATAGCAATAAAAATAAAATGATTTACACTTGTCGATTTCTTCACATCATTCTGAGAATCAAATAATTCGCCAAAACCCTTGTTTTTGTGAGAGCCATTCTGTACTCTCAACTGCGTAAACTGAAGGATGAAAGCGAGAAGTGACTACGGCTTGACAATCGAGGCTGTTTAGACGGGATGCGCTTTGCCCCTCATGAGCCGACGTAGACCGAGTCTACCATAAGACTACCGTCTGAACACTGCCTTAAGACATGCGGCTGCTCTTCCTGCTGCTGTTGAATATGATACTGAAATACCAAAAAATCAGTTTTATTCAAAGTTTGTTGCTATTGTACTATACATTGTTTGAAATTGAGTATAAAATTAAAACTACCTTAGCAATTTACTCTAATCAAATAGTATCAGTTCAGGTATAGTAAAAGAATATCAAGGTACTTACTAAAATTTGCATGAAACAGAATTGTTTCCAATTTAGTAACGGGTTTTTTTTTAACAACATGAAGGGACAGCTATGGATAACTCTTTGTCACCTTTCATTGTCAGTCTCTTCAAGAATAGATTTGAAACAGAAGCAAAAGAAAAATAGGAAAGGAAGGAGTACTTCCCTATGATTTGGCTTAAGTATGTACATGAATGTGTTCGCAATATGTGACACACAGGTCATGAATATTCATAATTTCGTTTACAAATTAAATAACCGTTTCGCGCCAGTAACATTCACATATGAAATTGAAACCAATGAGGCACTACCATTTTTAGATGTACTGGCTATTAGAAATAGTGAAAGTAAGTTAGAATTTCATATATACAGAAAATACACCAGTACTGTGATATATCCCTAGTGATTACCACCATTGTGTTCAACACAAAATGGCAAACCTCAATTTTCTAGTCCATCGCCTACTAAGCTTCCATCTCAATAAAGATAGGTTTGAAAAAGAAAAAGCGCTAATCAAGGATATAGCTGAGTGTAATGGATATCCTATTAGTATAGTTGAAAAAATGATTAGGAAACGTAAATTTAAAGAAACACTTCGAAATTCCTCGACCTTCCAAACTGAAAGAGAACATCCAAAATAATATGTATCTATTCCTTACGACCCTCGATTCACCCATGGTATTAGTACGATTTTTAAAGATATAGGGATGACGGTAGTTCATTCGTCGAGAAATAAATTAAAACTACTCTTACGCAATCCCAAAGATAAAATTAACATAAAAGACGGGTCGGAGATTGACGAAATAAACTCTAACTACTGTAATTAAAGGTATATTGGACAGACCAGACGATCTATTCATACAAGGTTCAAAGAGCACATGGTACATAAAGAAACTAGGTTTAAAACTGTCAACCTATACTTGTTAACCGGAAGAATATCCTTGGTTATTCTTGGTTAATAAACGTAAAAATATTTATAGAGTGATCCTTAAGTCCGTAAGAACTTTGCACTTTCTTTCGCCCACGTTTGTATTTTGAAGAAACGCTTCTGTTTTATAAGAGGTAAATAGGAAGCTCCTAATATAAGATATCAAGATTCAAGTTTTGGAATCTATCTATCAATTTATTTTTATTTAATATTGTTTACTCCTTTTATTTTGTATACAGACGTTCCATAAATTAATGAATAAATTCGTTAAAAATTCATTAGGTTTAGAAGAAGCTCTCAGGCACATCAAATTTTATTTTTAGTTGCGCATTTTAATTACGTCATCGATAAAAATTAAATAGCCCTGGGGTGCTACAAGTCTATCTAATATAGAAATCATACAAAAGTGTTAGTCAAAAACTATGAATGATTACTGATTCCCTCTAGTTTGTGACAAACCAAACATTATTTACCTTTATTCTGTAGCAAGTTACAGTTCATCTAATGAACTGTGTTACAATAAGCTATTATTGTTTGTATTGTATTGTATTATATTTTAAATACAGATAAATTTCTAGCAAGTTCACCTTTGCAGTCCCTTATTTATTTACATTCTAACTCATTTAAATTAAATCAACCATGTGAAGTTTGCGATAATATTGCATATGCATATATAGCATATTTACTTTAAACAATTGCAGGACAAACAAACGTTTATTTTTTATCAAAAATAAGCTCTCAAAACGTCTGTTTCTGAAGGTCGATTTCGAGAGACCATAAATCTGTTCAGATATATATTTTTTAACCCATGTTAACATGACATTTTTTTATTATTTCTAACTCTACAACCACCTCTACAAATTCTCTATGTAGCTATAAGAGTTGTAGTAAATTCAAAATTTAAACAAAAATTGAATACGTCACATAGTTACACTATGTATATTTTAAGTATTCCGTACTGGAGAATTAACTAACAACTGACTTCATTAGTTCAAAATAAAAGAACAAACTCCACACTTCAACCAGCTCATGAATTTTTCATTGTGTAATGGTCGGTGCTCAATTACCTGCAAACGAGTCCTATGAAAAACGGCCGAGTTCATCGCATCCAACGACGAGAAGAATTATTCTTCTAGCGTAAATTTTATCTAAGATTACAAGAGTGAAGTTTACTATGACATGCAAAGTGCTCGCCGTTGCAAAATAAGCGGTGGAAATAGATACATTTCTGAAGTTTATTACTTATCTCCTTAAGTGTGTTCTGGCGCTATGTGCACCAAGAAAGACGAAATGAATTTTACACAATCCATTTTGCAAGAAACTGTATGTTATGCAAGTATGATTCGGCCGCAAGTGTGAACATTATTAGGAGCGTCGTTTTATTTACGTATTTTCTTGAAGTTCCTAGTTTACGTTAAATATTGTACAGGGTTTTTGTACATATCGCATTATACAGTGTCACTCTCTGGACATTTTTAGTGAAAAAATATCAGGAGATCTTCTAACATACGCGTTTGGATTAAATTAAAACCTTCTAAGTTATTGCTGCCAATCGGCAATGGTATAAGTTTTAATTTACTGTAACAACATGATAATTGTGCATTCTTCTTATTTTTGAAACCCTATGCATATTCTCTCTTCAGGCAGATCCACAGATTTGTGAACATATGTTTGCCATTAAACTCTCTATTTTAAATAACCTTTTCTCAATGTAGTAGCGCAACATTGTGTTTATAAAACTTCATTAGAAAGCTGGCGACGATATTTTGACATACAATTGCCTGAATGTGGTTGGGCCGATTGAGTTCCTTGAACATGTGTTGATAAAGTATAATTGGCGTACGTTTTTCTAAATTCCCATAACAAAGATCAGTTATGTAAAGTAGTATTATATTCAATGTCGATGTTGTTTCTGTTTAATAATGCACAACATTTAAGAGTGAGAAGATGTGGAGAAATCGAAATATACCCACAGCGTGGGAGTGTTATGATGTGGGAGGCTAATAATATTATTGCAGGTCACGGTTGGTCTTCATTCGAGGAAACATGAACGCTAAACGATATATACTATATTCTACAATCAGCCCTTCTTCTATTTCTTAGAACGCTAACAAACTCTCTATGTCAGTAAGATAACGCACAGCCACATGTGACCAGAGTAACACAGGCTTCTTAAAAGCTTTCCAGATCAATACTCTTCTATTCCCATCACGACGCCCTAACTTTCTAATTAACGCTAATTCCACATGTATGATAGGGAGAAGACTGTTAAATCTATTCCACTTTCTACAAACTCTAAAGATTCTTCTGTATAGAGTGTAGACTGTTTGGAGCTAGATGCTCCAAGAACGCTTTGATAGATTATATGAGGGTACAGTACATAGAGGGGATCTAACTCGTTGAATTTTGCTCAGTAATTCAAAAACATTGATACACATTAATACACCACGTACTTATCACAATGATACCCCAGTGTACTAAATCTTTAAACGATAATCGAAATATTATTTACTATTGATGACTGTAAGCCAGATGAGGCTAGTTGAGTCACGGAAATGTAGATAAAACATATGGAGCTGCATTTAAAGTGTGCATAATGACAGCGTCATTATAATTCAGGCGGTGAGCAAGCTCAGCGGGAATATAGGAACGATTTCAACTATACCGTTAATAAAAATCTAACAGGTAGCTAGCTGGTATGGGAATTACTCACGCCCCATGTAGCATTTATGTACCTAGTTGGAGCAAGTTGAAAATTCCAGTTGAGTTAGCGGATCATACATGGAAATGTTCTGATTTCTATATGAATAATGCTGTCTCTGAAAATGTAGATTTAGTTCGTGGACGGAAAATATAATAAACTAATTTATTGAAATGTGGGAGTCGAGACCAGTCAGTGACGTTCGTAGTATAGTAAAAGGTCATAAATACATTTGCCAAACGCAACGCTTTAGAATTTGCCTCAGTAGCTTACTACGATATAAGTGCATGGAGTGGTCCCTTTTTGATCCTGAACATTACATCCTGTCTCCCTAATTGGGCATCCTCTGGAATATTTCCGAAAAAAGCTACTGCATCTGAAATAATCAACATTATAGACAATCTGAAGAACTCATATTCGAGAAGACATGACAATATTTCTGTAAAAGAATGTATCCATTTTCTTGAACGTAAAATATAATGAACTAACTTATTGAAATGTGTAAAAGTGCAGACCACTCAGTGATGTTCCTAATAAGGGTCCATAATTACATTTGCTAAACGCAATGCTTATAATAGAGATAAGTGTATGGAGTGGTCCCTTTTGGGTTCTGAACATTGCAACCTCTGCTTCAAATTAGGCATCCCCTGAACCTTTTCTGAAGTAAGCTACTGCATCTGAAATAATCGTAATTATATAAATAATGTAAATAATTCGAATTCAACAAAATATTATAATATTTCTATGTAAATAATAAAAAAATATATCCATTTGACTGCTGAACGTTTACGCAATATTATTAATCCCTACTTTAGAGATGGTATTTTAATAGATTTATTAAAAATTTCTAAGGTATTATTTCTATTAAGAAAAGGGCACTGACTTCTGGAGGAAGAACTGTTCTACTATTTCTTTATTGGTAAAGTTCATATGGGAATATTTCTACTCGAGCTTTCTCGGTCTTGGTCAACATTAAGGAGAACAATATCATTAGTTAATGTCATTATTACTATTGCAGTATCTTCTAACGACGATTGCTTTCATTTCAAATCAGAATATTTATAACCGTACTTGATTCTAAAAAATTTGCCTAAAATCTATGAGAAAATCTGTACTACTTCATATTTAAGCAAAATTTTGCTTAGTTTGTATATTAACCTTTCCTGTCATACTTTGTTAAAGGCTTGAGCTACATCCAGAAAGACTACGTAGCAGACCTGTTTTTCTCTAATGGCATATTCTACATCATTAATTCGATGTACTTGCGGAAGGGTTGACTATTCTTGATTTTAAACCAAACTGACAATCTGAAATCATGGTATTATTTTCTATTAATGGTTTCAACTATTTTAATAGTAGCAATATCTTTGTCAATGAGGAATTTGTGATATATTCTCCAGTCGCTAGCCAAATCTGGTGGTAATTTCGCTCAAGACTCTTTACAAAACACGCAATATTTATCATAAATATCATATAATTTTTTCTAGAGCCACAATTTGATAAACCATTTGTAAATAAATCTAATTTTAGCAAATGCAAAGCAAATCTAGTGCAAAGTTCTTGGCGAAATAAAAACGAATTAAAGTTTTAATTCCCAACCCGTAACGTTGAATCTAAAATATCCCGTTTTTCGGTGAAAGGGACGCCACTGGAGAACATCGCAAATTTTCCAAGCGCTCAGATAATGTTGTCAAACTTTCAACGGCTGTTAAGCTCGCACATTTGAAACTAGAGTACTTACAATACATTCCACTAATTTGAGAATCGAAACCGCCGTCGCGGGTAGCCGGCCATAGTCTGCTATGTTGGCAACCTGCCGAGACAGTAGTTTCCGGAGTGGTCTCCGCGCGACCTTTTCCGATTTATGATCTCCGAAGGGGTCGCCGATGCAGCAGGGGTCACTCGCGACCTCGTCCGCCGCCCTTAGCGCGCCTCATTAAATCGCGGTAGTTGGCTTAAACTGTGGAAGGAGAGCCGTCCGGTTTTAATTCGTAGTAATTATCGACGCTACAGGACATCAAAAAGGACTACAATGTACAGAAAATTATATTTCATAAATATGACGGTTCAACTTAAATTGTTTCTTATGGCTCTCGAAATCTCCTCTGACTTTTTAGTACCAGTTTCTATAGGGTGTCTCAGTTGGAACTGTAGGATTTTAATTAGGTGCCTTTTGTGTTCTGTCAAAGATAGGACGTCAATATTTAATGAGTGTCATCTACAAACCATACAACGTCAACGTGCCTGGGAGTCTTATTTGGAACTATAGGATGTGATTTGTTAATAAAACTAATAATGTTCGATAAGCTGAGGTTTTTTATTCTTCAACAGAAAATGGCTGAATCGTTCGTATGACCGCCTCGACTCATCTGGAATGATGTCATTCTTTTAGCAAAATTGTCCATAATAGCACTAGCTATAATAGCACTATAACACTAGCTCTATTTTCTGAATAACAAGTTGAATGTTTGCTTTGAGGTCTTTGACTGTTACTGGCTGGGTGTACGCCATCCAGCCAAATTTCAGTGGTGTTAAATCACATGATCTTGCAGGTCAATTGATGTTAACATTCCGAAAGTCTACAAGATCAGGAAATTTGGTATGCAATAGAGTATAGAGTTATAGTTGCACGTGCTGTTATGATATGACACGGGGTTACATCATCTTGCTGAAACCACATCTTTTTCAAATCCAAATCATCAATTTGGTGGAAAAAGAAATTGTTTAACATGTCTAAATAGCGTTTACCGTTTACTGTGATAGCCACTGTGTGACCAGCTTTATTTTCAAAGAAGTATGGTCCAATTCAAAGAAGTATGGTTGGCTCCACCAACAAGCAAACCGTGCATCTCTATGAATGAATTTATTTTTCGTGAATAGCATGTGGATTTGCAGCACCCCAAGTTCGACAATTTAATTTGCTAACATATCCGTTAAGACAAAGATATGCTTCATCGCTGAACAACAGTTTATTGCAAGAATCTGCATTAACTTCTTTTTTCTAACACCCAATTAACAAATCTATGGCGTTATAAATGATTTGCAACTTTTGATTGTTGTGTCAACTGAATTTTGTAATTTGATAGATGCAGATCTTTCTTTAAAATCCGATGCGTGGTGGTCTGGAACAAGTTCAATTGTTGTGCACGACGTCGAATTAATATGTATGGATACCTCCGTACACTTTCTCTCACTGTAGCAATATTTTCATCTGGCCGACCATGATGAGGACGTATTGGTGTTGTCTTATCAATAAGGAAACCCATATCTTTAAATGTCTTGACTAAGTTATGAACTGTTAACTCTGTAGGCGCTTCATTTTGCCTTAATTTTGTGCAAATTTTTCTTAATGCAACTGTAAATGATCGCTCATTTTCATAAAACAGTTGCGCACAAACTATTCGTTGTTGAATTGCTAATCGCAGCATGTTGATGTCGCATGGTTTTTAGATGACAATCGTTAAATATTGCCACGCTATTTTTGACAGAACACAAGTGGCGCGCAATTAAAATCCTATAGTTCCTACTAAGACACCCTATAGAGACATAGCGAATTATTACGATTCAAATTCTACTATAAATTCGGAAACGTGCGAGAATTAACTTGACGATAATTTTGACGATAAATAATGATGGATAATTTTATATCTTGGATTTCAATATATTTCTAGGGGGAAGAATGAGGCTCATTGCGACAGAAGGGCAATAAAAGCAATTAGTAGTACATATTAGAATTTTTTTAAATTCTCACCTTTATGGGGTGAGTTTTGATTATCTGGTGTGGTGAACTAATAGCAGCCGTATACGGTAACACCTAATATGGAAGGTGTTACAATAAAAACAACTTTTGAATAGATATTTGAAGCAACTTCTAAATGAGGGGTTACTCGCATACTGTTTCCATTTCAAAATAATTTTCAATATGGCGCCGCAATTTTATATTTGATGATTATATCACTATTTATTAAATAAACATTATTTATACACTTTAATATATGTACCTATGTCAAATTTTCGTTCGTTTTAAAAGTCCCTCAATTTCAAAGTTCAAGGGAGACGAGACTTCAGACACGCACTCTATAACATGAAAATGACCGATTAAAAATACTTTATACTATTATTTTGTTTAACTGAGAATATTTTTAGTGAACTGTCAGATTACAATTGGCTCTGAAATTTTCAGTACCATTCTTCTAAGACAAATCTGTTGGATGATACTTTTTTACGATTTTTATATATTTACACATAAAAAGCTCTGTTCTAAACAATGAAAGAAAACCGTTGCTTTCATTGCTGTTAATTGTCCCCATTTTTCCTCATTACTTATTTATTTTTTGTGATTAGTTCGAATAAATGATGCAGGTCCTCGACTGGGTCCTTGTGTAACTCCATATGACGCCGAAAATGTAATATTTTAATGTAGCTTTATGATCACTGTAACCAACACGTTGCAATGGGTATTTCAAATTAGCCTCAAGAGAAAGTAAATTCAATCTAAAGTGCCATTTAGAAAATTGGAAAAACACTTCCCGTTCTTCGAGTGTCTCCAGAAATAAAATCATACAAGATTTCCATCTTTATGGGTTTCCCTTCTCTTTCATGTTTTACATCAACATAAAATTGGGTTGCAAAGTGTTTCAAAGTTTATTACTTACTACGAAGGAATTGCAACGCTACCATAAGAGCTACTTTTATAAACCTTTCAATACATACGTCGGTGTTGAACGGGAAGACTTTTACATGTAATTTTCTTATGTGACAGAACATATCTCACCAAGTTATTATTTCATTTTGGGAAACCCTAAAAAACGGAAATACAACAAGGTGTTATTCCAAAAATCAAACAAATTCCCATTTGAGTCAAAAAGCTTCGCGCCTTTGGATTTCGAGAATGCACGTCTGTTCTCGATGTACCTGTTTGGCGGCTTGTGAACAAAATTAGATAGGCACGAGGTAATTTGAAAACCTTAAAAGTCTTCTTTGAGTTGTATAACTGTGTTCCTGCAAATTATGGACCGCCTTACGGCCGCTGGGACCTCACAGAGCTTCGCAATAATCGTTAAAATGTTTACCGCTTGAGTTTCGACAATGTATTTCCAACGGAATCGTCGGCATTGGAGGTGCCTCACGTATCCTTTAGACGAAAAATCGTATAATGATAAACATTCGGGCTCTAAAAGTAGCGAATAAAGAGATTGACGTGTCTGAATTTACAACCGCAGTAAAAATTGTACCTTTTTGTTATGGAATTTCTTCTACAGGTGTACTAAAACTATCTTTGATCTAGCAGCATTTAGCTGACAATGTTATTAAGATATATTATTAAGATATTAAGATATTAAGATATTAGGTCTCAGCAATTTCACTTAATCACATCGTCTATGAGGGATGTATTAATTTTATTATTCGTTATGCAATAAATTTTCTAACGTGGTTATGAAAAAGCCTACTTTCTACTACATTCGCTGTAGTATTTTAGGCAATGAATATTAAAGAAATAAAATATTCATGGATATTAAAGAAAAAAACTGGAGTAGAATCCCTTTTAATTGTGATATAACGTTTACTTTTAGTTAAAATTTATGTTTTTATCTTCAACAAAACATCATAGTAACTAATTTATTAACATACAATTTGTTTGAATTGAATGATATATTTGAAAGAAGTACTATTTCCACAATTTATCCATGAATATAGCATCCTATTTGTCTAATAGTTTGACAATTATTAGAGATATCTATTCATAAAACACTACATCATTAAAGTATGAATATTCACTTAATCGCAGTTAGCTATGAAGATAGTATTTATGCCATGATTCGTTATGCAAAAGATTTTCTCACGTGGTCATGAAATAGCCTGTTTCTAGTACATTCGCTGTAGTATTATAGGCAAGTCATATTCATGAATATGAAAGTAAAAGAGCTTACTTTCTGAATTGATTGGGGATGAAAACTCAGTCATGAAGTGATGAAGACTCAGTCTACGACTCTTCTTCTCTATGATTCTTCAGACTCAACATCTGAAGAAGCCCCGTGTTGACGAAACAATTGTTATGTTTAACAAATAAAAAGTGAAAATCTAACCAGCGAAGGTATTAATTTTCTATAAAAAAGCTTAGGTAGAAAATTAATTTTAATTGTCAAATAACATTTATAGATAGCATTAGCAGCGGCGTCAATATTTTTTTGGGAAAATACCATTTCCATATTTTTTATGCACTCAGAATAGTATTTTACTGTCAATTTTTACACACATTAGTGATTGGTAACTTATAAGTCGGAAATCGAGAAAGGAACCACCAAGCCGCCAAGCGGCTATCAAAGTAGTTCCCGAATAGCAATCCTACTCCTAATGAATCCTACCTGTGGCGGGTTTTATTTTTTGAAACCTTATCTGATCGTGCAGAAACACGAGAAAGGGATCGAGGATCGCTTCTGGGTATAATTCAAT
Organism: Rosalia funebris; assembly: GCA_037954035.1. Classification (NCBI taxonomy): domain Eukaryota; kingdom Metazoa; phylum Arthropoda; class Insecta; order Coleoptera; family Cerambycidae; genus Rosalia; species Rosalia funebris. Next base: position 6,730,449 of record JAZFAV010000016.1, read on the forward strand.
GCCTGCCGGGGCTTTAGCCCGAGGAGTAGCTGTTTCCTAGAGCGATTATGTAATAGCTTTGCTATTCGGGAACTACTTTGATAGCCGCTTGGCGGCTTGGTGGTTCCTTTCTCGATTTCCGACTTATAAGTTACTGACAGAGATCGTATCGATAAAGATGTATAGGCCATAAAGTTCATTCGGCATTTGTCCTGAATCGGCGTACCGTATGCGGCACTGATGAGAACTAACAAGTTCGAAACAGCTGTATGTCGTTCGGTTCCGATCCGGGACAAATGTCGAATCCTACCTGTGGCGGGTTTTATTTTTTGAAACCTTATCTGATCGTGCAAAAACACGAGAAAGGGATCGAGGATCGCTTCTGGGTATAATTCAATGCCTGCCGGGGCTTTAGCCCGAGGAGTAGTTGTTTCCTAGAGCGATTATATAATATCTTTGCTATTCGGGAACTACTTTGATAGCCGCTTGGCGGCTTGGTGGTTCCTTTCTCAATTTCCGACTTATAAGTTACTGACAGAGATCGTATCGATAAAGATGTATAGGCCATAAAGTTCATTCGGCATTTGTCCTGAATCGGCGTACAGTATGCGGCACTGATGAGAACTAACAAGTTCGAAACAGCTGTATGTCGTTCGGTTCCGATCCGGGACAAATGTCGAATCCTACCTGTGGCGGGTTTTATTTTTTGAAACATTAGTGATGGCTGTTCATATAGTAATACATAATTGAAGTATGAATATTCGTTCGATCACATTTTGATGCTGAGAATGTTTTGATTTGATTATTCGTTATGCCAAGGGAGTTCTCACGTGGTTATGAAAAAGCCTGCTTTCCATTATATTCACTATGGTATTGTAGGCAAGTAGGCAACATCCTGAATGTAAAACTTGAAACAAACTTAGGAAATCCTTTTGCAGGTGTACAAAAATTACCTGCAGGTGAAGATAAGTTGTTGAGTCGTTAACTTGTAAATGGGGGAGGTTACTTCAACGTATATAGGGTAGCTAATATAGGGTGTCTCGGTGGAACTATAGGATTTAATTTCGCGCCATTCCTGTTGTCAAAAATAGGGCGTCAATATTTAACGATAGTCATTTAGAATTATAGGATGTGACTTATGAATAAAACTAATAATATTTGACAAATTGAGGTTTTTATTCTGCAACATAAAATGGAAGAAGATACGGCTACAAATGGAAAAAATATCTGGGATGATGTCATTCGTTTAGTAAAATTTTCCATAACACGAACACATAATCTTCCTCTATTTTCCGAATAACATGTTAAATGTTCGCTTTGAGATCATTGATTGTTGAGGTCATGGTGACGTACACTTTTCTCTTGACATAACCCCAAAGAAAAAAATCTAGTAGTGTTAAACCATATGCTCTTGCAGGCCAGTTGATGTCAGCATTCCTCGAGACAACATAATCAGAAATATTGTATGCTATCGCTATGGTTGCACGTGTCGTATGACACGTTGCACCATCTCACTAAACCACATGTTGTTAAAATCCAAATCATTAATTTGGTAGAAAAAGAAATTGTTTAACATGCCTTGATAGCATTCCTCATTTACGGTGACAGCTTACTTATTTACTGTGACATACTTATTTGGAAATGAAGCTGGTAATGCTTCATTTCCAAATAGGCATGGTTCAATTACTCTACCACTCCAACATGCGCACCAAATTGTGCATCTCTATGGATGCAGTTCTTTTTCATGAACAGCATGTGGATTTTCAGGACCCCAAATTCAACAATTTTGTTTGCTGACGCAACCGTCAAAATGAAATTCTTCATCGCTGAAGAACATTTTGTTGCAAAAATCGACATCATCGTCTTTCTTTTCTAACACACAATTAACAAATGTATGATGTTGTAAATAGTCTTTTATTTTTTGTTGTTGTGTCAACTGAATTTTGTATGCTGACAGATACACATATTTAAAATCCAATGCGTGGTGGCTCTTGACAGATTCAATCGTTATGCAGGACGTGGAATTGATGTGTTTAAATAATTCCGCACACTTTCTCTCACTACAGCAATATTTTCATCTGACCGACCACGACGAGGACGTATTGGTATTGCCTTATCAACAACAGATCCGCCTCTTCAAATTTTTTGATTAAGGTACAAACTGGTTACTCTGCGCTTCAATTTGTCCTAATTTTGTACGAATTTTTTTTAATGCAACTATAAATGATTGCTCACTTTCATTAAACGCTGCACGTAGACGTCGTGTGGTTTGTAGATGACAGTCGTTAAATATTGATGCCCTATCTTTGACAGAACACAAATGGCATGAAATTCAAATCATATAGTTTCAACTGAGACGCCTTATATATGGGCACAAATATTACCATAATTTAGAGGGTTGGGCATCTAATTGGCAAGGGAAATATTTTAAATGTCATTAACAGAAATTAAACTGAGTATAATTAGCTGTGTATATTGAAACTATTTTTTTAAATAAATATGATATGTTTATTAAACTTCAGTCTTTATCTTCGCCTAAAATTACTCTTGTGTCTCGTAACGTGATGAAACAAAGAAAATATTAGTTATTATATTTATATTTTTCTCAACAGTTACGTTGCACCCTTCTTACCATCAACTCAAAAAACTATTACACATATTTTATTTAACAGTTTATTATATTAACATCCCTTTTTATCCACCCACAACTGCTCATCAACGAGTAGCTGTCATTCATAAATAGAAGGCAACACGAAACATTCTACCTTTACAGATTATTGAAAAATCAAAACAGACTAAAAATATTGGAGCAGATTATCGACAGGACATATTCACACGAAGGATTAGGGAACATTTTATGTCGTACGAGTCCCCTGAACTTATTCTTTTGTATTGGTGTAGGTCTACACCACATCCTTTTGAATAACACTGTACAATCTAATTTAAGCACAAGACGGGGATATTGGGTTTACAGAAGAAGCATTTTTTTGCCACTGAATAGTCGTGAGCATCGAAAATAAGCTTTTCCGCCTTGGAACTCTTATCATTTAAAAATTCGCGTCACATTTCATCCAGGACGCCAACAACTGCCCATTCTTGACAACCGCGCCGAACAGCACAACGCAACAAACAGAAGTCCTCCACTTTTCCCACGTTCTACGTTGCAGTCTCGTTCAAGAGCGGGGTACAGACTCACATTAATTACTCTCGAGGATTTCATTCAGACAAGGGAAAGGAGCAGCTAAAAAGCGCAGAGAGAGCTGCCTTTCAGAGGGGACAGAAGTAGCGGTGCGGTGTCATAGACACGGTGGTAATAAGTGCACTCAAACCTGTAGTGGAATGCTGGTTGCTGGGCAAAATCGTCAAGAGTGGCGTGGCAACGAGGGCGAATGTTGAGTAATGCAGTTCAGTCTAATTGGGAACTGTATTGAAAAAGTCCTGAAGGTTTACAAGGTGTACCGGAGGCTGTGAGGTTTACAGGTCTCTGAAGGACAATTTGGCTTACAAAAAGCATTGAGAACAGAAATTGACGGAAATAAGAAATAGCTAAAATTAGCTAACAGAAAATGGTACACTGATTTATAGCAAGGATATTAGTTTTAACTTGTTAGTGTAAACTGGCCTTCTCCTTCTTTCTTACTGAATGGAAGATTTTAACACGTTCCCAAGAAACGATAACTAAACTTTTAGTTTATCTGCCAATTTATTAACAAGACGCTATAACATTGTAACAAGAACATGCTCCATATTTCAAGTGTTGAAGACAAGGCTTTCGAGACTATAGTATTCCGACAAAATTCCCTTACAGTCCATCATTTTCGCTAGGAAAAATCCTATAGACTAAAGAAGGGTAGACAAATTCAGCAACGCCTCCAGGTGTCCCTAAACATAGAAGTTATCTAGGTAGTGTTAGAGACCTTGATTTGCTCGATGCTACGAGTTTACAATATTTGTCATAACAGCTATAAATATCTAAAATATTGATTCGGCGAAATGCTTGCAGGCATATTAGTAGAATAGTATATTCATTCCTTTCTTAGCTTTCATATTAAATACATCCACTGAAGTTTTGTAATCGTAATATATATATATATATATATATATATATATATATATATATATATATATATATATATATATATATATATATATATATATATATATATATATATATGTATATATATATGTATATATATATATATATATATATATATATATATATATATATATATATATATATATATATATATATATGGATTTCCAAATTGTTATTTTGGATCTGCAGTTCTAATTCTTTTTCATTTTTAAGAGAATACCTTCAGTTTTTCGTTAAAATGGATATCGTTATCCTGTTCAAAATATCGTTTTACAAACTCTTATAATACGTTTTGTAAGCCACTGATCAAATAGTGTTTTGATTTATATATTGACTTAAATCACTGACTTTCATAAAGTCATCGACTTTTCATAAAGTTGTATTTTAATATTACAAAATTTATAAATCGTGGACAAAAGAGTTAAGAGAGGCCTTAAAACATAAAAGTAGGTTGTATGGCAGGTTAATATGTCACACAAGTCGACATAGTCACTTGTCTATAAATATAAATAAAACAAGGAAACTAAGATGGACTTTGTGGCTTTTCCGATGTTATTTTGTATTCTGAAACCTTTGGAAACCTACGATATCGCCCCGCTGCGTTAACACTTTGCCGTTCATCGTATATAAGTCAGTATCAGTAATACCAAAACTGATACTAATTCGCTTTTATATTATACTCTTTGTGGATGAGGAATTTGTGATGGTTTCTCTCCGATTGCTAACCAAATTCGAATTAGGTCTCCTTCAAGAAGTCCGTAATATATTTTCATTACCTAATTTTTAATTACCACTTTATTGTTAATATTGTACACAGTTTCTTAATAAGTACAAATTCTAAGAAGTAGCATCACATCATAGCACAACTGCATGTTCTATGAACTTCCTCTTTTTTGTCTTCAAGGTAACTTCTTACTCAAGAACTTCTGAACTCTCTTTGTGAGATTACTTATTTCTAGCTCCATTTTGTGACTTCGGAGCGGACGTGGGATACTTTTTTGGGTATGTTTTCTTAAAGTACTTGTTCCTGAAGAAATAAGTTAATAAAACATCTCGCTATGTTTCTGCGAAATGTAAGCAATAATTAATTAAATTCTTAGAGTTAATTACGTTTTAGAGCAAGAGCAAAATTTACCCAAAAATTAACTCAGGAAAATGTATCGATAAATGTCTCATTACATTATTTTTGCATGATACTAGCGGGAAAGTAAACTACGCTAGGTGTGAGCCAAGAAATCCAATCAGTATACCTATGTATGACAAACATATGCATAATTGAATGATTCGATACTTTGATAATGTTTATTATAGTAATAATTAAACAACTTAAAATGTGTCCTCATATGGTTATGAAAAAGCCTACTTTGTACCTCATTTGCTCATGAATTATCACAGACATGAGTAGAGTTATCTATGAGGAATGTATCGATGTCGTTATTGGTTGTGCAATAGACTTTCTCACGTGGTTATGAAAAAGCCTGCTTTCTAATACATTCACTGTAGTATTTTAGGCAAGTAGATAATATTCATGAATATGGAAGTAAAAAATTTTGAGTAGATAATTACTTTTAATTGTGAAATGAAATTTATAGACAGCATTACTAGCGTTCACACCACATTCATGGTGTCATTATGAATGTAGCATCGTACTTAACTGTCAATGTTTACACATATTAGGGTATTCGTATAGTAATACATAATTAAAATGTCATTCAGTCACAGCTTGATAGAAGGAATGTATTGATTTCATTATAGATTTCGCTATGCAAGAGGCATACTCACGTGCTTATGAAAAAGCTTGCTTTCTACTACATTTATTATACATACTAAGTATCGTAGACAAGTAAACAACATTCCTGAATCTAAAACTTGATACAGACTTACAAACTTAGGAAGAACGATTACTTTTAATTGAAGCGTCCATTGGCTCGAACAACGTTGTAACTCGCAAATTATACAAAATCGAGGTAATCATAGAATAATGTTATATGGTACCTAAAATAACTCTCAAATAGAATAAAATCCACCTATTCTTAGGTTTCTCTTCTCAAATAAAATATTTTAGTTCATTATTTGGCCGATTTCCGCGGAAAAACGTTGTAAGTAGTAGCGCACGGGAATTCTTAGGCGTATATTGCAGCATGATGTCGGCACTTTCTCGCTTTCGTTGCAAAATACATTAAATCGTGGTAAAAGACGCAAATCAAACATTGATCAGTGGCAAAACAATAAGCCAAAGTTATCTCGAGACATAGAACAAGAATATCTAAGTAAAAGAAAGAAGATTATACCGGTATTGGCCCCGCCAGAAGAGGTAAGTCGAAAAACGTTGTAACTGCCCTATTTCGGCACGGGAATTTAAATGTCGTGTTCACAAGACTCCTATATTTTGTTGAATCAAAATGTATAGGCAAAATGAAAAATAACAATATTAATAATAATACACCACGTTTTTTGGGAGTGGGAAATCATTAGAAAATGTAGAAAAGCGAAGGAATAATGGATAGAGGATAAATGCAAAGAAGTAGAAGATAAGCTGCATGTAGGTAAGACCGATGAGGCTTACAAAATAATTAAGAGGAACTTCAGGGATATAGGAACGATAAGTAGAAACGTTAGGAGTCAATCGGGAAACATACTGATCGGAAGAGAGGAGAAAGCGGATAGATGGAAGCAGTACTTAGGGAATTTATACGAGGGTCAGAAATTAGGAGAGAAATTAGAGGAAGAATCTAGCATCGATAGGGAAGATGCAGGAAAACCTATATTGAGAGAGGAATTTGAAATAGCACTAAGGGGGCTAAAGAACAATAGAGCGCCGGGTGCAGATAAAATACAGGCGGAAATTTTGAAATGTGCGGGACAGAAAGTAGTAAATAGGATGTTTTAACTGGTAAAATACATATACGAAACGGGTGAGATGCCGGAGGATTATAAGAGGAACATTATTGTTACTATACCGAAGAAGAGAGAAGCCGACAAATGCGAGAACTTTAGAACGATTAGCCTAACCTCCCATGCGTCAAAAATCTTAACCAAAATAGTGCAGAAGAGGATGGAAAATAGAGCGAAAGAAATACTAGGAGAAGACCAATTCGGGTTTAGGCGAAATAAGGAAACTGGCGAAGCTATTCTAGCGCTAAGAGTAGAAATGTTAGAGAAAACAATAGAAAAGGAGAGAAGGTTTATATAGGATTTGTAGATTCAGAAAAAGCTTTTGATAACGTAAGATGAGAAAAAATGTTCGAGATACTAAAGAGCGCGGGAATGAAGTATAGAGATAGGAGAATTGTGCACACTCTATACAAAGAGCAAACTGCTGTTATAGAAGTAGAAGGGGAAAAAAGGGAAGTAGGTATTAAGAAAGGAGTAAGACAAGGATGTACGCTATCACCACTAATTTTTAATCTGTACATCGAAGAGGCGATTAATGTGGTAAAGGATAGGGTGGATTTCGGGATTAAAGTACAGGGACATAAACTAAAAATGCTGAGATTCGCGGATGATATAGCAGTATTAGCATCTAGTAAGGAGGAGTTAGAATCGGCATTGAACGAAATGGAGGCAGTGTTGAAAGAGGAATACGGAAAGAGGGTGAATAAAAACAAAACTAAAGTGTTAGTGTGCAGAGGGCGCTAGAGCAGAGCAAAAACGAAAGTACAAATTAATAATGAAAGATTGGAGGAAGTTAAAGACTTCACTTATTTAGGAAGTAAAATAAATTGAAATGGAAGAAGCGATAAAGACATAAAACAAAGAATAGCGCAGGGTCGAGTAGCTTTTAACAAAAAGAAAGCACTTTTATGCTCGGGAGTAATAAACTTAGAAACAAGGAAGAGATTTTTGAAAACGTATGTATGGAGCATGGCACTATACGGTTGCGAAACCTGTACGGTAGGGGAAGCAAGTAGGAAGAAATTAGAAGCTTTTGAGATGTGGTATTACCGAAGAATGGTGAAAATACCATGGACTGATAGGGTTAGAAACGAAGAAATATTGGAGAAAGTCGGCGAGAGAAGAAGTACGTGGAAAAACATAAAGAAGGGAAGAGATAGAATGGTAGGCCACTTGCTGAGACATGGGGGAATAGTCCGCGATATTTTGGAGGCAGAAATAGGGGTGAAGAAAGGCAGAGGTAGGCCTAGATTAGACTACTGCTCTCAAGTAGTAAGGGATGTAGGTTGTAGCGCAATTAGCGAAATGCGTAGGTTAGCACAAGATAGGAGTAGCTGGAGGTTAGCGTCCAACCAGTCTTAGAACTGATGACCTCATGATGATGACCACGTTTTTTATTTTACAAAGCAGTTTTCAACGTTATTCCAAATTATTCTTGTCTAAAATGCTCTATAGTCTAAACTATGGATAAATCGTGTTATTGATAACAGCATAAAAGAATGTTGTAACTGTCACGATCGCACAAAGTTTTTCCATTTTAAACCGCAATTAATAGTTATACAGATTTTTGCTCCTCCTAAAAAGTTGAAAGAATATTAAGTTACAACGTTGTTCGTGCCGACGCTTCAATGGTGAATTCACATTAGGTATATAATGTTAACAGCGTTAGTGCTATGTTGATATTTCAGGCAAAACATCGACGTCGCTAATTTATTAGCGTGCAACTTAACAATACTAAATCATGGCCGACTAGTATGTGAGATAAACGTTAAACCCGGCTCCGCCACATTTGGACGAAACGAACGAGTCTAGCGAAAAGCGTGGTTCTAATGCCGGCCGGCATTACTAGCTTAAATGCGACTTGTTTTTCGGTGGATCAAGGAATAAAACAGCCGAAGCTGGACAAAACGAACGCGAGAACAAAAGGTAAACGTAGAGCACGTATCAGGCGCTGCGCAAGTGGGGGCCGTTGTACTCTCTAAGTGAGGTTTACAGCTGTAATCAGCAGGAACACGACAAGGCGTAGCCGGAATAAGGATCGGGCGGAATGGAGTTAAGGGTATTTCGCTGTGGTGCTGCCCTTTAGCGCAATGGGAAATTATATAACGATGCCGGCGAGCTCGAATTAACTGGAGCTATTCAAATACAACTACAAGATATAATCATTATATATCATCTTTACAAAGCTGGAAGCCTGGCTCGTACGAACTGAGAAAAGTAGTTTCCTCTACTATTTTCCATTTTCGAATGTAACACGTGAATATGTTTATAAATTAAATACAGTACTAGTTGAAAATTGGACGTTCTAGAACATACAATGGAATGTTATATCGGAACATATAGCATAAATAGAATGCATATCCACAGTCATATGATATTAAGATCGTCATATAACTGTGGATATGACTGCGAACATGAGTCGGACTTTCTGAAATATCTATTAGAAAGAAATACAAATACCCTAAGGAAATATCATAATCTTATAATAAATTATACAATAAAACATTTCATGTCAGTAGGTTGTCCATACTCTGTATGCTCATTTTTTTGTAATGTAAATTAACTGCTTGTATAGATTAGTAAGACATCAACCAACAATTTTATATTAAAACAATTTGTTCGTTGACCGCCTGCTACCTGCTGCTCTACTTGGTTCACTAGAGATATTGAAAATATTGTCGGAGGTGCATTGCGCTATGTAGTAATAGTAAATGTATGCGAGGGCGGGACAAAATGTGCGAGGATGACCGATGACGCGATGACGTCCAATCAGTTACTGTGATATTTGAGAGTGGTGTGTGTTTGTATACACTTCAGGACTGTCGTAGTATTTTGATTTGCATACGATATTACATACAAATACCTGCAGTGCATGACAATTTGACAATAAGTATTTTAAGATGTCTCGACGGAAACCATCTCTTGCCACAATACAGCGTTGAATAAAAGAATATTCGGGGTTGGTGTTAAATAACGGTAGTGATTTACAGTGTTCCCATTGTGATACATACATAGCGTATACCCGCAAATCGGATGTTGTTAGACATTGGTGTTCCGAAAAACATAAAACCGTGAAAGTACAATGCTTGTGAAAAACAGACGACACTTTATAGCGAATTGGTTAAATTCATGACATTACAAAAATGCAGTACATACGAGACGTAATAAAGGAAGCAGCAAACAAATTTTACGCCATGAATGTCCAAACTGCAAAAATACCGAGGCATGTTACCGATATCGATATAAATCAACCACATGTACATAAGTATCTACATGAGAATTTGAATGTGGGATAACAGTATTAACAATACTGATAAACGCGGAAATAGGAGAATTAAATATAAAACACAGCCAAATGTCAACAGTAGCGGCTATATTGTTTAACCCAAAGAATTATTAGCACAGAAATAAAGCCAACAGCGAACATTTGACGAACATAAAGTAAAAATTAGAAGGAAAGTGTTGGTTATATTAAACAAAACAAATTCTTAAAGCAGGTTTTTATCAATTTTCTTGCAACAACGAAAGAAAATAAACATACTAGTAAAAAGCAATCGAGTATATAAAAATTATTGGAATAACATATGTTAAGAAGAAAACAAAATGCCCTATAATACCAGGGAATAGGGACAATATCACATAACAATAAAAAGCTTATAACAGGCCAGGTCAGAACATCGACTGGACGGTTCCTTCTCCTCCCTATCTCTGTTGTAGGGAACGAAATTGTCCAACATGACCTGTGAAAGCTTTAAAATTGTAAATCTAGTCAATAAAAATAAAGATATGTTAATGTAAAAAATGATTAAATTCATGGTTGGGTGTAATATTTCATGGACCCAACTAGACAATCCTAGTTTTTTTAGGACTTTATAGAGAAATGTTTAAATGGGGAATTTTAAAAGCGTCGCAAAGAGTGGCATTATTCACAGAGATGCTTCCTCACACACAATTACCTCCAGCGCCTGTAATAACCCGGTATGGAACGTGAATGGAGGCAGCTTCATATTATTACTGCAATTTTGAGCATATCACCAATCAACAGTTGGATCTAAGTCATGCTATTGCTATAGCGAATGCGCAACTGACTAGCTGATCCAGCTATTGGGAATTCAAATTAAGATCGCAGCGCCATGACGAATTATCCGCAAATTAATGTCTAGTACATGGTTTCCCAACCTCACTTTTTGGTCCTATTATTTTCGATATTTTCCAGCATTTTGGCTATTTTCCTGTATTTTAATATTATTGTTATTGTTGTTATTGTTAGTTGTTGTTACATCTATTATCCTTTTACACTGTTATAGTTTTTGTGACTGAAAAATCGGATTGTTCTGTCGGTTACGTCTGGTAAGTACCTACTTATTAGGAGTCTCTGTCTTAGGTATTATCATTTTTGTCTGTTTCAGATATTATCATTTTTGATTAGAAAATATTTTTAATGTAAAATATTGTTATTTTAGAATGAACATGGCCCAAATAACTCTAAGTTTAGTAGAGTACATTAACTATGTTGGTGGAAATATAAATAAAAGATGTGTGGTTGAAGGAGAAGAGGTTTTAAATGCTGGTCACATTATTTTACATGGCAGAACAGATTGTAGCTCTTCTCACATTAAGTTGGTTGCCATTTGTCTGCAGCCTCAGTGTTATTTTCAACAATTTCAAATTGACCACATAGACCAACTGAATGAGCTTCCATCAATTGTCTGTTCCGGTATCATTCACACCGATACGAGTGTGAAGATTGTGCCTTCGAGGTAGAGGACACTGTTGTAGGTGTCGGATGGTTTTGAGAAGGAACCGCTGTTTTCTTTAATTCACGACCCCTACTTTCCGATTTTTGTCCTTACAAAAATGAAAAATATATTTTAAATGTTTGAAATCATAGATTAGAAGTTCTACCTTTATTAAAATAATCTTCTGCCTTGAAGTGTAGAGAGAAAACTTTCATAAATTTGGTCACAGGCTTGCCAATGTGTAGTCTAATTATCCAGGCTTTTCTTCGATCCACTAACTGTTTTCCCATTCTGGATTCAAACTTGAATTTTCCTGAATTTACTTTAGGAAAAAGATGAAAACTCATTTTCTTTTCAGGGTCCTTTTTGGCCCAGGTATGGCATTGAGGAACACAACAGTAATGGTTCGATAGCTTGGAGGAAGACATTTCAGATATCTTTAATCGGCACTGCTTTATACTTTTCCCCTTCTTATTTGACCAGACGCAGGTCAATTGTTTTTAATATCTCCTCTAATTTGGACAGCTCGTTCTAAAATAAGAATATTGTACATTAAAAATATTTATAATAACAAGTACCTACTTACCAGATATAACCGACAGAAAAATCCAATTTTTCAGTCACAAAAACTACAATAGTGTGAAAGGATAATAAATATAACAACAACTAACCATAACAACAATAACAATAATTTTAAAACACAGGAAAATAGCCAAGAAATGCTATAAAATATCGAAAATAACACGACCAAAAAGTGAGGTTGGGAAATCATGTACTAGAGATTATTTCAGCATTCGGTCGCCAGAGGTCATATCACTTCTCTTGAAATCCCAATTCAACAAGATTTGGCGTATATACATGGGAAATTTTCGCCCATATCAAAAACCATTGAAAAGTTGGAGACAGAAACACAGACAGATGAATTTTTAATAGAGGATGCTATAAACGTTGTCTGGGACCTTAGGCAGTATATTTTTCAGTTAGAGGGGGATACTACGAAGGCTATAAAGAAAAAAATTACTGCAGTTTGCGATAACAACCCGGGGCTTTCTACTATAGCAGTTATACTAGATATTTTACGGCAGAAATAAGTTCATGTCTCTAATCCAGAAATCAATATGGAGGCTCTACAGCATTATTCAATTTCCGGTATGCGCCGTTGATGTAGAACGGTCATTTTCACAATATAAATGGATACTTACTGACAGATGTCACTCATTGACCACTGAACATTTAGATCAAAATGGTATTTTATGCTAAACGTTATGGTAAAATTTTGCCCTAGCTGGCATTTAACTTCTACTTAGTTTCAAAATATGACATGTTCAAGATGGTTTTTACGGTTTTGTGGATCAACAGGTGTGGTGGAAAAACTTAAAAAAACAAGCTAATAAGTACGACAATGTTTGCAGCTCAACGTGAAGTTTTCAAATTTATGCCGTTAAAATTCCATATTTAATTGGTTTTATGTTTTTCGTGAAAATTTTCAATATGTGGACATGTCTCCCTTTGACAATAAATGCTTCAATTATAAATACTAAGTTATAGACCGTATATTATAGGTCTTGATAGCTTAAGGACATACTTGTACCATATATCATAGATTTTAGACTACAGAAATTTTTCCCAAAATTTTAAAGTGAAAAATTTTAGTATTACTGAAGCCACTATAAAATTTGGCTTCTTATAGACCACTATACCTTTTGGACGCATTGGGAAAGTTTCTAAAGTGTATGATTCTTCCAATACTCGAGGAATATATAGAGACTAATGGAGGGCTATCAAAGAGATAGTTTAGCTTCCATAAAGGGAGATCCACAATTGGTCCGACCTCAATTGCGGTCGGAAAGACGAACGCAGTGGGAAGGGAAACGTGGAGAACCTTGGAGTACCCTCTAGTAATATTGGATATTCAAAATGCTCTTAACTCAACCTAATGGGAAAGTATTACGAAATCACAAGTAAATCGACACATATCCGAGTATATTTTTAAGGTAATAAACAGCTACTTGATAGACAGAATTCTAATTTACAGCACAGAAGAAAGAGAAAAGGAGTACGAGGTTACGACAGGGGTGTCCTGGGGATCTGTCCTTATCCCGTTCCCATGGAACATCATGTATGATCGACTACTCGACCTCGATCTGTCAGTAGAGTCGAATATTATAGGTTTTGTAGATGCCATGGCAGTAACGAAATGCTGCTTGCCTGTCGTATGGTCATGAACAATGCAATCCTAGGGTATCTAAACAAAGAGAGAAGAAGATCAATACTCTGGGAGTCAGTGAGGGATGAGCTGGGAGTGAGAAGTCTGGTCCCAGCTATATTCACAAATGAACGAACATGGGCAGCGGTGTCGGTCTATTTTAAGACAGTGATGGAAAAAAATACTAGGGGAACAGGAACATAGAAGACAAGGTCAACTCCTGAACTTCTAATCTTGCAACAGGATGGGAGATGTAAGGAAATGGTTGAACATGAATACCACTCCGAAGTAATGCCAGAGCTGTTCCAGAATGGCAATCTGGAGTCGAGGGAGTACTTGTGGATAGCCCGACACTCCACATAAAAATGCTCTTAGAGTGTAGATTATAGATCTTAGGTCATTGACTATTGACCATTTACCAAAAACCATATAGTTCCTTGTAATTATTATGATGGTTAATTTGTAAATCTGTTTCAACTTGGGTATCTTAAAATATCGCTTGACTTTCCTTGATATCAACTGCCTCCTTAGAATCAAATTATAGATCTACATATTTTATTTTGAGGAAATGCAGAAAATAGTAAAATGCTACCCATGGCCATGTTCCACAGGAAGCAATAATCAGCTGTGGTGGTTCAGAGATTTCGGAACTATGAAATTCTCGAATACGTTTTAGGAAATTTTAGAAACACAATTTTATTAATCCCTTTACACTTGAATAATATCTTCCAATGCAATGGTAAGTTAGACAATATCAAATGAAAATTTAGTCAATGAAATTATATTCTAGATCTAAACCCTCATTTTATTTTTCTTCCCGTTATTTACGTGTATCCTGTAACACCACGCCTAGCTCAATCGTAGTGGTATGGGGATCACGATAAATAGGTTTCAATATATACTACAGTACCTTTTATTTTATAAATTCTCTTCTGACACCCTCCAGCAACACTTCTGACAATTTACAAACAGAATCAAATACTAATCTTAGAGCACACACTTCGTTAAATCGTCGTCGACTGCAGGCTCTGTAACACCATCTCCTCTCTGCTTCACCTCGCTGGGCTGTCTGTCTTTTTTATTGACCTACGATCTCCTAGATCTTGTACTTGCGTATGCGCATCCCGTGGTCACTTTTTCGTCCGAAAACGTTACGATAAACGTTAGTTACCGCGGCCGGTCACTCACGCACTAGGTTGCATATTCTAATACTAGCAATTTACAATAAGTATAAAGAGGGCGCGTTACAATCCTAATGTCCGTTTTTTCCCAGCACAACAAAGGTGTATAGCAAACTGAACACATTATTTCTTCACCACCGTATTTTAAATCTGTAAATTCCCCTATAAATTTATGGTAACAACGAGTGGTCGTTTTTTAGCCCTATGTACATTCTATATCGTAAATTAGCACTTTACAACGCGAACAAAACAGATGTATAACAATTACTGGGAAAGTCGATCGATAGAGCGAAGACGCAGATTCACCGACTCACCATCCCCAGGTGTGCGCACATATTCGGCGTGAATTCCCCGCTTATAAATTCGTGCGGCTTTAGTTACATTTGTGAAAGTAGAATTATATGTACAAAATGTAAAAATTTTAAGTAAAACCTGTCGTTAAACAAATTAAATTTCAAAACTACCAATAAATTTTATTCCATCAACAGCTCCGTGTCTGTAAATGTCGTATATATATAACTCTTGGTTTTGTCGTAATACCCCAGGAACTAACACGACAGTTCTTGGCGTTCACATACAAGAACAATACTTGTGAAACGAGCCACTAAACCATGAATATTGATTAAATCCTATAGATACATCTCGACACGCAGTCTATAGACCCTTTGAAATAAAGTTCTACCCTGGCTCTAACAGCATTAAGCCGTTAACAAACAGAAATAGATTGCGTTCAGTTTGATATCAAATAAAATAAAACACAAACCGTAATATCCATTATTTCAATTCAGACTTTATGCTCGTTTGTTCCTGACTGCTTCGCCGTTGACGTTAACCGAAGCTCATGAAACATTGCACCGGGTTTTATTTTTAAATTTAATTCAGAGGTAAACGAATAAACTACTGTGCCACGTTGAACTGGAAGAAATGATATCGTATTTTCTCTTTGTCCAAGTGGTGTCGCCTCAAAGTGACTGACGTTTTATAGCCGCTATGGGTTTTTATATTAAAAAAGTGCCCAAACAATTTCCCTGAATTTTAAGCCAGGATAATAATTTATATACCCTATTAATGTCTTAGTCCTGAAGTTTTCAAATTGCGTTTTCCGAGGGATCCGCAAAACAGATCTAGGGTAATACGTAAATGTTTAATCAAACTCCAGTTATGTTTTCAAAAGAATTGCCACTGTAACATTGAAATAAATTACAGTTGGAATAAGTTAAGGAAATTATGTTTTTGGAATTTGTAGTTTACATCTCATCACTGTCTGCGTGCCTACAGATATGCTACAAGGAGTTGTACAGAGATATCAAACACTATCGCGTTCAAAGGTGATCATATAATATATCGAGACCATAGACGTTTCCTTTGGAGCTATACGAAGCTAGATTAGATATCGTTAGAGATCAGGAAACTTAAAGGATTTTATCTATAACCGTGCCGTAATTAAGGTTACACGCCCTATTTTTAGTGTGGTAAGTGCTACTTTACCGCACTAGTGTGGTAGGTATCACTTTACCGCACTAGTGGGGCAAGTATAAATTTACTGCACTAGTGTGGTAAAATGGATAATTCAAATTTTAATAACAACTATGAGTTTACTTAAAGATTTGTTACATAGACATTAATTAATTAAGTAAGCCGTTGCTCTGTGGTAGTTCATAATTCACAACGGAAATGATTACAACAACTACTAAGCTTTATACCACTATATTTTCACAGAAACGTGACATCAGTTTCGACAATTTTTATGTCATTTTCAGACGATGATTCAACTAAGAATAAAATACAAACATTCTGTTCCTATAATATACATATACTATTCAAATACAGTACAATATACGATATACTATCCAAAACCAAATAACACTTAGTCTCTGTATTTGGATAGTACCTATATGGTAGTTGTTTTACTCATTTCTGTTGTGGATTTGTTACGTTCTAACACATTTCTAAGCTAAACTAACTAAAATTTAATAATAATATTAGAGTTTCTCACATTCCCTATGTCAATTATCGCTGATTGCATTGAATCTTCTGCCTTCATTTTTAATAACTTTTCTATATCTATTCAAATTCAATTTTAAAATTACTGTTAGTGCTATTTTTTTAACAATAACCAATCTTTTTTGTATCGAATCCTCGACGTATTCTTAACGATGTATTCTGATTGTGGGGTTACCTTAAAAACAATGTATTCACTCCTGGAATCGCCAGTTAAAACAACGAATTTGGGATGAAATTATAGTAATTTCTGAGGCAATTATCGAGCAAGTAACAAGAAATCTGTGAAGCCTGCTAGACCAATGTTTACAGAACAATGGAACACTTCTCACTGATGTTCTTTTTTTAAAAATGAAATAGCATAATAGTGGGCTTAATGTAATAACGATATATCAATAAAAGGTTAAAAAGAAAAGGGCTCTATTTCAAAATCGTCAGGTTCTTAAACGCCACCCTGTATTAATGCTTATCAGCTGACTGATGCGTTATCCATTTTTTTATAAAAAATAAATAACCAATCCCGTGAAATCCTCCCAGGTCACAGGTCGATATACTGCTCATCCAGAATAGAAAAAAGTGTGAGAATGTCTAGGTATGAGTAGAAGATAGAGTGTGACAGCTTTCGGAGGGAAGAGAATGTTCTACGCAACGCTAGATCGAGCTCTGCGTACATTCACATTCAATATATATTCATCGATGTTCACTTTGCAAAGGTCTTAATGCGACTGAAGGAAAGCCCAGGCTATTTGTGCTGTCCGATATCTCAGTTTTGAAACTTGTTCCTATTCTTAATGAGCTGTACTTTTTCGAGAATCGGGAATCGTGAACTAGGATTAATAACTTCCTTGATGTTTTTAGTTTGCATTTTAGTTAACTCTTCTACATGCCCCACGATTTTAATGCAAATAACAATCGAAAAGACCAAAAAGAGGAAATATAAAATACAAGAAACAATCCATTTTATCATGAAATACATTTTGCAGATTTCAATTTTTCAGTATTTGCATTGTTCAATATCGGATTTCTTCGGTTTTTTGTATAACCGTTTTATTCATTTCAAATATACAATCGGTCTAGAAAACTTGTCAATGGTCGGTTTTAGTAGGGAATGAATAGTTGCACCAAAGACATTTATTTTCTCTAAATCTGGCTTCAAAATATCCATTTGCCGCATCTTCATTTACTTAAATTACCTTATTCATCGAAATTCCTGAATAATGCCTTTCCGCGCGACTCTATTAGGCGATACCCTGTACAAATATTGATGGCAACTATGATAAGTCCACAGTAGTTGCAATTCAACCGAACCTAATTATTCCATACATTTCTGAAATTTCCAGTTACAGTCATTAGGGAGACGCTGCATCCATTACTTTATTACGTGAATGTCTTTATCGTAAATCTGGGCATGCACAATGCTACTTTATTGTTTATTTATCTTTATCATAAGCATGTACACAATAGGAATGGTGATTTTATTAACGACTGGGGATTCAGTTATTTATCGAGCTATCAATGCTGTACATACTTTTAGGTCATTCATTACAGTTTTTCCATTAATTAGACCTATATAGTCAAATATCACGATTTTCTTTGAATGCGAGTATATTGCACTGGTTGTAATAAAGGCTCCAAAATACTTCAATACCAACCTTTCATTCGCAGAAAATTAGACTGAAATCGATAGAATAAGTCGGCACAACCAAACTTAAAATAAATTATCTGATCGTAGAAGAAAACAGGCAATTAAGTTCGAAGATTTTCTACTGTAAACTATGTTGGTGTCCATGAACAGACACGAAGTATTTTATAATAAAAATATAAATTTTATTCAAAATAAAGATGCACTAATTCAAAATAATTTCCTGAATACAAATAGTAAAAAGATTAATTAGAATTTAGAATTCTACAAATATAATTTATATTAAGTAACAGGATACAGAGATACGGTGGTTATTCAGGCCACTTATTTGACGCGAAACTATTACGTTTGTATGTTTCCCTCTGTGGAACTTCAAAAGTAGAGTAGTCTAAGTTATTAAGTCCTCGTACGAGGGGGTATCCAAAAAAATGTGAATTATTTATTTAAATTTTTTATTTAAGATATTATATTGATAATATCAAAACACACACACACACACACACACACACACACACACACACACACACACACACACACACACACACACACACACACACGGATTCTTCAGACGGTTCTTTCTCTGGTCATCGGAATGTAGTGGTGGAGCAAAATTTGCAGCGATGTGCAAATTTTCAGTTAGGATTCTTTGGCATGAATTTCAGGAAATTCAACTTTCTCCAATTAGTCTACGATGCTCAAACATGTCATTGCGCACTTTTTGAACATTTTCGTCTGTTCTGGCCATTGAGAGACGACCCGAATGAGGTTCATCTTCAAGTGGCATTTGACCACTTCTGAACCGATCAAACCACTTGTAAATTCTTGCCTGGCTTAGAGCTTCTTTCCTATAAGATTCTTAAAGTTTTAAAACTACATCTGCTGATGTTTAGTTAACAGGAAACAGAATTTGATGTTGGCGTGTTGTTGCTATCGCAAAATCGCCGGAGAGCGTTAGAACTGCGATGGTTTCACGTGAAAGAGACTTGGCCAGCTGGACAGTGGGAGTGTCTAGTAAACGTACCTAGCGGAAATGGGCATCACTGCCAAACTACTTGTCTATAGAAAATATACGTTTTTTGGGTACCCCCTCGTATACCGTATACTGAGTTCTGTGATGATGCCCTTTTACTGGAGTCCTCCTGATGGCTCCATGTGAGGGCATTATCCAAATGATGATATTTCTGCTGATAAACTACATGTTATAGAGTCCTTATTACTGCCATTATGTATAAAATTCGAACCGATAAATAGTTTAATTTATATCTGTCACTTACAAAGTTTAGTGACAATAATTTTATCTTGAAGGCTATTAATATCTGACACTAATTTAGTTCTCCACAAAACACCAAAACACGATACATTACACTTGACGCGCGTTACGCCAACAAAGTTGGCATCATCTGCAGATGATAAAAGCTCCTACTAATCTGACCTACTCCGTTATCAATAAACTAAATGCCTAACGTTAAAGTAATTTGGAAGAAAAAATTAATAAAACAAATTCCTTCTCAAGAAAATATTGCGGTGTTCACACGACGAATCAATTATGTGAAATGATAGCAAAATTGAACAATTTGATATAAAATATGTGCACAAAAATAGCCTTACAGGTATTTTTCCTGTTTCTGAAAGATAGCTTGCAACCTCTCCTGCATTTTAGCACCTCTTTTAAAGCTGTTTTGCGAGTGAACGCGTAAAAACAGTCAAACAATGCAGGGCTAATATCTAGAGAATATAGCGGCTTATTCTAAATTATAATACGGTTCTATAACACGCTTATGAATACAGCATTATCATCGAAAAGAAAAATATTGTTGTTTTTCGTCAGTATTTTAATATCTTTGTTTTTTTCGAACTGAGACAGTTAAGTACAAAAAACTTTAAATAAACAAATAGTTTAAAATTCCATCCTTGCCGTTTACTGCTTCACCTATCTTTAATAATTTCTTAAACAGTCGTGAGCTATTCCCCCGGCTATATGCCGTCGACGGCCGCTGAATTACATGGTGAAATTTGCTGTATTTTGTTCTAACATAGAACTAAAAATACAATGATTCGGATTGCGCGTAAAACACAAGGAAGATGCAAAGCGCCCTCTATCTCCGGGCACCGCTAACTGCAGACCGGTTTCGACCTTATCTTGTGTCTCGTCAGTGTAGTGTAAGCAAGTATGCCTTTGACAAACGAGGCTTCACATCTCATAGACACCGTTACGTTCTACAGTAGTAGAACTGTAGAACGTAAGCCATGCGCCATCTCTCGGAAGTTTCGGAAACAATCCAAATCAAAATAAGACTTTTGTCATCTATAATGACTAGGAATCATTTATAACACAAAAGTTTCTAGATGGTAGTTTTATAAACTGTCGTGAGATGGAGTTTTGTTTATACTCCAATCCATCTGTAAATTCCTTAAACATTAAGCCAAATTAAGCCAAAACAGATATTCCCCCGGCTATATGCCGTCGACGAGCGCTGAATTACATGGCGAAATTGGCCGTATTTTGTTTAACATAGAGCTAAAAATACAATGATTTGGATTACTCGAAAATCACAAGGAAATATAAAACTACCATCTGGTTATAAAACTACCATCTGGAAACTTTTGTGTTATAAATAATTTCTTAAACAATTTTAAAAGAGTGGTGGGTTTAATTTTAAGTAATATTGAGTAATATTAAAACTATATAAAAGAAATATCGTTATTAATTAAGTAAATTTGTTTCTCAATTTCCATAATAATTGTATATCAGTATAACAAGACAAAATACAAAAACGTGTCCAAAGGAATAAGATCCAGGCTAAGTGGTGGCCACTGTGTAGTACAGTACCTATATCGATTTATTATAACTGTCTTCAATTCATTTCATCGATAACATCTTATATTTCCGCATGACCCATTCATTTCTAATACGTATTTATTAATATTGTTTTCTTTTTTCCAGTGTCCGCGGTACACGACATCCAAGCTGTCCAGGGTGGAGTAGCCAAACTACCGTGCGACATTGAACCCTCCCTGCCGGGCGACAAGATGCACATAGTCATCTGGTTCAAAGACGGAGAGAACAGACGAACCCCCATATACTCGTAAGTACAATTAGTGGCGTATCTCAAACGTCCGATTCCATTTCGTACAAGAGCACTCGGCTTCTGCGGGGCAACGGGCTCGATAAAAGCCGGCTCTAATTCACGTGAAAATATCTGGTGTCAGACGCAAAGAGCCGTAGACGTATAGTAAAGGCCTTCGAGAAAAAGGCAAAATAGTTAGTTCTGCTTGTCCTTTTAGAATTGCATTTCATTTTTGCGCTGGACAAATCTCATCGTAGTTGCCTATTTTATCAAATAAATACAAATCTCTCAAGAACTACTAAAGACCAGTAGTTGAATTATCAGGAGAATTCAAAAATCGTCATAATCATAATCATCACAACTATCCTACTAAATGTTCAATGTATGTGTTGATTTAATAAACAATTGCGTTGTTGGCCCTGTATTTAAATATGCTTTCAAGTTGAAAACAACTTTTTAGATAACATTCATCCTGCTAGGAGAAGATAATTTTTTTTCAGTACGATGGAGGTCTACCCCATAATATCACTGTGGTTTAATCAATATTTAACTGTCTTCGATGACAAATGAATATCAAACAACGGTTCATTCTGGTATCCCGCACAGTCTCCTGACCTAAATCCTCTGCATTATTTTTTTTATGAGACTACATTGAATGTCAGATTTACAAAAATGAATGATGAAACAGACAAACAATGTAAATTCTGGTTACGAGAATTAATGCAGAATGTTCTAGAAACATGATATTTAGATCGACTGAACATATCGAGATAAAAGAAGAGGCTTGCCTCAATAAAAGTGATGGATTTTTTTAAAATAATTTTTAATGTGTTTTAATAATAATAATAGTACATTTATTTAAATAAAAGTATTATTAACAAGCAACATAGAGTACTAAAGCCAACTTTTAAAATTCTGACTGATTCGGGATAATTATTATAAAACCTGTTCGTATATTGCTGATTCGACGATTTTAATTGAAACGGAGAGTAAACTAATGGCTCGTCAATCTTTATATTATTCCGGATTTCTATTTGCAGGTATAAGGTTAATATATGATATTTAGATCTTTCAATGTCCTATTTCAAAAGATTTCCAGTTCAATTGTATGCGTCAATAGCATAGATATTCATTGTAATGAGTACTAAAGTCATTTAAAATATTTATATTCTCCTTTCAGTAGTTCATATGTATAAAGAAAATTATAAATTGTTCCCCTGTGTAATATTTTTTGTTATAATAATTTCTGTTGAGTTCGATTTTTGAGGTTTTTTATTGTAAAATAGGCATGCTGATTTCAAAACTGTAGTTATTTTTCTTCTACCATGTCAAGTTTTTTCTGTACATCTTATGTAAATGTGACCACCCTCCATAGGATCGAGCGTGGATCACAGGAAGCACTATTGCTCTTCTATTGGCTGACAAAAACCTTCTCCGACTGGGCAGAGGAGAGGTGAATGACGCGAAGATTTGGGACTATCCAAAAAAAGCTTCAAAACTGTTAACATCAAGATTGTACAATAAAAACTTGCTTTCGATTAAGAGAAAGTGAGTTTCTGCAATACTTTCGAGATAATCATGGATTTGTATATTGCCATAACGTACATGGTTTAATGGAAGAGTTGGGAATTTCAGCCTATAACGCAATTGAATGGCGTTATAGGCTGAATTCATCAATATCTCAAAACGGAGCTTGAAGTGTGTCCTCCTCCACAATGGAAATTTATTTGGCGCAGTCCCAATAGGCATTCAATTTATTTTCGTGAAGAATATGAAGACATAAAGAGAGTCATTGATCTGTTTGCAATATAATATGCACCAATGAATCATTTGTGTTGACCTTAAAGTGGTCTGCTTCCTCCTTGGCCAGCAACGCGGATATACCAAGTATCCCTGTTTTTTGTGTATGTGGGACAGCAGAGCTCGTGAGAAGCATTGGGTGCAACCGAATTGGCCGCCAGGATCTGACTTGAAACCTTGTGATCCAAACATTCTAGATCAGCCACTTGTCAACAGACAGAACATTATATTTTCACCTCTGCACATAAAACTGGATCTCATGAAGCGGTTTGTTAAAGCTTTGTCAATTAAAGGAGACTGTTTCAAGTATCTCATTTCAGCATTTTCCTAGCCTGTCATTTGAAAAGATAAAGGCCGATGTGTTTGATGGTCCATAGATTCGGCAGCTCGTTAAAGATGAACATTTCATCGGACAGTGACAGAATTTCAAAAGAATGCTCGGTTTGCATTCAAAAACATTGTCAAAGGCTTTTTTGGAAATGCACGAGCACATAATTACATCGAAACTGTCCAGCAATTCCTGGAAAGCTACAAAACGCTTGGATGCAACATAAGCATCAAGTTTACATAGCCATCTTGCTGATTTCTCGAAAAATCTTGTTGCAGTCAGTGATGAGCAGGGTGAGCGATTCCACCAGGATTTGAAGGTCATGGAGGCACGGTATCAAGGTTGATGATACCTATTGACTGTTGTGACTATTGTTGGAACATCAAGCGAAAATGTCCACATATAAAACATCTTAGAAAAAGCTATAAACGAAAATTTTTACCTTTGTTTTTGATCGTAATCTTGTTTCGTATCACTAGGGCGTACTGTTGTACCACATTTTTGTTGTTGCCTTGAGGGTTGTGAAATAAACAGCGGTGTTTACTTCAATACATAGATTTATTAAAACTAAGCAACAACGGTTTACAGAAAACGTTCTGTATAATGATTTTAAAACTGATTAATACCTAAGGTACATAGCCACTTAGCCAGTGGATTTTGTAGCAATGCATCGCTTTCGGCTCTCGGTTTTCTGTTTTATAGCCTGTCCCTAACATCTGTTGTGACGTGATGGGGTGGCTTTTGTGTCACTTTTTGACCATCGAATATGCTGGAACAGGCTACTATTAAAAAATACAAAATTACGGGAAGTTAAAGTTCAACATAGTTCCGCACAGTAAGAAAGGATTCCGAAATAAATACAGCCGACCGTTCCCATAATAATTACATTTTTAAGGGAACGAAACTATTTACTGAGACCCTAATAAATCCACTGCCATAAACTAAATAGAAATTTTATCAACCTGAATATGTATATTTACTGTTTGGTAAATAAATTTTACTACATGCATGAACGCAATTTAACTTGTCGTAACTATATATAGCATCTATATGAATAGAAGTATTCTTTTTTATGTAACAATATATTTGGTAAGTTTTCCCTTTATTTTCCTTTATATGTACATATTGTATGATTATTGAGACAAAGAGGGGGTATCCTGTAGCTTAAGAAGTTGACGTAAAAGACAAAAACTGCGATTATTTTTTTATTCAGATGCCAAAAGTTGGTCAAAATTAAATGACAGATCTAAGACAGCCAAGTTGCTGTTCCCCTGTGTTATAGAATTCTATGACAACCCACTATTAACAGAAGTACAGAGATGTGTCCTTTTAAAAAATCACCCTGTATATATATTTTTATAAGTTTCATGCTCAAATGTACCCATTGTTGTGACCGTTTGTCTAGAAGCAATGAAGCTTATTATTATTGGTGTGTGTTGATTGTACGGAAGACCATCAATTCGAGATCGCCGAACTAATTAATGGCATACACTAATTAATGGCATTCTCTTAAATTCACTTAACAAAAAAAAAAACCCGAACTCATTAAGCGCCCCCCATTCGACTAACCTTAATTATTTATTACGTCATAAATGTGCTGTGGGAACAATTTATGAATACGTAAATTCCGGAAAACGAGAACAGCCGGCGCGGCACGGGGGAGCAATCAATTCCGGCCGGCGGACAATACAGAGATGATCTCCATTTAAGTCATTGTCAATAAAGACAAAGCCGTTTTACCCCTGCCCCGGCTGGAATTCATCATTTCAACAAACTCCGGCGCGCCGACGAAAATAAATTACATCCGCACAAATGGGATCCACAGTCTTTATATAATCGGTCCATAAGTTTTATTCAAATGTTATACAAAGGACATGAATTTTCCATGAACCGTCTCGAATGGAATACACTTAAGCAGATTGCAAACCGATCGAGTATGTGACTTACTGGTTTGTTAAAGCCGTAGGAAAATAAGGGGCGCTATTTCATATCGCAGAATCTGTAGATCTGTATTATACAGGGTGTTTCCAAAATTAACACTGAAAATTTAGAAACATGTACAGCAGTATATGACAACAGAGCATAACCAAACAATCAATACAAATTGAAACGTTTGAAGATTTTACATATTTTTAGAATTATACTATGTTGTGAATACCCCTCGTATATTCAAAATATATAGTGTCCCAATATTTCATGTACATAGAGCTACCACATAACTCTTAAGCTTAAACTAAATTAATTTAGCTTAGTTTAACCGCTGGCGGGTAACAATTGAGTTTTTATCGTATAGATAAGTCACTTCTTAATTTTTTTTCTCCCTCATAGAACTTAGTAATAGTAGCATAGATATACAGAAACACAGAACGTATCACAGTTTGACTACTAATGAAAACAGTTTCAGCTTAATTACATGTTTTATTATTATCAATACCGCATTTTTGATTATAACTAAACTTAATTTATTTCATTTCAGCGTTCGAAAAAACGAATTCTGTTTACAGAAATTTATAAACCACTACTTTTTCACAAAAAAAGAAAACTGTTGAATACAACTGTTTTTGTTAATACATAAATCAATCCTGCTCAATAAATAGGGGTTCAAATCAGGCGAGGGTGATGTCCATATATAGAATGGGAACGTCATTCCTCTGTCCATCTATCTATCCAAATTGCTCATTCAAATGTTCTCTTTCATTGCGAAAGAAGCGAAGTGGTGCGCCAGCATGTGCATAGTGGTAAGTCGTTAAGCAATTTCGGCAGGATATTTACAAAAATTTAAACACGTGTTGCCATTAACTCGATCTTGTAACTTGATAATACCCAGCAGAAAGTTATAGACGAGATATATCCCAACATTTATATTAAACTCAGGCTTTAAGTACATTTTCCTAATAAGACGGGGGTTCTCTGGTACATAAAAATGCTGATGATGGTATTCCACCTCTTGTACAACATGATCCATCCACCAAAATAATTCTCTTATGGACATTCATATCGCCAGCTATATTTTGTCCAATAATATGTAATAGTTGAAGACAAATCAGTAGATAACAGTTCTGGAACTTGTCAATACCTCTGTTTATTGTAATTTTAAAAACCCCAGTGTGTCGCTAATTTCTTACGGTTTTCATCAACCAGTTCCAGAAAACCATCTTATAAAAAATGCCAAGGCTACCGGCATTCCGCCTCTTCATTTTAAACCTATCAATTTCTGGGACATTTATTCATAGGGATACTGGAAATGGAAGTATATATATTTATTTTTCACTTCTACCAACTGTTTTCCGAACCAGAAATTATAATTTTTCGATCTTTTAAATCCACCTTTAGAAAACGTTTTGGTTTTTAAAACAATTTTAGTTTTATATACATTCAGCTTTAAATAATTTAACTGACAATAATCCTCCAAAATTTTTTATTTCCGGGTAATATCAATTTCTGTGTCACTTTGTGTCTAAATTATCCTTATACATTAATAAATTAAATAATTTTTCGCATCTATGTTAACTCTGGAAACACCATTAGATTTTAAAAAACTGTTTATGCTAGAGACAAGCAATTAAAATACATTTCTAGCCTAAACTAAGACTTATTAATGTACAACATAACAATGCATGATGCAGACCATCAAATGCAGATGCATCAAAAGGCCAAAAAGTTTTGAATTCTATAAAATGTCTATAAACAGTACTCTTCAGGCACAAATTAATCTGTATTAAGGAATTGAGAATAGATATTATCTATACACCGTCTTTATTTTTACGTATGTTTATATATTCTATAAAGAATATATTAAAGTAATAAAATTTGTAAATTTAATTTTTCTTAAGACACATATCTGCAAGACAAAACAATTCACATCCTCGTATATATCTGTTCAAACGTGATAAAAGAAGTTGAAATAACGCGATATATCCTACACGAGGAACAAATTTGTCCATAGATGTTGTTGTCGTCTTGTTTTAGTTCTGATGATAAGAATCGGTTGAATAGCCGCCACGTTTACCTGATTTGTTCCCCTTGGATTTATTCATGTGGGATTAAATAAAAAATATTAGATAGACTGTTAATGGAGATAAAATTTCTGTCAAAAGTAGAGTCGTATTTGTTTTATTTACATTTTTTTCAAAAACTACCCTCTACAAACGACAAAGCAGGAGGATACTAATATATAATGGGGGGTACTGTTGTATTCGGAAAATTTTAAAGGATTTTTTAATGGATTTGGACAAAATTATGAATACTGTGCGAAACTTTATCGCCACCTTGTACAGCCGTAAAATCTGCTGGTATAGTCGTTAACAACCGATGCAGTTATAACGGAATCGTGATCTTAGAACATACGAGCTTCATTATCAACAATTCTATAATCGTGCTTAGTTCATTTACTTATATATTATGTTAAACAAGGTAAAATAGAGATTGATTGTGGCAACAACTGTTCCTTGTCGTACGGGGACTATTTCGATCGCGTGCTGAAACTGCAAAAGTTTACAGAATATCGCAGTCACGCATGGACTTAATTAATTCTTTAAAACCAACCCCTCGACGGCTATAATTTAAATCAAGAACCGTTAAATGAAATTTGTAATTAGTACGTTCTGTTTCTCGTTCGCATTTTATTTTTTACAATGCCGGTATTATACAGGCTGTCAATAAATGTTTTGCTAACCCAGATGTGGCCCGAATAGACGAATAACGGCTTTGTTTATGGCTGGAACGATGATATAACGGCGATTTTATAAGGTGGGAGTTATGACTTTGACAACTCAAGTCATGGCTGTCTCCGGTTCACAACAGCTTTCCAGGATTATACTATAATAGGTAATAAGTAATGTATCATCCCGGATAATTAGAATATAGAACTAAAAGACGCTCACTAATTGATTAAAAGAGATATATAGTAATAATGGTAAGAAGAAAAACATTTTCAGGAAATCAGTTTTTTGGAAAACTGGACAGGAAATCGACACACAAATAAACGCTCGACTATTAGGAGATGATACATGATAAGAAATAACTTTTTTTAATACAATTCTTGGTAATATATGACCAATCACTAAGTAAGTTATTGGTATTATCGATCCAGAGATAGACTTAAAAATTCATCACATTTTTTTTGTTTCACATTTGATGCCTACTGGAATGAATTAATGGGGACTCATTCTACCGATATTTTATTAGTTCAAACATTATCAGGTAATAAAATTGTTCTTACGCGTAAAAAAATAATGTTCAATAATTATTTTGTCTATTAAATGCATTATTTGCAAAAATGAAACCTTTTAAAATAAATATATTTTATGGTATTAGAAATATAATTTAAGCATTTCTTCTATTAGTATATTATTAATAAGTAATAAAACGGAAGACCGTAGCTATAATATAAAACATTGTAACACTAGAAGCTATTATATAAACCCCAAATATTATAATGAAAATTACAACGAATATTGTAAAGAAATATTATAACGAAGAGGAGCAGATATTAAAAAAATAGACATAGTTAGAACGAAGATTAAATATTGAAAGCCAGTGGTGAGTTAGAACTAGAGGTACGCCTGCATTTGGATGAATGAGACGATGATAATTGAGAAAAATATATAGAGATAGCCACTTTAGAAAAGGTGAAGTATGCCGTAAAAGATTAAAATCAATTAGATATGTATCTGTTGCTCTTTCTGGGGAGTTATTCAAACAGTTTGCTAAATATTTAATTAACCGCATATACAATTTCATACACGTAATCTGGCAAAATATAGAATTCCTCGAGGAGTGAAATGTACGTCTCATAATCTCGGTTCAGAAAAAAATCCACTATGGCATAATAATTATAAGACAGCTTACAAAATACTAGCAAGATACGGCATACTACACTACATAGATGAATTATTTCTATAGAGGTAGTCTCTCTATAGAAATTACCCAACCATACAGTGGCTGCGTGCATAATGTCATTTATCTAACATATCAACTAATTTCTCACAAGCCGTTCCATTACATTCATACTGTGGTCTGGGATAACAGACTGGGCCCAATATTAGAGGTATTATTATATTATTGCTTTGTGTAGGTGTGTTTGTCCTCATCTTTATGTCTTACATTCCACTCTGTGGCTTGGGTGAGGCTATGGAGGCAAGTAATGTTGGAGTAAATTCAATAAAATCTCTACCGAACAGGTAGGAAAAAGGTGACTGCGTATACAGGATATCGCTGCAATAAATGTTACATATTCAATTGATACGCTATTCTAAGTATACCTATTGTTTCTAGAGGTATATAATTATGAAATATTGTCGATATTAGAATAGGATATACTGTATATTGGAGTTGATTAGAATGGTTTCACACAGTGGAAGTGCTACTAATTGTAAGTTTTTTTTTTGGCCAGTAGGTGTCTATATGTAGGGCAAAGAATTGTAAGGGCATAGAGAATGATAATATAGGAAAATACATACCGCATAAGAAAAAATGTAAAGTTCTTGCGATATGGAAATTAATTTAAGAAAACCGAACACGCTAATTCTTTGAAAAATTATCCCCTTTTACTGCCTCCGAAAGTCGAGCTTTTGTAAAAGAATTTTCAAATCATCAAATATACGTCTGGGATATCTATGTTCTTCGAGCTTGTAGTCGTTAATTTTTCATCAATCGCGAATGGTATAGAGACTTGTCTAAATTATAATACCGTAGTGTACCGGGTTAGTCACCTAAAATTGACCCCCCCTTTATTTCTCTTAATTTCAATCGAATCGAAAAATTCAAAACAGCATTTTACATGATTTTTTATGAATTTTTTGAATATTTAAACAAATGTTCAAAAACACTGCAAATTGAAAGGGGGCGAACATTTTCTTATTTCTTTTAAATGGAGTACCCTGTATTTTTTTTTACTTAAAAAAGTTACCCACAGTTTTCTGATCACAAAAATATATAATTGTTGTATCTTGGTAAGTATAGTTCTTGAGATATTCATACAAATATATAGTCACATCACAGGAATAAGTTTTATGAATATTTCTATCAAACAAAGCCACTTTCTTGCTTTGTCTTTACTTTTTTCTCTTAGTATATACAGTATGTATAGGATTAATGCAGTTACATATAGATACAAAACTTATTAAGTCACTTGCATCTAACTTATTCATATAATGGCCCCAGTAAAAAAATTAAAATCACAGAAAATAACGACGCAAACTTATTCCACTTTATTCTCTCTGTACAAATCCGGCTCACCCGACCTTCCCCAAGCACCCCCAAACCGCCTACGGATTTATCCCATTCTCCTTGTGTCCCCCTAGACCGCCGACGATATTTGCATTGTCCAAATTGCATGCAATGTAAATGACACTGCAGAGATCAACTGGTCCGTAATCTGTTTGATGGCTATTGTTGCAGGTTCGACTCGAGGG
The DNA here is from genome assembly GCA_037954035.1 of Rosalia funebris. Classification (NCBI taxonomy): domain Eukaryota; kingdom Metazoa; phylum Arthropoda; class Insecta; order Coleoptera; family Cerambycidae; genus Rosalia; species Rosalia funebris. The sequence goes on from JAZFAV010000016.1 coordinate 6,761,799, forward strand.
ACAAGTTGCTCGAGCAGGGGAAGCACTGGGCGGACGAGAGCGTACTTGGCGGACGGGGCTACTTCCGGTATCAGGATAAACCGGCCTTGCTCACGTTGGACAGCGTCCGGGACAGCGACGGCGGGATATACCACTGCAGGGTGGACTTCAAGCAGACGCCCACGAGGAACATCAAAGTCAATTTGACGATAATAAGTAAGTTGGGTTTATGGTAGAATTACTGCTTAGCCAGAACTGTTTTGATAGGCTTTAGTAAAATAGAAGGTGAGTATTTGGAATTATAAAGGGTCTTTCAATAAGGACACTCGATTTTTAAACTTATATAAAACAACTTATGTGTGAGATATCCAGTAATTTTTTTTTTGAAAGAATATTTTATGGCGTTAAGTATGGAAAATAATGTCGTTGAAATGTCCGCCGCGGCTTTGCTTGGTGGCACATATTCGGGAGATCCAATTTTCGATGACTTTGTCGCCTAAATCTAGCTGAAGTTGCTGAATGGCGTTTGTTATGTTGACTTTGAGGACTTCAGTTATTTGCGGTTTATTCGCATAGACCTGCGATTTAAGGTAGCCCCAAAGGAAGAACTCTAAAGGCATTAAATCACAAGATCTCGGTGGCTAGTTGATGTCGCCGCTGCGCGAGATAACCATTCCCTCAAATTGCTCGTGAAGAATGTCCATCGTGACATGCATTGTGAGGCACGTGGCGCCATCCTGTTGGATCCGCATGTCGTCGGTATCCATATGATTCAGTTTAGGTCACAAGAAGTTGCTTATCATCGATCTATAACACTCGTCATTGATGGTTATGGCAATGCCAGTTCGTCCCACATCCGACAGTTTTACTTGTTCATATTTATCGAAAAATGGGCCTCGTCGCTAAAGATAATTTTTTTGGCAAAATTTGGGTCAACTTCCAACTGATCCAGAGTCCAATCAGCGAACACACGGCTTTTTATGTGGTCGTTTACCTTAAGTTCCTGGGTCAGTTGAGTTTTATACGGGTGCAGACCCAAGTGCCGACACAAAATTCGCCAAGTTGAAGTCGAATAAAACCCAAATTCTTGTAAGCGATGAGAAATTGACTGCTTCGGATTTTCCCGTACACTCTCATGCACAGCAGCTATGTTTTCAGCAGACCTTAATGCGCGGAGCGTTTCTCGAACAGAGCACTGATATTTAAAATAATATTTAATGATTTATATCCGCTATTGTACGCTATAACGTTCCGTGGTGATTTGCCATATAGTACTGAACAATTCACAATAAATTTGACAGATATTACTTCAACAACATGGGCAGTATAAGCTAACAAATTTCGAGCGTCCCTATTGAAAGACTATATAATTCGAGAGTAATATAATTCGAGTATAATCTACTTATGAAATAAAATTATATGTGGCCTTATTTTAGTTATTTCTGAAAATGGTGGCTTTATTTTGGTTATTTCTCACAGGTGGTTACACTGTGAATACACTGTAAACACTGAAAATATTTTCCATTTACTTGTTGAAAATATTCTGGTCTATAAAACTTTTACCAAACTTTCTCTAAAATTTAAAACTTAAATTTAATCTTCCTCATTTCTTATTCTTTCTTTCAAATCAAAATTATTATCAGGCTTTATTACATATAAGATAGATAGATAAATAATCTTAAGATATCCTTACAGAAATAAACCCAGTAGCGTAAGACTACTAGAGTCGTACATATTTCTTGCAAAGTTTCAGTGTTTTATTCAGCACCTCTCTCCAGAAATAATATTGACACAGCTGCTGTTATGAACGGCTATTCGGATCCTTTTTTGTTATGCAAGATTAATGCATGCAAAATACAAGACAGACTACATAATGAAGCTACTGTTATTAGTGTCATATACTCAGAACTCTTGAACCGTCTCGATTGTGCAGTCAAAACGCGGAAGGCCTGATATACTGTTATACCGCTATTATAGTATTTTATTATTATAGCATGGCAACGATCACATGTAGTAGTCACAGTACAACAGCACCTTAATCTCGCTCCATACGATTACGATGGTTTTGATCTACTTAAAAGGGCATTAGGTGGGCAGAAATCTCAGTATGTTAATAACGTGATTCTGATGTTGCATCAGTTGTTATATACTCGACCAAAAGAATGTTTTCTTCGGGTATTTAAGCAGATTCGAAAGGTCCAGGATTGACATATAACGTAATGGGGACTGACTAAAATTATTTTTGATACTGCTTCAATAAATTTTGTTTAGGACTTCATAAGATTTCCAGTTAACTAAAAGGTGGTCCAACCAAAACGCACGATATTAATTGTAAATAAAGCAAAAAGTTTTCAGAGAATTATCTTAATATTTTTTATTATGATAGAAGGATCTATGACAATTATGTGTGAAACAAAATATCGGCCAAATGCTCGCCACGGCTTCGGTGGCATACCTCTATCCGATGGTCCATATTTTCAATGACTCTGAGACATAATTGAGGTTTAATGTCGTTAATGTGCCGAATTATCTCATCCTTTAGCTCTTGAATTGTTCTTGGCTTATTGACGTAAACTTTTTCTTTTAAATATCCCCAAAGAAAGAAGTCCAACGGTGTAAAATCACATGATCTTGGCGGCCAATTAACATCGCCACGACGTGAGATAACACGGCCATTGAATTTCTCGCGCAAAAGTGCCATTGTTTCGTTGGCTGTGTGGCAAGTGGCACCATCCTGTTGGAACCACATATCGTCCAGGTCCATATCCTCAATTTCTGACCACAATAAGTCCGTTATCATCTCGCGTTAGCGAACACCATTCACGGTAACTGCTTGGCCGACCTCATTTTCGAAGAAGTACGGCCCGATGACGCCGCCAGCCCATAAACCGCACCAAACAGTCACTCTTTGTGGATGCATCGGCTTTTCAACAATCACTCGTGGATTCTCATTTGCCCAAATGCGGCAATTCTGCTTGTTAACGAATCCACTGAGGTGAAAGTGTGCCTCGTCGCTGAAGATGATTTTCTTTGTAAAGTCACCATTCACTTCTGTCTGTTCAACCAAACATTCGGCGTATTGACGACGCTTGAAATGGTCAGTAGGCTTCAGCTCTTGAGTCAATTGAACCTTGTAAGCGTGTAAATTCAAATCTTTATTCAAAATTCGAATCAGTGATGTTCGTGATATGTTCAATTGTTGGGCACGACGACGAGTCGAGGTTGACGGCTCTTCTGCTACACTATCGCGAACAACAGCATTGTTTTCCGCAGGACGAACTGGGCGAGCATGCACAGGTGTTTTCACATTTCCTACAGACCCGGTTTGCTGAAATTTGCGCACAATTCTTCCGATTGTGGACACATTTGGTCGATTATGCTGACCAAAAAAGTCACGAAGTGCACGAAATTCATTTTGATTTGAACGCCCATTTTCGTAAAAGGCTTCAACAATCTTAACGCGCTGCTCAATTGCGTACCTCTCCATGGTTGAGTTTCTCAAACACTGAAACAAAGAAATGTCAAATTAAGTTGGGCAAAAAACTTGACGTTAAGGTGTGACTCACAATTAACATCGTGCATTATGGTTGGACCACCCTTTATAATAAGACACGTTATTAGCTTAGAGAAAGGATATCAGAATTTATGTAGTAGAACTAACAGTAATCTTAATTTTCACGATATATAACAACTAAATTCAGTGGTTTTGGATGCTTTGCTTGAAAATATTTACACGTCACTGCTGTTTGTTTGCATTTGTTGTATTACTTGTTTATTTAATGCTTTGATGTATTTCAACTAATTTGCGTTTCAACGAATAAATTTTACTTAACATATTATGAAACGTATTACGCTATTTGCAACACGTTGCCACAGAGAACTATCCGCTTGGGTCGTCTATCCCACTTCTGAACGCTAGCAGAATTTTACGACTGCGATAACCTAGCAAAAGCATATAAGTAAATAGACGTCGGCAGTAAATTAAGTTATCAGCTTTTGATAAAACCTCCCTAGAAAGGCGGTCTGTTCCTCGGCTGTAATTCGTTTAAAGTTTGTTTACTTTGAATGTAATTTTAATGTTGTTTGCATGACGACAAGCGAAGCACCGAATGGTAAATTTATTAATTATTTATAGTATAGAATGTGGACATAATATCCATTTAAGCCCCTGTAATAATTTTGCTACATGTAATTAATTACTATTTGCAGAATACATTAATTAATTCGATTTACATGCATTATCCAATTTGAGCGGATTTTCGTGTTGTCGGCCACGGTGATAAATGCTACTCGTGAGTTTCTGGAAAAAGTTGTATTTTACTTGTGAACAATGTTATTTTTTTGTTATACGGCAAGTTATTCAAGATCAATTTCGATACTTTCACTGTTTATGAAATGGAAAGCTTTTATTTAGTCTAGTCACCCAATAAATATATTTTCTCAAATAAAGCTGTCTTATTTAATATAATTTAAAATTGAATTATAATTTTCCTCAGACATTGTAAAACAAAACAACAAGAATACAAGTAATGACAAGTAAAAGAAGAATAATCGATAATGTTGCTAAAAATATAAAACCTGCTAAAAAAGCAAATACATATTACCCCAATATGCACCTGAACGGCTATAGAAGTAACAGTTAATCTACATTACATATAGTTTTAGGCATTTAATCCCACTGAATTGTATAGCTCCCGTACTACCTTGACTACACCGATGACCTGTTATCTTCGTTTAATTTTTAATCAACATATGTAACCCTATATCTCTCCTTCAATACACATTTTACAATATATAATATGTATTGTAAAATGGTTTAAATCTCCAGATACTTTTTAAGATACATTGAAAGAAATTAGAATGTGTTTCTCGTTTATGAAACATGAGCATACGTTGAGTTTTTTTTTTTTTAATATAGGACAGCCTGAATTGGTTTCTTACATTTGGAAGTATTTTACTTTGTAAAAGTAAAATACAAATCTAACTCTGTTTTCACCTTCTTGAGATCTCCAACATAGCCAGTCAGACATGGGAATATTGAACAGAATAAAAATTTGTTTTTGAATAGAACTTTTTCACTATAAGTACTGTCTGGGTATGGTTTACAAAGCAATTCGTATGGTTTCCTTCGACTTATATTAATTGGTATAATTCATTTTATAAAATATTTATTATGATTCTTCAAAATAAATTCAAGTGGACTCTGGTCGGGTATCTTTCTAGACCTAAATTCCACGATTTTCTAATCGGTGATTAGAAAATATATGTAGACACTTCCTCCACTCCACTGTAGATTCTTGCACATTTTTAATTCCAAATCTTCCTTAGCGCATATTTTCTATTTCCCTACAGTGTGCTAAACTAATTACCAATATTAATCGAACACATACAATGTTTATGTCTGTTTCATCTCTTGTTTTAATTTTACCATTTATATAACATTTTCAAATGTAAAAACAATACAATAACAATACAATAACAATACAATAACAATACAATAACAATACAATAACAATACAATAACAATACAATAACAATACAATAACAATACAATAACAATAACAATAACAATGCAATAACAATACAATAACAATACAATAACAATACAATAACAATACAATAACAATACAATAACAATACAATAACAATACAATAACAATACAATAACAATACAATAACAATACAATAACAATACAATAACAATACAATAACAATACAATAACAATACAATAACAATAACAATAACAATACAATAACAATACAATAACAATACAATAACAATACAATAACAATACAATAACAATACAATAACAATACAATAACAATGCAATAACAATACAATAACAATAATGTAGGCCTTACGAGTATATGAGTGACGTGGCAGTCTTCTTGAAACTTCCTTCTCAGACCAAGTCTTCTTTTTTATGTTTATAATAAATATCTATGATAATAGGAAATTACTATTATTTAAAATTAAAAAGCGTTATCAGATAATACCAAACAATATCATACGAACCACCCATAGAGATTTGAATAATATTTGAGAAGTATTTCTCTCAGCGAAATGTTTTGGTTTAATATTTAGTATTCCATATTCTCAATTGTCATTTGCGAACTAAAAAACCAAACAAATTCCGGCTATAACTCTATCATTATTTTTTTTTTTTTTGTAAAACTACTGAATAAAAGTTGCCAGGCAGAATTATAGATGTTGATAATTTACGAAAAATTATACTGACGATGATATTTTACATCCAAGCAAATGTCGCCATTCGAAAGAAATAGAAAATTGTCTTAAAATAAAATAAACCAGAAAAAATTAATAGGAATAAATTAATTTTCAGTTGTTGTTATAAAGATTTTTTTTTATTTATTCAATATTCCCAGTACTCTGTTTATTTTTCTTTCTTCAAATTAGACTCACAGAGTGCATTCTGTACCCTCCAAAGTTATTCCAACGAATAGTGCCCTTTGTATTTTATAGTTTGCTTTAAACATATATTTTCGTCGCTTTTTCCGAAGTCGTCTTTATTGTCAATCAAATAATATATTAAAATATTAACAGGTATTTCTATAATTTTAAAGTATTATATATTTCAAGCTAGGTTTCTTAATATACTCCCCTATCATTGAATATTTCCCTTATTGCCTTTTTCATCCCCTTACCAAATAAGTAAGTCAGTTTATAATTCCTTACGGCTGTTTGTGCCACATAAATAGAAAAGCGTACAACATAGAAAACACTAGACATACAACCAATCCATGAGACGATACCCCGGGAAACGGGTCCCGGACTATAAAACAGATGAAACAATCGATGGCTCTCTTCTATTGTTTCGTCCGCTGGGCTATGCTGCGGCTTTTCCTACATATGCTACCCCTATTTTTCCTGGCCCGAAGCTTGCACCCTCGAGTTTGCCCTCGTCCCTGGGTCGACGGACACGGCTCTTCGGTCAGGAAACATTCGCTGGAGGTTTAATTGTTGTCCATAAATTCAGTGTCCTATAAAGGAATGCGAACTAGGCCGCCATGAATATATATGATGACATATGCAGAATTTGGCTCTTGGCTAGCGGCCTGGTTTTGGGGGTGCTCCTGCTAGATATTATTTCCTCATTTACATACAACGATGCAGATTTTAATAAATTAATGTGGTCGCTCATGACTACCGGGAATTTCGTTAAATCTGCCCGTGTATTCAGTGAATTAGAGGGTTGAAAGTGGGACGTTAGCGCGATGCTTTTTTGATATGCGTAAAATTATAGCGCACAATGCTGTATTAATAATGAAGTATCTTATCGTTGCAAAAAAAAAACTATCGAGGATTATTTCACATTAATTTAACCTCATTTCTATTCTTACTTGCTCCCATATATAGTTTTACTTATCTCTTTGTAAATCCAGACAAGTTCAATGCTTCTTGGCCATGCATGTTTCACTTTTTTTAACTGTCGTTATTGGGTCGTTATTCAAGTGATCGTGAAGTTTCTGACAAGGGTTAGCATCTTAAAATCTCATCTTTTAACTGTCTGGAATTCTAACTCTTATTTATCTAAGCAAACGAGAATTCGTTTGTAAGTCACACTCAAGTCTTTCACAGTTTGAACGAAAAAGTTCGACCTTCATTAAGTTAATCGCATCCAGTTAGTCTCTAATTGCGATAATTCTTTCTCACTGTCAATAGAGACATATTGCCAATTGTTCGAGTAATGTTAAACTGAATGAACTTTAAACTATCATAAACTTTTAATAATTTATTGGGTTCCACTCTTCAATTGCGTCTATTCTTCTATAGATATTTGTCACCAAGTCTTCCTTCTCGACAGAGTAAAGGGTAAACATTTTTCTATGCCTTCAATTGCATTATTTGCTTCATTATTTCCAATTTTCTTGCAGAGTTCTTGCTTGCTGCATTTTTAAATCTTGTACTTTCTTACCTTCACCATCTTGTTCTAATTCGAGCTCTATAAAGGGGAGAGTAGATAGAGTCCATATGCAATCAGATCATCATATCGGGCTCATTGTGCTGCCTCCATCATAGCTGTCAATTTGTCGTTAAACACCGACCTCACTTCCTCAGCGTGAATATATCCAAGAAGTGAATACGGTGGTAATTAACAAAGACGAATGTTTTTAGATAATAGTTCCCCAAAGTAGCTCATTGCTTTGTAGAGAGTACGAAGAAACTCTTTAGGATGTGTGCGCTGTCTCAGTCCTCCAGACTGTATCACTCCAATGTGTAGAACATTGAAGTAATATGATAGACAGTACAGCTCATAACATGCTTATTTAGCTTGCAATATCTCATCTAAATCCTATTATCGTGGGTGTTCATAGGTTTCTACGAAATAAATTATAGCAATATTTTGCTAGCTTACTGCAAGGTGTAGTTAAAAATATTATTGATTTGGTCTACTGTGGTCACTATAATTTCTATAGTTAGTACCTCATAGCAGTTCCCCATAACCTCCATAAGGAATAGTGTGGTATGGACGCCCAGTGACTCCCTGAAGGTCTTGAAAGAATATTCTATATCCAGACCTTTCTAGCATTATTGAACCATCAATGTAGATCGAAACATCCAGTTTAAATAGAAAAATGGGGGAGACCTGAACTTTTAGAACCGTATTTAAGGCATCTTCCTCTTGAAATAAGTTAAGGGATGTCCTCTGCTTCAGGACCCTTTTTCATTCTCTTCATAGATTTCAGCCCAATATCCAGTCAATCTTCGTGGTAATCATGATTGCCACTTTATTTTCCTTAATTTCTTGACTTGTTTATAACGATATACTTCATCATATAAAATTCGTTTCTTATATGTAATTTATCTCATTAACTACCAATTAAATCCATTTCTGTAGCCGAAGACAAAAAATTTCGAACATATAAATACATCATTTTATAACTTATCTTCCTCGATTAACTTTTTTAAACGAATATTTTTATCAGCAATTCTGGTAGCAGGAGTAATTTTTTTCTGGTGCAGATATAATTTGCAAGTTCCTCTAGGGGTTTCCTCATTGCGACAAATAGATGGATTGAGATGAGAAATGGGACGGAACTAAGCGAGTTTCAGCAATTCTCGTAAATCAGAATTAATACTGAGATAAATTTCGGCGAGCACTTTGAATCAATTATAGGCGCAGGACCGGCTTCAGGTGAAAGGTGTTTTTGTAATTGTTGACAGTAAGGCAATACTTTGATTTAACCACTGTGTATTCGATAGTAACGTATATGGGCAATTTCGACCCTCGCCAGATAGTACTATAAACGTGCTAGCTAAATTAGATATTGACCATCTCGGCCTTGTTTTAGTTGTTATGTATTTTGGTCTGTTTGGACCATAAAACGTTCCTAAGCACAAAAGGCTTAGCTACACGTTATTGTCGTCATAATATATTGCATTCTGTGAGAAAGGTTCTAAGTAAGGGTAATGAATATTTTTCCATTTGTTTGTTAATTGTCCTCTTGGTTACAGTTTTTTTTCGACTTTCTTGATTACATCTCTTACAGAAAGAAATCAGCGTCATGGGTTATCCAATTCTGGTTTCGGAAAGTAAATTTAAAAAAAACACAAATAATTCAGATTTTGTTGAAATTTTTATTTCATTATAAAGTTTGGTCTTTGCCATTATGTGTGGAATACAGCATCATTCAAATGTCCTCTACGGGACCTTTTACAGGACTCAATCCTTTTGAGGTAATTTTCGATGACTTTTCCGCACATTTCGGGCAATATCTCGGCCATGACTTCACGAATATTTTCCATTGCTCCAAATTTAGAGGATTATTCGCATAAACACGATCTTTTGCGTAGCCCCACAAAAAAAAAGTCTAAAGGTGTTAAATCACAGGATCTCGGAGGCCAATTTACGTCCGCTAATCTCGAAATTACTCATCCTGGAAATTTTTCTTGCAATAGAGCCCTACTTCGTCGTGGTGTGTGACTTGTAGCTCTATCTTGTTGAAACCACATATCGTCCGTATCGATATCTTCAATTTCGTGCTACAAAAATTCCGTTAACATGTGGCACTAGCGTTGAGAATTGACTGTAACGGTAGCTCCTTGGTCATTCTCAAAGAAAAATGGACCGATGAACACCACCAGACCACAACGCACACCAGACAGTGACTTTTTCTGGATGCATTGGCTGCTCTTCGACCACTTGAGTGTTTTCAGAGCCCCATATACGGCAATTTTGCTTATTCACGTATCCACCGAGGCTTCATCGCTGAAGAAAATTTTGTTGGAAAAATTGGCATTTTGTTCTTGTTGTTCCAGTACCCAATTGGCATATATTCTGCGCTGTGCATGGTCCGCAGGCTTCAATTCCTGTGTGAGTTGGATTTTGTAAGGATGAAGGTGCAAATCCAAATGCAAAATTCGCCATAAAGAATCATAAGTCAATCCCAATTGCTGATACCACGACGTGGAATTGAAAAATTTGGGTCTTCAGCCACACTTTCAGCAACAGCTGCGATATTTTCGTGATTTCGTACATTACGATGATGCACAGGCCTTACAATATCCGTGACCGATCCAGTTTCTTCAAATTTTTTCACTGTGTATGCAATTGTTCGCTCATTTGGGCGATTATGACGACCATAATCTGCTCGTAACGCGCGAAAAGTGGAAACGGCAGAATCACCATTTTTGTAAAACAATTTAACAATTTTAACGCGTTGTTCTGTCGTATAATGTTCCATATTGTAAAATGGCAAACCTTTAACTAACCAGAAACCAGTTTGACAGACAAATACAATTGACAGCTGTCGAACAGCAGGGTCTTACTTTCCGAAATCCGAATTGGATAACCCCCTAAATCATCTTTCATTTATGAGCATGGGGAAGGCAATCAAACTCGCACAGCTTTTGGGAAAATTCCCACAAATGATCTTATTTATAAGAATATGTATTTACGAGAATAAAGTAATTACGAAAACAAAATGAGATGAAGAAGAAAGGGTATCATAATTCGAAATCTTATATAATTTTTGAAATTAGAAATTTAGTGATGTATCGTTTAAAAACAAAATATAGCAAAGTATGGGACGATTTCAAACATTAACGATTTTATGTTTAAGACATAAGAAGCTACAGAATTACGAGAGAAAGGCGGATGAGGAAGGAGAAATGTCTTTACTTAAGAGGCCGAAATAATTAAGAATCTTATGTAACTTTAGTGAAAAATACTCTTCACTAAGCGAGAACTAGAAACCAGTTGTACATAAACGCTGAAAAATTACAGATTCCGCGATATTTCGCTAACCCAGTTGGCACTATCAGGAGATAAATTCAGTGAAGTGTGCAATGATACCAACTTGGTTGGTGAAATTCACGTCGAGAAACGTGTAATATTTTGGTATTTGTAGGAAAGTAGCCCCTTATTTTTGTTACCGCATCGAAATTTGCTGCCTTTTTCTAGGACTCTTTTAGTGGTAAATATAAATATGATAATACATTAGCTCTGAATGAGATGAAGTCCGTTATAGTGTGGAACTGGGAACCAGAGTGAGATATTTTTATCTAGATGTTTATTTAGCATAGAGTTGACAAGTTGAAGTTTTTGATTATGATAAAAATGTTCCCCCCCCCCCCAAAAAAAAGAAATAAATAAAATCAGAAGAAGTATTATTTTTTTAATTCTTTCTACTTTTAGGCTAAGTAAACTTTGCAACCGCATTGCCCTAAATTAATCCAAATCTGGCCCACTTTTCTAAATAAAAATTATGAAATTAGGATGATCACATTTCGCGAAACTTTAAAGACGAGTACGGCCCTAGATGGAAAATTTATCCGGTCACAATGAAACGCCGACGACCCGAAATGGCTTTATGAAGATACGAATTATCCAATTATAATAATTTACAATAGGGCTGATTGACAAAATAAATCTACAGGAGGGAATTAATCCAATTACAAACACAATGGGTCCCCGGCTCTTTTCAGGTTGGAAATTATTAATAAATACCAGTTTCGGATTCAGTCACGATTGAGAATGCTGTCACTTTCTATTTCGACGCTAATGAGATGCTTAAATGAAATGTCGCCTGTTGAATGTAAATACGGATGAAAGTATTTCATTTTGGAACACAATTTCCTTAATCGTGTAATTAGAGAATTCATTCGGGGGCAGTTCACTCAGAAAGATCAGTATATATCCATAATGTTAGTATATATAATATTTCTCGAGCAGGATCTATCCAATGTTAGAACTTGATTTTAAATCGAAATAACGAGACATCTGAAGCGTTCACTGTTACAAAATTTATTGAGGTGTGAAAATTATTGATATACATGAATAAACAATTCAAAAAAATTGTTCTTAAGTTACAATGGTTCAATGAATGTTGCTAGTCTTCTTTGTTATGCATCGTTTATAGTGTTTTACAAAAAATATTGCTCGTTGTAAGATAAACGCGTCCACATGAACACAGATCATGGTACCGGGTCCATTGTGCTACCTCCATCGAGCCTCTGTTTTATGATCAACCGTACCACTACGTGGATGTATTAGGGAATAATTCTTAATGACGTATATGAGGCGTTTCCAAGCCCAATGAAACTCCTTGTCGTTTTATCTTTGAGATTGTATTCTCTATATATAGGGCTGATTGTGAATATAGCCTATAACGTAGGGACTCTCATTTAGTTTACAATGTTTTCTAAGGGTCCTTATTAGTATTCATAAAGTGATACAAAGTATATTTAGGCAATAGTTTTCTAGTTTGCTGCAAGATGTTATTTTCACTTGTTTACAACTGCTGATTTTTACCCACCTGCCTTTATAGTACTCAAGCACCTAGTCGCTATGGTATGAGATTTCGATTGGTTTGGAAAACACTATTGCTAACCTCGATTCCAGCAGTCCCAGCAAGCCCTTACAATAGTGATGTACCTTCCTCATTTTCCTTTCCTCATCAATTTCACGATGCCCTCATCTCTACATACTACCAATAATTCTACTAAAAGATATACGACCAAAATAATACATTCCGCATCTTTCTCAAGTAGCTAGTAAAGTTATATTACGTAAGTATATCAATAATTATCTTAGAATAGTGCCGACCTTGAAAATGTAGTTTGCTCTTGTAAGTCTAACTACTGTTCAACAGCCGCAGCCGTGTCTAGCCCAAAAAAATAGTCTCATAAATAGTTCAAAGACTCAAAAACAAATTTTTATTTGCAATCACCAGCATCGCCAACGTAAAGTTTCATTAGCCCTATATTGTCTATGCATATACTACAAAATATAATATTTTAATGACATCTGACAACTGTACCGGCCAGCAGTATCACCCGACCTGGACATTGTGAAATTGAAAATTGAATTGATTGGACAAATTGAAAACTTGTGAAAACATATGGAATAACATGTTTGTATAGCAAGATGTCCTAATTATCAATAGTTGTAAATAAATATAATAGATGTGGCGATATTGTAAATTTATTCTCATTACAGTAAAGCAATATCAATTATAGTATTAATGGTAATGCTACTGACTATTAATATTTCACTGGGCATGGGTTGAAACCTTTTACATATGTAAAAGCAGAAATCTTGATCCTAGTTTTATATTACAAATGAAAAACTAATAACGTCTGTGATTGATTCTTCACCACGGCTTTAGACTTCTCGAAATTGTGACAGTTTGATTGGGGAAATCAATGTTTTCCAGGAGAAATCAACGTCTCATATGACGGCACCTCGGCTGCCCAGATGTTACCCTCGTATAAAATCATTGATGCAAGTGTTAGGGTGGGCAACTTTATTAATAACATATTTTCACTAATTTGAGGTATATTAATTATGTGACATCGCAGAAACTGTAGTCAAATAGTACATTATGTAACAATAATCATGGATAACTGATAAGGTTTATATAAGAATTTTGTAGAACAGAATTAAAGGGAATTGTAGGATAAATGTGTGCGATACCCTTATACCAATCTTGCCACAATTTTACAACAATTGATAAAATTGAATTGAATTTAAAATTTTCAAAACCTTACATCTGAAAAATAAGTTAATAAGTCAAGGGCATTTTAACAGTGGAAAGAAAAATTCCTGCCTAAAAAATAGCTAGAAGTCAGTAGTATAAATTTTGAAAAAGTATATATATATATATATTTTTTTATTTAGACTTCCCTAAGATAACATATTAACCCTCGATTTATCTCGATAAACCTCTGTAAACGGTTGCAACAATACGAGTCAACAAGAATGTTAAATACAATGCAAAGTTTTATGTGGCTTGGTAATTTTTCAAATTACTGAAGTGAGAAGATTATTATACTCTACACCATCTGCAAACGCCTTATACTATAAGGACTAAACAAATTAGGCGAAGACAGCTATTCTTCTGGCTACATTTAGACGAGTGCTGGATTATATGGCGAAATTTGCCATATTTTATCTAACAGTTAGCACTAAAATACAGTGATTCAGATTGCTCAAAAACCACAAGGAGGATGCAAGGTGTCCTCTATCTTAGTATCTAGTTAACTGCAGATCGGTTTCGACCTTATCTTGGGTCTTGTCAGTGCAGTGTAGGTGAGTATACCTTTGACAATGAGGCTCACATCTTGGAGACACCGTTAAGTTCTACATCAGTAGAGCGCAATAAAGTGCCATCTCTCGGCAGTTTCGAAAACAATCTAAATCGAAGTAAAGCTTGATATCATCAGTACAATGCAAAGTTTTACTTGGCAGATGGTAACTTTTCAATCTACTGGTGAGGAGATTATTATACTCCACACCATCTGCAAATGATGACGACCCAAGATCGAAACCGGTCTGCAGTTAGCGATATCCTGAAATAGAGGATGATTTGCATCTTCCTTGTGGTTTTAGAGCAATCCGAATCACTATATGTTAGTGCTAACTCTGTTAGACAAAATACGGCAAGTTTCGCCATATAATCCAGCGCTCGTCGTCGACATGTAGCCAGTAGAGTAGTTGTTTTGGCCTAATTTCTTTAGTCCTTATTGTATAAGTCATTTGCAGATGGTGTGGAGTATAATAATCTCCTCATTTCAGTAGTTTGAAGAATGTTAAAATATTTTGATAACTGAGGTAGATGAAAGAAATTGAGATTCCAAAGTTTCCTTTTTATAAAATGGTTTGGATTTCCCGAAGTGATTACTAAAGACAATTCTGTTTGTCGAACGAATCACTTTACACAATGCGTTACTTAGGTGAAATGATCGATAGGACTTATAACTACAATACATTAAGGAACATTCTAGTGCATTAAAATTCGAAAGGTCAATATTTTTTTTAATAGAATAGTTCCAGGCGAAAATTGTGGAGTTATCTCGCAACCCCCTTTACTTCCGTAAGACCCAATTTTAAAATACTTACGCTCCGGTTATCGATCTCCGACGTATTCGCCATCCCCCATAATGTAAGTCGCCGGACAGGCATGATTTAAAAGGGATTGAGCATGTTCTCGTGATAAAATCCATCCGGTGACCTTAGTGTGACGTTATATATAAAATTGCGAAATATGTGAAATAAAACGGAGTGGCATCCAGTAGATTGTATTTATCCCATCCCATCCCATCCTTAAAAGTTGTGTTGATAAGCAATCAAAATTAATAAAGTATATAATCGACCTTCTGACCACTCAGTATGAAAATTCCTTTAGAATGAAAAATTTTAAAACTGATTATGGCCATATTGACATTGTTATGATTTCTACAGTTTTGCATATTTCATTTCAAGACTTCTTAACTCTTGTAGATATTTTAGTCTATAATATTAATCTGTGATGAATTAACTTATGAAGTAATTAACTTATTTATTTAATCAACAAGTGGCCGTTTTTTAACCCTACGTACATCGAAATAATAAATTAGCATTTTGCAACACAAAAACATTGGTATAACAATGCACAGTGCGCCACTAAACAGATATTTAACAACTACTGCAAATATGGATCGATCGAGCGTAAATGCTGATTCGCCGACTTACCGTCACCACATTTGCGTACATATACTGTGGCAATACCCCTCTAAAATCGAGCAAATCTAACAATATGTAATTAAGACTGTTCCATCGAATTAAGACTGTTTTAAATTTTCCCCGGCCTACTTTATAATTACAGTATTTAAAATGATATACCGATTAGTCATATTAGGCAAATAAAGTCGAGCACCTATAATATATAGCGACGTTTTAATTATTGCAAAAGCTGGATAAATTGTGACGCTGGCGAGTTGTTTTACTTTCTAACAGCTAAATAACTGCACAAATCGTATTGGGAATAATTTGTTTATGCACAAGCCCAACATACATAAAAGCGTTACTGCATTTAAGCAAAAACCCTACTGATATCAGTTAATGGCCGTCCGTCGCCCATTTTTATCTATTAAATGGTGTTTTCGATGGCAGCCCGCCAAACTAGTTGGATCAATAAGGGGCTGTCGCTACAAAAAGCGCTAAAGCAATGATACCTAATTTAATCCTCGATTTATTTTGCAGTACCGCCGGAAAAGCTGAGCGTCCTGGACGAGTCCGGAGTCCACATACCGGACTACATACTCGGCCCCTATAACGAGGGATCTTCGATCAACATCACGTGTGTGGCTACGGGAGGTAAGTTACAGTTTCCCTTTTATACAAAGTCCTCATATATGCGGTAATTGTAAAAAGATATTTTTTGTTTCCTTATTTCAATACCTTTACTGTCTAATTAGATCTTGTGTATCCGTGAAAAAGTTAAAAGGCTGATAAAATGACGGATTCGAATACAATAAATGCTGTGTCCAAGATAAAAATGCACAGCATTTTTTTGAAGTTCTGTTATCGTTTTTTTACATCAATATCAAAAATATAGAAAGACATACAAAACAATCTCATTATATTTTATAATACATTCTAACATACCAATGATGTTTTCATTCTCTTACGTTTTGTGTTCATAGAACCATCATCAATTTCATTTTTTTAACCCTTGTAATACCATGGGGTCACTGGAGACCCCACGCGCTCTTTGATACTGTATATCTTTGAAACCGTTTTTCCTAAAATTCTACAAAAAAATTACTTTACACAAAACAGCCTGTTTTATATTTTGGTAAAGTGTGATTCGTATACCCTTTTTCGTTTTTCGAAAAATTAAATAACCTATACGTAATACCACTGGGGTCGTCAGCATAAGGCATAACAACTGTTTACATTCATAAAAGTTTCTGGAATAACAAGTACTTCAGTCATTTTCTACCTGCTGGGTTTATGAAGAGTATCAATTACCGACATTTTCGTGCCTATTACTTTACCTGCTCGTATTATTGCAAATTCACAAACAGGCATTAATTCATTGAGAGACTATGGCTGGAGCAAGTTCGGTTCGCGGAAGTGATAAGGTGGGGAAGAAACGTTACTAAAGTGGTTTGAAGAATGTGACAGTGATGATGAGGATTACGAAAATACTATTGACAAGTCAGATGATGATGGTGAAAAAGATGTTACTGAAGTGCAGTCGGAATATGACTCCGAAAACGTTTCCGATGCAGAGCCTGACATCGCTGAAAACGACAATCAGCAAAGCAGCTATTACGTATAAGTAGCTAATTTGTATTTTACAGAGCAAATATAGAACACTTATTACCGCAAGTCAAAGAATAAACTTGAGAAGTGGTATATAAAGCCACAGAAACAAACAACTGGACGACAACCACGACGAAATGTTATGCATTAAGGGGGAGGGCCTACTAGATATGCAAACCGAAACGTAGATACAATCTGCAGTAGTTCTCTTCTCTTTTTTAGAGATAATATTATAAACTACGTTGTTCAGTGGTCCAATGCAGAAGGCAGGCACAAACATGAAAACTTGTGAACAGATATTACTGCCAAAGAGTTTCTACGCTTTATTGGTCTATTAATACATGCAGGATAAATCTCATAACGAAGGGATTACAAATTTGTGGAATGTTAAAGATGGACGTCCTATATTCAACAAAACTATGAGTAGAAATGGGTTTATTAAAATTTCTCAATGTTTGTGTTTTGATAATGCTGCCGCCAGAAGAAAAAATCGAAATCCAGATAAACTAGCACCGATTCGGGCGCTTTTTGAATTATGGCTACCTACACTCCAAGATGCCTATATGCTCTATGAAAACATAACGGTTGACGAACAGCTGCTAACGTCTCGAGGTAGGTGTCCCTTCAAACAATACATACCATCTAAGCCAGGAGAATATGGCATAAAGATTTGGGCAGCCTGCGATAGTCAAACTTCCTACGTTTACAATTGCCAGATATACGCTGGTAAAACAGGTGATCAGCGTGAACGCAATCAAGGCAAGCGAGTTGTTTTGGAAATAATAAAGGGATTAGAAAAATCAGGAGAAATGTGACTACCGATAATTTTTTACAAGTCTCGAACTTGCAAGAGAGTTGAAAGAAAAAAATTTAACATTGCTTGGTACGTTACGAAAAAATAAACCAGAGCTTCCTAAGGAAATAGTGGATTCGCATAGAAGAGAACGCTATTCAACTAAGTTCGGCTGTCAAGACTACGGCATGCTATTATAGTGTCTTACTGTCCGAAAAAAGGAAAAACTGTTACGTCACTCGCAACTGCACACGAAACAGGTGAAGTTTCTGAGGATGACAAGAAGAAACCACTGATAATAATCGACTACAACAGAACTAAATACCATGGACAAGCTTGTTCGAACGTATACCGTAAAGAGACATACAAGAAGATGGTCTGTTGCAATCTTTTACAATATTATAGACATCAGTGCGGTTAATGCTTACATAATATGGTGTCACCTGAATAAAGACTGGCAAACAAAAAAGGTTACAAACGGCGACAGCTCCTTTTGCAATTGGGAAAGGAACTAGTGGCTACTGAAACAGAGATAGAAAAAACATTTACAGAGACAATTACAAGAGTTACAAAAGCTAAAACGTGGTAGATGTTGGGAGTGTCCACGAAACTTAGATAGAAAGCATTCAAATCGATGCAGCCATTGCAGTCGCTTCTTGTGCAACAATCACCAGACAATCACTTGTTGAGCATGTAAAGCATAAGTAAAATATTTATATTTTTTATCGATATTATTACTTAAAATAAATTACATATAAATATTTTTGAGTATAGTATATTACCATAAGTTGTTTAAACGATGTATACTAAGCTTAGAATAAAGGTTTTACATATTAATCATAACTTTATATAGAAACAGGTTTGGGGTCAATAGTGACCCCAATGGTATTACACGTCCTAAAAAAGTTACGGTATTATAAGGGTTAATACCGACCTGGATTTTTAGCATGCTTTAGCGTACGAAGTCTCTTAACGGTAAAATTTGATTTCACTTGTAAATCGCTAAAATAGACTTAAAACCTCAACATCATACAAATAAAGAATCATCATTATCTCACTTGTAGTGTTCATATTCCATCATTCAAGAACATCTTTTATTCCAAAAAGGCTTTGTATTTCTTTCTACTGTAAATTTTTCTGAATTCAAGTTTGTAAACTTAATTTTTACGCATAATTTGTTCTCTTATTTGAAACACAAAATATAGACTTTGTTACACATCCCCTTGTTGTTTATTCCTTAAAAAAATTGATTAATATTCCAACAGCGATACTTAATGTTATCCACGGCCATCCCCAAGATCGTAAAGAACCTGTTGTCGCACTCCACTCCATTAGATTATAGGTCGCATATCTCCCCCACCCCTAACCCTTTATTCACCAGAATATTGGAATCAATCTGTCTGTTGCGCCAGCTGCTGAAGCAGTGAAGGTTATTAGCTTTTAATAAGCTTCCACACTATCATCTTCACAGATGTTTCCCTCACCTTTGTTAGGGTATCGAAGTTGCAAACTAACAAATTTAATAACTGTTTTATTGGCTAAGTTCGAGAGAGCTACTCGTGATACCGCGTATTGAACTTTACAATTTCTGAATCAAACAGTAGAAGTATGTTTTATACCCTTTGTAAATGTATATGTGGCAAATAAAAAAAGTATTGATGTCGTCTTTTTCTTTTTGTATAAATATGGATATGTTATTCGTATGCAACTTATTATTTTGTCAATATTAGTTAAGAGCTAATAAAGTATTGATAAAGTTTCATAGCAGCTGGATGCTATAAATATCTGGTGAATATCGTCTATCGCTGATCGAACATGATAAATTACCAATTACGAACATGGTAAATTAACAATTAATTGCAAATTTAACTGAAGCACTTAAGCACTATTGGTATAGTTCTTTCAATTATGGTATTGTAGTTATTTCAACAACTTATAATATTATAAAACTGTAAAAGTGATTTTAAATTTCAGTACATTAAGTTACAGTGTTTTACATAAATTTGCAGGACAAAAATATTGATTTTTTGGCCTTTATCACTGAAATAGGCAACAAATACTAGGAGCTCCTTTCTATGATCAAAATAGAAAGCACTATACTATTCTTCTAACTCTATTTTGACCAAGATGACGCTAAATATTTTGCTAATAGACTTTTTCCGCTATGTCCATCGTAACTAAACAATACTCATAATCTTGTTATATGCACCATAATTTTGTATATTATATAGTATCACAAAGCACCTTTAGTTCAATCTTCCTAAAACCTTGTTGCTTGCTAATTACTTGTTGATCGTAAACAATCATATTGTAGTTGCAATATGTAAATGCTCTATTAGGGTATTTTTCTCAATTATTCTCAAAAAAGTTATTGTGGTAAATTTTTCTTAACTTCTTTACTAATTCTTCAAACTCAATTTAAATCCATTTCTTGATGTCGTAAATATTTGCCGCCAAAAATAAAGTAAATTTCTCTACTCTCTCTACTTTTTCTTCATCAAATAATTTTGAGCATCTTCAAATACACTCTATTTTAAATACCACACAATAAAGTTTCCTAATATTTGTGTTGTCTTCGAGTTGCATCTATGTAGACTCATAATAAATCTTAACTTTAGTCTAGGCAAACTATCACTACTAAGTAAATAATAAAAAGCTGTCATAAAGAAGTGACGTAAATTTTTCCCTAAACAGTATCAGAGCGTAATAAAAATGGAAATTGTTTTTCTTTTTATATTGGGATCTATCTCGGAAATAACTGAAAATCATGAACAATTGTTCTGAATATTCTCGAAAACTTTTCCGATTTAATGAATATTCCTCCATCAATATTCGATTTAATAAACTAATTAGAATGAAGCTGATATAAAACAGAAACTTAAAATGCACCACATAAATTACACAATACAAAGCTGAAGCTGCCTGGTTGGACGATACAGACTAAAAAAATGCAGATAACATCCATTCCCACTGATATCGCCAATACTGGCGCTTGGAATCGATCCAATATCACGATAGTCAGTAGCAAGAAGTATTTTCCACACAACGCAGTCTAATTGACTTGACTACCCTGACAATTTTCTTTTTTGTAATATGAAGGGAATCACGACTTGATTGATATTTCAGCTGTTCCATTTGTCAAAAGTTTAAAAGGAGCCCTAAGCTCGAGTTAAGCGGAGTTACATTGTCTATTTTGCTCAATACTTTGTTAAGTCGTTTGTCATTTTCATTTACTCCAAAAGAATTAATTGTTTCAAATATAATCGTTATAGTTCAAACAACATAACAGAACATAATAGATTAAATAACAGAACTGGAAATAATGAGCACTTGAAAGCCTGACAGCTCCCAAGTGATCATTATTTTCAGTTCTAAATGATGTCTACCACCCATAGTATATAATATTTACGATAATGGTCTTCACTTTTCATACTTCTACACAGAGTTAAACGTTTTATATATTGTTCGCAAACTTCAGTTATAGCATTCTACGGAATGGAGTAGTTCTGATAAAATAACTGTGGTAATAAACGCATACGAGGAGCCTCGGTAGCCAACCAAAGGAATTCAACAAGCCGTATTAACTTTATTAACCGCCCTTTTACCTCTTTTCAGGCCGGCCTCCTCCAGAAGTGACGTGGTGGCAGGAGAACGCACTTCTGGATAATTCCTACGAGTACTTATCGGAGCGTCGGGTCAGGAACGTCCTCCACCTGGAGAAACTCGAGAGGAAGCATCTCCACACCGTATTCACTTGTCAGGCATCCAACAATAAGCAGATGGCCCCTATCTCCAGTTCGGTGACGCTCGACATCAACCGTAAGTCGATATTGATGTATATATAATCCGTTGATTTGTGTATATGATTGTTCGTGATTCCTCACGTTGCTTAAGGAAAGTCAAGAATTGGGAATGGTACGTTAGCGTTATACAGAACTTCGTTAATGGAAACAAATTTGCGATATTACTCTGTAGCAGCGATGAGCATATTTATAATCGTAAATACGAATATGAATGTATTGACAAAAATCGTTTCATGTACATACCATACTTTTATATACGAATACATTCGTAGTTACACCAGTGAATAAGAACTCGTGTGAATACGAATATATTCGTATATAAAAGTGTGCATACGAATATATTTGTATTCAAAAGTGTTAATACGAACGTATTAACTATTCATGACAGAAAATCCGAATATACTCGTATTCACACCTATAAATACAAATATGTTCGTATTTCTAGCTGTGAACTCAAATACAGTTGTATTCATACATATTCGAATACGAATATTCGTATTCACGGTGTGTAATACTATATGACTGGGCTATGATATCTATATAATGATGTGCCAAGATCAAATAGAATTAACGATGAAAATTTTGAATAACGAGTAGTGAAGCTTAATTCCTCATTTAATACAAATGATTAAGTTTTTCATTTCTATTTTTATGTTATTTTCATTTTTTCAAGGTTTTAAATTCAGTTTTTCTAAAGAAGTGTTAGTTACTTTATCATATGTACATGTATAAGTATTTCAATAATTTTAAATGTAAGTTTGTTTTATAATTATTTTGAACAATATATTGTGTTTTTAGTTGATTGCAGTTATTTAATTATTTTCTGGTTCTTAGCCTTGCTGCAACTGCACACACCAGTGTCAGAGTGTGTCGGGTGAGAAAGATTCTTTCTTGGACCCTTTAAAAATATATTTGTTCATACACACCCCACTCGCCCCCCCCCCCCCCCTCCCATTTGACCTACACAACATTATGCAGGTACTTTATAAAGAAAATATCTCTCAAACTGGCATTTGTGCTTCCTCCTGCCCGACGGTTAATAACAAACTCTTTTTTGAAACCTACAGGTAATGTATGAATGCATGAACACAACTGTATTCGACTTCATAGATATAAATACGAGTATTTATAGACGTGAATACAAATATATTCGTACTCACAGTCATGAATACGAATATATTCGCATTAGCACATTTGAATACAAATATATATATTTGTATTCACACATTAAAATACGAATATATTCGCATTCCCAAGAGTTCATATTTACACGTGAGGCTACGAATATATTCGTACTCAAATGAATTTATTTGTATTCATTGTATTGTACATGAATATATTTGTATTTATTGTCATAGAAAACAATCTTTGTGAATATATTCGTATTCATATTTATTGACGTCAAAATAATATAAAATTTCACTAGTTCTAATTTAAAATATAGCACCTGTTCGGCAAAAAAAAGACTTTCCACGGTCAGTGGAGAAAGAACTCCAAAGGCGTTTTTTTTTTCTAAAGGAATCAAGTCACATCATCTGAGAAGTATGAAATACCCCCACTAAATCCACTGAATAGATTTATAACCACTGCCCTCTATTATCCCATTTTAGAACTGCTCGCTTTTCTGTACCATTACTTTTATCGCGAAAAATAATTTTTACGACATAAAGTTGAAATGGAGCTCTAATTAGCCCTTTTCTGACTAATTACGGTCATAACCTACTACCTTTGTCTGTAGCCGTACACCTCCTGCTACGTAATACGACCTAATGCGTATTTTACTGGGAGGTGTAAATTACGGCACAATAAAGTACTATAAATTCGTTAAAATAAGGGTGGCTGCGACCTTGGTCGCGGAAAAAAAACAGGTGAATACGCGGACTGGGAGCGTAATGAGGTTAGGCTGCCTGCAGGAGTTACGTCCTGCGGACCACATGTAGGCGGGTTTCCATTAACGGCGTAGTTGGCTAAAAGACATTCGCACAATTAGGATTATGTAACAGTGGGGGTAAAGCGACGTTATGGCATGTGAGAAATGTCTAGGGTAATGGCCAGAAACTTTTACTGGATTCCGTTCGATTAAAACTAAGTAAGCAATAAAACTTTGCTACTAACAAAAAAAAAAACAGATGTTGAAGACTGTTAGAAATGGAATTATAACACAAATACAGACAGGATACTTATTGGTGGTTATAATTAAATAGCAAAAAATATATATTTCTATTGCAGTGCGTAAAATGTTAACTTACTTTATTGCGCCAGCGCATAAAACAATTATTAGTGCGTAAAATCTATTACTGTATGCACTATTAAATATTTTACGCACTGTTAAGAAAAACATAACACTTAACACTAAATGTTTATTAGTGAATAACACGAACAAAAATTCCAAGCATTTAGAACATTAAATATACACCTTTATTACTTTAATACTCTATTATACAGTTTAAAATAGGGATAAGTGAAAATATTATTTATTTTTATTATTATTATTTAAAGTATCATCAATCAGAGATACAGTACTTTCTATATGTTAATTTGATCTCGTAGGATTGATGAAGAGAAGTTATTTAGTTGACGGGATGAGGATATTTCCAGCGAAAACTCCTTTTGCATTTTGATTTATTTTATATCCATTGGTAGTCGTCCTTTTAATCTTCTATTGTTTTGTTGGCGAAGGAGTGGTTGTAAGAGTAGATTGGAGTATATTTCGAGCGATTATGGTGTTTATTGCTCCTGTCCTGAATAACATCACTGGTGAATGAAATACCGAGGTCCTTGTGTATTGTATTGTTTGATACATACCACGGTACATCTGCTATTGATCGAAGTATTTTGGATTGGGCTCTCTGAATGATGTTAATACTCGACTTGGTGGCCCATCCCCAGAGTTTTATTCCATATGCCCATATAGGTTTTATGACTGCCTTATTTTCTAGAACTTTACCTTCTAAAGAAAGATGTGATTTTGTGCCGAGTAGCCAGTACAAGTTTTTCAATTTCAGATCAATTAGTTTTTTTATTTTTTGCTATATGCTTTCTCCAATTCATTTTTTTATCTAGGTGTATTCCTAAATATCTTACGGATGAGGCTTCTGGTATTATAGTACCATTAAGAGTAACTGGCGGGCATTGTTCTTTCCTTAGAGTAAAGGTAACTTGTGTGGATTTTTGGATTTTGTAGTGTTTATTTTTATTTTCCACTTTCTTGTCCAATCTTCTATCAGATGTAGGTGTTGCTGTAGATGCTCTGATGCAATGACAGTATTACTGTACTGAGCAGGTATTGCTGTGTCATCAGCAAGTGTTTTGATTACTGTATTATCTGTCCTTGGCATATCTGAGGTATATAATAAATAGAGTACTGGTCCTTGTATACTACCCTGGGGAGCTCCAGATTTAAGACTTTATCGAACGCTTGAATTACGTCGAGGAATACTGATGGACAGTAGAGTTTGTTTTTTATAGCCGTATTTATTTCATGAACTAATCTGTGACACTGTTGGATGGTTGAGCGTGAATGACGGAAACCAAACTGGTGATTATTGGAAACCAAAGTTGTAGATAGAATCTTCTCGATGAGAACCCTGAAACAGATAGAGAATACGTTTTCAATTGTCTCCTGTTTTATTTCGTTCTCATAGTTCTTTTTAAATAGGCATTTTAATTTAAATAGAATTTTCACTGTATCTTTCGGTAATTTGCATTGATTTCCAGTATCTTTATATCTTGGCCTGCATCGAATAATGATATTGCCGATGTTGGCAGTTTTAGAAACGTATCAATTTGTAACAGCACCAATATTCTACCTTAAAACTTGCATACAATTACCAAAACACGTATTTTCAGTAACTATTACAGGGAACTAATTTATTGCATTTAGCAAGTGATGAGTTCATTTAAGCTAATATCAAGCCTTGTCAGGAAGCTGAACACATGATCGTCAGCTTCCTGACATTGCTGATTAGTTTGTTCACCCAGAAGCACAAACATCTAAGCAATCTTTGGCGCAATCTAACTCAGTCGCCGAAAAAAAAATCTATTAACACAAATTGAAAATTAATATCGGAACCAGTCAGTTGTGATTACTAGCATAATACTTTGTATAATATATTTTTATAACAATTGCAATGATAGTGACATTCATAAAAAAACTCCATAGATGTTGGAGAAAATAAAGCTTATATTATCGTCATATTAGCGTAACGTTTTGTGTCACAGAAAACATTACATAAAAATTTTATTCTAGAAAAATCACTGACAATATTTTGCCAAATGTTATTTGTATGCATTGCATTTTTTCTTTTCACACAAAACTTTACTTTTTACTTCATTGTAATGTAGCTGCTCTGAGTATGTACTATGAAAATAAGACAGTAGCTTAAAATTACTCTTTCCGCATCCAAATAAAAAACGTTAAATTAAAGAAGGATTAGTGGAAACCAATAGTCATCAGGACACGAAATATCAATGTCAACTCCGCTAGCTGTTGTTCATTCAAGCATTCACCTTGAACCTAAAAATTTATTGTTACGACTCATTGGCATTCTGTCGTATGTCACACGACATGACTACCAGTAAGATAACTACCTTGTTAAAGTTATACCAGAAGCTTAAAAATCCCGCGTAAAGATAATTTTACAGTCAATTTCTTAGACAAAGAACGTATCTTCACAATAAAAGATTATCAAATTATTTTCAAAACATTTTCTCCTAAATATAAAGAAAGTAATGATCGCCTCTTTTTATTTATTGTCTTTAGTAAGTATATAGTAAGTTGTTTTCTGAAACTGAATGGGTCAGCGGTGTATGATTAATGTCGTATATACTTTTCAGCGAGCTTTTAGAGCTTTTTGTGGCGTATTAGTTGTTACACCTTAGGGCAGCGTGCGTCCCAAATGAAGAGTCCATTAGGGCGAGCTTGATAAATAAGTATAAGGCTAGTTCAGAATGTTAATGTGTACAGGGTAGTACTCCTCTCATTCACTTTATATTTAGTAATCTAGCTAGGAATAACAATAAAATATGGTTTACTGGACCATCAAAGGAAACAAAAAGTTCAAAAAGTTTTAAATTCAAGTCAATTCAAATATTTTTTCAACCATACATCGTAACTGACGTCATAGATAGAGCATATCATTTTAAAGGTTCCATATAGTAAAAAACTTATTATAAATTACAATTACGGTATACTTACATCGTACCATGCATTGTAAATGTGCTATAGACAATTATATACTATTTTTGTCAAGATATATCAAAGGACTTTATACCATTTTTTAAGTTCTCACATTGTTGCAAGAACCCTATACCTAACAGTCTATTATTATTATTGATACGGTGGATAACTACTTACTAAAAATGGACTATATGGACTATATGGAATGGACTACTTACTAATAATGGACTGTTTAATACTGATAATGGACCAAAGCATATTTGAGTATAAACTTCATCTATTGTAGATTGTTGTAGACCTGTTGTAGACCGGTTGCTACATATCTACGTTTGTTAGCAAGACCATTTTCCATGAAGTTCTATGCGTCTGAAGATAGTATTATTGGCAACGTTCATAATTAAGTTGCCGTTTTCACAATTTAATGATTTTAATTCTTTCTCGCTCCATATGGTGTGACCCAAACTCTCAGAAAGATCCATAGGAATTCTCCCTGCATGTCAAGTTAAATATGTAGAATTATATTTCCAATTACTGTATTTTGACCTTTAGATCTTGGTCAGTCTTTTAAACTATTCATTTGATCGAAGTTTTTGGCTATTTTGCTTATATAACAATGAGTTATTCGAGACCAAGTTCCTATGTTACTTTATGGCCACTGTGCCTCACGATTATCAACATCTAGGCATTTATTCAGTCACTTAAACCTACCATATCCTATTTAATACATTTCAAAAACCAGATAAACACCACCGCGTCAGCTTACTTTCCTAGTAATCATATAATTCTTGTCTTGCTGTTCTTAAATTCCCACAGGAACTAAATTTTCATTTATAGTTTTTTTTTAGGTTATACCAAATCTGCCGTTTTGATTAATAATTTTGCTAATAGACTATCGTGTTCAAGTTTTCACAGCCGTCGTCACCGTCTGGTTCTCAATTTTTCCGTTACTTTCTTCATATACATTACATTGCCTTTAATTTCTGATTTCTTTGTATGAATAGTTTACTACTGTTGCCTTTTTTGTTTTTCTTCTTGGTCTCTTGTATATATTCCTTCATATACTCCCTTAGTAATCATCTAATTCGTCAGTTTCTATACTTTTGATACATTTCACGACCATCATTGTCTGGTTCTCGATCTTCCCACCATTTCTTCGTAGATATAACGTTGCAGCCATTTTCTGACTACTTTCTCCGGCTGCTCGAATTTTTGTTAGGGTATTGGAGTATTTTTCTACTGTTGTTTTTTCATTTTTCTTCTTGGTCTCTTAGATATGTTCTCTCGGCCTACACTTAATTTGTCTTTGTGTCTGTCCCATCTAAACTTTTCCGCAACTATATGGTATCCTGTTGACTACCGTTTGTTGTAGTGGGTGTGTCTCATCTTTGAGATTGGGTAGTGTGATGAATATTGAAGTAGCCTCTGAGGAAGTCCAGGGAAATCGTTAATGCCGATTGCAGCCGTTAACATTTTCTGTATTGCAGTATTAAAAGCTACAGGTCAATTTTTATTATCAGTTACATGAATGTATCTTACAATCGTAAATAAATAAGTTATATATCAGTTGATGATACATAAATCTGGACGTTATAGCTTGTATAGCAACCCTACAAATTGGCTTGTCGAATGCCAGTTTTACGGTGGTAATTATCATAAGCCATCAGATCGTGGACCAATGGCATTCAACGAACGATGAGATTGTTTGTTCACAAATACAACAATCAAGTGTTAATTGCCTCGTTTATTGTGGCCATTATTCTTTATTTACTATCGTACGGCACTGTTGTGTGTTATATGGCGCAGTACTAGATATTTTTTGCGCGCGTTCTCGTATCCTAATATTACCGTTTATAGGCGTAACTTACCGCCATGCGCCATTGCTGCGGACAGATAGAAATAATTTCCAGCCCGATTCGTTCGCATAAACCGATAATTCACAATAAATACCCGGCAGTTACAGAATTCAGTTCAAACGTTTAAAAGTTTTATTTAACGTAGAATATTTATTTCATAGGTATTTATATACAGGTGCTATGTTATATAGATTAACGAGAGGACTGGTCTTTACCATTGTTACAATGACTAAGATATAAGAAGTCGAAGAAATATCATAAAGAAAATCAGGGAACCAAATTTTCTCAAACGTCGAAAGGTCACACATTACTCGACTGGGGTTTCGCTAACCATTTTATCATCATTAGGAGATTATTAAAACATCCATAAACTCATTAGTTTTGTGTAATGTAATATATAAATGTTTTTTATTATTATTTCAGGATATCAACATACAATACTTTCTATAAGCTAATCTGATATCATAGGACCGATGAGGAAAAGTTAACTGGATGAGGATACCTCCAGTGAACAACTCTCTTGTATTCTGGTTTATTTTATATTCATTGATAGTCGTCTCTTTAATCTTCTATAGTTTTGTTGGCGAAGGAGTTGTCGTAAGAGTGGATTGGGGTGTCGAGTTTATTATGGTATTTATTGCTCCTGTCCTGGATAACATCACTGATGAATTAAATTTCGAGGTTGCTGTGTACTATATTATTTGCTACATACCACGGTGCATCTGTTATTGACCGGAGTATTTTGGATTAGGTTCTCTGAAGAATATTAATACTCGCCTTGCTGACGCATCCCCAGAATTCTATTCCATATGTCCATATGGGCTTTGTGACTGCCTTATATACTCGAATTCTGCTTTCTAAAGGAAGTTACCAGTTTCTCCCTAGTAGCCAGTACAAGTTTTTTAATTTCAAATCAATTTGTTTTCTCTTTTTTGTTACATGCTCTCTCCAGTTAAATTTGTTATCTAAGTGTATTCCGAAATATCTTACGGGTGATGTTTCTGGTATTATAATACAATTAAAAGTAACGGGCGGTCATTTTTCTTTTCTTAAAATAATGGTAACTTGTATAGATTTTGTGGTATTGATTTTTTTTTCTACTTTTTTGTCCAATCTTCTACCAGATGTGAGTGTTGCTGTAGATGTTCGGATACAATGACAGTATTACTGTGTTGAACAAGTATTGCTACATAGCAATACTTGCTATGGCGCAAGTAGACTTACTATATCTGTTAGAAGAGCTTTGTAATGAAGCAGTGTTACTAACGGCACGGGAAATTTTAGATTTCCACAAACTAAATTTTAATCAGGATTTAATAATGATTCCCTAATATCCTTCCTTTTTAGGGTATCATCGTATCCCATACTATAATTTCATTCTGGAATTGGATTCGTTGGAATTTGCTGTTCACTGTGGCTTAAGCATCTACTATTTCCTGGTTGTAAGAAACCACTTAAGTCACGTTTTTGCATTGTACTACACTCAGGATCTACACTCAGAAATGGTTCAAGTACCATTTGAAAATGCGTGTTGGAATGATCATTACTTTGTAATTTGTCTTGTTCATCATGGGATTGATTTTGTTCTACTACAGAAGGTAACAATTGCGTTTCTTCTAACATCCTTTGACTATTTTCAGAATTACCCCCTGAGAAAACGAAACAATCACTTTCTGATATTATCTAAACTGTATCGAATATCGAATGTCAGATATCCTACTTCTTTATGACCTTAATAAAGACAATATTTCTTCTAAATTTGCATGAATTGATTTCAGTAGAGGATGGTTGCTTATAAAACATGTGTAAAAATTGTAGTAAATACTTGAAAGATCTGCTTTTTTCCGATGATTTTATAGGTCATTGTTATACCTCGCCAATATAGGCAGTAGCATCAATAAAAACAATAAAATTGGAATTGTTATTTTTTGACTCAGATATCGATCATCGATATAAATCAACCACTGTTATCCAAGCAAAATATTACCAAAGCGTCTAGTTTATAAATAAACAACAAAAATACACAAGTACTAATTGATAATCTCAGAGTCAATGTCTCTTGCAGTAACTTTAATAATTGGTCGGATAGTTCCAGTCCTAACAAGTCTCCAGGGGCTTAAGGAACTAGCGCAATTATAGAGGGACATGTATATTGTGTAGACTGCAACTTCCTCGGATATCTGTAATCGTATTTTAGAGATCCCCTTAAGGGGTTGTTAATATTCCCTCTTACGGCAACTGTTGGTATTGTGTATTAAGATTTACAATAAGTAAATGACTTCACAGTTGTGCCTGTTATTGCAATTTGTGGCAGTATGCATTGTAACATGTTTAGGCGTATTGTTCTAATAATAATAAGGAAATAACATTGAACAGTGATCGTGACACTTCTTAGATGGTTCTGGCTTCTTTGAAGAAAAGTATTTGGGACAGGATAGTATAAATAAATGTGATTCAACAATTCACTTTTGTTATAAAGTATACTAAATTCAGATTTCAATGGATTAACTTCGATGCTTCTATTGGAAATCATGATAACCATGGGATATGTAGAGTAATAATCTTAGTTTTCTATTTTAAAGAAAATATATATAATCATGAAACCAAAATTTGTTATTTTCAAAAAATAAATCTGTTATTTTCGAGAGTAACTAACAGATAAATAATAGCAAATATATTTTTTCAGCAAGATGCAGTATCACTTCCATAACATTAAGATCTTTTGGAAGGATTGTATGTCAAATTTGAAAAAACTGGATAGAATCCGTCAAAGCAGTAAGGTGGCCACCACGTTTGTCTTATTTGATGCCAGTAATTTTTTTTAAAAACTTATAATAATATTCAATAAGTTAAGTAAACTACGATGACCTGAGGTGATCTTTCAAGAGAGGAGGAAAAATCCAGTACTCAAATCGGGCGAATAAGGAGGCTGAGGAGCTACAGTAATGCTTTTACTGTCTAGAAACTTGTTTATTGAAATTGCTTTGTGAAAGATGTATTATCGTGGAGCAACACCCGACTGTTCTTGATGTTTGGTCTAACAGTCATAATCCTTTTTCGAAATTTTTCAAAAACCTCTCTTTAAAGTGTTGATTAACTGTTTGGCTGTGAGACACAAACTCTTTGTGAACGATTGCCTGGCTATCGAAAAAGTAAATCAGAGGTTCATCTTCAATCGACTCTCTTCCTTCTGAGAATGCCTTAAGCCATCGAGAAACCTAGTCCATCACAAACACTGTCTCCGTAGGCCCATTGAGGTTTTGACAAAATTTCCGTTCCACTGTGCCCAAATCAAAACTTGATAGCAATTGTTAACTGAGTGTAAGTACTTTTATGACCTTTATCAGCTATCTGCTACTTTGTGTTTTATCTTGGAGTTATTGAAAATAGACACTGAATTTGGGTGATATCTTTACGTAGTTAAAACTGTAATTATTTCTTCGTATTTTGTTAAATTAGTCATAATAATTTCCATATCTATCATTGGCCTTATAGTTAACTAAGGTACATTGTCATTTCTACCATAAAAAATTATCTATTCACACATGCTTCCGCATTAATTACCAAATGATATAATTGTATTTGAAATTTCAACTTACCAAATTTGTGTTCAACATACATTTATCAATATTATTAGGACACAAATTTGAGCTTACCGATATATCCGTCTAAATATTACACCTGGCAACACGCCATTACAATTACAATGTTACCGGGGCTAGAAATGTTGCCGTAGGTAAATATTTCGATACACTGCTCATATGAATATTTTCTTTATATATATATATATATATATATATATATATATATATATATATATATATATATATATATATATTACTATTTACCGTATACCATATTGTTATATACGAGGAGGTCAAATATAAACGAGATTTTTTTGTAGATATATTGAGGATCACAAAAATTCTTTTTTTTATACATAATCTCCTGTTTATTTACCTATTTTAACCCATTGAATTGGGAGTGTTTTATGCCATCACTGTGAAGAGAAAGTGTATCTGGTGCTAATTGCTCATGAACGCCTTCATTCCCGGCATCATCGTTGAAAAGCTATCCTCATAAAACTTCTTTAACGGTCCAAACATTTGAAAATCGCACGGCAATATACCCGTACTGTATGGTGAGTGGTCAAGAATCTCTCATACGGTTTCCTCCAATATCCAACATATTTGATTGGCCGTGTGGGCCTGGCATTATCGGAAATCAAAACGACGACGTCCCTGGTGGCTGTTCCAATCTTTTCCTATGATAAGCGGCTTTCACTTGGCCCAAGAGAAAGCATTAATAAGCAGTATTAATTGTTCTCTGGTCCCAAGGGAAATTCAGCAAAAGAACAACTTTTGAATCACAGAAAGCTGTCGCAAGAACTCATGTCTGTCGCATTTTGGTCCTCTTCGTGACAGACTCTCCTTGTTTTTGCCATTCTTTACTCGCCTGCTTTCTCTCGGGACTATAATTATGAACCCAACTCTCGTCTCTAAGGATAGGGTCTCCCTCAATGCGATAGTGAACGAGAAGCCGTTGACATAAATGTTAAAATAAACTTTTTTTTTTTCCTCCGAAAGAAGGCGAACAAAGCGAAATCTTGCTGAGATCGATCTTATCGTCGAAGATCAAATATTGGCCTCAGAGATAATTTGAACGACGGTGAAGCGGTGGACACTTTCGATGTCACGAATCGCTTGAATGTGTCCTTTGGTTAAACTAGTTCTGGATCAGCGATCGTGGGCTTATTTTAGACTCTTCTCGTCCTTCAGAGAATGTATTGTGCCAATAAAATACGCGTGGCTAAGAAAAGGTGTTTTCAACAAACTGTTCCCACAATCTTCACTAAATTTCAGCTGGGCAGACCCCCTTCCAACGGAACCAAAAACTTAACCGCCCGCCAGAAATGCTCATTTATATTTGAACATCCCTGATATATAATGAAATTTTAAAAAAATGTCAACAACCGTAACGGTCGTAGTTCAATCAGCCTCAACCATGACTATCAGGACTCATTGAACCACAGCAATAATTTAGATATAAATAGGATATATTATTAACATAATATTAATTTCAATCATCCCCAGATGATGCCAACTTTGTTGGCGAAACGCGCATAGAGTGTAGGGTATAGTGTTTTGGTGTTTTGTGGAAAACTAAGTCAGTGTTATCTTCACACCAAAGGTTCCAAACAACTCCAGTAAAAAAATGTGTTTCCTAAGTCTCCATCTAAACATTACATCATCATTTCATCAGGAAATTTTCATCTACAAACAATCATGAACTACGTGATATGTTATTGAGTGTGAATGCGGTGTTGTGAGGTGTTCAGGTATTGTCAAAGAGAATGTAAGAATGTACTAACATGGTTTTAACCCTTTAATTTAATCCTTTAACGGGATAATTCATTGTCGTAACCCGTTTAGTTAAACTTATATACATTACTATTTAATTACATCCTGTAAACGTCCCGGCATAAGACTGACGTATGAAAAGGAAACCCTCAGTGCCCCCCGGATTCCTTGTCGTATGTCTGGAAATTTTAATATTCATTTATTTGACGATTCGATTTAAATTTAAATCTGATCTTAACTCCCAAAGTTTCATATTACTGAAATCGCTGTCTGAATTGTAATGAGTTATTAGATTACGTATTCGGGAAGTTTTATTGCAGAGTCAGATGTTGGGTTTTTGGTAATAATTTTTGTTATTACTAATAATTTAAGTTAGGAATTTGTTATATATGTGAAGTGTTCCAGACAGTTTTTCGATTCTGAGGCACATCTTGTTCGAGGAATTTCAATTATTAAGGTAAACTATATTATAAAAATCCATCAGATTGGTCAAATGTACTCGTATTCATTTATCACTTAACAACATGCCGTTTGGCAATAACGTAACTGACAGTTCGTGACATATTTTTAATGTTTAGATAGTTGTAATATAGACCCGTAATAGTATTATGCTACATATTGTGATGAATGTACAAGACACCCGCAACGCCTTTTTGATATCCTTTGTAAAATATTTTTTCTTTATGTAGTTAATTCTGAATTAAAACAAACTTCACAAACAGACATGATTGGTAAAACAATGAAGTCTTTGTTCAATTCGAGTCGAATTAAGATTTGGTTCAACGTATCCTCATTCATTACCAGTGACATCCTCGGTATCATCTTTCTGTGATTTCCCAAAAACCCTTTTGTTACAGCAATGATGCAATGATATCTCAGCTGCTAGTTGCTTTACATTTAGTTTTAAGCCAAAATTCTAAAGCCTCTCTTTAGTTGCCATACTTTATTATTGCGCTTTACATCACTATTTTTAAAATACAGATTTTATAAAAATTATAAAAATTGTGATTTGTATTCATATATGTAGGTATAAAGCAAATTCTCCATTAAGCGCAGCTTTATGTCTAAAAAGAAAGAATAACATTTTATAGCTGTTTTGTTGTTTATCTGCAGCTCTACTATCCCATATATAAAAGAACCAACATGATTTTGCAAACCACTTTTGTCCATTTGTTAAGCAAACAAAAGCAACAAATACATCATAACTCAAAATGTTGACGCGATATGGTAATGTTCATGTTCGTAAATACCTTATGTATATTTAAATAAATGCTCACGCCCTTTGTCATTAGTCATCTTTTTGCCGATAACCTAAAATTATTTTTAAATATAACCTACTTAGATGATCAATTGATGTTGCAGAACTGCGTCGACATTGTTGTGTCATGGTATTTAAATAGTAAACAGTCAATAAATATAGATAAATGTAAATTTGGCTCCTATACCTCAAAGAAGCGACCACTAATATTTTATTATTCTTTTGGTGGTATAGTTTGAATACAATCCGAAAATATTAAGGATCTTGGTGTGTATTTTGATGATAAACTATCGTTCTCTAGGCACATCAATCATGTGCATATAAAACCCTTTGTGTCGTGATTAGAAACACGGCATCACTTAATAACCCTGCTACCTTAGAATCCAATATTATTTTGCGTTAAATCGTTCAAAATTAGAATATTGTAACCTTATTTGGTATCCCCGATATTAATGATGAATCAACCTTAAAATATTCAAGGGCGTTTCTTAAAGTATCTGTCATTTCGTATAGACAATTATTATCCAGTGGGAGGTTACAATCATACTCTGTTTCTATAAAGATTTGATATCCAGTCATTGAACTGTAAAAGAGTTCTTACTAGCCTCTCATCTGTATTTAAACTTTTCCATAATAGCATAGATGCACCCGCATTACAAAACATGTTTAGTATACGCATACCTAAACTAGGCTCTCAAGAAGAAAATATGTTTTATTGCCGGACTGGAAGAACTAACATGCTGTTAAAATCGCCAGTGTTTTTAATGTCACAAAAGGGTAATGTAATATCTAGAACTTGTGATTTGTACAATTGTAGTTATAATGGAGTTTCTATCTGTAGGGAAACAACTTTTTGCTGTCCTATAAATTATATGCTACTCAAGTATTCCATTGTTTATTTAAGTCAAAGTTATTTAAAGGTTACCCCTTTATTATTTATT
The DNA here is from genome assembly GCA_037954035.1 of Rosalia funebris. Taxonomy (NCBI): domain Eukaryota; kingdom Metazoa; phylum Arthropoda; class Insecta; order Coleoptera; family Cerambycidae; genus Rosalia; species Rosalia funebris. The sequence continues at coordinate 6,798,520 of JAZFAV010000016.1, forward strand.
TTTTTATATACGGTACACATCTATATGTATTTACTTGTATTTTTGTCGTATAAATGGATTTCTCCTTTTCGGCAATAAAGGCATTATTATTATTATTATTAGTGTTACCAAAACCTTGTAATATAATATTACACAGGGTGCTTAGACTCGAAGTTTGGTTTAATCGAAAAAATATATATAAGGCAGATTGAATAAGTTTCCAATATTTATAAGATGAGTAAAACATATCCTTTTTTTATCCTAGTATCAATGGAACGCCCTCTTTTAGTGATACAGATTCCGCCACATGAACAAGAGATTACACAAACACAAGATTCATAAATATTCTTAAAGAGATGGAATATTTTGTGGATAGATGGAGTTAGAGTAATTATGAGAAATGAGGGAGCGGATAGATCTTAGCGCTCAAGGAAGTTTTGATAGGGTATAGAAATACGTAAAGATAATGTAATTTGAGAAACCTGGAGGTAGAATATTTGAGATGTTGCACATATGAAAGATGAATATGGATAATCAATATTTTTATTCCTTAGAACATGTTTTAAACCTGTTAGAAGAAGTATACTTTCCAATCAAGCGTTTGATGTTTCAAAAAAATTATTTGATATGAGGAAAAACATTAGATTATGAAGTACCTATTAAATCAAATGAAAATCTTATAAGAAAACACCTTTCTGACCCAAATAGTTAACAACTAGCAGCTTTTGGACCGGATTTGGTACAAGAACATCTAGATTTATGATAGACAGAGCAGTGTACAGTATCATCAGGTTAATGACGTACAACATTTAAGAAAAAACTAGAAGTAATTGGTTTCACTTCTATAGTATCGTCATGGCTGTACACTAGAAACATATTACAATATTCCTCAAAATTCGTATGCCAAGCACATTTATGATGGTATTTTCCAATAAAATAAAGCTTTCATTTCTTCACAGAAGTCCTCAATATGCCGATATGTCTTTAGTCCATTTGCTTAATACTTAAGAGATAATTATGCCTATAATGAATACCTCACATGTATCTTGTACAGATAAAATTGTACAGATAAAAGATAAGGACTGTTCTGTCATTTTGCTTAACAAGTATTTACATCGTTTGTATAACGAATTATTCATTCATTTATTATTAATTCCTAAATAGTGCTTAAAACCTTACTCAGTTAAACTGAATATTTTACGAACATTTCACAATTCATGTTTTATCTTCAAATCGATTCTGTACATGAAATAACAAAAAGGACGTTATGGACACCTTTTTCTTGCATAATAACGAAAACTTTCACACCTCTTCACACTCAAAATTATTAACAAAATCAAGCTACGTATGTATGTATATGGTGCAATACACAGAATTTTATCCAGAACTTGTACTCAGTTATGCCAGCCGAGATGCTTTAAAAGCATTTTCATCAAGCGTAAGATATTAGCAAAAACATTCTGCTAGCGGAGTAGGGTTATCAGCCGGTCATCCCCGGGAGAGGCAGACCGCCCTTTACCCGCTCCGTTTCGCTGACAATTTGGACCCATCAATGTCACGCCCTCTAGTAAAAACAAGCTTAAAATTCCAGCTCGCTGAAACTTCTTTTAAATAGAATGTTCAGCTGGTAATCGGTTAGTTTTGGCATGTTTTCAAACAGTAGGAAATTGCAATATACAGAATGAGTTCACCAACCAAAGTTTAGGAAAATATTGGAGTATACAGGGTGATATAAAGTACGCAAATGTTTATTTTCAAAAAAGGCAAGTATGTTTCCCTGAAGACCAAATCTATAACTCGCAGTGGAAGAATTGTAGAAACAGACCATCAAGCGGTGCTAGAATGTGACGAATGACAATAAAGATCAGGACCTGATAAAAATAAAGAAAGAAAAATGTCATGATGAAATGCCAAATAAAAGGATAAATTAAAAAGGAAACAAATATAAATAAATACTTATTGAAACAAAAAAATTCAAACCAATTCAAATATAATGTATGTAAACTTATGAAGATGAGACTTGATATGCAATACGTTATCAATAGTAATGTGTTACACGAAACATAGTGAAACAGAAGCATTAATATAGAGATATTTATTGACAGACAGAGCCATGTGGCCATCTAGATTCTACATGTAATATATAAAATAACTTACTTGTCCGGTATTGACGTAGGCAAATCAGTTCTTAGCATCTTCTAAAGCATCTCTTTATATTTACATAAACTAAAGACAATCCTCCTAAAGTCTACATTTTGAATATACATTTTATATCACTTTTTATTTATTAAACGTTTTAAAAATTATTTTATTTTCACTTTTACGAATTTGACATTTATTTATGTCGAAAAATGAATAACCCCTTTTTATTACTGTATACTTGAAGATTGCTTAATTATATATCGGAGATTCCTAGCGTTGTTTTTTTTGTAGATTTTTATATTTTAAATCTTGTCGCTGAGGTGGCAGCAAGGTTCAAGAAGTGTTTTTCTCTATAAAGTTTTGCAACTCGTAATAAACGTCGATTATTATTATATGCATATTAAAGATGGAAAAACATAAGTCTATTCCAGTAATTTTTTTCATCATTTCGTCTGTCGCTATATGTGCAAAGCACATATTATATGTTTTATGTATTTAATAATTATTTGAGATTTAAAAAAAATAATTTCTTCTGACGACGCACGGTTACAAACCATTTTATTTTGCTCTCTAATTCGTAAGATTGTCCAGAAAAACGATGAAATTGCAATTCTGGATTTTAACCCTCTATACTTTCAAAATTAACAACACACTTACGTCTCGATTGTTTCTTTTTCATTTAATTTAGTAACAAATCCTTATTAAAATCCATTTAGAACATATGACACTGAGACTTCGACCTACTCAAGGTTAAAAAATCAAACACGAGATGGCGCAAAAGCTGCCCGCCAAAAATACTTTACTAGCGTATTCCGTTTTGTCACCTTAATAAGGGTGAGAAATAAAAAAATCGAATAAAAAATGTAACCGCCTCGCAAGATGTCGTTGCCAGCATCCCTGATATCTGCTGTTTGATCTCATCTCACGTGGCAAACTAGTCACTTACTTTCCTCCCGTAAATGGTTACGGAGATATAACGTCACTTTGTTTTACTCCATGGGCGCGCTTTCGCCGAACAACCAAAGCCCAGGTGACATTTATGCCGCTATCAGCATTCGTATCATCGCGGTTACAAAGACATTATTCCCGCGCGATCACAATGGAGCTTCTCGTTACCTAGTCGCCGTATCGTGTGTACGCCGGTATATAAATCTGACGGTAACAATAGCGGGACGATATGAAACAGCTAATTCTCTAGCTTTCCGCTCGTCTTCCCATTAGTTTATGAATTTATGGGATCAAGTGACCACGTTGTCCCGACCGAGCGCCCCCGTTGGTGTCCAATTTATTCTGGAAAAATAGGGGAGGGGGAGAGAGTAGTCGAGCTCCGTAAATTAGAGAGGTTTCCGGTTTTTAATAGGGGGCATCCAGGGGTTTGTGCGTGTTATTAATCGATAAATATCTAGATGACGACTTAGCAGATATCTCAGTAGATTCGTCGTACGTAATAGGATGAGGGATTTTCCGTGTACACCAGGACCGTACTTACTTTGCGCTAGCTGCAAGTCAGTGTAATAGAAAAAATTCAGGAAAAAATTAATTGTAAAAATAAGAAAAAAATTATCTACTTTACCAGGTATAAAAATATTAAACCGGAATTTACCCATAGATGGCCTAGCTGCTAATACAGTTACCGTTATACCGCGTCGTTGTCGCCATTTTCTTGTTTTGAAATCTGAAAAAAGTATTTATCTCACAACAATACAAGTTTCATTCAACAACACCGTTTTTAATAGTGCTGAACATGTCGAATTTTGTGCTTGGAAACTACGATTTGCGGACAGCATTGATTTTTTGTTACCATTTGAAGAAAACTGCTGCACTATCGCATCGTATGCTTATCGAAGCCTACGTGTGAGCATGTCTTCGTAAATAATAACAGTGCTTTGAGTAGTTTAAAAAATTCAGAAGTAAAAATTTTGACGTGAGAAATGAAGAACGTGGAAGACCACCGAAAAAGTTTGACGATAGCAAATTGCAAACATTTTTGGATGAGAATGACGCTTAAATGCACAAAAACTCGCGGATCAATTAAATGTGACGTGAGAAGCCATCTCCATACGTTTGAAAACCATTGGAAAGATCCAGAAGATGGGAAAATAAATTCCACATGAATTGACCGAAAGACAGCAGGAAAACCGAAAAACCATTTGCGAAATGCTGCTCGCCAGGTACAAGACAAAGTTAGATCGATCGAATCCATCCTCCATCGAATTGTGACTGGCGATGAAAAGTGAATATATTTCGAGAATTCTAAGTGCAAAATATCATGGGTAACACCAGGCGAACCATCGACATCTACTGCAAGGCCAAAACGGTACGGACGTAAGATAATGCTCTGTGTTTGGTGGGATCAGAAGGGTGTGATCTATTATGAGCTGCTAAATCCTGGCCAAACCATTAATACTAAACGCTACCGACAACAAATGATCGATTTGAATCAAGCTTTGCGTGAAAGACGACCAGAATATCAGAAAGGGCAACACGAAGTGATTTTGATTCATGATAATGCGCCATCGCACACAGCGAAACCGATCAAGGAAACGATTCAGGCATTTAGTTGGCCACTTTCACAAGCGGCTTACTTACCAGACTTGACTCTGTCCGATTACTACTTATTTGTATCGATAAGACACGCACTTGCTGAACACGGATTCACTTTCTACGAAAATGTTCGAAAATAGCTCGATGGCTGGTTTGCCTTAAAAGAGCAAGAATTTTTTTGACATGGAATCCACAAATTGTCAGAAATAGGAAAAATGTATAGCTAGTAATGAGCGATATTTAGAATAAAATATTTTTTATCATTTTCATACAATAAACGTGTATTTTCTATACAAATAATTCCTCTTTCGTATTTACATACCTGGTATACATTACTATTAGTATTTTATTCATCTTCTTCATCATCCTGGTCGACGTATTCTCAATAAACATAGATTCATTTGAGTGCTTGATTGAATCGATTCGAGATACTAATATGTCATCATCTGTAAAAATGATTAACGATAATTATTATTATATTACTTCCAACACTTATTATTATACTGGTCATCATTTAATACCCAACCATTGTCTTCTAGACTAAATATTGTGGGCATCTCCAAATATGCATTTGTTCAAATAGTAACAGTATATTTAGTTTTTATTACGTGCTGATGCAGTTCAGGTTTACACGGAAGCAAGTGACACCCATCAAATTTTATTACCTTATGTCTTATTACAAATGGTCTTCTTAGACATAACTTTTCTACAAAATTAACAAAAATCCCTTGCATTCTAGATAATTTGAAATATTCGTTTTAATGAAGTCCATAGATGCCCATAGTCCATAGAGAGAAGGCATATTACTTTCTCTCTCTAACCCACAGAATACTATATAACTGTCTCGTTCACACTCACATGGGAACGTTTTTCCCTCTGGCAGATAGTGATGGAATTTTATTCTAGCTTTCTATATTACATATCCTACATAAATTTTATTTCTTCTGTCAAAATTCCAAGGCTAATGAAATAACAAAAATGATATATATTTTTTAAATATTTATAGCGTTGTGTCAACATTTAGGAGGGGAGAAAATATTTTGGCAATAATTTTCATAAATGGAGAATACTATCAATAGTAATCTCGTGAAATTTCATGACTATTACTTTAAATACATTGAATGTTATTTCTCACCCTCTTTGTAATTTTATGGTCATGTATTCCATCCAAGAGGCTGCCAGAGTCGACTTTTATTATTCACTAGGTACATATATAAAATTTAGTGTGTAATATTTTATGGATGTTGAAATAATAACTCAAAATATGTTGCTGGCTCTTGGTATATTACTGACGAAGTGTTTTTACGGGGTTCGTTCAAAGAATAGCTGTAGAACAATGTTATTAATAACACTGCGTGATATGTTTTGATAACATTGTAAATTATATGCACAAAATCTTATTGAAGGAAATCTTAAATCCTTCAAAATTTAATTTTCTTCTTTGAAAACGTTTTGTTATTAGCTTAGACGTTTCCCTAAGTACATCTTACTTAATTTGAATCATATGTAGATATAGAAAATTGTAAAACAATATCAGCCTCTAAGGGTGAGCCTATTTTTCCTGCTTGGAATATACTCGTATACCGTCGTTCTATGTAATTCTGCTACTGAGAGTAAAAAAATCGCTGGGAAACACATTATTTTCCAAGTATTCCAGGAATAGATAATACATATATTAGCAGTATGTTTTTTACTTCATAAGAGACATGAATAAACGTTATAAAAAATAACATAGTTATTGTGTGTACCAAATATTTTTATAATGCATTTACTTTGATGCGAAAACGCGTTAAAAATGTAAAACTGAGATGACGTAGATGACGTCAATAATGCAGGAGGTGTAGATTTTGGTAAGAAATATAGAGACATTCTTGATCATATAGTCATTTTTCAAGAACTTATTTGCCAATAAGGAACCTTGAGTGTACACCTACCTCCAGTGGTTATGCAATGGATAAAAACATAGACTTTTTTCAACACAATATATACGTGTCCTCCTTGAAAAACTGCATGTCCTCCTGCTAAATATATTAAATGTACTTCCGTTATCTCTGTAAACGTTGAAAGGTCTTTTTCGCATCAACGTTTCACTCTTGAACATTCAGAACAGGTTATGGTATTATACTGGAATTATAAAAATGATTAATGTGCAGAGTTGTGTCTTTGGTGGCATTCATTGGTCGTATTGTATTGGAATCTAGTCTCAAACAAAATCAACAATTAAAAGATATTATATTATTTATCATATCTTTATTTGTGTATATCAGTGCGGTGTCCTAGATCCGCCCCTGTATTTTACGTAATGTACGATTTATTCGCGGACCTTACTTATAATAATGCAAAAAAATATATATATAATAATAAACATTTATATGCGAAATAATAAGCTAGCGACAACTAGCTATGTATATAATAAATAATATGATATAATAATCTGTAGAATGGGGTTTATTATAACATATATATGTATGTTTGCCATACGAAGTCAATGGTAGACACGAATTCACCTATTTCAGAGAATTATTGTGCCCTATTACTATGCAAATCAATTAACGAAGAACGTCCCCATAAATTAGAACTTTACTGCAAAATCGTAATTTTAATTATAAGTGGTCACTTCGTGGCAATGTTTGTAATTAATTAAAACCGTTGTGTAATTTACTGCGGACCCAAATCCCCTTCGAAATGGGCGACATGAACTTTAAAAAGCCAGTTTGCAAAATAGTCGGTTTAAATAAACGCTACATATTGTTCCTGCATTATTTCTTACAGTTAAATAGGAGGAAATGTGTTATATTAAACCTGGATTAGGTAGCCATGGAATAAATTTCTATTCTGGGAACTTGTAAATGGTATTTTATCAAAAATTATAAATAATATATTTAAACTACAGAAATAAGGAGTTTATACTCCAACCCATCTGCAAACGCCTTATATAATAAGGACTAAACAAATTAGGTCAAAACAGCTATTCTCCTGGCTATATGCCAAACGGCGAGCGCTGAATTACATGACAGAATTTGCCGTATTTTTGTCTAATTGAGTTAGCACTAAAATATAGTGATTGTTCCAAAAAAAAAACACAAGAGAGATGCAAAATGTCACCTATCTCAGGATATCGTTAGCTGCAGACCGGTTTCGACCTTTCTATCTTGGGTCTCGTCAGTGCAGTGTAAACGAGTATACCTTTGACAGATGAAGCTCACATATAGTAGACGTTGCTACGTTCCACCGCAGTAGAACGTACTAAACGCCATCTCCTGGCAGTTTCGAACAATCTAAATCGAAGTAAAAACTTGAGATCATCAGTAATAATGCCAAGTTTTACTACGCAGAGGGTAATATTCAAACTACATAAATAAGGAGTTTATACTCCAACTTATCTGCAAATGCCTTATATAATAAGGACTAAACAAATTAGGTCAAAACAGCTATTCTCTTGGCTATATTTACACTGCACTTTACGTTTACACTGCACTGACGAGACCCAAGGAAGGTCGAAACCGGTCTGCAGTTAACGATATCCTGAGATAGGTGACATTTTGCATCTTTCTTGTGTTTTTTTGGAACAATCACTGTATTGTAGTGCTAACTCTGTTAGACAAAAATACGGCAAATTTTGTCATGTAATTCAGCGCTCGGCGTTTGGCATATATCAATTTACATTAAACAATATATTTACAGATAACCAAGAAAATTCCTTGTTGTAAATTCAGTCTTAAGTACGGACTCGATTTGAGATCTACAGACAATGTCTTCTTTACATAAATGAAACTGGACATGCCTGAAAGAGATTTCCCTTCAAACGCCGGAAAATTTACATAAATATATGACAACCCCGTGAAGTCCCTATTATTATTTATGAGGGCCCTATATTCTATGATTTAGGCCAGCGTAGGGCGAAACCCCGTTAATGGAATAAAAATGGTGTAGCCCTAGATATCGCCCGAATATATGCTTGATGACACTGGGGAACCGTCAATTTGTTGCCAGGAGTCAATTTGCGGTACATTACTGCCCCTGATGCTGAAAATTGTATTACATTTTCTCTAGTGTAGAACAAAAAAATAAAATAAGCAATTTCTCTTATTTAGAATTTTTTATATATGAAATCTAACAAGAAAATGTGGATGCAAAAGTAGAAGATATGGAAGAATAGTGGATGCAGAAAATATTAAGAATTATAAAAAGTTTTTTGTACCATTTTCTTTCATCATCATGTGACGATCCCATCTTCCTTGATATCTTTCTTCCATTATTCGAATATCCTGATGAAACCGTTCACCTTGTTCCTTACTATAATCTCCTAAGCTAGAAGGAAATTTGTCCAGTGACTACGCAAAAAATTTTATTTTATGCTCATATTGGCCTCCCAATTTTTCAAAACATTTTAGCATCTTATGAACTAGTTTTTGGTAATTATTTGTGACTTGTGATTGCCAAATAGAATTTTAATTTTTTTTTTTTTTTTTTTTTTTTTTAGCAAGGGTCCTACAGCCTGTGCCGCATCCCGCATTTCGATCGCCATTTCCTTCTATCCCTCCAGTCATCATCTCCGATTGCTCGATCTCTCATATTTTTTCTAATTCCTTCTATCCATTGTGTTGTCGGTCTTCCTCTTCTTCTCCTATTGTATGGTATAAACTTCAAAGCTCCCTTTGGCCATCGTGTCTCCTCCATCCTCTTTACATGACCGTACCATAGTAGCTGTCTAGATTCTACTCTTTCTGTTGTTGTAAGTACGCGTCCCGTTTTCCTTCTTACTTCTTCGTTCCTAATACATTGAATTCTGGAAATATTACATGATCTTCTTAAGAAGTCCATTTCTATCGTTTCTATCATCCTTTTCTCTTTCTCCGACAATTGCCAGCATTCACAGCCATAAGTTAAAATAGGCTCCACAATAGTTGTGTAGATTGTCATTTTGGTTTGTAGTTTCATCTTGTTTGACCAGAGTAATGAGTTCAGTAAACAAACAGCCTTCTTCCCTTGACGTGCCATATTTTTGATTTCATTTTTTGTTGTTCCATCATCCGAAACAATGCTTCCCAAGTATTTAAACTGGCTACATTTTTTCAATTTATGCAGTTGTAGATCTGGGTCTTCTACATGCGTGCCTCCTATTTTCAGATATTCGGTTTTATCGATGTTTATCTTTAGTCCCCATTTCTCATATTCTTCTTCCAACTTTCTAAACATGTAGTCTGTATCGTCCTCGTCACTTGTTATAATTATCTGGTCGTCAGCGAATAAAAGAGTTGCCAAGCATTGTTCGTTTACCTGTATTACCATTTCTGAAGAATTTTAATTACGGATACGTAACCAAACCATACATCAAATTCTACAACGGTCATATACCTATTCAAATCCGATCCTTTACCAGTTTTAGAATTTGTAGGCCGTCAAAAGGACCCAGTTTGATGTGAAGAGGTGGGTGGCAGTATTATTTTTTCTCTCTTTATTAATGGCTCGTGGACAATATTGGGTTTTCCAACGGTCTCCAGCGTCTGTCAAGGACCAAACAGTTTGTGCAAATGATTTTCTTTTCAACGACTATCCCATAAACAAATATATCAAGGATATTTGGTATATCCACTATGCTATTTAAGAAATATGGTGACCATGTTGACCAATCGACACAAACAAATCACTGATTCTGAAAATAAACAATTTCAGGAGTCTATTTTAACAAACGTAATCAATTTTACTAAAGTGAAAATTAGAGCCTTACCTCAGAGACAAGTCTAAAAATTTGTGGCAACATAAAATGGTTTTTTCTGTCCCCCAGTGTAATTTACGTTTACTATGCACTTTATTGGAAAATATATACAGGGCATATTGTTTGTACGGGCTTCCTTTATCTTTCACCATTTATCGTTATATAATGAATAATTTCTTTAGAAGAGGAAACCAAAATTAATTGCAATCTACGCAAAGTCGAAGCCATAAAACCTACCGTATGAGTTGAGTGGACACCGGGTAGTATTTTATATAGAGTCGCCGCTGTCTTCCATGACAATTATTCGGAAAGCCACTCTGGATAATTTCCATGGAAAATGCATGTAATGGAAAAAAGCTCCAAACAAAGAAAGCGTCCGTCTCTCTCTCTCTCTCTCTCTCTCTCTCTCTCTCTCTCTCTCTAAGCTGGGCATATTTCTCTGTCATGGCAGGTTTTTTTTAATACTAATTTCCATTATTTCTGTATAATTTATAGCCGGAGTTGTCAGTTCACTTGCTTAAAAAATGAGGTGTTGGTGTTTTAATATCACTTGATATATGGTTTATTTTATATTTATAAAGGGGCTTTATATTCATGGCGTAGCTGCTTCATTTATATGCAATTATCCCCGATTTACGCGGACGTACGTCGTAAATTATACCGCCTGTCACTAATAATCGTGATTGAAATAAATCTGCCTTTATTAAAATAGATGTGAATATTGGCTCATCAACCGTTTTAGTTAATAGTTTGAACGCAATCTAGAAAATTTATAGTGTGCGCTTTTAAACTACAACTTCGATTGTTTTTTGGGCGTTTCATTTATTTGCGTATCCGCGTTAGCGTATATTGGAACAGAAATTAAATTACTGGACGATATAGGCTACAGGGGACGAATAAAACTAAAATATTTGGTGTCTGGGTGTCAGGTTAATTTTAAAGTAATTCTCAACCGTTTTTATAAATTTCGTATAATACAATAACTTATATTTAATATTTCTTTAGATATCATATCAGTCTTATACAGGGCGATCCAGACTGATTGAACATTCCACATTTAAATAAAATTGTCAATAACTTATAATTCGGAAATCGAGAAGGAACTACCAAACCGCAAATCGGTTATCAAGTAGTTCCTGAATAGCAAAGCTATTACATAATCGCTATAGGAAACAACTACTCCTCGCGCTAAATTTCCCCCAGGAATTGAATTATACCTAATAGCGATCCTCGACTCCTTTCTCGTATTTCTGCACGATCAGCAAGGTTTCAGAAAATATAACCCGCCACAGGTAGGATTCAACGTCTGTCCCGGATGGCAACCGAACGACAGACAGATGTTTCGAGCTTATTAGTCCTCATCAGTGCCGTACACGGTACGCCGATTTAGGACAATTGCCGAGTCAAATCCCTGGGGTATTCATTCACGGATTTGATTTCTTTTTCTCTTTTCTGAACCGATTTTCTTTTCTGAAACATTGTCAACTCATATAATTGGCAACAATGGATTATACTGACAGATAAGATACACTGTAAATTTAGAATCAAATAAAGTTAAAAGAAAATAAAACTAATCTTTAATAATTTTGTATTCATGTGGTGTTAATAATAACATTTTCTTTGCCGCAGAGACTTTATTTTTTGAATTTATGAACTGTACTTTAAATATGTATTGTAAAGTAAGTACTGTAAAGTGACAGTATGATAAAGGGGTAATAGTGCCCATTTTTATTAATAATGAATTTAAAAATGATGAAAATGACAGCATCAACCGTACTTTATACATATTAAATACTCAAAATGTCTACCTTCAATTATAAACCTTCCTATTTTTTTTTTATGGAGGACCACAAAAAATCTTACACGACAGCCACAATACCACTTTACCATAGGAATATACCAGGAAAATTGGGCGAAAACCTCCAAAGAAAAAGAAAATTTATTTATGGGATACCTGAAACACTTTTTTTCACTAAACGAAACCGAAAGAATCCCTGATGATGAAAACGAGATACCTCTGTGCTAGGGAAACAATACTAACTGAAATTACCAAATCCTAAAAAAAGCACCCACATATCACGTCATTACAAGTAAAATTCTACAAGAATTGCCAGATACTGGACTAGTATTCCAATATCTATTTCCACCAGTACTGCTGCATTGAACACAATTATTCAGTGCAGTAGCAAGAACTACTTACTACCCATCACAACGAAAAGTAGCTCAAATCACCCTTATATTCAGACCAGGAAAAGGTCTAGAAGAAATAAAATCCTATCGACCCATTAGTCTCCAACTAATAATTTACAACATTCTCGATAAACTACTACTAAACAAACTTACCCCTATCTTAAATGTTCGTAAGATGATTACAACACACTGATTCGAATTCTGACAGAAACATTCGACAATGCAACAAGTACATAAAATATTCAACAGAATTCAACAAGACAACAGTTTCTCTGAATGTCTATTATATAAGTTAAAATGCAAACTCCCGATCTATTATTATTTAATGAAATATTATTTAATGAAATCTTATCTGGAAAACAGAACTTTCATAATAAATTATGAACTTCTATACGTCTATATTGATCTTCAACCCATACGATCTGGAGTACCACAAGAGAGCGTTTTGGGTCCAGCCCTTTACTTATTATATACAACAGAATTACCTACTACTCCCTGTATAACAATAACCGCCTTTCTGAGTCAGTAAACCAAGCATCGTCGCTAAAGAAGATCCCTTTCGTCTTGTGTGACTTTTTTAGTGTGAATTGCTTTATGTGCTAGTCGTTTCTTTGTTTTTTCGATGTAAAAGGAGTTGTCCATTGAGAGTTTGTTCCTCAGGATCAGACAGTTAACCAGGCTTTCTACCTTGTCTCTTTGAAAATATTGCGCAATAGTTTGCGCAAGAGGCCTGATTCGTCGAAGTTTGGCGACTGGTTTTTCCACCATAATAACGCCCATTGATGAAGTTGTGGAAATTTTTGACCAAAAATTTCCACACCTTCGTCAATGGTCGGTCATCGATCTTCCAGGATGGTTTCGTAAGTTTTTTCAATATTTTCATCGGTTCGAGCCCTGGAAGGACGACCAGAGCGAGGTTTATCATCAATTAATATTTCACCTCTTTTGAAGTGGGAAAGTGGGAAAATTACTCAAATACTTGAGTTTTTCCAATAGCTTCATCCTTGTAGGCCCCTTTTAAAATTTCAAGAGTCTGTGTCAGTTTCTTCGACCAAGAAGCAACACTTTAGTGTCGCGAACTGTTCACGAGAATGAGCCATTGCAAAAACGACTCTTACTAAAAAAAGTCACACAAGCCGAACGAAACCTTCTTCACCGACGACGCTTGGCTTACTGACTGGGGAATGGGAGCTCTATATGCTCCTAGCGGCAGAACGCGGTACAACAAGAACTCCGCCCACCACAATATCAGTTCGGTTTATTTTGGGTACCCCCTCGTATATAGAAGTAATAATACCACGGGTATCTATAAATGAAATAAGATATTCCACAAAGTTCAAAATTGAGGCCGCCATCTAGTATGTCATGCATATACGAACTAAATTGTATTAAGTCTGAACATACCATATGTTTAGATAAGATACAGATTGTAGTTTTCATGAAGCAATGAAAACATGATTAAATATACCAACAAAAAACGATACGATGTGAAAAAATTGCTGATAAATATATAATGCTTTAATGTTCTTATGTTTCTCTCTAATGTTCTACAATACATAACTACACTGGAACCAAATTCATTAGTTGTGGACCCTTGGCTACTTTTAATTTTATATTTGTGATTTCTCAAAACCTCTTGCAGATGTATAAACATACAGTGCTATTCAAAAGTCCCCTCCCCCCCTCTTATCTTTGGAACGATTATACATAAACTAGTGAAATTTGGTAGCTGAATATTAAGGGTTGTAAACTTCCCTACTAGTGATGATATTCCCGATATCCCAGTCGCCCCAGAGCCCCGATCGCCCAGTTTCGAGGACTTATTTGAGAGAGCTTCTTCGTAAGTTTAAAACAACGGGTAGTATTAATGATGCAAAACGATCTGGCAGACCACAAATTTCTGATGAGAAAAAAATTGATATACTGGCAGAAGTAATAGTAAATCCTACTTCTTCAACAACTCAAGTTGCATCAACCTGTGAAGTCAGTCAAAGTACAGTGCACAGGGTGTTGAAAAAAAACAAATTTCACCCATACAAATTAAAAATGGTTCATCAACTCTCAGACGACGATCCAGACCGAAGGCTGCAATTTTGTGAAAATATGGAGACTAAAATTAACCAACAGCCAGACTATGTCAAAACAATTTGTTTTAGTGGCGAAAGTACTTTCTATCTAAATGGAAATGTAAATACACAAAACGTCAGATATTGGAGTGACGCAAATCCTCACATGTTTCGTGAAACACATACTCAGTATCCCGAGAAGGTCAATGTTTGGGCAGGTATACTGGGAAACCACATCGTTGGGCCTGTTTTTTAAATACCAACTTAACCGGTGAGGTGTATCTGCAGATGTTGCAAAATGCAATAGAACCGTTAATCCTTGAAATTTTGGAAGATAATCAAGATGAATTCGACATTTTGGAAATAACATTCCAACAGGATGGTGCTCCTCCACACTATTACGGTGCAGTAAGACGGTATTTGGATGAAGAATATCCTGGTAGATGGATTGGACGACGAGGTTCAATGGAATGGCCGCCTCGATCACCGGACCTCACACCTTTAGATTTTTTTCTGTGGGGGTATCTTAAATCGAAGGTTTACGCCACTCAGCCTGACAATATTGATGTTTTAAAACAACGTATTGTTACAAAATGTAGGGCTATTTCCGCAGACACATTTGAAAAAGTACGAGAAGAGTTTCGCAATAGGATGTTTTACTGTCAGGAAGTAGATGGAGCTCACTTCGAACAATTACTATAAGTAGGTACTGATTCTTGAATCTGTAATTAAAATTATTATCCAAGTTTACTGATTACTGATTTAATCCATCAAAACTACCATAGATACAAACAATATTAGTATCATTGAATACGTTTTTTCGATACCTTTTAAAAGAGGTATCGCTTGCCATAGGGTTCCATTTAAAATTATTGGTCACAATGACCTTGTGACATCATCTTTGACGCATACGTCATCCATCATCACTAGTAGGGAAGTTTACAACCCTTAATATTCAGTTACCAAATTTCACTAGTTTATGTATAATCGTTCCAAGGATAAGAGGGGGAGAGGGGACTTTTGAATAGCACTGTATACGTTATGTAGAATTTGATTACGATTTTCACCTACTTTGGTATTTTCTTTCTCGTCTCGTATGATTCGTTTTTTATCCTTCGGGACTGTTACATAATCATCATCTTGGTGAATAATAATTAGCCTTGCTATAATTTCAACTCGTACCCAACAACATTTGCGCAAAATAAAATTGATTAATGACTTCGCATGTTCGTGCCGTTACGAAAATAACCGGTCTTCAATGAAAAACAGTGAATATAAACTAACTCTCGTAATACCGATGGAGAATAAACGATGGAGAAATATTCTTGTACATTCCTCGGAATTTCACGTGACGAAGTAACGACCACAATATGTTTCCTTATCGTGTTCATCAATCAAACGGGCTATAAAAACATGTTCAGTGACAATTTGGGCATTTAACAATTGGTTCTAGTTACAACATTCGTGGTTGTATGTATATTCGAATCATTAAATCCCCCTATTTCTTTCACTGAACTTGATTTTATTTTAGGAACTGATGCACGCAAGGTGCGCAGTCGTTCAAGCTTTAACCATCTATCCTTGTTCAACTTATTCATGGCCCAATTAAGTCACAAAAATATAGCAAAAGGAGATATCACAGAGTTTTGAATGTTATAGAATTCGATAAAGTACACTGGGGAACAAAAATATTGTCGCATTTATTGCAGCACTTGTTCTTACATAATTTTAAATCACTCCAAGTCTGTAGGTAGTTTTGTTCTGTAAGCTCTAAATTTTTTGCAATTCGACATTTTTTTGTGAAATTGGCGCTTCATGTAATGACATAATGACAAAGAAATCAGTTGCGCAAAATATAACACATGTATTCAAAAATGGGTAGGTACGATCGATTTTCACTTTAAATTAACATAAATTTATTTTGATATTTCAACATAAATGCGATAGATAGTAGGTGATTCGTAGCAACTGATATTAATGAAAATGTAGACACTCCTATTCGGACAAAAGTTTACGCTTGTAGCTCTTGTGTCTGTTGATTGATCAAATTGTTGTGTCATTGATCTTCTCAGGTCAATTTCGTTTGATGCTCTAGCAGTAATCTGCCATTATGTGCTTGTCCTAATGTCATTAGTAGTGTTCTTTCATCGTCAAGAGGTCTTGATGGAAAAACTCCCACTGTTTGTCGCTTACAGCACCAATGTTCTGTAGGAACTGATTGAAGTGACTATACAAAAAATGTATGTAGACCAATACTGTTTATTTACACACATACACTTTCAAGCATGTGAGTACAAACTACTTGCTCATAAGCAAGCAGAGACATGCTTAAAGACGGATCACATCTCAGATTCCAGTGTTGAGTAAAAGTGGGGTACCAACAGAGTATTTTGTTTAAATTAAACTATTTTACATTTAAGGCTGTTAGTACAAAAAGTATACTAATAAATAAACGAAGCATTCCTAAAAGCACAATATTCTGCACAACAAAAATGTTGTAGGATAGGTGGTGCATCATAAGGTTAATATATTACCTTAATATTAGAGGATGAGGCAGCGTATTCCTGTCATTGTCGGACCTGCGCTGTTCGGAGTCAAGCAACGAATTGCACGGTTGCGACTTGGATGGGTGACGCATGGTTCCGCGGTGGTGCTGGCTTGATATTTGGTAACAAGGTGGCAACTGGGCCAAATACTGGGCACATTGTTTGCGTGAGATCGATTCTCACCAGAGGGAACTTGGCACTTCCTTCAGGGCTGGGTGTTTGTCCGCATTTATATGTGTAACTTTCCCCTACACAAGCCTGCTATAGACTTTCTGGGGAAGGATGTTTAGTTTCCGTATGTCCAAACTTTTAAAACTTTTTTTTAACTTAATATGATACGCTCTATATTCAACATCAATTTGCATGGACACTAAAGCATGTAGCCAAAAACTCAATTTCAGGTTTAAAGTCTGCGATGAAAATATCAGTTGAAAAAGCTCTTTTAGTAACACCAAATTAGAAAAACAAATTGTTTGCCAGTGTTATAATTCAATAGCATGACTGGAAAGTATACAATACATCCAAAAATTAGATCCACATATAAAGTTATGAAAACTTAATATAAAAAATCCCGTTTTAGATATATGAAGATATAAAGAATAGCTTAGTCAAAGGTGGCTGTCGATTTGAAAGTAATTGTCGGAAAATGGTGTCGCGCATTTACGATAATCGTTAAGATTGTCGTCAAAATTTGTCAAGCAGTTCTGTGATACAGTAAATCTGCACCTCCTCACAAAATTAGTTTTTGGGTGACAGTTTCTTGGAGAGGATTAATTCTTGAAGAAGAAGAAGAAGAGGCTTCAACGTCAATGTGGAGCGATATAAAAACCACATTTTTCTAACTGTATAAGAGTGCTAAATGATGGTGTATTATTTGTAATTGACACAATGATAATGCATCCCATTTTTATTGAATTTTTATTGTCACCATTATTATTTTTTTATTGCTCATGCATATATACACATACATGCATAATTGAAACAAAAATAGTACAGCAGTATTACAAAATGAGGAAGAGGAAGAAATAGCAAATATAAATGTATGTAAATGAAAATATCTTAACACAAACATAGATAATATGGAGGCAATGAGTAAATAAATACAAATTGCTTTTATGGTATTAAGATCGAGGTTGGATAGAGTTTTTATGTCAATTGGAATTTCCTTTTATATAATGCGCTTTTTCCTAGAACTCTATAATTAAATTTTATTTATATGGCAACTTGTTGGAGTAAATTGTACAATGAATATTTCAAAAAACGGTCTGTTTCTAGTTACACCACAATTTATTTATAACAGCCTTTGATTTATATCCTTTTTACGTTTCTTACGCTGCAGTTACCCATTAATTATTTAAGGCTCGTTGTTCTAGTACAACTTTCCTATAAATCACGGTTACAGTTACCATTCCATAGTAATGTTCATACTATCAATCAAGAAGAAATTTGCAGTATGTAGTATGTTCATAACTAGTCTAGAGAGTACTGTAAGTAGCAAGCATACGCAAGAACCTCGGTGTTATAATATTCAGTAACAATATATGTAATTTGTAAATCTGGAGGCTGTTTTGATGTTTAGTGAATAACTTGTCAGCTCTTCTTTATATAATTCTTCGTGTATATCTCAATGTGATTTGGTTTACTTACCTATAAATATTTCAATTATGTTTTAATGTTCCTGCGTACTCAGCGTATAAGAAATCCCAGCATGGTTCTAACTAAAGCACAAGAAACCGATGTTAGGAAAATATCGCAAGGAAGAAGTAATTAAGAACTGTCTTGCCGACAAGGACTTTATGGAGACCTTTGCTTTACAAATATCGACTACAATTGTAAAAAATCTACGGGATGAGTGCGATAAAGTGAGTAAACAATTAAAAAAGAAAATAACTAATATAGAGGAGGAAAATAAAAGCCTGTCTACAGACAATAGACAATTAAAATCCAAGTGAAATGACCCTGAACAACAAATAACAAAAATTTTATCGGTTGAAGCAGAAAACAACGAGTTTGATGAAATTGTGCAGGAAATGCATGGGCGAGAAAAAAGAAAACGCAACATCATGATCTTTGACAACAGTGAGGAACCTAACTGAGGGAGCCAAACATGAACATAAAATGAAAAAACAACTAGTAACTGACATATTTAATTCAATGTCTATTTCCGAAAATTGAAATATCAAGGCAATTCGCATAGGAAAATCTGACCCGACTAAAGAGGCTCCACGTCCACTTAAAGTTACGGTTAGCGATGAGTCTATTGTTCATGACAGTATCCATAAGGCAAAAAATTTAAAAGACTCAAAGAACTATAAAGACATCAGTATCTCATTGAACCACATTCCCAGATAAATCGATATTTACCAAACAATTAAGAGGCAACTTATCTAACATGTGGCAGCTAGTGAAACCAACTTAAAAATTAAATACATACGTAGCGTTCCAAAAATTATCGCTTTAAACTAAAAGAGTCTAAAAACATCGACATCAGAATTCACATATTATAACCAAAACGTGCGTAGATTAAGGACTAAAGTGAACGAACTCACACGTTTTATTGTAAAATGCCTAGGACTAACGTTCTTCTTAAATCTCCAAGACATGTTATGTGCAATAGTTTAAATAAGATCTTAGATATATGGGATATTAGTTGTAGTAGATCCTCAGAACTTACTGTTGCTTCTAACTTAATTTTTAAAGCTAATAATAATTAAATCTATACATTTAATTTTCATTCTTACTATTATTATCATTTTTTCATTTACTTATACATTTATACTTGTGCTTTTTACACTATTAATTATTTTAAGTTCTTTCCTTTCTTGTATTCAGACATACTATAGTTTTATATGTTTAATTGTTTATGTTTAATTGGACTTTATCTGTTGGGCAATAAATAAATAAATAAACTCTCGACAGTTGGAAAGTCTGCAGCATATCGTTATATACTGTAGTCTCCTCTCGTTATGTCCTGTAGTCTTGATAATTGGACGTCATTTGATTAATTTACGATGATGGTGAATTTTTATTCAAAACAAATTTGATGCCGCCACATCGAATAATAAGCAGCGCGTCACTTTTAGTCCACGAATTTTGACTCCACTCTTTTTATGCCAAATAGCACCTTTCTGTAAAGCCGAGTAATACAAAAGGCCTCTGTCGAACTGATAAATTAGTAAGAATTCCTAACGCGTCAAAAATACCCAGTAACATGCGAAGTGCCGATCACGGCCCGCATATTGGCCCCGCCGCCGCCTAGCTATGTACGTTAACGACATCGATTTTATGAAAAATTGTTCCCCGGATTCCAATATTGGGACACTTTTATTCCGCCTTGTCATTACGTTCCACAATATGGTTTAAGATTACCCGGAAAATGCTAATTTGGCGACGGGAATAAATTTTTGTGCGAGCGGGAGTTCCGCGCGGGGTTACATTAACTGCCGGTGATAAGAAAGAAATTATTTTATTAGTTTTGATTTTTGCATGAATTATTCATCGGGATGACGATGAAGATTGCGAGGTTTCCCTGTCGCAAAATAAAAGTCGGATTTATTCAAAAGAGGGAGGGGGAAACAGTACAATTGGGATCAAATATTAAAATCATTATCTACTGAGATAATAAACCATTTGGTATGTTTCATTACGTGTACGTCCACAGAATGCATCGATTTAAATGACGTTTCGCACATGAGTTTACCCGTTAGATATTTTCACGTCCACGCTAATAAGTACAACAGATTTTATTCGTACACATTTATTCGCAATAACAAGAAAACTAGTGACAAAAGGAGGCATAAAAACGTGAAGTAGTTAAATCTCAAATTTTCAGTACATAGTTTAAACTGAGTTGTAAAGTCAATTACCGCTGTATTACGTCATGTCTGATTTTCAAAACAGCATTTATAAGCCTAGGCATGGTGTCTACAAGACTCTGGCAGTCTTCTAAAGAAAAAGAGTCCCATATTTCTTGGAGACGATGTCGCAATGACTGAAATGTTTTAGTCAATTACACAATTCTCTTTTCATGTGATGACATAATGTCTCGATTGGAGAAAGATGAGGACTACTCGAGAGAGAATTTAGGACGGAAATATCGTTTTCCGACATCCAGGATTTCACACGTTTGGCTGTATGGCAAGCCGCGCCATCTTGTTGGAAGAGAAATTCCCGGTTAGCTAATTGCACAGACTCAGTTGATGGAGGAAAGCACTGATTTAAAATGACTATGTATTTTTCTGCGTTTACGGTGTCTTCAACAAAGTGAAACCTATCAACGCCATTGGTGGATATACATCCCCACACCATAATTGATATATTTATAGAGAACCACATAAACATTGTCCAGTGCATATGCTTTATAGAAATTTCTAGTTATGAAGGTGATAAGTAAGTAACACCATATAAAAGGCATATTAACCTCATATTGAGTTATTTTGGACAATATTCAACTGTAGACATGTCATCTTTGATGCTCTTGCTATACTTTTATTTTTATCCTCCGTTATTATTGAGATAATTATCGATATAGGTCCATTTTTGTGAAAGAAATTGCGCCATAGATCAACAGTTATTACACATTTATAAATACACTAAACTCTTTGCCTCTATATCAGCAATTAAATAGCCAATACTTCCAATCGCAAAACTTATTAAACGCTCATCGGTTCGTACATAATTATTAAGAACTATGCGCCAAGGAAAACCTCGCGAACGAAATATGTTGACGGAAAAGTAGTTTCTACAAACCCAGTAACTTTTCCCGGTGGAGTTTGTATCTCCGCAGAGGTGGAAAAGTGTTTCAAAGTTTGAGAGGAAGCTTACCTTGTGGCTTGTATCTCCTAAAGAACATTGATTCGCATTAGCATTCGCTTCGGGATAGAAACTCCTATGGAAATCTATAAGGAAAATAAGATACATTAAGGTAGTGTCTTCTTTATAGCATCACGTTGAATTTTCTTTATGTATATGTGTATAAATATTTCCGTTAATTATTCTTGTTTGACGATGAAGTTTTGCTATATTATTTGTAGTATTTGTCACAAATAACGTTATAGAAGATCTTACATATTATGATTTCAGTTGAAAAGAACCAACAACAATAATAATACCACAGAATTATTAAATTTTCATTAATTGAGTAAACAATGAATCAAATTATAGAAGAGCCCTCATTATTCTACACTGCCTGAAATGTGGTATAATATTTTATAGCAATTTCATACCAAATAGTGTACATAGCACAGCAGGGAAACAACAGTTTGATGTATAATGAACACCACAAGACCCTTGTAGAATTTTACCATGCGCTGGTTTCAATTTGTATAGAATAATGGAGTAAAATCAACGCGACATTTGAGGTAGAATTCACCACCTTTTGGGGCCCAGCTTTATTTCAATTTTATACATTTTACTATTCGCAATGTACAATGAAGGAAAACATATCGTTGAAATAGAATGCTTCTTCTTCCTTCTTCTAAAATAGGTCTATGACCTGTTCCTCTTTCGATGAATATCATCGGTACTATGAGCTGAATCTGTTTTTACAGAGGGTATTGCCTTTATAGCAAATGTTTATATATTCGTAAACAGCGTAACCAAATTCCTAAGTATCATATTTGAAATTATACTTGCATTATCCACTTTTCACTTTATCGGACTAAAGTGCGTCCAATATTCGGTAAAAAAAGTTTATCAAACGCGAAAAGAATAATAGAAAATATCGAGAGGACTGGTTTAGTTATTGATATTAAATACACGACATGAGCTCGAAATGGTTGGTCAGAACAAAACATCACGACAATTCGTGACGGTGTGACCAAGAGTCCAGTAACCTCGATTCGTCATCGTGCACAAGATTTGGACACCTCAATAGCCACTCTTCGCCATGTTATCACTAAAGATTTGAATCTCCATGCTTATAAAGTCCAATTGGCTCAAGAACTTCTGCCAACAGACCATGCACAGGGAAAAGGGTTCACCAATTGAATCACTGAACAACAAGAAGTGAATGCCGATTTTTTTTAACAAAATCATCTTCAGCAGCGAGGTCCATTTTCACCTTGACGGCTTCGTCAATAGGCAAAATTGCCGCATTTGGGGCGCAGAAAATCCACGAATGATTCATGAGACACAAATGCATCCCCAACGTGTCACTGTTTGGTGTGCATTGTGGTCTGAAGGAATCATTGGACCATTTTTCTTTGAAAACGAGGCAAGTAATACATTAACAGTAAACGGCGAACATTATCGTGACATGATAACCCAGTTATTTGTACCTCAATTGGAAAATATTACGCTTGAAGACATGTGGTTTCAGCAGGACGGTACCACTTGCCATACCACCCATTAAACATTGACGGTGTTGCACAAAACTTTCCTTGTTGTATTATCTCCTTTTTTGATGACCAAAATTGACCGTCACCATCTTGCGATTTAACACTTATGAACAATTTTCTGTGGGGCTTTCTGAAGTCTCAGGTTTACGCCAACAAACTCATCACCGCCCAAGCATTGAATTATATCAATAAAATACTGCCCCACTTGTGCACAGCCGCTATTGAAAATTTCGTCAGAAGAATGGTTGGTGATACTTTGAAATAGTACCATCAAAGGTTTGGCATCCATTTACCGGATATATTGTTCCATATATAACTCTCAAATATTTATATTATAAATAAATAAATATTGTAATACTTTGCTACAGAAAACCTTGTTTTATATAAAATTCACATATTGCGCACTTATTGCAACCTTTTAGAACCATTTTATATATTAAATTGCCTTAACAACAGAATAAATCAAGCCATAATTTCAAACTCCGGTATTGTCCAAAATATCCAAAAATTGGTATTTATGTTTCCACCTACAGAACTGTTAGAAACCTTAAATAACTCCTCATAAGGATCGTTACAATTTCTATTCAGAACCTCTTATCTAACGTATTTGTAAAACATGCCACAAAATATTTAACGGTGATGTTAGATAAATCATTCTACAATAAATTTAAAGTTAACGAAGTGTTTAATACCACAACCACTATAAAGGAACAGTTTATGTGGCTCTGCATTATAATTCTGTCGATGTTATTTATGGTCTCTGCGTTTGTATTTAGTCCGCAACAGCGATAAAAGTCAAAGAGAGCTCTCTAATAAGTTTATTATTTCCATTGGAATCTTTACTGCCTCGTTACCATATTCTCCAGTGCATTATTTAAAGAAGAATTATGTTCATCGACTTCATTGTCAGCGGCATATTTTCGGGTATGTGTATCTGGTGCGTTGTCGTGAATACTAAGTTGGATTTTGAGATAACTAATAATTAATGTCTAAACAAGGATTTTTATGATTGTCGATATATTGAATTTAACTGCAGATTAAAACAGAAAAATATTTTTTTCGTTGAACAAAGTGAATCTTGTAAACCTAAATCTCATGAATTATCCGAATAGCTACAGTATAAGACACTCATTAAATTAACCACGCATTAGTCGCCTTTTTATGAAATAACTCTTTCTTATTCAGAGCTCAGTGAAGCCCAATTTTCAATCCACTTCATGTAGTGTTATTTAGAAAAACACCCTGTTCGAAAAAATTGTTGTAGCTCATAAAATGAATTTTAATATACACTCTTGAAAGACGTTGTAATATATATTATTTTTACATATTTTAATGACTTGAGGAAGGCTGAGAATCTTTGTCACATCAACAAAAAGCAGGAGACACATTTTCGACAAAAAACGAAAAATTAAACATCTTGTTGGAAAGCTTGGACTCTTCTGAATTCTGTAATTGTTCCAGATGACTCTAAAAATTGCTAGATTTCAATTATATGGCGCCGTAATCTATCACAGGACGTTAAATAATTTTTAAGGTGTTAGGAATGGCATTAGTGCCTAACTCTTACAAATCCCAAAAATATAATAAAGAAAAACTATAGATCGGGGATGAATTAAATCAGTTGTCAATTAGGCATACGAAAAGAGCAATTATAGCCAATTTTTGCTTTGCGTCAATTTTGAGACTGTCATATTTTTGACAAAATTATTTTGCTGTAGTCTATCAATTTTCTTCCACGAAAAATCATTTTCGCAAAAAAGAAATATGAAATGAATGAAAATTCAACAGAGCCTTTGGATTTCCCCTATAGCAAAAATTTGTTTAGTAATTTTCACCGATTTTGAAACATTTATATTTTCCACAAAATTTCCTTGCTATAGTTCATTCTATTTTCGATCCACAAAAAAAGCATTTTGACTACAAAAAATCCGAAAAAAATCCATGTGAAATTAAAAAGATATACAAATTCAACAGCACCCTGGGATTTTCCAGGGTGCCCTAAATCCAATAGTTCTCTAGTAATATGTGTCGATATTGATACTTTCATATTTTCGACAAAATTCCTGTGCTACAGTCGATGGATTTTCATTTAGAAAAAATGCATTTTAGCGAGAAGAAATTCGAAAAACTTCATATAAACTTAAAGAAAACAGAAAAATTCAACGACTCTTCGATTTTACTCTAAATTCAGGGGTTATCTAGTAATTTGCGTCGATGTTGAGACTTTCATATTTTCGGCAAAATTCCCTTGCTGTAGTCCATCCATTGTCTTCCACAAAAAATGCATTTTCGCGAGAGAGAATCCGAAAAAGTGCATATAGACTTATGAGAAATAGATAAATTCAATTACCTCTTCATATTTCCCCTAAATCTAGTGGTTCCTCTAGTATTTACATCAACATTGAGATTTTATATTTTCAACTAAATTTGCTTGTATAGTTGATCGGTTTTCTTCCACAAAAAAGTATTATCGCCAGAAAATATATAGAAAAAATTCATATGAACTTAAAAAAGACAGACAAATTCAAATGCAGCTTCGTATTTCACTTAAATCCAATGGTTCTCTAGTAATTTCCATCGATTCTGAGATATTCGTATTTTCTACAAAACGCTCATCAATGGATTTTCGTCCACAAGAAATCATTTTTGCGAGAAGAAGTTCAAAAAACTTCATATGAACTTAAAGATGATAACAACGACCCTTCGGATTTCCTCTAACTCCGGTGGTTTTCTGGCAATTTGCATCGATTTTCAGACTTTTATGTGTTCGGCATAATTATTCTGCTGTAGTCAATCGATTTTCTTCCACAAGAAAGCATTTTCACGTCAAGAAAATTGAAAAAATTAATCTGAACTTAGAGAAGAGAGACAAATTTAACAGCATCTTCGTATTTCACCTAAATCTGGTAGTTCTCTAGTAATTTGCGTCGATTTCGAGAGTTTCAGATTTTATCAAAATTCCCATGCTTACTCCATCGATTTTAATCCATAAAAAAATTTTCGTTACGAAAACTCCAAAGAAAATCACACTGACATAAAAAGGTAGTAAAACCCAGCGGCTCCTTTGGATTTCCCCTAAATCTAGAGATTCTCTAGCAATTAGCATCGATTTTGAAACTTTCATATTTTCGACAAAATTCGCTGACTATAGTTCATTGTTTTTCTTCCACAAAAAAAGAAATTTTGCTAGAAAGAATTCAAAAAAAAATCTCGTATCAACTTAAAACAGTCAGACAAATTCAACAGTGCCTTCGGATTTTCCCTTAAATCCAGGGGTTCTCTAGTAATTTGCGTCGATTTTGGGACTAAGAGATATTTTTGACAAAATTAACTTACTATAGTCTATTGAACAAATCTTAGGGATTCAATCTTAAATAGGCATTTTAGAGGTTAGCCTAGAGGTTAGCTTCAATCATATCCTGACGATGCCAACTTGGTTGTCGAAACGCATTCCTAGTGCTGTACAATCGGCACTTTCGGCGTTTGTGGAAAACTGCTTTCCTATTCTTTCCTTCATATTACAGTGACTTCAAACCTCATGTCCTTAGTCTATAATTACTTCATATAAGTACATACTTCATATAAGTACGTATACGTTTAACTAAAATTCCTTCATTATACCCACTTTACTTGCGAATTTAATCCAACAATACGTTATAATTGAGGTGGATCGAACCCGTATCTGCATAATAGTTTGCTAATTGGCCGCGGAATGTGTATACAGGAATGTTTGTCTAGGTATTAAGTATAATAATCCGATCGAACCATTAGAAAATTAAA
Organism: Rosalia funebris; assembly: GCA_037954035.1. Lineage (NCBI taxonomy): Eukaryota > Metazoa > Arthropoda > Insecta > Coleoptera > Cerambycidae > Rosalia > Rosalia funebris. The sequence goes on from JAZFAV010000016.1 coordinate 6,825,824, forward strand.
TACAGCTCACAAGGGGTGTAGGTTCATCGGGGATCAATAAAATACGTTAATTAATTTTCGGTGTTGATTGGGGAGAAGGAAACCAAATTATCGCTAATAAGAATTCGCAAATTAATCACAAAGAATAATCCTTACACACTTAACGCTTAGGTACTTAAATTTGTAAAAATATGTAGGCTGGCAACTTTTGAAATTGCATATTTATTTAAGCTAAATACAAGGTATTTCAAAATTAATCAGCTGATATTTTATCTTGAAGAATGCTTTCCAAAAAGTGCGCAGGACCCATTATTTTGCATATTATATAATATTTCTAAATACGATAATACTAATAATAAATCATTCTGAATACAAAATTAAATGTCAAAAGGGAAAATTAAGATATGAAATTGATCAATAGGTACACATACAATTATAATCAATGTACAGTGTTTTATTATATGCGACTTGAATTTATGGAGAACACTGTAAATAAAAGATATTCGAGAGAATTTTACATGAAACAAACTGGACTGAAGACCGTAAAGATAGAGACCTAAATAAGTACCCATAGATTAAAAAATTAAATATGAAAGAAACTTCATTAAAGGATGAACTATACGCAAAATTAGAACAGGCAGGATAAGGTGCCGTACAGGCTCTTACAAAGAAGAATAAGTAATAATATAGTGTGAATAAGGATATTAGTGAGCACGAATGCCACAAACATAAAGGCCACAAATTTTTTTAACAATATGCATAACTGAAGTAGAACATACCCCCTTACCCCCCTCCAATTGTTCATGATAATTTATTAATTATATATCTTACCAGTTATCACGTACTTATTACTTCGGAATTCATCATTTCTTAATCTCTAGTTAGGATAATAAAACTCCAGCTTATAAAAGTACATTGAATTATCTTGACAAGCAATCAACACCGTCTATGAGTGCACAATAATTATTTATAGTGATCGTACTGAAGCAGTGAAATGAGCTTTCTTAATTTGAACAATTATGACAAGTAAAATAGCACTCGTGAAAAGTATTCATACTTGCAATTATTCCTAATCTTTACATGCTCCACCAGAATAGAGACTGTGGAGAAACATTGACTCCTTGCATTGAATTCCTTGAACCTGCATAAACATTTAAGAGTATGCAGCACATTGAAGTAATTTACGCAAATAATAGCAACTCTGGCGTATTTATAATGATCATATTTCACCGGGAAGGCTGATTTTTAGAAATTTGTTATAAAAGAACGAAGAAAAAATCCAGAGAAATATTCTCGAAAAATCCTCCATAAAGTGAAAATAGGTATCCTAGGTATCAAAAAGTACTTGAAAATCTTCTCCCTCTCCTCTTTGCGAATTGCTTACCTTGATACATTACGAGTATTTGAAAATCCATTTTAAGTAAAATATTATGGTTGTTATTTTAAATCGTTTATGGACAGCTGCAAACAAAATTGTATTTTTTATTTTTCAGTGATCTACCTATACAATATATCAGGGTATTTCTCGCATAAATATAGTAATAAATACAAAAAAATATCTAAAGCGTCCGACGAAATAAAAAAGGTGTGATTAACTGCCTTTTCTCTACTCTAATGGTAACATTCATATTAAAATATCTATCACACAGTAAATAGGTCATAGCAAGTCATTCACACTCACATTAATACAGATCAGCGAGGTCAAAAATACAAGCCCTTAACTAGTTTCTTTATTAAAACAGCAATCAGATAATACAATCTGGCTCTTCTGTTGTTTGGGGAACTTGAATGTTGTTCCTCTTATTCTGACATGATTAAATTAATATAATGAAAAAGACCCCTAGAAACATATTTCAGGTTTGATTTGAGCCTTCTGCTGTTATGTTCCTGTACAGGTGGTTGTAATAAGGGGTTGATATGTGTTTCTAATCTCTTATGGTGCTTATTGCTTCCTTGATATATTTCTTCTTGGACTGTTGGTATGCGAAGGTCGTTGTGTATCATTTGATTTGTCACGTACAATGGCGTATCAGCTATGGCCCTGAGGATTTTAGATTGAGCTCTAAATTAGTAACAGCTTTGTATATTAAGATTTTATTTTCTAATGACATATTTTATTCTCTTCCCAGTAACCATATAGTTTCTTCATTTTTAGGCCAATCTGTTTTCTCTTTTTTTGGATGTGATCTTTCCAAAGGAGATTGCAATCGCTTTTAAACTTGTTAGAAATTTGAATCTGACAGCCCAAAGCTTGGAATGTTTTTTAAATGTAAGGTTAATATTTTATGGGTATTCTTCGGTAATGCAAAAAGCAATATGTATAAACCAAAAGACTACCAGTACTTATTGCTCTTACGCCACTAATTTAAGAGAAATTCAAAGAGCAAAACAAATTTTAGGTATTGCACACTTTTACAAACGAACCAGCTGCATAAATATGCACGTAGAAGAAGAGTTGTCGCATACACAAAAAAAAGCGACAGAATCCGGATTATTATCGGGTTCTGCTGTTTCCGTGATGGCTTACAAAGATCGACCGAGCCGGGTAATTCCGCGCCACTACCTACCTATGTTTATTAAACTTCGTAAAACGTCGCTCGTTTTATTTTAGTTCATTAAGCGAAGTAGCTAAAATCTCAATTAAACCGGCAATTATTAAAACATCAATTAAAACTTTCCGATTAGACAAAACTCCGCGCAAAATCCCTTGCAAAGACAAACAAAAAAGATGAAATGACCGCGCGGCGCTGGCGGACCGAGGGGGGCGTATGTTACTTAAGTCCAATTTAAATAAATTTAAATAAATCATCGCGCCGAATAGGAGGTGCAGAAACCAGATTAAAAAGGACCGCTGTTAGACGAGATAACATCTTAAAACAAAAAGTTTAATTTATTCGGGTCGGTATATATTGTCCTAAGTCTCCCTTTTGTAGAGATTAAATTGCCTAAAGGAAAGGTTTCACCGCGCTGTTTATCTGCCAGGTTACAATAGGTATTGCGGAAATTAGCTTTGCAATGAACGGCCTTATCGAATTACTTGCCTTCAAATTACCTTATGCCGGGGCACTCTATCAGGCAACAGAATTAACCGGCTTACCGTTCACGTTAAGTTTGTCAATAGAGTAACGGGTTTTATCGCTCCATGTATTCCTTTTATACAACGTGTCCCAAAAATAGCCCACAAAATTCCTGTTCGCTTTTCAAAAAAGCTATAGTTCGAGAGAGATGAAGAGACTGCGGCGTAATTCAGACAATGTCTATGCTTTCAACTCACATCTGCCACATTATTATCACATGTCAGATGGGCACTCAGTAGGGGCTGTAATGGCTGAAAGTTACGTTGCAATTTCTTGTTTCCCAGAAGCTCACTATTGCTTTTCGGACACCACAATTTTGAACAATGATTGCTACGGTATTCCATTAACTTCGTTCAGTTGTTCCTAATATTTTATTCAAGGAGATGCAACTAGATACCATATCAGCGAATGTAAACACAGAAACTGACTTAAATAAAATTTCCCGGAATACAGACATCTCTGAATATATTGCTAATAATACATTTAGTCGGTCAAGTGAAAGCGTGGCATACCTTACTGACAACCGGTGAAAGGTATCGCTCTAATTTGTTAATAAGTCGATAAGGGGAGCTTTGTCCTTGATGCACTGTCTTAAAACATTCATTGTGGTTGATATTTTGTAATAAAAACATCTTAAGGGCTATGAATTCCAAATACACTTGCGTTACAAGGCTGTGCTCCCACCCGAAAAGTCCGAAAATTGCGCAATTAGCGCTTACTAAATACATGAAGTCGAGATTATTCATATAGAAGTGGGTGCAGCGATATAATGTTGCAAAAAATGTCGATGATTTACTGAAACTTGGAAACGGAATGAAACAAATAGGTATTAAATTGGACCAAAAAGACGTGAGAGCATTTCCATCAAGACCTTTTGACGATAAAAGAACGCTACCGATGGCTTTGAGGCAAGCATACGATGGCAGGCTACTTCTGAAACATCAAACAAATTCACCTGAGAAGGTGCAAGAATTACAAGCATAATTTCTTTGGCCGAGTAGGAGTATCTAAATTTTCATTCATATCAGTTGTTACGAATCACTTACTACGAGTATTTACTCGTATCTATTATATTTACATATGTCAAAATATCAAAATATATACGTAATTAAATATTAAAGTAAATATCATTTGAACCATATTTTAATATTCGTATTTTATTTTGTGCATCTGATTTATTTGCCATAATGTATGTGATACGAACCGTAAAATTTTATGAAAAAGAAAATATCGAATTGCAGAATATCTAGAACTTACAGAGCAAAACTACCTACAGATTTGATAGCTTCTATAATAAGCTTCTTCAAATTAGGCAAGAACAAGTGCTGTATTAAATGCAATAAAGTTTTTCTTCTCCCATTGCTATTGAAGAAACTACCGCATTATTTTCTTACGCAAATCTATATACGTTTCGAATTTTATTCACAGTCCGATACAATTTTTCGTGAATGATTGAGTGGGTTTAAGCCCCGGGGGATGATAGCCGGCGCTAATTCGACGGCAGCGTGTGGAGGACAAAGCGCAAATAAAACCATTGTCCTAGAATTTTCCGGGATTAGCATGTATAGAGATTTGAAACAGTCGCCTGGTTCAGTGAGCTTTTATTTAGATAACCTGACCCGCGAACGATTGCCTATTTGGCTAATACCCGGCCCCCAGTTCATTTTTAATTTAACTCGAGTTAAAACTTTACACCGAAAAAATACAAACTCGATTAGCCGAACGTACGTACGCCTCGTTTTTCATAGGTCTTCAATTACCATTTGAATAATCCCGATATGAATTACGTTTCATTTGTTTGGCCGTTGCTGACTTACATAATGCAAAAATACTGAATTTTACCTACAGTATACTACTGTTTACCGTGGAGTAGTCTCTGGAGCTACCACTGCGATATCTGGTATATGTTGTCTCAGCCTGTGCTAAATACTGGCTTTTGTCTGCCCAATGTACTGCTCGTTAATAGTAGGAAAAAGTGTAAGGGCAGCATTACATTATTTACTTAGATCAGGCTATTTAGTGCGCACCTCGTGAGCGGTCCAACAAAGACACGTTCCTATTCTTCACAAACGGTGAGTATTTCCACAACTGACCAGGATCTTGTATGTACCAAGTTTTTGCAGTAGATTTGCCTTATGACTTGTCGGAGGTAGTCTACTGAAGATCATCTCTGGCGTCTTTTAGGTTACTTTCGTAGTTTATGGTTCATTAGAATACTGCATAGTTTAGCGATACATCGCTTTAGGTACATCGCGCTGTATCCTCTTTTTATGAATAAATGGATTGCGTTGGGAACTATAGCTTGTTGATGTCATCATTTCATCAACCTCTCCTTGTTCTCATATATATTTTTTCGAAAATACAAGATGACACGTTAAAAAGTATAGTACTAATAGATTTCGACATCTTCTACTCTAGCTGATCATCTTTGCATATAAAATATTACACACAGATCGTGTATTAGAATCAGAAATTTGATTAACTGGTTTTGATAACCTTTCGTGACGTCAGTATTCATAAAATCGAGTGGTGGGAGGTAGCTGTAAATTACATACACAAAAATCGAATGGTGATGAGGGGGCTGCAGTGAGGGGGTGAAAAGAACTCCCTCTACTGATATATCATGTTTCTATAACTCCTCTAGTTGTTTCCTGCGAAAGAACCCGTTATATTTATTTTGGTGCTATTCCCAGCTCAGCAATAATTTTCTTTATTGGTTATTAACGAAAATCCAAAAACATTACATCAGCTTCTGCTACCTTGTTTCTGATAATTTTATTAGATATTAAAAGCGTAGTGCATGAAGAATGTAGCACATTTCTAAAATACCACAAGATGGCTAAGCAATTTCAGACCACTGATCGCATGGGTAGTCCCTTGGCGATCCCCTCTTATCCGGATCATTGTCCAAAAATGCTATCCCATAAAAGGAGCAATTTAGGCACGTCCCCCGCCTTAAGCCTCGCCTCCTCTAGGATAACAGGGGCCCCTAAGAAAAGATACCTCTTCTCCTCCAGTGTGGGGCAGGTGTAAAGAAGATGAATCGAGGTTTCCTCGTCTTCTTTACAGTATCTGCAGGCCGGGCTGTCAGTCAGCCTCAGCTTGTGCTTATATGCATTCAGGGCCCGTTATGATTACCACCAAGGTTCTGGCTTTGTACCTGTTCAATTTAATGAATTCTTGGGCCCATTTCCCAATCTCTGAGTATTGGGTGAAGAATTTGGTTATTCGACAACCCGTTACTTCTCTCCATCTTTTATTGTGCTGGTCTCTTGTCCAGCCATTAATGCGGTCTCTGACCAGATTCCGACTTATTCCCACTGCAGGTTCTGGCCCATAGAGGTTTTCCCTGGTCCCTAGTCTGGCAAGGTCATCTGCAATTAGATTTCCCTTAATGCCATTATGCCCAGGTATCCATAAGAGTTCCACCGGTCCCTTCCCTGCCAAGTGGTTCAATGCTTCATAGCAATTATAGACCAGCTTCGACTTTGTCGTTGCTGAATTCAGGGCTGCCAACGCCGCCCTGCTATCCAAGCAGATACATACCTTCTCCTGGGTCCGATTTTGGTCGGCCCCCAGAACACCGTATGTAATTCCAACTAGCTTGGCCTGGAGTGCGGTAGTATTTTTGCCCAAGGGGAAGGTTTTACCTGTCCCGTTGTGTCGCCTATACGCCCCCGCACCCGCTCTGTTCCCACTCTTGGCTTTATCCGAATACCAGATGTCTCCATTGAGCAGCAATCCAGCTCGACCCTCCATCCAGTCGGTCTTACTGGTGAGGGTGATCTTATATTTCTTGTCAAACAGGAAGTGGACACCTGAACTGTGAGAGGGCATCCATAGGAGTCCCTCCTCAGCTAGCTCTCTTGAGAGTCTATTCAGGTCCCTTACCTTCCTATTCATGTTTCCCACCCTGTGCATTGCCTTTGCGGCTTCCGCTTTCAGGGTGACATCAAGAGGTGGTATCCCCGTCAGTATCCCCATCGCCTCGATCGGTGTTGATCTTGGGGCTCCGGTTATACTTCTAAGGATCAATCCTCTTAGCTTGTTAAGTCGTTTGGCTTCCGACTTTAAACAGGCTCTCTCCCACTAGACCAGGTACGATGATATACTTTTGAGGTTTATTTGCAGACGTTTACTAAATAACATCGTTTACACCCTCAACGCTAATAGCCTTAAAATAAAATAAAATTCTTCACGAATAGTTTTAGAGCAGTGGCTATTTTTTATCAGGTATAACGTAAACCTTACAAATTTCATGATACCATCCTACATTCTTAAAATACTACTTGTCTTTGCGGAAAATATGTCTGGAAATCGGGAGTATTTATTTTCTATAATTTCCTTTTCAAACTCGAATGTTTGTATATCTAAAAATATGTCTGAACCACATATTCTCCATAATATTTCCTCAGGCCAACTCAAAATTATATGAAATTTATTTCCGTCTATCATCATCTTAAGTGCCTGTAACAATCCTTTCTAATACTTTACAAAATTTTCTAAGCAATAGCTTAAAATATCATACGATACTTCACAATTACCTTCCTGTTTCGACCTCCAAAGATACCTTTAACAGAATTAATCAGCAAATGAAAAATTACTGAGTGGTCTTTATGAGATGAGTAATCATATTAGTGACAAATTTGAGTATGGAAATATTTTACATATATGAAGAAAAGGAACAATTTAAGCGACTACATCCACTCTATTAAAGTAACTTTTAAAACGACCACCCACTTTTAATGACTACACAATGAGTAAGCCGGTTCTCTAATTCATTAATTGAATTCTGAAAAATATCTACCATTATATTGTGAATCTCTTCACTGGTGCGTTCCTTCGATGCCTTGATACTATTTGACCTGTTTTCATATTTTCTTCTCTTTTAAATAACCACACAATAAGAAAGTCTAGTGGAGTTAGATTAGGGGAATACGATGGCTATGTAGTGATATATGCTGGTGGCAGTACATAGTCGTGGCCCTCGTCTACTTATCCACTGATCTAAAATATTTATTTGAGGCGACTTCTCACATCACGTCAAAAACTAAAAGGGACACATCATTTATTGCATTCAAATACTATTTAAGTAGTACACGATTTACTTGATCAGGATATATAATAGGTAGAGTTTCAAACCGTCAAACTATACATGATTCACATACATATCTACTCTGTGATTTATTTTGAGAAAGAGAAACAATCTTTGTTTCATTTTCTCAAATTCTCGTTTCCAATCGTATCAACCCAAATATTCACTCTCTGCGATCACTGTATATGATCTTCTTATTCAGAGTGCAGATATTCTGTCTAATATCACATACATATAGCTTGTTTATAGTTCCATTAAATTGAAATATAACTTGATCATAGACAATACATTCTACCGGACTATCTTCAAATAAATTCGTCATTTTCTTACAGAACATTATGTTGGTATGTTCTGTTAGTATATTACTCATTTTCACTTAGGTACTGTATTATCTTGATTTCTATATGTTTCATCTGTAACATATAATAGAGTATGTAAAGTAAGTTTGTAATGCCTTTAGTAGTTTTTAGGGTTCAATAACTTGATTAGTATTATTATTATTATTATTATTATTATTATTATTTAACATTTATATTTATTATATGACGTTTTATATTGTTTTATTAATTTACATTATATTTTTGCTTTTCCTCACTCCACTATACGCGGAAAAGTAATGTAATAGTGTAAACAATTTTTTTATAGTTTATTTTTCGTTTTTCGGCCTAAAACCCAAAAAAATGGTTTTTAAACCATATTGGGTATGTGTATGTGTGTCGTTGTCGTCGGCATGTATTCTTGTTAGCACGATAACTCAACTAGATCTTGTCGGATCGATCGGGTTTTGACTGATTCTGATGGGGGACGTCTCCCAGATGACACCTATTGATTTTGAGCTGAATAGGACAGACCCCTACCCTGTCCATGGGTCATAAGAAAGAACAATGGTGGACTATTTGAGAATTTTTTTTGTTAAGACGATCACTCAACTAAATCGTGTCGGATCGATGGAGTTTTGACTGATTCTGATCGGGGACGGCTCCTAGATGACACCTATTGATTTTGAGCTGGGTAGAACACACTGTACCATGTTCATGGGTCATGAGAAAGCACAATGGTGGACTATTTGAAAAATTAAATCATGTTAGGTGTTTTTGTTAGCACGATCACTCAATTAAATCATGTCGGATCGATCGGGTTTCGACTGATTCTGATTAGGGACGTCTACCAGACGACATCTATTGATTTTGAGGTGGATAGGACATACCCCACCCTATCCATGGGTCATGAGGTGGACTATTTGAGAGAAATTGAAAAGAGCAAAAATACCGCATAAAACATATTCTGCATTTATGTGTTGGTTTATATTTTCTCGGCCACTCATGTTCGAGATAGAGATGTTCTACGTGCGAGCAAGTCCATTTTAAGGTTTTAAAACTATTTATTTATACTAGTTTTGTCGCTATATTTGAATAAACACTTTTTTGCACTTTACTGGAATATGTAAATTTATTTAATTTTCTTCGATTAATCCTATTGTTAAAAATTTTAAACCGTATGCCTTTATCATAAATGAAGTGCATTTTATTGTACACTGTTATCGTATCAACAGTTACCGTAATATATCTCACATTTAACATGAACTAAATGGACGCCAATGATTCCTAACTTTCAGGCACGTCTTTCGAATACGCTTCTGTTCCCCATTAATCCCGTTACATTCTTGCGAAAATGTTATTAATTTCTCAGTGTTCTTTCGGCCATATTGCCGCTTAATACGGTTAAGTGGGACGAAAGGGATGGCCGTTTCTTTAAAATCTTCGCATTTTCGTAATCTTAATCTCTAAGCCTCCTAAGTGTGACAGTTTAGATCTGGGCGCACTTGCCCCGGCTGAATTCGGATTACACAAGAATGCACTTATTCCGCTAACTTCTTTAATTAACTTGCTCCTGACACGTAAATGGAAATTACAGTTTACTCGAAAATAATAGTGGCTTTCAGAAGTTTATCTATAAAGAGCTCCGAAAGTTTGTGTATGCTTATGACAACTTTTATTACTTTTCGGAGACAACGCTAGCGAACTGACTCTCTGTGTTGCCATTACGGCTTACTTCTAATTAAGAAGTCGACTTGTTAATGCACAATATAGGATTACATATAGCTACTTGCATAAAATAGATACTATGTCACATTTCAGCCACATGCACTAAATGCACAAATGTAAAAATATTTAAATACATATTTTATATAGTATTTAATTGAAGTCTTAATAGATTTCGAAAAAGTGGAATATCTACCAGTAGTACTTGTCTATTATGAATTGATTACACTGGAGAATAATTTTTCTGTCATTCCTTGTTACAAGAGCTTTTTTCCTGATTTTAGATATTTATTATTTATTATTATTGTTATATAAGTTTGGGCCTCATCAGCCACTGATCGCATGGGTAGTACCTTGGCGATCCCCTCTTATCCGGGTCATTATCCAAAAATGCTATCCCATAAAAGGAGCAATTTAGGCAAGTCCCCCGCCTTAAGCCTCGCCTCCTCTAGGATAACAGGGATCCCTAATATAAGATACCTCTTCTCCTCCAGTGCGGGGCAGGTGTAAAGAAAATGAATCGAGGTTTCCTCGTCTTCCTTACAGTATTTGCAGGCCGGGCTGTCAGTCAGCCTCAGCTTGTGCTTATATGCATTCAGGCTACTATGGTCGCCCGTTATGATTCCCACCAGGCTTCTGGCTTTGTGCCTGTTCAAGAGCTTGGTTATTCGACAACCCATGACTTCTCTCTATTTTTTATTGTGCTGGTCTCTTGCCCAGCCATTGATGCGGTCTCTGATGAGATTCCGACTTATTGCCACTGCAGGTTCTGGTCCATAGAGGTTTTCCCCGGTTCCTATTTTGGCAAGGTAATCTGCAACTTTAGGTATATTTACACCGCTAATTTCAAATCTAGAATTAGTTTCTCGCTGCAAGCTCTAATTTTCATACAATGTGATGTTGAATATAGATCACATTACGTTAATATAATATTGACTTACCGTAAACCGGGATTACATTGACTTTGCGGGTAACTTTGACAGTTTTTAGGGCTACAATGATACAGAAGGTGTTTGTGTGTTTGACCTGAAGAACGCAGGGAAGGTGGGAGAGGCGGTAGCCTCTCACTTTGCTCCCGAAATCATAAAAGTTGCTTTAGCTAATAACATTTATTTCACAACTTTTGCACCAAATTCAACTCATGTGCCCCTAGATATTAGGGTATCCTATATCCCTAGATATAACAATGGCGTAAAATTCTTAATAAATGGAGGTAAAAATCTAGAAGAAGGAGCGTATATAAACGTATATAAAACAAGTTGTGTATGAGATAATTACTCAACGGTTATGGCAATCCCAGTTTGGTTTTGGAAGAAATACGGACCGATGATTCCCCCAGACCCAAATCCGCACCAAACAGTGCCTTTCTTGGGATGCATTTGCTGCTGGTGTATCTCGTGTGGATTGGTATCGTCCGAAATCCGATAATTTTGCTTGTTCACATATCCATTCATCCAATAATGAGCTCCGTCCGTCGCTAAAGATGATTTTTTTTTTTTGGCGAAATGTGGATCAACTTCCAACTGCTCCAGAACCAGAATCAGCGAATACACGGCGTTGTGTATGGTCATTTACCTTAAGTTCCTGGGTCAGTTAGATTTTATACGGGTGCAGCGCCATTAGGTACAAGGCCGGTATAAGGCCAAGTTCTTGTGAATGACGAGAAATAAACTGCCTCAAGTTTTCCTGTACACTCTCAGGCACAACACCAATGTTCTCAACAGACCTTGCGTTGCGTGCGTGTATTGGCTGATTATCACAGGTCTGCAAAAAAACTTTTTTAAAAATTGTTTTGATTTAGTTAACTGATCTTTATGTAGTTTTTTGCGCTGATTTCAAAAATGACATTGGTTTTTTCTATCACGTAAGGCTTGCCTACAAAATAAAGTTGAAGTTTTTGGAAAAATTACAAAAAACGGAAATTTTTGGATTTGTTTTTATTATTTTAACATGAAGTAAAAGCAAAAAAAACAACGATACCTAGCTAAAATGAGCATACTAGTGATGCACATGTGTTGCAAAGTTATTATGCTCAAAGTCTTTGTAAAAACGTTTTCTTTTTCCATCAAAGCTTCTTTTGGTACTTTTTCGGCTGTGTTCTTGTGAATTTTCCCTTTTTAACATCCAACAGTAGTCTGTTGACATTTCATCGACCTTGGTATCTGCGTTCCATTTCTTTTATATCTTGATGGAGACGTTCTCCTTGTTCCTCACTTACAGCTCCAAAATTTTCTGGAAAGTAGTCCAGATGTGAGTGAAGGAAATGGACTTTGACACTCATGTTGCAGCCCAACATTTTGTAGTTTTGTAACAGTTCAGCAACCAAAGTTTTGTAGTTTGGGTCTTTTTTGTTTCCAAGAAAGCCTGTTACAACAAGTTTAAATGAATTCGAGGTATTTTTTTCTTCTATTTCCATTTTAGTGGCAAAGCTTTCATCTTTTAAAAGTTTTCTGATGTCAGGCCCAACAGAGACTCCCTCTTTCATCTTAGCCTCGGATAGACCAGGAAACTGTTCACAAAGATATTTGAAGCACTCTCCTTCTTTGGGTAATGCTTTCACAAACTGTTTCATTAGCCCCAATTTGATATGAAGTGGTGGAAGTAAGATCTTTTTAGGATCCACTAAACTTTGTCTTTCAACATTTTTAACTCCAGGAATAAGAGCCTTTCTGATTTTCCACGTCCGCTTGACATAGTGTTGTTTCCTGTCACGGCTATCCCATTCACAGAGGAAACATGGAAACTTTGTGTAACCACTTTGTTGACCTAGTAACATAGAAATAACTTTCAAATCCCCACAAATGGTCCATTTATGGTCAGAGTAGCCGAGCTTATTAAGAACAAACTCAAGATTTTCGTAGCATTTTTTCAAATGGACTGACTGTCCAACAAGCACAGAAGCATATCGGTTACCATTGTGAAGAAGTACAAATTTCAAACTCCTTTTTGATGAATCGATGAAAAGTCTCCATTCCTCTGGTTCATACGTGATTTTGAACATTTCCATGATTCCAGGTACATTGTTACAGAAAAGTAGGTTACCCTCTTGTGTAAAAAAAGGGACAAATTTCTTTTCTCTAAATCGGTACCATGAAAATGAAACACCGGAGGCTAACATATGTCTTTCTTTAAGTCTAGACCCTAAAACTACCGCTGAATCCTTTGGAAGGCCCATATCTCGTACTAAATGGTCCTTTAAGTCTGATTGAGAGAAAAGTTTAGGGTCATTGGTACCTGGATCGTAGCTGTCCTCACTATCGCTGCTACTATGTGAAATTTGGTCTAAATAGTCTAAAATATTGTCCAGAGTATCCGGCGATGAAGGAATAGGCAAGTCAGGTCCATGAGAAACAGGGCGAATAGCCGAACGTATGTTGGTTAGGTATGAAATGTCCTTCCTGTTTTTTAAATTGAAACCTTGCACTGAACAAGAACAAAAATAACAGTCATCACTGTGATTTTTAGGCTCTCTCCAAATCATGGGTACCCCAAGACGAAATGATTTCTTCTTACCTTGAAACCATTGTCTCAGTCCTTCAACACACATAGAACACACTATATGGGGAGCCCAAGATTTATCTTGGTCCCCTAATTTAACACCAAAGTATGCAAAATACACCTTCTGAACAAAACTAGAAATGTTCCTTTGTTGGTTCTTTACGGTAAAAGACCCACAAATATAACAGAAACAGTTAGGAGGGTTGACACATCCTCTAGTAGCCATTTCTTCTAAATAGCACAAAACTGTTTTGATGTGTACACCACAGTGGCTAGCTCCACACTGAGTCACTGACTGCAATCAAGGTCACGTCACTACATTCCTCACGACGTCTAGCAGACAGTAGGATAGGGGAGGGAGCAGACAGACTGAGACATGTCTTGTTCCAGTAGGAACTGGATTTTCCCAGTTTATATTCATTGTCTTATTTAAATAAATAGAATAAAACCATTTTTCTTTTTGCAAATAACATACATTGTTTAGTTACCTGTTCACCATGAAAGCTCCATAATTCAGACTAAATTTACCACTTATATAGGCTATAATATTGAAAAATCGTACGCATACTGAACCTGAAAACCCCTGAAAATAAGAAAATTTCAGGTTAAATTTGTGACTTATCTAGGGGTGATGGAATTTTTTCACTATTTTTCCGTAATCAGCCCAAGACTAGTTAAATATGCTACAATTTTTTCATCGCAGACCTGTGTTATTTATCAAACCGGTTGACCCGAATTTGGTCACCAAACATCAAATAGTCGACTTGGCGGAATGGTTGTGGCGAGGATAAAAATCACGTATGCCGAGAACGTTTCTCGAACGGAGCACTGATTTTGAAAATATAATTTGATGATTATCACACGTTTTTGGACTCTATAACTTTCCACGGTGATTTGCCATACGCTTCTGAACAATTCACAAAACTTTTGACAGATGTTGCTTTAACAAAATGGCCGCTATAACCTAATAAACTTCGAGCGTCCCCATTGAAATTACCCTACTTATCAAAATAATAAAATGCTTATTATATACAGTTGGCTATACTTAGCGGATAACATAAAAATATCTAATGAACAAATCAGTGCGCTTCTAAACTTGTTAAACATTTAGCCTTAAGTTGCTCCCTCGTACACGTTAACTCTCCACGTCTCCCCACGCTGATCTAAAGTGTGTAAATTGGCGACACACTGAAGCCAAGGGACCAAGTTTGAGGGCAATAAAAAAGACTTTTCATCGCAATAACGCAAAGTCGACAATCCCCAAGCGCATCGTAAAGAAGGAAACCTTCTTAATGTTTTCTTATATATATATATATATACATGTACAAGGGGGAAATCTTCGCCAACTCTTGTAATAAACTCCACGAGTGCGATAAACTATCTTTTAAGTTTACTGTGCGTCATTTGGCCGTAGTAAACACAAATCCGCACCCTAAAGTAAATAAGAGAGCAGTCGGAATTCATATGAACCATAAAATATTATGCTGTCGCGGATGCTTAGAAGTGTGACACCATAATTAAGGGGTAAGTACACTTACGTGTACTTAAGGAGAGTAGAATATTCTTTTCACGCACCTCATAAGCTGTAATCATATGAATTGGAAACACAAGGTCACGTCGAAATCTCTAACGTAGGTCGGTAGTTACTTTTCGTTTACAATAATAAATTGACGAATGTTATTCAACGAATAAAATTAGTTATTGAAAACTGACAAAGTTTTACCATAAATTGCAATACTCCAGGATAATACCAATTTACGTCAACGTATAAATTGGACGTGCTTCATCGTATAGGCCAATTTCTCTACTGCCTATTTTATCGAAACTGTTTGAAAATATACTTCTGAAAAGGCTGAAACCCACCATTGGAGAGAGGAACTTAATTCCAAATCATCAGTTTGGCTTTAGAGAAGGCCACTCAACCATAGACCAAGTTCATAGAATTACTGACATTATCGAAAAGTCGCTAGAAAACAAAGAATATAGCCTGCTCAGCCATCTTTCTAGATGTTGCGCAGGCTTTTGATAAAGTATGGCATGATGGCTTAAAATATAAACTGAATACTCCCACAGCAATACTTAGAACTACTGGAATCATACATACATATCTGAAAGATTCTTCAAAGTCAAACAAAATGAAGCATACTCCGAATTCAAAGAAATTAAAGCAGGAGTTCCACAGGGAAGCGTTCTAGGACCTGTCTTATATTTAATTTGCACAAGTGATATACCACAGCTTTAACAAGATACCATAGCTACTTTTGCAGACGATACTGCCATTCTAGCAATAGGTAAAAACTATAAAGAAGCTGCAAATAAAGTATAAACATCAGTTAACCAAATCAATAACTGGACCAAAAGATGGCGTATTAAACTGA
The DNA here is from genome assembly GCA_037954035.1 of Rosalia funebris. Classification (NCBI taxonomy): domain Eukaryota; kingdom Metazoa; phylum Arthropoda; class Insecta; order Coleoptera; family Cerambycidae; genus Rosalia; species Rosalia funebris. Next base: position 6,841,893 of record JAZFAV010000016.1, read on the forward strand.
ACGAAACCAAATCAGTCCACATAAATTTCACAAATGAAAACGAGCAACAAATTCCAATCAGCATAAATAATGCCCAAATCAATTATGCCAATTCGGCGAAATATCTGAGTATTACACTAGACGCTAGATTTCGCTAGAATGTCCATGTTGAACAGAAAGGAATGAGCTGGATATAAGATTCAATAAAATGTACTGGTTACTTGGGAGACACTCCAGCTTGTCAAGATACAAAAAAATGCTTTTGTTTAAACAAGTCCACAAACAAGAACAATATCTTAATAATCCAGAGGTTTCATAATAAAGTGCTGAAATCCTCTTCATCATATTAGCATGTTCCAAACAAAAATAAACGTCACATTGTTGGTACCTACATTTAATATAAACCAATAATTTAACACCCAACTGTGTGAATTTTGCCAGAAATTAACACACGCGGGTTAAATTTGCCATAAAAAAGCCAGAACAAGTAACTGTAGAGATACCAAAAAATATTATTAATTTAAACAATAAAAGAAATTTAACAAAATATAAAAGTGAAAATAATGACGTAGTCAGGCGCAGTGCATCTGACAGATCCGGGCTGCCCATACAAGGCCATGGAATGCACTAAAGAAATGTCGAAACCATATCGAGAAGATATGGTTTCGATATTTTGGTTTAAAGCTAGGAAGCTATGAGGGAGTTCGAGTTAATATTCGTAATACACACGAGCGGGCAAAGAAAAAAGTGAGTCCGGATCTCACAGATCAGCTGCGCCCGACGGAGGGTTAGTATTTGGAACTTGTGTTTCTATTATTGCTACTATTAAAACTGTTCCACTAGTCATGCTTGAAACGCGTGCGTCCACATTCTTCGTCGTGTTTTATTTGCTACATACCGCATACATTTACTTTGGAAAAGTATAAGTACTTAAATAGTATCATTACGTCGTAACACTACACATAATCATTACCTCCACCAATTTGAACGAAGTTTAAGTAAAGTAAAATCACGAAAGCCCTGATTAAAATCGGAAGCCTAAAAGCCTCGTATAGCAGTACGCCTGTCGAGAAGCAATATTATATTTCTACTAGCTTTCTTTTTCAATGAAAGGGCTATAATCTATTAATTCAATGAAGTCACGCGAGTCTGAGCGAATAGATAGAATACAGATAAGGTGACCGGGAGCCTACACTTTGGCTACAAAACAGACACCGGAGGTGTGTATCCGGTTATTTCTAGGCACGAATCGGTTCTTGAGGGGTTGGACGCCTTAATATAGTTTGCGAAGTGCTACCCTAACTGGATTAAGGGTATGAACGTTTTATTCCTTTATTCCCCCTTTGACATGTATCAGTCAAGAGTTTAGTAAATTATAAGTATAAGTATAAATATTTTATCTACAATTCATCGTGAATAATACTAGCTTACAATAGGTCGGATGGTCTCACGGAGATAGTCTCCTTGACAAATATCAGCTAAAAGGACAAATTATAGACATAGCTGTTCGCTGATCCAATACATCGGAAAAACTAAACCGAGAAAATTGAACCTCGCCATGGACATTATGCACCTCTGGGACCTGGATAGAGTAGGAACTGCAGAAATAGCCATCCCGGCAACAGGCGTAAATACCTAGAACTTGAGAGTTAACATGAAAGGGATTGGACATGCGTACTATAGAGTGTCTCAGTTAGAACTACAGGATTTAAATTCCGTGCAGTTCGTGTTCTGTCAAAGATAGGACGTCAATAGGTGTGTCAGTTGGAACTATAGGATCTGATAATATTTGACAAACAGGTTTTATGAATGAAAAACATAAAATGGAGACGATACGGCTACAACTGGAAAATTATATCATTTTTATGGTCGCCTCGACTCGTCTGGCATGATGTCATTCGTTTGCTAAAATTGTCCAAACCGCGAGCACAAAACTGGCTCTATTTAGCGAATAACACGTTGAATGTTTGCTTTGAGGTCATTGACCGTTGTTGGCAAGGTGGCGTACACTTTCCCTTGACATAACCCCTAGAAGAAAAGTCTAGTGGAATTATATCACATGATCTTGCATGTCAACTGATATCAGTATTTCATGAGACAACATAATCGGGAAATTTGGTATGCTACAGAGTTGGTTGTACGTGGTATATAACATATTCCACTGTCTTGCTGAAAGCACATGTTGTTCAAATCCAAATCATCAATTTGGTGGAAAAATAAATTGTTTACTGTGTTTACCTCGTTCACTATGATAGCATTACCAGCTTTCTATGGATGCATTTCTTTTTCGTGAGCACCATGTGGATTTTCAACATCCCAAATTCGATAATTTTGTTTACTGATGCATCCATCAACATGAAAATGTGCTTCATCGCTGACCAAATTTTGTTGCAAAAATCAGTATCACCTTTCTTCTTTAACGCCCAATTAACAAATGTACACATTGTAAATGGTCTGTAATATTTAATTGGTATGTCAACTGAATTTTATATGCTGACAGATACAGATCTTTCTTTAAAATCACATGCGTGGTGGTTCTTGACAGATTCAATTATTGTGTACGACGTGAAATTGGTATGTTTGGGTACTCCTATAAATTTCTCTCACTACAATAATATTTTCATCTGACCGACAACGATGAGGACGTATTGTTGTTGCCTTATCAGTTGCAGAACCCGTCTCTCCAAATTGATTGATACAGTTACGAACTGTTAACTCTGTATGTGCTTCATTTTGTCTCAATTTTGTGCGAATTTTTCTTAGTACAACTGTAAATGATTGCTGACTTTCAAAAAATGGTTATACATAAACTATTCGTTGTTGAACTGTTAATCGATGCATGTAGACATCGTTTATAGATAACATTCATTAAATATTGACACCCTATCTTTGACAGAGCACAAATTTGCACAATTCAAATCCTATGGCTCCAACTGAAACACCCTATATATGTGAAGACACACTCAAGTGAAGAGCACTCTAGTTTTTATCTACTAAAAGAGTTAGATAGAAATTTCAGCATCAATTCGCTAGAAAATAAGAATTAATATTTCTAACAATTGCCATTTGATTAGTAATTTTCAATGCGCGAATTGATTGGCAATTCTGCATCAAATACTTACACTACAGAATTAAAAAGTCGGTGTTTTACGGAATCCTGAATTCCTGTTTCTTGTTTCGCTGATTTTGTCAGTCGACAAATAAATGGAAATTTTCCGGGTTAAATTCAAATCCCAGGAAGTGTCTCTGGATTGTCCCGCTTCAATCAAAATTCTTCCATTGTTTCGTGATATCCCATTTCTGTTCTCCTTGTCCTTCAATTTTGTCACGCAGCTTATCCCGCACGGCACGAAAAGCTCGCCGAGGACTCCTGCAATTACAGGAAGTGTAGCAACCCAAGGCGCTGTGACCGGCGTTACCCTTCATCCGCGTATCTCGAAATCTATCCGGGACAGTGTTGGTACGGGGCCGCGCAATTTATTAAAGTGTCATTCGGGAGGCTTGCGTGCCCTGTATTAGAAATACGGGCTCGGAATAATTAAACCTCTGAGCGACAAATAAAAACGGTGAGCGTAAACAGTGAGCGGGTGCACTGCAAGCGCCTGCGGTCTGGTAGGCGGCGGCTGCCGCACGGTGACCCGTGAAACCGTGAGAGACCGCTCCGGGCCGGACTGTCTTGCAGGAGTCTCAGTGACCGCGCGTCCCTATTGGTAGACGTCGCGTGGATCACCTGCCGATCGCCGATAAGTAAAACACGATCGGCCTGCTTGGTATCTCCACATGTTGAAATAAATTTGACCACTTCGCATATTCGGACTCGCATATAAGCTTTGACATTAAATCATAAAAAAAACTAATCAGTTTTCCACAAAATATCGAAAAAATATGTTCCGTCAAACAAGTTGTCATCATCAGGAGATGATTAGATCTAATTATTTGTAATAATAGGTTTATTAGTGCAATAGTGGAATATACAATATAATAACACAAATATTACCTATATACATATACAATGCGATGATAAAGTTACACACAATATCGTAATTTTATTATTAAATATTTTTTTTAAGATTTAATATAGGTGACCTTTATTTTCTAAAAAGGCCTTGACTGACGTACAAAATGAATTTTCCTCAAATTTTGTGTTGGAGTTGTCACGTGATAATAGTATTTCTTCAATTTCAACCAACATAAGGTTTATAGGTTTTAAACTAACATGATTAATTTATTTAGTTACATTTGATCTATTATTTTTTTGTTTGTGATATCGTCACTACAGAATAAACTAATTGTAGTAAGGCATTTTCCGTATACACCAGGACCGTATCCAGACCCAATTAATGTAACTTAACCGGAATGTTGACGACAACAGTATATAGATCTGAGGGTAGGCTTAGTCAAAAACTATGCATAAAATGTATTCAAAATATTATGGAAAACCCATCTTCGTTCTACTTCCTTGGAATAAATTAATACAAGTTTTCCTAGTAAATACAAAGTCTTCACCTTCACTGAATTGCTTTAAATACCCTTCCTGTTTCCTTCAGTACCTGTTTTCGGTTTTCCTCCAGTGTTTTTCATATACAAAACTGCATCTGTCACCAATAAAAGCACTTGTTTAACAACAGTATCTAGATTTAGGAGACAACTTATTCCGCATTAACTATGATTTGAATAAGAGATAACGTAAAGGAAAAGAAGAAGAATAAAAAGATAATGTAAAGGGTAAAGGAAGTATGTACGACTTCACTTAGTTGATACACGTACTTTTACTCTATAACGAACGATATATTCGACCGATGCATTACTCGTTCTAATATGACTTTAAGTATTTATTTCTTATAGTCCTACTCTGTTTTTATCGAATATTAACTCATTTTAAAGCTACTAATATATATTTATCTGGTTAATATGAATATTTCATTAAAGTGATTAGTTAATGTGGCTTCAATTAAAACAGTTTTATTTTCTCAAGATATACTGTTAGCCTGCTTGATATATCCACTTCTTAAAATTATATTGACCACTTCGAATTTTCTACTTTATTATTTATCAGTTTCCACATTTATTTAAGTCCTTAAAATAAAAAATAGATCGGTCTTTCATAAAATGCCCAAGCATCGTATATTTCGCCAGTCAAATTGTTGCCATCAGTTCATCATCAGTTTCATGTTGGCATCATGAAACTGTTTTATAATTTGATAATAATACCCAGTTGCTTGACAAGACGTACTTGTTCTGTTTTTTGGAAAAAAATGTCTTTATATCATTATGTGTCGTCATTATGTTAAGAATTTTAGTTATATTTAGCCATACTAAGAATAGATCAATGTGCCTTCTGCATCTGCATCATATATTCTACCTGTTGAATATGCATGCCTTGCATTAAATCTCAATTCCCTATACAAAGATGACGTCACAAGGTCATTGTGACCAATAATTTTAAATGGAACCCTATGGCAAGCGACACCACTTTTAAAAGGTATCGAAAAAACATATTCAATGATACTAATATTGTTTGTATTTATGGTAGTTTTGATGGATTAAATCAGTAATCAGTAAACTTGGATAATAATTTTAATTACAGATTCAAGAATCAGTACCTACTTATAGTAATTGTTCGAAGTGAGCTCCATCTACTTCAGTAAAACTTCCTATTGCGAAACTCTTCTCGTACTTTTTCAAATGTGTTTGCAGAAATAGCTCTACATTCTGTAACAATACGTTGTTTTAAAACATCAATATTGTCAGGCTAAGTGGCGTAAACCTTCGATTTAAGATACCCCCACAGAAAAAAATCTAAAGGTGTGAGGTCCGGTGATCGAGGCGGCCATTCCATTGAACCTCGTCATCCAATCCATCTACCAGGATAATCTTCATCCAAATACCGTCTTACTGCACCGTAATAGTGTGGAGGAGCACCATCCTGTTGGAATGTTATTTCCAAAATGTCGAATTCATCTTGATTATCTTACAGATACACCTCACCGGTTAAGTTGGTATTTAAAAAAACAGGCCCAGCGATGTGGTTTCCCAGTATACCTGCCCAAACATTGACCTTCTCGGGATACTGAGTATGTGTTTCACGAAACATGTGAGGATTTGCGTCACTCCAATATCTCACGTTTTGTGTATTTACATTTCCATTTAGATAGAAAGTACTTTCGTCACTAAAACAAATTGTTTTGACATACTCTGGCTGTTGGTTAAGTTTAGTCTCCATATTTTCACAAAATTGCAGTCTTCAGTCTGGATCGTCGTCTGAGAATTGATGAACGATTTTTAATTTGTATGGGTGAAATTTGTTTTTTTTTTTCAACACCCTGTGCACTGTACTTTGACTGACTTCACAGGTTGATGCAACTTGAGTTGTTGAAGAAGTAGGATTTACTATTACTTCTGCCAGTATATCAATTTTTTTCTCATCAGAAATTTATGGTCTGCCAGATCGTTTTGCATCATTAATACTACCCATTGTTTTAAACTTACGAAGAAGCTCTCTCAAATAAGTCCTCGAAACTGGGCGATCGGGAAACCTTTCATTAAAAATGCGATCTGCTGCATGAATATTTTCTCCAGTTTCACCAAGTATTAGGATCGCTGCTACTTTATCACCTAAAACACGTACCATTTCTCTTCTTGAAGCACTTAAACGTTCAGCTCACAACAGTTTAACAAATTATTGAATGTACAAATATTTTAAAATTACCACAAGGTACTAAAACAGTTAAACGTTCGATCAACAATACACAAATTATTAAATGTATAAAAACTTTGACAGCTAAAAAAACATCAAATTGGGGAGACTTGCAAAAGCGTCAGATTATTTACTATCCAACTATCCAGTGGCGCAGCCTGAATTTTAAATTTTATTATTAACTGATTTAATTCATCACAGCTTTGCGGTTTTTGAAAGCCAGTTGTCAAAACTGCCGTAAACAGACACAATATTAGTATCATTGAATAGGTTTTTTCGATACCTTTTAAAAGAGGTGTCGCTTGCCATAGGGTTCCATTTAAAATTATTGGTCACAATGACCTTGTGACGTCACCTTTGACGCATACGTCATCTACCATCACTAGTAGGGAAGCTTACAACCCTTAATATTCAATTACCAAATTTCACTAGTTTATGTATAATCGTTGCAAAGATAAGAGGGGGGGAGGGGACTTTTGAATAGCACTGTATACATATTGTGTATATGTAACTCTTGCCATTCATATTAAAGCTGAAAGTATTCTTTACATAAACTTCAGTTACGTAAGAAACTGTACAGAAAGTTAATTTTCATTGTAAATATACTATGAAACTATAACTATTTTCTTATATTCTCGATCTGAATATGTATATATTTTTAATATACCTACAACCACAGATTTTTGCGTTTAACTTCAAAGTGGTAAGCTCACCACAAATATATCACTACTCTAGTAATATTTCATCGGCTTATATAGGGTACAATTCTCAAGGGATTTGGAAACTCGTCCCGAATTTCCCGTTTAATGTCATCCCTTAGGATACGCCGCCGCGTCTTCTATCACACGATGAAAGGATTCACGTATAGCAGCTAAAATATTTTTTAAGTGTGCGGCCTTCATACAAATCAAAATCGGCTTATTTTCATGGTTACTTCATAGTAAACCAGGCAAAATAAAAAAACGATATTATTTAGCATTAAAAGATTCCTATGAATGAGAATGGAAGCAGTTAATGGAATAGTTAACGATAAATAAATTAATAAAACTTTCCCTTATCGGGAAAGAGCTAAAGACTTTTACAATTTGCCTCACATCAGTCCACGTCATTCATTAGTTCATATATCAATATATCACACTACACTATAACTTCTATATTTAGTACAATTTACATTTATGTTAAAATCGCACAATGTTCTTCATTGTCTCATATACATCAAGTACAAATAATTCAAAGATATTTTGTGATATAATGCATGAAACCGCAACATTAGTTTACATTAGTAGTAAATGGTGTCTTAGTTGGAACTATAGGATTTGAATTGCGCACCATTTCTAATCTGTCAAAGATAGGATATCAATATTTAACGACTGTCATCTACGAACCATGTGACGTCAACATATCCCAAGCAGTTAACTAAGCACATTAAAACGACACAATGCTACCTGAAAGTTATTTGTTTATGAAGTGTAAATTTCATTTTTATTGAGAGATTTCCTATTACTCATATGACATATTTCGAAGACATATAATGAAGGTAGTGTTAAAGTATTAAAATATCCAAAAATATATTTACAAGTGTCTCTAAGGAGCATTCCTAACATACACCTTAGTACCCTGTTTAACCTGAGTACCTTAGAACTTAAATCATTAAAACATTCCTTAAACTAAATTATTGAGGTATTCGCGTACCTCAATATTCTCAACGATACGCTCAGTATATGAATGAATAGATGTGCTTGACTTATTTTCTATAACCGTGTTGATTCGCTGAAAGTAAATTATTTTATTCCATAAAGGGTAATAACCTTTAATTATTAGTATGTATTTAAGATTTTTATTATTAGTATGTGGAATGTATTTTAAAAAAGAGTACTAAAAACTTTTCGAAAAACCAGTGGTACAGTAGTGGGGTCTATAAGTTTCTATTAATTACACAGGCCCACAAAAAAATTAAAGTTGTGTGTTAAGCAATAAACCATACTTATTTGCTTTGTATTTTTCTCCCGCTGAACACGAATGTAAAGTCAGAACTAAGGGTTACTAGTCAAACTTCTAATAAAAACCGTAAAAACCGATAAAAATCTTAATCTAGCAATTTTTTTCTATATGATGGTACTATTTTTATATTGATTTTCGTTTCCACACACGTTTATCTTCAAATGATCTATGTATGGATTTGTGCTTCATTTCTTTCCATTTTTGTTGGTTTCTCTCTGCAAAACAGCGTACCTTCGCTGGTTTAAATACTATGAAGATATAGACTAAACGAATCATTCTATACATCCCATTTTCAGGACAATTGTCATGGCAGTCCAAACACTCCGTGGTAGCAGGTTTCTCACGGTACTTGCAATTTTCCAGCGAAACCTAATTAAATTTCTTGAATTCCCTGTTCTATTTTGATAGTATTGGTGTTTTGTAACAGCAACTAAATTATTATGCTTATCTTTATTAATTTTATAAATCTTATTCAGTTCAAGGTATGCAATATGGAATATCAGTTTCCTGTCGTGAAAATCGCAGGGACTTGCGAATATTCCCTAGCCCTTTAGGGCTGGTATGGTACGATATGCAAAACCAGAGGTAAAGTCTGAGTGTTGTTGTTTCAAACTACCACTAGTACCCTTGCAACCCCCTACAACCTGAAGGAGTAGGTTCGAGATCTTTATCGTTGCCAGAAAGTCACCGAAACGATCCTAGCCTTTGTCTATAAGGCCCTGCAAGACCACAACGTATTCTTGGAAGGCACCCTCCTCAATCAGATTAGAGAAAGGAGATTCGTCCTGCAGGTTCCACTGAACAAAACTCATTGTTCAACTCGAAAACGTTTAAATGTACGAGGTCGGATCAAATATAAACGGGGCTTATTATAAAAATATACTGATTTAAAAACAAAAGGCAAAGATTTTATTTTTGTACATAGTCTCCTGCTTTACAAATACATTTTTCTCAGCGAGAAGGAGATTTTTTATCCCAGTATCGTAAAATGAAGCTGGTTGCGTCAATAGCCAATTGCGCACGAATCCCTCTACGCCCTGGTCATCTTCAAATCATTGCCTTCCTAGATTCATTATTCAAGCGGCCCAAACAAATGAAAATCGCAGGGCGATAAGTTCTGGTTGTAGGAAGGATATTCAAATAGAGTCCCGTAAAATTTTTTGAGTTTTTCGACCGTTAGAACTGCAGTATGGGACCTGGCGTTGTCGTGAAGGAGGATTGCCTCTCGAATTGGTTGGTTTCGTCTTTTGCGACTATATGCAGCCCTCAACTGGTTCAATAGCTCGCAGTGGTAAGCATCATTGATCGTGCATCGCTCATGCAAGAAATCAATGAGCAAAATACCTCGCCGGTCGAAAAGAATGGTTGAAAGAACTTTGCCAGCTGACAGTTGGTTTTAGTTTTCACTGGGTCTGCCTCCGCCTTCCTCCGGTACTCCATACTGGGTTGCTTGGACTCAGGCGTGTAGTGATGGACTCGCGTTTCATCGAAAGTAACAATCATACTCAAAAATACATCACCTTCTTCCGCAAGCCTTGCTGTAAGCCTCTCACAGATCTCCAAACGTCTAATCTGCAGTCAAAAGGCGAGGAAACCACCTGTCACTCACAATACGGAACTCCAAGTAGTTTTTTATGTTCACTTGACAGCTCCCATGACTTATTCCGACCTTTTCTGTAATTTTGTAATTAAACCAAAACGCACGATGTTAATTGTAAATAAAACAAAAAGTTTTCAGAGAATTATCTTCATATTTTTTATTACGATGGAAGGATCTATGACAATTATGTGTGAAGCAAAATATCGGCCAAATGCTCGCCACGGCTTCGGTGGCATACCTCTACCCAATGATCCATATTTTCAATGACTCTGAGACATAATTGAGGTTCAATGTCGTTAATGTGCCGAATTATCTCATCCTTTAACTCTTGAATTGTTCTTGGCTTATTGACGTACACTTTTTCTTTTATATATCCCCAAAGAAAGAAGTCCAACGGTGTCAAATCACACGATCGTGGCGGCCAATTAACATCGCCACGACGTGAGATAACACGGCCATTGAATTTCTCGCGCAAAAGTGCCATTGTTTCGTTGGCTGTGTGGCAAGTGGCACCATCCTGTTGGAACCACATATCGTCCAGGTCAATATCCTCAATTTCTGGCCACAAGAAGTCCGTTATCATCTCGCGTTAGCGAACACCATTCACGGTAACTGCTTGGCCGACCTCATTTTCGAAGAAGTACGGCCCGATGACGCCGCCTGCCCATAAACCGCACCAAACAGTCACTCTTTGTGGATGCATCGGCTTTTCAACAATCACTCAGGGATTCTCATTTGCCAAAATGCGGCAATTCTGCTTGTTAACGAATCCACTGAGGTGAAAGTGTGCCTCGTCGCTGAAGATGATTTTCTTTGTAAAGTCACCATTCACTTCTGTCTGTTCAACCAACCATTCGGCGTATTGACGACGCTTGAAATGGTCAGTAGGCTTCAGCTCTTGAGTCAATTGAACCTTGTAAGCGTGTAAATTCAAATCTTTATTTAAAATTCGCATCAGTGATGTTCGTGAGATGTTCAATTGTTAGGCACGACGACGAATCGAGGTTGACGGCTTTTCTGCTACACTATCGCGAACAACAGCAATGTTTTCCGCAGAACGAACTGGGCGAACATGCACAGGTGTTTTCACATTTCCTATAAACCCGGTTTGCTGAAATTTGCGCACAATTCTCCCGATTGTGGACACATCTGGTCGATTATGCTGACCAAAAAAGTCACGAAGTGCACGAAATGCATTTTGATTTGAACGCCCATTTTCGTAAAAGGCTTCAACAATCTTAACGCGCTGTTCAATTGTGTACCTCTCCATGGTTGAATTTGTCAAACACTGAAACAAAGAAATGTCAAATTAAGTTGGGCAAAAAACTTGACGTTAAGGTGTGACTCACAATTAACATCGTGCATTATGGTTGGACCACCCTTTATAATGTCGGACCCGGTCCTAACAACCGTAAGCGCACAGAAACAAAAATCCCGTATATATTTGGTCCACCCTCGTATCTCTTGAAAGTTCCGGCGTAAACCGCCGAATCTTCCGTCGGATATAATTAACAAATCGTTAAAGCGTTTAACGAAACTGGCGAATCGGCGACGAGCCCTCGATCAGAACTCAAACAAATCGGACATAATTGGTTTAATTATGCACCGCTGGCATTACTTTTATCTGCGGATCCGTTTACGTTTCTTCGGCCGGCGGTTCGGGACGGAGTCGATCCGGTGGCGGTTCGACTTTTGTCGTGCAGACTAATTTCCGGCTACAAGACGACCGTAATTTAGACTGTTTCATTTATCTTTCCCTTTTGTCTCCTGCCATTTCGGACGTTTAAATTTAGCAGGTTTCCACGTACGAATTATTGCACGTATGTTCGGCCGATATAAATCGTATGTGGGTAATGTATTATAAAAGCTTTGAGGAACTAACTCGACCACTTTCTTTCTTTGTGCGTTCAAATTTCACGGGAAATTCTAAAAGCTCTTCGAGTCCTGTAACTGGAAAAGGCTTAGCGAGGTATTGGTACATTTTATACGGCAAATAAAATAAAGCTTCTCTCTTGCCAGGGGAAACAAAGCGTACGGGACTCGATGGTAATGAAATTTTAACAAATTTACCAATATCTCAGAACGGAATGTCAGAAATTCCATACGCTCTTCTGTAAGGAAAATTGAATGGGTAATCATTACACTGTGATTCTTCATGGTTTTTATAAACATCTCTATTTTTTTCGTATCCATATTCATTTTGCGTTCCCTTTGCTTCATCTTCTGATAACCGTTTATATCTCCTTTTAGTGTTTTGTTATGGTTTTCCTTGGTTTATGGTTTTCTTTCGATGGTTTTCTTTGGTTTAATTATTTGTTTTTAATTTTTCCTCATTCAATTAATTTTCAATTAACTACTCAGTAATTTTCTAAAATCATATTTGACTTTCGATTCACATGATAATTTATAGTTAAATTACTATATGAATATAATACCTAAGCGTACGCTTAGGTATTATATTCATATCCATATTTTCTTCTACCATAGCAACATCCCTAATAGTTTTTCGAATTAATCTTTCCATTTTATTAATTTCTGCTTCTATAGGTATCTCTACCTCTTAAATACTTTTTTTTCTTTTAACAAAGCCGAAATTTAGCTATTTGTGGGTATATCCTCCCATTTCCACGATTTATTTCCATTTCTATGTGCTACTTCTATTTTTGATGTCAGTTGCATCTGTCTTTCTATTGCCTTTTGCAGTTCTTTCCTTATTTCTCCTTCGTGAAGAACACTGTTCATCAAAAAATGGAATACTCGGAAACATATTTCAGGCATCAAGCCACTCTTCTAGCCTCCACCAGACTCGTTGATGTTCATTTGGTGAATTGAGACATACTATTGTTTCGTCTGAAAACAAAACACGCTTCCAGTCATCAATGGTCCAATTTAAATTTTCTCTTGCAAAACGCAGTCTAGTAGCTCTATATTCTCTGGCGAGAAGTAGTGCAGTAGCTGGTCTTGTACTATCCAATCCTCTTTCATTAAGCTTGATTCTAGCCGTTCGTCCAGAAACTACTACATTTTGAGCTGGTGCTAGGGCTCTCATACAAACTCACTTTTTTCTTCAAATGATTTGCATAAGATATCGCTCATCTCGTGCATCTGTAGACTTCTTACGGCCTTCTTCTGGGGTTGGTTCAAAAGTAACTTGCAAATTCATTGAAACGTTTAACTGTTTGACTATTTGTTTAATGTCTAACTAATAACAAATTGGCCACATATCGCTGGCTATGTCCATCATTAACCAGAGTTACCGCTTTAACTACTTAGTTTTCTCTTAAGTTACGTGGACGATTAATTTCTTCTACTCTAAGTGTACTGGATAAAGCATTTCATTCATTTGATGACATTCAATTTAAAATAAATCACTAGTGTAACTGAATTTATTGCCATTTTCAAATCACTTTGAACAGAATTAAATATATTATTGACGAACAATTACAAAATATTACTTTACATCTATCAAACAACTTCAGTTTATCAGTAGCGACAGGAGATATCCTAACCTACATATATAAAATGTTTAAGGATTTAAAACTTCAAAAAATTATAAGAAATAATGAAAAGATTTTCTGATGCGTCATTCTAGTTATTTTTTCAATTACATTTGTAATGACCACATTTATACCAGAAAGTATAAATATATCAAGGAACTATTGAAAGAAGAGAGTATTGTGATTTTAATTGAGAATGTTAAGAAGATTGTTCTGTTAAGTTATAACGTTGTATTTTTTAGTAACCACAATTTTTTATACTATTTTAATATATCTGATGGTTGTCAATGTGCTACATAAAAGACATTTTCCTTATAAAACACATTGTCCTATTTTATACGGGTTGTTCTATTTTAAGCAACAGTAAAAGATAAATAGAATGATATAATATTTTGGACAACTAATAGCACCGCTCTTGAAAATATTGGTGAAGTTACGTTGGTGAAGGTAAATATACAGTATGTCTAAAGTTTGGAATGAAATTAATCAAATTAAATTTTTTTTTATAAATTAAAGGTTTTTGGAGAAACTCGTTTCAGAAGCAAGCCGAGGAATGTCTCCAAGAAAAATTTTTACGTTCATTTAATAAATTTTATTACAACCTTCAGGGGAACATCGTACATACTCGTATTATATCACATTTTTAAACCTTTTCAGTACTTCCCGGTTGCCAGGGCTACGTAATGTATTGTATTGCGACTAACTTCATCTTATTTGACAGTGGCCTAATGGGGGCACTAATTGGCCGTGGCGGTGTCGCAGCATCTGATAAATTATTCCGTTAGCGCGATGTTGTGCCTCCATAATTTGCATATAATTGTCATACAATTGCCCTAGTTTATGCATTCAGAAGATAAAATTATTATGCGTTGTACGCTACTGGGTGTAATTAATTAGATTCGAGATCTTATCGTCGCGTTTCAAGTCGTGTAAGTATCTACCAGACGTCATGACTTTGTTAGTTTATTATTGGTAACTGTTAATTTTGCTAGATTAGTAGATTATCTTTTACTTTTTCGCACTTTACTATATGCGAAAAAGTAAAAAAATGGTTTTTAACCCATTTTGTGTGTGTGTGTATCGTTGTCGTCGACATTAATAAAATTTCATGTTACCACAATGCCAAATGTGAGTTGCCAAAATGTGTCGAGGAAATAATAACATCAAGCATTGGCGTTTGTAATCTACTTGTGTCTTTTCCGATACAGTTTATTTTCGTCAGCGCACTTTGTTGTAATTGCATTTCTAACCAAAGCTTCTGATACTTTGGAGTGCTTAGTAACGATTTCGACTATATCGGATACTACAGCCAGATCGGACCTGCTTTTGGCGACCTTATTGAGGTCGGACTAGGTTTTCCCGTGAATGTGCATGAGTTGCCAAAATTAGTCGAGGAAATAATAACATCAAATATTGGCGTTTTTTAATCTACTGGTGTCTCTTCCGATACAGCTTATTTCATGTTAACTCAACTAAATCGCGTCGGATAGATCAGGTTTTGACTGATTCTGATCGAGGATGTCTCCCAGACGACACCTATTGATTTTGAGGTGGATAGAACACACTTTACCATGTTCATAAGTCATGAGAAAGCACAATGGTGGACTATTTGAGAAAATTGTTTATTAGCACAATCAACTCAATTAAATCAATCTTATCTGATCGATCGAGTTTTGACTGGTTCTAATTAGGAACGTCTACCAGACGACATCTTTTAATGTGAATAGGACACACCCCACTCTGTCCATGGGTCATGAGAAAGCACGATAGTAGACTATTTGAAAAAAATTAAACTGTCGCAGAAAACACATATTCTGCATTTATGTGTTGGCTTGTAAATCAGAAACAACTTCCAACGTCAAATTGGTATCTAAAATGTACCTTTGAAAAGGTATCTAAAATTGTCTACGATGAAATAGTTTTGAAAAGTCATGATATTGGTATTGCTGTTTTTAGTGAAACAATTACAATCATTCAATAATCACTTGCCTTCTAGATTTAACTGCCTATTAGAATTGCGAACTGGAAAATTATACACTACTATTTGAAAGTATGTGAATATTTCCTTCTATACGATTTATTTAGAAGTGTCTGCTGTTCTGTATAACCAATAATCATCCCATATACTGGTTGTACCCATGTAATGGTTCTCTTACTCTAGTAATTAGAGGTTATAAAGTAAGAATTCACTAAGTAAATACATATTTAAGTAATGGCCACTGTAACAGTGTCTAAATACTTTGAAATTACATTGGCGCCTTCGCCATTTCTTTAAAACTAACGCCTTATTTATAATATAAAATCAGTAAGTAATCCAAATAAAAGATTAACAAACAATTAACAGTACTGAATTGATTGGGCCGTCACTTGATGAAAATCCATATTTATACAAAATTAAAACCTTTGCTGGTTAGATTTTCACTTTTTATTTGTTAAACATAACAATAATTGTTTCGTCAACACAGTGGCTTCTTCAGATGTTGAGTACATAGACTGAATTTAATTAATACCGCTTAAAATTTAAAAATTTACTTCACCCCAAAATTAAATTTACTCTAGAAACAGAAACTGACAACTCTATTAACTTTTTAGATGTAACAATTAAAAAATCCAACAACAAACATGATTTTTCTATTTTTCATAAACCTACACATACAGACATAATAATACATATAACTTCTACACATTCATTTCAACATAAAATAGCAGCATATGATAGCATGATACATAGACTCCTAAATATTCCAATGTCTGACGAAAATTACAATAAAGAATTAAATATAATAAAACAAATAGCGTTAAATAACGCTTACTCTCCAAAAATAATAGACAATATCATAGCTAAATAAGCGTACAATAAAGCTATGCAGTTAGTATATCCTAAAAGTACAGATGAAAATACACATAATTTCAAAATTATAACACATATGGGGAAACCATCTCAAAAAATTGCATCGTTTTTAAAGAAAGGAAGTAATAAAATAGCATAGAAAACTAATAATACTCTTGGAAAACACATACAAAATTCTGTCTATAAGCTAACTTGCGGTACTTGCCCTAAGGTATATATAGGACAAACAGGAAGAAACTTCAACACGCAAATAACAGAACACAAAAGAGTTTTAATAATAATAAAAGAGATTCAACATATGCAACTCATCTAACTGTAGCAGACCATACCTTTAACGAAGAATTGTAGAAAAATTTAAAATTGTACATGTAGAAAAGAAAGTCTTAAAATTAAATTTATTAGAATCTTTAGAAATTAATAAAGCAAGTAAATCTGATATCATATTAAATGATGAAATAGAAACAAACTGTCCCCGTTATTAAATTTACCTTAGTTCTACATGCTATCCAAAAAACGTGTTTAAAATATACAGATAACATCCATTGAAAATTTATAACTTAATTCCAATAGTTTAATAGTAGGAAATTCCATAGTAATAAACCTAGAACTACCCTAGTTATGTAAACACAGTTCCACAATGTAAAATTTAGTCTATGTACTCAAAATCTGAAGAAGCCATTATGTTGGCGAAACAATTGTTATGTTTAACTAATAAAAAGTGAAAATCTAACCAACAAAGGTTTTAATTTTGTATAATTAACAGTACCTAAATGTCATAAATGGATTCAGCTAGCAATTACATGTTGTACATGTTCCGGCAACACTTTTTTTGAAATGATATCGCGAAGATATTATATGTTTTTGTTGTTGTTAACAGATTTGTATATTTATAAAATTATAGTTATTAGATGTTAAAGAGCGAAAGTTCGATAACACTAAATAAATACATGAGTAATCGTTATCATTTATGCTGGAACGAGGATTACTGATACGCTTCATATTGATAATACAAATCAAGTACAAAAAGAAACGGAATTTTAACAATTCCTGGATGTGACAAATGCGTTGAGCAGGCAAGTACTCGTTTTTCATATTTCGACATCTTTTTTTTTTTTCATGAATATCACGAAGAAGATTTTAGATCTCTGAATATGAATAATATTGTTAATATCCAAAGTTATCAATACATTTATATATTTATAACATTATAGGAATTAGATATTAGAAACTATAAATTCGATGTCTCTAAACAAGTACTTAAATAATGGCTATTACAATAGTGTATCTAAATACTTTAAAATTACATTGGCGCCTTCGCCATTTTCATTCAAATGCATTCTGCCAACAATTACACGTTGCTCATGTTTTGACCACACCCTTTTTAACAAATATCACGAAAAGAATATCTTAGATCTCTATATATTGTAATCTGGTTGATGTCCAAGGTTATTTAAAGAGATGTAACAGTTTTTTGTTTTTATATTATAGTAATTTGTCCACAATATTATCGACCGAGATAATGTTTCAACATATTGTGTTTTATAAAATTATGAAAAAACAAAAGACGGTGATATGCAGATTTGTTCCTTTTTCAGCAAACTACTTCAAACAAACAGTTTTCCATAGACACCGAAAAATTATACATTACCCAAAGCATCTTTTGCCAATCGCCAACATCAATTATTCAAGTCAATAGCATTTTGTGACATTATAAACAATATCGATTTTAATAATACGTTAGTTCTTGTGGTGTTAAAATAATATATACTTTCTTCTGGAAATACTAGTCCAGGTATGAATCTACTAAACATGCTTAAAAATGTAGGTGCATCTATACTATTGTGGAACAGTTTAAGTAAAAATGAGAGGTTAGTAAACACCCTTCTTGTTGGGTAATGATTGAAGGTTATAGTTAAAATTTATGTTTAATACCGATATAAGCGAAGGACCACCTGCGTAGCAGGAAGATAAGGATTGGTAAATTGACTTACTTGAAATAATATCCTGGAACACTGGATACTGTTGTTGTGTTTTGTACGTGATGTGTTAACGTCGGTACCGGCACCTTGTTCTGCACGTGTACGATGTGATCTTCTGCTTTCCACGCCTGCCACACACTTCCGTTGTGTTTCTACCCAAGAGCATAGGCGACACTGACACAAGGGCATAGGACACGGACAGGGATTTGTATTGCTGGCGGTAAATAAAAAGCCGGTCGGTACGAAACACTTCTAGACTTCAATGACTGGATGCCAAATCTTTACAGAAGCAAAGTATGGTCGTAACCCCATACTAGGTAATAATTGTCTATGCCAAATAACAGGTAATAAATGCTGTTGAATATTTTCAAGTTGTTTCATATGGTACCGAATATACCAAATAAGGCTACAATATTTTAATTCCGAACGAACTAACGCACAATATAAATATTTTATTGTAACAGTGTTATTAAACGGGTGTTATACACATTATAACAAGAGTGTTATACACATTAAGAGCCACATGGTTTATATGCCTAAACATCTAAACGTTTATATGCCTATAGTTTATCATCAAAGTACATACCAAGTTCCTTAATATTGTACCAGTATTGTTATACTACCAGGAAAATTGTCATATATTAGTGGTTTTTCTATTTAAGGTATACGAGCAAACTTGATATGAAACAGATAATGTAATCGTCTGGATACATACGATTTGACTGTGAAGTGAATAAAATACCACTGAATGCATATAATTCTAATTTTTAAATTAGTACATTATAATTCACCCTGTATAATAAATAATATTTCTTTTAATATATTTAAAATAAATTTTATTATGTATAGATTCAAAAATTCTGCGGTAATATAGAAAGATTGTATAAAAATGTTCTTTTAAAAAGCTATGTCGGTCTGACCCACTGCCCTATTGTGAATCATTTTTCTAGTTTATTTACATTGTTAGATACTTCGGACGCACCACTTTATCCCAGTAATTTATATGGATATAACCCAGTTGCACTTCCAGCACATCCCTTGGAAAGAAATCCTCATCCATTAGGTATGGAGTTTACACCACTCCGCGGCAAATATTTTCCTTTCAGTCCGACCTGAGGGTTCCAGAGCCAGCCAAAATAACTCACTTTAATCTGCTGTCACGGCTACAATGAGAGAAAAATTACTTTTAATCAAGAACAGATATTTAAAGTATCTGAACTGGAACATATGGATGCTTGAAAAATCCCGACAATTATTCGAAAGCGGCCGCTTCGTCTTCCGCTGATTTTATTAATAGCCCGCGTCGGGGAGTGCCCTTTAGCTTGTCTTCGGCATTTCTTTAGGCGTGCCCCTCGCGATGCCGGGCCGTCACGGAGGTCGCAAGACGTTGCGCCCTCGTTCAGATAATTATCGTTGCTAATTTTAACTGCTCTGTTTACAAAATAAGGCGTTAGTCTTGTACACAGGCAAGTTAATTATCGATTACTAATTTAGCTGAATCATCCACGGGAACCTGACGTGTAACTCATTAGACAAGCCAAACATTTGTTGTTGGAAATTAAATTGAATTGTCTCGTAAATATCCCGAAAAACATGTAAATTAGTTCAAACTTTTCCTGTAGCCGTAAATTTGGCCAGGATTATCTTGATTCTATGATCTAAGCCAGCCATTTTTCTCTCTATAAGACATATTGACGGTTGAAGTTTAAAAAATGATGCGTAAAAACAGTACGTAATTAAGTATGATGTAAAAACTAACGAAAGTGACTTTAAATCACAATTAATTATAAATCAGCATTACTTTCGTAATTGGCGTTATCAACCAGTCGAATGATGTAACGCAAATGTATTTATTTCGTTATTATTGTCGTCAACTAATGAATAAATTAATTGTGGTAATAAAGAAATAAATACCATTGCATTTACACATTTACAATTATATATTTGATTTGATTATTTCGTAACACAATTTTTTCATCAAAATTTATTAAAAAATGGCTTAACTCTCTCTGTCAAATATTCAAATATTGGGCAATATTAAGAAATTATTGTCAACTCATTCAAGAAATTATTGAAATTATGTCAAACAGTTTTAGACCTTATATTTATGTTAATAATTCCACTGATTCAATAGTTTTTGCTTTATATCCACTTTTACTCTTTCTCTATCGCAGATGATAAAATGTCTAAAACGTGAACTAAAATTGTACGCCAACTTCACAACAAACAGGATACATATAGGGACACATCAATTTAGTGTGGAATGAATAAAATTAACACGTCTGATGTAAACTTTATAACCTTTGTTGTAAGTGTTATTTCAATTTTACACCTTTTGCAGTCGATATTCTACAACGAAGAAAAATAAAATTCCTTTGAAATAGAGTATACTCTATTGTGTTTTTCCTTTTATTGTACAAAGTTAATTTATTTATTACACTAATCAAATATTAGTGTATATTTGATAAAATTAATGTGTTATTATTAGTAAGTGCACAATGAGAATAGCAAATATAAAATATCGTTTAACTATCTCAAATAAAGTCAAATCCTCCAATGAGTTTGTAAACATATAAGATGTAATATCTATTATATTTAATAAACTTGACCATGACAATGACTATATTTAAGTCTTAGGACAAGCCATTGGGGCATATGTTGATTAATCATATAACATAAATAGGTGCATTGCTTCAGGTTTTAATAATTATTAGTAATTCTTCTTATTAGGATTTAGTTCTCGCTGAAGAAAATTTGTTTTTTGTTAGAATTTATATTTATATTATTATTAAATAATAAACAGACAATAAATGGGAATTCACTGATACAAAATATGCATTTAGATATCCTCAGATAGGTGACACTTTGCATCTTCCTTGTGGTTTTGAAACAATCCGAATCACTTTATTTTAGGGCTAACTCTGTTAGACAAAATACAGCAAATTTTGTCATGTAATTCAGCGCTCGGCGTTTAGCATATAGCCAGGAGAATAGCTGTTTTGACCTAATTTGTTTAGTCCTTATAGTATAAGGCATTAGCAGGTGGGTTGGAGTATAATCTCCTTATTTCTGTAGTTTGAAAATTACCCTCTGCGGAGTAAAACTTTGCTTTATATACATAATATATATTCGGTGAAATCATCCAGCGACTCATAAAATTAATACATCATCTAATAATACTATACATTATATAACTGACAATTTTAACACAAACAATTGAATTCCCATTGGACTTCCGTTGGAAAATAAAAAGTAAGTAATCTTTATAATACAATTAATAATCCTTGTATCATTAGCAATTATTTTGACATGTATATGTATTAACAATGAGCCACTATCGACCTTCTTAATAACGTTGACTTTATCAAAACTTCGTCATTAACAGCACATCACCCTGTCGCTATCTGGCAGCCGTACGCGGTAATGAAAATATATTAAAGCCATCTAAGGAAACGGCTACCAAATAGCAGTAACTGGGAGAGGTTTCCTCTAATATTACGGGAAGCTACCCCAATTCGGACGTATTAAATGGCGGTGTGCTTACCCTTTGCGGCGAATATACTATCAGTACTTTGGTTTCCGGCAAATTGTGACATTATTTTGTCGCGGAACTGTTTGCGAGACAAGAAATTGAGAAATATAGTTGGGTCTTCGCGACGATCCCGGCCTATTCAGAAGTGATTTTGGCTGATGAAGGGGCGTATATTGCTTAGAGTAGGTTGATTTGCCGTTAATTAATCCTCTGTAAGGCCAGTTGCTGTTTATTTCTTCGACACCTAACTCGAGAAGCCACTGTGAGAGTATGCAAGCACTGCTTTACCACACGTGTGGAACATGACGTGGAAAAGTATTTGGCAGCATGAGATAGACCAACATACAGCACACTTTTAAAGGAATATGAACGAAAATATCTGCACTATAGGATCTTACGATTTTATAAAACTCTTAATTTTGCCTTTTATTAATTAATTTCTTTCCTTCACAAATTTTCTTAATGGACTGAATTTTGTTACTTAACTTAAAAATAATTAACTCTACGAAAACGTATAATTATGCTAAACTCCGGAATTTCTTCCGTATTTATTTGCAAGAAACAATATATCACTATATATTTTTTAATTACCTTCAGGAGCATTAATCCATTAAGGCTCGTTTCACATTAATCCGGCAGTCCTGTGCCCGTTTTTCTACCCGGAAACGACCCGCAATTTTGTCTTTCACATACAAACTACAGACGCCCGGCATCGTTCAACCGTTTGTTCCTATAGTTTCTTTCTAGACATGGAAGGTAATCAGTTATTAGCGTGGATGATGTTGTATTGATCGGCGAATGAAGAATAAATAGAATTTATTCTGATTTCATCCAATCAATATGAGAAGAAACGAGGTGGGGGCATTCTTTGTACTTGTTAAGCAACTAAGAGAAAATGGAGAAAAGTTCTTCAATTATTTTCGAATGAGCATGTAAACTTTTGACGCCCTACATCTAAAAATCAAGGATTCCATTCAACGAAGTAACACATCTTTCAGAGCATTTCTCGTCTGAATTCATTCTTTTTATGCTTCATCAGTCTTACCCCATAAAATTGGTCGCTCATGTATTAGCGTAATAAGGATTTCGACTTCCACTACGGTATGCATAATGACTTAAATATAAATTAAAACCAAATAACTTTACAGTGGCACTCAAAATACTACTGATAGAGTACCTTCAACAAGTACCGGCCAAAAACGCTGTCGGGTAGATACGAAAGGTTACATTTGCTCAGTATCCCCTCATCCGGGCCGAGTCCTTTGCACCACACGACAGCCGTCCAATTCGCAGGGAGCTGCCGGCCGGGCTCTCCCTGGACCTTTGCCCGACTGCCAGGTGTCCTATACACTGCATTTTTTGTAAAAAAAAGTGTAGGAAGTTTTTTGCTCTCCAACTTTTTATGTGACTGAACTTTTCTAAAAAATGCACAGTTTTGCCTATAAGTCAAAAGTAATGCGCTAGAGTGTTTTTTCATTCGCGCAAAAATATTAAAAAAAAAAGGAAAACGGTTTTCGCCCTCTAGTGGCAAAACCGTGCGACTTAAAAAAAACAACACAACAAAATGTGTCGGAAATTTTTATATCTATAACTTTGATCTCTTGATATTTTTCTCTACAATGCATAGTTTTGGATTAAAATCGAAAAACAGCTCAAAAATATTTCAGCGCACTCTAGCGGCGCAACTAACCAGAATTTCGAAAAAATTAAAAGAACAAAAGTTGTGGAGAATCGCAATATCTACAATATCAAATTAGGTCATCTTTTTCAATCATATCAACAAAAGTAATAATTTGAAGTATTATCTATGCGTTAATTTTGCCCAGGAGTTAGTTGATGTTATCCAGATACCGATTACAAGTAATTCCTTATTTTTTTTCATCTCTCTTGTTTTCGCCTGTAATAAAAGGCTGCAGGAGTGCGAACCAAGAACAAAACTTCAGAGCTTTTGTACGTAACGGGGATATAGTGCAACAGATAAATGACTAGGAATTAAAGTTGTTCCCTTCGCTGCTAAGTAGTCCAGCTGAACGTAAGTAGCCATTGTAATTTAATGGCGTAATAGAATCCTGGCGCAATTCCTGTTGAATTAAAAACAAGCCCGCATAAAAACCTAACGCGGCACATCTGGAGCAAAGTGGACACAGTTAGCCCGACCTAATGCTCGGAAAATAAATGAAGTCGTTGTACAGGCAGCTCCTGTGCGTCCTTTGTCTTGTCTATGGCTCATAACTCTTTCGGGTGTACGGACAGAAAAAGTGTCAGGGGTTCATTAGCTCCCCGAAAACTGTGTCCGTGGGCTTTCGACCGGGCCCCCAGTTATTATTAATTCTTCATTAAAACTTTTAAACGTACTTAATTTAATTAGCCGCGTGCTCTGCGCGTTTGGGATTTTAAAGTTCTGCGGAAAGTTAGTTTAAGGGGCTTAAAAGAATTTTAGATACATTTAGCACTAGACCGAAAATGTATAGTAAATGGGATCAAATGAAAGTTTTAGTATCATAAGTAGGCAATTTAATTACTTCGTCAATTAAAATATCAAAGACATGGCACAGTAGCAATTTAGATACAAAATATCCTCTAATATACTTATACTGTAGGATACGTATATGGTCCTGTAAATCCATCATGCTTTATCTATTGATACTTTTAGCTGAAGTCGAAGACAATTACAAAAATATCAACTCGATAAAATCTACATAGTAAAAGTCTACTATGCAGTAAGAATTCTACCAAATTATCATCAAATTCTTACCAGAAGTAAAGCCAAATAAATCTTTAGTAGTTTTAATCCACTGTCAATTCAATAGAAGTAATACATAATTCGTTCGTAAGGTCTTAGTTGGAGTACACATAAGATATTTGATATGCGCATTATAATAGTCAAAAGTCGAAACTGGAACTGGCGCAAAGAATGTTTCTGAACTTCTGATATTTTAGAGTTTATGGGAAATACCCCGAAAGGGGCTTTAATTTCCAGGCTTTGTTTGACATTTTCCAACTGAGTCCTTACAATTAAGACGTGTTTCGTCTTGTACCATGCTTTGCTAAGAGCTATGAAGAGCTACATAATAAAATAGACTGTTTGTACTTTCTTGTACCCAGACTAGAACTAACATACTCTTGAGATCGGTGTTGTACACGATATGTTCCAATTTAAATAGAGTAAGCTTATCTTATATTTAGTGTAAGCCTAAGACAGTTACCTACTATTTTGTTTATAGTTTTTTATATCTTTTTGTTAATTATAAATATATATTATGTTTTAATTAAATGTAAACTCTTTAATTATGTTTATGTTTCAATACAATTGAAACAAATCTAATGGATCTTTGCGCGTGTATCAATTTAGTGAGGACGCACGGATCACGTGCTACACCACTCGCAATTGTTATTAATATGCCACAATTACCCGCACGTATGTCTAGTGACATATGTTTCAAACAACTACGTACGACATAGACAGTTAATAATTTGCCGCACAAAATGCAATTACGTCATCATGTCTAAGTATTGTATAATTTGATTCATTGGCATCTCAATATTTCTGTAAAATTTGTTTAATTTTTGATTCATTTATTTTGATTTTTGTTGAATTTATTTAATTTATTTTTATGGAAATATCACTTTCATTGAATGTTTTTGTGGAGAACATTTTCATTACTCTGTCATAGGTTGACGGATTTGTATTGTACTAACTATTATCCTAAAATGTATTTTCGGCACGACATTGTTCAAAAATGTCAGTTGATTGATTCATACGACTGTTACCTGTGACGCACACGCAAAGAATCATTATACAAACCATACTTATATATACCATAATAACTGTATATATATTTGAAGTTAATATTATTGTTATCCTGTTTTCGATTAATCGTATTCTTGTAAACGTCGGGCAATAAAAGCTATTTATTATTATCATAACCCAGGAAAATCTAATCCTAAATTCTTAATTCTTCTCTACTCCTATTCTCTATTACTCTCCATTATTCTACCTACCCATCTTTATTACTCCATTAACTCTATTAGAACTCTATAAGTCGTGGTAAGTTTGTAGTTACTATTCACATTGTTACCGATACTTTTAGCTACCATCGACTATGTAGCCCCGAATCAAGATTTCCAACAGCTACGCTCTGTTCAGTCTGAACAGCTACAATAAAACCATGAGTATAACTGATATTCAAAAAAGTTTACACAACTCCTCCACCATTTTTACATCAACGAGTTAACAGTATGGAACTAGCAGCGGGGGCACTTTCAACTTCGATAATAAATTCTAGTGTTCGGTACGTTCGAGCATGAATTCAGCGTCTGATAAACTGTTTGTAGTTCGGGATTTAGTCCGATAACTAACTTTTTATTTGTTCCATACCGCAACGTACTCCGATATGCACATTGTATCTGACTGGGCTGCATTATGTCCCATTTTCGAATGAATCTTTTCCGGCAGGCCTGGTTCAAGAATCAGTGGACACAATATTTGTCAGGTCCGTTTTTATTCGATAGTAGTTTTTCATAATTTTTTTTTCGCGAAGGTATTAACGCTGTACTCTCACAACATGGATTTGCTTCTTTAATTCTTTTCTAATTTTTCTTATTTTTACAAAACTATGCCACGTTCATTTTCTCACGTAGTGTTTGCATAAGTCTATAGTATAATCTATAGTACATAGTATAGTCTATAGTATTTTGCATCAGATTTAATAGATACGAGGTGGTACCCAAAAGTAACCGAACTGATGCTGTGGTGGGCGAAATTTTTATAGTACCACGCTCTGCAGCTAGGAGCGTACAAAGCTACCATTTCTGAGTCAGTAAGCCAAGCGTCGTAGGTAAAGAAGGTTCCGTTCAGCTTGTATGAGTTATTTAGTGCGAGTTGTTTTGTCTGCTCGTCGTTTTACAATGGTTGATTCTCGTGAACAGCACGAGGCCGTAAAGCTTTGATTCTTGCTTGGTAAAACTTGCAATAGAAACTCTAGAAATATTAAAAATGGCCTATAAGTGTATGCTATTGGGAAATCTCAAGTATTTGAGTGGTTTCCCCGTTGCAAAAGAGGTGAAATGTCAATTGATGACTGACCTCGCTCTGATCGTCTTTTCACGGCTGAAACCGATGAAAGCGTTAAAATAATTCACTAAATCATCCTGAAAGATCCACGACGAACCATTGACGAAGTTGTGGAGTTGTCTGGAGTGACCTAGATTTCAGTTCAGCGAATTTTAATGAAAGATTTAGGGATGAAAAGTGTGACTACCAAATTCGTGCCTTGACTGCTGACTGCTGAACAAAAGCAAGGTCGCGTAGAAGTATGTTGTGCTTTGAAAGCAGAGTTCCGAAATAATCCAAACTTTTTTCCACAGTCATCACAGGTGACGAATTATGGTGCTACTGTTACGAC
This sequence comes from Rosalia funebris, assembly GCA_037954035.1. Classification (NCBI taxonomy): domain Eukaryota; kingdom Metazoa; phylum Arthropoda; class Insecta; order Coleoptera; family Cerambycidae; genus Rosalia; species Rosalia funebris. The sequence continues at coordinate 6,869,434 of JAZFAV010000016.1, forward strand.
CCTGTAACGAAGCAACAGAAATCTAGCTAGTGGAAGGCTTCAAGTTCCCCTCGTCCCAGAAAAGCTCGTCAAGTGAAATCAAGTTTCAAAAAAAAATAATGCTGATTTATTTTTTCGATGTAAAAGGAGTTTTCCGTTCAGATTTTCTTTCGCGGGGTACGACAATTAACCAAGCTTTCTACCTGGAAGTTTTTAAAAGATTTCGCAACAATTTGCGGCGGAGGATGCCTGATTTTTGACAGTCCGGCAACTAGATTTTCCACCACCATTATCTTTTAATCTCTCGAATCATATTAAGTTCCTCAGTGTTCTATTTTATGTCCAAACCTTTGTCTAATATATGTTAACCACCTTCTAAATATTACCGTTTTGAAAAGTATAAACTCATTCTTCATCTTCCAATAATATATTAGTCAATAATATTGCTTCTTTTAGGTATTAAATATTTAAATACAGGTAAATCTTGAAATTGCGCAGAGTTCTAGATCCAAACCTGTTTTGTACATATGTTAATAGATTATAATTATATAAGCTTATTCCTCATTCTTCAACAGGCTTTTAAATCCAAGCCTTTTTCATGTATACAGTATATCCTTAAAGTTTGTATTACATTAAAATTCTTAACACTAAATTAGCGTTATTTGAGAAATATCTCAGTCGATTTTTTATTTCAGAATACCTCATTTCCTTCCCATCAACCCTCTAAGCCTTAGAACTTCAATTTTTAAGTTTCAAATATGAAAATACCCCGTGTGACTCTTTGTCCTAAAGCATTTCGTGAACAAAAATTAAATTATGATTTGAGATTCAAGTAATGCTCGATTTAAAAAGAACGTCAATTAATGTGTTGATAAAATTTGCTCAGGAGGCTAAATATTTAACTATGTCGATCTGTGGGAGTTGCTGACAATTGAGAGTAACGATAGGACATATTTTTTTCTTTTCGGAGTGAGATATCTGTTTAGATTTTAACTCGTTGACTCTTATTCTCTATTTCTGCATCCACTCCTGAGTGTTATGGATAACTTCTTAAGGTTTATGAGTTGCATATAGCATGAAATTTGTAACCATAATTGCGATATCATCAGTGAAGATAGCAGTAAATTTATCTAAGAAAGTAGTAGGTAAATCGACTGTAAAAAGTTGGTATAGAACAGGCCCCAGGACGCTCCCCTGTGGAACTCCTGACTGAATAGAATAGATACTAGTTAATTCTTCCTTACACTTGACAATAAAGTCTCATTAAGTTATGCGAGTAATATTTTATAGTAAAGTGTATCTAATTATAATTTCAATTTATATAGCAATCCAAGATGCCATACTTTATCGAATACGTTATGTCTAGGAAGGCAGCAGAAAAAAAATGTTTGCATTCGTATGCATTGTTTATAGCTTCCATTACTCTGTGTATCTGTTCAGTTATTGAATGTCTGTCGCAGAATGCAAACAATTTTGACAGGATGGACAATAATGTAAAAAGTAAAAAGTACATCGGAATCCCTCTTGCATCGTTAAATTTATCTTAAAATTAAAACTTTATACATAACTACACTTACCAAAAGTAGAAACAAGTCTCAAAACTTCGATATGGGAACGCCCACGAGTTGCGCTGTAAATAGTTTGGTCTTTACTCAGTCGCATTGAGACCTTTGCAAAGTGAATATCGTATGCATGATGTATGAATGAATGTTCACAGAGTTCGATCTGGCCGCGCATAAAGTGCATCCTTTTCCTCCCGAATGCTGCCTCGCTCTCTCTTTTACGCATGCAAAAGTGTGAGATTCACTGTGTCTGATTCTCTGTCTCTCTCACTTGACAAGCTGTACACATTAACAATTTTTAATTACCGTATTTGGAGGTAGGAAACACCTTCCAAACGGAACGAATTTGATTGCACTTTGCACGGTAAAAATATATATCAGAAGTGTGTAAATTTACAATTGTAAACATATATTTATTTTGCTGAAATAAGCGGAGAAACTTAATTATTTTATCTATAGGAAGTGTACCAGCATTTCAGCCAAACGATCAGTTTTATACCTGGGAAGATGACGCCTTACATTTCTGTATTTCGTTGACGGGACGTAACCGAAATCCGAAAATAGTTCCACATTCCCGATCTAATAGAAATGTAGCGGATAAAAATAAGGAAGCGACATTTTTCTGTCACCATAAGCGATTTATGAAGGTGCGTCCGATAAAAAAAAAGGTAAACGGCCTAACACAACAAGAAAACCGATTCGTTATTGCGAGCATGTTTCCCGTTTTTAGTGAAGCTGTCCATTCTCCAAATACCTAGTCGAAAAGCCGTACGTGCCGCGCTTGGGAATTCATCTCAAATATTTATGGTACACAGCTTCAACGAGTCCAATAAGTAGGTGACAGGAGATCTGGAATTTATTGCAACTGCAAATATATTTCGCATTATCTCCAAAAGTGTGCTTTAGATGTAATTCATTCCGCTGGAATAAGCTATAAATCTGAATTGGGCTGAACTAGGTTTTTACTATGATTAATTTTTTTCGCCTCGCGCGCGAAAATGCCTCAGAGGCGGCCCGTCAATATGCGGAACTAAACTCGCGATTAGACCTACATATTTCGTAGGATATTTTTGATACTTCTGTATCAAAAATAAACCTGTCTATCTAATGTACGTGTTTACATCTGACGACCTAGGTGACAATGGAGAAAATGGCGACAACCATTTTTTTTTTAATTCTTCGCATTATTTCCTTTCAATTGACGTTTAATTCACTTAAAAAAATATAGTTGGAATTCATTAAAATAAATGAATTACAGTACAATTAATTAAAGGTAATCGCGGCTAACTTTTGATAGGCAACCGGGCAGAAATGTATTCCATTGTCATTAATCATTCATTTGAATTGTTTCATTAAAAAACATATACCTGCAGCAATCAGCTGCCAAATCTTGTACTATAATATCTAACGGTGGGAAGATTAATCCATCTAGAAACATATTACTTTTAAACCGTACTCCACTATACACGGAAAAGTAATGTAATCGTGTAAAGAAAAAGTGAAAAAACAAAATTTGTTTGGGTTTATTTTTCGCTTTTCGGCCTAAAAACCAAAAAAAAATGGTTTTTAAAAAATGTTTGCTCTGTATGTGTCGTTGTCGTTGCCGTCGGCATTTATTTTTGTTAGCACGATAACTCAACTAAATCGTGTCGGATTGATTGGGTTTTGACTGATTGTGATTGGGGACGTCTCCCAGACGACATGATTTTGATTTTGAGGTGGATAGAACACACTCTACCATGTATATGGGTCATGAGAAAGTACAATGACTATTTGAGAAATGTGTTTTGTTAACACGATCACTCAATTAAATCGTGTCGGATCGATGGGGTTTCGACTGATTCTAATTAGGGACATCTACCAGACGACATCTAATGATTTTGATAAATGATTTTGAGGTGGATAGTACACACCCCACCTCGTCCATGGGTCATGAGAAAGCATGATGGTGGACTATTTCCACATATTCTGCATTTGTGTTGGTTTATTTTTTCTCGGCCACTCAATTTCGAGATAGAGTTATTCTACGTGCGAAGAAGTCCGTTTTAAGGTTTTAAATCTGTTTATTTACATAAATCTCCTAGTGCAATCTACGACATTAAAACTGGTGGTGTTTCGTTTCGGAGTTTTACTACGCCTAAAGCGACTTTAATAACCGTCGGCTTTCAATTAACGGCCTGATGTTAATCATCCCTGAATATTTATGAGGCCAACTTTTGCACCCTTGAAGCGACAATGCAATTTGCGTGCATTCGAACTGCCCCACTCAAAATTTCATTCGCTTCCTAATAATAACGTACGATGTTTCATCAAACCCATAGTCTGCTGTGGTTGCGACCGCAAACCAATATATTTATTGCCGCGGGGTGCTAGAGCATCGACGACACGATCCCATTTCGGAGTCAAAGTGGTCACGATGGGGCCCGCATTCGTAGGCCACGACACCGGCCACTGGGAACTCGTATTGATTTCTAGTTTCGCGTTTAATTCGTCGTGAATGAAAGGTAAATAGCCCTAGGAATAAAAGGCATTATATAGTTAAAATGAAACAAGGAACCAGAAGCTTGCATATCAACAATAAAATTGCCCGCGCTTAAAAAAAATAGTTGGAAACATAAAAATGAACTAATGATGTGAACTAAACTGATCTGAACTATAACTGTCTTTTATTCAAAATATACTAGCGTTTTAAATATCTTACCCTCAGGCCCTATTAAAAGCAATTCATCCTAAAATTCCAAACATTCTCTCAGAAAATTTGCTGAAATTATATGTAAACAGTTTAATATAGGGTTTTTCTATAGGGACGCTCGAAATTTGTTAGGTTATAGCGACCACGTTATTAAAGCAGCATCCGTTAAATTTATTGGGAATTGTTCAGTAGTGTATGGCAAATCACCGTGGAAGTTTATAGTCTTCAACAACGTATTTATATCATAAAATTTTATTTTTAAAATCAGTGCTCCGTCCGAGAAACGATCCGCGCATTACGTGATTTCTGTCCTCGCCACAACCATCGCGCCCAGTCGACTATTCAACATTTGATGGCCAGATTCGAGTCATCTGGTTTGATAAATAATCATCTATCACCCGTACATCACCGAAACGTCTGCTGAGAACATCGCTGTTATGCGTGAGAGTGTACGGGAAAACGGAAGGCAGTCACTTTCTAGTCGTTCACAAGAACTTAGCCTTTCTGCGACTTTAACTTGGCGAATTTTGCGTCGGGACATGGTCTGCACCCGTATAAAATTCAACTGATCTAGGAACTTAAAGTAAACGACCATAGACAACGTCGTCGGTTCACTGACTCGGCTCTGGAGCAGGCTGGAAGTTGACCAAAATGTTGCCAAAAAAATCATTTTTTGACGAGTCCCATTTTTAGATGAATGGGTATGTGAACAAGCAAAATTGTCGAATTTGGGACGATACCAATCCACAAGAGATACATCAGCGCCAAATGCATCCTGAGAAAGTTACTGCTTAGTTACTACTATTAGTTAGTACTTTTATTAAAGCAAATAGCAAAATTGAAGGAATATTGTGAAATGGAGGCAGAAGAACAGACCGGTTTCAGAGCAGGAAGATCCACAATCGATCACTTATATACAGTCACACAAATCTTGGAGAAGAAGATAGCATTTAACCAAGAAGTACATCTACTATATGTGGATTTAGAAAAAGCATATGATAGAATTCCTCTGGTAAAACTCTGGTAAAATTTACAAAACACTAATATAAATGTAGAATTAATAAAGGCTGTGAAGTCTCTGTATGATAATACCAGATCTAGAATAAAAATAGGACACAATATAACAACGGGATTTATAGTAACTAAGGTACTTAAACAAGGATGCTGCCTATCTCCTACACTATTTAAGATATATCTAGAATGCGCATTGATGACTTGGAAAAGAAAATGTCACAATATGGGCATACCAATAGATGATACATCAACACTATACACATTATCTTTTGCGGATGACCAAGTTGTTATTGCGCAAGATATCGATGATATGGAATATATGACACGCAAACTTATCGAGGAGTATGAAAAATGGGGTTTAGAAGTTAATGTGAAGAAAACGGAATACATGTGCATTGGAGGACAACAACAAGATCTACTTCTGTCAATCGGGTAAAACATCAAACACTGCAGTGAATATAAGTATCTAGGCATAAAAATATCAAACGACGGGACACTTGATGAAGCGATTTCGGAAAGAAACACTCAAGGAAGGAGAGCAATTACAATGTTGAACAGCATTCTATGGGATAAACAAATAGCAAAAGAAAATAAAAGAAGAATATATAATACAATAATTAAAAGTATAGTAACCTATAGTTGTGAAATATGGCCAATAAGAGAAAGAACAGAAAGAATGATAAGAACCACAGAAATGGACTTCTGGAAGAGGTCAGTTGGAAAATCAAAGAGAGAAAGGGTAACAAATGAGAGAATAAGAAATATGATGGGAATAACACATGACATTGTAGCTGATATGAGAACCAAACAACTCGTATGGTACGGGCATGTTCAGCGAATGCCAAATGACAGAATACCCAAAAAAAAATCTTAACTGGAAACCACAAGGAAGAAGAAGGCGAGGAAGACCACGAAAAAGCTGGAGAGAGGGAATTGATAATGAAATTCGGGAGAGAGGTCTGGACGAGGCCATGTGGAGAAATAGAGAGGAATCGAGATTAGGAATCGGAAGACGTAGAAAGACGTTATAAACCGATATGATGATGATGCAAAATTGAAAATGGTATGGGCAATTAAAAGACAAAACTACAAATGTACAAATAAAATTTGTAATAAATAGAGAACCAAAATCGAAGTAATCTACAAATTGAACCACGGGCTTACAAGAAGAAAGCAGACTGTATCAATTTTGCCACGAATGTTTCTTAATGTAAATGATTGCTCACTTTCATAAAACAGTTGTATACAAGCTATTCGTTGTTAAACTGTAAAATCACGACATGTTGGCCTCGTATGGTTTGTAAATGACAGTCTATCTTTGACAGAACACAAATGGCGCGCAATTCAAATCCTATAGCTTAAAATGAGATACCCTATAAAATGAAATGGGCACTTAAATATCCGAATTTAACTCCCATGGACTTCTACTTATGGGGATATATAAGATTTAGAAGAGAAGATAAGACAAAGCTTTAGAAGACTAAATAATAATCAAGTTAGCTCGGTTATCATTGATGAAGAACAAAGAAAAATTGTTGCAAAATTTAAGCAGATATGGACAATGCACTGAAAGCTGATGATTAATTTGATTTAAAATAGTTTCTTGGGTAGGTTTTCTAAATCTCAAAATTTTTCTAAATTTTTATAACCTAATATCTTAATTTATGTAGGTATGTACTTTTTGGTGAATATTAGAATTAGACTATGTATTTGGAACTCCTAGGTCAATCAGTGAATAATTTAACTGTACGTATAGCAGATCAATAATATAGAGGATGTTTGATTTGAAAAAAAAATTATTTTAGACCACCTTAAAGATGATCGTATGAATTGATAGAGACTCTGTACGTGTTTTATCGACGGGTGGATTATTTTCTAACAGTTCTGTGTCCGTAAAATAATATATAGAATCTAAATATATATAGAATTTTTAAAATGGATGCATATGTCACGTTCCTCAGAAAAACCTATAAATGTTAAAAACTGTATATTTTTCAAATCGTAGTACATTAACATAAGTTCATGAGTAGGGATACTCATTACTTTTTTTCTGCGATATTTCGATTCTTCGTCAGTATATTGTCTTATACTGAGATCGAAAAAAGAATTCTATATCTGCCCCCTTTCCGATGGGCGCCTATGTCGCTACGCCTAAATGTGCAACGGCTCCAACAAACGATCTGTCAAAGCAAAAACACACGCCAAACACCGGTGAAATATGCGACTAAGAAATGAAGACGAAAAGTAAATAAGAGGTTTTGCTTAAAGTAAACCATGCCGAGATGTGGGGGTGAACCTGGGGGAATTTGTATTTGTTAGTAGTCGACACTAGGCGCTATGAAATATTGTCCTAACGCGCGTCGGTTGTTCGCCGCCGACTCAATAGGAGCGCCGGAATACGCACCCGGAATATATTACGAACCTCGCGTTGTAAATACCCGGAAAACTGAAAATATATACATGGTTCATACGGTATACTGCCGGGCATTGTAATTGTTTATGGCGTTTTTCTATTTGAATAAAAGAACGAATGGAGACTGAATTATTTTTATACGTACCTATTTGCAGTAAATTGTGACGCCATTTTTAACTCTCTTCCATGTAAAAAAGACTAAGAAATATGTACTTCTTACAATTACAATATAAAAATAAACTTATAGACCGAGTCCAAAGCGTATGTACATATATAAATTGGATAGAATTTTTATTAAGTTTTTTTTAAATCACTGGGATATATTAAAAATATATTTGGAATTATTTCGAGCTATAATCTTGAAAGTTATAACGTCAGTGATTAATGGAAAACCGTATTTTTATTACACCATTTGAAAGAACCTGTTTACATACAGTAAAGTAAAATAAGATACGACAAAGCAAATATAAATATGATTATTGAAATTTGAAACAAGCAAATTAATTTACACTAAATGTTCAAAATCTACTTCATTCACAGCTTGGCAATATCCAAGAAAAAATTCCCTCTCCTTTAAATCTTCCAAATTTCAGGTGTGTTAACATATACTTTAAATCTAATAGAGTTAGATCTGATAACTAGCAGCTCACTCTATGAGTCCTCTCCTTCCTACATAGCAATTCCTGTTGATTCTGTTGATTCTGTTGATTCCTGTATGCATAAAAGAGTTGTTTCATAAGGCTGTCCATTATTTGACCGTCACGATGGCCAAGTTGGGTACAGCGCAATATGTGGCAAATCTGACTAACTACTGACTACCGTAATCTTGGTTGAATTATTAACGTCGGCACTGGCAATGTCATGGATGTTAGCCACGTTTTTCAATGTACGTAAACAACTTCGGCTTTAGTTTTGGAGGAGGATCTATTTTGCTTGGTGTGTTTTAGGTTTTATGTGGCGCGAAAAAGAATCAGGTTTTCTGTTAAAAAAAAATGGTGATAACATAACTTTTAAAAAGATTAAGTACATTAATGAAACGAAGACACTAAAGGGTATTTCTCAAAGTAGCACCTCAAATACATATTTTAACATGTCCGAATGATTTTCAAAAAACAACCATTTAATTAATAGCAATTTTGCCGAATTTATACATTAATTTTCAAACTCATATCAATGAAATAACTTAAACAGTATCTTCTCTAACACTGGTATTCACACTAATTATTCCGCTTAGCTCATAATTAATTTTGTGGTTCTCTATTGAATTATATTTCTAGATATAAGTAGATTCTTGATATAATGGAAAAAACCCTATTTATTCTTGAATTAAATGTAAGAAATGATCACTAAGGCAATTCTCTAAGTTGGGAAAATTAATCAGTGGAACGTTGAATCGTAACCAGTAGCAAATCGCGGTCGAACAAACAAATAACTAGCCATAATTTAGCTGTTCGAAAATTTATAACCTCGATAATTTTCTGTGGTGGGCGAAAATTGACATATTTTATTATAATTTTATTATAAAGTGGAATAAGTTCATTTATATTTAATTCCATTTGCATTCCATATCCTCTATAATATAAATTATTGCAGTAATAATTAATGTCCATTAGTAAATTATACATTTCAAGTTCGCGTATAAACGTATTTATAAAATTAAATTATGAAATTTCGTATTTTCAATAAAAATAGAAGACTCATATTTGTATATTTAAATAATAATTAAAAATTTTATATATATATATATATATATATATATATATATATATATATATATATATATAGATATATAGATATAGATATAGATGTATAGATATAGATATAGATGTATAGATATAGATATAGATATATAGATATAGATATAGATATATATATATATATATATATATATATATATATAAATATATACGAATAAACCGAAAACGTGATGGCCGATTGTCGAGAGCAATGCGCGGCTGTAAAATTTTGTTTCCTGTTGGGGAGATCGGCCGCGGAAAATATTGTAATGCTTAAGACTGCTTATGGGGATGCTGCCCTAAGTAAAACCAGAGTCTACGAGTGGTTTTCATGTTTTAAAAATGGAGAAATGTCAATTGAAGACCAACCCCGTTCAGGACGCCCCTCAACGTCAAGAAGTGACGGAAGCGTCGAAGAAAACAATGTTCTCGTTCGTGAAGACCGTCGCTGAACCATTCATCAACTCTGTGAGATATATAAAATATTATGGAGTTCAATTCAGAGGATTTTATCCGAAGATTTGCACATGAGAAGAGTTGCAGCCAAATTTGTCCCTCGTCTTCTCACGGGCGAGCAAAGGGAGCGTCGACTGCAGGCATGTTTTGAGCTTCAAAATCAGCTCAAAGAGGACCCTGAATTTTTTTCCGAGGTGACTACTGGTGATGAATCGTGGTGTTATGGATACGACCCCGAAACAAATCAGCAATCAAGCCAGTGGAAGACACCTGGCTCTCCTCGTCCCAAAAAAGCTCGCCAAGTGAAGTCAAACATCAAGACAATGCTCATTTGTTTCTTCAATTGCAGAGGTGATGTACGCGCAGAGTTCGTTCCCCCGAGTCAAACTGTTAACCAGAAGTTCTACTTGAAGGTTTTGAAAAGAGTGAGGGAGAGTATCTGGAAGAAAAGCGCAGATCTTTGGCGCACAAGCGACTGGTTCTTCCATCATGACAACGCTCCGGCCCACACCGCTCTCTCCGTAAAGCTGAGAGAGCGGTGTCATGACGTTCTTGACCAAAAACGTCATGACACCAATTTTCCACCCCCCTACTGACCGGATCTAACCCCCTGTGATTTCTTTTTGTTCCCCAGACTCAAAAGGGACATGAGAGGAAAGTGTTTTGCCACTGTGGTGGAGGTAAAACAAAAATCGCTGGAAGGCCTAAAGAACATCCCGATAAGTGAACTTAAAAAATGTTTTGAACAATGGAAGGATCGTTTGCAGAGGTACGTTGTGGTCAAGGGAGAATACTTTGAAGGTGATCAAAATTTGGTGTAAAAATATTAAGAAATAAAGAAGTCATGACGAAATTCCCGTTTATTTTTTGAGTACCCCCTCGTATACGATACCGGAAAAGGTCGAGCAACTATCTGCGGTACGAGGAAATGGTCTGTATTGGTCGTTGCATACTTTCGCTATGAGATGTAACGAGTCCTCGCTGACATACTCGTATACTTGACTAACTTATTGTAAATTGTTTTTACTGACTTTACTTATTGTAAATTGGATTATTATTAGAGCTTCCTTCGCATGCTACACTGAAAAAGTGAATGAGTGTTCCCGTAGTGAATTTTGACTGTACTGAACTTAATGTATACGATATAATGGTATCATGGAGTGTAAAGACGTGCGTTACTAAACATGTTATGGCTAAAAGACATAAAACTCTTTTAAGTGATAATCAGACTGCTAAATAAGATCAGAAGCAATTTAACATAGATTTATTTATTTAACATGATAAGCTTCAACATATCGTGAAACAAATGCTACAAAATTGTATCGATGGAAAATACAGTAATGTTACTGTGCCTGCCGAGTCTGACCCCTAGTTATGTACCGCCAACGTGCAAAAAAATTCAAAAGGACCGTAGTTTCTAAGCTGTGTGACAGTTACGTATGCGTGACTGTGGATAAAGCCACCGATGATGCGAACCGAAATATTAGACAAGACTACGTCAATACTACTACGTCATATAGTAGTATTTACTAGTAGTACTACTAGAATACTACGATAAGTAGTATTTTTTGTAGAAAAATTTGGGGATTTAAAAAACAAAAAGGGACGTGTATTACTCTATACGACCGATGCATCTTACTTAAACTGTTAGAGACTGCTATCCTGCAATATTAATAATGAATGGCCAACGTTAAAAAGACATTTTGTAAAGCGCCTTCTTAAAGAATTAATTATTTTAAGACGAATTGCCAAATACGTCGTTACCACTACAGCCTATTGTGTTGCGTTGAGCACATGCTTCAAGGCCGCAAGCTACTATTTTGTTAATTATAATGTTGTAAGGAATATTGTCAGCAAACTAAATACAAACGAAGCACTCTACCTCACATGTTCAGCAAGCGTTCAATGACCCAGATGTTCGGGAAGATTTAATGTACATCTACCATCACTTTTCAATAAAATATTTGTCGATAAGGAATCTTTAATGTTCACGTACTTCCTCTGAATATAGAGGGCTTCCTCTGGAGATAACAGGACACGTGAAATCTAAATTGGTAACAGTTCTATAACACAAGCCTAGATTTCGTACATTATTTGGTATTATGGATCTCCTTGTAGGTAAAGAGGTAAACTTTATCTCCATTGCCTTGAATGATAGGAGTCAACGTTTTACTCCTGGAGATTTAGAATAAATTATACCAGTTTACTGGAACTCTAATTGTTATTTATGTACCAAGTCAGTAAAGTTTTATCGATCGAGTCTGATATGAGTCGAGCGAGCGAAACGAGTATTCTAACAGATGAGTTCAATAAAGACACTTTACTGACGTGGTGCATACAAAATTTTATCGCCAACCGTAAAAATTTATAATTTTAAAAAATGGAGATATGTACTTGTCACATTTTATTATTACAAAGTAAACAGTGAATACAAAACAATCTACTTATTGTTTGTTATATTAAACAAACATTGTTGTGACAGCCGTGAGAAGCGTGACAGTGACAAACGATTTCTGTTTAATGTCAAAGTAATGGCTACGTTAATAAATATTTGCGGCATGTAAAATACTCTAGTTTATAGTAAAATAAAGTGTTTGTTTACTTCCGAAAATCGGTATGGTATTGTATGGCTTTACTGACCGGTTGGCGATAGAAATAATTATTATGCAGTGTTGTGTATTCAGTGACATTATTCATGTTTTTTTTTTGATACAACAAAATCGACAATTATTATAATATGTATCTGTCAGCGTAGTATCCTGGATCCGCCCCTGACTTTTACATCATGTACAATTTACTCGCGGTCATTAGTAAGTCATTTCTATCAAGTTATTTCCCTGTATGACGCCACTGGATAAAGACTGATCTAGTACACTTAAATTAAAATCAAAATAAAATTTCGTGGTTACTGGAATTAGTTCACGTATTCAACTGCACATACCGCTCATTCGAAAGAACAATGACATAACTCAAAAAACTAAAGTTTTCAGGAAACATATTTAAAATTTTTGGTAATCATTTTTATACAATTTCTTAAACTAAAGCTTCTATTTTCGAACTAAAACCTTAATAGAAAGTATGGTTTGAGAATATTTTACTTATCAACAATACCAGTTTGAAAAAAAATTGTTATCAAGTTTATTTTTTATATATTTTTTTACTTTTGTTTTGATTTGTGACGGTATTCCTTATAAAACATCTGATGTTTCTGTGAATAAAATAAATGACATAAATGGCTCAAAGAATGGTTTATTGCCTAAAAGAACTTTTTTATAAAAGTGAAAATAAAGCAACACAAACATAACCCCATAAATTGGTAGTATGGAAATTTATAGTTCACGGATAAAAGAATATCAACAATATTAAAACAGTAAAAGTAATAAAACAATTTTAAATGGCGTATATTAAAGGTTATTGTAATATTCCTTATATATTTAAGGAACAGCAGAACTTTTATTCGGATTTTCATCAAATAATGAAAGCAGAAATTCTTGCAAGCTTGTAACAATGTGATGGTTTCTACTTTTCTTGCTTTAACACTTTTAGGCTTTTCTATATTTGCCTCATTAAAATGTTCTTGATCAAAAGACGCTTTGTAAAAAATTTTGTTTTGCGAAATTTTAAATGGTAAACTAGTTCCTAAGCCTATGGAGTTAGACAAATTTTTTAAATCAAAGAAATCATTGTATGCTAATTCTTGGATTTTGAAAAGTTTTCTGGTCTTTTCGCAGTTCTAATTGGTGTCACATATTGCTCTGGTAAGTATCATATATTGGTTCAGATCGTAAAGAACGTTTTATGTTTTTTTCAATTAATGCACAGGCATTGACATCCTCATTTTGAGTGTGTCCCGAAACGAGGTATTTATGTGTGATACTATTAATTTCTGGTAAATGTGTTACGGCATAAATGTAGACGGAAAATAAAAACCTGGTTTTTTGTTGGCCAGCGCAGTTATCTGAGTGAAATATCACGTTTCTATCATCTTCATAGTTCTCATTTAAATGTTCTATTCATCAATTCTGTTCACCAATTCCATCATCATTCTTATCAGTTATTAATGCAGTGTCGTTTTTTGTTTTTTTTTTTTTTTTTTTGGGTAAACATGCTTACCGTAAGTAGCATGCGATTTGACAACATTGTTATCGTCAAATATCTCAATACCTACAAATTGATAATAGTCCTAATGGAAGCTGTAACATCATAACTTCTGGAACAACAACTATATTCAACACTGACATAAGTCCAATTAAGTCAAATAAACATTATTATTATTTAAAACATAATGACACAACACAAAATGTGACGTTACTTCTTAAAATAAATTTGCAGAACTTCTTTCAAAGTTATAGAAAACAACGACATAACTCAACATATATCGGTGTTGTCCTGAATCTTTATTATATTTTTACATGCCGATAAATGCACTTTTTGAAATATGGCACTATTTCGTATAATTGATGTGACCTCCTTTGTTAAACACTGAAATAATACTAGTTGTGACATGTACAAAAGATAGGTCCGTTTCCACCTGACAGGAATAACGACACTACTGCCATATCGTAGTCAATAACCGAAACATAATTGTGTCGTTCTTCCGCAGTAATATTTGGGGGTTTGGGCACTAATTTACAATTTAATTGAAATTTTATAAATTTTCACTTATGTCACTGTTCTCTCGGATGAGCGATACATCTTTAATTAAAACCATTCAGCTTTATAATAAAATTTTATTACGTTAATTGAGCAAGGAATTCATTAAAATGAAGCGGATTATAGCGAGGCCGCCGTTTGCTCTTTATATGTTTATATTAACGTTCCCTTATGTCAATAAAGTGTTTGCCGAGCAGACGCCCATTACAATTGCTGCAAAATACATATATGTATGCTCGAGAACGGCAACGGCACCGACATTTTAAAATAAGATGTTAATATATTCCCGTTTATAACTTCAATCTGGATTATGCTCAGCTTAATGGCACTTTTAACTTAATAATTCTATTTTTTATTGCCGTTCATACACTGCGGCTATATGCGACTTTTTGATTACATTAAAATTTATTCAAGTTAACGGAAATATTTCACATACACTACCAGCAATTATTACAATATTTATGTGAAACCTCTTATTGTGTGAAATTCTATTGTTCTTACCCAACTCCTCCCGACTACGTAAAACATCTACTTTATTATATTTTCTATCTGACGCTCCCACTATAATCCTCTTATAAAATTGCTCAATTGTTTTAGCAAATTAAAATCCTCGTTACCATTCCTTCTATTCCCTTTGAGAGGATTATATCAAATTTAAATTACAAATATAAAGAACCATGCATTCTTATAGTACAACAGCGAATAAAACAATCTTCTTTAGTAGCTGGAAGAGAGTTATAAACCTCGAGCACGTTCGAATTTCCATTATTTCTAGAGCGGTTGCATCCGACCGTTGCGTTGTAACGAAAAATTTCTGCAGCTCTCTTAATTAGTTGCCTCGCATTTCCGACTGATTAAACCTCGTTTATGAATAATAAACCTCGTTAAACATGGTAAATCATCTCAGACTACAACTGAGTTCAGTCTGAAAGTTATTATTACCTTACACTGGATTCTACCGCAATTGACTGTTTTACCGTTGGTTTTATCTAATAAAACGTTATTGCTGTATCTGATGAACGTTTGTATTCCCAACAATTCAGAAAGATATCAGTAGAAAGATAACTTTCAAAAAGAAAAAAAGGTAACTGCTCTTGTGACTACATATAGTAATAAATGATTAGCAATTAACATCCTTTTATGTCTTCTCTACGCTAATTGTGACAATAATAGCAATATACTCATCATATACAGTGAGTAGGTCATTGTACCTTCATAATAGGTTTAGTTCACCACCTGTTTTACATTTAATACATCTGTATGTCCATACGCGTTGCCATAACTCAAAATTAATTTAATCGGTGTTTGGAACGTTATTCGTTTATCTCGCCAGAGTATTAGCACAGTCCTAATATCGATTTAATTAAACTCAAATTAAAACAGTTCAGCGATGTCAAAAATACAAGCCCTTAACTAATTCTAAACGTGTCAGCAATTTGAAGTGGGTAATCTCAATCCTGTGTTTTAATGTGAGAGAAAGTTTCTTTTCACAAAAAAATACACCGCGAAAATATTTGTACTTCGTTGTAATGTAGCTGCGCTAATAAGCTAACTGTTATCAAAATAAGACACTAGTTTAAAATTTACACTTTCCACATGTTAAAAAAGCTGTCGCGATTAATGAAAGAGAGGTTAAATCAATAGTCGGATTAGCGTAAAGCAATTGTCGAGAGGATACGGAATATCAACGGCGAATGTGCTAGCTGTATTCGCCCTAAAACTAACAACTTATAGACTCGACCCAATCGCGTTCTGTGGTATGAAATATTTTTTATTGAATTACAATTGAGTGCAACACTATTACAATTTGAGTATTAGGTCTCTCGTAGTGGAGTCATATCTCTGCTAAATTATGCCAGAAGCTATCCCGAAACCCTGCATAAATACATACTTACAATTTTTTTTCAATTAAACTACTTACATTACAGTGGATATGTATTGTTGTTTGCCCAAAAATAAAACATGAAATGGATGTCATTTAGTCAATCGTTTTATTTATTTTTTTTTTTATTTCCAGGTGATATATATTGCATTTTTAATAAGTAACGTAACTAAGTAATCACTTTTTCAGATGAATTGACAGAATTTCCGTGGTATGAAGCTTAGTAGATTTTACATGCTTCTTTTAGTTTTATCAGTTTGACAGTTGACAGACAGGTTCGCCAACAGGACGATTATTTGTTGAAAATTCTTCATATTTTTCATATCAACAAATATAAAGCTGCTAAGTTTCATGTTCATAGTATGACCACTTTCAAATTAATTTAGAAATTTCAAAACAAAATTCTATCTAACATTGAACGCGTTATATCTCTGAGACCAGCAACTTTCTTACAGGGTATATTTGACTCAATCGACATATTATAGTCACTATTATCTCCACTTTCGAGATTTCTCAACTCTTCGCAGAAACCCTGTATATTAATATTATAATAAATTTTACTTAAAGGGAGGTTCTCATCAAGCGCCCCAAAGATTAAATGATTTTCTTCATTTTTCTTCATAGAAGGAAGTAAATAAAGTACTCAAAATTTTGTATACATATTTATCAAGTATTCAGATATACAAAAAATTATTATTAAAAAAATGACACGGTAATTAGTTATATGCTCGGTAATGTGACCGTCCCAAAAAAAGATGTCTAATCGGTGGGAACTCTAGCACTTGTAAAAATCATCTGAAATCTAAATTTCAAAAAAATTTGTAAAATATATATTTGTTGGAGCTTATACCAATAAAGAAGAATCGAAAATTGACAAAATGGCGGACCTGCGAATTTTCGGTACCGATTTTTCACTTATTTTTCACTCTTTAAAATGTTACAAAAAAAAATACAGCGAGATTAATGTTTTCTTAGGTATAAGCTCCAATAAATTTAATTTAATTTAAAATTAAAAAAAATCAAAATAATCCGTCAATTATTTTTTGAGTTACAGTTCCCATCAGTTTAAAAAACATGGTTTCGCATGTTAGATAGACGCTACACGCTATACCCATCGACATTACCGTATAGAGAGGCAAACTATCTAATATGATATCACATACTCTGCCATCTGGTGGCACTTGGGGTAACTATACTTATCATAGATTGTTAATATAGGCGCGCATTTCAAAAATATTAGAATAAAATATGCTTTACTGCGCGAACTCTATTTTTGCGTAATTTTTCGTAAAAATATGGGTTCCATTATTTTGCAATATCTTTTTTATAAAAATGTTTTCGGCCAAATCGTTTTAGGAACATATTCTACATATAATAAAGTATCAGAAGAGACTAAAACAGTCGACTTTTGATAAGAACCTCCCCTTAACTAGTGACTTATCATCTTCGAGAATATGTTCTCTTTTTAAAACATGCTATGTTATTTTCTAAATCATATATTCATCCTTTTATTAAAGGCAATAGTGTTGCTGCCACGCCATTTACTAGAAAAATAAATGATAGCCAAAATATGTGGAACTTCTAACTATTTAAAATATAGTATAGATTTCGAAAGGAGAACTGTAAACATGTTTTAAGAGGCTATAACAATTTATCGTAGATATGGAACGATTCTATAGTTTCTCGAAAAAAGTATAAGTTTCAGGAAAGGGATTTTAAATTTTTAAAGAATTCAACTTCCAATATTCTCTATGGTGGCAAGGCACGAGTCTATAGTTTTCACCTCATAATCTTGGATACGTATAGTAACACTTCCCCCATTGTTTTCCTCTATCTGATTAATAATGCCCTCCACCATACGAGTTTCTTTCTCTCATTTTGAGTTTTCCAGAAATATCAACAATTTTCAGGATTAACATCTTGTTGTAAAGGAAGAAAAATACTTTTATCGTAATCTCATCTGGTTTGTTCTTCGCAAATACAGTGGAAAAAAAATTAAATTTAGAAACATTAATATCACAACTATAAAGAAGAACCTGTGATTCAAAAAATACATCATACTTTGAATCATATAAGTCGGAAATCGAGAAAGGAACCACCAAACCGCCAAGCGGTTATCAAACTAGTTCCCGAATAGCAAAGCTATTACATAATCGCTCTAGGAAACAACTACTCCTCGGGCTAAAGCCCCGCCAGGCATTGAACTATACCTAGAAGCGATCCTCAACCCCTCTCTCGTGTTTCTGCACGATCAGATAAGATTTCAAAAATAAAACCCGCCACAGGTAGAATTTGACATCTGCCCCGGATCGGTACCGAACGACATACAGCTGTTTCGAACTTATTAGTTCTCATCAGTGCCGTATACGGTACGCCGATCCAGGACAAATGCCGAATGAACTCTATGAGGTATACATCTTTATCGATACGATCTCTGTCAGTAACATATAAGTCGGAAATCGAGAAAGGAACCACCAAACCGCCAAGCGGTTATCAAAGTAGTTCCCGAATAGCAAAGCTATTACATAATCGCTCTAGGAAACAACTACTCCTCGGGCTAAAGCCCCGCCAGGCATTGAACTATACCTAGAAGCGATCCTCGACCCCTCTCTCGTGTTTCTGCACGATCAGATAAGGTTTCAAAAACAAAACCCGCCACAGATAGGACTATAATTCAATGCCTGGTGGGGCTTTAAAATCATACTGTGAAACTTTCCCCGTAATTTTTAGTAGTGTAAATAACATTAATCTGTAATATTTTGACTAAATATCATAATAGTTCTCAAGGTAATCGATTCTTTGACTTGAAGAACCTGGGGACACCTGAGATGGCAAGGTCTTATTGAAAAGGTGTATTAGAAAAAGAAGATGCAATGGTGTTGGAAGAGCTCTCTTGGCACAGCCGTTGAACAACGCTTGTGAGATTCTCTTACATAAATCTTGAACCAGCTTTGGGTGGTTTAATGGAAAGAATAACGAAAAAACTAGGTTTTTTAAGGTATCATACGGTCGGTTTTCTTTCAAACCGACAATATCTAGAAAACGTCCAATATTTAAATCTCCTAGAAACCACTTATTTTCTGTAGAATACTAATTCCTGAAGAGGAGAATCCTCTTATTGAAAATAACTTTATTTCTAACTTTATTTATACATTGTACATTATATCACTTAATTTAAATATAATACTAAGGATGATCTAGCGCAAAGTATTTATCTTAATTTTCTTTGTTTCAGGTAAGTTCTCCTTTGATTTAAACTTCGATGTGGTAAGTTAATTAAGACGGATTGCCCCTAAAATACCTCACCGAATTACTCTGTTCCCGTGTGACTTACAAATTGATGTCGAACTTAAATAAGGAATGTAGATGTAGGCGTAAATAATCCCAATATAGTGACGTGAAATTCTTAAGGGTTATTTAGGCTTTTAGAAGAATATTTTAGGGCACGCGGTTCCAAATATAGCAGGGAATGATTTAGTAGGTGTAGTGTCTATTTTTCCTTGCCTAGTATAAAGCCGACAGACTGTTCTGATGTTAATGTTAAACTAACTTTGTGCATGATTTTTCTGCCGGTAATTTTTAAAATATTATCTGAACATACGTTTTTCTTGGAATATATGAAAAATATAAAATTTATTCCATTCGTTAAGTATCTAACAAATGGCCAGAGTACGATATTTTTCTGAAGTGACTTAAAATTAAACACTGCATATCTTGCAGACAAATATATAATTTGATCATTTCAAACATCAGCACCAAGAAAATAATCATATGTTTATTATCGAATATATTTATTGTTTAACATCGATTGTTTTGTTTTTGTAGAATATCACAAAGAGGGTTTTAAGATAAAACATTATATTTAATATATAACTCATATGCGTTCTACGAACAATGTTGCCATTATATTATCAGTCGGTATATTACTGTGGAGAGCCATTTGCATTATATAATTGGTGATAAATCTTTCGCACCAGAATTATATAAAATGGCCAATTAAGACGCAGGTCAATTGGATTCATTAACCAAAATGATTCCGCCAAAAAACCACCTAACAGCGAAAATTAAATCCACTCGCTCCCATTCCGGGGGCGAGGACGATCTTCTGACGTGATCTATATTCCGGATATAATTCCGGTAATGGCCACTGGAGAGCACTAGAGTACATCTGGTTAATTATTCCCCGAAGAACATTTACATGAATCGACCGCGATGGTGAGAACTTCTAAATATTCGGCATACTTAGAATTAGGCGTGCCCAACTTCCGGAAGTAGTTAGGCACAACTTACGCCTTGTATTCGCTGGTCAGAGAGTCGTTGCATGCGGCTTATATGTTGTCTGGTAAATATTTCCGTAATTAACTCGACGGTCTGTTTTAACTTTGAATTTTCCACCACGTGAAGTTGGAAATAATTTCATAACTTTACGTTTCGATTTAGAACCTCAAGTATAGCCAAAATTGCTATACTATATGATCTTATTATATCATAAATAAGACTCCACAGGTTCTGACAATAAAAGATCAGTAAGTGTATAGCAATAAAAAATATTTTTTTAATATATTGTAAATATGGTACTAGGTTTTATTATTAAATGTTATTTAAACTTATGCCAGAAAAGTAAGAAAATAAATACAAACAGCATGAGACTACAAAGTCGTCATCTGACATAATAGAAATTAATTAAATAGGAAGGAAGGGATGGGTATAGTATTTATCATATCAGCTTCTTCAAGAGGCATTTAAAGTCTGACAATTTGTCATTTTTGTTGATCATATTGCTAGTTTTTTTTTTCTGAAGATATCCAAGGACTGACACAGTAATAACGAGTTCGACAACAATCACGACATAACCCAAAATAACTTAACTCGTCGATGATGATGATGATTGACTCTAGAGACAAGTTTGAAGTTCATGATTTATTTTATAATATTTGACGCATGCAAATCAAGTCTGAAACATATCCAATTTCCTCAAAAGCTTAAAGTATTGACTGGAAAATTAAAATTACCAATCGCATTATCGTCTAGTGAAATTATATTGAATGGTAACAATTATGTGTTAAAACCAATTCCAACAAATGAGTTTGTAGACATAGATCAATAGAATGTCCAGCTGGACCATAGCATAACTTTCGTATGCCACAGTATAGGAAAAAGGGTTAGTGGTAGATGATGAATGAATATTTGTTGTAAAACAATGATGTTTAAATTTTTGAGATTACTCGATAATGGATGATAATAGCTAGTTAATTGTAACATGTTATGTATTTGTGTTGTGGTATGAGCCTCTTATCTTTTGTTTCGCTGATCCTTTATCTAAACTCTTGGGCAAAGTTAACGCCTCAGTGAAACTTTCTATTCCTAAAAATTATTACTTTTATGTTTTCGAAGATTTAAATCACAGTAATTACATGATATTAAACTTAAATGATTTCAACTAGTGTAGAACACATTAGAATTGTATTCCTCCGGGAAAAACATAAATAAATAACAGAAAGGAAAAATAGTATCAAATGAAATGAAAAAGGTGTTAAATAAAATCTTTAGAGAACAAATTGTATTTGAAATTAAATAGTAAGAATTTGCGTTCAGTGGCATGTAGATCCTCCTCTAGCTCTTACCACTACTTCCATTCGTCTGGGGCTATTGATCAAGTGGTAAATTATTTCCTGAGGAAAACTCTCTCATGGGACAAGAAAGAGAAGAGTTTCCTGAGAGTCATAAGAGGAGGTATATGACGCCAAACTGATTATTTTAGTGCATCTCATCTATGTTCTAAGGGGTTTATATCTGGATTTCTTGGTGGCCTGTCCATAGTTAGAATATTCACAAATCTAAGGTAGTCCAGTACCTCTCTAGCAACGTAGGGTCGAAAGTAATTTTGCATAAAAATTAATTTGTTCACGACAAACGGGACAAACAGTATCTCATGTTCTCCTACAATGGTTTCTACGTAGAAATGAGCATTCATGGATCTCTTCCATACAGGAACCAAATCCGTGCGACCATTGAAACAAATTCCTCCACAGAACATTATTGACCCAATCGAGAAATGGGATCCTCAGAGAGATATTTCAGGCAGCAAACCTCTCTCCTGGCCTTCACTAGACTCGTTGACGTCCATCTGATGAATTATGTTTCGCCTAAAAATAAAACTCGCATCCAGTCGTCAATGGTCTAATTTACGTGTTCTCTAGCAAAGCGCAGTCTAGTATCTCTATGTTCTCTGGTAAGCAGTGGTGGAATATCTGATCTCCTATTGTCCAATCCTTTTTTATTAAGCCTTCTCCTGATCGTTCGTCCAGAAATTGCTACATTTCGAACTGAGCTAGGGCTCTGATTAGCTCTAAACTAATAGAATGCCTATTTCTTAAGTCGGCTTGCATAAGATATCGCTCATGTCTTGCATCTATAGATATATTACGAGCTGGTCCTGAGGTTCTACATTAACTTCCAAGTTCATTGAACCGTTTAACTGTTCGACTAATTGTTGACTGTCTAACTCCCAACAAATTAGCTACATGTCGCTGGCTACGTCCCTCATTAACCAGAGTGACCGCTTCATCATCTCTTAAATTGCGTGGACGATCAATTTCTTCCACTCTAAGTGTACTAGTGAACAGGTTTTATTCAACATTAATTTTAACAAAATATCACTAGCGTAGCTGAATTTATGACATTGTATAAATCACTTCAGACAGCGTTAAATGTATTATTAGCAAACAGTTAAAAAATGTTACTTTACATCTGTCAAACAGTTGCAACTGTTTATCAGTATTGACAGGGGGTATCCTAGGATACATAAAATATTTAAGGATTTAACACTTAAACAAAATATAAGAAATAATGCAAAGTTTTGCTGATTCTATAATGGCCCTTATCTCATCATCAGTATGATTTCTAGTTACTCCTATTAATTTTGATCCAATAACAGTCTATTAATAGCATATCCTAAGGTATATTCTTGTCTTAAATTCAACATGTTTCAACAAGTGATTCTTCGTCAGTTTATTTTAAGCCCCATGTATGTTTCTTTAAATATAAAATCTCTATTTACTAAACGGCTGTTTTCGTGTGTGTCACGAAATTTTTAGGTCGATGTACGAAATGCTTTTCGCTCGAATTTCGGCCTTTTGACAAAATCAATATAGTAAATCGACCCTTACGAGCAACGTGGTAACTTTTGTTTTTTGATCCGAAGCCTCCTTCGATATGAGCGAGGAGGCGGCGCAATATTATTGCGAGTTTCTTACTCGTTGCAATGTATTATCGTTATCTCTCTGTAAATGTGTGTTAATGATTTTTCTTATAAAACAAGCCTCAATAGATTAAATTCTGGATGCGCATGTAATAAGACTGGAAACTGAAGCTTTAAAATATGACGTCAGATATTCGATGGTCTCATAAATTTCTGACAACTGTAACTCGTCTAGAAATATCCGAAGAGAATCAGATATTTCTACAATTGAACAATTAGTTCTTAAACACTTGACAGGCTTTGTTTGAACGTGTAAATTTCACACCCATGCTAATTCACAGCTAATTAAATCTGTTCAAATATGAATTACTAGATCGATATTACTAATATTAAAAGGGAGCCTCACACCTCACTTTCTTTGAAGTAATAAAGAGCGGTATCATCGGCGAGAAGTTATTTGGTTCAAATTTGTCCCAAGTTGAAAGATTTCCTCTGGAGAATTAAACGAGAGCCGACAACTCAAAGGGCAGATACGCAGATTTTATCGGAGTTCTTTTCTTTGCAAGGGTTACTGCGAATATATTAGCAAAAATGAAAGAATAAACGGAACTGGTCTTGTTCTACCGTTTTTCAACTTTATATTATATTAAATGGAAATTACTGTAATTATTCTCCCGTCTTTTCTCCTTTGAATTAATAAGAGTTTCAACGTCGCTTTCGGAGCGCTAATATTTATATTTGCACAAAATATCCTTCTTCTAAGACGCATAACAAGTTTCGACTTAATTCGAATTTAATTAAAAATATTAAGTGACTGTCTTCCGTTTGAAGAAGATCATTCGTTAGGCCCTTTATTTGGATACACCTTGGAGACAACCTTGGATGATGAACGTAATAATTGAGATTTCTAACTGGCGCGGTTTTTATCATTTATATCAAGTCATATTTAAATATTGACTGTGCCGGAGACGGTGCGCAGAATTATATTAAGAAAATAAAGGGTCTTCCAATAAGGACGCTCGATTTTTAAACGTAAATAAAACAAGTTCCGTGTTAGATACCCACTCAATTTTTGTTATATGAAAGAGTATTTTATGGCATTAAGTATGGAATATAACGTCGTTCAAATGTCCACCGCGGTTTTGCTTGATGGCACGTATTCAGGAAGTCCAGTTTTCGATGAATTTGTCGCATAAATCTGGCTGAATTTGCTGGACGGCGTTCGTTACGTTTCTTTTAGGGCATCAATTGTTTGCGGTTTATTAGCATAGACCTGCGATTTATAATAGCTCCAAATGAAGAACTCTAAAGGCGTTAAATCACACGATCTCGGTGGCCAGTTTAGATCGCCGCTGCGCGAGACAACCATGCCCTGAAAGCGCTAATACAGAATGTTCATCGTGGCATGCGCTATGTGACATGTAGCGCCGTCCTGTTGGAACCACATGTCGTCGGTATCCACAACATCCAGTTCAGGCCACAAGAAGTTACGTAACATCGATCTGTAGCGCTCGCCATTGACAGTTATGGCAATGCCAGTTTCGTTTTGGAAGAAGGACGGACCGATGATTCTGCCAGACCAAAATCTGCACCAAAAAGTGACTTTCTCGGGATGCATTTGATGCTGGTGTATCTCGTGTGGATTGAATCGTCCCAAATCCGACAATTTTGATTGTTTACATATCTATTCATCCAAGAATGGGCCTCGTCGCTAAAGATGATTTTTTTGGCGAAATTTGGTTGAACTTCCAACTGCTCCAGACCCAATCAGCGAACACACGGCGTTGTCTATGGTCATTTACCCTAAATTCCTGGGTCAATTCGATTTTATACGAGTGCAGACCCAAGTCCCGATGCAAAATTCGCCATGTTGAATTCGCAGAAAGGCCAATTTCTTGTGGACGACGAGAAATTGACTGCCTCGGGTTTCCCCGTACACTCTCATGTACAGCAGCGATGTTTTCAGTAGACTTGAAAACGTTTCGGTCACGTACGAGTGTTGGTGATTATTTATCAAACCGGTTGGCTGGAGTTTGGCCACGAAACGTCGAATAATCGAGTGAACGAGACGGTTGTGGCGAGGATAAAAATCACGTTTCTCGAACACTGATTTTGAAAATAAAATTTGATGAGTTGCAGACATTGTTGAACGCTCTAGCCTTCCATGGCGATATGCCATACATCACTGAATAATTCACAAAAAACTTGACAGATATTGCTTTAACAACATGGTCGCTGTAACCTAGCAAAGTTCGAGCGTCCTTATTGAAAGACCCTGTAGATTAATATGTTTAGTGCAACGCGACCTTGGTGAAAGAAAATTGTTGCCTTATTATTAATGAAATTGCTAATGTTTTGGCTATGAACCACGGTTCTGTACAACACATTATATAAGATATCCCCAATTCTGTAATGTGTCAGTGAGTTGGTCAGCGAAGGAGATGACTGCAGAATTGAAACAATAACGCGTTGTTGCTTGTTGAGGACTTTTGCAATGATGAGGTGCTTTTCTAAGAAATATTGTGACTAAGGGTGAGTCCTGGGGGCGGCGCTGTCATCAACTCTAAACCCAGAAAACAAAGAAATAAAGCACTTAACCCTTTTCTTAACATCCAAAGAGGCGCTAAGTATTAATTAACTAAGTATTAATTAGTTTATGTTTATCCATTTTGGTCAAGTGGAGTCACTCTTAGTTAATATACTCGAAACTTCTAAAGAACCATCGTAAACTTGTAATCAAAACCAGAAGGCAGGGAATTTCTGATTTCTGATTATTCTCTTCACCTCAGCCTCGCCACAAACAACTATTATATCTTTAGTCCACTTAAAGAGGCCTTGGACTTGGAGAAATTGAAAAATAATAGTGAAATAATCCGGAAGGCTCAGAAGTGGCCATGCCACACGCGAATAAACTGTATTTCCCTCATTTCCTTATTGGCTCTCATTGGATAGTGGCTCTCAGGCTACGGCTGTTTTCAAGCTTTAAAACGTTCTATCTAAAAAGTGGCTATCAATTCTCCAACTAAATGCTACACGATGAGAGATCAAATTGAAGATAGTGATGACCAAGCGTGTATGCGTAAATTAGGTTAACGATATCAATCTGTCCGTTATCAACAACAACAATAGTCGTAGCATCATTTCATCATTACTGGTGGTGAAGATTTAATTGCAGTTATTTTTCTGCTTTTCGTGACGTTTTCTTGTGACGGTTTATCTATGAAAACCGCTGGCATTAGTCAAAAGTGTTTAAGACCATATATTTAAATAGTCTCTTCAAAACAGCTGCCCCGTTTTCATAACTAAATACATTACTTAATTATATGCTCACGTAATTTAAATACACACAACATCAAAAGTTTTGGACCCCCCGTATATTACAGATTTCGACTATGTTTATTCTGTTTTCGTTGCTAGACAACACAGTTGGGTTATTTTGCTGTCAAACAAGATCAAATAAATTGCTGGATAAAATATTGTTAATTAGTTATATTTTTTTATATATTCTTCAGTTTTATTGCATATTTAGCAAAGCGACTTTGATACCTTTCTTTCGTTATAATGCCAGGACGTGAGGTTCCTACATTTAATAGGGCAAGAATTATTGCTTTGTATGATGCTGGACATTCCAATCATCAGATATGCGGGAAGATAGTCATTCCTAGATCTTCTGTTGTGCGAATAGTTCACAGGTATCAAGAATTATGGACAGCGGAAAGAGGATCACATAGTGGTCAGCCTCGAGTGTCAAATGAATGGCAGGATAGATATTTGGTTCAATATGCCTGTAGACACCGAAATGATTCAGTTCCAGCCCTCAGGGCTCACTTTCAAGGTACG
Source organism: Rosalia funebris (assembly GCA_037954035.1). Lineage (NCBI taxonomy): Eukaryota > Metazoa > Arthropoda > Insecta > Coleoptera > Cerambycidae > Rosalia > Rosalia funebris. Next base: position 6,896,862 of record JAZFAV010000016.1, read on the forward strand.
TTTTGCCTCGTTATATCGACCTCTATAGTTCGAGGAAGGCCCCATCGTTCAAGTTTACGTACAAAAAAGGTCTTTAATTGTACCCACTCTACTTCCACGACATCGAGCTGCCTGCTTTTAGTGGGCACGGGAACGTAGTAATTGGCTTTTGCAGCTCTAAACCCAGATGAAACCAGAATTAGATTGGTGAGTGATGAAAATAGGCAAAGGGTCTGGAGAGAGCCAGATCGTCAAGAGAGACTAAATTTTCCCCGTGAGATTTCTGCCAACAATGGTGGGAAAGCAATGTTTTGGAGAGGAATAATGTTCAATCGCCGTACGCTGTTAATTCCCATAAATCAGATTATGACAAGTCAAGTTTATATTAAAAGTATTATCAGGCCCATTATTTATCCCCTACATGACAAATCAGGTGACAATTTCATCTTCATGGACGACAACGCGAGGCCACATCGCGCAAGAACGGTTCAATAGGTACTTGAACAGGGAGATAATACCCGATTAGAATGTCTAGCTAATTCCCATTGAGAACATGTGGGATTTTGTTTCTAGAGCAATTCACAAACGCAGGAACCCCAAAATGCGGAAGAGTTAGCTGCACCAGCAATAGAGGAATGGAACAATATTCCTCAAGAAATTATCAATCGTTTGATTGTTTCAATGCATAGACATGCCAATATGTACTGAGAAGCAGAGGAAGCCATACTGACTATTAAGTTGTAGTTTACTTTGTTAAGAAATATGTTTTGTTAATTTTTGTAATAATAAATTTGCTTAAAAATTGCAAATTTTTTTCTCATTGTTTTTTAATTGAGTAAATTTTTAAAAACTATTCCTGTATTACAAAAAAGTACATTTAGAAAAAACATAATTTGAATAACAAATACAATATTTAAAAAAAGAATTATTTAGTAATACAAAACGTCGGCGGTCCAAGACTTCTGACGGTGTGTGTAACTACTGAGATCTTATTTTACCACAAGTCTTTTTTGCGTGCGAAATAAAGCGATGTAGATTTAATCATGCAGCCACGCTGAACGTATGCTCCCTCACTCTTGGCATTGTTAAAGCACAACGAAATAAATTTTCAGCTTTTTGACGTTTCAGATTGCTATTCATGGCGGGAGTTCATATGCAAAGATTGTTTTTTCTCCGGCGAAATTATATGGAATTGCGGCACGTTTTTACCTAGTGAAAACTTGCGCCGCTGGATTATACTTATAATATCGCGTCATGAATATTCAAGAGGCTGCATATACACGTCGACTAGCCTTGATTGTATTATCCATTAAAAGCGGCCATATTGGTTTGACAGTCTGGTGTGTACGTTTTCTGTAAACTCTTTTCTTCCAGCGGCATAAATGAGTTTCTTGCACATCCGTTTTACGTTTATGCGGCGCGTTTTCTGAAATAAGCTGGGAGATTACTTTTCATCGCCAAAATCAACTACAGCTCATCAAGAATAGGAGCAAGTTTCAACCGTAAATAGCCTGATTTTTACACAGTCGAATTGAGGCCATTGCAGAATGAATATCGATGAATATATATTGAATGTGAATGTGCACATAGTTCGATCTGGCTGCGCTTAAAGTGAGCAGTTTTTCCTCTGAATTCTCTTTCTTCTACGCATACAGAGAGGATCTTACACTTTTTCCTATTCTTGCTAAGCTATATCAAGTAACTAACGTTAAGCTAAGTGAAGGATCAAACATAAAACAACTTTGTTCAACATAAAAAGTGCGTCAGCAAAAAAATAAATAATAGAGACAATATAAACTATTAGTATAATGTGCTTTTTACGATTTAAGGCCATTAAGACTGACTATATGCTTCGTAAATATGTGAAATTCCCGACCGCTGGTTGAGTAGTTTCGTCCGAGTGACGAGGTCTAGTCGAAACTTTCTCACAGTAACCGCCACGGTTTTAAAAAATATACCATTTTCATTGTCGCTCTCTTGGGATACTGGTGCCATAAGTTTTTCTAGGCACTTTTTAAAATGCTTCCTGTCTTCCTTTTCTTTCAAATATTTATAAAGAGCAACATTTTCTTGTCTCTTTTTGGATTTTGAGGGTTGAAGTACAGCACCGTCAGACCCTTCAGTTTCCGGGAATGGTAGGCTTTGTTCAGCAAGTGTTTGCAGAGATGATGCATGGCAAGATGGTTACTCAGATGTTTGCTCGATTGAAGCACCTTCCTCCTCTCCTTCTAAGTCAGCAAAGTCAGTTTCTTCAGTCGAAGTTAATGGTTCATTGTTGGCTGTAGTAGGAACGTTCGTATAACTGTCCCTTTCATCTTCCACTACATCTAAGAATCGCAACCAATCCAACCAACGAGATACTATCACGCAGCGTGCAACCCAATAGACTCCTCTCGAAGCAGTCGGTAAAACGCGTAAAGCGTATCATGCCAGCGTGGAACATGTTGCGCTCTGTAGGAAAGCAGTCCTACTAAATTCATGGGGAGGAGTTCGCGACGTAACACGCTGAGCGTATCACGTCGTACATAGCGCAAAAAACGCATCGCTAGGAAAACAGGCCTTTATGTTTATAAGTACATAGAACAACTAAAGTTTTAATTTGTTTTGAGAGAAGTGCACTCTAGTGGAATCCCAAAATCTTTCATAATTTTTTGAGTGCTCTAGTAAAATTGTGGTTCATATAAAATTCACACAATATTGCGATTTTTAAAGTCTCCTCGAGAGGCCACAGAATTAAAAGTTGCCCCTAGATCTACGTTTTCTAATTAGCTTGTGGGCACACATGGCTTCACATATACGTGGCGTGAACAGCCGTCCTGGTATTTGTAGATATTAGTTAGATAGAAACCCTTGTATATTATGCTAGTACTCGGAACCAGGACACATCTATTTCTCAGGGGTGAAAGTGCGATCATCCCAGGCAATAAGTTACATTATTCATGCCCCAGCCATCCACTTGTTAAATCCCTTGCAGATTAAGTCAATGGTTTATGATAAGTGCAGCGTCTGGTAATAACCGCACCAGGCTATCGGCTTTTGGGATAAGTTGTTTAATCAGTCAATTCTCGCAACTCTCATCGAATGTCGGCTCCTCTTTCGGTACTAGCTTGCTAGCTATTTATTTAATTGAAAGAATATAAATAGAAACTATAAATATACTAATTATAGAAAAAGAAACAGATCGATGACGGACCGGAAATCCATCATCGGTCTGCTTCCGATCAATCATCGGCCCCCCCGTAGATTCTTCCCCTATCTGTCCTCTTAAAATCTCTTCTCTATCATTGGTCCGTCTCCGGCCCATCACCGCCCGGCCCATCCGTCATCGGTCTGCTTCCGATCAATCATCGGTCCCCCGTCGATCCCTCCCTGGTCTCTTCTCTTAAAATCTCTTCTCTATCATTGGTCCATCTCCGGCCCATCCGTCTCTGATCCGTAATCAGTCCGTCTTCGCTCCATCTCTGGTCTGATCTTGGACTTCGGCAAGATTCGCGTTTTTGATTTCAAATGTCGAATTTGAAGTAATATACTGTTTTCCAGGCCGCTAGATAAGCAAGATTTAGGTCAAAATATGTTTTATCGACTATAGAAATTAATGTTTTATCTTCAGACAAAATTTGTGAAAAGTCGGCTTTAAGAAATTGAATGTTTGTATTGAATTGATTCAGAATCCCATTTCGCATGTCAAGTTTGGTCTTTATCGAGTTTAGAGTACTGTTTTCCAGCTTTCCAGACCCATTAATAAACGAAGTAAAGGCCGAAAGGCCTTTTGGAACAAAATATGATTAAAACTTAATGTTTTGTCTTTAAGACAAATAAGCGAATAATTTTTTGGAACAAAGGACATTTTTCAACCAATATTTTTCAAAGATCGACTTTCGAAAATCGCATTTTTGAGATTCAGAATCAGATTCGACATATCGACTGTGGAGTAAAATACTATTTTCTAGCCTTCTAGGGCTGTAAATAAGCGGGATGCAGACAAATTTTTTTTTTCGAATAATCGACTATAGAAGTTTGTCTTCGATCAATATATCATCGTCCATGAAAACTAGTCTCCTTTTTTTATATGAAAGTGTGTAAAGTTGTGTGCATAATTAGTCTCCAAAACAACTATTTTTGTTTGTCGACTTTCCACATTAGCCGTAGTGACATCCTAGTTACATCCAGCTGACAAATTGAAAATTTATCGACAGGGACGCGATATCGGAGATGTTCCGCTAATTAAATTAACCGCACATTTTCAATTGAATTATGCATTCGTGTTCAAAATTGTACCGGCATTGCGAGTGTATGAATAGGTCGGTCCCCGCTCACCAGTCGACGTCGGTCGCCCCAGGGACTTATTTAACTTCCTGAATCTCCTCCTTCGGCTCCTTCAAACACTGTATCACACATATATATCGGTGTGAGCCCGGAATATGCAATTTACATTTGATTTAGTTCTAATTACACAACCAGACTGCCACTATGTTTGCGTTATTTTCCGGGCCGGAGCAATTTTGAAGAAATTTCGCTGCAGATTGATTCTCCGGCTGAACTGAATGCGATCCAAAATTTTAATATAGAAGTAATCGTGTGGGATGCCTGCATTAAAATGCAAGATAATTCCTACAACGTGTCTGTTAAAAGCTCTCTATACACATTTTCATATCAATTTCTAAAATTGAAACTAGTGTTCTGCCTGTTAAGCCTCCATTAACATTCTTATTTTATGTAGAATACTCTATATATTATTGTGTTTTTGAATACCTTTATTAGTTTAATGTTGAACCAGATGCGGTTGAATATTCAACCATAATAATATTCTAATGCACCTATATTCAGATAACCCTTTTCACCCCTACAAATTTTGACATTTTGAAAGTTGATTTGGGTTTGATAAGTGATTATAAGTGAATTATCTACGCTGACTTCATATCTACCTTCCGTTTTTGCCCTTTACGTAAGGTTTTTGATCAACCGAATAATCAGAATAAATTAAAAACTAAAGAAAAAATTACATTTTAATAAACATTATATTTAATGAACCTTAAAAGACATAGTAAAAAACAACAACATAAATAGTTTTGAGTCTCTAGTTTCTTTCTTTCTTTATAATATTTCCCTTTTTAACAAAAAACTTCGTTTTGTAGATTTTCTTGTGTAATCTTTCGTTGGATGTTCTGTTTTCAGCATCCAGCAGTAATCTAAAATCATCGCCACATCCCATCGACCCTGGTACCTCATTTTCATCTCCTTTATGTTTTGATGGAACCTTTCACCTTGCTCCTCACTAACAGTACCAATATTTTCTGGAAAATAGTCCAGAGGAGCATGCAGAAAATGAATTTGTATGCCCATATTACAACCAAGTTGCTTAAATTTATCTAGCATTTTGTTGACAATTTTTTCATACTGCGAATGTTTATAATTTTGTAAAAAAATTTCTGTTACATTTTTAAAGTATATCAAGATTCTTTTTCAATTTCTGTCATTGTTTCTTCAAACTGTTGGTCCTGCATTAATTGTCTTATTTGTGGTCCTACGAAAATGCCTTCCTTTAATTTTGCTTCAGAAGGAGTTGGAAATTTGCCACATAAGTACTTAAAACAATTCCCATTTTTATCTATAGTCTTTACATATTGCTTCATTAATCCTAATTTGATATGAAGTGGCGACAATATATTTTTTGAGGATCCACCAAATTTGCACAAATAATATTTTTTAAACCAGATGTTAAGTTTTCTCTTCGGGGCCAATTATTTTTCTCACAATGTTGGCGTCTGTCTCTGCTGTCCCACTCGTACAGAAAACACGGATGCTTTGTATACCCTTATTGTTGACCTAATAATAAGCCTACAATTTTTAAATCACCACAAATCATCCAGTTGTGGTCTTCGTACTGAATTTTTTCAAGCAGTACTTTTAGATTTTGCCAACTCTGTTTCGGTAAATCCCCCACACTTGTGTGTACGTTTCAATGCGATTAAACACAGGGACGCCACAACGATTGAGGTGCAATTTAATTTTATAGAACCTCGGTTTTAAAAATTACAAATTATTGTACAATTTACATTTACAAATATTGGTGCGTGATGGAAACAAAAAAACTGTTTCTGTAGTTCATATTATGTAACTAAGCCAAGAAGTCAAAAGAAGTCCGATCACAAAATCTTTGTTGGACTGTTTAATTCTATCAGCAATAATGTTATTATTCTTAATATGAAATATATTCGAAACTAATCATGTAGGTATGTCTTTTTCAATGTAATGATTACATTTTCAAAGTTTCTAAATGGATGCCATCATATTCAGATAACTTTTTTATTTCAATTATTCAATTATATTTTTCAGTTCTTGTTCATCAGTTGGATATAAACACAGAATTTTCAAATACCTCATAGTACAGTCATATATATGGGAAATAATTGGCAAATCTCGAAATGAGAGTAGAAAACCTAAATACTTGCATACACCTTTATTTTGATGTTCTAAAGTCTTGCTCAAAGCTCTTATATCATCTCTATAACCTCGTGTCTGCGAGTCAAGATATCAAAGGTCAAAGGTCATAAATATCGTTTTAAATCTCGTGCCCAATGTATCATATTACTTTAGAGGTTATCATAAAACTTCTATACCATAAAATTCTCTAAACATTGTCTCATTCATTTTTTCGTATAACCAACCGTTCTCGAGATGTAGTGTGGAAGAATTTATTCAATAATAATAAATAATTACACATATTATTTGTAATTAAAAGTAATCAAGATTTTATATGATAATGTTAAGTAAAATAATAAATACTGAAATTATTTATTTTGTTTGTATTTACTATAAGTAGGAAATAAGTTTTGTGAAAAACAAATAACAAAATATTTCATATGGTTTGATATTATTTTTGAGGTAAAATGCAAGGTAATTTTTTTTACCAGGGTATCTCCTTTGAATATTATCACAAGCTGATAGACGGCTTAAGATTCCTTTTGTCCGTAGTCGTCTTTTTCCTCTGGTCGCTCTAGTTCAACTTCCAGATCACATTTGACTCTACAACTGTAAGAATCTTAGGAACAAATTAATTTTCTCCATCGATATCATTTGGTATTGATGAAGCGTTCAGGCATGCTTGGACGTTAGGCTCGTCACATACAGTAGAGCATTTCAACCCCACTTTTCTATATCCACAGTTTGCGCCACAATCTCTCTTGTAATTGTAGAAGATCAAACTCAATAGTTCTTCTAGTTCTGGGGTCAATAATGTTGTTGTTCGTTCTAGGATCTCGTTTTTCGTAACCCACTCTCATTCCTCAGGTTGTCAAGATTCTGAGTCTTGTGAAATTGGAGGTATGGAGAAGCTGGATAGTCTCAACGTTCCAGTGTTTGTGGAGTTCATGATTTGGCAATTGTTTGATCCACAGTATCCATCTGAAGGTCGCGATGGAGTTTACTTTTTCTGACATAACAAGGTGCATTGACGATGCTCCTCGGCACTTCATTCCGGAACCTCTGGATTATTAAGATGTTACTCTTACTGGCACGCCTCACTGTTGTATACCATAAGTCCATACTGGTTTAAGGACTTGTTTATAAAGAAGTATTTTGTGGTAGGCTGCAGTACCTACCAAGTAACCAGAACATTTTCGTGAATCTTATATCCAGCTCATCCTTTTTCTTTCCGGCTAAGTCTTGCATCTAATATAATAACTAGATATTTCGCGAAGCTGGCATAAGGGATCTGAGCATTAGTTATGCTGATTGGAGTCTGTTACTCACTTTTATTTGTGAAATTTATGTGGACTAATTTGGTTTCGTTCAGTTTGGTATGCCAACTTTTGTTACAGTTATTGATATGGGTTGGCCAAGTGATTTTAGGTAGTGAAAATCAGAGTAGTTAACTTATTAGAAATTAAGGAACACTAGTGAATAAGTTCTTAGACCCAGAGGCGGATTGTCCCTAAGGCAAACTAGGCAAGTGCCTAGGGGCGCGAGGTTACAAAGGGGCGCGCACGGGGCAAGGGAAAAGAATGTATCAATTACTTAAGTTCTACAATATGTGACAAATTTATTGAATTGATGACAAACACAATTTTAACACAAATAAAAGATGAAATCAAGATATCAAAATATTATTCAATAATAGTGGGTTCAACAACAGATATTTCCCACATTGACCAATTAACTTTCGTGATCCGATATATCCAAGCCAATGGTACGCCCGTTGAACGTTTTCTTAAGTTTATCGCAAATGTCGGTCACAAATCACAAGACATTGCAGATGCTATTATTAAAACATTAGACATGTTGGAAATTAATATTAGACTGTAGAGACCAGTCGTATGATAATGCCACAAATATGTTACGCATTTACAATGGATTACAGGCCAAAATAAAAGAACTGTGTCCCCTAGCAGAATATATACCCTGCTCCGCACATTCGCTAATCTAGGGGGTGACTGTGCCGCTGAATGCGCTCAAGAAGCTTGTTGGTTCTTTGGTCTCCTTCAAGAAATTTACACATTTTTTACAGCTTCAACTCAGAGATAGAAAACTCTACAAGCACAAATACTCCTAGGTAATGATAAAAAAAATAAAACTACTGTCAAAAGTCCATCTGACACACGCTGGTCAGCTCCAGCAGATGCTTGTAAAGGTTTGAAAGAGACATTTCCAGAAATTCACGATGCTTTGATTGCTATTGAGAGCAATCCTGAGCAAAGACGTTCAGCTGTATGTGAAGTTAAAGGCATAAGATTGAAATTATAATGACTAGAAACTGCTTTCGTGATCGTGTTTTGGGGTTTTATTTTGGTTCGCATGAACAAATCAACTAAAAATTACAATCCGTTGATATTAACATTTGTACAGTTATTCAAATGTATGACATTCTAATTCACATAATTTCTACAGAAAAGGAAAATTTTAATAAATAACAGCAAGCCTTGTAACTCTCATTAGTCAAAGAATATGAAAAGGACAAAAAGAGGATACGAAAGAGAAAGCTCACAGCAGGTGAATCTGCCGAAGATATTAATTATTTATTATCTGGTCGGGAAACATTCAGAGTGACAGTATATCTAGTAATTATAGACAGACTTGCGGTTGAACTTCAAAAGAGACGAGAAATGTACAGCAAATTTTACAGTAAATTCTCGTTTTTTTGATCAATTTGAACACTGAAGAAGATCAAAATAGAGCAAGCATGTTAGTAATAATGTATTCTGGTGATTTAGAAAAGTGCTTTGTTGATGAATGTATCCATCTACGTTCTTATTTAACAACGATAGCTCAAGACGGAGAACTGCCCCGAACAACCAATGATATTTTACAGGTTCTAAGAAATAAAGAACTTGAAACAATTTACCCAAACATTGATATAGCCTTAAAAGTGTGCGTGTCGACGGCAGTCAATAATTACAGTGGTGAGCGGAGTTTTTCCTGTATAAAGAGAGTGAAAAATTTTCTTCTTTCAACCATGACAGATAAGATATTAAATTCGTTAGCAATACTTAACATTGAATCAAACTTATTGCTATCTTTAAACTATGACGATGTTATTGACAATTTCGAAGATAAAAATGTAGACGCAGAAACTTAAATTTTTTTAACAATTGACATTGAATGTGATTAGTATCAATTTTTAAATAAATAATTCATAACTTTAATTTTCTTACTTATCAAATATTAATAAATTCTTTTAAGCTTTTACATAATTAATGATAACACACCATCATCTGTCAACACACATACACAGTCAGATTCCCAGGGAGGCATCATGGATTTCCATATTCGTTCTGTCCCTCTTGCTTTCTTCACTCATTACATATTTCATTCACGCCTAAGGGTAAGTACACGTGTCCTGGCCTACCTAATTATCCCTACTAATGTTATCTTGGAGTGACCGAAACCGCCTCCTCTTTAATATAGCAAAGTGTCAAGTGATGTCCTTCACTCATTCACATATAATAGTATAATCACCAACTATCACAATTCCTCGCAATATGCAATGAGACAATTCCTCGTTCTTTCGAACTTTCGCGCTAAAGGGGCGCCGATGAGGTGCTTGCCTAGGGCGCTCTCGACATTTCATCCACCTCTGCTTAGACCTAAATTTAAGTTAATATGATCGAATATCAAAAATAAGATTGTTATATGAGTAAAAGGCCTGTAAGGAATGTTAAAAAAAACAAATATTTATGCAAATATTTAGCTTTCTGACTCTTATTTCGATGCAGTCCTATTTGACTGGACTATCAATATTTCACAATAACTATCTTGTGACATAATTTAGTAACTGTCATAAATCTTATTTTTTAGATGTACAGTTTTAAAAGAAAAGCTTGAGGTTTCTTTAAATAAAAAAATAGAAGCCAATTAGTATACAACTATTTTAAATTTAATTAACAGTCAACAAACACGATGTTGTACTTTTCCTGCTTTACTCAAAGTATATTTTCTACCCGCAGTAAAGCAGAGAAAACTATATAAAATTATAGTCATAATTAGATTGCCTTTAGTGCATATAAATCTTGTTAATGTAAATAATTTTGTTGCTGTACTCATAAGAGTTTTCTAACTACAAAATAATCCATGTAACCAAGTTGGTCTCTGAACTACAAATTAAATATCCCCAGTTATATAAGCTATTAGTTTACGGAAACTAAAAGTAATTTAATTATACGTAATAAGGTTGACTAAGTCCTTAGTTCGAAGTTTAACAAGTCTATTAAAACCTTATCAGCTAGAAGTCCAAATTTCGAAACTTGCAGAATCTGTATTCCAATAACAATGTAATTATATAAAGCGATCGAACTACTAGCTTGCAATTTTCTAAAATCTACGTCAATTTAAAGGACTAACGGGCAGTAATAAGTTGCGGTTATTATTACTCTTCTTCATTTTTCTCTAGATCTAGAAACATTAAGTAATAAAATACGTTTGTCATCAATTAGGCGACCGGGCGCCTATTGCGATATCGGCGAATATTTTCACCATTTTTCTGTGACAAATGTTTCGCAAATATCCATTTGTTATACATCGTTGGATTCAAAAAAGAAATCTGCACAATAGTAAATAAAAGAAAAACTATATTGGCATTTGAAAAAAGAAAGTTGACCATCGCTTTTCAAAAAAAAAGTTTAAAAACACTTCGGTATGCTCACTCTAGAGTGTATTTAGAGCCATTTCATTTGATTTTTTTGTTTTTTTTTTTAAATCATATTATAAATAACGGAGTTATGGCTTGCGGCGTTTTTAGGAGACATCCTGTATAAGCCTGGACATGATTCAACGTTCAATACAAAATGTTTACATGCGTGTTAGCTAATGGTAGACTGTTAATAGAGGACACTTTGGACGACTTTAAAATGTCTCAAAAATAAAGTCGTATTTGTAGTATTGTTCCCAAAAAGCACCCTTTATCTTATAAACAGTAAATGAGAAACCGTTAAAATACTTGAAAACTTTATAAAACTTCAAAAAGAGATTCAGCTTTATAAAAATAATGGGGGTTGTCATTTAAAATTAGTGACGTTGCAACTCAAATACAAAATCTAAAAAAAATTTGTCATTCATTGTTTTTAAAATTTAATGTTGACATGTTTGAAAGTTATATTTATAAAGAATCATTTAATAATAAAATTACAAATATTGATAACTTTATCATACGCTGTAAGTATAAATAAATTGTATCCATAGAGACGAGTAGTTTGAAATTCTAATAAACTCACATTAAACTCGACAAATATTGAGTTGAAAAATCAATAAACAAAAATAATTTCATACAAAAAATTTAGGACTAAATTGAAGAGGAAAATCCCTAACACAATTCTTACACTATATCCCTGTTTGTAAAGATGGCTACATTTCGCTATTTTGCCAGTTAAATGTAAGACATTCTTTCACTGTTAGAATAGAAAACTAAGTACTATCCAAAGAGTAAAAATGTTATTCGATTGTACCGTTAAAAATAGAATAATATAGTATGTAACAGAAAATAACAAACTCATTGTATATTTTGATTCTATAGAAAAAGGATTTATCATTGTGATTTTCAAAAACTAGAAACTAAGGATATGAAAATTACTCGAAACTCGTTACTAAAAGCAGCACTGGGAAAGGTTACACGGGAGACAATTTAAACTCAGTTTTAATCGGTTTCTAACAATGTCAACTTGGTTGACGAAACACCTGTCGAGAAAGGTGTTATCATTCGTTGGTAATGGAAACCTCCTATTTTTCTTTTTTTAGAAATAATATAACAATTATTTATTATAAATAATGTACATTAATATTTTGTTCTGCTTCACTAGTAGGAATATATAAATCTGGGAGTTATTTAAAATATTTATATTGCTGTCATAGTATAAAAAATGTAATGCATCTTGTTAGGAATATGTATAACCAGGATATTAGATACACATAACTGCTACAATATCCGGGGGTGAATGGGTAGTTTATGGCCTGGCGGGCTGTAAAACATAGGCCGTAAAGTATCTCTATACAAGAGATTTGAACAACGTCATAAAACAGACAGATGGTTATTGATAAATAACCAGTCCTTTTTGTAGTTTAAAATTTAGTGATAAAAAATAGATTGTATATTTATTCTATGATTTTATTCACATTTCCAGTTCTATTTATAAACACTTGGTATATGTGTATACTAGAAAGAAGTAAAATGCACCCGCACTGGATACTGTTTCTATGATTTTAACAAAACAGCACATTTATTATATTTCCCATAACCACAGCCGATATTTCTATCTACCTGTATATGGCATATTTCTATAGCAATGCTATCTTTGTCAGCAGAATTCTGATACTGTAAGAGGGAGGGTAGACAGAGTTGACATGCACTCAGAACATCATACCAGGCACATTGTGCTACCTCCGTCGGAAGTGCCCTCTTGTCGCCAAACATCGACCTCACTTCTTCAGTCGCCCTACCGTGTTCATCATCAGGATACATTGTTTCTTGTTCGGATATATCTAAGATGTTTTGTACAGAGTGCGGCGGAGATGTATGACGATTTTCAAAAATCAGTTCAACTCCGTTATTTTTCAGCGAAAATAATATTTTATTTTTTCAAAACATTCGTTACAAGATGCCATTTTGTTATCATATGAAAGACAAGAGTTAGGAACGAAAAATAACGTCTTCTAAGTGACCACCATTTTTTTTAAACCACTTGTAGAAGAATGGTCATTGCACCGCTCTATCACGTCGACTGAAATAACTCCAATTAATCTTGTTCTTGCATCAGAATATTCTGCAAAGGTACGTTGTTATTCAATGAAAACTCTTGCTTGGAGGTTACCCCACAAGAAATAATCGCAAAGCGACAGGTCTGGCGATCGTAGAGGCTACTCGATATTGCCCCGCAGTGAAATGAGATGCCCAGGAAAGTGTTGCCTTAAGAAGGCCATAGTACCCCTGGAAGTGTGGTAAGTAGCCCCGTCTTGCTCAAAATAAATTGTGTCCATTTTTATGTTACGCCTTCTTAGTTTAGGCTTACAAAATTCGCACAGTGTCGTAACATAACGGTGTGTATTGACAGTCACTGTGCATCCGATGTCCGATAATATTAAATCTAGCTACTGTACACCACACAGTAACTTGGTCCGAATGAAGTTGCCGTTGGTGATGTCCACGTGGACTTTCCTCCTACCAATAACGGAAATTCTATTTATTCACAGTCCCCGACAAATGGAAATATGCCTCGTCACTCGTTATCAATACAGTGTCATGTGCAAGCAATTCCAACATGATTTCTGCGAATGTAAACCTTCGTATCAAATCCTTTGACGAATTCCCTGAATTCCTCGTACTGATCTGTCAGAAAACCTCAGCATGCAAGGATGCCATACATTTGATCGGTGCGCACTGATTTGCACTTCTGCACGAACGCTTTCTACGTTTTCGGGAATTCTTACCATTCACTGTAGCACCAATCAGAAACTAAGACACAATAGAAACTAAGCCTTAGTTTTTGTTTGGTGACTGTAGTCCCGGATGTCTTCCAGGTCCCAAAAATTCAGTTGTACGGAGGCTATTCACTCACTTCAAAATCGTATTCCGAGTAGGAACACTATCGTGTCTTAGAATAGAACGACCAGTCTCTATGAATGTGTCGTAAATAAAAATACGATGCTCGAGCGTCCACGCTCCATGGTTACTGAAACGGCATCTCCTGACCTTCACATACCAGCCATTCCGAAAACATTAGCATCCCCCTGTGAACTGTTATATTCATTTCAAAAACGTACATCTCTGCCGTGCTCTGTAGTTATGAAGACATTTTTATCTAAATTTGTCGGAACCTTAATAATAAAATTACTTCGTAAGAAGAAATAGTTCCCTAAATGTTATCGCCACTGTTTAATAACCGAATAAATGGCCATATATTTTAATTCATTACATCGAGATACGCCCTGTAGGACTTGTTTCGCCGTTTGTATTCTCATAGTATATCGGTTTCCTCATCTAAATTACCGCAATATCGACTACCGCCGAACAAAGGGACAAATATAATCTGCGAATCCTGTACCCCTCCTTCAACCCGACACACACGTTGTGATTACGCCCTTCCATTCAAATCGATACCCAAGCTAATAATTAACCTGCCGCAACCTCGTGACCTATCACTTGTCATATTTATTATTCATGCTACGTATTCGCCCGTTCATTAAATACGAATTCATTTATTCATTTAATTTGTGCCTCCACTTTTAGTGACTTTAATTACTCTTGTAAACAACGACCATACAGCTTTATGCGGTATAAATTGCACGGCTTAATAGTGCACTATTTTTTCCGGTTATACTGCAACGGTTCTGCCAGCGAAAAATAATTCGAAACGGAAAAAAGGCCTGTAAATCCGCCCGAGAACGTTTGCTGGAACAAGCTATACAAAGCTCCGCAAACATACAAAAACATAGTGAACATAAATTGGAGAAATTGCAACAGTTAATGATTTAATGATTTGAAACCATTCAGTTGCAATTCTTTCTCCTCATTTAAAATGTAGCGAGTTAGAGGCTTTGGAACCTCCACTCGCTTAAAAGGGGCTTAGTCTGCTAATTGGGAAAGTTATAAAGGCTGCTATTAGTCATGGGTTGCTGTTAGAGTGCAGTTTAGGTTCATTCAATATCATTGGTTCTCAAAAGTATGAATCATGATACCATTGGCGTACAGTTCAGTGCCGGCGCGGCTCACTTGCTCCCATTTCCACAGCATGGATTAGTGAAGTAGGGTAATAATCCTGTATTACAAAAATGTCATTCATACTAAAATAAGGAACGATGAACTAGTCCCATTGTATCAAGTTAAAGTTTCAACGAGCGTCGATGCATCGACATCGATCGACACATGTCGAATCCTACCTGTGGAGGGTTTTATTTTTTGAAACCTTATCTAATCGTGCAGTAACACGAGAAAGAGGTCGAGGATCGCTTCAAGGTATAATTCAAAGCCTGCCGGGGCTTTAGCCCGAGGAGTAGTTGTTTCCTAGAGCGATTATATAATAGCTTTGCTATTCGGGAACTACTTTGATAACCGCTTGGCGGTTTGGTGGTTCCTTTCTCGATTTCCGACTTATATGTTACTGACAGAGATCGTATCGATAAAGATGTATACCCCATAGAGGTCATTCCGCATTTGCCCTGGATCGGCGTACCGTGTACGGCACTGATGAGAACTAATAACTTTGAAACAGCTGTATGTCATTCGGTTCCGATCCGGGACAGATGCCGAATCCTACCTGTGGAGGGTTTTATTTTTTGAAACCTTATCTGATCGTACAGAGACACGAGAAAGGGGTCGAGGATCGCTTCAAGGTATAATTCAATGCCTGTCGGGGCTTTAGCCTAGGAGTAGTTATTTTCTAGAGCGATTATGTAATAGCTTTGCTATTCGGAAACTACTTTGATAACCGCTTGGCGGTTTGGTGGTTCCTTTCTCGATTTCCGACTTATATGTTACTGACAGAGATCGTATCGATAAAGATGTATACCCCATAGAGTTCATTCGGCATGTGTCCTGGATCGGCGTACCGTGAACGGCACTGATGAGAACTAATAAGTTCGAAACAGCTGTATGTCGTTCGGTTTCGATCAGGGAAAGATGTCGAATCCTACCTGTGGAGGGTTTTATTTTTTGAAATCGATGTATCTAGATGAAACCTTCCCCACCTTAGCCTAAATCTTTAGAGGAAGAAAGCGACGTATATATACTTGAACTTTTTTTTTTAATATCGGTCAGACAACTATCTCAATCTGTTTAAACATAATGGTAAAATAATGCTCACAAGTATTAATTTCTTATACCA
Organism: Rosalia funebris; assembly: GCA_037954035.1. Classification (NCBI taxonomy): domain Eukaryota; kingdom Metazoa; phylum Arthropoda; class Insecta; order Coleoptera; family Cerambycidae; genus Rosalia; species Rosalia funebris. The sequence goes on from JAZFAV010000016.1 coordinate 6,913,145, forward strand.
AACGTCTCAATCTAATCATAGAAGGCATGGAATGGCCTTTTATTCAGAAACTATCCGTAGATACAGCAGGCGAAGATAGAAGGAACGTAGAAAGACACGAATAGCGTCCGAAGAGTCCCGAGCCGGGGCGATCCAACGAGTCAGGACCAGGGGAGGTCAGTCCAGACCCTTCACTGTTTGTCTCACTCCCGCATATCTGTAAATATTCATGGTATACCCATTGACGTGCTACGAAGGCTATCCATTGCAGAACAAATTATAGAGGTTCGTGGAATAGCCAACGAAAAAATTATTCTAGAGGCTGTAGGTATCCGATGCTTATGGTTTCTTGGTTGGAAATCGAGCAGGTTAAAAGGAAACTTCAGGGTTCTAAAAGATCTGGGTTGACTTCACAAATGAAGTCAAATTATTATAATGTAGAAATAATTGTCACATCCTTTAGAAATTATTACCACGTAATTTATGTAATAAAAAACCTAACTGAAATAAAATTATTTTTAAAAAATGGTCTGTTGATACAGTTTACAAGACCATATAAGAAATTACAAGAATTATTTATTGTTTGATTAGATCTAACGTTCAATTCCCGACTGTTTCAGTTGACACTTGTCTCAGAAATTCATTGTATGTTCAACGTTTTTTCATGTGTGGTCTTCCTTAAGGCTATTCGAATTAGTTATGTCGTTCTTCTTTGATAAATAATGTAAAAGTAAACTCACATAATCAACAAAGTCAAACGAAAATAACAAATATTAGCAGCATCTTGATTCATTCTTTATAACTACAATAAATAGACCCCCAAATGGCACAGAAAAGGTTTTTACGATATTCTTGCACGTACTTGAAAATTGTGACAATCTTTCTTATATCCTAGTCGTCTGTGTGTATGTAGGGTTGAGTGAAAAGTAATATCTACTGTGTAGCAGATATCTGAGATCTGCTACATATCTATCAAAGCAATCTAATATTTTAAGGGAAAATTTAAATTTTGTTATGAATCTATTGACTACAATTTGATTTAGAGGTAATATAAATGTACACGTTATGTTTCTCTATTTATCCTTATCGTGTTTCTCTACTTATGATAAGTTAAGATAAAGTACGATACGTATTTGAAAAATAGGACGCAATTCCAAAAATACATTGCTATAGACGAAATTAACTTATCAGCAAAACTTTTCATTATTTCTTATTACTTTTCGAAGCTTTAAATCCTTAAACATTTTATGTAGATGGCCTAGGATATCCTCTATCACTGCTGAGTTCGTGGAACAGTTAAACGTTTTAGCGAACTTGGACAAGTAGACTGTAGAACCCCACGACATCATTAAGAAGTCTACCGATGCAAGAGATGAGTGATATATTATGCAAGTCGCCTTAAGAAACAGGCACTCTACTTGTTTAAAGCTAAGCAGAACCCTAGCAATAGCTCGAAATATAGCAATATCTAGACAAACGGTCCGGAGAATGCTTAATCAAAGAGGATTGGACAGTAGAAGACCAACTATTGCACCATAGCTGACCAAAAGACATGGAGTTATTAGACTGCGTTTTGCAAGAGAACACGTAAATTCGACCACTGACGACTGGAAAGGAGTTCTGTTTTCAGGTGAAAAAAGAGTAAGTCTTAATTTACAAGATGGACATCAACGAGTGGCGGAGGCCAGGAGAGAGGTTTGCTGCCTGCCACATCTGTCTGAGGATCCCATTTTTTGATGAATCGATAATGTTCTGGGAATGAATTTATTTCGATGCTCTCACGGATTTAGTTCCTATACAGGGGAGATTCATGAATGCACATTTCTACGTAGAAAACATCGTAGATGAGCGGGTGATGTTATTTGCCCCGTTTGTCGAGGACAATTTCATTTTTATACAAGATAACGCTCGGCCCCACGTTGGTAGAAGGGTACTGGACTGCCTTCGATTTATGAATATTCCAACTATGCGTACCGTGTACGGCACTGACGAGAACTCATAAGTTCGAAACAGCTGGCTGTCGTTCGGATTCCATCCGGGACAAATGTCGAATCCTACCCGTGGCGGAGTGTTTTCAAAAAAGCTCTGGTCGTACAGAAACATGAGAAAGGGGTCGCGGATCGCTGTTAGGTATAGTTCAATGCCTGACGGGGCTTTTGTCCGAGGAGTAGGTGTTTCCTACAGCGATTATGATATAGCCTTGCTATTCAGGAACCCCTTGATAACCGCTTGGCGGTTTGGTGGTTCCTTTCTCGATTCCCGGCTTATAAGTTACATTCCAACTATGGTCTGGCCACCAAGAAACCCAGATGCAAACCCCATAGAGAATCTATGAGATGTACTAAAACGATCAATTAGTTGCCACAAACCCACCCCAATACCTCTTAGGGAACTCGAACATGTCAAGTGCAACAATATTCTTCAGGAAACCATTCACCACTTGATCTATAGTATACTAAGACGAATGGAAGCAGTCATAAGAGCTAGGGGAGGATCTACACGCTATTAAATTCAAATTCATACGATTTAATTTCACTTCTAATTTTTTTTTTTTTGTAAAGTTTGTTAATAACACCGTTTTCATTGCATTTGATATTACTGTTCCTTTCTGTTATTTATTCACGATTTTTCCCGATACTACCATTCCAATTTGTTAAACATTAGTTGAAATCATATAATTACAATATCACGTAGGTACTATGATTTAAATCTTCGAAAAAATAAAAGTAATGATGTGTTTCATCATTATCATCATAAGGTCATCAGTCCTAAGACTGATTGGATGCTAACCTCCAGCTTCTCCTATCTTGTGCTAACCTACGCATTTCGCTAATTGTGCTACAACCTACATCCCTTACTATTTGCGAGGAGTAGTCTAATCTAGGCCGACCTCTGCCTTTCTTCACTCCTACTTCTGCCTCCAAAATATCGCGGACTATTTCCCCATGTCTGAGCTAGTGGCCTACCATTCTATCTTTTCCCTTCTTTATATTTTTCCACATACTTCTTTTCTCGCCGACTCTCTCTAATACTTCTTCGTTTCTAACCTTATCAGTCCACGGTATTTTCATCATTCCTTGGTAACACCACATCTCTAATTTCTTCCTACTTGCTTCCCCTACCGTCCTGGTTTCGCAACCGTATAGTGCCGTGCTCCATACATACGTTTTCAAAAATCTCTTCCTTGTTTCTAAGTTTATTACCCCCGAGCATAAAAGTGCTTTCTCTTTGTTAAAAGCTACTCGACCCTGCGCTATTCTTTGTTTTATATCTTTATCGCTTCTTCCATCCCAATTTATTTTACTTCCTAAATACGTGAAGTCTTTAACTTCCTCCAATGTTTCATTATTAATTTGTACTTTCGTTTTCGCTCTGCTCTCGCGTCCTCTGTACACTAACACTTTCGTTTTGTTTTTATTCACCCTCATTCCGTATTCATCTGTCAATACTGCCTCTATTTCGTTCAACGCTGATTCTAATTCCTCTTTACTAGATGCTAATACTGCTATATCATCCGCGAATCTCAGCATTTTTAGTTTCTGTCCCTGTACTTTAATCCCGAAATCCACTCTATATCTTACCACATTAATCGCCTCTTCCATGTACAGATTAAAAATTAGTGGTGATAGCGTACATCCTTGTCTTACTCCTTTCCTAATACCTACTTCCCTTCTTTCCCCTTCTACTTCTATAACATCAGTTTGCTTTTTGTATAGATTGTATATATCTATCTCTATATACTTCATTCCCGCGCTCTTTAGTATCTCGAACATTTTTTCCCATCTTACATTATCAAAAGCTTTTTCTAAATCTACAAATTCTATATAAGCGTTCTTTCCTTTTTCTATTGTTTCCTCTAACATTACTCTTAGCGTCAGAATAGCTTCGCGAGTTCCCCTATTTCGCCTAAACCCGTATTGGTCTTCTCCTAGTATTTCCTCCGCTCTATTTTCCATCCTCTTCTGCACTATTCTGGTTAAGATTTTTGACGCGTGGGAAGTTAGGCTAATCGTTCTAAAGTTCTCGCATTTGTCGGCTCCTCTCTTTTTCGGTATAGTAACGATAATGTTCCTCTTATAATGCTCCGGCATCTCGCCCGTTTCATATATGTATTTTACCATTATTTATGATGTGCCTATAATAAATATAATGTGCTTATAAGTAGTAAAATTCTAGTGATGCGTTAATTTTGTCCACGAGGTTATTAAGTCAACATGGCGAGATAACCGAATTCGCAAAATATTATTATAACTCTTCCAAGACATTTATCGTGTTGTCATACTTTTCCATAATTTCATGTATGGGTACTACGTACTTGTTTGCACTTTATCTATCTAGCTTTATCTATACTCCGGCTCTGTAATTTTCAACAACAACTTGCATGTTGAATGTTGACCATTAGAGCCCTATAGCGACGCCTGACCATTTATATAACCCGTCCCTAGCGCAAACAAAAATAAATTTCGAAATTCACTTTTCCCATTCGCGCACACAAATCGCAGAATTTAAATCGCTGAATTCATTCGATTACATAAATTTACACTATATTTACAGGTCATTTATCGGCGAGCGGGGAATGGAAAAATTAAAAACCATTGAAACGCATTCCAGTTTTTATCGTGCATTATTGCGCTAATTTCGTTCATTGGGCATGTAACCGGCCATCGCTCTACTTATATTAAATACGGGGAATTTAACTCAGTGGGTCATTTTGCCGTGAAATCAGTAAATTTTCAGATGGATTAAAATAGTGAATTATCGGTCGCATGTGTTACACGATGTACAGTAACTTTTTAAGTGATTATTCGCAGTCGGGTATTAACAATTTGTTGAAAAACAGGACCGTACTTATGTTGAGTAAAATCAGTGTAAAAGGATTCTAAATAAGATTATTATCTCATCACCTAAAGTAAATCTGAAACTAACTAAATTTGATAAGGAAAATACAAATCGAAACTTGTTACAAGCATATTTTCACAACATCTTAGAAGAAAATACAGACAGTATTCATATATACAGATGGACCAAAAACTGACTTAGCTAGTGCATTGCATTTCAACGATGAAAATCGCTACTGGACCCTCCCAAAATCCGCAAAGATATTTACCGCAGATATTTACGCCATATTATGGCAAGCTCTCCTCGTCATTCTTACACTTCCGTATAACAAAGTCATGATTAGCTCACATTCTCTCAGTTCTCTTAATTCCATATCGGATAAATTTCAAGAAGACCCATTAGTAATAAGTAGAGCTGTAATGGGAAGGTCTAGAGGGCCTCCAGCACTTGACGCGGAGTTCAATTCACGCTGATTTAATCTGACTTTCCACTTTTTCATATGCATATGGTACATAGTTGCGTACTGTAGCCCTAGTCGGTAATGGTTACATAGGATTGTATTTCTTCCAAAAGTCCTTAAATGCTTCTGTGTCATGTAATGTAAGTGATAAATGACAGGTAACTAACATGAAAAGTAGATCAAAAATGAACTCCGTTTTCCGTGGCAGGCCCTTTTTTATATTAACATGTTCCGTACTATTTATGTCTTTTGCAGTCTCTCTTGTCCCAACACAATAAATCTTTTTCACAAACTTTATACACTATTTTCGCCCCATCATACATAAAATCTAGAAAGTCCCGAAGAAACTTATTCACATTGTCGGCAAGCGGCCGTTTTTTCGTCTTTGGCACTGTGGACATTTTTTTGTGGTGACGCACGCACGCTGTACAAATTATGTATGTAATTAGGATCGCAAAGTGATTTAGTTCTTTGGCGAAGCAGACGGACACGGTCTTAATGTTAAACAGTAACTGGATACCTACCACAAATCGAGTATTTTGTGATACCTAGTTTGTTTACAGCGTGAATTGAACTCCGCGTCACGTGCTCGAGGCTCCCGCTACACCTTCCCATACGCAAGCTACATATACGCGGCACCGATTATATAGCTCTAGTAATAAGAATATTAGCCCTAACATACCACGTTCTACAACTCAATAAAGATGGTAGCTTTGTATGGTGTCCTAGCCATGTGAGCATAAAGGGCAATGAATCAGCTGATAGGGCTGCACAAACCGCTGGACGAAACGAATTTATTGACATGAACATCCCGATCCGTCGACAACATATGTTAAATCTGGTCACCAGGCTCAGAATAGGTCATACTAAACTCACACATTCATATCTCTTACTAAATCAGTACCGCCCATTTTGTCAAATATGTCTGATAGACTGATCTGACAATAAAACATATAATAGAGAAATGTGTGAGGTATAGCAACTTGTGTAGATCAACAAACGTACCTAACGTCAACCTTATCCACCGAACTGAGATCAATCGATGCTATGCTTGAATTCAGTAGAAGTGGTGGAATTCCAGTAGATTTCACTGCTTCTACTTCACATATAAAGTAGTTGCAAGATTCAACACATAAATATTACAAAAAAAAGTACTCGTGGTTAATAACCATAAAAGTTGAAGCCACATACCATAAAAAAGAAGATTATTATGGATTGTATAGATTAACAAGATGAATCCGGTAATTTTAAAGAGCTACTGTAGTTCATAATCTCTACAGTTCGACCATATGACAATTCTATATGCCAAAAATAACCCCTTTGCGTCAATGGAGGTATAACGTCTATATAAGGGTAAAATTATATATCATCATTGGTGATAACTTTTATTCAAAATGAAAGTACTCCACAATTGTCTCTCTAATACCATCTTCAACTGCTAGACTGTAATTTAGTGAAACTTATTCACCTTATCATATAATTTGGCGATCATACCAAGCAAGCTACTGATTAATTCCGCTGTTGTTCGAGGATAGGTAGAGATTAAAAAGTATTGAAAGGTTGTAATTGTTACAATAACTCGGATGTACCTATAAATGAGGTTATAATTCATTTTCCTGCTTCGTCAAAAAGTTCAAGAGGTTGATTAAGCATCAAAATTGACATCAAAATTGTAAATGTACAACTTACAAAAATATTAAATCTATATTTTTATTTATGAAGTAAAGAGATTTAAAACCTTAAAATGGACTTTTTCGCACGTAGAACATCTCTATCTCGAAATTGAGTGGCCGATGAAAAATAAACCAACACATAAATGCAGAATATGTGTTTTATGCGACAGTTTTACTTTTTTCAAATAGTCCACCATCGTGTTTTCTCATGACCAATGGACAGAGTGAGGTGTCTCTTATCCACCTCAAAAGAAATGGATGTCGTCTTGTAGACATCTGGTCCCTAATCAGAATCAGTTGAAACCAGATCGATCCAATACGATTTAATTGAGTGCTAACAAAGAAAAATTCTCAAATAGTCCACCATTGTACTTTCTCATGACCCATGTACATGGTAGAGTGTGTTCTATCCACCTCAAAATCAATAGGTGTCGTCTGAGAGACGTCCCTAATCAAAATCAGTCAAAACCCAATCGACCTGACATGATTTAGTTGAGTTATCGTGCTAACAAGAAAAAATGACAACGACACACACACAGCAAAAATGTTTTAAGAACCGTTTTTTTTTTTGTTTTTAGGCCGAAAAACGAAAAATAAATCCAAAAAAAATTTAGTTTTTTCACTTTTCCGCGTATATTGGAGTGCGGAAAAGGAAAAAATACATAAATAGATAATATTTACTACAAGCACTGTCACCTGATTTCTTTCTGATTAAAACGGGTTTAACGTGATTTTGTTCACGTACTCTTTAAGATGGTAAGATAAAAATAAAAATATACCTAAATATGAATATACAAAAAAAAATTAAGACAATCTCAAATAATATCAACTCACATCAACGATTTTCTATACTATACTTCTCTATGCTAGTTTTCTCATTTCCCTCGTACTATTTTTGTACGTTCCTCGTCAATAATTTTGTGAATGTAATTCAACTCCTAACTTAATTTCTAAAATCCCCCTTGTAATTCTCTTTGCAATAATCCCCATAACTAATTCCATAAATTTCCTTTTTTTCATTTGGCTCAAATTAATCTTCGGAGTTTCCTGAAACTCTCAATTTATTACTGGAAGCGTAAACTGATATCGTGCCAATCAGTCACTGAAAACTTTCTCATGTCCTTGACTGAAGAGCTTGTACCTGAAACGAATAGATATAAATTGTTATTTTCGGTCTAGATGTCCGTAAAACAAAAAATCCTCGTTCTTATATAATATTATATAAAGACCCGCATATCAAGTTATTGAGGATGTTGATTGAATGAAATTTCAGTAATTGAGTTCATTCTTATGTTTCGATTTTAATCGTCATTGTCAGGGAGATAACTTAAATTATTGATGAAGTAATCAGTACTTACTTTGAAGGATTTAAAAGCAATAGTGTATTATTAATTTAATAATACAAATAATCTAAAAAAATAATCTAACAAAGAAAAACGTTTAGAAATCATAAATAGATTTATATCGGTCAAAACATTGCATGTAAAATACATATTTAAGCTATAAAATTGTGGTATTGTAATACGTTTAAAAAATAGGAAACTAGTTTCCCAAGAATACCTGAAGATTATACGTCATTCGATCTGCGTTTCAACAATCAAGTTGGCATCATCAGGATATGATTATAAGTGACAATAAGTTATAATCTTCTTCTGATGATATCATATTTGTTGGTAATAATTAGCAGTATTGTCAGTATTTATTGTCATCCTATTATTTCCCTCTCCTTTGGTTTGGTATAGTTTAGAAGTTTGAGGCTTCCTGAAGATTTGATGACCACAGATCTGGTCACTTCGATGGATCTTCACCATACAATCGATCGGTGATCCAGTGTTACCATAGCATATCGAATTTTATTTAAGTTTCGTTTTCAAGTTGTTAACGTAAAGTAGCTGATTTCGTAGTGTATTTCATTATTCAAATAGTCCCAAAAAAGGAATTGCGCGGATTAAGATCCGGAGAACCAGCCGGCCATTCCGCAGGCTTGCAGAACCGCAGAACTAATGCCTGAGGTTGCTTCAATCTCACAGTATATCACATGACGATGTTGCATTGTCAGTTCTTGCACAGCATAAATGTTTTCTGACACAACTGACTTTGGACGACCTTCACGACTTTCGACGGTGAGCGAATGACGGCCACGATTAAACTCGTTATACCAGCGTTTCACAGTGGCAAAGGATGGGGCTTTATCGCCAAATGTGGAAGTAAGTTGATCGATGCAGTCTTGTCTTGATAATTCAGGTCGAAGGCTGTAAAAATCATTTCACCAGTTAATTCCATTTTTCACTGAAATACAATTTTCAAATCACTATGAACAACACAACAATACAAATCGTGCTTAAATGATAAAATGTTCTAAAGAAGGTTAAGGTCAAAAATGTCAAACTTCCCTTTGGAAACGTCAGATGACGTCTGACAAAACTTAGGCAAAACTTATTTCCAAGGCTCAAAATATAAATAGTACCCCTTAAAACACTGTTTAATGGTTAATAGTTGGAGAAACAACGCCAAGATAAGTAACAACAATAAAATACTGTCATCCTAACTGTTTTAAAATTCCATATTATCGGAGTTTTAATTATGTACAAAATGTCCCAATTCAACATCCAATTTCGATAGCCACGAATATAACAAGTAACAAATGTTTTTAGAATTGAGTACAATAGGCTTCTTCAAAAATATAAAACATTACAGGATATTAGGATACATGACATTCGGACGCCTTGTATACTGTCAATATTTTTTAAACCCCTTTAAAGTACTAGTTTATCAGTTGCATTATGTATTTTACTTTGTTCAATATGACTTTTAAGAAAGATGAATATTTTTTTCACGCCCACTGTAGGTACCTGAATTATGTTCAATTCTGTACAATGTCTGGGTGAATTTTTACAAAACTGTATGGACTCGCGGTTTAAATCAAGACATCGTTATACTGATACAACGCACTATCTCTAATTAGAGCGCGAAGAATGTGACGTTTCCATAAACAAAATGTTAAATGCGAAAACGCAATGAAATGCAAGAGGTATTCCTGTGAAATGATTTCTCTCGTTTTTATATAACTCCGTGTAGGATATGTGTTCACATAATGCACTCACATAACGAGCTTGTTGCTATCGTAGGAATTCAAAAAAGAATGTCAGAGACGCCGTAATAAGCCACTTTGCCGGTGATACGTAAGCTGAATACCAGCGGAATATTTCTTTTCATAAATACGAGGCGCGGAAAACTACTCGTAATTTAATTGATACAAAACCAGAGCATGGAAATATATGTGGGTTAGACATCTTTTGCACCAGCTTTCACGGAAAGCACATTTAAAATTTAACAACGTACGATTTCCGTCTGTTCCTTTTTCGTTAAATTTAACAATTAATACTCACAAATTCAGTTGCGATTTCTTAGAAAAATTAGTAGAATTTAGAAAAGAAAATAAAGCAATAATTCTAATAAATAACAGAAAATCAAATTAAGAGGTATGTTAAGTTTAGTATGCAGCAGCTTCAGCAATATTTGTAAAGAGTAATTTGTGTAAATTAAAGATACAGCATACTATAATGCCCGTAGATTAACAACGCACGCCACTGAGTTTTACACATTTTCCACTCTTTATTTTTTACAGTTCACGCATTCAAACTTTCTTCGTTGCGTCAGTAATAGAACATGTAAGCGTTTGACGAAATTCGATAAAACCGTTACCAGGCATTAAGAAATACTCAGATAAGTCTATTTTGATTTTTAAACATTTTTTGATATGCGTATATTTTTTACGTCATCGCTCTTGATGAATCACACAATAAGTACATTTGTAATCACATATTTGATAGTCATAAAAATATAAAATCATTAATTATATATAAAAAACACAAAGAAAATCTAGGATAAAAGTTGGGGCATAGGAACCTGACTATGCCTGATTGAGCTGTTTCATGTCAAAAGCCATCAGGTTTCTATGCTTCACATTATATTATACTGATGTAATTTAGAATTTCTTTGTAGATTATGCAAATTTTTGTTCACTATAAAAAATTGCTCCAATAGATACAAGTACATACTAGTGGTAGAATCTTATAATTTCTAAACAGTTCTTCGCCAGGAGTATGGCTCGTTACACCCTCAATGAAATGAACCGCAGACTTCTTACTAGAGTAGGTCGGAACCTTTGGTGTGAAGATTACCCTAACTTAGTTTTCCACAAAACACCAAAACACTATATATTACACTTGACGCGCATTTCGCCAACAAAGTTGGCGTCATCTGAGGATGATTAAAACTGTTTTTATAAGATGGAGATGAATTTTAATCATCTCCAGATGATGCCAACTTTGTTGGCGAAACACGCGTCGAGTGTAGTATATAGTGTTTTGGTGTTTTGTGGATAACTAAGTTAGTGTTATCCGCAAACTTCTATAAAATAGATGCCTTTTGAACTGTAGTACAATTTGCTCATAAAACTATCCTATGTGTTAAGGTACTTTGTAACAAGGAGAAATATATTTTTCTCATGATATTATTTACAAATGGCCACAACAAATATTTGTGTGCTTAATTTAGAACAAGATGAACAGATCAATTTAAACTAGGATGAGGTATTGGATTTAATATCAATTGGTATTATATTGGATCAAGTTTTGGATGAAGTATTGGATCAAGTATACCTAAGTGTTGTATTATATTGGATCAAATATTGGGTCCAATATAAATTTAAGCTAGAATCAAGTATTGGCTTCAGAGACTTCGGATCCAATTTTATTAGGTGTATATGTTATAGTTTTTGTTTTGCGCATGTTCAAATTTAATTTTGTTAACGAAGAACCAGGTATTTGTAGAAGCCAAAGTTTTCTACATCTCCTCAGTTCCTCAAAATAGTGACATGTAGTGGTGACTGTCCTTATTTGCAATTGGTATGTCGTTTATATAAATAAGAAATAGTACCGAACCTAGAACAGATCCTTGCGGTACACCTACTTTTACAGATACGAAAACACAGTCGATACCTTCAGTACTGACATATTTGCTGCCTATTATTTAAGAAGGAATGAGAAAGTCATAATTCTCTACAACAAATTCCATATAACAGTCAAGCTTTATCCTTTGGATATCTAAATTTGCGTAATTAAAAGCTGGTTAAATCCCACACAGTGCCATAGTGTTTGTTTTAAGATCAAGTTCTTCAACAACGTCATTTCTTAATGCTGATAGAGATTGTATTATGTCTCATATATGTTTACTGTATTTAATATCAAGTTAAATATAAAAGCAATAGATAAAAATGGGCTATCCAATGATTCCCTGCTACATCAAATATTATTCTTTGTATACAGTATATTTCCAGCCGCCATCTATGTTTATTTTTCCAATTCGTGGGACGCAATCCGAACACGATTTAAATTTCGATATTGACTGATAATCCGTGAATCGAAGCCATGATGCTGACGCGTAGCGAAATATTTGCCAGCAGAGATCAAGTGAAACAAATCAGGTCCGCGGATTTTACGGCGGCGCACAACTATCGCAATAAATCGGATCTTTAGAAGGGTTGGAATTTGTAATAACCCCATAGAATAAGCAATAAGAGGGAAAAGATTCGAGGACGAGACGTTCGATACCCGACGGGTTCGAACCAGGGATATCAAATGAACTACGCGCGGCCCGCTGGATCTGCGAGGCGTTCTCGGGTGCTTTTCATTAGAGGTTGGCTTTCCTTTGAAATAAAATAAACAGCAAGTTGGTGTGTTCACATCGACCCGTCCCGCAGCTTAAGCATAACCGATCTCAACGACGCGTATTGTTTCAGGCGCAAAAAATACATCGTCACAAAAATAATTAAAGAATAATAAAGAATTATTCATTGTTAAAGTTTCTATTAGTTTATGGCAGTGTGTTTATTAGGCTTACAGTAAATAAAATAAGTTCGTGTTCCCTAAATTGTACTTTATTATGGGAACAGTTGGCTGATTTCATTTCGGGATCATATTTTCCTGTGGGAAAATTATATTACAAAAATTAATTACAAATTATTAACTTTCAATTCCCTTAGATGTATAATAGCCTGTTCCAGGAGATCCGATGGTCAAGAAGTTGATACAAAAATCATCCAACATCACGTCACAAATAGATACCAGGGACATATTATAAAGGGGATAACCGACAGCCGACCTCAATGCATCGCTATGTTATACACTGCTTTGTACATGACCTATGTACTGGACAATACAATGCAAAGTTTTACTTGGCATATGGTAATTTGTACAAACTACTGAAGTGGGGCGATATCTCCTCGCCATCTGCAAATGCCTTATACAACAAGGATTAGACAAATTAGGCCAGATCAGGTATTCTCCTAGCTACATGCCGACGACGAAGCGCTGAATTATATGGCGAAATTTGCCGTATTTTGTCTAACAGAGTTAGCACTAAAATGCAGTGATTCAGGTTGCTCGAAAACCACAAGGAAGATGCAAAGCGTCCTCTCTACATTTGACAATTATCCCCCTCTGAGGTATCTCTCCACTTTAGTAGTTTTAGTTAGTAAATATTACCACCTGCCAAGTAAAACTTTGCATTGTATTGATGATATCAAGTTTTATTTTGATTTGGATTGTGTTCGAAATTGTCGAGAGATGACGCTTATTATCCTCTACTGAGGTATAACTTACCGGCGTCTACAAGTGCGAGCCTCGTTTGTCAATGGTATACTCACTTGCACTGCACTGCCGAGGCCCCAAGATAAAGTCGAAACAGGTCTGTAGTTAGTGATATCCTGGGATCGAGGACGCTTTGCATCTTCCTTGTAGTTTTCAAGTAATCTGAGTCACTGTACCTTAGTGCTAACTCTATTAGGCAAAATAAGGCAAATTTCGCCATTTCGCTCATCGTCGGCATGTAGCCAGGAGAATAGCTGTTTTGGCCTAAGTTGTATAGTCTTTGTTGTATAAGGTACCTGCAGATGATGTGCAGATATCTCCCCATTTCAGTAATGTATTAGACAGTTTCCATAACAATTTTAAAACGCTTTATTTGAAGTGTTCATTGTTGCTTATTTTCAATAAATCTATGTGCTGAAATAAAAATAAACTATGTTTATTTCACAACCCTTGAAGCAATAATAGATGTGGTACAACAGTACGCTCTAATGATACAAACTAGTGACAAGATGACAATTAAAAACATGCATCGAACGATTGTTTTGCAAATTAACAGTAAACCCCTTGTTGTCATACGAGTCATTTGAGAAGGATTTTTTCTATGCAGTTCAATTCCTAGTATAATAGGCCCAAACCTAGTATAGTAGGTTTTAGTATGTGCTAATATTCTCATTTTAATTATACTCTTCATGTCTCCTTCCTTCTCCATCTTCTCCATCTCTGTCCGTTCCTGATCTGAAGTTTTATCAGCATAAAAAGTGAGACCAATTTTCCATTCACATCAAAAGATTACACCTCCAGTTTTTGAGAAACATGTAATCTTTCGGTGGTCGTGGAAAACTGGTCTCTTATTTTTTTTTCTACATCGAAGGTTCCAATTCCTTCCCTTATCTTATTAACATGTTTAATCCTTAAGGTGATTAAACTGATAGGTTAGACAGGAATATTTGTTGTTTCTTTTCGTTGTGCATTTTTTGCAGGAAGAAGAAGGTCAAATAAGCTACTGCTTATTTGATGAAACACAGTGAATTACTCAGATAAGATAACATATAAGAGTATGTCTTTTTCAATTCCTAATTTTTTGGGTCTTGAAAATAATATGCCTGTTAACGAAGAATCTTTGTGGGCAACTATCAACTGTCTTTGTGACGATACTGTGAATATTTCGAATTTTATGAGGAGGAAAGGTAGACATAATTCAAGTGTACTAGCGTATGTATAAAATGTGCTCTTTCACGTTCCGAGATAAAAAGGGGGTTGTATTAATAAAAATATCAATTACGTCATGCCTCCTACAAGAATCACCCTGTATGTGTTAATTATTTTTAAAAAATGCGCAACTAAAAATAAAATTTATTTAGAATTGTCCGAGAACAATGGATAACAGAGAGCTTAAAGCATGTCAGATTTTTCTCTACCTAAAATATATCCATAAATTATCAGTATTTGGTAATGTATAGCGCTCAACGTACAGCTTTCTTTGAAAATGCTTATCCAAGTTATAATTGTTCATCGAAATTGTAAAAAATATGTAAACATTTAAAGTAATTTTTTACTTTAGAGTAAAACTCTGAAATCTTCACCAAATTTTGGTTATCTCACTATTTTCGGGGGCGCTGAAAACGAATCTGGCTTTTATTTTCGGCGACCGAATACAGTTTTCAAGAAAACGAAATTTCAAATTTCCGCACGTGGCTACATTTCCTCAAATAACTTTCACTTTACCCTGCATGTATATCTAATATTAATATAAGTAGATGCTACAATATTTCCTTTATATATATCATATATTAAAACCGTCATAAAAGTTATTATTTATTACGATTTTCTAATGCTTACATACTTACAATGTTTACAACTGTCATGCAACCGTTCATTTTCCATCCAAGCGTGTCGGGTTATAGAGGTCGCTAAGATAGCAAATATTGCAAAATTGTAAATATTGCAAATTAGAAAGTCACACCTAATGAATAATAAGTTTTATGACGATTTTAAGGCATGATATGTACAAAGGAAGTGTTGTAGCATCCACTTATGTTAATATTAAGTATCTACGTAATATAATGTGCGAGTTATTTGAGTGTGCGGTGTGCGGAAAAGTTGAAAATTTGGTAAAGATTTGAGAGCTTAATCTAAAGTAATTTAAACTACATAACAGCGACAACGTAGTTGAATTAATAAAATGAGTGAAGTGTTTTGTGATATAATTTATAAGGTTCACATAAAATATATTCTTCATGGAATATCATTTACTCCATACTTATACAGAATTTTAGACAATGGTGACTATAAGTAACAAAATTATATTTAAATACAAATTACCCACCCTTATACGTATATTTGACCTTTGTAGGACGATTTTTCCGCGCTTTGGATTTAATTGGCGAAGTAATGCAGTCGCAACCGTTTAATAAATTTCCTTTTGACGGTGCTAACGAGAATCTGAAAGTTGCCGTACTTAACTTTTTAATGAAACATCATCATACTTTATAATTTTATTTCCGTCCTTGTGCTGTGTTATTAGATATTTTTATTTTTAGCACTATATCATCTCCTGCCTTTGAGACGTTTTTTCAGTCGAAGATGGCTCTCGCGCTCCATGCACTTAATAAAATTTTAACTCCAACTTTAGTAATTTCAGATTTGGTTTTTCTTTTTTCGTCTCACAGAATAGTCTTTAATTACAAGTTTTTAAGTTGCTATGGGCGTGTATCATTGATCTGATGGTTCGCGTTTTATTTCCCTGGTTTATAAAATCGTAAAGTTCGAAGGGTAAAAAAATGATTAAGGAATCATAACCGTAACTAACGTAATGCCAAATTATCGATCAAGAATGATGATAAATGATCGACGATCATAATTCGACAAATGTGACATTTGCCAAATTGTAAGATCAAGAGTGATGATAAACAGTCGACGATCATAATTCGACGAATATGACAGTTACCAAGTTATAATTAAAAGACTGTTTTAAGTGTGAAGTTCTTGAATTTTACGCTCCTCAATGCTACTCTTTGAAAATTGGATCCAAAATCTTATTCAAGTGTCACAAAAATCTTGAATATGTGTGTAGCGACTGACGTTGGCACTTTGAATGATCCTCTGACTAATATTTTTCGAATCTTGAAAGTTTTGGAAATGGATATTGGCGTCCATTCATGAAATTTTTGTCTAGAAGCCACTGCTGTCAAAGACATCTCGGCATGCTTGATCTGCCTAAGCATGCCGAGATGTCTTTGACAGATACAGCGAAAGAGGCACACTCTAACATAAAATTTTAGAGAAAAGAGAATGAGGAAGAATATCTAAATACAGAAAGGCAGTTTTGTGGTCCTGGGATATTAGATTAATGATAAAACATTTTAAATAGTCGAATCTTTCATGTTTATGACACATTTCAAAACTTTAAAAGAATTTTTCTCGAAACGTTATTTTTCAAAACGCATGCACCATAACTCCAACAATTTTCATGCATTTATTTTCATGCAAATTTTTAACACCACGGAATTTTTGAAAACTCAATTTAAACATTATATATTAACAAATTATTGCCCTTTTTGTCGAATATTTAACGTTTTTTATTTAGATACTCGCTAATCACAAAAATTAATATGTTCTGTGTGATTTTTGATATCTCACTAGCTATAAACACGTAGACTAAGTGATTTTTTCCAGGTTCAAATTTGCACCAGTTCCACTGATTGCTGTCGCCAGTGTCGTCAGTTTTGAATACTTTTTGAAAAACAATTTTTATATTATACTGAGATATATGCCTAATAACTTCCTTAAATATTATTATCTTGTCTATTACATTTTAGCAAGAAGTGTAGCATTTCACGAGTCGGAGCGTGGAATGTCAGAAGCATGAGACAGGCAGGGAAGCTAGAGAATCTGAAGATAGAAATGGATAGGTTAGGATTAGATATAGTAGGTATAAGTGAGATGCGTTGGCCGGAAGTAGGAGATTTTTGGAGCGGTGACTATAGGGTAATACACACAGGATCGGTAAATGGAAACGCGGGAGTAGGGATCGTTATGCGGAAGAACGCAGGACGGTGTGTAGATAGCTACCTACAATACAGCGAGAGAGTAATGATGGTTAGGTTAGATTCGAAGCCAGTGGAAACAGTAATAGTGCAAGTATACATGCCTACTTCTAGCCACATTGAGGAAGAGTTAGACGCCGTTTATTCGGACATAGAGCAGGTAATAGGATTTGTGAAGGGTCGTGAAAATTTAATAATAGTAGGAGATTTTAACGCAGTCGTAGGTGAGGGAAAAGAAGGAGAATTTGTAGGTCCTTATGGATTAGGAAACAGAAACGAGAGAGGTAGCAGACTGATAGAATTCTGTGAGAAGCACAAGATGGTAGTCGCGAACACATTATTCAAGAATCACGTTAGGAGGCGGTACACATGGAAAATGCCAGGAGGGATAGACAGGTATCAGATAGACTACATTCTGGTTAGGAAGAGATTTAGAAATCAAGTAAAAGACTGTAAAAGTTACCCAGGAGCAGATGTAGACAGCGACCACAACTTGGTAGTCATGAAAGCTAAATTAAAGTTCAAAAATCTGAAAACCCGGAAGGATAAGAAACGTATAAATGTAGACATATTGAGGGATCAGAATATGAAAGATAAGTTCCAGGAGAAAACAGATCAATTAATAAATAAAGCGAGTAAGGACGAAATCAAGAACGCAGAAACTGAGTGGGAGGGTGTCAAGAATAGTCTAGATTCCGCGGCTACAGACGTTTTAGTACACGATAAAAGGGAAGCTAGGAAGCCATGGATAACGGACGAAATTTTAAACTTAATGCAAAAGAGACGAGGCTACAAGAACAGACGAGGCGAAGAAGGACTGAAAACTTATAAGTCAATAAAGTGGGAAATCATTAGAAAATGTAGAAAAGCGAAATAACAATGGATAGAGGATAAATGCAAAGAAGTAGAAGATAAGTTGCAAATAGGTAAGACCGATGAGGCTTACAAAATAATTAAGAGGAACTTCAGGGATATAGGAACAATAAGTAGAAACGTTAGGAGTCAATCGGGGGACATACTGATCGGAAGAGAGAAGAAAGCGGATAGATGGAAGCAGTACTTAGGAAATTTATACGAGGGTCAGGAATTAGGAGATATATTAGAGGAAGAATCGAGCATCGATAGGGAAGATGTAGGAAAACCTATATTGAGAGAGGAATTTGCAATAGCACTAAGGGGGCTAAAGAATAATAGAGCGCCAGGTGTAGATAAAATACAGGCGGAAATTTTGAAATGTGCGGGACATAAAGTAGTAAATAGGATGTTTGAACTGGTAAAATACATATACGAAACGGGCGAGATGCCGGAGGATTATAAGAGGAACATTATCGTTACTATACCGAAAAAGAGAGGAGCCGACAAATGCGAGAACTTTAGAACAATTAGCCTAACTTCCCACGCGTCAAAAATCTTAACCAGAATAGTGCAGAAGAGGATGGAAAATAGAGCGGAGGAAATACTAGGAGAAGACCAATTCGGGTTTAGGCGAAATAGGGGAACTCGCGAAGCTATTCTGGCGCTAAGAGTAATGTTAGAGAAAACAATAGAAAAAGGAGAGAACGCCTATATAGGATTTGTAGATTTAGAAAAAGCTTTTGATAACGTAAGATGGGAAAAAATGTTCCAGATACTAAAGAGCGCGGGAATGAAGTATAGAGATAGGAGAGTAGTACACAATCTATACAAAGAGCAAACTGCTGTTATAGAAGTAGAAGGGGAAAAAAGGGAAGTAGATATTAGGAAAGGAGTAAGACAAGGATGTACGCTATCACCAGTAATTTTTAATCTGTACATCGAAGAAGGCGATTAATGTGGTAAAAGATAGAGTGGATTTCAGGATTAAAGTACAGGGACAGAAACTAAAAATGCTGAAACTCGCGGATGATATAGCAGTATTAGCATCTAGTAAGGAGGAATTAGAATCGGCATTGAACGAAATGGAGGCAGTGTTGACATAGGAATACGGAATGAGGGTGAATAAAAACAAAACTAAAGTGTTAGTGTGTAGAGGGCGGGAGAGCAGAGCAAAAACGAAAGTACAAATTAATTATGAAAGATTGGAGGAAGTTAAAGACTTCACTTATTTAGGAAGTAAAATAAATTGGGACGGAAGAAGCGATAAAGACATAAAACAAAGAATAGCGCAGGGTCGAGTAGCTTTTAACAAAAGGAAAGCACTTTTATGCTCGGGGGTAATAAACTTAGAAACAAGGAAGAGATTTTTGAATACATATGTATGGAGCACGGCACTATACGGTTGCAAAACCTGGACGGTAGGGGAAGCAAGTAGGAAGAAATTAGAAGCTTTTGAGATGTGGTGTTACCGACGAATGATGAAAATACCATGGACTGATAGGGTTAGAAACGAAGAAGATAGGAGAGAGTCGTCGAGAAAAGAAGTATATGGAAAAACATAAGGATGAGAAGAGATAGAATGGTAGGCCACTTACTGAGACATGGGGGAATAGTCCGCGATATTTTGGAGGCAGAAATAGGAGTGAAGAAAGGCAGAGGTAGGCCGAGATTAGACTACTGCTCGCAAATAGCAAGGGATGTAGGTTGTAGCACAATTAGCGAAATGCGTAGGTTAGCACAATATAGGAGAAGCTGGAGGTTAGCGTCCAACCAGTCTTAGGACTGATGACCTAATGATGATGATGTCTGTTACATTGTCTTCCATCCAAAAAAAAGTGTCAAAAAATCCATTTTTTAGCTTATTACAGTAGTGTTACCCCCCTCAAGCATTACGAAACATTAAGGTACAAAATTGCAAGCCTTTATCTCTCCTCTCTTGTTTCGTACATCTCTTTGTGCTCTATTTACTGATACAGTTAAAAACGCGTCCCAATAACATTCGTTTGTCATTTCAATCATACGGCACACGTACCTCGCACAAACCGTCCCATAAAATGGTTGCCAGTCTCCCGGGTGAAGCGCCTCAATAACAATTCGTGTTTCCAGAGCTATACACGAGCCGTAAAACAAGAGATAAAAAACAGAAATCGAACATCAAGCAAAATGTTATGTGAAAAAGCGAACGGTGATGCGGCATAAAATAGCGATATATATATATATATATATATATATATATATATATATATATATATATATATATATATATATATATATATATATATATATATATATATATATATATATATATATATATATATATATATATATATATATATATATATATATATATATATATATATATATATATATATATATATCGAGAAGGCAGGCCTTCCTCTCCGAACTGTGTGTGGAAATGGATATAAAAATGTCGATCAAAAACTGCATAGCAGTCAAGATAGAAGCGACTGTATCTGGGGGGTGAGGACTGGCAATTGCCTGATTTTCTCCCTTATTGAAAGTACAACTGAATTTACACCCGCCGAGCCCCTGAGGCGATGCTCGAAGATCGGGAATTTTGATTTGTTTCATTTGAACCACAAAGGGATTTGTCCCCCGTTGTTATTAATAAAGTTTTCAAATTAAAGGATGGAAAGTATAAAAAGTCAATTAAACCCGGCTCCCACTGATGGGGTTTTTATAATTGTACGCCGGCAAGTAATTACAGAGCCCTGCAATGACGTGATTACATTAAATATAATTAGAGTAAATCCAGCAAACACTTTTATCTGGTGTTGCTGCTGCCATATACAAGGCGTGACGAGGGAAACACTTTATTTGATCTTTGACAAACGAAAATGGATGTGAAATATGGTGCACTGTGCGCCTGACGCATCATATGAGTCACAAAACCCTCTAACCCTCAGTATATCGCTTATCGGGAGAGACATGTGAAAACTAAAAATACGTCGTCAGGTTTTTTATAGAAGAATATATTTTATCAGAAAACCAACAGTACATTAAACGAAAAAATGGCGTTCAAACTATATATTTTATTACCGAATCTTTATTTTTCATATTCCGGTTCTAAAAATGTACAATAGTTTTTAACTCTGAAAATTAATTTTATAATTTATAGACATATTTAGCATAAAATTAATTTTATATTAAAGGCCCCCATACACGGCCGAACAATTTGCGCAAATTCTGTGTTTGTACAAATATCTGTTTGCGCGAACGCTAGCAAATGCACGTAGCAACCTGTTGTGCAAACATCATAATATCGGTTTGTTGCGTTCTTCGATGAACATGTCTGACACGGACGATTGTTGTGCCGCGCTTATTCTTGCCTTGGGGACTGGAAAACGAAAACTAAAAAGAAAAAGAAAGCAAATAGTGTGGGTGAAGAGTTGGCTCCAGAAGAGGAGCGAATTCGGTCATGACCGCCTGGTCACTGAACTCAAATTAACCTCAGCTGTGGACTACAAAATGAACGCAGCTACGTTCAGCGAGCTCCTCGAAATGGTGATACCCCTCATAGTGAAAAACACCACGGTCATGAGGGAAGCAATATCTCCAGAACCGAGATTGTTGGCCACTTTGAGATACCTTGTAAGCAGTGCCTCCTTTGAAGAGCTGAAATTTCAAACTGCCATCGCAGCTCAAACGCTTAAAAAAATAATAGTGGAAACTTGTGACGCTCCCATCCACGTTTTGAATGGATTTGTAAAGGTTAATAAATTAAACAGTTAGTTGTTTAAATAAGCCGTATTTATTTTTTAGAAACAAGAATAATGTTTGATCATTAGGTAGGATAATTCAGTTTAGTTTTAATTCCAATCAAGTATCATCGTCAAGAGTCATTTTTAAATTTTATTGCATTTTTTATTCAATTTCATATTCGAAAATGTTTCTTTTACACATGAATGGGAACCGAATTTGTATTTTTTAACCGAATGAACCCCTGATAGTGTTCAGTCAATTAAACTGTTCATCATTAAGAAGGTTAACTAATATAAAAGTACCTTAACACCACGGAACTAAGAAGAGACCAAAAAACACAAATGAAACTGAAAAGAGAGGAATAAATGAAATTAAAGGAATGTAATAAATGAAATGTAAGAAAATGTAGAGCGAGGAAATCGTCTGAGCGCGAAGAGGAGCAGGTGTTCACTGGCCCAAAATTTGCACATTACCCATACACCATCAAACAGGTAGTCGAACAAGGGATGTTTGCGCAACATCTTTCGATCCAGACCGATTTTCCTCAAACAGTTTGCACAGCTATTCAAACAGATAAATGAATGTTATCAAAGTATATACGTTATGCAAATTATGCTTATTTCACAGCAATATATATATATATATATATATATATATATATATATATATATATATATATATATATATATACATATTTATTCATAAATAACATTTTTATACTACAAAATCTTATCGTAATATTGTAATATTATCGTGAATAATTATAATAATATGAATAATTATATAAGTTTATAATGAATCTACTTGCTTGAAAATCCTGATAATAGTCAAAACCTTCTTATATAGGGTGTCTGAGTTAGAACTATAGAATTTGAATTGCACGCCATTTGTGTTGTTAAAGATAGGTGGTCAATATTTAACGTCTGTCATCTACAAACCATATGACGTCAACATGTCTGGGTGTCTCATTTAGAAATACGGGATGTGATTTGTGAATGAAACTAATAATATTTGGCGAACTGAAGTTTTTTATTTCTTAACATGAAATGGAGACGATACGGCTAAAAATGGAAAAGAAATTCGTTCATATCACCGCCTCGTCTCATTTGGCATTATATCGTTCATTTAGCAAAATTGTCCGTAACATGGGTACATAAAACTAGACCTATCATATTTCACGAATATCACGTTAAATGTTTCTTTGAGATCATTGAATGTTGCTGGCTGGGTGGCGTACCCTTTTCCCTTGACATAACCTCAAAGACAGAAGTCACAAGTGGTGTTAAATCACATGATTTTGCAAGCCAATTGATGTCAACATTCCGCGAGATAACATTTGCGAAACTTTGGTATGCAACAGAATTATGGTTGCACGTGCTGTTTGACACGTTGCATCGTCTTGCTGAACCACATGTTGTTCAAATCTAAATAATCAGTTTGGTGGGAAAATGAATTTCACTTTGTCCTAATTTTGTGCGAATTGTAATTACTGTAACTGTAAATGATCGCTCACTTTCATAACACAGTTGTATACAAACTATTCGTTGTTGAACTGTTAATCACGACATTCGTATGGTTCGTAGATGACAGTCGTTAAATATTGACGCCCTGACGTCTGAAAATTGCGGGAATTCAGTGTCGCTGCTTTAATTGACTGCGTAACAGTCAATCAGAACAGCGGTACTGCCTATGCAAAAGTATAAGCAATATAGAAGCAATTCTGCCTATGCAGAGGCAAAGGTAGAATTAAGAGCGTCAGAAAGCTTTAACAAAACTAATTTTACGAAAATGGCAACAATCTCATTCATACTGTGGTTGATGGCAAGGAATTGGGCCTACTATTAGGAATGTCATTATATGCTTGGGTTGGAGTCTCAACGAGGAGAATTTGAGATATCATTAATATTCATGATCAAGCTATGTACAATGACTATGGTGACCACTGGAATGGATGACGGCCACCTGTCTCGCTTGAAACTTAATGTAATTCGTACTGTAGCCTGGTGTAGCGAACCAGGCCTAGTATTATGGGTCACTGTATGTTTGGATTGGAGTCAACGGGAGTTTGAGATACCATCGACATTAGTCAAGCTATCTTCGCCATAGTGTTCATTAGAGTGGATGACGACCTGCTTTCTTGTCTATAACTTATAACGGCTTATAGATCAGTAGATTAGCGCAATCTAAACAAATTTAGGCGATGTTGGTGTAGACAAAACCATTATAATATAAATTTTACATACAAGAGATGCAAAAATTTGTTTTGTAAGTCAACGTAAAAAAACTTATAACACTTGGATTTAATTACTGCAACTATTCATCTAACTGAGCCAACGGCTTGTTTTCTTTAACCATACTGTATGTTTTGTTAATTGTAATTCTATTCCAGTGATTACTAGTAGAAGCGATTATCCTTATTTATTTTATAGAACATGTAAAATACGTATTTGTTTTTAATTTTAAAATAGTTATTACATACTTAGTTTGCATATAGAATGTGAAATTCCAGTATTATTTATTTTTACTTTATGTTTCTTGAAACAAAATTATGTTTCAAGAAACACAACGAGATGGGCTGGAAAGTTCAATCGTTTGAAATGTTTTTGGTACATAACAATATTAATGTTTATTTAAATATAATGATTCTTCTGTGAACAAATGTAATTAAAACAGACTAAGTATAT
This sequence comes from Rosalia funebris, assembly GCA_037954035.1. Taxonomy (NCBI): domain Eukaryota; kingdom Metazoa; phylum Arthropoda; class Insecta; order Coleoptera; family Cerambycidae; genus Rosalia; species Rosalia funebris. Next base: position 6,938,057 of record JAZFAV010000016.1, read on the forward strand.
TAAACTTCTTCAATTATAATGAACTGAGGATTAATTTTCAAACAAGTAGGGGCGCAATTTGAAAAAATTAATTTGGGGGTGGTGCCATAAGGGTTGGAAAAAAGTGTTAAATTTATGATCAGCAAAGCTTTTTGATGTAATAGTTCGATAAAATAGTTTTTAGTTAATTCACATACAGGGTGGGGCAAAGCAACTTGCTTATTTAGAAATTCAGTTTAAAAAAAGTAATGCAGATATATATTTAATTCTTTGGACAGCATCAAGTACAACATTTAAATTTTATGTTTACACAGTATTAAAGATGAAATCAGGCATGTGCTATCCATTATTTTCAATACACTGCGTTAATCGAACTCGGAAGTTTCGTTAAACTCTTTCCAGCATATCGACGGGTATATTGGTGACAGTTTGACGAATTTTGATCTTCAGATGAGCCATGGTCCTAGGACGATCGTTGTAAGAAAGTGATTTTAGATAGTCCCATAAAAAATAGTCGCAGGGGGTTAAGTCACGGGGCTCAATATTGAAATGGATACGGAATGCACGTTACGTGGCGATGGGTGAGCGACCGTTAGAATAGTATGCTTCCACAGCGAACGCGCGCTCCACCTTCGTCCACTCCATGATGCTAACTAAACCAAGCGGAGTTACAACTTTACGCCCCACCCTCTCGAATATACCTGCTCCAACACCCCTGGGAGCAACCATCGCTCCAGGGCACCAAATTCAAATAAGCAAGTTGCTCTGCCCACCTTGTATTTTCAATCATCGGAGACATTGACTGAAAAGTACATTCTGGGGCACCCGGTATATCCACAGATATCAATCGCTTTCAGATGTCGCAATAATAATTACAGAAAACTTGCGATGTAATTTAGGAAAAATCGTTAGAGCAAAGTGTTCAACACCGAGACCATTATCGTTTCAACGCATTTCCCGGCTCGCCATCTTGATTGATAAGCGCCATTCTTAACTAACATTAATCTGCGCTGTTGGGCCACTTCTCCGCGAAAGTGTCGCCCCGTTTTTCTTATTAGTAACAGGGTCGGGTGGTCGCAAGAAATTCATGAGCGTTGTCCTAAGAAGTGGCTCGGTTTTTCGCGACGGCAAAAACATTATTGCTTGTTTTGTTATGAAGGGTCGGGGCAGATCAATTAATAATAAGCTGGAGACGATGTTGGACGATGAATTATTCACAAACACAGCGGCGGCAGGTTAGTTGAGGACGGTCGGTACATTAGATCCCTTCGACATCGATCTGTCATCCGGATTAACATTGCAAATACTCCGCTGTTTAAGTTGGCTGTTACCGTAACTTAATGAATGCATATTTCTGGGGATATCTTAGGGGAGTAATAGCCGAGATGGATTAAACACATCGAGATTCTGATCCCAAATAGGAAGGAGTTAGCTAGGGAGTTAATCTTTAAAAGAAAATGTCAGCATGATCATTTATTTATTTATTTAAATACACCATACAGATACTGCTATAGGATGGCATAAACGAAAACCATACAATTGTAAATTATGAAGAGTTTATCATCGCATTCACTTAATCGATCGAACGTATAGATAACTTTACAATCATCCTATATCGTCCACTTAATCCGACTACCAGCTGTTCTGGTTTGCCTTTCAGTAGAAATGGTTTATCCTTGACGGCACTGCGTGCTAGTGGCTTTATCGTTCTCAATCAGTATTTGGGGCTATAACTTCTGGTGTAACATGTGTCCACCTCTTCAACACTATGTCACACTTACTGTCATATCCAGCCCCAGCTTCAGACATGCCCTGGCACATTCTAGGTACTTGTATTAAATTGCTCTCTTGTACTTTTATTAAATTGCTCCATTTTTAAGCAATTTTAAGATGCTTTTAAGATTTAAGGTATTTTTTATACCTATAGCCAGGTGTGCGTTATGCAAGTTCGGCAGCTACAAACAGAAGATAACGGCGTCTATAGCACATGCATGTCTATAGCACTATGAACACACGCCGATCATAGCCGATGCTATGATCAGCGCTACCGATCTGCGAAGACCCTTCCACCCTCGGGGTTTTACTAATAGAATTAAAAATTAAGTTTCTGCCACCAACCACATTAGACTCAAATCTTCCCCTTCATGTGTATGAAATAGGTTGTATATCTGAGGATTAGATATTCCACATCACTTTGGCGACTGAGAGGTGCGAGGTCGTCACTTCCCCTTGAATCGCGCCTCTACTACAGGCTGATTTCCTCCTACACATCCGCGATTTGACATCCTGCCATCAGCTTCTACACTTATAGCCTCATGACATTTCTTCTAAGGCAAAATCCTAACCTTGATAAGAAGTATGTTATATAAGGCTAGATGTGTCATGTCCCTTATGCAACTGGGAGGGTGTGGGGACGTCACTTCCCCTTGAATCGTGCGGCTATCACAGGTCAATTCTCCCTTACACATCCGCGTGTAGACCTGCTACCACCATATTCTATTCTAGCCTCAAGTTTTGCATCTGAATCAGGGTTCTAAACTTGGAAAAGAGTAGATTATCTAAGACTAGATGTTAGTCTATGTCATTTAAGCGGAAGGCGCAAAAACATCAATTCCCGTTGAACCTCACCTATGTCACAGATCGGTTTCGTCCTGCACAGCTTTGAGCAGGGTTTCTGTCACCAACGTCTCCTCTTGTAACTTCAAGATATTACTTCTAAGGCTAGATTCTGACTTTGAAACGGGACATGTTATCTAGAACTAGATATATTATGTCCCTTATGTAACTGGGAGGGTGTAGTATATCTTTCTTTTTGCCAATGACCTGCTAGTGTCCTAACTACTACGGAGCTCTTCGTTAGTATTATTAAGGATCATCATAATTTTACTTAAGGTAATTTCTCCGGTACAGTCTGGTCCAAAAATAAATGCGCGGGTAAATATAAAATATTTGGAATATCAGTAGTCTAGGGTTCATTATTTTTGTTCAGAGACTGTACTCTATACCCAGACATTGCATGTATACACACAACCACATGTTTATTAGTTAAAACTAAAGACATGGCAGCGTTGCGTTGTGTCGTATTTTAAATCTGTTGTGACTGTGTATGTCATACTTAATCTAATTTTGTAAACTTTTTCGAAGCGTGAAAGAAAATTTATAGAAGAGCTAAAAATGAATTTTTGTCGTGATCAGTTGCGAGACCATAAAGGAAAATTTGTAAAGTGGAAAGTAATACAGAAACGTTTAAATTGTATTGCAAAAATGAATCTTGTAAAAGGTAAGCACAGTAACTAACCTAAGCATTCGACGACGTATTGTTGAATTGAGCGAGCTTGGCAAGAATTTAAGATGTTGTGAATGTAAAAACGTTATTTCCCTTGAAAGTTTAAAAAATGAAAGTCGCTAAGAACTAAATCCAATTTTAGATATTCTTTGTGATGAATGTGCAGTTATAACATAAGTGGCGACTGGTAAAATGCATACCCCTGCTTTGCCACACACTAATTGGCATGTTGTCAACTTACAAAGCAAAGCTTAAACTGGCATAATTTAAAAGTGTTTATCCTTTCAACAAATCGGAGAACAACCGATTTTTTTAATTCAAAATATTCGTAATAAACTAATGTATAGATGAGTTATTTTTGGAAAAAATGTATAAAAATGTTTTCAAATTATGATGTAAAATGTGTAACTTTTAGTCAACTGGTACATTGAAACCATGCAGAAATTCCAACTTTGATTGTGAAATATTTCATTTATTGTACGAGCAAAAGATTTTCATTTCAGCGGTTTCTTTCGGGCAATTTATTCTTTATGTATCCGTTTGATGAAATTCTATAGAAATGTGGATTTCCAGAGAAACTACCTTAAATCGCATATTAACGAGTCAAAATATATGTACAACTCAAATTCTCACCATGTATATTACTGCTCCTTGTAATATATTTTTTACAATCAGTTAGCAGCGATATAACGACAATTACCCATAAAAATTCATGTATTCCGTTTCCTCCCAAATTTTGTTATATTTCGTAAAACGATTCACGCTCCAAGACAAACACTTGAACTTCGGGTTGATCAAATGATGCAGTCGTCCCGGCGAATAAATTTGGGTAAATTCGGCGCATAAATTAATAAGCAAATGACGTGGAGTGTCCCACGTTAGAATAATGTAATAGCAATAGGCCCTGGAAAGCTAGCGGGGATCATGAGATTTCCCCAGCGAGTTGCGACAAGGCTTTACTTCCTCCAACTAATTGTGAGTTTACAACTAAAATCACAAACTCCGGAATATGCAAAGTTCGTAGAAAATATTACCTCCTTATATCATCCTCTCTTCTGCAATTTTCGCCCCGAGGCAGATTTAACATGGCGAAATGTACAATTATATGTTTATGATAAATGGCTCAGGAGAATCCACGAGTCACGAGGGAGGGCGTTGGAAAAACGCGTAATGAGGGAGTTTTTTCTATTTTCTTATTACTTACTTTTAGTTTTTCAACACCTTTAAAAAAGTAGTATAAGTGTATGTCTTTTATAGTTTAATTTAAAAATAATTTGAAGTCACAAATTAGACAAACGCCATCTGACTGCTACACGATAAAGTATAGCACGTGCTACACATGAGGAGGCAATGAAAAGAATTATTGACATCAAATTATTCTCCGTTACATCAGGCTATCCCGGAACTGCATATCGCGATTTCATCCGTATTAAGAATCATCAGTGCAAGTATATCGAACTGTGCCAGGGGCTCTGAGAATATTAGACGAGGTCTTGTACCAATCCGACAATACAAGCGTAATATATATAGAAATTTGGTAAACGCCATCTATCTTTTACACGACAAAGTGTCATTAGAGGATGCACTGATGATTCCTAATAAAGATGAAACTGCGATATGCAATTCCGGAACGGCCTGGTATAAGTGCGAATAATTAGATAGCAATAATTCTGTAATATAATAAGAAATTATATAAATTTTAGTGGTTAACCTGCTTCTAATTGCATCATGTTTCGGTATACATCTTTATCGATACGATCTATGTCAAGTCGAGTCGAGTCAAGTCAAGATGTCGAATCCTACCTGTGGCGGATTTTATTTTTTTAAACCTTATCTGATCGTGCAAAAACACGAAAAAGGGGTCGATGATCGCTTTTAGATATACTTCAATACCTGGCGGGGCTTTAGCCTGAGGAGTAGTTGTTTCCTATAGCGATCATGTAATAGCCTTGCTATTCGGGAACTACTTTGATAACCGCTTGACGGTTTGATAGTTCCTTTCTCGACTTCCGACTTATATGTTGCTGATTTAAATTACCTGACTTTATTTCACGTGATTGTTTTTTGTGAAATCCACTATAACATTTTATACTACGAGAGTAAGAATATTACATACATCATTCGGTGTTGATATTAATGACACTACATCCAGACAGTAAACCATCTAGATTACAGACTCCACCTAGACAGTAAACTTACCTAGTTGGAAAGCATATCTCAAAATAAAAGAGAAATTTACTTAAAAATGAAAGAAATGAACTGGTTGATTGGACGAAAATCCAAATAATCAATAGAAAACAATAACTAGACCCATTTGGACCTACGGAGTAGAACTCTATGCAGCTATACAGCTAAATCACACATTTCTATCATACAAAGAGCTGAATCGAAGGTTCTTCGTACCATAACTGACGCACCCTGGTAAGTTTCAAATGATACGTTAAATTGCGTTGACATTCATTCGAACTCGAATTCCAGTAAAACTCGAATTCGAGTTCGAATGAGTGTCAACAACCGAGTTGCTCGAATTCTATTTTGCATTGCAGTAATACTTACCGACGTGTTGAATAGTCTCTCGAATACGAAGACATAAGTTTGCGTTTCTTGCCTTTAAAATGTCGAGATTTTCAGAAGACGACAATGTTAAATTTATAGAATTATATAGTGCACATCCATGTTTGTAGAGTCAAACTCTAAAAGAGTATAAAGATGCTCGTGACACTGAATTAAAAGAAATTATCAAGGCAATGGGTAAAGACGAATTGATGAATGAAAAGATAAAAAATAAAATAAAAAATATACAATATACTACCAAGACACCAAGAAATAAAGAAAATAAATAGATAGGTATATCTAAAAAGTATGGAACTCACTCATGTTCCATTAACGAACTCATCATTAACGTACTGATCGAATTCGTGTGCTGTTGATACACATGGCAATGTAAACCCTACTCGAATTCGAAGATGCCGTTCCAGTACTCGGTGGCGATCGAATTCCAGTTAATCTAATACGAACTCTTAATAAATGTCAACGTACCTTTATATACAGTCTTTATTATGCCCTATATAAGCGAAGTCATCAACGACCGAATCCGTAATCACCATCTAAAACTCGCCCATCCAACTGCCTCCTAGAAACACTCTTATATCCAGTTGAAAACCGAAGACTGAAGAGATACTGGCCAACAGACTTAAATAGAAGCTGAGGTGACCTCGTTGGATTTTCACCTCTCCAGGTCATCAGTACAATCACCGACTCCTTGTACAAGTTAACACATTAGCTTAAAGATTGTATCGAATCTGATTGCTAATAAAGTTAAAAATAATAAAGCAATGACAGAACAATATACTACAAGAAATATTGCTTTTCTCAAATAGCATCCGAAACTTATGGACTGAACATCTGGTGAGCGTCTGCCTTGTTCACGTCTTAAACTGATTTTATTTATTTATTTATTTTTTTGCTTAGTTTCCAATATACGTAAACTATTTTTCACCCGAATACGTTCTCACAGTCTGCAGTCTACAGTATATACGTTCATTTTCGTAACGTGAGTTTTTACTTAAATGCATGCCGTAAACTTTATAGATTTTCCTTAATCTTATCGGGAATGTCAATAAATTGAAAGACGTTTTGACGTGCACTTCCAATAAAAGTTTAACCCCTTCTTCGGGGCACCAGTTTCATAATAAGATGGCGCATGCACGTACGTGTTATCTTCGTCTAGTAGAAGTAACATACTTCAAGTTAAGTTGGATACCTAAAACATATATCAGTCAAGTGGAAGTTACAAAACTTCTGGAGACATTTGGTATTATTACATTATACGATATCGTGTGGGTCGTTACTTTGTTGTCTTATCTTTACTTGTACTAAACATGTATAGATATCCTTCTATACATGTTGATATAACTATTGATAAGTTCTAAGCAATTTAATAATTATTGTTTTGTCGGGAACATGACTGTTATGAAATGATTCTATAATAACAATAACAATGATTTTATCAACAATCAGAAATACAATACTTTCTATAAACTAATTTGATATCATAGGCTCGATGAGGATAAGTCCTTTAGTTGACGGGATGAGAATACTTCCAACGAAGAACTTTCTTGCATTTTAGTTTATTTTATATCCATTTTATTTCCGAGAGAGTGGATTGGGGTATATTTCGAGTCTATTATGATGTTTATTGCTCCTGTACAGGATAATATCACTAATGACTGAAATGCCGAGGTTGTTATGTCATGTTTTGTTTGCTACAGACCACGGTGCATCTGTTATTGATCGGAGTATTTTATATTGGGCTCTCTGAAGGATATTAATACTCGACTTGCTGGCGCATCCCCAGAGTTCTATTTCTTATGTCAACCATATAGGTTTTATAACCGCCTTATATGCTAGAACTTTACTTTGTAAAGAAAGATGCGATTTTCTTCCAAGTACCCAGTACAAGTTTGTGATTTTTAAATCAATCTGTTTTTTTTTCTTTCTTGCTACATGCTCTCTCCAGTCCATTTTATTATCGATGTGTATTCCTAAATATCCTAGGTATGAGGCTTCTTGTATTATAGTACCATTAGTAAGTGGCAGACATTGTTCTTTCCTTAGAGCAAGGCTCACTTATGTGAAGATTGCTGTGCTGATTTTTTATTTGCAGCTTTTTGTCCAATCTTCTACCAGATGTAGGTATTACTGTAGATGTTCGGATGCAATGACAGTATTACTGTCTTGTGCAAGTATTACTGTGTGATCAGCGAATGTTCCAATTATTGTATTGTCTGTCGTTGGCATATCCGCGATCTATAGTAAATAGAGTGCTGGTCCCAGTACACTACCCTGAGGGACTCCGGATTTGAATGGGATCACGTTCGTCATTAACTCTAGTTATGAATTGATGATCTATTAGATATGCTTTCAATAGTTCAAAATAAGATGACAGAGAGAGCTTAATTTTGTCCTAACAGTCCTTAGTGCTAGACGTTATCGAACGCTTGGCTTACGTCAAGAAATACTGATGGACATTAGAGTTTGTTTTCTATGGATATATTTATTTCATGGACTAATCTGTGATACATGGCAGATATATTGAAGTCGTTTCTTTCATATCTTCTGTAAATACAGAGATGACCTGTCTTCAACTAGAACGTGCTCTTAAGAGGTTTGCATTCACTTCATCATCATCATTAGGTCATCAGTCCTAAGACTAGTTGGAAGCTAACCTCCAGCTTCTCCTATATTGTGCTAACCTACGCATTTCGCTAATTGTGCTACAACCTACATCCCTTACTATTTGCGAGCAGTAGTCTAATCTAGGCCTACCTCTGCCTTTCTTCACTCCTATTTCTGCCTCCAAAATATCGCGGACTATTCCCCCATGTCTCAGCAAGTGGCCTGCCATTCTATCTCTTCTCTTCTTTATGTTTTTCCACATACTTCTTTTCTCGCCGACTTTCTCCAATACTTCTTCGTTTCTAACCCTATCAGTCCATGGTATTTTCATCATTCCTTGGTAACACCACATCTCAAAAGCTTCTAATTTCTTCCTACTTGCTTCCTCTACCGTCCAGGTTTCGCAACCGTATAGTGCCGTGCTCCATACACATATTTTCAAAAATCTCTTCCTTGTTTCTAAGTTTATTACCCCCGAGCATAAAAGTGCTTTCTTTTTGTTGAAAGCTACTCGACCCTGCGCTATTCTTTGTTTTATGTCTTTATCGCTTCTTCCATCCCAATTTATTTTACTTCCTAAATAAGTGAAGTCTTTAACTTCCTCCAATCTTTCATTATTAATTTGTACTTTCGTTTTTGCTCTGCTCTCGCGCCCTCTGCACACTAACACTTTAGTTTTGTTTTTATTCACCCTCATTCCGTATTCCTCTGTCAACACTGCCTCCATTTCGTTCAATGCTGATTCTAATTCCTCCTTACTAGATGCCAATACTGCTATATCATCCGCGACTCTTAGCATTTTTAGTTTCTGTCCCTGTACTTTAATCCCGAAATCCACTCTATCTTTTACCACATTAATCGCCTCTTCGATATACAGATTAAAAATTAGTGGTGATAGCGTACATCCTTGTCTTACTCCTTTCCTAATACCTACTTCCCCTTTTTTTCCCTTTCTACTTCTATAACAGCAATTTGCTCTTTGTATAGATTGTGTACTGCTCTCCTATCTCTATACTTCATTCCCGCGCTCTTTAGTATCTCGAACATTTTTTTCCACCTTACGTTATCAAAAGCTTTTTCTAAATCTACAAATCCTATATAAGCGTTCTTTCCTTTTTCTATTGTTTTCTCTAACATTACTCTTAGCGCCAGAATAGCTTCGCGAGTTCCCCTATTTCGCCTAAACCCGAATTGGTCTTCTCCTAGTATTTCCTCCGCTCTATTTTCCATCCTCTTCTGCACTATTCTGGTTAAGATTTTTGACGCATGGGAAGTTAGGCTAATCGTTCTAAAGTTCTCGCATTTGTCGGCTCCTCTCTTTTTCGGTATAGTAACGATAATATTCCTCTTATAATCCTCCGGCATCTCGCCCGTTTCGTATATGTATTTTACCAGTTAAAACATCCTATTTACTACTTTCTGTCCCGCACATTTCAAAATTTCCGCCTGTATTTTATCTACACCCGGCGCTCTATTATTCTTTAACCCCTTAGTGCTATTTCAAATTCCTCTCTCAATATAGGTTTTCCTACATCTTCCCTATCGATGCTAGATTCCTCCTCTAATATCTCTCCTAATTCCTGACCCTCGTATAAATTTCCTAAGTACTGTATGGCCGTACTGCTTCCATCTATCGGCTTTCTCCTCTCTTTCGATCAGTATATCCCCCGATTGATTCCTAACGTTTCTACTTATTGTTCCTATATCCCTGAAGTTCCTCTTAAGTAAGCCTCATCGGTCTTACCTACTTGCAACTTATCTTCTACTTCTTTGCATTTATCCTCTATACATTATTCTTTCGCTCTTCTACATTTTCTAATGATTTTCCACTTTATTGACTTCTAAGTTTTCAGTCCTTCTTCGTCTCGTCTGTTTTTGTAGCCTCGTCTCTTTTGCATTAAGTTTAAGATTTCGTCCGTTATCCAGGGCTTCCTAGCTTCCCTTTTATCGTGTCCTAAAACGTCCGTAGCCGCGGAATCTAGACTATTCTTGATACCCTCCCACACATCCATTCACTTGTCTAATTTTAATTTTAAGCAACAGATAATTTAATAATAATTTAACAATTTCAAGAAAGGCGTCAATCTGTGGCTACTTACAAACAAAGTGCCTGAACTGCCCCCCCCCCTTTCCCCCCCGTGTTTTTATAAAATTTTGTATGGGAACAGAGTATTGAAAGATAATACACGTATTTTTATAGTTATCAATAAAGAGTTCAAGAAAATAGAAGGTCAAAAAAAGATCCATCTCATCCCTTAATGCATATTTGGTAATTTCACAGGAAAGAATATTAGATAATAACATTTGGAACAAAATTTGTAATATTTCACCTAAAAGGGACTTTACATATTCAAAATCAGCTATTCCTATTCTTTATATTCTTTACCAAAGTGAAGATAGTTTTCTGTTCCATGCTGTTATCTTATATCAACACGAACGACATTCTCATTCAATTACCCCCAATTGATTATTCGACCAACAATGAATTAACCCCCCCCCCGTGGTGTAACGGAAAATCTTGCATTAGGAAATCTAAAAACGAGACAAAATTAAGTTTATACAGCATATCCGAAGACCCTGTGTTTGTTTCGTATATTGTACTGTACATTTAATATACGATATATTTTTAAACTTATTTTAATTCTTACAATGTATTTTTCCTTCTAAAAATATAAAAACTAAGCGGAAAAATAAAAACTCACCTTTCTTTGAAATCGAAGAGAACAATAAAACACCAGACGAAGTCTCATTCGAACATGCACATGTATTAATATTAACGTTTATTGCAAAATATATAGATACATTTTCCAATGGCAGAACACATTGCAAAGCAATTTTCAGTTCATCCCATACACCTAACACTAAACTTAAAACAGTATTCGAATATCTGCAAACAATACCGTTAATGTATATTAAGAATTCACAATAACACTTTCTTTTTCTTTATTTTTTTTTTTTTAGCATTACGATAACGGAAAAATTAGCATAGAATCGTAAACAAATATTTTGATCATTTGCATTTTATTCTTTAACTATTTTCTTGAATAAAGGTAGTACACAGTACTACAATAATCGAAGTTACTTATTATTACACTACTCAGTAAGTCCCAGTTTAATCTGTTCATCAAAAATGTAACGCATAATTTTTTGGCACTGGATCAGAAAGAAAATTACACTCCCGTTTAACACAATTTCGCGATGTTAATTAAATGTTGCTTTTATACATATAGCACTTGTTCCCACACATATGACGACTGATTTAATAGTTAATGAGGAAACCTGCACTTTCAGGCTACTCTGCGATTATAGACAAATTGCTGTTCAATTCTACTATAACCCCATTGCATTCTTCCAAATTACCGAACAGTTCCAGTTGATAGTCGTCTGCATAAAGGTGTATTCCGTACTATGGTAGTAAAAGGTCCGTCAGACCTTCAGTAAAGATTTTAAACAGTAAGGGACCTAGTATGCTACCTTGTGTAACACCGTGCATCACCAGACATTAATTTGACATAGTTTTTTTTTATTTTAATACTTTGTGTTCGATTGAAAAGATAATTTGTAAACCAGAAAAGCATTGATTCATTAATTCCAAAATAGTGTAATATTAAGCAATCAAGTCGAGGGCTTTGCTGCAAAACTCTATCAAAACGAAGTAATTAATTTCTGAGTTATCAATTATAGCTGTTATGTTATTTCAAACGTTAAAGATGTGATAATACTAAACATGAGTTGACAAGACTTGTGGAATTCATTTCGTGATATATATATCACCCCATTTACTAGGAGCGTAACGTACATGGATGCGAGTGATGTGTCACATCCCTTAAAAAATTGGCAAATTAGTGTTATTTAAAAGTTCAATCGATTTATTCAATTATTACAATTTTTGAATTATTTTAAACCGACCGCAACCATACATTCTTTACTTTAAACGCTACCATCAACTTTTTTATTTCAAATCATCCGTGAAGGCGCCCGAAATTATTGGACTCCCGCGTTACTTGCTGCGATGCTGAAATGCGATGGTCCACGTTACATCCAAGCTACGCGTTATATGAGTGAAAAGGTCAGTGATCTTACACAGTCAACAGTGGGACTTTGAGTGGGTGTTGTCGTTATTTTTGGACTCAGTTATGCGATTATGTGAACGCATCTTGGCGACTATCGCCATAACATAAGGAAGATTTGGAAGCGCTGTTTCAGGTAATTGTGGAAAATAAAAATGAGGAATGGAATCGAAAAACCATTATTTGTGCTAGAGGCCTTTTAACTTTATTGCGCGACTTTTTTTTATTAGCAGTGTCTTCTGCAATATTCCCACATTCCGAGAGTCTGTTTAAAATTCTACAGACAAAAATATCACATATTAGTTAGTGCAATAAAAAGATGGCCGATTTCAAATCACATATTCAAAAAATGAGAAACGAGTTTAGTGACATTTGGAACCGTATGGACAGATTTGTGTTAGAAAATCAACCACCAAGTAAAATAATGCGTTTGGATTTAACTCCTGAAGGAGATAAGAAAAGAACCTACGCACGATTGTTTTATGAAATTTTGGATGTTATTACTTTAAACATTAATGAACGATTTAGTGAAATTTCTAAACTAAAATTCTTAAATCTAGATTCCACACAATTTACTTCATTCGTGAAATGCTTTCCTGACAAACTTTTTTTTTCTTTAGTAGATACATTTGTAACATTCTTTGACGCAAATCGTTTAAAAAGTGAACTTTCAGTGATTTATAGTAATCCCGATATGAAAAAGTGCACTGTGTTTGAGCTTCACCAATATATTATGTCTCTTCAATTATCTTCTGTTTTCTCGGAGTCATCAAAATTTGTGCCGTTTAATTTTAACTATTCCTGCCATAAGCAGTTCCGTAGAAAGATAATTTTCATGTTTAAAGAGAATAAAGACTTATGTGCGAAATTCTCAAAAGTAAGAAAGACTGTCAGCTTTAGCATTAATAAATATTGAAAGTGCCTTGTTAGAAGATTTGAGTTCATCTTAAACATTTAAAGAAATAGTAATAGACGTTTTCGCTGGACAAACAAAAACCGAAGAATTGATCTTCATTTTAAAGATTAGGATATATACCTCGACATAATCATTTTAGGTTAGTGTCTTTTTTTATTTTTACCATTTTCATATGGCCTATCATACATTCGACTATACCTCTTCCTCTTATAAAATTGTTATTACATCCCTAGATTATTTACTCACGCTAGGCCCCTACCCTTTATATATAATTGGATTCAATAAGAATTGATGCTTAAGCTAAAGCAGCCGTTTTCGATTTCATGATCATAATAATTTTGATATCTAGGTATTATGAACGACCGTATTTATGTTGTGTTCCACATTGCAGATGGATATCGTGACTGTAAGTGAGTAAATACTCGTATTGTTAATAAGGGTCTTTTATTGTCAAATTTCAATGATTATTTTGCTCCAAGGCACCCAAGAGGATTAATCTAGCTCTGCGTGTGATACAGTACAAAGGAAAGGAAATTGCCGGTTGTATACGTGTATAAAAGTATTCGGAAAAGATAAGTACTCCATTCTGGCATTTGTCATATTAACGACATTTTATTACATTTATCACTCTCCGCGATTTCCTTCAAATGAAATGCACAGCGCCGCTAAGGCTGCGTCATTAATTATATCGAAGTAAAAAGGCACAATACAAATAAAAATAATCCGATAAGAGCATTTATCAGGGGATTGTTGTAGATATATTAGTCATTATTTTCAGTTTTCCGGCTTTACAGCGCGGCCCCTTTTAAACGCATTACAAATCGGAGTCCTATTTGTATCGGGCGAAGTAAACACATTACTTTCATTTCCCAAAATAACACGGTATTAAGTGTGCTTTCGATCAATGTCTCTAGTTTCTAGTGTGCGAGATTTATAGCCGACTTGGCTGAGATTTCTTCGATTTAAAAAAATTGCAATACTTGTCAATAAAACATGGGCTTTAGTTCGAGACACGCACTTCAGTCGTAGATATATGTCGGCGATCATTCAACAAAATCGAGGCTGTTATATCCAATGCTGTGTGGATATATGTGTTATTTAAGTTATAAAAATAGTACTGGAGACTGTTTAACCCTTCCACTATAGAATTTAATGCATTCTGCTATTAATATTTAGAATAGTAAAATTGTAAAGAAAATAGTTCATTCTTACAATGTTTTGTTATGAAAATTAGTAACAAATAGTCATTTCCTTAAATATTACTAGCGGAGTGACCCAAGGCTCTATGTTAGACCCTCGCTTCTTTCCTATTTACATACATATGTTTCTTCTTCTCACAATCTGCAGTCTACAATATATACGTTTATTTTCATAACGTGAGTTTTTACTTAAACGCATGCCGTAAACTTTATAGATTTTCCTTAATCCTATCGTTTTTCATTTTCTTCTAAAGCGTTTCTTAAGTTATAAACATGGTACTGGAGACTGTTTAACCCTTCCACTAGAAAATTTAAGGCACTCTGCTAGTAATATTTAAAGAAAATAGTTGTTTCTTACAGTGTTTTGTTGTGAAAATTAGTAATAAACAGTCAGTTCCTTATATATTACTAGCGGAGTGGCCCAAGGCTCTATGCTAGACCTGTTCTTTTCTATTTACATATGTTTCCAATATAATCAATTTGTGTGAACGATAGACAAATATACAATAGTTTTTAAATAAGTCAGTTTTATACAACTTATAAATATAGACGTATATATAAATATGGAAACTTGTAAACCTTTTCAAAAATCATTATTTTAGGAAAAATATAGGTAATTTTATAATAGGTAATAGATAATAGGCACTACCTGCGTATTTGAGTGCATTCTTTTGTAGCAGTGTGTATTTTGCTAACTAATAGCAATGAAAATGTCGATTGCCGAGGGTCCAGTACACGTTCAATAACATTTACAATAACATTTTTTTAGGCGTCAGGTCAACACATGACCACAATCATCTATTTTATAATTTACGTGTAATCTTCTCTATAATACCATCGCACACAGTTGATATAGTGTTCCATAATGTTCTGCAACTTGGTAACTGGAACTGTGTATTGCATTTGTGCCAAAACTCTCGAAATGGAGCTTTATCTAGTATGTGAAGCGGAGTATTACAGGCTATCAACATCAACAATAAATCGAACCTAAATTAAGTTTGTAAAGGTGCGTACACATTTGCGAGACGAACCGTTTGTGAGCCGCTTGTGAACCATTCGTTAAAAACAGTTTTACAGCGAACATCTACTGAACTAAACACGATCCATGGGAAAGAAGGAACTAACCACGAACCACCAGCAGTCTTGCTCGGCGGGCTTACTTGTAATAAATAATGTCTTCATGCGAGGAAAATTATACGATTTCAGTTATGAGTGGCGCGGCTTTAATGATAGCAGAGCGTTTGTGCAAAAGGAAGAGGAAAGAAAGACCTATTTCCCTCTAAGCATCTTCTTTTATATATTTTTATAATGTTCCTTGTGTTTAGGATTCCACAGTAACGATTTCGTTTTATAAATGTCAATTAGTTTGACTACATTTTCCTCTGTCCACTCCATTATAATAATTATTATAATATAAAAATTATTAAATAAAATTATAAGGGTAGGCAGATTATTAAATAAACAACCGAGAGAGAAAGAATTCATACAAGAAAGTATAAGAAATAAACAGAGCCAGCCCCCTGGTTCGCGAGCAGAAGAAAAACAACGAACTGCACACGACGCCGTCTCAATGTGAACTGCGAATGCCTTTGTGTTCGTCAAAAAACCGACAGTGGTTCGCCACGAGCGGTTTACAAGCGGTTCTTTCGGCGCTCCAAACCCCGTCCCAATCGTGCAATCAAATGGTTCATGGGCAGTTCGCGAACGGTCCGGCTCGCAAATGTACAGTGCTATTCAAAAGTCCCCTCCCCCCCTCTTATCTTTGGAACGATTATACATAAACTAGTGAAATTTGGTAACTGAATATTACGGGTTGTAAACTTCCCTACTAGTGATGATAGATGACGTATGCGTCAAAGATGACGTCACAAGGTCATTGTGACCAATAATTTTAAATGGAACCCTATGGCAAGCGACACCTCTTTTAAAAGGTATCGAAAAATCCTATTCAATGATACTAATATTGTTTGTATTTATGGTAGTTTTGATGGATTAAATCAGTAATCAGTAAACTTGGATAATAATTTTAATTACAGATTCAAGAATTAGTACCTACTTATAGTAATTGTTCGAAGTGAGCTCCATCTACTTCCTGACAGTAAAACATCCTATTGTGAAACTCTTCTCTTTTTTTACTTTTTCAAATGTGTCTGCGGAAATAGCCCTACATTCTGTAACAATACGTTGTTTTAAAACATCAATATTGTCAGGCTGAGTGGCGTAAACCTTCGATTTAAGCACCATCCTGTTGGAATGTTATTTCCAAAATGTCGAATTCATCTTGATTATCTTCCAAAATTTCAAGGATTAACGGTTCTATTGCATTTTGCAACATCTGCAGATACACCTCACCGGTTAAGTTGGTATTTAAAAAAAATAGGCCCAACGATGTGGTTTCCCAGTATACCTGCCCAAACATTGACCTTCTCGGGATACTAAGTATGTGTTTCACCAGCCAGACTATGTCAAAACAATTTGTTTTAGTGACGAAAGTACTTTCTATCTAAATGGAAATGTAAATACACAAAACGTGAGATATTGGAGTGACGCAAATTCTCACATGTTTCGTGAAACACATACTCAGTATCCCGAGAAGGTCAATGTTTGGGCAGGTATACTGGGAAACCACATCGCTGGACCTGTTTTTTTAAATACCAACTTAACCGGTGAGGTGTATCTGCAGATGTTGCAAAATGCAATAGAACCGTTAATCCTTGAAATTTTGGAAGATAATCAAGATGAATTCGACATTTTGGAAATAACATTCCAACAGGATGGTGCTCCTCCACACTATTACGATGCAGTAAGACGGTATTTGGATGAAGAATATCCTGGTAGATGGATTGGACGACGAGGTTCAATGGAATGGCCGCCTCGATCACCGGACCTCACACCTTTAGATTTTTTTCTGTAGGGGTATCTTAAATCGAAGGTTTACGCCACTCAGCCTGACAATATTGATGTTTTAAAACAACGTATTGTTACAGAATGTAGGGCTATTTCCGCAGACACATTTGAAAAAGTAAAAAAAGAGAAGAGTTTCGCAATAGGATGTTTTACTATCGGGAAGTAGATGGAGCTCACTTCGAACAATTACTATAAGTAGGTACTGATTCTTGAATCTGTAATTAAAATTATTATCCAAGTTTACTGATTACTGATTTAATCCATCAAAACTACCATAAATACAAACAATATTAGTATCATTGAATAGGTTTTTTCGATACCTTTTAAAAGAGGTGTCGCTTGCCATAGGGTTCCATTTAAAATTATTGGTCACAATGACCTTGTGACGTCATCTTTGACGCATATCTATCATCACTAGTAGGGAAGTTTACAACCCTTAATATTCAGTTACCAAATTTCACTCATCATCATTAGGTCATCAGTCCTAAGACTGGTTGGACGCTAACCTCCAGCTTCTCCTATCTTGTGCTAACCTACGCATTTCGCTAATTGTGCTACAACCTACATCCCTTACTATTTGCGAGCAGTAGTCTAATCTCGGCCTACCTCTGCCTTTCTTCACTCCTATTTCTGCCTCCAAAATATCCCGGACTATTCCCCCATGTCTCAGCAGGTGGCCTACCATTCTATCTCTTCTCTTCTTTAAGTTTTTCCACATACTTCTTTTCTCGCCGACTTTCTCCAATACTTCTTCGTTTCTAACCCTATCAGTCCATGGTATTTTCATCATTCTTCAGTAACACCACATCTCAAAAGCTTCTAATTTCTTCCTACTTGCTTCCCCTACCGTCCAGGTTTCGCAGCCGTATAGTGCCGTGCTCCATACATATGTTTTCAAAAATCTCTTCCTTGTTTCTAAGTTTATTACCCCCGAGCATAAAAGTGCTTTCTTTTTGTTAAAAGCTACTCGACCCTGCGCTATTCTTTGTTTTATGTCTTTATCGCTTCTTCCATCCCAATTTATTTTACTTCCTAAATAAGTGAAGTCTTTAACTTCCTCCAACCTTTCATTATTAATTTGTACTTTCGTTTTTGCTCTGCTCTCGCGCCCTCTGCACATTAACACTTTAGTTTTGTTTTTATTCACCCTCATTCCGTATTCCTCTGTCAACACTGCCTCCATTTCGTTCAATGCTGATTCTAATTCCTCCTTACTAGATGATAATACTGCTATATCATCCGCGAATCTCAGCATTTTTAGTTTCTGTCCCTGTACTTTAATCCCGAAATCCACTCTATCTTTTACCACATTAATCGCCTCTTCGATGTACAGATTAAAAATTAGTGGTGATAGCGTACATCCTTGTCTTACTCCTTTCCTAATACCTACTTCCCTTTTTTCCCCTTCTACTTCTATAACAGCAGTTTGCTCTTTGTATAGATTGTGTACTACTCTCCTATCTCTATACTTCATTCCCGCGCTCTTTAGTATCTCGAACATTTTTTCCCATCTTACGTTATCAAAAGCTTTTTCTAAATCTACAAATCCTATATAAGCGTTCTTTCAAATTTCACTAGTTTATGTATAATCGTTCCAAAGATAAGAGGGGGGGAGGGGACTTTTGAATATCACTGTATACGTACCTTAAAGGTACGCCCTGTTTTCTATGCTGATGTTACGCAGAAATCACATGACGTGTACAGTCAGATTTGAATCAGCACATTCAGGGTTTATCACATAGTTTATACATTACCTTCGCTCCATCGTACAATAAATCATCAAATTCACCAATAAACTTTTTCACTTAGTGAGTATATAAACATATTCTGGGCTCTCGCGCGTGCGACATACTTTATGTTTCTATTAAAACGTCTCAACTAACACAGCGGAGATCATACGTATACCTCAATCGATAAATCAGGACCAACTACAGCGCTACGGCCATGAAAAGTGCATTGTTGATCCCCCTCCACTACAGTTCGTCGGCCATTTACCTCATTTCAGCGTTGTTATGGCACCGCTACGCTAAAACTGTTTATAAATTAAGAGACAATTATCTCGGTGAATTCGCATACATTGTTTACAATCTAATGGAAATCTTATGACGAGATTTTATGAATATTATCATATTAGAATAGCTAAAATTTATGGATTTGATAAGCGAAACGTTTGATGCAGTAAATATACTCATGCCCCCATATGCCGCGCGAATGACATAAAGCGCTCGCCCACAGTCTTACTCATCAAAACAAATTTCACAAATTATTTTATAGTTCATTAATTATTATATTTTAGTTTATCTGAGTGTAGTGATTAAAACTGACAGCTTGATATTATTGATTGTTTCATTAAATCTGTAAAAATCACGTCTCTAACATTGAACGTAGTTAGAAGCAGGCACCCTCCCCATCCTGTTTACTGCCACATTTACATCCCCTTATTGTTCGCATTAGACTTTTCTAACCATCAAAAATCTGCCGCCATTATAGTTATTTAGATAATATAACAACTTTTCTCGTGCACCTCATTTATTTTATGACATAATGACGTTCTGTTTTTTGCCGTCGCAACGGGCACATGGGTGGCTCCTTTGTGAAGAGAGATGCAGACGATAGATAGAGACAAGAATTATGAACCGTCACATTATGGCGTTGCACAAAAACGACACTAAGCTAGCGAGCTTTCCGGGATATCGCCAGCGATGGCAATATGTCAAAATGTCCGTTAGGCGTCATTAGTAGCGACCGGAGGCTGACGGTACTGGAAGGCGCCTCAGTTTCAGCACATGTTTTGCCTCAAATGGTGGCTTTTCTAGAAAAAAAGACCTAAAATATGTATGCTCCATATAGAGAACTTATTCTTAATCATTATTCCTACTAAGAAACTTTCTTAGCGTCGATAAAGATATTGCAGGGTATTATAAATAATAATGTTATTTACCACGAACAATACATAGTTAACTTAATTCCTGGGAAGGGGCTGGAACCTTCAATGCAGCAACAAAAATACGAGACCAATTTTCCATTACCTCTGAAAGATTACACGTTTGTCGTCGTATTCTCGACAACAAAATTGGCATTATTGAGAGATGATTAAAATAGTTTCAATTGTTTTAATTATTTTAAATGTTCTGATGATGTCATATTGGTTGGTGAAATGCGCGTCAAGAAATGTGTAATCGTTCCATGTTCGTGGAAAAATGGTTTCCTAATTTTTAGTTTACTTTCTTATGTTTTTTAACGTTTAATAATATTTTTACCATTGGAGTATCCTAGAATGTTTGCACATATTTTAGAATAACGTATTAATAAGATTACTTACAATTTATGTAGAACTATCCACAGCCTAATTAGGCGTAAAAGAAAAAAAAATCAATATATATACAGTAAGACCCTGCTTAACGCTGTTTCGTTTAGCGCTGTTTCAATTTAGCGCTCTTTTATTTCAACCCGGGGATTCACCGAAATTGTGCGCAGCGCTAGGTTTCCAAATATGTAAATAACATATCCGAAACAGTGTAGTTGTGTTTCTTGTTTGGTGCGGTGCTGTACGGACGCATTTTTATCATTTGAAACATTTGTTGACATTATTGTAAGTATAAATTTATATAATACTAAACGATTAATACAGTGACAAATATTATGATTTTTAGTTTTTATCATGGGTGATAAAAACTACTAGAAAAATAATACTAGAAAAAGCATTTCACTGGAAACTAAAATGCAAGTGATTAGAAAATTAGATTCTGGTGAACGTCAATCTCAAATTAGTATTGCATTGAATTTGGCAACTTCAACAATAAGGACAATTCTTAAGAATAAAGAAAAAATACTGTCATCGGCAACTGCAACTAGAATTACCCGTTCTAGAAATAACATTATAAAGGAAATGGTAAAACGACTGTCTATATGGATTGACGACGAAATTGAACGCAATATGCCATTAAGCCAATCTATCATAATATAAAAAGCTAGAAGAATTTTTAATTACATTCAGGCTGAGGCAAGTGACAAAAGTGAAACTTTCGTTGCTAGTCGGGGATGGTTTAATAGATTTAAACATCGAAATAATCTTCATAACATAAAGATTACAGGAGAAGCAGCAAATGGTGATACGAAAGCGGCGACTGAATTTCCAGCGACATTAAAAACAATAATTGAACAAGGAAACTATCCTCCAGAATTGGTTTTTAATGTTGATGAAACAGGCCTGTTTTGGAAAAGAATGCCAAAACGAACATTTCTATCCCGTGAAGAGAAACGAGCACCAGGATTTAAAGCTGCAAAAGATCGCTTAACACTTCTACTGGGTGGTAACGCAAGCGGAGATTTCAAATTAAAACCACTATTAGTTTACCCCTCCAAAAACCCAAGAGCGATTAAAGGCATATCTAAATCAACTTTACCTGTAATTTGGGAGTCTAATAAAAAATCATGAATAACTATGAAAATTTTCAAGAACTGGTTCATTGAACATTTCTGCCCGTCTGTTAAACGTTATTGCGAAATTAAAAAACTTGAACAAAAAGCATTACTATTAATTGATAATGCTCCAAGCCACCCAACAAATTTATCAGACTTATCAACATGTATTCCAATAGAAGTGGTTTTCTTGCCGCCTAACACAACTGCTTTAATCCAACCAATGGACCAAGGCGTTATTTCCAATTTTAAGGCTTATTACTTGCGGCGAACATTTAAGCAGATGTTTGAAAATACAGACGGAGAAGAGAAGCATTCAATAAGAGAATTTTGGAAAAACTACAATATCATGAATGCTGTTGCAAATATAAACCTTTCTTGGAATGAGATAACAGAAGAATCTTTGAAAGGGGTATGGAAGAACATTTGGCCAGATTTAAGTAAGAGCGAAGACATTGGACCTTCTGTCGATATCGATGAAATAGTGACAGAAATAGTGGAATTAGCAAAACAAACCGGTTTAGATAAGGTAAATGTGGAAGACGTCGAAGAAATAGTTCAAGAAACAGCAGCTAGTCTTTCTAATGATGAGCTTAAGGAATTAATTGAGCAAGAAAAAAACAAAAATATTGATAGCAGTGATTTCGAAGAAGAGCAAAAAGAACTTTCGATCGCGCTGGTAAAAATGAGTTTGACCACTATAACTGAAATTATAGACCAAATTGTTGAAAATGATCCAAATTTTGACCAGGAGTTCAAAAGCAAGACGGGGTGTTATAGATGCTTTATCCACTTATCAACAACTTCTAACAGAACGCAAAAGAAAAACGCAAACTACATTAGATGCCTTCTTGACAAAAAGGCAGAAAATTGGAGACTCAGAATAAACTGAATGATCTGACTGACTTGGAATTTTATTTGCTTTTATAAGTAAATTCGTTAATATTGTTTTTATTTTTGTAATAAATAAATGTTTCGTTTTATTTTTATTCAAAAAACATACAGTGTGAACAAAAAAAACCGATAATTAAAAAAAATGTTAAAAAATCTTAATTTTACGGTAGTTTTTGGGGAGTTTACAATTCAAAAATACATTAAAACAAATAAATTTGGCGGGTAAAAATGAGTTCTAATAAAGTTAATAACCTGATCGGTTTTTTTTTGAATGACAAAAAATATTAAAAAATTAGAAAAAAAAGTTTTATGTAATTGAATTGGAAATGATTTGATAATTTTTTTACAGTGATTTTCAAAAATTAATATATAAAAACCTGTTTAAAAATAACCTGTTTATTTAATGTTTTTACCAAATTTTGAAGTGATCGGTTTTTTTTTGTTCACACTGTAATTATAAATTTAATACCTAACCAATTTTCTATCCATCTTCCCCTAACCCCATTATTTACATGTAGATATAACCTCGTTTAGTGCTGTTTCGCATTACGCTCTACTTTGATGGAACGTATCCTACGCGTTAAGCGGGGATTTAGTGTATATATATATATATATATATATATATATATATATATATATATATATATATA
This sequence comes from Rosalia funebris, assembly GCA_037954035.1. NCBI lineage: Eukaryota > Metazoa > Arthropoda > Insecta > Coleoptera > Cerambycidae > Rosalia > Rosalia funebris. The sequence continues at coordinate 6,961,558 of JAZFAV010000016.1, forward strand.
TATATATATATATATATTGATTTTTATCCTATAGTAATATTCGTAATTTAAATTTCACGCTATGTACAATAGCGTATATTAATTTTGCACACGTTTCAAACGCTCTCATTTGATGCGATTGTGAGAAATAGTTAAAAAATAACGTATGATATTTGTAATTAACATGATGATGGATAACACTATCTCCAAGTATTAACTAATATTTAAATCATTTATTTTAAATAATTTAAATATTAGCAAACTAGTACATTATTTGTATTTACATTGGAAAATAATGTTTTATGTTCCATATTTTGAAAAGTGTTGCTTGTACAAGTTAAAAGACTTGCGTTTATTTAATAGATGATCTGTTTTATCCTCATTAGAGCTTTCACAAGTAAGGCACTACCCTTTAAGCTCTCTCTCAGTATCAATTAGATAATTTATTCAAAAGGGTTAAACTGTTACTTTTGTAATTTTAACTTAAGTATTCCAGTGTGATAAAAATATGGTTTGTATAAGGATTCTTTGTGTGTGCGTCAGAGGTAACAATCGTATGAATCAATCAACTGACATTTTTGAACAGTGTCGTGCCGAAACACATTTTAGGATAACAGTTAGTACAATACAAGTCCGTCAACCTAAGACAGAGTAATGAAAAGGTTCTCCACAAAAACATGCAATGGAAGTGATATTTCCTTCAAAATAAATGAAATAAATTCAATAAAAATAAAAATAAATGAAAACAAAATTGAAATAAATTTTACAGAAATATTGAGACGCCAAAAAATCAAATTATACAATAAAGCTAAGACGTGACTTCATAGTAACTGCATTTTGTTCGGCAAATTATTAACTGTCTATGCCGTACATAGTTGATTGAAACTGTGCTGGTAATTGTAGCATATTAGTAACAATTGCGAGTGGTGTAGCATATGATCCGTTGCTTCGTCACTAAATTTATACACGCGCAAAGATCCATTGTGCAAATTGTATGTAAACAATTGTCTGACAAAATATACGTATATAGATTGTTACAAAAGGATGTATGCTTTTATTTTAATACAATCATCCGAAATAAGTCTACACTCCATTTTTAATATATGTTTATAATACATAAAAATACATTTATAGGGGCCAAAATAAATTCTACATCTACAATTTTCTCGAAGATTTTTTTCTGTCTATTTAGGTTTAATATTTCAGATTTATTCCAGGTAGTTTTCAGATACATCATCTGTGGAGTGGTTGTACAATATATTTCTTTAGAAGGAGAAGTACGGAAAAAATTGTCACACAGCTGTTCAGTTTATTGACAGAAAATTTCCAAAAATCTATTATAGAAAATAAATTAATTGACCACTGTAAATGCAATAAGTTACTGTTAATATTCATCCCCATATAAAATACCACGATATTAAATAAATATCGTCAGCGACCTAATATCTTTTGTTTAAGCTCAAGCAAATAATTTATTTCATATGAATATGAATGGTAATTATCATATGGTAATAATTCATATGGTAATTTATTTCAAATGGCATTTCTGTATTACCCATTTCATCCTTGAATCAATCACTAACATATTTTCTTAATTCTCTTATGCTAATTAAAATAACACCAGGGAACAAAACAAAATTCTATATTGCCACAAATTGAAGACTGAGTTCTGAATACTCTAGGACTCTAATTTCACATGATTAAATATTAATATTAATCTTCAATTTAGCTAAATTAAGAATGTTTTTTTTTAATAATGGAGACTCCTGCAATTTACCAAATGATTGGCGGCTTGTCGTGGATAGTTCTAAAACGAGCTTGAAATATGTATTATTGCACAATGTAAGTAAGTTTGCGTCGATTCCAATTGGTCATTCAACAAAATTTATAGAGCACAATGAAAATATTAAGTTGGTATTAGTAAAAATTGCTTATTCTCAGCATTAGTGGTTTGGTTGTGCCAATCTGAAAATGATCACCATACTTCTTGGACGGCAAAGTGAAAGTGCAAAAGAAAACTGTTGGCAGTAAACTGTTTCACCTTTGAGAGACGCTATGACCATTGGAAAAATCAACTTTGTTCACGAGCCATTAATAAAGAGAGAGAAAAATAAGACTGCCACCTCTTGGCGTAAAACTGGGTTTAACGAAACAGTTTTCATTAATGCACTGAACAAGTGAGGATTGACAGTCCACAAATTCGGAAACTGGTAAAAGATCCAAATTTTAACAGATATATAACAGCAAGAAACTTTTTTATAATTTTTAATATTTTCTGCATCAATTATTTTGAATTTTCCTTTTACATTTCATGATTTCATGCATAAAAAAATCAATACAAAAGACATTGCTTATTTTATTCTGTTTTTCTTACTTTGCGTTAATATTTATCATGTATTTTTATTTCAGAAACTACAGCCAATAAAAAAGTAATGTCATTTTCAACATCAGGAGCTGTAGTGTACTCAAAATTGACTCTTCCTGACAACTAATTGACGGTACTCCAGTGTTATTACTTTTGAGATTGTTTGTCATCTATTCAAATAATAGACGATATGCTTCTTGCTTAATCCTAAATAACGATGATAAACTAAAACCGTTATAAGTTTACCATTACGTCACCACCATACAGAAATATTACAGACAACCCGCTATCCCTATGAACACATTTGCTATAATATGTAAACAAGAGACAGGTGATGTTACGTGTGTCTTCGATCATCGGAGATGACCTGAATATGTCAGCGACAACTGTTTTCATATTTTCACACTGATCGGTGAAAAGACAAATAGTAACATACGTATTAGATTAAAAATATGAAACTCTTCTATTGACTAACGCAGTATCTCCGATCGGCGGAAAGACGAAATTATCTTGACAATCACAGACCAATTTATATGTATATTGTGTTTTTCCACATAATTCTTGCAAGTATTTTTTACGTTTGAGTCCATGGATTAGAAGGTTTGTCGCCGTGATGACTTATTTGAAAGGAATTCTACAGTTTCCTTTGGTGCCGGTAATATAGTTGACTGTAAAGGCGGTAAATTTGAATTACGTAAACAGTCAGTCAGTTGACTTTGATTTTTCATCTTAGTTCATACGAATATCGTTTGTGACGCAGTGGTAAAGTTATAACAGTTCAACTTATATGGGTTAGCCTAAGCAGCCCATTCAATTATCTAATCAATTTCCTCCGTTCTGCTTCTTATATGAGAAATATTCAGTTTTTATGTTATTTAATTCAGTACACCATCTGATGCTTTTAGAGATGTGGTAACTACCTTGTTAAGAAGCAATTTGCCGCTCAAGGGATATAAGCAATTAATTGCTTACAATCAAATTCTATTTAAAATTCCATCAGAATCAATCGCGTCGCAATTAATCCTGTCGAATTAATTCAACTATCAATTAAGGTAAGTGGATAGCAACTTTTATTTCGCGCCCGGTTCCCGAATCCTTACATAATGTATCGACAGCCGAATCGATGCCAATGTAGGGCGATGTTTTACAGAATTTCAAATTCCTTTGCGATCTAGCAATCCCCCTTTAATAAATAATTAGTCATTCCTGCCGCTTTATCTTCGTGTTCAATTATTGATTTAATGGCTTGCTCTCTTTTTAGATGATTAAATTTTATCCGGCGATCCTTTATTAGAACGTACGTTTAATTATTTGGAGTAACACCGGCCCGAATGTTCGGGGATATAAGATGCATTATTCACACCAGAATTACGAATGTAACCGATCATTCAGGTTGATAACTGATATTTATCTTTCCATTTTGGTAGACAGTAGTAACTACAATGCCTTCTCAATATATTTGACACCAGTGTGGTCGAGTGGAATAGAAAATATTAATTGTTCGAAAAGTCGTCAATAAATTGATGCTCCTGAACCTGAAAGCGTAACTGAAAAAGCAGTTGTATATACGAATAATAAGTTACCTCATTCAAACATACGCGTAGAGGTGGCCTGTCCTTTAAGTACGTAGTAGTTTACTATTGACGGTAGTATGGGTGGTATTCCAAATCTTCCGTATTATGGTAGACCATGTATTACTGCGGTATCAAAAAATTCAGTTAATGCTAGTGCTAGTTAGTGCTACTTGGTAAAGGTGCATCGGATATTCACAAAGTAAGTGAAAGGGTTAGATTAGTGTCTGAATTTCTGAAGAATAGTTCAGGATTGAGTGAAAATATCTGTAAGAGTAGTACGAACATTAGTGGGGATAGAGCTGGCTTGCTGCATGATGTAGCAGCAAAACACAAAACCCAGCGATAAGAAACAACGTTAAGGAGCAATAACAACGAACCCATTTCCGTAGTTATATATCATCTTTAGTAATGCAGGAACTAAAATTTCAATTGAAAATTCCTACCATTCCTGGTACATTCTATCCAATATCTTGAGAAAGTTTAATTATTGATAGTTTAAAAATGTAGGCGCCTTACTGCAGCCATACATCACAATTTAACAGAACGTCTTAACATTCTGAAGGTATTAAGCACGTCTGACAGAGTCGTGCATAGATGGTGAGAGATGCTGTGTTCAGAATATGTGTTCATTAAAAAAACGTAAGCCCGATTTTGGCTAGCTATAGAAGAGCAACCACCACAAATCTCTTGTCGACTAAGGATAGAATATAAGTTCATGGTAATCTCCGCGATGGGTTTTATTATCTTCCACATCTGACACATTATATGATAATTTACTGACTCCCTTACTTCAATTTACTGACTGACATGGTGGGGGATTTCAGGAAATAAAATGATTTTAAAGGATTTCAGAATTTAAGATTTGTTAAACACTGCCTCCTTATGAAATCTGTGTCAGGGTTTTTTCTGGCATAAATCACGCAAAAATTCACTTTTACGTATCTTTTTTATCAAATTTTACTTTACTTTGTGCCTACATCTGGAAATTTACTTTAACGCACTTTTAATTGATTCTCATAAAAAAACCTGCTCGATCTTCAAATTTAATGCCCTCTAGTTTTTTATAGGGATAAAAATATAAGATATACGCTTCACAACCCGCTAATATCGATGTTTCATAAAACATCAATATTAGCGGGTTGAGAATTACTGCAGAATTTAGGATAATTTTCGCAAAAACACTTGAATGGGTGAGAAAACAATTTTATAACAGGACGTTTTAACGGCAAGAGGGACATGCACATTTTGAGCATTTATTTTAAAATTATTTTCCAACTCCATCTTTGATTATTATATCACTACTTATTAACTAAAATATTATGTTTTCACTTTAACGTATATATGCCAATGTTCGTTCTTTTAGGTTGCGCAACTCCAACGTTAAAGGGGGAAGAAGTGACCTGATGTGCACCACGTGTAATTTTTCGTCGCGACCCAATTATCCCAAATAATATACAAACAAATCCCATAACGTGGATACTCCTCTCGAATATCAAAACAATATCGAACCATATCATATTTTTTATTAGTTTTGACAATCTTGTATGTCACTCATCCAAATAATAAGCGCTAGCCTTGTCACTTGATTTTTAATATCGATTATATGTGTCACCGTAAATAATTCAATCAGTTAAATTATTTAATACATTTCTCCTATTCTGCTTCTTATGTGGCCCCGTTATGTTTGTTACACTTTAATACATATATGTATGCCAACTTTCGTCCTTTTAGGTCTCTCAGCAAAGTTAAAGGGGGAAGAAGGGACAAGATGCGCGCCGTGTATGATTTTTCGTCGACAAAATTATCCCAAATAATATGCAAACTATACTTGTGACGACAGAATAAGGTACACCTTGTATATATTACTTTTCCGCACTCCACTATACGCGGAAAAGTAACCGTGTAAAAAAAAATTTTCTAGAGTTTATTTTTCGTTTTTCGGCCTAAAAACTAAAAAAATGGTTTATACACCATTTTGTGTGTGTGTGTGTGTGTGTGTGTGTGTGTGTGTGTGTGTGTGTGTGTGTGTGTGTGTCGTTGTCGTTATCGTCGTTGTCGTCGTTATCGTCGCCATTGTCGTCGGCATTTATTCTTGTTAGCACGATAACTCAAGTAAATCCTTTCGGATCGATCGGATTTCGACTGATTTTGATTAGGGACGTCTACCAGACGACATCTATTGATTTTGAGGTGTATAGGATACACCCCACTCTGTCCATGAGTCATGACAAAGCACGATGGTGGACTATTTGAGAAAAATTTAAAAAAGTAAAACTGTCACATAAAACACATATTCTGCATTTATGTGTTGGTTTATTTTTTCTCGACCACTCAATTTTGCGAGAGAGATGTTCTACGTGTGGAAATTTCCGTTTTAAGGTTTTAAAACTGTTTATTTATTTCTATCGTTCTATTGCGTTTTGTATTCATATAATCCTATTACAAATATATGTATCCATTTCCACCCTATGTAACACTCCATTGTTCCGTTTTTCTTTTTATTTATTTTAACCATAGGAAAACTCATTCAGAGTATAATTGTCTACTACGAATATATAAAACGATAAAACTATCTAATATGAATAAACTCAAGCGCTTATGAAAATTTATCACATGGTAGGCATTAATAATAAAGAGCTTTAATTCACATGACAACTTTTAAAGTATGCTCCTGCAAGGGTATAAGTTTTTACCTCTGATTATAATCAGCATCATAAATCACTTACAAGCTAACAGCCCTTTTTTACTATCAGATTGCTGTTTTGATATATGTATTAGCAGGGAAGCCGTAAGATTCTGTCCCTAGGATTAAGGGAAATAAAGGAAAAAATTACTACTGCAATAAATTTAACGCCTGTTCATTTTATTCCTAAGTGAAATACATGAGACGAGATACTTGATATTCTGTAAAAAACTAAAGTACTATTCATTTCATCGCTATTTGCCAAATAAAAAATTCTCTAATCCTGCCGATAAACGGAACAGTCTACCTGAGTCTAGCCATAAAAACAAGCCACGGTATGAGATAAGAGCCGTTTGGGATTTTTTATTTGGCAAATAATGAAGATGAAATAAATTATGCACAGTATAGTTTCTCTTTTATGCTATAAACTGGTGCAACGGTCAATAGTTAATGAGGTGTAAATATAACATAAAATAAAGTATTTTCAGTTTTATGTTGTGCCTCAAATCGGTGGCTTAAGCGACTTGACTTACAGTACTTAATTGACTAACAGTGAATAGGTAATGAGGTGTAAATATAACATAAAATAAAGTATTTTCAGTTTTATGTTGTACCTCAAATCGGTGGCTTAAGCGACTTAAGTCTTAAATAACTAAATAAAGTATTATAATATGTAAATAACTTGTTTATTACGAATTACAGCAAACAATGGGGACGATGATATACCCCACCCAATAATTTCACTTCAACAAAACGGAGCTCATTCTCATTTTAGTGTTACTATTTCTTGACGATAGTTTTTGCAGTAAATGAATAGAGTGACTGAAGATGAACTAAGTGGCCACCCATTTTCCTAATGTATAGGGTGTCTTAGTTGGAACTATAGAATTTGAATTGCGCGCCATTTGTGTTTTATCAAAAATAGAGCATCAATATTTATCGATATAGTCTGTCATCTACAGACTATACGACGTCAACAGGCCTAGGGGTCTCATTTAGACCATCACCACAACCAATCCAAACCGTCATCTCTGTTGATACATTTATCTTTCGTGAACAGCGTGTGGATTTTCAGCACCCCAGATTCGACAAGTTTGTTTGCTGACGTACCTGCCAAGATGAGAATGTGCTTCATCACTGAACAATATTTTGTTTAAAAAATTAGCGTCACCTTCTTTCTTTTCTAACATATCCAATTAACAAATGTACGACGTTTTGAATTGCCTGTAACTTTTAATTATTATGTCAACTGAATTTTACATGCTGACAGATGCAGATCTTTCTTTAAAATCCGACACATGGCGGCTCTTGGCAGATTCAATTGTTGAGCACAACGTGGAATTAATGTGTTTGGATACTCCCGTACACTTTCTCTCACTGCACCGATAGTTTCATCTGACCAACCACAACTAGGACATATTGATATTGCCTTATCAATAACAGAACACGTCTCTTCGAATTTCTTAATTAAGTTCCGAACTGTTAATTCTGTAGACGCTTCATTTTGTCTTAATTTTGTATAAATTTTTCTTAATGCAACTGTAAATGCTCGCTCACTTTCATGAAACAGTTGTACACAAACTATTCGTTGTTGAACTGTTTATCGCGGCATGTTGACGTCGTATGGTTTGTGTATGACAGTCGTTAAATATTGACGCCCTATCTTTGACAGAACACAACTGACGCCCAATTCAAACCCTATTGTTCCAACTCAAATACCCTATATATAAAATATAGTTAAAATTACATTTTTACTACAATAATTTGTGAATAAAGTGCTTTCAATTAACGCTATTAACTGGCACTTTCAAATGATACTTGGAAACTAATTATAATGATTAAATATGTGAAACATAAGATAGACCCTTCAGTCAAGCTTGTTTTTATTACTCCTAATGAAAAACAGCCTCGATTATAAAAAGAAAACATGTTTTTATACTCGACTTCTTAAACTCAATATCGTCCGAGCATGAAATGATTTTGTTTATTATTTTTCACCCTATATTATTTAATGGTTGGATAAACTTCATCAAGATGAATAGCAACAATAAGAGACTGTCAATCTAACTCTTGTAGAATTTCATAATGTCAGAGCTTAAATTAAACAGAAAATATACCAATTGAAAACAGTACCTCGATAGCCACTGAAATAACTTCTTACAAATGTTATATTTTTTAAATTGCCTCTTGGAAGATATAAAACATTACAAGGCATCTTATTAAAAAATATATTGACAGCGGCACATGAAACTCAATCGCCCTATATACTATACTTAGTGTAAAGTACCAGTACTTAGTATCGCATTTATAATTTATATTTTATTGTGATTTATTTGAGTTTACTTATTGTTTTTATTTAATACTTTTATTGTTCATATTTTACGATGATTTTACACGTTTATCATCATGGGGTCATCAGTCCTAAGACTGGTTGGACGCTAACCTCCAGCTTCTCCTATCTTGTGCTAACCTACGCATTTCGCTAGTTGTACTACAACCTACATCCCTTACTATTTGCGAGCAGTAGTCTAATCTAGGCCTACCTCTGCCTTTCTTCACTTTTATTTCTGCCTCCAAAATATCTCGGACTATTCCCCCATGTCTCAGCAAGTGGCCTACCATTCTATCTCTTCTCTTCTTTATGTTTTTCCACGTCCTTCTTTTCTCGCCGACTTTCTATACTACTTCCTCGTTTCTAACCCTATCAGTCCACAGTATTTTCATCATTCTTCAGTAACACCACATCTCAAAAGCTTCTGATTTCTTCCTACTTGCTTCCTCTACCGTCCAGGTGTCGCAACCGTATAGTGCCGTGCTCCATTCATACGTTTTCAAAAATCTCTTCCTTGTTTCTAAGTTTATTATCCCCGAGCATAAAAGTGCTTTTTTTGTTAAAAGCTACTGGACGCTGCGCTATTCTTTGTTTTATATCTTTATCGCTTCTTCCATCCCAACTTATTTTACTTCCTAAATAAGTGAAGTCTTTAACTTCCTCCAATCTTTCATTATTAATTTGTACTTTCGTTTTTGCTTTGCTCTCGCGCCCTCTGCACACTAACATTTTAGTTTTGTTTTTATTCACCCTCATTCCGTATTCCTCTGTCAACACTGCCTCCATTTCGTTCAACGCTGATTCTAATTCCTCCTTACTAGATGCTAATACTGCTATATCATCCGCGAATCTCAGCATTTTACACGTTATTTTAGTCATATTAAATTGTAGTATCTCCAACATGTGTCTATCCCACGCTCAAATATCTATAATATTTTGTGGTGTATTATGGTTATTCTGTTTAATATAGATAGCATTCATTGCATAGCATTGTGAAACAGTAATGAACATTAGTGAAGTTAGTGCAATAGCAGAAATACACGCTTTAATAAAAGGCAGGACCTTTAAAACATTACAAGAACTTGAAGAATTCATAAAGGATGTTGAAAATGAACAGTTTATACAGTTATATAAAAGGGACTCGTAGAAACTTAAATCGATGATCAAAGCCTGTCCAAAGAAGTGTAGTAGTGCAAATTCTCTACTAATTTATTACATGCTTGTTTATGTTTGTCACAATGATAATTGTCCTATGAAATTTTGACTTTCATATTGTCCTCAGATGGGCAGAAGGTGATATTACATAATGTTGAAAATATACATAACCATGATGTGGACGAAACAATGTTCGCATTACTTCCTAAACAGCGAAAACTAAATCCAGAAAGAAAAATTAAGTTTTAAAACTAAAACAATTAAAGCTAAAATAATTGTATAAACTGTTCATTTTCAACATCCTTGATGAACCCTTCAAGTTCTTGTAATATTTTAAAGGTCCTACCTTTTTCCTAAACGGGCATTTCTTCTATTGCACTAACTTTAAACTTAATTACAAACTTATGATGAAGTACCTAGTACTTCTAGCAACCTAACCTAACTTTCGTTTAAGATTTAAACATAAACACTAATGAACCGCCAGTGACCAACATAATAGCTTTCATTGATTTAAGCATAAACGTTAAAAATCGGACTGTCGATGTCGGAGATATAGCACGGACATTTTATTGCCAACATTCGTAGAGCTATGCACTGCACTATTTTGTATATATTGAATTTAACCTTTTAGAAAATATTCTAAATTAGATTGTCAGAAAACTTGGACTGCCAAATAGTTTCTGAAGAAATTATATACCTCTTCCCAGTTCGTTCGTGATATTTCTGTGAAGGAATATAATAATACGATCACCTTCAGAGGATTTTTTGTTTTCTATAGCCATCCACCTTCCTGCTCTCCCTGCAAGAAGTAATTGTGGGGAAGGAACCAAACTGAACTCCATCCGAGGGAGCAGGTGATACACTTTTCACCCTCGTTATACGAACGGCTATTGTGTTTGCGTTCGTCCGCTTCTTTCTATTGTTATTTTTTTCTCATCGGCCAGTTCCCTCGCCGGAACACGCCAAACGGAGTGTATTTTCTCCCGGAGCCGGCAAAAATTAATAACGGCACGTTCAGGTCCTCGCGTATAAAACAGCCCTCGCCGCCTGCCCGTCCATAGAGTGGCAAAAAGCCAGGATAATTTAAGTCATTAGGGGTAAATGTTCTGGGCAGCGCTCGTTATCGGCTAAGAGCTGCATTAAACCTTCGAGACCGTTCGGAACTCTACTTTATAGTGCCCATCGTGCCAGACTACCACATTATATTACCATCATTTGACTTGTCAAAGTGCTAATTAAATGTAAAAACTGTCGGCGAAATGGATGCCGTGTCGGAAAGTTCTGGCGACCCAATTGTGGCGGTTATAGAGTCGACGGATCCAGTAAAAAGAGGCGATGTAACATGTTCCTAATTGGGTTGTATTTAATTGCTCTCGACGTGGAACGAAATTCTGCGCTTGCAAGGGTCTTGCAAGAGTTTTTGATACTTGCAAGAGGATTCGGTATATTCCAAAGCTGGATAATAATTTTTATTAATAATAATAATATTAATAAGTTAGCTTGTTGATAGCAAGACGCTCTTACGCTTGCTGGTTTCTACAAGAAAGACCTTCAGCAGTGACATGAGATTGGATAAGTACACAACAATGACCACCGGAAAAGAAATGGTCTAAGAAGGAACTAATAGAAAACTTGACTACCCTAATCCAAGACTATATATACAAATACCTTGAACAGATCGTTCTAAAGTTATTGAATACATCTCTAAGAACGGAACATGACTACTACAGAAACTTCCCTATATTAATCCAAGATGAGATCTACAAATACCTTGTGCTGAGTAACGGTATCGACTACATCGTCTTAAAACTACAATTCAAACATAAATAAGATACCGTCTGACAAAGCTATTAAATACATCACTAAGAGAGATAATGACTGCTACAAAAGACTTGAACCAGTAACAGTATTTGTCACATCACCTTAAAACTACAATTCACAACACGTCGATGCGTTAGTCAAGTCGTTCGTCGACTAATTTAGAAATCTCCGTGTACAGAAATCGTAAAATAAACAAGAGAAAAATATCAAGAAATACTTTTAAGAATCCGAGAAAGAAATCGTAAAATGAACAAGAGAGAAATAGCAAAAAATATTTTTAAGAATCCGAAAAAGACTGCACCAAAAAATCAGGGAAGTTGATCGAGAATATGCACATAAACCCAGCGAAAAGGACTTCCATATTCCGTTAAAAATCCTAGACATTACATGGTGCGTATTCTTCTGAGCGATGGATCGAACGACTTATATGTTACTGACATAGATCGTATCGATAAACATGTATACCCCATAGATTTCATTCGGAATTTGTCCTGGATCGGCGTACCGTGTACGACACTGATAAAATCTAATAAGTTTGAAACAGCTGTATGTCGTTCGGTTACAATTCGGGACAAATGTCGAATCCTACCTGTGGCGGATTTTATTTTTTGAAACCTTACCTGATCAAGCACAAATGCGAGAAAGGGGTCGAGGATCGCTTTTAAATATAATGCAATGCCTGGCGGGGCTTTAGCCCGAGGAGTAGTTGTTTCCTATAGCGATTATGTAATAGCCTTGCTATTCGGGAACTATGATAACCGCTTGGGGGTTTGGTGGTTCCTTTCTCGATTTCCGACTTATATGTTACTGACCACTATACTTATTTCTATGGAGGACACCTGAAATCAAAATTTTATGCTACTGAACCTGGTAATCTAGAAGAACTGCGAGAAGTAATTTTATGTAAGTAGTCGTCATTTTTAATACTGATATAAATGATTTAATTTAATAATTTTAAATAATCACTATTATAATAAAATTTTCATTTTCTCTTATGTTTACTTGCTGCTTATTGATATTTTTCTTATTTCTATACCTGTCTCTTCAAAATTGGATAACTGCAAGTTTAGTTAAGTCATTTTTTCCTTTATTGGCCCATATAAAACAGATTCGTTTCTGAAATAATTACCAATTACTCCGACTACGACTGGTTGAATAAAAATAAATCACCTCCAGTATTGGTGTCGAGAGAATTTTCAAATGATACATCACTCGATTTACGTTCCCACTAAAATATTTTAAAAATTGTTTGCGGAAAGGGGTGTTGGTGACATTAATAGCTTTTGTGTCAAAATATATCTCCTTGCAAACAAACATTGACGTGTTATGACATTGTTATATAAAAAAATATTTCTACGGGTGTTTCGTTTTAAATGAGACGCCCTGTATCTTAATATTAGTTTACCACAATTAGTTCATGATAATTCATAACTAAATAATTATAGTTTCTTTTAATAATGACTAACAAGCAGGATAATAAAATTTAAAAAACTTATTGATTCCACGCCACTAAAATTATCCAAAATAATTGGTGTCAAAAGACAGGAAAAAACAATTTAATCTTAATTTTCGACCTCGTTAAATCGCGTTAACAATACAATATTTTGAAACTGGGAAGTTCATCAGATAAGACCATCCGTACACTTGAAAACACATCTTTTTTCTCGGCGAAATTTATTACATTGTTAGACCATTTTAACCGCGTTATTTCTAAAAATTGTGGCCCTCTGTATGCCTTCTAGTCTATTCCACGACGAGTGTTTAGCGAAAAAATATTCTCTGTCAAGATTTCAACCCCAGACGTGTAAATCATGGAAACGTCTCCACAGCGGTTTTTATGTTGTTCAGATGACGAATCGCCCTCTTGTGTTCTTGGAAGATATTTATGGTCCAATTCCCTGTTTATATAGTATTGAAATGCCGGCTAATCTCCGTTCCATTCACGAAACTTACTTCCGCCGATAAGATGCCGTCGGTTTCATTGTCCTCGTCGTCATTCCTCGAGAATTCGGCGTTCGTATGTTGAAAGAGACTAAACTCAATTTAATATCTGGTCCAATCATGGGATCAATATTAACAATTGGTAACTAGAAAGTAGTAAAAGTCTACTAGAAAGTAGTAAAAATAAGTAGTAAAAATCTACTTGCAGTGGATATGGTTGCTTTTTATATTTTACTTGACCACAATAGTTTTATGCAACTATGGTTTGTCTAATACACCGTGTATCTTATTGAATGAACTAGACGATTAAAAATGAGAGACATAGGGACAATTGTGTTTCCCACCAAAGAATTTGGTTTCAATAAAACAGAACCCCTCTCACTTCAATGTTGATGTCCCCTTATTTCTTGTCGATGCTTTCTCCGTCAAATGGATAGGGAGACAAGAACCAGTTGATTTGAACTTGTACCTCTCATGGAATAACTTAAATGACAAATCATACAATTACCATGCACTGTGTAGAAAAACCAATTGCCTTAATCGTCGAATCAAGGAAGCAATTAAAAATAAATTAAGACAGAAGCAGATAGGGTTTAGAACATTCTTAGAACATGCAATGCTCTTGGCCATATCCAACAGGATATACTATGAGACATTTCTTGACATGCAAACTTGGGATGCCGTATAAAACAGTACAAATAATGAAGATGATTTACTGATCATCAAGAATAGGAAAAAGTGTGAGATTCTCTAGATATGCGTAAAAGAGAGAGTGAGACAGCATTCGGAGGCAAAGGGGTGCACTTTACACGCGGCCAGATCGAACTCTGTACATACATATATACATATATTAATCGATATTCACTCTGCAAAAGCCTCAATGGAACTGTGTAAAGACAAAACTATTGACTGCGCACCTCATGGGCGGTCCGATATCGCAGTTTTGAGACTCGTTCCTGTTCTTGATGAGTTGTACAATAATGTAACCTGCCAGATGCGTCATAAAAGATACTTAACTGACAAAAATTAAAATAGACAAAGTCGTAAAAATGGGATATATACAATCTCCAGTACTATTTAAAATCTGCTGATATCATATACTAACACGATTGGTAAACACAACGGAATTAAATAGAACTACTTTCAGAATAAGAAAGTTGTAGATTTGGAATATACTAACTTCATATGTCTAATAACAAGTAGTATATAAGACATGCAAAAGAAACTTATTAAAGAAAATAAGGCTTCACATAACTATACGAAAGACTAAATAAACAAAGAATTAGAGGAGATCCACATTTATGAAGAAGAAATAGAAGAATATTGCTATTTTAGAAGCTATATTAAATAAAGAGGAGATGCAGAATGGATATACAACAGCAAGTAAAATGGCCAAATAACAGTATATTGAATAACAGCCACAAATCACTACAAGTACAAAATTAAGATTATTCAGTAGCGATATTAAATAGGAGTTACTATAGGGACTTAACTATAGGGATTTTCAATAGGGATGCTCGAAATTTGTTAGGTTATAGCGGCCATGTTGGTATAGCAACATCTGCAAAATTTATAGTGAATTGTTTAGTAGTCTATGGCAAATCACCGTGGAAGGTTATATTATTCAATAATATGTGTAAATCATCAAACTTTATTTTCAAAATTAGTACTCCGTTCGAAAAACTTTCCGCGCATTACGTGACTTTTTTTCCTCGCCACAACCGTTCCGACGAGTCGACAATTCGACGTTTCGTGGCCAAATTCGAGTCAACCGGTTTGATAAATAATCAGCCAATACCCGTACTTCGCCGAAACGCAAGGTCTGCTGAAAACATCGCTGCTGTGCGTGAGAGTGTACGGTAAAACCTGAGGCAGTCAATTTCTCGTCGTTCACAAGTACCTGCCCTTTCTAACTTCAACTAGGCGAATTTTGCGTCGAGACTTACGTCTACACCCGTATAAAATCCAACTGACTCAGGAACTTAAGGTAAACGGTGTATTCGCTGATTAGGCTCTATATTAGTTAGAAGTTAACCCAAGTTTCGGCAAAAAAATCATTTTCAGCGACGAGGCCCATTTTTGGATGAATAAATATGTGAACAAGCAAAATTGTCGGATTTGGAACGATACCAATCTATACTAGATACACCACCACCAAATGCATCCCGAGAAAGTCACTGTTTCGTGCGTATTTTGGTCTGGCGGAATTATCGGTCCGTACTTCTTCCAAAACGAAACTGGCATTACCATAGCGTCAACAGTGAGCGCTACAGATCGATGATAATCAACTTCTTGTGGCCTAAACTGGATGATATGGATACCGACGACATGTGGTTGAAACATGACGGGGCGGCGCTACGTGCCACACAGTGCATGCCACGATAGACATTCTGCACGAGCGATTTGAGGGCATGGTTATCTCACGCAGCGACGACGTGAACTGGTCATCGAGATTATGCAGTTTAACGCCTTTAGACTTCTTTCTTTGGGGCTATCTTAAATCGCAGGTCTGTGCGAATAAACCGCAAACAATTGCTGCATTCAATGTCAACATAACGAACGCCATCCAACAAATTCAGCCAGATTTATGCGAAATGTCATCGAAAATTGGACCTCCCGAATACGTGCCAATAAGTAAAGTTACGGCGGACATTGAGTGCATATGTCACACACAACTTATTTTATTTACGTTTAAAAGTCGAGCGTCCTTATTGAAAGACCCTTTAGTAAACGATAGAAGTGATAAGAAAATACAATCATTAGTGAATTAATTAATGAATTAATGAATGTTTAAGGAAGATATTGAAGATTTACTATCTGGACACAATGAGAAATACTGAAACATAGACTCAAACTAAAGAAACACAAATTTGTATGCGCATTATGAAGAGAAGATGCGGATGGATAAAATTCACATTTAGAAAATGACAAGGATATATTGCCAACGAAACGCTGACATGGACAGGGGAAGGGCAAAGAACCAGAGAAAGACCAGTCAACACATGGAAAAAAATATCGATGATGAGCTGAAAAACAGTATAAAGACAGTATAAATTCGGTGAAAAGCGAAAGAGCATAAGAACATCGTGGACGCATTTTTATTTACAAGGGAGTAAGAGGCAACTTTTAATAATAAAATTATGAATATTATGCCAAACTTTATTATCCTACATCCTGCATGCATTTCCTGCATGAAAATTTTCCTGTATTCTTTCAGTTAAAAAATCTAATATTATAAGACTTCCATCTTCTGCCTAAGTGTGCGTATATAGGTAATAATATTAGTGCGAAGATAGTTGGAAATTGAGTCATCCAACCATAGCTTATATACATGTAATCTATTTAACAAAGTTTAAACGCAGTTTGTGAATCCCAAGCGTGCATTACACGATGCACCAGAAGCGCATACTTCTTGGGAGCGAGCGCGCCATTCCGCCGAACACGCGGGCACTTAATACCAGCAATAAATTATTCTCCGTGAGCAGGATGTGAGGTCTGAGCGCTGCAGGAGCCGCGTTGTGGCTTCATTAGAGGCTGAGTATAATACACGTAGAGGAGGAATCGGCAAGACGCAGGAGCAGAGGCCCCGGCACAGACCACCATTTAGATGGGATCTCAGGAAGGGGTCAGGCCACGCAGTCCCCCGAGATAAGGCCGATAGCGATATCCCGGTCGCTCCGCGTGGACGGGTATCCCCGATCAGATAGGTTGAAGCTCCGCAATATCTCCGGCAGTAAATATTATTAGTTTGGAGTATCGCACTATAAGCACTGTCCCGGAGATTTAATCTTAATGAGAGTCGGTCGGTGGACGATAATTGTTAGAAATTAACTCGTCCTGTCCAGGCGAATAAAATATGTGAGATAGAATGGGGCTGGTAATTTAAGGGGATCCGATAAGTTTCTAGTTTTCTTCGATTCCCAAACCCGATGACTTCCAATATTTATACTTGCACATAATTTACAATTAATGATGCTTTTAAATGACACATTTGCTCCAATATGAACGTATTAAATCTGAATATTGTTCACTAAATAATCTAACAACTACGTATTGTCCAAAAAGTTCGTTCGGTTTTTTCATAAGTAATTATTATTAACATTATAGTTATTACAAATTATTTTAATCAATAATTTATGTTCCTCCATTTTCAATAACTTTGTCCCATCTTTCAGTAAGCTTCATAATACCATTTTCACAAAAACTTTGCGGCTTGCTCGAAGAAAAACGTTTTTAAATGATTTCTGACTTCCTCGTCATTGGCAAATGTTAAGTTTCGTAAACTGTTATCCGTGGAGCGGAATAGATGAATATCCGAGGGCGTGAGGTCTGGAGAATATGATGGATGGGGTAAAACATCCCACTCTTAACTCCAACACCACCGGGTCTGCAAATAAGTGTGAAGTCGAGCGTTGTCGACATGGCGGGTGACCTTTTTTTCAACTTACAAGTCCTGGGCGCTTTTCCTGCATGGCTTGGTTTAATTTTAGTAGGTGTTCACAGTAACCATTCGAATTTATCGTTTCGTTCCTCAGAAGTAGCTCAAAATAAATTATTCCTTTGAAATCCCACCAGACGGTCAATAATACTTTCCAGGCCTTTGATGTGGATTTAGAAAGTTCGCCGGACTTTCTCCACGATCTTTCTCGACTGACGTTGTCGTAAATGATCCACTTTTCATCTTCAGTAACCATATTTCTCAAAAAGGAATCGCTACGTCGACGAATCCTTAACATACCGTAGATGTTGGTGTGATCCATTAAGTTGAATTAATTCATACTGACAAACCCTAGTTATTAAGATTATTCTGTACAGTAGATTTTGACGTCGCCGTCGTCCCGACTTTTTATGCAAGCTCGCGTATGGTTTGGCGAGGATTTGCCTCAACTAAGGCTCGTAGATGCTAGGGAACATCTTCTTTAGGTCGGCCAGACTTTGGGGCGTCCGTGACGGAAAAATCGCCAGATCAAAATCTCCTGAACCACTTTTGACACGTTTGATCTTGAATAATATTTTTGCCGTGTACAAAACACAATTTGCAGCAAGTTTCGACGGCTCTTTTGCCCTTTTTAAAATAAAAAAGCATCACGTGCCTAAAATGCTCGGTTTCACTCATTTTCAGTTAAGCTCACACACAACAATAATAAAACAAGTTCACTAGTATGACTTCAGTAAACAATAGTTAAATATCAGGGTTAAATAGAGAGGATTTTTTAAATGTAATGTTTTGCTATTTTTATACAGTTTGCAACCCAATACTCTTTTAAGAATACACTAATCCCACACTGTACTCATATTTTTATATAAAAATCCCCAATATGATTTATATTAGTTCTCTAAGGTGTCTAAATCTCAGTAATATAGTAAATAAAACATGTCTTAATTTTATACTACGTAAACTGAGGCTTTATTGTTACTTTATAAAATACAATAAAGACTACTTATTTCAAATTAGATTTAAAATAAATCCACTGTATACCGTCCATCTAAGTGTTATTCTAAACATCCTTATATCTCTTAAATTCTCTATTCGTTGTATTGAGTTATGCGTTAGTTTATTTAATTATTTAGTTTTATTTATTTATTTTTTTTTATTAAAGTAAACATATTTCCATATTCTTTAATTGCTATTCCTTTCAGTGTTGCTCGACATACTGTATAAAATGAAACACAAGACAGGTCATGCAATTTAATGCCACGACCAAAGCTCGGGATGAAACAGAATCTATGCAGAGCTTAAACCGACGTAAACAAGGTGTGCGGGAGCTTGGCGAAAGGACGCAAACTTAAACATTTCCTGCAACAAGCTCACGAGATAAGTAGGCGCATAGTTCCACCAAAAATGCGCAATAAAGTAGGGAAATAATTTAATTCGGTGGCGAACTAGAGAAGTTATTCATTCCTTACCCCTACCAGCTGTTCCCGGAGTTATTTACGAGACGCCGGTGTGTTCGCAGCATTAGTTACGTCAGGTGTAAAGGGCGTAACTTTTTAGCATACATTAAAAACAACATAAAGCTGAAAGCGGCGGTGACAGGCCAACTCAGTTAATGTTGACCCTGTTTTATTATGCTAATTCTGTGGGGCGATGTGTAATGTTTAATATGAAAGCGGGGACTGCCCTTTCTGGCAAATAAATATTTGGCTTGGAGTGACCTTCACCTGCGGTTGTTTTGTTTGAATTTTGTTCGAATTGTATGCAAAGATGAAGCAGGACATTGCGGTCAATCCAATTTCGCATTACCATGGGGAAAGTATTCGTGGAAATAAAACAAAATTACAATAGACTAAATAGTTAGAAAGACCTAATTTTTTGTAAGACTCTGAAATACATCAAGTTAATTTTTTAAAGGACATTTAACTTGTCGAAAAATTAATTTCTTCAGATTTTGTAGTCCACTTTAGACATTACATAGTATTTTTTAAATTGCAATCCCTTATTTTTTTAATGAAAATTAATTTATTTTTTATAAATTTTCCCCACAAACGTTACCCCACACTAGGAGTTGTCTGCCGTTTGTAATATTGTTCGAAATGCCCTCCATTAACAATTTGACATTGAGCAATATGCATATAAAGAGATCCGATTGTTTATTTCAACAAAGATGATTATTTAAGGTCCTTTAAATTATTAGCGTTGTTAAAATAGACCCGCGATTTTAAGTAACCCTGTACGAAAATGTGGGAAGAGTCTAGCCAAATGAGTCTGCTGACCCTTCAGTTCGTCCTCATCGTCCTATCAACGTAATAGGCTGTCCCTATCAACACGAAATCCATGAAACGTCAACACGAAAATGGAAGTTTCCACGAATTTGTGGAAACCAAATTCATTGGTGAGGAACATCATCGCCCTCATTGTCTGGATAAAGAACTGCTAGAGGTAGAATTAATTCGAAACGTAGAAATTCTAAATATCTACCAGCAGCAAAACTTTCCTCGGAGAACTAAGGTCCTAAGGAAGAACTTCCTATGATTCCAGCCCATAAATTAACTTTACCTTACTCTGGCTATATGATTCTTGAATCCAGTGAGGATTTTCTTGAGACCAGTATCTGTAGTTATCACGCTTTACTGTATTATTCAAGAACAACAGTTCCTTCGTCCTACCTTCATAAAATTGGATGCAAGGATCTGGATTATTCCCGTTCGACTCTTGTACTAAAAGGATTGTATAAGGATAGAACTCGTATTGATAATTTGTTTTAAAAAGAGAAACCTGCAAGTAAACATGAACAAAAAATATATGTCGTAAAAATATCGGGATGTAACCATAAATGAACATTACCTTGGCTCTGGCAATGCGATTCTTGAATCCAATGACAATTCTCTTGAGACTAATATCTGTAGTTATCACGATTTTCTGTGTCATCCAAGAACAATAATTCCTTCGTCCTATCTTCATAAAATGGGATGCAATGATCTGGATCATTCCCGTTCAACTCTTGTACTAAAAGGATCATATAAGGATAGAACCTGTACTGATAATTAGTTTTAGAAAGCTAAACCTGCAACTAAACCTGAACAAAAAATATATGTCGTAAAAATATCGGGATGTAACCATAAACGAACATTACCTTGGCTCTGGCAATGCGATTCCTGAATCCAATGACAATTCTCTTGAGACTAATATCTGTAGTTGTCACGATTTTCTGTGTCATTCAAGAACAAAAATTCCTTCGTCCTATCTTCATAAAATGGGATGCAATGATCTGGATCATTCCCGTTCAATTCTTCTACGAAAAGGATTGTATAAGGATATAACTTGTTCTGATAATTTTTTTCGAAAAGCTAATCCTAAACATTATGAACAAAAAATATAAGTCGTGAATATATCGGGATGTAACCAATTTTGACGGATAATTATTTCAAGAATCTGGACCAAAATAAAGGGTTAAATCTGGCTGAATTTGCTGGATAGTTTTCGTTATGTTGACTTTGAGGGCATCAATTGTTTGCGGTTTATTCGCGTAGACCTGCGATTTAAGATAGCCTCAAAGGAAGAAGTCTAAGGGCGTTAAATCGCACAATCGCCAGTGCGCGAATGTCCATCGTAGCATACGCTGTGTGGCACGTAGCGCCGTTCTGTTGCAACCACATGTCCTCGGTATCCATATCATCCAGTTTAGGCTACAAGAAGTTGCTTATCATCGATCTGTAGCGCTTGCCGTTGACGGTTATGGCAATGCCACTTTCGTTTTGGAAGAAGTACAAACCGATGATTTCGTCAGACCAAAATCCGCACCAAACAGTGACTTTGTCAGGATGCATTTGATGTTAGTGTATCTCGTGTAGATTAGCATCATTCCAAATCCGACAATTTTGCTTATTCGCATATCTATTCATCCGAGAATGGGCGTGGTCGCTTAAGATTATTTTTTTAGCGAAATTTGAGTCAACTTCAATAGACGTTGTCTATGGTCGTTTACCTTAAGTTCTCGGGTCAGCTGGATTTTATACGAGTGCAGACTCAAGTCTTAACGCAAAATTCGCCGAGTTGGAGTCGCAAAAATTCCAAGTTCTTGTAAACGATGAGAAATTGACTGCATACTTTCTGGTTTTCCCGCATACTTTCACGTATGGCAGCGATATTTTCAGCAGACCTCGCGTCTCGGTGACGTACGGGTGTTGTTTGATTATTTATCAAACCGGTTGACTCGAATTTGACCACCAAACGTCGAATTGTCAACTCGGCGGAGCGATTGTGGCGATGATAAAAATCACGTAATGTACGCAACGTTTCTCGAACGGAGCACTAATTTTTAAAAGAAAATTTGATGATTTGCACACGTTTTTAAAAGCTATAACCCTCCATGGTAATTTGCCATACATTACTGAATAATTCTCAGTAAATTTTATAGATACTTCGTTAACAACATGGCCATTATGGCCTAATTAATTTCGAGCGTCCCAGTTGAAAGACCGTATACTACTGATTTTCGTAAGTTTCTATAGAACTAAATTCAGAATATTTACAGAACTTGACCCAGAACCTTAAATATCTTAACCCTTGAAGATGCCATAACTGAACAATTTGTCTCAGATAAGATTGAAAAGTAAATTTTGATCAGTCAATGGTCTTATAATTCCGTTTAGTAATTACTAAATCGTCAGACTTGAAGATCATGGATTTTCTTAGAGAAACATCGGAGAATTTCATCGTTTCGACTGTCTATTTTATTTCCAAAGTTAAACACGCTTTGTTTCCAGCAAAACAATTTTGAGAAAATTACATTTCGTCCGACCATGCCGCCGGCTCCCGGCGTGACGGCAACTCAAACAGTTTTAGGGTCTCGAGGGCAGAAATAGGCGAGGCAACTTAATTATTCTGACACATTCTAGTAAAGTTGTCTCTATACGCTTATCACTCGCAATAAAACCATCCCCTTGATTAAACGGGATTCTGCGAATGCTCTAATTTGGCTATTTAGCAGGATACCGCGGCAAATTGTTTCGGAGTATGACAAGAGGGCGATTTATGGACGAGATAACGTCTACAAATTCCGGCCGCACCGAGCGATAGCAAGAACTTGTTGCTCGAATTTTGCGTGACCGACCGCGATTATTACGCACAGACTGGGGCGGCTCACTCCGGGGTCACGCCGGTTATTAATCTTCCGCGTAAAAAGCCGGAATTAGTGTGATTTTTTTGGTGTGGCACTAGATTAGATGGGACGTATGTCCCCCCAAATCATCCACGTTGAGGTCACATTATAAGTGTCGATAAGTCGAGGTTTAAAATGTGCTCATGCCATGAGAAGCTTCTGAATGTTTTCGATGTTAAAACCGTCTAAATTTTTTTTTTTTTTTTTAACTAAATCGGAATATAGGAAGGATTTAGTTCATACCATAGGGAGATAAAATATAATATATTTATAAGCAAAATATAATATGCAATAAGCAAATAGTATATAGAATGGTCTAATTTCAATGAGACTATGGATATTCTCCAAAAATGTAAAGGGTACAAAGAAGATGTATCGCTAGCTGATTTTTTTAGAAAAAAGCAATTATTCAAGCCGCAAGCTTTCGTTTCAAAGGTACAGAGCTTCTATCAAACGTGTGTACTATAATCTGATCCCGATATCTGAATGTTGTAATCAGAAGTCACATATTCCTGTGCAAATTTACAGATTTGCACAGGAAGGTATAAGAAAAACTTGCAAAATTTACTTGCATAATTCTATCAAAGAACAATTTTTTTAAAAAATCGCATCCTTTGTTATATGTAGTATCCTTTTATGCGTAAATTTAGCTAAAAAATAATTATATTGTTTAAAATAATCTAGTTTAGTAATGATGAAAAAGATGTTTTATTTCGTTAGTGAAATATGAAAAAGATGTGACGAAAATTTCAGTTTGTTTTGTGAACTTTGCTTCAACTAGCAAGATGTTGGTAGTAATATTTAATCACACTATTATTATAGAATATCATTTTAAATATTCATAAGAGAATTGACCAAATAAGAATCATCCTTTTCAGCGCAATGACCGAAGATTTATTAGAAACCGAATGGAAAACTGTATGCAAATATTATAACACAACATATCAGAGAAAATCCCAATACTTCCTTCTGAAGAATTCAAAACAACTTAGAAATTTCGAAAGCAACGTTAAATTGATTAAATAAACTAAATTTAATAACCAATATAAAAAATAACTAAATACAAAACGTTATATCTGTTATTCATTATTAAAATATATCTGTTATATATATTACAATATTTCTGTTATATTACACTATTATAATCATTTTATCTTATTTTATTTTGTTGATGGTATTTATTTATTTTTATTGTATTTATGTCTTATAGGAAAAGATATAGAAAACCTATTTTAAATATCGAATCGGAGACGCTACCATCTAAGCCATCCGATTTTGCAGAAGAGTGAATAATTTATTATTATATCATCTATTAGGAAATCCTCGCAACGGTTCACCTCGAGATTTATTACACAAAATCTGATTCTAAAGGAGAACTTACAAACGATCTCCCTGTCAAAAATGTACCATTATATTTTCCTGTTAGCACATTACTAATTTCTAGGCATTCTATCACTTCATAACCACTGCAATTTTATTGCAAAACATATATGCAGTCACCACTTTCCTTGCGATTTTTTAAGTCGTTTTTGTTTAATAGAAGAAAATCATGTTTCTATTCTTTTAGTTATTCTTGAATAGGATTATTTAGGAATCTCTTGCGAAAGCGAGCACTCTCAATTGCTTCTGATTAATAATCCTTTATTTGGGAATCCATTAGTCAATCATTGACAATTTTGTCAATATTGTCATTTCTCATACGCTATCAACCGAGTTCAATTTTATTTATGAAAATCGTTATTAAAGAGTAGATGTACTACTCATTTCATCGCTATTTTCCAAATAAAAAACTCTCTTATCTTACCGATAAACAGAAGAGTCTACCTGAGCCTAGCCATGAAAACAAGCCAAGGTTATGTTTTGAGATTTTTTATTTGACAAATAGCTGTGAAATGAACTATAGTCCGTCAGGTGGAAGCGTGATAGCGTTAGTTTATAAAAAATATATATTAAATAAAATTTTCAATACAAATGTGCATTGCACTCAATCAGGACAAAGATTGTAACTTACAAGTCGGGAGTCGAGAAAGGAACCAGCAGTCAAATCGCAAAACGGTTATCAGGTGCGTACCGTGTACGGCAGTGATGAGAACGAATAAGTTCGAAACAGCTGTCTGTCGTTCAGATTCCATCCGGGACAAATGTCGAATTCTACCCGTGACGAGGACCCTTTACAAAGAAAGGATTATTAAAAAATTATTAAGCAATTGGGTTAATAATGCGCTCAGTAGCCACTGGCGTCAATAATTGCTTGACATCTCCAAGGTATACTTCTGATCAAATTGATGGCGTATTCTAACGGCAAGGACCTCCAAATCTGACGAATTTCATAAAATAACTGATTCGAAGTGTATGTGCGCTTTGCACGAAGCTTGTTCTCAATGTATTTCCACACATTTTCGATGAGATTTGCATTCGGTGACTGTCATGGCCCATGGCCAATCCAGTGTAACGATGCCAAATTGCGTTTTCCACTTGGTACAGAGCTTGCTGCGGGTTTTGGGATCGTTATCCTCCTGCAGAATCCTCATTTTCATCGATGAGACAACATTTAACAGACGGTAACAAAGCCTTTTGGTAGATTTCCCGCATTTTTTAGGCATCCAGGTTGTCGGTAAACAGGTGCAAAGTGCCAAACCCGTGCTATGAGAAGCAGCTCCAAGGATGCACCTTTACTCCGTGTTTAGACACTGGCACTGTCGCGCATCATTTCAGATTATGAGCACGGAGACGGGTTCGGATTGTTTCGTACGATATATCTAACCCTCTTTGCTTCAACTTTGATTGTCCTTGACGCAGTGTTAAGCTAGGATTCCGCGCAATTAGATTCACCATATCTATCACGTCTTTTTGGTCCAATTTTTCTATCGACACACGTTCCAGTAAATCGTTGACTTTTTTAGTCACATTATATACCTGCACCCACTTCTGTACGCACGATCTCCACTTTTTCATGTATTTATCAACCACTAATTGCGACATTTTCAGACCTATCGGGTGGGTGGACAGTCTCGTAGCGCGACGCGTATTTGGCACTCATAGCGCTTGATGTATTCATCAAGCTTGATGTAACTGAATCTTTTCTGGCAGTGCATCAAGAACAAAAGTTCCCTTTATCAACTCATTACAATGAACAATTTAGAGCGATACTTTCTACCGATTGTAAGGCCTGCCATGCTTCTACAATACTTGACCGACTATTTATATTAACTATCCTCCTCGTAGACCTTGTTAGCGAAGTAATAAAGTGATGAGGTGCTCCAAATGACCGAGCAACAGTCGCGCCACAATTAAAAACGGCACTTCAGGTCAAACCCATTAATACACGTAGTCTGCGCGGCGTAATTATTTTATATAATTTACCCGCCGCTTTTTGTTTGTACTTTAAAATGGCGCAGAGTAAAAACAATGGCCGTCATCAGAGAGATATGTTTTGCCACTGCCGCATTAGATTAGGCCGGT
Organism: Rosalia funebris; assembly: GCA_037954035.1. NCBI lineage: Eukaryota > Metazoa > Arthropoda > Insecta > Coleoptera > Cerambycidae > Rosalia > Rosalia funebris. The sequence continues at coordinate 6,988,472 of JAZFAV010000016.1, forward strand.
GGGAGCGGGAGTTTCGCGCCCGCTCCCAGTAATTTAAGTAATCTTTTTTGCTCAAATACACGTCCAAACTGATATACAGCGCAAAAAAATCCCATATACCCAATAAAAGTCAATTAAGCGACGCGATTTTGAGGAATTATGTTTCCCGGCCGCCGGTATTGCGTGAGGAAAATTAAATCTATGTGTTGTCGCATGTTGACATGAAATAATAATCGGTATAAATCTACTGAGCGATGTGGGTTTCGATAGACTTTTTGCTGATATATCTTTTAGGCAGAGTAATGAGTTTTTATGTTTTGTATGTTTACCGATGACGACTGGATGCATTGTTAACACAATTACTGATTGAACTGAACTGTGTTCTGATTGAGTCCAATGGTACATAAGCAAGCCCCGGATTGTTACTGCCGGCATGACATAAATAATAGAGGCGGACTTACAATGAAGAGCAGATAACATAAAAATTATTCACATATTAGTTTACCCTTCATTGCGTGGTCGTTTAGGGCCAAATGAGGGCTTGTAATTGTATTCCTAAGAATTAGTAGTTAGGTCCGGGGACAGGGCAAGTCATCACGTCACCGTCTTTCAAAACAATCTGAACAACACAGTTGTTCTTCAAGGTAAAATCACCACATACCTAACACTATTTACGCATATGATCACATGAGTATATTATTAGTAGCTGCTCTGCTGCTCGTTGAGCAGCTAACGAGCGACGTCTGTCGGTAAATATCCTTTTATAATGTGAAAATTACCATCAACGGAAGTCAACGGAGCATACCGAAAATATGAATAAGGTTATAGAGCCTTCATATTGGTTTCTGGATTAGAGACATGAACTTCTTTCTGCTGTAAAATATCCACTGTAACTGCTATAGTAAAAAAGCCCCGGTTTATGATTCAAAACTGCAATATTTTTTTCTTTATAGACTTCGCAGTATACTCCAACTAAAAAATATACTACCGAAGGTCCCAAACAACGTTTATACCCTTCACTATTGAAAATTCATCTATCTATGTTTTTTCCAACTTTTCAATAGCTTATGGTATACGCGAGAGATTTTCACGTGTATACACCAAATTTTGTTGAATAGCTGGATCCGGTAAAGTCTGTTGCGCATTATAGCAATAGCATCATTTGAATCCAAATGTTGAAATGCCCTGCTGATATTCTCAAAATGCAGTAATAATATGAATCTGTCTCAATCCACGTTCCCCACTGGGTTATTACAGGTGCTGGAGGTAATTGTGTGTGGGGAAGCATTTCTGTGAATAATGACACTTTTTGTGGGGCTTGTAAGAACACTTGTTTGACCCTATCAGGCGATCGACATTCGGATAACGGCCACGGATTACCTCTGCTACACGATGAAGACCATGCATACGTTACAGGTAACATATCGTAATCGTTACATTCCGTTCAAAAGTCGACAAGCCGCTTTCGTGTATAACACAGCATCCGTAAGAAAAAGTAGAGCCATGTTTTTGTTTTCCACATGTTTAGCGCACTCGATACGTCTTTTAACGTCCCATTAACTAATTTTGCAACGGTTTCAGCATTCGTCTTTGTCAATATTTTTGATGCTATCACATTTTATTACTGATTACTACTATTACTGTGATTACTAATTTATACAAGCAGGTAATTTACATTACAAGAAATAAGCCAGAGTATGAACAAGCTACTGACATGGAATGTTTTATTATATAATTTATTATAAGATTGTGAAAGCATAAAATAAGAACGTAAATGTTCAACCAAATTTGATAAAATCATAACAAGGCAAATAAAAACAAGTGCACCGAGAGGTCTATTTTGTTATTTTTTAACCTTTGTAGATGAGACTTTAATATTTGATCTTCAGTTCGGGTTTAGATGCCACCACTCTATCACTGAACAAACATACAGGGTTGTGAATCAAATTAAGCTTAAAACCTTATCAAAAGCCTTTGTTAACGTTTGACATAAGGGAGTACTATATAGGTTCAAAGAGAACCTACCATAAAGCATGTGTATCCTCCTTAGATCCTACTTAGAGAAAAGGTATTTCAGTCAGATATGAGTGATAAATCACAGAATTACGTCTCGTAGGATCCAGACATAGGAATATCATGCTTGGACCAATATGATACCTAACCTTCACAGCTGATCTTCCAAACAATGAAGAACTCATCACCTCAGCCTTTACGGGTGACACTGCTATCCTGGCTGAAAACTGTGATCCAAATGTGACAGCAATATATTGCAAGAAAACGTAACCCAATAGAAGAAGGGATCAAAACCTGACATTAAAATAAACGTAGAAATATGAAAACCACGGAAACTCACCTTCAATACGTCTAAACAATACGAATATTACGTATATTCTTATTCAATAGGATGCGTTAAATATCTAGCCCTACACATATGTAGATCAGAAAGTAACCTGGAAAGTGCACGTATGGAAAAGTACATATAATGAAAAGAAGAGACACATATAATGAAGAAAGGAACATATAATGTAATCTTTTAACATGTTTGGACATACGGTTTTCAGCTATGGGGTACAGCAGCATCCAATACTGCGATAATACAGAAATTTCAATCAAAACATAGTGTACAGTTATTGATGTCCCCTACTTTGTACAAATAAAGACATACAATATGATCTGGAAGTTCCTACAGTAGATCTGATAAACAGAGTCGATCGAAGAAGTAGACGTTATGTGCAATGATTCGAAAGACATCCTAATTCGCTAGCCTTGGCCCACCTAGATAGCAAGGAAAATGTGAGAAGACTGAAACTTAAAACCCATTAGACTTGTCATTTTTAAATGAAAGTACATTTTATGGAGGTAAAACTGTTCTATAAACCAACGAACATTAAATTAATGTCATTCATTGGAATAGAGCTTTCTCACATAATTTATGTCTTAGATGATACAGGTTTATTGTTTATATAAAGACAGATTGCATTATAAATGTTCAAAAAAAATCTCTGTCATCATCACTATTAAAGTTATGACGTAATTAACCAATTTAATAAATAGGAATTCCCTTATCTGACGAAGTATTTAAAAAAGCACATTTTACGTCAAATTTTGTGGTGGGAGAAAAAATAAAAATGTTTTCGTAAATTAATAGAAACAATGCTATTAAATAATAATTCATACAAACAGAAACCCATTAGTCATTATTCAAATTATCTGCCATTCACCTATTGGTAATGTTAAAGTTGAAAGTTAAATTCTTATAAAACGTTATTTAGTGCTCCAACGTTACTTATTGTTAATTTTAGTTCCGAATCTGTCTTTTATTGCCTCAAAAGTATTTAATCTGTCAATATGTATATTCGGCTTTAAGGTGATCTCACCCAAAAAAATTGTGCAGCGGATTTAGATAACTAGCTGGCTATTCAATAACTCCTCTTCCACCAATCCATTTATTGGAAATGACAGTGTTTAAGTACATCATCCACAATTCATGAATAATGTAGTAAACTGTCTTGAAGATTCCATATTAACTGTTCTGGTATTTCTCAATTTCTATTATTTGGATGTAGTGCTGCAAGTGAAGAAATTATGGCCGTCATAACAACTACAAATACTTTTCAGCAGTTACTATAACATCAATAGAAATGGCCCTACAATGATTTGATACTAACAATTCCCACCCATACGTTGAATTGCGTCCAATAGGTGTAATTCTGCCTACTCAATGGTATAAACGAAAAGTAGTCTCACAGTAGCCTCAAAGAAGACAACCTTGGAATTCTTCTGTGGATTCATCTCAAGAATGAAGTATACCTATAGCTGCTGAAGAGAATAAATTATAATTTCGGAAATAATACACATACTTATAATGAATATACAGTTAGTAATATCTTCGTCTGTAGATATCATAATGATGTATAAAATAAAGTGCAAGATAAGCATGGGACACCATAGACCACTTGATGCGTTTCAGTAAACTTCAGTATGATTCTTCTGTAAAAGTTTACGACATCGCAACTTTCGTACTGTAAATTTAAAGAACTATTACACTATAAAAGGATCGGCCGTAAAGCCCATAACGATTTTTTGTTCCATTAAAGGTCGATGCATTTTTTTATCTGAAATTTGACACGACACCCTAATATTTTAGACCACACACAAATCACAATCGACGGATCTTTTTTACTAAATTTATGGAAACTTTTACAGTTGGCCGCCTCGCTCGCCGTAAAGTACTAACCGCCGCCTTTTTCGTCTGCACCGTTAGTTTTAAGAAGTGACCATAACATTTGTGCGAGTCGAAAAGTTTTCCAGTTTACCAAGTGGTCCCTAATATTATTTACTATAAAGTTTACATAAGTTAAACTCTTGCCATGGAAATGCAAATGTCTCCTCCACTTTCGTCAGTAATTCGACAATTTCGCTCGCATAAAAGTGTTATGTTCGTTCAAAACGCCCGCTTAACGCTGAACTTTCGTAATAACCGTTTTGTACTGGGGTTAGAGGATATCCGCAACCGTTAGTATAAATTAAACGCGCGTTTCGGTTTTCTGGCCTTTATTGGGCGGAAAAATATAATCGATATCGATAGTCGCCTTTGCGGTAATACACAGTACACAAGAGATGAATAATATGTTTACACGACCCATTGATCACGTGATCAGTAAGTAAGCTAAGTATTTAAAAGTAATTTCGGTTTTTTTCATGATTTTCAAAGGGAATTTATTCATATAAATTTCACACACTAATCATTGATATATGAGCCGTTTTGATCGATTACCATTTGCCACTTTTCTGGTAAAACCATAATTCCGTCACTGTAGAACTTCTGAGATTTCTGGGCAATGGACTGAACCAAGTGATTTTCACAAGCCTCTTTTGAAGCCAGCTTGACACCATTAAGAGAGTTCTGCAGAGACCGAAACAAATAGTAGTCGGACGGGGCAAGGTCCGGGCTATACGCTGGATGCATCAAAACTTCCCAGCCAAGGTCTCTCAATTTTTGCCGAGTCACTAAAGATATGTGTGGTCTAGCGTTGTCGTGGTGAAAGACAACGCCTTTCCTATTGATCAATTCTGGCCGGTTTTTTTAATCGCCTGCTTCAATCGCATTAATTGTTGACAGTAGAGAATCGAATTAATTATTTGGCCAGGTTCGAGCAGCTCATGATGAACAATTCCTTTCCAATCCCACCAAACACTCAGCATCACCTTCCTTGGCGTCAACACGGGCTTTGCAACCGTTTGTGAAGCTTCTCCGGGTTTCGACCATAATCTTTTTTGCACATTACTGTCGTACGTAATCCACTTCTCATCGCCCGTAATCATTCGTTTCACAAATGGCTCGAGTTCGTTTCGCTTCAGCAGCGATTCACAAATGAAAACTCGGTCCATTAAATGTTTCTCTGTTAATTCATGTGGAATCCAAGTATCGAGCGTGTTTCGATATCCAGCCTTATGTAAATGGTTCAAAACTATTTTGTGGTCGATCTTTAGTTCCATAGCGATGTCGCAAGATGAAATATGTAGATCTACCTCGATTTTTTTTTTTTAATTTCATCGACTATTTCGACGATTGGCCGGCCAGGCCGAGGTTCATCTTTAACATCGATATTTCCGGAACGAAAAGGACCAAACCAATTATGACCTTGACGTTCACTTAAGCACTCATCACCATAAACACCACACAATTTTCGATGAGCCTGCGCTGCATTTTTCCCTTTTCGGAAGTAAAAAAGCAAAATATGCAAAAAAATACCTTCTGTAATCGCCATTTTCAACGCACAATAACTTTAAACTGCGTAAATGAGTGACGCTACCTTTATATCCAGACTATTCTATGGATTGTTACTTTTTGCACGCGCTATAGTATGGCTGCACTCAATAAGTCTTCCTAGAGATATGCTACTTTAAAGTCATCTATTGGGAAAAACCGAAATTACATTTTCCCCAACCCTATATCATATAACTCTTCCCTTTTACATGCTCCTGCTATTCAAAGTATCATCGCTACTTTCATATTCAAGTACTGCTTGTCAATAATAGGAAAAAGTGTGAAATTCTCTGCATATGCGTAGAAGAAGGAGTGAGACAGCATTCGGATGGAAAAGAATGCACTTTACGCGCGGCCAGATCGAACTCTGTGTACATTCATACATACTCGATATTCACTCTGCAAAGCTCTCAATACGACTGAGTAAATACCAGGCTATTTATTGCGCACCTCGTGGGCGGTACAATATCGCAGATTTGAGACTTGTTTCTGTTCTTGACAAGCTCTAAATTTCATTAGGAAATTCCTGTATAAACGTATACATATTCTCTCCTGAAACTCTTTCAATTTCTTCGATTAATATTCAACATCTTAAAAAAACATTGTAAACTTAAAAATATTGACTATATAAGATTGAAGAACAAATTTTATAAATCAAATTTGAGTTTTCGAGGATAGGAGCAGACACGACCTTGCAATTCTGTGAGCTATAAACCCAGTCATCCTCAGTTAGCTGTATAAAAAGCAACTGGAATCTGGCAAGTGTAACGATTCTATGAATAAAACTGTTGAATACTCCAAATTCTTGAAATAAATGATCCGAATGTGAATCAGTTTGTTCTTTGGATTCTAATATCCAGCTGATGAATGTAACATTACTATCGAAATATACTAGCTTTCTAATATGATTACGACATTTGAGTAGAAGCAACTAAATTAAACATCGGTTAGAATTGTCAAGTGTTATAAACATAATGGCTGCGCTCCCACAAATTTAGTTTTCGAGGATAGAAGCAGACACGACCTTGCAATTCTGTGAGCTATAAATCCAGTCATCCTCATTTAGCTGTATAAAAAGCAACTTTCATAGCAATGGAATCTGGCAAGTGTAACGATTCTATGAATAAAACTGTTGAATACTCCAAATTCTTGAAATAAATGATCCGAATGTGAATCAGTTTGTTCTTTAGATTCTAATATCCAGCTGACGAATGTAACATTACTATCGAAATATACTAGCTTTCTAATATGATTACGACATTTGAGTAGAAGCAACTAAATGAAACATCGGTTAGAATTGTCAAGTGTTATAAACATAATGGCTGCGCTCCCACAAATTTAGTTTTCGAGGATAGGAGCAGTCACGATCTTGTAATTATGTGAGGCTGAAAAATTGCTTTTTATACAGCTGAATGAGGATGACTGGGTCATCCTCATTCAGCTGTATAAAAATCAATTTTTATAGCAATGGAATCTGGCAAGTGTAACTATTCTATGAACAAAATTGTTGAACACTCCAGATTCTTGAAACAGATGATCCGAATGTGAATCAGTTTGTTTGGATTCTAATATCCAGCTGATGAATGTAACATTACTATCGAAATATACTAGCTTTCTAATATGATTACGACATTTGATTAGAAGTAACTAAATGAAACATCGGTTAGAATTGTCAAGTGTTATAAACATAATGGCTGTGCTCCCACAAATTTAGTTTTCAAGGATAGAAGTAGACACGACCTTGCAATTCTGTGAGCTATAAACCCAGTCATCCTCATTTAGTTTTATAAAAAGCAACTTTTATAGCAATGGAATCTGGCAAGTGTAACGATTCTATGAATAAAACTGTTGAATACTCCAAATTCTTGAAATAAATGATCCGAATGTGAATCAGTTTGTTCTTTAGATTCTAATATCCAGCTGACGAATGTAACATTACTATCGAAATATACTAGCTTTCTAATATGATTACGACATTTGAGTAGAAGCAACTAAATGAAACATCGGTTAGAATTGTCAAGTGTTATAAACATAATGGCTGCGTTCCCACAAATTTAGTTTTCGAGGATAGAAGCAGACACGACCTTGCAATTCTGTGAGCTATAAACCCAGTCATCCTCATTTAGCTGTATAAAAAGCAACTTTCATAGCAATGGAATCTGGCAAGTGTAACGATTCTATGAATAAAACTGTTGAATACTCCAAATTCTTGAAATAAATGATCCGAATGTGAATCAGTTTGTTCTTTGGATTCTAATATCCAGCTGACGAATGTAACATTACTATCGAAATATACTAGCTTTCTAATATGATTACGACATTTGAGTAGAAGCAACTAAATGAAACATCGGTTAGAATTGTCAAGTGTTATAAACATAATGGCTGCGCTCCCACAAATTTAGTTTTCGAGGATAGGAGCAGACACGACCTTGAAATTATGTGAGCCTGAAAAATTGCTTTTTATACAGCTGAATGAGGATGACTGGGTCATCCTCATTCAGCTGTATAAAAAGCAATTTTTATAGCAATGGAATCTGGCAAGTGTAACTATTCTATGAACAAAATTGTTGAACACTCCAGATTCTTGAAACAGATGATCCGAATGTGAATCAATTTGTGTTTGGATTCTAATATCCAGCTGACGAATGTAACATTACTATCGAAATATACTAGCTTTCTAATATGATTACGACATTTGATTAGAAGTAACTAAATGAAACATGGGTTAGTATTGTCAAGTGTTTTAAAGATAATGGCTGCGCTCCCACAAATTTGAGTTTTCGAGGATAGGAGCAGACACGACCTTGCAATTATATGGGCTCTAAACCCAGTCATCCTCGTTTAGTTGTATTAAAAGCAACTTTCGTAGCAATGGAATCTGGCAAGTGTAACGATTCTATGAATAAAACTGTTGAATACTCCAGATTCTTGAAACAGATGATCCGAACGTGAATCAGTTTGTTGTTTTGATTCTGATATATAGCTGACGAATGTAATATTACTATCGAAATATAGTAGCTTTCTAATATAATTACGACATTTGAGTAGAAGCAACTAAATGAAACATCGGTTAGAATTGTCAAGTGTTATAAACATAATGGCTGCGCATCCCACACTTGCCATCCTTACAATGAGAATATTTACATATCTATTAAGTGAATTAACATGAAATACATATCAATGTAAGTGGGATCGCCCGCAGGGTAACCTGCGCCTCGGGGTGCGATGACTACGGCCATCGCCCGGAGGCCGAGACCCTCTTCAGCAGTGCCATATTTACCATCTGACAGATTCAGGGCGTACCGGCGTGATATATGCGCCCCCGAATATTCAGCCAACACTGCGAATCCTACTGTTTTGCTACGCGAACGGAATTAACGTGCAGTTTTGCGTGTCCGTTAACTCGATTTACCCTCGTTGACTCGCCGGATTTCGGCGAGGAAAGTTTGCGCAGCTTTTATTTGTATCGTTTATTTAAACTATTAGGATGATCTGCATAAAGTATGTACGTCTCGTGGCCCAGACGCTCATCTAATTTAGTCTAGCAAATGAATGACTGCGGCGCGTCGTGCATGCGAGAGCAGTTTCGGTTTTTAATTAACTTGTTGGCTGGAACAAAAATGAGGAGTCGTATAGTAATTTGCGCTGTATTATTCGCTGAAATGTGAATATTCGTGGTGTACACATAGAATTGCGTATATGCTGTGATAATAAACCCACTGTCGCTTCACGGTTGGAATGTGCACAGTAAACGTATGCACTCTCAACGTTAGTACATGGAAAAAGTGTTACTTTTCGTATTACTTGCAGTCTAAGAAGACTATAAAAGATCTTTCAATAAGGACAAGTCTCAAGTTTCAATAAGTTCGATTTTTGAACGTAAATAAAACAAGTTGTGTGTGAGATATCGACTCACTTTTTTTTTATTTAAAAGAATATTCTGTATTAGGTACGGAATATAAAGTTGTTCAAATGTCCTCCGCGGCTTTAATTGGTGGAACGTATTTGGCAGGTCTAATTTTCAATGACATTATCGCATAAATCTGGCTGAGTTTGCTAGATGGCGTTCGTTGTGTTGACTTTGAGGGCGTCAACTGTTGTAGAGACCTGCGATTTAAGATAGCCACAAAGAAAGTCTAAAGGGTTTAAATCGTGGCCAGTTAACGTCTCCGCCTCGCGAGAGTACTATGTCCTCAAATGGCTCGTGCATAATGTCCATCGTGACATGCGCTGTGTGGTACATGGCACCCTCCTGTTGGAACCACATTTCATCAGTATCCATATCATCCAGTTTAGGCCACAAGAAGTTGCTTATCATCGATCCGTAGCTCTCGCCGTTGACGGTTATGGCAATGTCAATTCCGTTTTGGAAGAAGTACGGACCGATTAGGTTCGCCAGACCAAAATCTGCACCAAACAGTGACTTTCTTGGGGTGCATTTGGTGCTGGTGTATCTCGTGTGGACTGGCATCGTCCCAAATCCAAAAATTTGGTTGGTCACATATCCATTCATCAAAAAATGAGCCTCGTCACTAAATATGATTTATTTGGCGAAAATTGGATCAACTCCCAACTGCTTCAGGGCCCAATCAGGGAACACACGGCATTGTCTATAGTCGTTTACCTTAAGTTATTGAGTCAGTTAGATTTTATACGCGTGCAGACCCAAGTCCCGACGCAAAATTCGCCAAGTTGAAGGCGCAGAAAGCTGTACCTACACTCTCACGCACAGCAGCAATGTTTTCAGCAGACCTTACGTTTCGGTGACGTACGGGTGTTGGCTGACTATTTATCAAATCCATTGACTCGAGTTTGACCACCAAACGTCGAATAGTCGACTCCACAGGACGGCTGTGGCGAAGATGAAAATCACGTAATGAGCGGAACTTTTCTCGAACGGAGCACTAATTTTGAAAATACAATTTGATGATTTGCACACGTTGTTGAACGCTATAACCTTCCGCGATATACTACTGAATACTATACAATAAACTGACAGACTACTGAAATACTATTGACTATTTCACAATAAACGAAAAGCATTTCGTACATCGACCTAAAAATTTCGTGACACACACACATGAAACCAGCTGTTTAGTAAATATAGATAATTACTTTTCCAGGTTGATAAGTAATAAATGTACTTCGTTAATTTCCAGAGGCCTTTGAATATTTACTAATTATTCTTTTTAAATCAAGGGATTTAGTCCTTACTAAAAACAAAATCATAATTTAAATAGTGTTAATATATGTAGTTGATCAAGACTGGACGTCATTATTAAATAATTAATTAATTAATCAATAATTGGGCACATTTTCGATAATAGTAATGTGTTATTATTAGTAAATAGTCGAATAAGGATGACAAATATAAAACATCATTAACTACCTACATAACTTGGTTATGATAATGACTATGTTTACTTAGGATAGATGAACCATTTAGGCATAAATTGATTATTATGATTTATAATAGACGCATTGCTTTGGGTTTTAAGAATTATTAATAATTCTTATTGGGGTTTAGTTCTCGCTGAAAATCAATATTTGATAATATTCTTAAATAGTATTCGCAAAATTTAGATATTATTATTGTTGTTAAATAATAAGCAGACAATAAATGAAAATTTACAGGTGCAAAATATGTATTTATATTATTCTGTTTACTTTATCGTCGCGAAACAGAAGTAGGTTAAGAACATATACATATCTTTTCAGTGAAATCATCCAGCAACAACACATTATTCAATCTTGACAATAACCTTTAGTAAACTTAGCCAACACAGTTAATTTTTGTTTTGGTTCTTGAGGCAATAGCATTGGTATAAGTAAAATAATATATCAAAGTTTACAAGTACAGTGATGTAAAATTTTATCAATTCGACTGGTGTTCAGTTTTAAACTAGAATTTGTGAAATTACGCACCAGTTTCAGACCACTAAAATTGGTAAAGTTTTACCACATATTTTCAACAATGTATGGTAATAACTATAACTGATCGCTCCTTAGATATATTAGTATATACTCAGCATATTTATATAATGCTTAGATGGCGTTGCATATAATGAAAAGAGCCATTTCCGTTTGATCCTTATATGTTCTCAAAAAATAAAACCCGCCACAGGTAGGATTCGACATTTGTCCCGGATCGGAACCGAACGACATACAGCTGTTTCGAACTTGTTAATTCTCATCAGTACCGTACACGGTACGCCGATTCAGGACAAATGCCGAATGAACTTTATGGCGTACACATCTTTATCGATACGATCTCTGTCAGCAACATATAGTCAGTAACATATACGGGTTTTATTTTTTGAAACCTTATCTGATCGTGCAGAAACACGAGAAAGGGGTTGAGGATCGCTTCTGGGTATAATTCAATGCCTGGCGGTGCTTTAGCCCGAGGATTAGTTGTTTCCTAGAGTGATTATGTAATAGCTTTGCTATTCGGGAACTACTTTAATAACCGCTTGGCGGCTTGGTGGTTCCTTTCTCGATTTCCGACTTATATGTTACTTATATGTTCTAATTCACTAAGTTACCTACAAGCCCTTCATGGAGTACACTTCCACGTATCCCTTAAAGCAATCCTTTCTTGAGTTGATCCATTATCTACAGTGTAAAACTATGGACACTATGGTCCTTATTTGGATACCAAGCTATGTGGTAATCCAGGGAAATGAATTTTCGGATAAAGCAACGACAGGAAAGGCAGAAATTGATCCACCAGAAGATATAGCTTTTCGCAGTGATCACCTGAAAATAAAATTGAAGCAACGGATTATGGATCAATGGCAAGAGGAATTGGATACAAGTAATTCCCAACTAATAAAGAAAGAACGGTGTTAATAAATGGAATTCTACACGATCAGTGTAAGTATATGGCAGAAACCAACGGAGGACACTCTATAATATCGATATTGATAATAGATCACAGTAACCTAACATCTAGGTACATGTTGAGAGAAGATCAACCACGTTGTTGTGATAACTGTAACATTGCCTTAACAATAATATACCTCGTACTATCATTGTTAATCTATGGATATCATAGACAGGCAGCAGACGTCCCAAATGTATTTAAACTATACTCGAATAATGAATATACAAACTTGAACACTATAGAATTCCTAAAAAGGTACAAGTTCTTTTAAGAAAATTGAATACATGTAAGAAGCACAAATTTAAATGACACGCTTAAATTGGGTAAATGGGCTAATGACCTTAGTAACTCATGCCCAGAAAAAAAGTACATCATAAATTAAAAAGTTATATACAATATGAACCCCGTTTTGAAATTTACAGTACTATCTAATCATTTGATAAGGAAGGAGTCAAGAATGTTACTACGTGATGTGGGAAGGTTTAGGATATTATTATTACGTTCTAATATTCTCGAAAACCTTATTTAAATTTTGCTTAAAATATTCGAATACTAAGATGTTGTGCGCAATTTTATTTATGACGAGATAATCTTATAGGTTAACCTCTGTTTTGCTAACTCATGAAAATTAAATCGTTCCAACAGTGAAATGTGTGAGAAACCTACACCATCCATTAAATATACAGCAGATTTCAGAAATCGTCTTTGTATTTTCTCCATAATGGCAACGTAAGCTATGTAAATCTAATATACAACTGAAGCAATTTTGAGTAGACAAAAGATTCGTGGAGCGAAGGGTACACGCATTTGCAAACTCTCTTGAATTTCTTACAATGAAACCTGAACGTTTATACGCAGGTGATGTCATGGTTTCTATGTGGTACAGGAAAGTTAATTTAGGATCCAAAATTGGTCCAAGATATTTTACGTGTTGAATCTATAAAGCGGTGTATAATTTAATTTATATATAAAATTGTCAGTATTTTGTTTCCTTCTGAAAGTCATGACATTGTACCTGCATATAATTGCACATACATTACGAAATGTATATGCAAATATTACATCATTAGATGAAGAATGGTCGTTCTCATTATATGAGAATATTTTTTCATTACGGCGAACAATTTTTGATTAAACAACTCCTGAAACATACCTGATATTACTGACATATAGCTGCGACCGATAGCCAAACTGTATTACACAGCTTGTGACAATGCTGCGAGTGAGTATAAGTACTTCACTGTTATTTAAATTATCACTTATTATTATGTGGATACCTATATTACTCAGACCTTTCTATCCACTCTAGTTATTTATATATTGCAATCGTATATATTGTATATATTAATGCAACAAATGTTTGAAGCATGAAAATGTTAATTAAATGTTATTAGTAATTAAACTAATTATTTATTGATTACTATTTTCAGGTAGCATATGTGTCATATCTTTTTAGCCCAAAGAGATATGACACATCTTTATGGGTGACCAATGTATCAAGACGTTACTTTATTTTATTTTTGACAGCATTTGGGAAATATTCAATTTTCCAGCTTTAAAAATAAATATACATACCTCTATTAATACTAATATATCTGGAGAAATCCTCGAATTAATTTAATATTACCACTTAAATTAAAAAGTAATCTGAGCTGTTCTCCTACTTCTACATCGGTTGTTTGAGTTTAATATCAAGTGAGCTAATAAGCCGCAATCTCAGAACGTTGTCCTACAAGGCATCTAGTTAAAAGTTTCCATAGTTTCGAACGACTCCTCGAGAGTTTTAGCGGGAAAGAAAATCGGTCGAAACTTTTTCATCATCGCAGCAGTAATGCGTTGCCACGATTGCTCTATATACATACGTATTATTTAATGAAAACCCGTTTTCGTCTCCTGCTTCTTTAGAAGTCGGTGCTATCATTAAGACCGCCATTCACTAGTAAGTGTTTCTGGTTTGAAATTTCCTGCTTTAATTCATTACTCTTCTATGTTTATACATAAATTTCTTGTTAACGTGACGCAGAAATATCTGCGTGTACAAAGGTTTATTGAATTTTCAATCATCCCTACCAGCTTCCTTTGTTTAAGATCTTACAGAAAGTTCATCGCTTTCCACGAGCTAGTGCTGATAGAGTTATAAATATTGTGTGATATGAAACATTAATTATACAGTTCATCATTTTAAGTGTTGACGATTGCAATGCAATAACTAAGACGGTACAGGGTTGAAACTACAGCGCAAATGTAGTAAAATAATATAAAGCGCTTCGTAACAATAAGTATCAAGAAAGATACTATGTCGTGCCATATAGGCCAATTATCCGATGCCTTTTGTATTCTACTATCATCGGTAATCAGGCATCATCAATCAACTGTGTCAAGGCACGAGTCAGTGAACCGATACAAGGGGGTGGCACGCCAATTTTATTGTCAACGGACCCCGTGCCGCTACGTGTCCGAAACATCAGGAATACGTTTTGTCGCCGGTATGTGTTGTTTAAGCTTGTTTGAGCGTAAAAATATTGTGCATCGCATTCAAATGCTCCAGTATATATCCGTTCGGTATATCGATACCGAGTTTTATATTTCATGGTCGCTTTGATTAGGCAATAATGCCACCCTAAAATAATCCAAAAATAAACCCCGAGAAATTACTTTTTGCATTCGGTCAAAAATGTCTGCTTTCTTGGCACAATTTTATAACCCAAGGTACTCTATTCTGTATTTTGGCCCAGGAATAAGCATATACATATATATATATATATATATATATATATATATATATATATATATATATATATATATATATATATATGTTCGGTTTAGAACGTTCGGCGACGTTGTCCGATTTCTATACTCCACTTCTTCCTATCTTCCCATTGGCCGTCTTGTACTCATGGCTTTTCTTATTCCCTCTGTCCAGCTTCTCTTTGGTCTACCTCTTTTTCTCCGATGTGCCACGTCATGGCTTGTTTGGGTAATCTAAAATCTGTCATGCGGTGTACGTGAGCGTACCATATAAGCTGTTTTCTTCCAATATCACAGGTTATAGTGTCTGTAACTCCCATTTGTCGAAGTACATCATCGTTTCTTATTCTTTGAATTCTTGATATGCAAGCCGATCTTCTCAGAGCATCCATTTCCGTAGCTTCAATCTTCCTCTTATTCCTGTCCGTAAGCCTCCATGTTTCAGCCCCATGGATTAAGGTGCTTTTTATTAGGGCGTTGTAAATATTAAATTTTCGTCTTTTGTTTATGTTTTTGTTCCACAGAATGCCATTTAAATACCCAATTTCTCATTTTGCTTGAATTATTCTTGCTCGTATCTCCTTATCATCTGTTCCCGTTGAATCAAACATAGTTCTCAAATACTTATATTTGGGAACTATGGAATAAGCATCTATCGGATAATTGTATGAGAAAGTACCTTTCCCGTACCGGTGTTTTATCGATATTTTAGACAGTAAATAAATACATGCAGACAAACCAATTGACATTAGAATTGTTTTATTGCTTACAAATATTCAAGCTAAATAAGCATTGAATCTGCCTTTTATCACAACAATAAATAAACCGTAATTGTCAACAGAACGATGTCATAAGCAATTAGATTGTAATGAATAATTTTTAATTGTGCCGTACACGGTACGGCACTGATGAGAACTAATAAGTTCGAAATAGTTGTCTAGTAGAGGAGTAGCTGTTTCCTACAGCGATTATGTAATAGCCTTGCTATTCGGGAATAGCTGATAACCGCTTTGCAGTTTGGTGGTTCCTTTCTCAATTCCCGACTTGTAAGTTACAAACATAGATCTTACCGATTTAGATGAAAACCCCACGGATTTGTTTCGGCATTTGTCCTGGATCGGCGTACCGTGTACGGTACTGATGAGGTCTGTCGTTCGGATTCAATCCGGGACAAATGTCGAATCCTACCCGTATCTTTTTTGAGAAGGGACCCCTTTTAAAAAAAAAAGGGGGAAAGTTAAAACTTAGTTTTAAAGCTTTATGTATTGAGCCAACTAAAATATTTGTTAGCTTAGTGACTTTTAGAATTGAAATTGTATGATAAATGGCAAAATGGCATAAAATCCCAATCTGTGCAGATTCAGTATAATCTCTTGGCTGTTTGCTTACTGTGTTGCACACGGATCTAGTCTTTTGATTTTTTTTAACAAAAGCAAGCACATATCGGTGTCCATTTTTGTTATAATGCCTTTGATAGAAAAACCCGGGCTGTCACACGAACACACCTATTTTCAGCACCATAAATAAAAGTAATTTCAGTTTTTTCTTCTAAAGTGTTCACCAATATAAAACCTATCACTGCCACTGCAACTGCTACCACTTGACAAACGGTTTAAAAGTACTAATACTTCCGATAAATGTTTTCAAAATTTAATTCTAGCTGTAATTAGAAAAATACCGTGCACCAGAATGCAAATGAGCAACAAGTTAATTTTACTTTGAATATCAGCACAAAAGAAAACTGATGCGTGGAAAAAAATAAACAAAACTTATCGTATTGAGTCTGCAGCAGTAATTCGACAAAATCAGTCCCTCCTACTTTGATTTGACTGAACACAGTACTCAGAATATGCCATTTATTTATTTTGGTTAAGTTATTTTATTTTTACTTCTGTTACGAGAACAAATCAATCGATTTCAATATTTTAAACTGCGTTGAATCGTAATTTAAAGCTTTAAAAGTATATAAAAGCTTTAATGGATTATATTACGAGATAGGGCTCCCATTTAAAATTCTTAAATGGGGGTAGCTGGGAGTTAAACCTAAACTGCGACGGACATTGATTTTAAATCCCTTATGATATTTAAATTTACGTACTTTTTTGCCTAGAAACTATTTTCCTTGCTAAATGACATAATGACGCTGGGTGATTTTGAAATGAAAGCGCTGTATAATATATGAGGATATCACAAATCTTTACGGGTGGACAATGCACAACATCTTCCCGTATTTTATTTTTTGGCAATATATGCGAAATATTCAATTTCCTAGATATAAAAATATATTTAATTACACCTATTAATAGAAATATATCTGCAGAAAACCTCGAATTGATTTAATACTACTGTTTAAATTAAAAAAGCACATCGAACTTTTCCTTTACTTCTACATCATTTATTTGAGTTTAATATCAAGTGAGCTAATAATCCGCAATCAGAGAACGTTGTCCGACAAGGCATCTAGTTGAAAGTTTCCATCGTTCCAGACAACTCTACAAGGCTTTTAGTTAGAAAGAAAATCCGACGAATCTTTTTCATCATCGCAACAATAATGCGTTGCCGCGATTGTTCTATATGCATATGTTCTATATACATATATGTTATATCTACATATTATTTAATGAAAGACCATTTTCGTCTCCCGTTGCATTAAAACCGCCATTCATGAATAAGTGTTTCTGGTTTAAAATTTCTTGCTTTAGGTCATTATTCTCCCATGTATGTGGGCAAAGGTATTAGTTACACGAAAATTTATTGTTAGCGTAATACAGGAATATTTGTATCACGTACAGATATTCCAGATGTGTACAAAAATTTATTAAGGATCCAGCTATCGCTATTAGCAGTCTATAGCTTAAAGCATTATAGAATGTTCATTCCTTTTTACGAATTGTTGCTAGGATAATTATGAATAAGGTATGTACTTGGCAACAATGTTGAACTTAGGTCACTATTATTACACATTATTACACAGATAGGTCACAGAAAATACATCATAATACAAAATAATAAATTAATGAATATCCGAATAAGTAGAAATACGGGAAAGGAAATGCATAAACAAAAAACTTACCATCACATGTCTCATCCGTCTCGGTTGCTGACTCACTTGGAGACCCGTGCCAATAATGAAAGTTTATCACTAAGTACTTTTCTAAGTTTTCCGTAGTAAAACCTCGACGCTTATCACTTTGCACTAGTTTACGCAATGAAAAATCCTTTCAACGTCTACTCTCACCAAGGGATAGTACGAGAAGTGAAGTATATATGGACTATATTTTAGTGAAGTTCGAGATATTTCTTGATGTGTACACTTTATAAATGAGCACCTGTGTTCCAAACAGTTATATCCAGGATTTTTCGTAAACCGTGCAATTTTCTCTTTTAATAACAGCACTGACTTCACATGTGTTGTGGTTTTTAATTTTTTGTTTATAAACTCTAATACCATAAAATGTTCTTGAAACGATAAACCGTATGTTTGTGGTTTCTTGATTGCAGCAATTAATATGGAATAGTTACTATAAATGTACTAGAAATCATCTGGCATGTTTTGCAGTTACAATAAGTTCTGCAATGTGTATATAGCGTTACATTTATTGAGATCAAACCTAGAGATAACATAATTTAATTCCTCGAAATGCTTAACATTTATCTGTCACAAGATCTTATAATAAGATCTTGTGACAATTGGTTCAGGAGGCAAAGCTTCTGTAAACATGTCTCTTCGAGTAGTGGCTTTATCAAAACATTTTTTCGCTATTACCTTATTAACTAAATGAAACTGCGTCTTACTGTTTCTGTTATTCGATTAAGTACACAACAGATCTTCTTCTTTTCATATGTATGCAGATGAGTCCGTTAACATTATTAATAGACTAGCTACTACTTTCTGAGAATTATCTCGTTCTAGCCTTACACAGTGAAGACGCTCAGACACAAAATCTACAATTACTTTGTTATTGTTTCTGTCTAATGTCTTAGAAGCCATTAAATGACTGCCACTAGCACTGTTAGGTACTAACGTTCCAATTAAAGAAATTGCCACTGAACATCCACATACATCAGTTGCTTCATCTATCATGAAGCACACAAAATTAACCCAAAGCGGTTACGAATGTTTTGCAACACATCCTCCTATATCTGGTCAACGCATCCGTTCCTTAGTGTAGTTGGATTGATCCATAATTTTCCAGTAAACTGGGGTTCTTCACTATATATAACGGAATACCACTTACCAAAAAGGTTTCGTGACATCTTAGAAAAATATATCGTCGTCGTTATCATGACTGCTGGATGAAGCATAGCTTTTTACATGTCTTGTTACATTACTTCTTTTAGATGAATTAATAATTCATTCCCACACATTACAGAATATGTAGATAATTTCGTCTAATACAGATTCAAACACATGACGTGATCCACAAGGTCGCATAAACAGTAAAAACAGCGATGATATGAATACAAACCCATAACAGTCCTCTGTGTAACATACGATGGCAATGTCGTTGCTATATAGACGGACATCGGTAGCGTATCGATTTTTAGTTGTTTTCTTTTGTGGCTCGCTAGAATAGACGTTTTAGTTATGAATGTAGTATAATTGAAAGGCCTAATTATGCAGGTGATTATTGACTTTGAGTTACAATAACTAAGACGGTGCAGGGTTCAGGCTAGCACATAAAGATCGAATATAAATCGCTTCGTAACAATAACGATCACGGAAAACGCTACATCGTGCAATATACCCTAATTTACCAGTGCCTTTTGTATTCTACCGTCATCTGCAATCAGGCAATTATTAAAATTCGTGTTAAGGCTCGAAGCCGCCGAGCGCAAGCTAGTTTTATTGTCAACAGTCGACGAATACAATTTGTCGTTGGTATTATTAACAAAATGGTATTATTTAAGCTTGTTTCGGCGTAAAAATGCTGTGCACTGCGCTAGAATGCCCCAATATATCTCTTCCGCGTCAGAAATTACGTATTATTGACTACCTATTTCGTGGTCGTTTTAATCAGACCGCAATGCTGCTGCCTATGAAAACTTTAAATTGGTTAAAAATAAATCGCGTAAATTACTTTTCTAATGCTGCTTTATCGATTTAATCGACTGATAATAGCCAACGACGTAGAGGGTTATTAGAAATACTTTCTCCGTATTGTATCGGGCGTATTATAATACACACAATATTAATTATTAGTCCAAAATTCGTTATCTGATTAATTAAGAAATGTTTCCATTTGAAACAGTGACAAATCGGTACGGTATAGCATCTAATAGATTGTTCGATATTGAAAAGCAATTGCGGGTCGTTCAGAAAGTTCTTGCGGCTTTTATTATTATAATTTTAATGGCGTATTTTCAAATAAATTTTTTGCCATATAGCTTTGACTTTATATATCATTTTAAAGCGCATTTTTCTCTCTATCTAATCGTGGTGCTCGTTTTGTTTTAAGATAATTTGGCCACTTTTTTTCAGGACTTTAAATACGGCATGGACAAAAGGCAAGTTCGCACGATTTTCTGGTTCCAGTTCAAGCTAGGCCAAAACGCTGCCGAACTGCTCGCGATATCAACGGTGCGCTCGGTCCAGGAACCACTAACGAACGTACAGCACAGTGGTGTTTTAAGAAATTCTGCAGCGGTAACGAGAGCCTTGAAGATGACAAGCGCCGTGGTCGGCCATCGGATATTGACAACGACCAACTAAGAGTCTTAGTCGAAGCCAATCCACTCACAACTGTTCTGGAGCTTGCAGAAGAATTATGCGTCGCAACGGAGATGATTTCGAACCATCTGCGAGAAATTAGGAAGTCGAAAGAGCTCGAGAAATGGGTGTCGCACGAATTGAACGGCAGGCAAAGAAATCGCCGTTTTGAGATGACGTCTTCACTCATTCTGCGCAACCAAAACGATCCTTTTCTTAATCGAATTATGGATTTCGATGAATAGTGGATCCTGTACGACAACTGGCGACGTTGGGCTCAGTGGTTGGACCATGATCAAGCACCACAAAACTTCCCGAAGCCGGCATTGCACCAAAAGAAGGTTATGGCCACGGTTTGGTGGACTGCGGCCAGTTTCATCCATCACAGCTTCCTGAATCCGGGCGAAACCATTACGGCAGAGAAGTACTGTCAGCAAATCGAAAAAATGCACCAGAAGCTTCGGCGTATGTTCCCGGCATTGGTCAACAGAAAGGGACCAATTCTGCTCCATCATAACGCACGGCCGTACGTCGCACAACCGACCCTGCAAAAGCTGAACGAATTAGGCTACGAGACTCTGCCTCATCCGGCATACTCGCCGGACCTCTCGCCTACCGACTACCATATTTTCAAGCATATTGACAACTTCCTTCGCGAGAAATGCTTCAAAAACCAAGATGATGCCAAAAGCGCCTTCAACGCTTTCGTCGCCTCCAGAAATTCGGATTTATACGCTACCGACATAAATAAACTTGTTTCTCGTTGGAAAAAGTGTGTTGATTCTAACGGTTCTTATTTCGATTAATAAAGTTTTGTTTGAGCTGAGATGTGTGTATTTGAACTTAAAGGTTAAAAACCGCAAGAACTTTCTGAATGACCTTTATTTGATATTAAACTAAACTATTTCAATTCTGTTACGATGGGGAGAATTTTACCTTCTACAATGTGTCCTGAAATGTGTTCCTCATTTATTTGGGAAACATTATTTGGGAAAGTTTTGTTTGAGCTGAGATATGTGTATTTGAACTTAAAGGTTAAAAACCGCAGGAACTTTCTGATCGACCTTTATTTGATATTAAACTAAACTATTTCAATTTTATTACAATGGAGAGAATTTTACCTTTTACAATATGTTCTGAAATGTGTTCCTCATTTATTTGGGAAATATCTCAGAAAGCTATAGTGGTAACTGTATGCATGCATACGTTTGTTAGATATTACGCCTTGGAAATTCAATTACAATGAATCGTTTCAGCGATGAGCAATGTGCCATGTGTGTAAGAAGCTTTTACGAGAACCATCTTTCTCTCATAATAGTTCGTCGCCTGTATCGGGCGTACTATTTCCTTCACGATATTCATAAAGCTCCTTCAGCAAAGTTAATCAATTCGTGGGTCACTATATTTGAAAGAAAACGTACTACCATTAATAAGAGACCAACGGGTCGATCCAGAAGAGCAAGAAGTGTTGAAAACGTCGAGATGTCGTGCTTATTTCAAGAGAATCGAGAGCCACTATCCACTACATCCTGGCAAAAGATTTGAACCTTCATCTTTACAAAATTCAACTTGTGCAAGCTTTGAAGGTTGAAGACTCAATTCGATCCATTTTTGGGGAAGAATTATTCGAAAGCTTTTATAACATTCTATTCACCGAGGAAGCATATTTCCACTTACATATGCAAATAAACAAAATTGCTGTTACTGGTCTATAGAAAACCATTGAGAAAAGCTACAAAATCCCTTACATTCTCCAAAATTAACGATGTGGGCGGCAATGAATACATCTGGCATAATTGCCACATATTTTTATGAAAATACAAGTTATGTTCACTCACCGTTACTTCTCTTCGATATAGAGATATGCTAGAGATTTTTTTGGTACCATAATTCAAAATTTTTTCTGGATTTAATGAGGACACATGGCTTCAGCAAGATGGAGCTGGAGCCCAAGCTTAAACTTTACCAGTGAAAGCCGTTAGAGCAATATTCCCTGGCATTAATTGACTGCCCAGAGGTCCTGATTTAGCGCTGATGTATTTCTTCTTATAGGGTTGTGTGAAATCTAAGATATATACTGATGCTCCTAGGACTTTGTTTCAGTTAAGAGCTAGAATACGCTTTAGAGAATTGAACCAGTATTGTGTACGTAAGGTTTCACAAATTTTAGGTTGCACCTTGAGAAAGCACAGCTGTGTGAAGGAAGGCAACTTGACGATATTTAAATTTAAATAAATAATAGTGGATGTAAATATCTTTTTAATAACCGAGTTTTATTCATCCAAGAAAAAAAAAGGAAAGCACTCCGAGATACCTGATATAACAATAATTATTTGTTAATTTATAAAATATATATATATATATATATATATATATATATATATATATATATATATATATATATATATATATATATATATATATATATATATATATATATATATATATATATATATATATATATATATTAAATAAATTTAGCACGAGATATATAGAACTTGTTAGCTACGCTAATTTTTGTAATGCTGCGACCCAAAGAAACTATTAGTTTTGGATTTTTTTATACAATTGGCACTTTCTGGAAATTATCGACTTAGTTTCAATACCATAGATTTTCTCCGTGGATCTCCCGCAACCCAGGTCACAATTTCAATAAATGGCGAAGGAGCCACTATTATTTTAAAATATTTCAATATATTGCTATGATCTGTACTGGATTTCTGAAATACTGCAAGTATTTCTTAACTGCTACTATATTCTTACTTTCTAACCTATGTACATATCTTACTAGAAGAGACTGTTTCATTTAAAAAGTGTCAAATCATTATGAGATAGTATCTAATTATTCGATGTCAAAAAATAACGATTTCATATCAAACGAAACTATTTTAATTTTGTTACGATGGAAAGTATTTTACTTGTTGTAATAATTGCTATTTGAAAATAATCCTTTATCATGAATTAATGAATTAAGTTTAACACAGGATTATTAGAACTTTTTAGTAATGCTATTTTTTCTAATCCTACTACCCAAAGAAACTATAAGTATATTTTAATTTTTTTTTTAAGAATTGATAATTCTTGAATTTATCGACTCCGTTTTAATCCCATAGACTTCTTCCGTGGATCTCTCGCAACCCATGTGTCAATTTAAGAAATAGCGAAGGCATGAGTGTTATTTTAAAATATTTCAATGTGTTGTTATGATACACTTTGTTGTTTATTAGTGTTTTAATTTTTTTAAGGAATTGGCACTTTTTTTTAATTATCGACTCCATTTTAATTCCATAGACTTTTTCCATGGTGTCCCGCAACCCAGGTATCAATTGTTTTAAATGGCGAAGGCGCCACTGTCATTTTTTAAGATTTCAATACATTGTTTTTATACGCTCTATTTCCGTATTTCTTACCTACTACCATATTCTTACTTTCTTCTAACCTATCTTCACGCAGAGTCACTATTTCATTTAACAAAATGACAAATCAATGCAAAATACCTAATAAATTATTCATGTCAAAAAGTAATGATTTGACATAGAATGTTGCTATTTTAATTTTGTTACAATAGAAAGAATGTTCCCTCTTTATAATAACAACTATTCGAAAATCGTCCTTTATCGAATTAATGAGTTAAGTTTGGCACAGGATTGTTAAAACTTGTTAGCTACGCAATTTTTTCTAATCCTGCCACGCAAATAAACCATTCGTAATTTAATTTTCTTATCTTCGCCTCTCTTCCATGGATCTTCCGCAACCTTCTCTTTCTTCTTCCATGAATCTCGCGCAACCCTGGCCCTGGTATGTATTTAAAAAATGGTGAAGACGCCATTGCCATTTTAAACGATTTCGGTACTATTCACTTCATCGCTATTTGCCAAATAAAAAACTCTCTTATCTTGCCTATAAACGGAACAATCCACCTGAGCCTAGCTATAGAAACAAGCCACGGTATGAGATACGAGCCGTTTGGGATTTTTTATTTGGCCCATAGAGATAGCTAGCATAGAAATAAACTATGCATTATTATAATAAATTTTGTTTAAGTATTTCCTAACTGTCGGAATTTCGGTTCATGAATAGCAAAGAAATCTCATTATTATTTTGTATTTATTTTTATTGTAACCTCTGGGGACTAGTACGAGTAGACCAATATTGAAGGAATATACATAATCTCTGTAACTAATGTTCTTAATAGATAAATATAAAATAATAAAGTTTTAATATGTAAGAGGAAATGAACCCGCTAAGGGAAATGATAAATATTCGGAATATTAGGAAATTAGTTTTGATGAGTTTAAACAACTAATACAGACTGATAAATTAAATTACAGATGAGAACATTTTGATTGACACTAAATTAAATTTTACATCTGGATGAAACGATAAATATAATCAAAGCAGTTTCCTGCCAACTCAATAGAAGGCTTCCAAGTTTCATGATTTTTTCTCGGTATGTTCTTCTGTTTGTACTAAATATTACAATTTAGTTTTGTACTTTATTTTAAAGCTGATGGAGTCATACGAGTAGAAGATAAATAATTGTAACTGTAGATCGATTCTTTTAAAGAATTAAAGCTGCAACCATGATAGTAATGTGATGTGAAAAACATACTTGTTATATCTAAGTGAGTTCGTGATAGTGATAAGATTTAATTAAAATACAAGAGCTTATTCGCACTTGGAAATGATCAATAATGTACGCTGTTTTCTTGGCAAGTGAATACACACGAAGAAAGTTTATACTGCAAAATATATACGGAGATAAGTCTCCTTAATGGACTCAATTTTATTAGGATTACCGAGTTTTTGCGCGACAGAGATTTTTAAAGCCTACACTCAATGTGTCTGCAAACATAAAAATCTCGAAATGTCAGTCCTGTTTGATGTAATAGAATATTGAAAAAGATCTTGGAATAAGTATGAGAAAAATAAGTACCCGACTATATTTCTATCAAGAATATTCTCGAGTTATACAAGAGATCAGCAATGATTTGTCTTAAATTACTAATTTGGTACAAGAATTATTAACGCAGTTATGATTAAACTCTCCATCATCTATATTGTTTTTGTGATATTTAGTAATACAGGATGTGTATGATATGCGAGATGAAGTGGCGTAAAATATCGCCAAAGGAATTTAATATGTAAACCGCTTTAATTTTTGCATGTAGCGAGTTTGTATTAGCTTGACTATTGTTTTGTTATATTAATGTTGTTATTTTTAATCGTCGAAAATATTAGCAGCTCTTTATTTTCGTTGTAATCGGAAATGGCAGTTCCTTGAATTTCTAGAACCATTTGCTATACTTTTTATTTATAAAAATTCACAGTAAAATAATAGACCTGTAAGCTATTATTATAATATAAAATAATAAGTCAAAGGGAAATTAAAGAATTATTTTTTTTGTATTTCAAAAATAAATTTGACTTAGGTATATATTTTGTATATAACTCTGCGAAATCCATAATAAACTAACAACAGCTCAGGAGCGTAGCATACATGGATGCGAGTGATGCATCGCATTTTTTAAAAAATTGGCAAATTAGTGTTATTTAAAAGTTCAATCGATTTATTCAATTATTACAATTGTTTAATTATTTTAAACCGACCGCAAACATACTATTTACTTTAAACGCTACCAAAAACTTTTTATTTCAAATCAGCCGTGAAGGCGCCCGAAATCACTGGACTCCCGCGTTACTTGCTGCAGTGCTGAAATGCGATGGTTCACGTTACATCCAAGCTACGCGTTAGATGGGCGAAAAGGCCAGTGATGTTACGCAGTCAACAATGGAACGTCGAGTGGGTGTTGTCGGTATTTCCGGACTCAGTTATGCGATTATGTGGACACATCTTGGCGACTGTCGCCATAACATATGGAAGATTTGGAAGCGCTGTTTCAGGTAATTATGAAAAATGAAAATGAGGAATGGGATCAAGAAACCGTTATTTATGCTAGAAGCCTTTTAACTTTATTGCACGACTTTGATTTTAATTTTTTCTTAGCAGTGTTTTCTGAAATATTCCCACATTCCGAAAATCTATTTAAAATTCTACAGACAAAAATATCAGATATTAGTTACTGCAATAGAAAGATCGCCGATTTCAAATCATATATTCAAAAAATGAGAAACGAGTTTAGTAACATTTGGGACCGTATGGACAGAAATGTGTTAGAAAATCGACCACCAAGTAATAGAATGCGTTTGGATTTAATTCCTGAAGAAGATAAGAAAAACACCTACGCACGATTGTATTATGAAATTTTAGACATTATTACTGTGAACATTAGTGAACGGTTAAGTGAAATTTCTAAACTGAAATTCTTAAATCTAGATTCTACACAATTTATTTCATTCGTGAAACGTTTTTCTAACGAACTTTTTTTTCTTTAGTAGATACATATGGAACATTCTTTGACGCGAATCATTCAAAAAGTGAACTTTCAGTGATTTGTAGTGATCCCGATATGAAAAAAGCGCTGTGTTTGAGCTTCGCCAATATATTATGTCTCTTCAATTATCTTCTGTTCTTCCAGAGTCATCAAAACTGTGTCGTTTAATTTTGACTATTTCTGACACAATCAGTTCCGCGGAAAGATCATTTTCACGTTTAAAGAGAATAAATACGTATCTGCCAAATGCTCAAAAGCAAGAAAGACTGTCAGCTTTAGCATTAATAAATATTGAAAGTACCTTGTTAGAAGATATGAGATCGTCTCCAACATTTGAAGAAACAGCGAGAGACGTTTTAAGTGGACAAACAAAAACCGAAGAATTGATCTTCATTTTAAAAATTAGGATATATATATATCGGCATAATCATTTTAGGTTAGTGTCTTTTTTCACTTTTACCATTTTCATATGGCCTCTCATACATTTGACTATACCTCTTCCCTTATAAAATTTTTATCACATCCCTAGATTCTTTTCTCACGTTACGCCCCTGCAACAGCGTCTGGTAGAATACTAACAATATCTAGTGCGTTTGATCTGCAGTAACTAACATTGATGATGTTTTAAAGCACAGCTTGGCAATATTTAATTTTTATTTTTTAAAGAAAGAAATATATTAGTGTTCTATAGAGCAAAATACACTACTGGTAGAAATATATGTACAACTTAAAGCCTCATTTTATTTAAATAATTTCAAATAATTGATCCAAGACAATTATTTGAGATTATTTTGGATCCCGTTATACAATTTAAAGACGTTTCAAATATAAAATATTGTACCCACAGCAAGCGGCCACTCCAAATAAATAAATTTCTGAGATCTGCTCGACCGGCCGTGTCTGCTCCCCTCGATTAAATTTGTAACCGGCCACCCAGACACAATAAAGAGAAGTTTACAGGCCACTACACTTTTTCTTTTCTTGTTGGCGCTCGTGAGGCGGCGCATTAAGATCGGCCGCTGGAAACACATGTGAGAACTGTATCAGTTAATGTTATCACTTCGAATGTTTGTTGTAGACATGTTCGTAATTAATGTTCTTGTTCCAGTTCGGCCGTTGTGGGTGAAGCTGCTGGGCGAAAATAAGCCGTTATCCGCCGATAACACTTACGAACTTGGCTGCGAAGTGGTCGGGTCCAGGCCGGAGCCGACCATAACGTGGTGGAAGGGCAGCACGCAGATGAAAAATACGCGGGAGACCGTAAGTACCCTGTTGATTACGTCAATCATACAGATTAAGGGATGCCGTGGCGTAATGTGGTGGTACCCTCGCGCCCTGAGGACCGTGAGAGGTCCTCAACAAATAACATAGAAATCAATTGAAACACCTTAAGGTGAGGATTTAAGTCAGAGGTCCCAAAACTTTTTTTGTCCCGTAGATCACGTGCCTACTTTTTTTGCTTTTGATATATGCCTTTGGTAATATCGATGCTTACCTACTATTGATTTTTTATAAATTCATCAACTTAGTAGGGTTATAGTTTCATTGCTGATGTAATGACGATAAATGTTCACACTTATTCATATTTAATTGATTTTTTAAACCTTTAAACACCGATATCTTAGGGTCTGCCTTGCGAAAAACATTTACTTTTTCAGATTTTGTTTTAGTTGTTTTCTCATCACAGTTTCTCTTTAATATTACTCCGCCTTTCTTCCAACAAAAATAAGTTCTATGATTTCGTTCCAAAATATACACACGGTGTATGATCACACCGCGTATTATGGGTTTCCTATTTACCAGTTATGATAAAAATACAAATGAAGCAAAACTGACTTTCTCTTTGACACGATGTTGTTCAAAGTGTCTCCCATTAACAAACTGTCATTAGCCTGAATACGTGAAAACATTTTGTAGTGATTGTTTCCGGATTATCGGTTACTATTTCCAGGTATTGATTGATTAATTATCAGGCTAATATTTTGAGTTTTGGCGCGAATTTGTTGCTCAGATTCTCGAAATCGTTTAGTATATTATCATAATTTTACGTGTGACTTTACATAATAGACACGCTATCTTAAATAAACTCACAAGAAAAATCTAAGAGAGTCATATAAGGGGAACGTGGTGGCTATTCAGTTGATCTTTGTCGTCCTATTTACCTGGCAGAAAAAGTATCGCCAAGAAATGACTAAATATCACTTGTCTCCCTTGGATTTTTTTTCTTGTGGGGTTACTTAAAATCGCAGGTATATTTTAATAGGCCAAATAATTTAGACGATCTGAAGGAGAGGATTTATTACTATGTATCCTTAATACCAAAATGGCTTAGCTGAATAAAATTTAAGAAATTTTTACAACTTTTAATGGATTAGGAAAATAGTCACAACTTTTAATGGATTAGGAAATCCTAATAAGGGCATAGTTCATTTTAATTAAATTATGCCTATTCTTAGAGTTTCCTAATCCGAGTTCAAAATGTTTTATGCATGTTTCTTAATGATATGTTCATACTACTCGACTACTGGTAGTGATTAATATGAAAATAGTTATTATGAGAAGAATGTTTCAGTTATGGCAGATACTTTTACTTTTGTGATATTGTCACTTTGTACATTAAGAGAAAACAACCTTTTAGTTTGTTTAAAATCGATTGTGAAGAAATTTTTTACATATTTTTTGAAAAAATAAAACCCGTCACAGGTAGGATTCGACATTTGTCCCGGATTGGATCCGCACGACATACAGCTGTGTCGAAACTATTAGTTCTCATCAGTACCGTACGCGGTACGCCGATCCAGGACAAATGCCGAATGAAATCTATGGGGTATACATCTTTATCGATACGATCTATGTCAGTAACATATAAGACGGAAATCGAGAAGGGAACCACCAAACCGCCAAGCGGTTATCAAAATAGTTCCCGAATAGCAAGGCTATTACATAATCGCTATAGAAAACAACTAATCCTCGGGCTAAAGCCCCGCCAAGCATTGAATTATACCGAACAGTGATCCTCGCCCCCTTTCTCGTCTTTCTGCACGATCAGATAAGGTTTCATAAAATAAAACCCGCCACAGGTAGGAATCGACATCTGTCCCGGATTGGAACCGAACGACATACATCTGTTTAGAACTTATTAGTTCTCATCAGTGCCGTACACGGTACGCCAATCCAGGACAAATGTCGAATGAAACCTATGGGGTATACATCTTTATGGATACGATCTATGTCAGTAACATATAATTTTAGGTATAATTCAATGCCTGGCGGGGCTTTAGCCCGAGGAATAGTTGTTTTCTATAGCGATTATGTAACAGCCTTGCTATTTGGGAACTACTTTTGATAACCGCTTGACGGTTTGGAGGCTCCTTTTCGATTTCCGACTTATACATATTTTTGTTTATATTTATATTTACCAGACTATTTGTCCTGAAATGCATTAATGCTAAGTACCCTGTAACCTTATGTGCATTACAGACATTATCACAAAAGCAACACTTTATCGTAGAATGTTTTTTTCGACTACAGCACACACATTGTTCACTACATTTGGACGACTGCGTAGATCATGCAGACATGACGTGAACGCTGCTCATCTGAAATCTGGATATGAGATTTATTATCGGGAATTTATGTCGCTACCATTTTGCTAAAGCAACGTCAATAGTCTCAGCCAATGAAAGCCTTATTTTTAGAAGTCTGGCCTGGACTTACCCTTGATCTAAATCAGTAGCGGTTTTATTGTAGGTGCATTTGTGCAGTGAGTTCCCTTAAAAATTCCTAAAAATGCCTATTAGGTGTTTACTATATATTACATTATCATATCATTATACATAGAATGTTCCGATATCTATCAGTCTCGCTTACAGCTTGTTAGATGTCACGAGATTCGCCAGCCCTAGAATTCATCAGATATATCTACGAGATATTAAATCTACAACTTAAATACATAGGGAGTTTAATTTTCCTATTGCACACATCAGAGGACCGTTTAACCATGTGTTAGAAAGAGAGGACTCGGGCGCGTGAAACAGGAAATATACATACATATCTTATGAAACTTGCGTGCATTGCACGCGATATACATGCAAACTGTATGAACCGTTTTGAAAATGATGAACTTTTAAAAGAATGCTTAAAATGTATTTTGGGCACTGCAGGAAATGATTACAATACAAAAAATCAGGCTCAAATGTTATTGGGTTGTTTAAATAACAATTACTTTAAATACTGGCTCGCGTTTTTCGCCAAGGATATGCCTTATTGTGAAATCCTTTTTAAAGAGTTTCAGTCTCGATTATTAGATGCTGTCAAAATGAGCAGGTATTTGAATAATTTACGTACAAGGAATTACTCAAAATCGACTGAAAAAAAATACAAGGCTATCCCATAATGACATATCATTTTCTGCATATACAAAGGAAGTGTGTGATATATTAATTAACCAAACTAAAGACAGATTTGAGTTCAGAGCGTCGAAACTATTTTCCCGAATAAATTTAGTAACTATGAGAAACAATTTCCCATTCAAGATGTTGACAGTGTAACGAAAACTTATGGATTTTTGGACAAAATTAAATTGAAAAGTGAATTAACGGTTATATACAGCAGGGAAGATTTTCGTGAACCAGCAAGTTGCTTAGCAATTTTGCAATTATTTATAGTTCGAAACCTGACGGACTGTTTTAGTGAAACTGTTTTATTATTAAAATTAATTTGTACCATACCCATGACAAGTGTTGAAAGTAAACGCTGTTTTTCGGCGCTTAAAATAATTAAAAACTTTTTGAGAAATACAATAGCGCAAGATAGACTAAATTCACTTTGCATGATAAGTATGGATAAAGTGCTAATTGTAGCGATTCCAGATTTTAATAATCTTGTAATTGACGTTTTTGCGAATTCCAAAAACAGACGAATGGATTTCTTAAATAAATAACCTCAGGCTTGGATGTAGGTAAGTTTATTATAATTTTTCGTTTGTTATTATTTTATCGATTGCATCCCCAGACAAAAATTGCACCGGCCGCCACTGATCAAGATCAATAAGAAACATGTTACGTAATATCATATCCATTACATTCTAATTAATATCACAATTTTGCGCCAAACTGTCACTCTCGTTCAGTTACATTTTCCCACTGATTCCACGCTCATTTACAATTTCACGGTCCATTTCTTGACAAGAAAAAGGAGAAAGTCTTCAAAGAATTTATCTCAAGCTACCAATTAAGTTTCTACAGTTTTGTAATATTTATTAGATAGTTCTATTGCCCCGTATGCCTCTACAAGGACGCACTCTCTATATTTAACTTTTTTAGAATTCTAAAAATACACACGTAAACGGGAGTCAAATATGTGACCTACTCTGTACGGTCGGGGATCATCTCTGGGGGAATAAACGATCCTGCGACCCCTAAATCATACGTCTCCTTGTAGTATAAGTATACACCTAATTTGTCTGACACACACGTCAACTCTGCCCGCAAGAGCATTATGTTTACAATAACCCGGGATACATCAGTTGTTTGGATAACGGATAGTTCCTATTTCCTCGCTGTTTCGATAACATTTTATTTTTGTGCAGCACTTAAGAAGAAAGCAAGTTAACGTCTACACAATAACATCCCAGTCGATTCCCGAAATGCTATTGAATGTTTTGATTCGTCCCGTCTTGTTTACTTACTTTCCCGAGGATTTATACTATTTACTAAATTCGAGTGTGTGGCTTTTAGGCTGAAATATCGCCTGTTTATATTTATCTCAAATAAATTCATCATGTCGCGTATCTCGTTTGTCAGCGAGAACGAAACATGACACGACGTGACGTATTGGAAGGCGTATGTTTCGTACGGGCCCGTATTGTAGACGGCGAACATTTTTTCGGGTCCCGAACGGCGCGCGTTCCTCTTTATTTGTCGGGACTGATAGGCCCCGAAATACGTAAGTAAATGATGCAGGAGCCGGTCACATGCGGCCTGGGTTGCTGACAGTTGAGATGCCTTGAGAAGCGTTCTATCATTAGTCGTTAACGAAAGGCAGACAACTTTCTGTTCTCTTTATAGAGGGTCTTTCAATAAGGATGGTCGATTTTTAAACGGAAATAAAACAAGGTGTGCGTGAGATCCACACAATTTTTTATTTGAGAGAATATTTTATGACATTTAGTATGGAATGGTCGTCGTCGTTCAAATGGTCCAATTTTCGATGACTTTGTCACATAAATCTGGCTGAATTTGCTGGATGGCTTTCGTTATGTAGACTTTGAGTGCATCAATTGCTTGCGGTTTATTCACATATACCTGCAGTTTAAAGTAGCTCCAGTGAAAGAAGTCTAAAGGGGTTAACTCGCACGATCTCGATGGCCAGTTCACGTCGCCACTGCGTGAGATAACCATGTCCTCAAGTCGCTCGTTCATAATATCCATCGTGGCATGCGCTGTGTGGCACATAGCGCCGTCCTGTTGGAACCACATGTCGTCTGTATCCATATCATGCAGTTTAGGCCACAATAAGCTGCTTTTCATCAATCTGTAGCGGTCGCCGTTGACGGTTATGACAATGCCAGTTTCGTTTTGGAAGAAGTACGGAACGATGATTTCGCCAGACCAAAATCGGCACAAAACAGCGACTTTCTTAGAATGCATTTGGTGCTGGTGTATCTCGTGTGGATTGGTATCACACAAGTTGTTGAACGGTATAACCTTCCATGGTGATTTGCCATGCACTACTGAACAATTTACAATAAATTAGACAGATATTACTTTAGCAGCATGGTTGCTATAACCTAACAAGTTTCGGGCGTCCTTATTGAAAGACCCTATACCTTTGGGAGAATTTGAGTTACTATAAATGCAGTATTCCTTTAATAAATTGAATAATGTGCAAGGGAAAAGTTCACCATGTCTAAATTGAAACAAAATATGTTTTGTATTTTACATAATCTCTGCATAAAGTCAAGTAAATTTTTCTATAGTAGATCTACTAATGGGTTCCAAACCTGCTTTCCTGTAAGTAACTTTATTCCATTTTTACATTACAATACATAATGTACTTTATTCTACGTAATTAGCAGCAACAATAGTATATTATATTTTTAAGGTAATTTTCTGTTCTCGTTATATCCTTAGGAGGATTTAAATTCTAAAAAATATAATATTTTCAATAAATTGAATGGTGTTTGAGGGTAAAATGGTGTTTTTTCATAATTCAATTATCCCATGTTTACATTATAAAGCGCAATTTACTTTATTCTATGTAATTATCAACAGCAAAAGCATTTTATCTTTTTAAGGTAATTTTCTATTATCTTTATACCTTTAGGAGTATTTAAGTTCTAAGAAATGTAATTAGCGGCCACGATAATACTTTTCTATATCGGCCACACTTTTTAAGGTAATTTTTTATTTTCTTTATACCTTTAGAAGGATTTAAGTTTTAAGAAATTTAATAATTTCAATAAATTGAATGATGTTTGAGAATAAAACTGCTTCAGCATAAGTAGCTTTGCCCCATTTTCGAATTAAAAAAACGTAATATATTTTATTTACTCCACGTAATCAGCAACAACAATAATATTTTATTTTTTAAAGTAATTTTTTATTCTCTTTATACCTATGAAAGGATTTAAGTTCTAAAAAATATATTAATATACAAAGGTGATTTATTTATCGCACTAATGAAACATTGGTCATTTCTATTTACTATTACAAGTCTAGAAAATATTTATACATTCGTGAAATACGCAACCAAATTCCTATCCTATTTAAAATAGTACTTTATCGAGCTTTCCAACTAAATCTTATTATCCCATCCTAGTGTGAATATGTTTCCTGATTAATAAGTAATAAATGTGCTTGGTTGATATTCAGATGCCTTTGGATATTTACTAATAATTCTTCTATGAGGAATAATGAAGAATTTAGTAATTTAGAATATTATTTAACTATCTAACTAACCAAATCATCCATAAAATTTGTCGAAATTTAACATATTTTTCAGATATTTAAAATCTATTAGTTTTAATACACTTGGCCATGACAATGACTATGTTTGCTTCTTATGACACACAGATTCTAGAATCATAAGTATTGCTTTAGGTTTTAACAATTGTTAATGATTCCTCTTAGTGATATTTAGTTCTCGCTGAAAATAAAATTTAGTAATATCGTTGGTAATATTGCATATTATTACTAAATAATAAGTAAACAATAAATGACAAATGGTAGATTAAAAATATGCATTTACACTACCATATTTACTTCGTCATCGCGAAACACAAATAAATTAAATACATTCACATAACATCTCTTGGGTGAAATCATCCAGTGATTTTAATAAACTTGGTCAGCACAATTAATTTTTACTTTTTGAGATACATAACACCATTTGAACATAAGTTGGGTAATCATAAAT
The DNA here is from genome assembly GCA_037954035.1 of Rosalia funebris. Taxonomy (NCBI): domain Eukaryota; kingdom Metazoa; phylum Arthropoda; class Insecta; order Coleoptera; family Cerambycidae; genus Rosalia; species Rosalia funebris. The sequence goes on from JAZFAV010000016.1 coordinate 7,024,378, forward strand.
CTCGGACAACCATATTGCCTCATATTTCAACAGTGTCGACGTGAAGATTACATGGACGCGTAGAATAGTTATTTAAAGTTAAAGTTTTCTTAAATCGCTATCAAGCTCTTGCCCTTGGTACCGGATATGCCTCTCCTCTATACAGCTTCAAAAGTTATAGAATTAAAATGGAGAACTACAACAGGAACTTACAACATAACGAACGCATACACACTATATTTCAAGCGAAAATGCAATAATTATTTTCAACACAGCCATAACTAATGCCCCTTGGGTAATTTAAAACTTTAATACGGGTAATATTTTTCATTTTATAACGCGCCGGTCTAGTTCCGTCGAAATTTCTGCATTTTTAACTAGAGACGAGCCCGCGTGATCTGTGCAAACTTTCTAAATTACCTGCGCTGGGCTGTACCACCTCAAAAAAAAATTAGTAAGGGTTCAAACACTACCGGTAGGTCGCTAGATGTGACTATATAAATTTTAATGACATTCATGGCGAGATGAGCATGCAGCTACGGCGTTTATTTATTTTATATTTATTCTGTTTTTGCGCACTTCGACTACAACAATTTATTTCAATAAACGTTCGGGTAGGCGACAAGTCCCCGTCCGTTAGGCGGAGGACTAAGTGCTTTATTATTTACCTATTGACATTATGCTGTTTTATATTAGTTGAACTGCACGCCATTTGTGTTCTGGCAAATATACAGGGTACTTCACGGTGAGTAGCCTATTAGATGTTCTCAAGAAACTACAAATAGTTTGGAAGTGAAGGTTTGCATATGGAGGTTTTCAGTGATTCTCTATTTAATGAAAATAATGCCAAGTATGAAATACTTCCGGTTACACCGGAAGTCGGCAACAACTTCTTTATTTTAAATGGCACGCCATATTTTTATGCCACATTTGAATTTTACTCATTATTTTGAGGTAACTCTCAATACCATTCCCTATCTCTAAAGGTAATAGTTTTTTAGATATTTCGATTTTAATAAAACCTTATGCGAAAACTAACCCGTGCATAGATATTAATAACTTTCGCTAAGGTAAGTTTTATTAACCAATTATTTTCCCATATATTAAAGATATACGGAGCTTATGTATGCATAAATTACAAATACTTCAAAGTACACAGGGTGTGCAAAACGGGAGGTCAAACTTTATCAAATTTTCGACCTTTCGACCTATATGAGCATTTTCTATACTTAAATTGTACGGTTTTTGAGATATCATTATCAGCTTCATTCTCAAGGAAGTATGGTCCAATTACTCCACTACTCCAATATGAACAGCATGTGGATTTTGAGCACCTCATATTCGACAATTTTTGTTTGCTGACGTATCCGGTAAGATGAAAATCTGTTCTTCATCGGTGAACAAAATTTTGTTGCAAAAATCTTATTTCTTTCTAACACTCCATTAGCAAATGTACGACGTTGTAAATTGTCTGTAACTTTTAATTGTTATTTCATCTGAATTTTATATGCTGACAGATGCAGATCTTTCTTTAAAATCCGATGCATGGTGGCTCTTGTCAGATTCAATTATTATTGTGCAGCATGACGTCAAATTGATGTATTTGGATGTTCCCATACATTTTCTCTCCCTGCAGCAATATTTTTATCTGACACCACAACGAGGACGTATTGGTGTAAATAATCGCTCACTTTCATAAAACAGTTGTATGCAAACTATTCCTTGTTAAACTGTTAATCGGCGTGTTGACGTTATATGGTTTATAGATAAGAGTCGTTAAATATTGACGCCCTATCTTTGACAGAACACAGATAGCAGCCAGTTCAAATCCTATAGTTCTAACTGAGACCCTCTGTATATTTGCGATACATAGCATACTGTTATGTAATAGATGGTATTAAAAAAATTAAATAGTGTTAAATATTCATAGAGTTATATTTTATTCATTTAAAAGAGCACTATAAAGAGTTACTTTTAATAAAATATAATTGTAGAATTCATGGCTTTTATGACTATTTCTTCATAGAGTGTGGTATATTGCCTGAAATGTGGTGTAAATTTAGGCCAAATTCAAATCAAAATTTTCCCCTCGCAGGTGGGAATTTTCCACGAATAGTAGAATAGAATCAACACAACGCGTAAAGTCTAGTGTAAACGGCAATATATTTTGGTGTAAACTTTAACTCTTTTACTATACATTTTGTTTAGAAAATAAAAATAAAACACCTTCAAATGGAGGACCCTTTGTTGCACACACATTATTCTATTTCTTATCTTACAGTATTCTACATAGTGAGATATTGGAGTATGGTATAGAGTGATGCAAGTATTGGAGGTATTTATATATTCGTGAATAAGAAAATAAAATTCCTAAATATCGAGAAATGGCAGATAAGAAATGTGCATTTCTGTTATATTGTTTACTTCATAGTCACAAATGACAAATAGGTTAGGTACGTACCTATTCGGTGATCCCCAACAGCGACCAAATTTAAATTGAAAAAAAATACGGGTAGAATAAAATTCAGCAGATATTTCAGCCATCCAGGCAGCAATTTTTAATAGACTTAGGAGATGGAGATTTACTCCTTACTAAAAATAAAAATTATAATTTAAATGGTATTATTGTAGTAGTAAGGATGTACCCACCTACATCAAGAATGTACCTTATATAAATTAGGCATATTCTTAATAAAATTAATGTTTTATTGTTAGTAAGTGGACAATAAGAACGAAAATATAACTACTTACCCAACAAAATCCTACAGCGAATTTGCCAAAATCTAACATATTTTATTAACATTTTAATATTTATTTATTTTAATAAACTTGACCATGACAATGACTATATTTACTTCTTGGGATAGATACTTCTTGGGATAAGTAAACCATTTGAGCATAAATTGATTATTCATAAATAAGCACATTGCTTCAAGTCTTAACTTCTCTGCCTTAGATTTGATAATATTTTGGTAAAATGTATATATTATTGTTATTAAATGATAATCAGACAATAAATGAGGAATGACAGATACGAAATATTCATTTCCATGTGTTACCTTGTTTACTTCATCGTCGTAAAACATAAATAGATTAAGTACTTACATATACATAATATTTTTTCGGTGAAATCATCGAACGACTGAAAATCAACATATTATACAGTCATCTTAGCAAAAGAAATTAATAAACCTCTCCAGCACAATTAATTTTTATTTATTACAATCAAAGTATTTGGGTATGAGTTGGTTATTCAGAAAATATGAACAACCATATTGCCTCATGTTTCAACAGTGTCAACGTGAAGAGTACATGAGTGCATACTCTAGAATAGTTACCATGCAGGGATTATAATCCACCCCACGCGGAGTAAAGCGGTACTATAGTGTAGTGTATTTATATTAGTCTTTTACTTAAAATGTATAAAACTTTAGAGTCATAGTTGTGCAAAACTTTATCAATTACATTGGTGTTAAGTCTCATACCAGAAATAGGGAAGTTTTAGAAAATTTTCGCACCATTCATGTTGGTAAATATTCACCATGATACATTTACAACAGTGTAATATTTTACGAATATTATAATTAACTTTTACGAAAAATTTATGCAATTTAAAATTAGTCCAACCCGTAAACGAACTCGTAAACTATTTTCAAACACGTTTCATTGTTTCATATTCAATCATTGCGCAAATAGCATGTGACGTAAAATTGCATTAATTAGCCTGAAACGGCGAGTCAGCTATGCGGTTTTCGCTGAAAATAGATCCTTATGTGTGCGATATTAACCCTAGTTCTAAAGAGGGCAATTTCGCGAAACAAAGACCGCTCTTATTTAATTATAAAAATAGTTAACGCCATATGCTATAAAGTGAGCCGTTTTGCGACTCTCAACTGCATTGTTACTAAGCAAATTTTTCTCTGCAAGCACTAGTACTTACGTTTACGAGGCTCCGCCGTGAATATTTCGCTCGTCGTCAGTTTTCACGAGTCTAGTCGCTCACCAGTTCGTCTGCAATTAACATGCGGCTTGAAAGAAATATAATGTATTCACTACGTCATCAGTTTTGTCTGACTGTCAGTTGTAACAAATAGTCCACGTAGTTATCTGGAAATAGTTTCAACTGAAGAGCTAGCGATTCTGTATTTTATTGTTGGCTACAAACTTATTTTTGAGGATAGTTGCAGCATTAACTGATATCTTAGTTACTTGTGGCCTACTACATTTTAAATGATTTTAACTAGTATTTAACAAATTCGTGGAAAACATGAATAAATAACAGAAAGGAGCAATAATGTTAAATGCAATGAAAACAGTGTTAATGAAAATTATTATTATTATGTTATGTGGGCTTGGGCCATAGTCCCTTGGCGATTCCCTCTTATACGGGTCATTACCCAAAAATGCTATACCATAAAAGGAGCAATTTAGGCACGTCCCCTGCCGAAGCCTCGCCTCCTCCTAGATAACAGGTGTCCGTAATATAAGGTGCCTCTTCTCCAGTGCGGGGTAGGTGTAAAGAAGATGAATCTAGGTTTCCTTGTCTTCTTTATACCGTCTGCACCTGTTAATGAAAATCTTTAGAAAAAAAAATGGTGGTGAAATTAAATCGTAAGAATTTATAGTCAGTAGCGTGTAGCTCCTCGTCTAGCTCTTATCACTCTTTCTATTCATCTGGGCATGCTATTCATCAATGGTGAATCGTTTCCCAAGGAATATTCTATTCGACAAGAACAAGTTGTTCGAGTTCCTTAAGAGTTATAGGGGCAGATATGTGGAGCCTAACTGATCATTTTAGTGCATCACACAGATGCTCTATGGGGCTCATATCTGGGCCTCTCTGTGGCCAGTTCATATTTGGAATGTTCATCTAAAGTTGCCCAGCACCTCTCACACAACGTGGGGTCGAGTGTGATCCTGCATAATAATAAAATGTCCCCAGACAAACAAAGTAAATGACATCACATGTTCTTCTGCGATGTTTTCTGTATGTAGAAATGTACAGGGTTAGTCACCTAACATTGACCCCCCCTTTATTTCTCTGAATTTCAATCGAATCTAAAAATTCAAAAAAGGATTTTACATGATTTTTTGTAAATTTTTTGAATATTTAAACAAATTTTCAAAAACTTTGAAAATTGAAAGGGGGCGAACATTTTTTAATTTTTTTTTTAATGGAATACCCTATATTTTTTACTTAAAAAAGTTACCCACAGTTTTCTGATCACCAAAATATATAATTGTTGTATCTTGGTAAGTATAGTTCTTGAGATATTCATACAAATATATAGTCACATCACAGGAATAAGTTTGGCATAAGACCATAAATCAGGAGGGCTATGTTTTTGAGATATAACGACACATCTTGTTTTTTAAGAAAAACAGTATGAAAATTCTTTGATGCAGCAACACATAATAATTATAATAAATAAATAAACCTTTATTAAAATGACAACAACAAAGTTTAATGAACACGAAACATAAATAACGAAATAATGATAAAAAAACAATGCGCAACAATAAATAACATAAAACCAATGACCTTTATTAAAATTAAACATATCTATATGTCTAATCCACGTATCCTCCGTTTCTATCAAGGCACAGTTGGCATCCTTTAATAAATTCGTTTCTAACGTTTTCAAATAAATGAACATTTTGCCGCAAATTTTCTATTTCTTGACTGATACAGTCCTTCAACTCATCCGAGTTATTATATACCGGATTTTCGTATATGTTTTGTTTTAGTGTTCTCCACAAAAAGAAGTCCAAAGGACTCAAGTCTGGGCTATTAGCAGGCCAATGTATAGGACCGTATCTTCTTATCCAAAATAGATATTTGTCATTTAAATATTCCGTTACGTTCCGTACAGAGTGTGGAGGAGCACCATCCTGTTGCAAATAACAGAATTCCTGGTTTCAAGGGAAATATTATCTAAATAGTTCTCTACTTCACCCCGAAGAATATTCAAATACTGAACTGCATTCAAGGACCCATTAATGAATACGGGACCCACAATTGTATTTTGATGAATACCGCACTACGCATTTACTGTATTATATCCTTGGGTTTTTATCTTTTTTATAATATGTGGATTTGCGGGCGCCCAATAATGTGTATTTTTCCCAATTCCTCCCCAAAAAGTGGGATTCTCGGGGACATATTGCAGGCAGAAAACCTATTTCCTGACCTACACCCAACTCGATGACGTCCATCTGGTGAATTAAGACTTACTCTTGTTTCGTCTGAAAACAAAACTTGCTTCCAGTCGTTCAATTTGCGTGTTCTTTGCAGAACCCAGTCTATTAACTTGATGTTCTCTAGTGACAAAATTTTACTTTACATCTATTAAATAATTGCAATTGTTTATCAGTAATGGCAGATGATATTCTAGGCCACCTACATAAAATGTTTGAGGATTTAAAATAAAGAATATATTGCTGACAAATCTGTCGGCATCATCTATCATTTTAGGATAAAATGCTCTTACATTAGCTACAATTTGCAACAAATAAAGGTCAAATAAACGCGTCTCCTTAACTTTTCTCTCTGTATAGGCGTACATTAGAAACTTTTTAACCACACACAACTTCAACTCCCATTGGATTTAGATTTCATTTTACTGTCCTCCTTCAGTTCTTTACCCTTGAAGAATGCCATCGTTCATTCTTTATCTGCGCCGTTTAAAAACAATCCCTGCCTTTTGTGGAACGTAATATTCCAGAAAGCCGACGACCACCAGAGACACTGACATTAAAGCTGAACTTTGAAATTGTTCCCAGAGCGATTTCCTCCCTATTATGTATACAAAATGTTGACTTTGTCATGTTTGTGAGATATATTGCCGATAGATCATAAAATATGGCTTATATAATGGCCATTCTTGTCCACTAACATGATAAATCTAATATAAGGGCTTGTCGTATGCATATACACTCCAGCAACAAATTAGGCGTTCCCATAAAAGGATGAATCGAATGAAAATGAATTATTCTGTAGTGCGGATATACTCGTATGACACCGGATATATTTCAGGAAGACGGAAAAATACTTGCCAAGTACAAAAATGAATCATTCAGTCATATAAATGCCGTTAACCGCAAACAACACACTTATTATTCTTACAGAAAGATGTTCGCGTAACACAAGTTAATTTCAAATTTATATTAAAATTATTTGTTAAATATACATCAATGTGAAAAAGTAAACAAAGTGTGTAGTAAACACACGCAGTGGGACGTAGAGATTCCACAGGGTATAGTATCGGGGTCGATATTATTAACAGTTTATAAACATTACACATCAAAATCTATATTTGTGGCTTTACAGACAGACGGTGCTGGAATTTTTGCCAAAGTTGATACGAGGTAGGAGTTAAATGTAATAGAAAGTGATTTAAAGCTACTTAAATGTTATTAGATAAGATATACTGTCAGCAAGAGGGAGGTGCACTCATTTATTTTAAAAATCGTTAAAAATATCTGCTACCACTTTTTACTTTCATGAATTTATTATTTCGTCACCCTAAAATTACAAGGTTGTATGTGGCATTTTTTTCACTTTCCGACTTATTGGTGTAATAACAATATTATATGTATTCCTGGCCTCATTTTGCTACCTAGAAATTGATGACAGCATCAATGTTAACGGATATATGAAAAAAATTACATAGGTGTATGTCATCTTAGCGTTTAGTTTTAGCAACAAGGTTGTATGTATGAACATACAACTTTGTAACACTATTGTTATAATTGTCACATACGCTGTTGGTTTGTTTTGTGTCCGTACTTAAGTAAAAACATATGTGATTCTAACGATTTTAATGAGGATTCGATGTTTTGGGATGGATACGATTCGGACAGGAACAAGGAATATGTCCCAGAAAAAGTACCAGTTATAAAATTATTGTGCCATTTATAAAATTCTATCGCAAGTTGTAAAAGATCATCCAGAAATCAGAACATTGACATTCTGGAGTGACAGATGTGTGCCACAAAACCACAATAGTATTGTTTTTGGCCACACTTTGGTCATCAGTCATTTTATTCAAGAACATGATACTCTTGAGGAAATATACATGAAGTCTGGTAGTACCTGGATATTCAACAATTCAGGAGGTAGATACGGTACATAGCTACATTGAGAGGGTTCTGCGAGTAGCTGAGCACTATTCCCCTGTATCATTAATGAAAATTTTAATAAGGGGGCGAGGCGTAACAAATACAAACAAAGACCAAGGACGCTTATAAAAGAAATTTGGAAAATTTTGTCTCGCGGTATTTCTTTGAATTGAACGATAACCATAGCTTAGAACATTTACTTACCGGAAGATTTCAAAACTATCTCGATACAACTATTTTTCATAAAGTTACAGCTTTTCAAGAATCCCTGAACATTTTTCAGAATTTTTTTGTTCCCTTAATTTTTTCGCGTAGTGTATTTATACAATTTATACATCTACTATCAGAAATGAGACATCATCAACGTTTATTTTAATACCCGGTCACGAAACATACCGCAAAGCGCAGACTTAATACTTCCTGCTTTCCAACTCGCGTTTCCCCATTTCAATTTTAATAGAACTAATAGAAAAACAGGACGACCACGCAACATCTCCATGGGCTGAAACTAGTTATATTTTTCATACATGCGAGAGCGCCATTTGGGAAAATCCCCGCTGCATACACAATATAAATAAATCGACCGAAAAATTGTACAATTTTCTTTTACATTACCCTGTCGGAATTATGCGCCATAAGACTGCATTCGTCATTTCAAAATTTTGCTTTACTACTGCGGCACGCCGTTCAGGAATGAAACGGTCTACATGGCATAAAATCTGCATAACGCATAAAATGTTTTTAATAACTAGTTTCCCGTCGAGAATGTTCTCTACTCTGGTCTAGTAATTTATTCATAGATGCCGCGCATAAATATTGCGCGATGTTCGTATTTTGTAAGGGATGAGCCATTTAAATACATGGGCCTGTCGTAAAAGTAAAATCCAATCTTCTAATACTGGCATATAAACTGAATTTTCATCTGCATCCGCAGATATGCCGTTTAGTGCCGGAGTTTTCTGGAAAGCAACAATAAACAGATCTACGTCCACGCTTTTCTTAGCTGCCAGAGTTAACTTTGTGCTGTAGTTCCGTTGTTTACGAATCTGAGGATCTATTCTTAAAGGTAGATGAAACTGGAGTAAAGTGGATTAGAGAAATCTTTCATGTACGCCAGAACCTAGTCAGCTCCGTTATGTTGATGTAATAGAAATGTAGATAGCAAAGAGTATACAGATCTGAAGATAATCTTAATCTAGAAATGTTCTTAGGGATCATTCAATATAGACAGTATACCAAAGTTGCTAATACATTTTTCATATTTGTTTCGATTAATTACACAGGCCAACAAGGAATTTGTGACCGGACTATTTTTGACTTAGTTACATACCACAACAGAAGCACTGTTTTTCTTTCCATCACGCACCAGTATTTTTAAACTTACATTGTACAATAATTTGTAGTTTTTAAAACCGAGGTTCTGTAAAATTAAATTTTTCCTCAATTTTTGTGGCGCCCCTGTGTTCAATCGGTTTGAAACGTAAACACAAGTGTGGAAGATTTACTTAAACAGAGTTGACCGGTGGGGATATTCCGGTTTTATACTATTCGTGTACTTACATAGTCGCTGTAGTACATTCTTAATATGTGTACGTTTATTCGTGATATCGCGTCGTGTGTTTTTATTTTGTTTTAAAAATACCTACACCTAGAAGATGTAAAAATACACAAAATATATTTTGTTATGTCTGTGCCTGTTTTGTTGTAAAACAGTTTAGGCGTAATATTACACCACTATTACAAAAACAATATTACTCGTACTTTAAAATTAAGCTTGGAAATCAGGATAAACCTTGGCCACCCTCACATCGTGTGCAAAATATGTGAAAAAGGATTAAGGCACTGGAGCAATAGAACAAGGAAATATCTTCCTCTTGGTATACCAATGGTTTGAAGGGAACATAGAAACCTACTTTTGTTTATGTAAGTGGATGCAATACCAATAACCTTAAAAATACAGTATATATTCCAGAAAAACCAAAATGCTGGAGTTTAAACGACTTGGTTGTAATATGAGCCTAATAAATCATTTTATGAATTCTCATCTGAATTACTTTCCAGAGAATCTTGGTGCTGTTAGTGAGGAGGAAGGTGAAAGATTCCATCAAGACATAAGGGAGATGGAAAGGAGATATCAGGGTCGATGGGATGTGGCGATGATGGCAGATTACTTCTGGGTACTGCAAAGAGAACATTCAACGAATGATTACACAAAAAAAACTACAAAACGAATATTTTTGTTAAAAAGGGAGAAATACTCAAAACTATGTGTGTTGTTGCTTTTCACCATATTTTTAATGTTTATTAAATATAATGTTTACTTAATATGTAATTCCTCCTTTAGTTTTAATTTATTCTGATTATTCAGTTGATCAAAAACCTTACATGAGGGGCAAGAACGGAAGGTAGATATGAAATCAGTGTAAATAACTCACTTATAATCACTTATCAAACCCGAATCAACTTTCAAAATGTCAAAATTTGTAGACCTGTGTTTTATGATCTATTCAAACCAAGAAAATATATACAAACCAAGAAAAACGGTACGACCAATTAGAAATTACTTCACTGCTTTATAGCTTGTCGAAATGGTTAACGAATGGGTAAAATTTATCTACTTCACAACTAGTTTATCAGTAATGTATTCTACAGGTTTCATTAGTAACATCAAAGGTATTCAGTTGCAATGAGGTGAAATTTTGGTCTGCTTTGATGTAGTCATTGTTTGTTGTTTTATATACCATACCCTTTATATGTTCCTATACCATAGTCTTTAAACTATCTCAAAAAACTCCTCGAATTAAATCGAATGAACTAAATAAATCCACAAAATATTGCCAAATACAATACCCTAACTGATCTTTCATTCAATTTTTTTTGTTATTAATTTGTTTATTGGTTGACAATCAGAATTTACATAATACTCTATGAGTCAATGTGCTGGCTTAAGAGCTATGAAGGTCGTTAATGGCGCGATAAAACTTCTCCAGTGAGAAGTATCCTTTAGTCCTCTTTCTGGTCGGCTGACCAGTGTCTCTTAAGTCTCTTATTGAGCTACAGTTCAACCAGTGGCTGCATTGTGTCGTTGGGGTGATTTTTTAGCTTGTCGTGGTGACGGATACGTTTATTTTTGGTGGCATCTTTAATATACGGTATCTTCATGTCCGTATGTAATGTTTTGTTGCTTACAGATCGTCAGTAATAGAAAGAAGTGTGAGATTCTCTATGTATACGTAAAATATAGAGTGAGGAGGGATAAGGTTCTATTCTTGATAGCCTGTACGTACCATGGTGCGTTAGTTATTATCCGGAGCATTCTATATTTTATTCCATGGATTATCGATATGTTTGATTCGCTTGCACATCCCCATAGCTCTATTCCATAAACATGACCATATTGTTTTATGTGATTATTATTGCCTTATCAATTAGGATTTTGTTTTCCACTGACAGTCTGGAGTTTCTGCCAATAAGCTAATATAATTCTGTTGTTTTTAAGTCGATTTGTTTCCGTTTTTTAGTATGTGGGTTTTCCAGGTCTACTGTCTCAAGTGAATACTAATATATTTTATACTCGTAGACTGAGGTATGATTATTTTTACCCCTTAAGATTATAACGACAAGAAAGCTTCATCGGAACTGCTTGAAAAATGTTTACTATTAAAAAACGATTGACATAAGTATGACACAAACTTCGATAATGATTTTAAAATCCCCGCCCTCTTTTGACCAAGATAGTGTTTGATATTGGATATTTTCAGTACATCAAGGCTTCAAAACAAATCAAGGCTTTTTTACATTTCCCAACAAAAGAAAATAAATCGGGAAACCCTACGTTACCCTATTTTATAAATATTTTCAGACCGCCTCTGTTTTGTCGATAATCTACACTGATTTGAAAGATAAACGATTCCTACCCATCCGTAATCGCACCTGATCAAATCATCCGTCAATTCCGATTTCGCAGACTCCTTTCACTCCAAAAGGACCCTCAGCTATCCTGGCAGTAATTAGGGGGAGATTATTACTCTGAAATTAAATCCCCAATATGCGACACGTATTGATGAGTAACCCTCGAAATCCGGGAATATCATTAGTTATCTTTTGTTGAAAAAATTATATCCAAAAATGCATTAAATCTCCACATTTACAAAAAAGGCAAGGCAAATATAGTTCCCAGTATGAATTTCTCCGGCGCGGCGTCACAATGGAACGGCGCGATTCAGATTGATATTATCGAATGTTCCGCCGTTTGTCATGTTTTTTATTTGAAAATCAATCAATTTAAGCGTTGCCTGTAACATATAAAATAGTAGAAAGTATCGGTAAACGTCAGGCGCACAATCGCACAACGCTATGAGTAGGCACCCCCGCGTGAAGCAACAACGCGGGGGGACATTTGTCACGTATACGGGGGTGAGTGGTGTAGAAAGCCGGGCATGGAGTAACAGTGGGAAAAAATTTGTTTCATTTATTACAGGACTTATGCTGACCTAATTTGAAGGGCTGAGTTCAAATCTGTAAGTAGTTTTGCTCTGTAAGTTCTAGATTTCTTGCAATTCTACACTTTCATTTTCGCGAAATTTGACTCTTCGTATACTAATCACAAAAAAATCAGTTGCTCAAAATAGAATACATATATTCAGATATGGCTAGGTACACTACGATTTTTTTCTTAAATTTCACATTTGAACATAAATGCAATAGATGGCAGGTGATTCATGACAACTGATATGGATGAAAATTTAGATACTCTAAAATATATAATATATATATAATAGATGGGACTATACAGGAAATAAGGCTTGACACTCATATTGCACCCAAGATTTCAAAAAAGAAGCAGCATTGTAGTAACCAGTACGTTATAGTTAAGAGCTTTTTTGTTACCAAGGAAATTTTGTATAACTGCCATGAAAGATAGCCATGCTAATTCCTTCTTACCATCCATCTTCCTACAATGTCTTCGTCATAGACAAGGATATGTATTTGAGGTCTGTTAAATATCCCTGCTTTGAGCTTCTCGAAACTTAGAGTAAATAAAGTAGCAACTGAGTGGCGAAAATGTTCACCGGTCAGTATTCAGTACCTCAATAAACTGTTTCATTATGCCAAGCTTGTGATTTAGTGGAGAGAAAATTATCGTTTCTCGACTGTTGATTGGGTCATTCACAGTGTGTGTCATACCCACTTCCAGAATTTCACGGTTGGGCCAGTTTTCTAAATTCACTGTTCCTGTCAAACTGAACTATCCCACGTGCAGAGATTGCATTAAAATTTCGTAAAGCCTCTCTGTTGACCCAAGAGAAAGCTCACCATTTTCAAATCCATACAAATGATCCAGTTGTGTTTGTTATATATGAGTAAAACAATAACCATTTTATGTCATTAGGTGCTTCCGGCAAATGCCCCACGTGACCAACTAGAACCGCTCCATCAACATTGCCATTATGCAACAAAACACCTTTGGGATTTGGCTTATAATTAGAGCTATCTAAAAACACTAGAAAGGTAGGATAGGATAGGAGACCTTATGTCGATTTTTATTGGCATGGCGATACCCTTTGTGTTTCCCAGTTAAAAATAGCAGTAGTGGTATGTGACCACATAAAACTATTTTCAAACATGTACTGTGGAAGGTAACAACATTTCGAAATATTGATAGTGTTTGTAAGGGCAAATGACGTGGATAAATGCAATTTTATTAGAGGAATATCTGAAAGATATTCGTAATCATTTAACTGTTGTTCCAACTAAACTTAAGTCAACGTGCTACTTATATAGATAATTTAGATACGTATAAAAGTATCCTTTAAAGTTGAAGTATTTAAAGTATAGTTAATAAGTCTTTATAGTAAATAAAAAGTCATATTACCACTAAATGAATACCATATGTGTTTTATAAACCTTACTCTATATATACTTATCTATATAAAGTATGGTTGTCTAAACCGTTGTTGCCAACTGTATTACTTGAAAATGTTAGTAGGCATCACTAAACACGTAAGCTGTACATAAAGTATATTTAAAATGCAACACGTTAATCAATCTAGATCTCCGTGTATAATATGTGTAGTAGTTTACATACATATTTATCATATATATATATATATATATATATATATATATATATATATATATATATATATATATATATATATATATATATATATATATATATATATATATATATATATATATATATGTGTTATATAAAATATATTGTATTGCATTCATTATTCAAAGTACTTCTCACACTCCTATAACTTTATTATCAGGTAACATAAAACCTTCAGTATGTTATCTGAAAGCCAGACGTAACTTAATACTGCTACGTGTGTTATCATATAACTATATACATTGTAACCAACGTTTATGATGATTTGCTGAAACCTTATAATGTTCTTTCTTTAAATTAATCTTTTGCCAATTATATTTTAACTTTACTTTCAACGATGTCAGCATAACGAAACTTATAAAGTCGCAGCAAACCCGTTGCATGAGCAGTATAATTTTAGTATTAGTATTATTGTTATACTCACACATCTAAATTCTTGTTCGTCCGTTAAGTAAAATAAATTGTTTTTAAAAAGTTTAAATCCAAACTAGTGATTTAACATATATATATATAACTTTTGAAAATAGCCATTGAATCGTTTATTAAACAATATTCTCACTTACTCTTAATATTAAAAGTTCATTCTTTTAGACATCGTAAAAACCATCGTATCAGATAAAAAATTATTTACGCCAAATTATTACCCCTGCAGAAGAAAGACCTACCTAAGCATACCGCATTTATGTTTAATCAAGTAATGCTAATGGCTTTCTTATTTGTAAAGGGCAGAAGAGCAAAATTAAAGGTAATAAAATTGGAACTGCAGCAATTTTATTTTGTGCCTACGCGATCTAATTTAATTTTTTTATACAAACACTGTCCTCGTTCCCCATCTCCAAATAATGGAAAAAAGTCTGCTGGTTTTAATTAATCTTCTCCTCTCCAACTGGGTAAGGTTTCATCATTGAATGCGTAACATATAAATAGATATCCAGTGAACTCGGAAAACAACATATTGATAAACTTATCAAAAATTATATTTTCGAAGAATTATTAAGACTTTATAATAAAGTGTAATCCCAGTTGTAACATTGTTTTCCCGAAGTATTCTGTTTTTTTTTTCTGCAGAATTACATCATATTTTATTTAAGACTCCAACGCCTTTTGGAAATGAGACAAGAGTACGTGTAAGAGTAATCAACAACAAAAATATGGAAAACTGTGATAGAAGATGTAATTTTAAAGTATTTTTTTAGCAAACTAGCAATTAATATATGTTTCTTAATTATACTTGCTCAATTTACAATAAATAATAGACATAAACAAGTCAAAAGAATTACTAACCCATTTACTGATGAATACTACCATAGCTTGATGCTATCAAAATATATTGAGGACTTATTATTGAGGGTTGTAGATATAAATCGTCTAAACTATTTGTCATTTTTCTAAGAACTGCACCTTTTAGATAACCTCACACAACGCAATAAATTGGGATTAGATCTGATAATCAAGCTAATTGTTCAATCGTCGAATAGTTCATCCAGTCATTCTCTTCTCTTTAAGATACACCAGCATGAAAATCACATTTAAGTATTGCCAAACAAGACCGACAGTGTGATATGTTATATCATCTTTTTAGAATTATGTCCAGTTATCTAGTACATATAGTTGTAGATTATCTAGATGAGATACTAAATCAGATATAAGTCTGTCCCTGGAATACTCCAACTGTTTCTTCTGTATATCTTCAGTATCTAACCGGTGTGTTCAGCTCTGTCAAGTGGGTTACCTGTATTAAACACTGGATGAATATAAGTTCATGCGTATTCGGAACCTGGTGATTGTAAATTCACCAGGTTGTAGAAGAGCACTTCTCAAATATTATAGTTAAATCCGGTAAATGGATGACTTTATCGTAAGTGAGTCGAGTTAGGGGAAGGAGGGCGTCGGATCATCTACACCTTTACTAACAAACTTAAAGTAATCTAGAGTTATTACACGGTCACTAACGTCACTCATTAATGAACTAAGAACCGAAGCAGCTTGATGAGAACGAGCCTCATCCTATATAAACAACAGCGCCTTATACTGTTAAAACGAATAGAATATCAGTGTTTAGCAGATGTAAATATTCTTCATGATCGATGTCTTCCATAGATTCAGATTGCTTGTAAAAGATGGAATATGTGTAATTTTGAGTTTAGAGCTAACGATGATGATTTCTGCTTCTCTAGGTTCTATAGTTTTGACAGTTTATGTATCACCTAACATGTGATTGTCACATGGTGATAATTACGGACTATAGGGCGGATGTTCTAAGTGTTTCCCAATGAATTATTTCCGTTTTTTCTCGGATCAAAGCAGCTGCATGTGGCCGATCGTTGTCGTGAAGAAGAAGCACACTTCAGATAGGCATATTTCGCCTTTTGCATCAAAAACCTAATTAGTAATCCTCATCATAGATGAATTTTGTGGTGATTAGAAGAGTTTTTTTGTATATTGATATAGCTTCATCGGATACAGGTTGATCAACCGTAATCTTATGCGGATACAGTCACAGATATAACGTGTAATATATTGTGGTCTTCCGTTAGCTAAATTAAAGGCCCCATTCAGTGACAGTTCAACTGCAGGCCAATGCCTGCAATGAAAGACTGTAAGCTGAAGTCTTGTAGGACCACACATATATACGAATACAGCCTGCAAGCCGTAATCTTTACAGACCATTACACTAACTTAGTTTTCCACAAAACATCAAAACACTATACACTACACTCGACGCGTGTTTCGCCAACAAAGTTGGCATCAAGTGTAGTGTATAGGGTAGTATAGTGTATAGTGTTTTGGTGTCTTGTGGAAAACTGAGTTAGTGTTATCTTCATACCAAAGGTTCCAACCTACTCCAGTATTTACAGGCCATGGACTATCAGTTACCTACACACACACAGTTCGCGATAGTCAGTCTGAAGGACTGCAATTTATCAAAATATGGACTGTCATCAAGTTCACTTCATCTGCACAGAGTCACATTCTTAACCTTAATGTATCTCATTTCGCGGAGGAAGCGTGCAGTTATAATACTGAATTTATTGCTATTAAACACTATATCTAGATCACAAAGTGAAAAGTGATTTTGGATGAAGCAATGTCTTCAAGAAAGAGGATCCTCGTTCCCACATGAGTTTATTACGTGAACTACGTCAATCGGATAAGGATGGTTTACTTAATTACTTATAATTTCTATGACTTGATAAATATATATATATATATATATATATATATATATATATATATATATATATCGATGAAATCTGAAATAGATTGCAGTTTGTTGTCCATAATTCCGTCAGTCCAAAACCGGTTAGAGAGAGTGAAATATTCGTAGCCCGTTGTTTATATAGCAAATGCTCATGTGGCGCGGAGACTGCAGTCAAGCTGCCAGTGTGTACGCGTTTTGACCTTGAGGCGCTGTCATCGTAGATTTAGGCCTCTCAACTGTTGTCAGTTCAGTCCCTTATCTCAACCGACCACACATTGGTAGGTACGTTCCATCTGCAGTCCTCGATCGTAATACCGACTGTGTATAAGTATGTGCGTACCTAACCACGATGAACTGTTAGATCGGTGCCTTCAGTTAAACTGTTAGTGAATGGGACCCTTTAGGCTATGCTGCAGATGGGAGGAGGACTGGAACACTAGGTTTTTTCTTGAGCAACCGACTGAAGTTTTCAGATGTGTAACACTGACAGATCAATCGAAGCAACCAGGATGATCAAGAAATGCAGCAGTAACTTCTGAATCCTTATACTCAACCAAAGAAAGTGAAAGAATAGAACAGTTGGAAAACTTATAATTAGAGACAAGTCATGATTGTTCTTTTATCCTATTTCCTTCCTGTAAAAGTGCCATTTAAAGTTATAAAATTCACCAGGTTGTTAGATTTCTATATTCTGGGCATCCTGTGATTCTAAAAATTTTACTTGAAAGGCAAATCCGTGCCCCGTTACACATAAATACATAATACCACATCGAAAACCGCGACGCACGGGCCCCAAAAACAGTTCGCTGCTAGCACATACATGCTGCCCATTTTATCATTCCCGTTTTTGTTTATTTGCCTTGTAAATTCTGCAAACCACTTTGAAGCACCGACGCTGCCCGTGTTATTTGACTGTTGCCGCAGTGGCATGGCCTTTACTTGAATAATGTTTATTTACGCAAAATATTTCGCGGTCACCGAACGTTCCCGTGTGATTGTAAAAATATGTACGAGGGTGAGTGAAATATAAACCGGAATTTTGTTTAAATAAATGTATTGTCACAGTAAGAACATTTTTGAATACATCTTGTTTTTCTACATAGTGTCCTCTTTTATCAGTGCATTTTTCCCAATGATTGAAAGTTTTTTAATGCCCTTATCGAAATATGAAGTTAGTCGTGCCTCTAATCAATTGCGCACAAACGCTTTCATGTCTTGGTCGTCATCAAAACGGCGTCCTCCAAGGTCTTTTTTTGAGTGGCCCAAACATGTGATTATTATGGCCAAACATGTTGACAAATTCGGGCTGTAGGTAGGATGTTTAAGTGTTTCCCAGTGGATTATTTACAGTTTTTCTCGGTTCAAAACAGCTGTATCTGGCTGAATGTTGTCGTGAACAAGAATCACACTTCAGATAGGCATATCTCGTCTTTTCCATCGAAAACCGAGTTTTGCTTCATCAAGAAGCTGGCAGTAGTGGGTGACGTTAACTGTACGCCGCTCATGAAGGAAACCAATGAGCAGTACGCCTCTGCAAGAACTTTGCCTGCAGGAAGACGAGTTTTAGCTTTTCGAGGTGGGTCTTTTTCAGGGTATGCCCAATTTGTTATGCCAGTCATATACTTGGGTCTTTGAAGGGGTTATCCCCACCTGATATACTCGTATATCAAGACAGCATGCCAGTCCCTTTACCCAACGAGCGTTAAAATGAAAATTTCGGTTTATATTTGACTCACCCTCGTATATCTGGTCACCATATCCGTTTCTTAGTGTAGCTGGATTAGAGAGTTCTCGGTCCATTTATTTTTCTATAAACTTACATAGTGTGGGGTTTTTCAGTTTAGGTAACGGAATATCACTTGCCAGAAAAGCTACCGTGAAATCATAAAAAAGTATAGTGTCATCGTTATCGTCACCGCTAGACGAAGCACGACTTTTCAAAAGCCTTGTTAATTTTTTTTGACGAATTAATACTGCGTTCACACCCATTATAAAATAAATCATTTCCTGTAATACAGGTGTCCGCAAACAACATTAAGCCACCATCAATTCAGGTTTGCAGTAATTGTGGTATGGATTTTTTGTTCATGGCAAATCCATAACTGGTCTTTGGGTAACAGGCGATGGCAATGTTATTGCTATAGAAACGAACGTGGTATGGATCACACATGCCTACAAATTTTGACATTTTGAAAGTTGATTTCGGTTTGATAAGTGATTATAAGTGAGTTATTTACACTGATTTCATATCTACCTTCCGCGTTTACCCCTCACGTAAGGTTTTTTATCAACTCAATATTCAGAATAAATTAACTAAAGGGAAAATTACACTTTAATAAATATTATATTTAATAAACATTAAAAACATAGTAAAAAGCAACAACACAAATAGTTTTGAGTCTCTAATTCCTTTTTTATTTGAAAATCTCTCCCTTTTTATCGAAAAACATCGCTTTGTAGTTTTTCTTGTGTAATAATTCGTTGGTTGTTCTCTTTTCAGCATCCAGCAGAAATTTGCCATCATCACCACATCCCATCAACCCTGGTACCTCCTTTCCATATTATGCTCATATTACTACCAAGTTATTTAAAGCTATCTAGCATTTTTTTGATAATTTCCTCACACTGCGGATGTTTGTAACTTCCTAAAGAAATTTCTGTTACATTTTTAAAGCATATCGAAGATTCCTTTTCAATTTCTGTCATTGTTTCTTCAAACTGTTGGTCCTGCATTAATTTTCGTATTTGTGGTCCTACGAAAATTCTTTCCTTCAATTTTGCTTCAGAAAGAGCTGGAAACTTGCCACGTACGTACTTACAAAAATTCTCATTTTGATTTACTTCTTTTGTATATATTGCTTCATTAATCCTAATTTAATATAAAGTAGCGGCAAAATATTTTTTAAGCATCAACCAAATTTGCATAAATAATGTTTTTTGAACCAGGTGTTAAGTTTATAACAAAATATATTTGGTGTATTTATACAACTTCTAGGCATTTTTAAAACAAATTAAAAACACTCGACGCAATATCACGAATAAACGTACACACATTAAAAACGTACTACAGCGACTATGTAAATACCTGAATAGTATAAAACTGGAATATTCCCACCGGCTAACTCTGTTTCGGTAAATCCCCCATACTTGTGTGTACGTTTCAAATCGATTAAATAAAGGGGCGCCGCGAAGATTGAGGCAAAATTTAATTTTATAGAACCCCGGTTTTAAAAACAAATTATTGTACAATGTACACTTACAAATACTGGTGGATGATGGAAACAAAAAAAACAATATTTCTGTAGTTCATGATATGTAACTAAGCCAAAAAGTCTAAATAAGCCCAATCACAAAATCTTTGTTGGCCTGTGTTATTAGTCCATCTCTCTTCCAACTCGCAGGACTAGACGCTTTATGGTGACATTACAACAAAAACAATATCTGGCACTAATTAAATTTGTATCTGTATGAATTTTCAAAAATAATTTAATTAACAAAATTATTAGTGCGATGCTGATTCAAAATATTGTGCAATACTGTATCGCCGCCCTGTATATCAAAGAGCATAACAAAGGAGCAAACTTCGAATAGAGCAGCAACGATTGGACAATAAATCACCAGATTTAAAAGCAATTCCAGAAATCATTTCTATTTACAATTTACAGATTTAAAATTGTTCGTTGCATTCGCGATTAAGTTTGAAAGATAATCGCTGTTCCGAATTGATTTTTAACGCTCCACTCTCCCCCACGTCGCGTCGGCCGATAACAAGAGGAAAGATGGCAAATAACCAAAAATTTATTACCTGCATGTAACGGAGACATGATTTACGAGTTGTCGGGTGGCGATACCGTAGGAACAACGTATTCTACCCTCAAGGATAAGGGTTTCGAACCGAAGTCCATTAGAATGGGTCGATGTATTCTTTTCATTAAAATTTCAGATTCTCCCCGTGGATTTGATCCGATTTTTACACCGAGCTGAATCGTTATTAGCACAACGATGAGAGGAATAGATTTCAGTTGGAACATCATTTGGTATAAGGGCTATTGACCGCTGGAAGATAGTGCTAGAGCTAATGGTTTTGATATGGGGGTACAATTTGGCACCTTGAAAATAAAGTAGGTTTACCAGAAGATTAGTCACGACATCGTGGGAATTTGCTACATAACGAATGTAAATGGCAATGAACAGTCCAAGAGCTCCTAACAAATTTTCGGCAGGTGTTTGAATGAATTAGAAATGTTGCATGGTATTGCACATAGTAAAAGTTTCCCTAGAAATATGTGCCAAAAATACATTTTACCGAAAGAAATTAAAGTAACATGAGATTCAAGTTATAATTTACCAAAAAAAAAAAATTAATATAACCTGAAATTTAAGTTAATTTTGAAAATATCATATTGAAACATGTTGCTAAACACGTGAACAATAGTCAACAACATGCGATTCTGTCACTTTCATCAAGGAAATGGAAAACCAGGAAATTTTTGAATTGATTTAAAAAGCAACTTTCAGTTTAATGCTGGAAAAAAACCGGGCAGCGTTACTAGAAAGAGTAGGACGCTGCTGTGCTTGGTGTTGGACGCTAGTGTGTTCCTCAAAAACTGTGTTTGTCGATGAAGTAAATGAAGACACGGTAATTGCAATGTTTGGAAACAGATTTAACGAAAATAAATCATTTGGTGCTGTTATTCCATCTTCCAGGAATCAACGCTTTCAAAAAAATATTTCTATTGACAGTTTTGCCAGGCTGATTGCATATCTGAAGCGAAGAACGAACAAAAACCCAATGAATTCGGTTTTTCGCCAGTTCATGAGTCCCAGATGACCGAGACTTTATTAGTGAAGGTAAATACCATACTAAAAAATAAAAAATCTGTAAAATGTTTAGTAGTTCTTGATAACGTGTATTATTTATTGTATTTTACAGGCTCTTTCTAGTTGATTCATGTTGCTTTTGACATTAGAATTAAAAGAGACTATACACGAGAAGAGAATGGAAATTGAATACATCAAAGAAGAAGGCTCCATCCTAGTTGTCACGATTTCTGATAGCAAAAATTATGCCAGAAGAAAATTTGTTCTTTACGAAAAAGAACGAGAACTCTGCAAAAAGTATATCCACCCACGACTCCCTGGAATTCCACACGATCGACTGTTCATTTGATACAAAAATGGAAAATGCACCAATCAGTTGATATGCAAATAATACAATTGGCAGAGATCCTTGTAAAATTGCCGAATCTTCAAATTTACAAGACTTGATTACGTCCGCAGACTTTAACCACATCATTAGTCGATGCAGGAGATGGCACCCTGGCCCTAAAATGCCACGGGGGGTGGAAATCCTGCACAGTGGTAGAAGGATACGTCGAAGACTTGATATAAAGTAAATTGACTATTGCTAAAAAAAATAGTACCAACAGCAATTTTGAAGAAAGACGAAACATCTTAAAAGGAAGTCAACGTTCAACCCCAGAAAAATTAACTGCAATCAGTGGTAATTAACATGAAGGATGTGTTCAATATACTACTAAATTTTAGTTAGTTTAGCTTGGAAATGTTTTTAAAATACAATAAGTTTTGAAATAAACTCGTAATTTTTAGTAAAATGTTATGAACTTATTTTACCACACTAGTGGCGTAAAGTAGATTTTATCACACTAGTACAATAAAATGGAACTTACCACACTATAAGAATAGTGTGTGTTGTACATACAATCCATTTTTCTTTGTAATCGCGTTACCCTCGAGCCCTTTCAGATTTTCTTGCCGTTATCGTTCGACATCATAGACCGTTTTTACTTACGGCATAAGAGATCCACGCCATAATTTTTCCTAGGTCTGACACCCGTTATCATTGCCCAAAGTTAGCTGTTTGTTGTTCTTCCGAATATTTAATGGGCTATACGATAAACCGATCGGGTATCGAACGGAAAAACTAAATAACACCGCAGGACACCTGCCAGCATACAAATCACGTCGCCGCACAGGCTGGGAAAAAATACTGCTATTAATCTAATAAAGAGTAAACCAAAGTTGGCGTACGCACGTCTGGAATACAAACAGGCGTTGCGGTAATAGATTGCGTTGATTTCATTATGTTTTTATTTTTCCGTAAAGTAATGGCGGGGGATTATTTGTCCGTCTCGGCTCTCTTGATTTATATATGTTGTTCTCTAACTTCAGGTATTA
Source organism: Rosalia funebris (assembly GCA_037954035.1). Lineage (NCBI taxonomy): Eukaryota > Metazoa > Arthropoda > Insecta > Coleoptera > Cerambycidae > Rosalia > Rosalia funebris. Next base: position 7,047,996 of record JAZFAV010000016.1, read on the forward strand.
CCAGTTTCTTGTACAGTGCCCCCGAGAATTACAGCGCGTCGAAGCGTATACGTACTAGAAATAATCGTTAGTGTTTATGATTAAAAGTGCTGAAATTCGAAGATTAATATCTACTTATATACCGGCTGAGAAAATGTCGATGTTTCCGGCTTCGAAGAAATTACCCCCCATTCTATTCTCTTTTTTCGAGTGAAAGTTAATAGTGAAAACTAGAAATGGATCTTTTGGTTCTCCAATGATAAGCTCTTTTTTTAAGTTTTTGACACATATCATGTTAACTTAATTGTTTGTGGAATTAGAGATAAGTTATTTGCACGTTCTTGAGTAGAATAATATACCTTAAAATGATATTTAATATATATTATGATATTTATAATATATATAATGATATATATAATGATATTTAATATATATATATAGTAATTTGCTATCCCAGGACCGTAAAGCTGCTCTCCTATATTTAAATATTCTTCCTCATTCCCTTTCCACTAACATTTTGTTAGAGCGGGTCTCTTTCGCTGTATCTGTCGAAGACATCTCGGCGTGTTTGTTCCACTTAGCATCGGCTTCTAGACAAAGATTATATTATAAGACACCAATGTCCATCTCCAGACGTTTCATAATTCGAAAAGTATTAGTCAGACCATCATTAAAAGTGCACAGAACAATATTAGTCGTTATATTCAAAACTTTTATACCACTTGAATTAGATTTTGGAGCCAAATTCCAAACAGTAGCTTTGAAATTTTCATTGCTATTTTACGTGTAGCCTCCCAAGCAACGATTTAGCAACTAGTCTCTGCTCAGGTCCTTATAAATCGGTATCATGGCTTTAAAAACTTCCTTAGGAAGTGGTGGCTTATGATGGAAGGTGTCCAAGGAATCCGCTGATTGCGCCTTCTTCCAGTGATACCAAGACTCTGAGCACTTATCCTGCTGCAGATTTTCGTCGGTTGATAACTTTAAGGTGGCCCAGATTGCATTTTTCATATTTTCCAAGGAATTTGGATTCCGACGTATTGCCAAGCTATAGTAAATTTTTAAATGATCAATTAATTTGACACTTAATTTACCACTTCCTTCAAGGCCATGCACGTTTTTTTTTTTTAGATTTCTCAATCGAGAGCATATTTTCTTCTGTATAGGATCAATACACTCAATAAATACCAGCATGTATTTATTTGACGCAGGTGTGGCTAAGTCCGATGCGCTTAGGAAAGAGCGCGAAATTTGAAGGAAAAATTTTCTGCCCCATCGTCTAAGAAGTTCAAAAAAATGTTTAAACTAATAAAAAAAATCGATTTTTTAAAAAATTTACACTTGTGTTACTCTGGATAAGGTTGTGTCATCGATACGACCACAACTGGACTACGGAGGATACGTTGTCGGCACCTTCCTTGATATTGAAGGAGCCTTCAACTTTACATCCAGGGGGTGATTAGCGGAGCACTAGGTAGATGCTATACCCCCAGAATAATCGCTGAATGGATAGACCATATGTTGGGAAACAGACAGCTTATTGCCAACAAAGGCAAGACAACCATCAAGGGCCGGGTCGACTCGGCCTGTCCTCAAGGAGGAGTATTGTCTCCCCTTCTATGGTGCCTGGTAGTGGATGAGCTGCTTGAAAGGTTAAATTATTACCAAGTAATTGGCTATGCTGATGACTTAGTAATAATAACGAAGGGTGTGGAATTGGTGCAGGGATAAGGGACTCTCGGTCAATCCCTCTAAGGATTAATCCAGGAGTAATCTAGAAGTAATTCTGGATGGGAAACTGTCATGGGGAAAACATCTAAGTCACATATGTTCCAAGATCGCAGCAACACTTTGGCAACTGAGAAGGGCCATTGGTAATAGCTGGGGCTTGAAACCGGAGACCATGAAATGGATGTATGAGCCAATTCTCAAACCCAGACTGACTTATGGAGCACTGGTCTGGTGAAAGAGAGCCTGTTTAAAGTCGGAAGTCAACCGACTTAACAAGCTAAGGGGATTGATTCTGAGAAGTATAACCGGAGCGTCAAGATCGACACCGATCGAGGCGATGGATATACTGACGGGAATATCACCTCTTGATGTCACCCTGAAAGCGGAAGCTGCAAAGGCAATGCATAGGGTGGGAAACATGAACAGGAAGGTAGAGTAGCTGAATAGACTCTCAAGAGAGCTAGCTGAGGAGGGGCTCCTATGGATGCCCTCTGACAGTACAGGTGTCCACTTCCTGTTTGACAAGAAATATAAGATCACCGTCGCCAGTAAGACCGACTAGATAGAGGGTCGAGCTGGATTAACGCTCAATGGAGACATCTGGTACACGGATGGAGCCAAGAGTGAGAACAGAGCGGGCGCGGGGGTGTATAAGAGACGCAATGGGATAGGTAGAACCTTCCCCCTGGGTAAATACACTACCGCACTCCAGGCCGAGCTAGCTGCAATTACATACGGTGTGCTGGGGGCCGACCAAAATCGGACCCAGGAGAAAGTATGTATCTGCTCGGATAGCAGGGCGGCGTTGATAGCAACGACTGAATTCAGCAACGACAATGTCGAAGCTGGTCTATAATTCCTATGAAGCATTGAACCACTTAGCAGGGAAGGGACCGGTGGAACTCTTATGGATACCTGGGCATAATGGCATTGAGGCAAATCTAATTGAAGATGACCTTGCCAGACTAGGGACCAGGGAAAACCTCTATGGACTAGAACCTGCAGTGGGAATAAGTCGGAATCTGATCATAGACCGCATAAATGACTGGGCAAGAGACCAGCACAGAGAAAGATGGAGAGGAGTAACGGGTTGTCGAATAACCAAACTCTTCATCGAATACTCAGACATTGAGAAGTAGACCCAAGAGTTCATTAAATTCAACAGGCACAAAGCCAGAACCCTGGTAGGAATCACAACGGGTCACCATAGTAGCCTGAGTGCATATAAGCATAAGCTGAGACTGAATGACAGCCTGGCATGCAGATACTGTAAAAAAGACGAGGAAACCTCGATTCATCTTCTTTACACCTGCCCCGCACTGGAGGAGAGGAAGTGCCTTATATTAGGGACCCCTGTTATCCTAGAGGAGGAGAGGCTTAAGGCGAGAGACGTGCCCAAATTGCTCCTTTTATGGGATAGCATTTTGGGATAATGACCCGGATAAGAGGGGATCGCCAAGGGACTACCCATGCGATCAGTTGCTGATGAGGCCCAAACCCACAAAACATAATAATAATACACTTGTGTTTCCCCTTAACACAGATTTTCAACAGCACACCACGTGGATACACTATTCTTGAGTCTCCTTGTACAAAAAAGAGATATATGATGTCTATTAGTTGGCCCAAGAAATAAAACGCAGCAACGTTTTGTTTTCGTCTTAAATTACACTAATTTCTCGTACAATAAAAACCAATCTACCAAAGTCAATAAGACCAAAATAAGGAGACCCTAAAAGGGTCCTTTTACTCCACCTAATAACTCACTCATGCCTAATTGTTAACCTTTGCGTTTTATACGTTTGTCCCCCGGGGTGTATTATTAAAGAGCATTTTTTATTGCGGTCCACTAATTATGTAATTAAGGCAGCCCGAGTGAGAGGCATTTACAATTCGGGGCTGACCGATGATTTATCCATAGTCCCGCAGGGGTAATGGTATTTCTATTTCATTCTCCCTCTAGATATAAAGCCGGGACTTATTTTATTAGTTTGACCTCGCGGTTAATGTTAGCTGGTATATTGTTCAACCCGAACGACTTCATATTCAGGTCGATTCAATTACAAGGAATTTAAAGGTATAAATACTAGGCCTGACGTTTTTGAAATATTTTTACAGAAACAAATACTGGGATTATAACTAGATTATAATACCTATGTGTATAATTTTATTTCGAAGCTATTCTACTTCTGATTATACTGACGTTCACTCTCACTTTCTTACTTTCTATATTATATAACTTATTCAAATGGATGTGGTGTATTCTGATTTTTCAAAGGTGTTTGACAAGATGAATCATAATATATTAATATCAAAATTAGAATAATATAGATTAAGTTGTAACCTTCTGGACTTAATAAAGTTATATTTAACTAGCCATACGTAGTTGTTTTATATAATGGCTTTAAATGCGAGGCCTTCTTAGAGTACCTCAAGATTCAAATTTAGGATCATTATTCTTTATCTTATTTATTAACCATTTGTCTCTAATTCATGTCTCATCATCTTGTTTTTGCTGATGACTTAAAATTACTTTTAAATATAACATGCTCAGATTATCAGTTGAGGTTGCAAAAATTCACCGACCTTGTTGTATCGTGGTGTTCAGAGAGTAAACTATCAATAGACATAGATAAATGTAAAACTTGCTCTTATTATACATTAAAAAATCAACCACTAATGTTTGACTGTTCTCTTGGTGGTACAGTTTTAATACGTTCCCAAAATATGAAGGATCTTGGTGTGTACTTTGATGATAAATTATGATTATCTGGGAATATCAACCATGTGGCTCTTAATGTCTATAAAACCCTTGGTTTCGTGTTTAGAAACAACACCATTGCATTTTATAACACTGCTACTTTATTATCTTTATATTTTGCATTAGTTTATTCACAATTAGAATATTGTAGCCTTATTTGGTATCCCCGATATCTAGGTCATAAAAATATTCAATGACGTTTCTTAAAATATCTGTCATTTCCCATAGATACTTATTATCTGGTAAGAAGTTACAATCATATGTTTTGCCTCTACAAAGATTTGATATGCGGTCATTGAATCTAGAAGGGTACTTACTAGCCTCTCATTTTAATTTAAACTGTTTCATAATAGTGTAGATGCACCTAAATTACTAAGCAATTTAGTATATTTCAAAAAATAAAACCCGCCACAGATAGGATTCGACATTTGTCCCGGATCGGAACCGAGCGACATACAGCTGTTTCGAACTTGTTAGTTCTCATCAGTGCCGTACAGGGTACGCCGATTCAGGACAAATGCCGAATGAACTTTATGGCGTATACATCTTTATCGATACGATCTCTGTCAGTAACATATAAGTCGTAAATCGAGAAAGAAACCACCAAGCCGCCAAGCGGCTATCAAAGTAGTTCCCAAATAGCAAAGCTATTACATAATCGCTCTAGGAAACAACTACTCCTCGGGCTAAAGCCCCGCCAGGCATTGAATTATACCCAGAAGCGATCCTCGACCCCTTTCTCGTGTTTCTGCACGATCAGATAAGGTTTCAAAAAATAAAACCCGCCACAGGTAGGATTCGACATTTATTCCGGATCGGAGCCGAACGACATACAGCTGTTTCGAACTTATTAGTTCTCATCAGTGCCGTACACGGTACGCCGATTCAGGACAAATGCCGAATTAACTTTATGGCGTATACATCTTCATCGATACGATCTCTGTCAGTAACATATAAGTCGAATATATATGTTATATGTTACTGACAGAGATCGTATCGATAAGGATGTATACGCCATAAAGTTCATTCGGCATTTGTCCTGAATCGGCGTACCGTGTACGGCACTGATGGGAGCAAACAAGTTCGAAACAGCTCTATGTCGTTCGCTTCCGATCCGGGACAAATGTCGAATCCTACCTGTGGCGGGTTTTATTTTTTGAAACCTTATCTGATCGTGCAGAAACACGAGAAAAGGGTCGAGGATCGCTTCTGGGTATAATTCAATGCCTGGCGGGGCTTTAGCCCGAGGATTAGTTGTTTCCTAGAGTGATTATGTCATAGCTTTGCTATTCGGGAACTACTTTGATAGCCGCTTGGCGGCTTGGTGGTTCCTTTCTCGATTTCCGACTTATATGTTACTGAATTTAGTATATGCATATCTAAATTAGGCTTTTGAGAAGGTACAGCTAGTAACTAATGTACTGTTAAAGTCGCTAATGTGTGTAATATCACAAAATTTTAATGTCGCACTTGTAATTTGAATAATTGTACTCATAATGAGTACTATATTTGGGGAACAATAACTTTTCGCTGTTTTATAGGTTTTATGTTACTGAAGTATTCCATAGTTTCTATATGTATGTATAGTTTATTTCATCGCTATTTGCCAAATAAAAAACGGCAAACGGCTCTTATCTCATACCGTGGCTTGTTTTTATGGCTAGGCTCAGGTAGACTGCGTTTATCGGCAAGATAAGAGAGTTTTTTATTTGGAAAATAGCGAATAAATGAATAGTATGTCATATGTATGTATGTATGATATATGGTATATATGTCAAAGTTATTTAGAGTTACCCCTATTTTATTTATATTTCAGTTATGTATTGTATAAATAGATTTTTTCTGTTGAGTAATAGAAGAATAATGTTAATTGTTATTATAAGTAATAAGCAAAAATATAGAAACTTTCTAATCTGATAATATATAAATCCTATAAAGAATTTCCCCCCTACCCTTCCCTCTCTGCACCTTAGACTGGCAGAACTTCTCATTTCTCCCGATAAAACTGATACTATTACTTTGGGACATGACGAGTCCAATCAAATTATCCTTTTCTGTTCTGTTACAATTTTCGCCATATCGACGTCGTTTGGACATGTTGACTCGACTTCTATATGTTTGACAAATCCTCTTTCAGCAATTATTGGGCAAAGTTAATTATATGAGAGGACAATACGTTTAGAATCGAGTAGAATAAAGGACGTCCTACTCCAATAGCACAACGACATACATAGAATCAACCAGAAAAAGGAATACTAGTAGATATACAGTGTGCGGAACAGTTGAATATCAGTAAAGTAACTTATATCGTTAGTAAAAGAATCATTGAAAATAAATATAGGCTTTCTAAAACGCATTCAAGAACTGAATTAAGTTTATAAGTGAATAAACATTAGACACAAAAATTGAAGAATGTAAAAATATCTTATATTTTTAGGTTATTTTCAAAGGGCTGTAACGTGGAGAAATATAGTCGCAGAGCAATTCTTAAAAAAACGTATTGAAGCTTCAAGTTTATAGTCTTCAGATCTTGACTTCAAAATGTTTTTATCAACATCAGTTTTTGAGTAATCGTAAGAAAACTATCGGAAGAAGATTTTCGAAATTTTTGCTTGCTTTTCAAAAGGTCCACGGACTTCAATAATTTCTTTTCAGTGATTTCATCATAACACTTTTTCGGGTTATAATTGACTCTGAAATTATATGTAGTTCGACGTTTGGCACTAAAATTGCCTTTGTTTATGGCAATACTATAGGTTTTTGACAAAATTATAGACTTGAATTATTTAAATCGCTTACAGGTCTTTAGTTATCAATAAAAAACGATAACTTAATAACTTATTCATCTATCTCTATCACTGTTATTCAACATATAATGCTGTTGTTAAACAGTTATCTTTTCTACACCTTAAAATGTACACCTGAATACCAATTTTACATATCAAAGTCAGTATTCGCCTTCTATGATGTCCATAACCGACTTTCTGTTTCCCCATGCGATCCTCCCCCGAGCCTCCCTTCATTTACTGACGAGTAAGATTAATTTTAAAAGCCAATAAGGAATCTATTTCTCATCGAATTGCCCGAGAGATACTAAATCAAATACTTCGTTTTCAAAGGGCCCGTCATACATGCTATATCATTTCAGATTGACCTCCAATAAATATCATCCGGGCTGAAATTTTTTCTCTGTTCTCGCTCAACCCGCTTATTGACAGTGAAAGATAAACCACTCGCTGCCAATTTAGTTCCAGGCCTACTGGATATATTTTCGATGTTTAATTTAATACGTTTCTTGACTCATAGTCAAGGGAGGTCACTTGATGTGCGTTCGAAATTTTGGATATTTCGCAAGCAATGTAAATTTCAATTTAGATTTTAACTTGAATGGAGATACATTTTTCTTGGAACTTAATTGGAATTCAAGAAAAATATGATTACGTTCGCAATAGGTGACTAACATTTGATTACTGATTCCAATATTTTACCTAGAGCTGCAATATTTTTATAATTTTCAGTGAGTAAAACTAATTACTCTCATATGTTAATATCATTTCTCAAATTTTTTTATATCTGTATTATGCATAATTGGTATATTTTTTTGAGAATTATAGCTTCATATTTCTCATCGCGATGTGACTTTTTCCAAAAATTCTGAAAGTCTGAAATGCCATGATTTTTTTTATTTGTCAGCCATTTCAAAAAAAATTTCATTGATTGAAATTTGAAAAGTGATTGTATGAATTTAGAACACATAGAGGTGTAGTCGTTCTACAATAATCGTCAATATTATTGCAATAAATTGAAAAAAATTATTAGTTGTTTGCGACAATGGTTTTTCATACATTAAAACCAAATATATTAAAAATTGATTGATTTTAAACTTATGCAGCTTTTAGTAACTTACTGTTATTCATTCATTTCTTACCGTGATTTTTGTCTGTATTTCTTATGGTAAAATAATATAGTATTTAAAAGAGAAATATGGAACCATTTGCACAATTTTTAATATACCAAGGGTTAATATGAATAAAAATAAGTTGTAAGGGCTTATTTATCGCATAAATTTAAAACCATAATGTAATATCTTCATTATATTCTTTATTTCAAAAACTTTAGATAATCATACAAATCTTTTAAGCGAAATTATAGAGAACATGTTTATTGAAGAGAATGTTGATATAACTTTGGTAATAACAACTACAAAACTGTAAAACTTTAAATATTTGTAAAAAAATATTTGTTGCTACTATAAGACGAACAATAAACTAATATATAAATACAAAATTAAAAATAATAAAGTTTAATAAGAAATAAATAAAGTTTAATAAAAGAATAAAAGTTTCTTTAGAATCAAAATGGTTATTGACGGTTTCAAAATATGCATTTTTCTCCTAAACCTGAAATCGATAACAAACCGGAAACCAGTCTTCCACAAACATCAAAATATTATACGTTTCTCAATGCACCTTTCACCGACCAAGTTGATATAAACGGGAGATGATTAAAACTAATTTTAACCTACCTCTAATTTCTGTTTACACCAAAACTTTGTTGTTCGGTAAACCGTTACGTATATTTGCCGGCTTCATGATGCCGGCAACTCAAATTGACTATTTTTCTTTATGGTGACTGAACAGTTAGAGAATAATTTGTTTCAGTTTACTGTGCAACTCCTGCCAATACCTAAATTCATACAACTATTTTATTTCATGGTTAATGGACCCTAATAAAGTAAACATTCGATGCACCGATCAATTAATGTCATCGTCGAAACAACGGACTGCTAGGTATATATTTGTTCATGCTATTACCACTTTAGTCATCTTAATACTTTCCATGGTATCTGATAGTGTGTTGACGGTTATACTTTTTACTATCTTCAACTTACTAGAGTCTATTCAATGATTGTTTTCAAAAGCATGTTGAGCAACAGATATTTCCAATCTTACATACTTTAAATGGGTTATGTGCTCCTTAAGCCTAGTTATAATTGCTCTTTTCGTCGGCCCAATTTACTTTTAATCATAATCTTGGCAATTTATTTCAATAAATCCCGGCCCTTTCGTTATTCAACTTTATTTTTGGGATTTCCCAAACGTTGTTGCTGCATCGGAAGTTCCAGCTCCTTCCCAGGATCAAAATTCGATATACAGGTAAACGCTATCGACTTTAAATATGATCAAGCATATATGAATTAATGTTAAACAAATGTTTTGGCGGTCGCTGTATAATAAGTATAAGCATAACAATGACAACTGCCAAAATACGAGGCCCTTATTACGCCGGAAATTACACTAAGGTCTAAAACGGTTTACAACTTGCATTAATTAGCGTTAAACTTAAAACACTTATTTACTTTATGTATTATTTAGTTAACCACTGGTAATAAGCTTCAAGTCGTACGCCATAAAAGAATTAAAGGGCCACTTAAGAGAGGATTACTTCAATTTAAAGGTTATAAGCCGAGCCATTAAGCTGTTGTATTAATTAAACACGGCTAATTTTCGTTCCAAAGCTTATTGTTTTGGTGCTACTTAAGTTTTATTAATGTTTTGCTGCAGTTCAGGCATGAGGAATATTTACGATGTAGTTGTTATGATGCTATTATCGATCGTAATGCCACAATGGCTTATGAGAAAGGGGATACAAGACACGAGCGAGTTAATCTCCATTGCAGTATTAAGAAATAATGTAAAATATGTATCAAATCAGGTGTCCCAGGTATTCTATTTTAAGTGTTAGAATTAAATATGATGTACAGTCACGAATTGCGTGTTAAATCAATAATTTTTTTTCACTCCTGACCTTTTATTTCAATGCATTAAAATGTTGTATAAATTTACAAATATTTTTTAAATTAATAAGCAATGTGTAAGCAACAAATTCTTCATTGCGTTTGAAATTGCATAAATTATTCAAAAAGAACCATTGAACCTAGTTGAAAACAGAAGGAAGAAAATATTATTATTATATTATATAAGTTTGGGCCTCATCAGCCACTGATGACATGGGTAATCCCTTGGCGATCCCCTCTTATCCGGGTTATTATCCAAAAATTCTATCCCATAAAAGGAGCAATTTAGGCACGTCCCCCGCCTTAAGCCTCGCCTCCTCCAGGATAACATGGGTCCCTAATATAAGATACCTCTTCTCCTCCAGTGCGGGGCAGATGTAAAGAAGATGAATCGAGGTTTCCTCGTCTTCTTTACAGTATCTGCAGGCCGGGCTATCAGTCAGCCTCAGCTTGTGCTTATATGCATTCAGTCTACTATGGTGGCCCTTTATGATTCCCGCCAAAGTTCTAACTTTGTGCCTGTTCAATTTAATGAGTTCTTGGGCCCATTTCTCAATCTCTGAGTATTCGATGAAGAGTTTGGTTATTCGACAACCCGTTACTCCTCTCCATCTTTTATTGTGCTGGTCTCTTGCCCAGCCATTGATGCGGTCTCCGATCAGATTCCAACTTATTCCCACTGCAGGTTTTGGTCCATAGAGGTTTTCCCTGGTCCCTAGTCTGGCAAGATCATCTGCAATTAGATTTCCCTTAATGCCATTATGCCCAGGTATCCATAAGAGTTCCACAGGTCCCTTCCCTGCCAAGTGGTTCAATGCTTCATAGCAATTATAGACCAGCTTCGACTTCGTCGTTGCTGAATTCAGGGCTGCCAACGCCACCCTGCTATCCGAGCAGATATATACCTTCTCCTGGGTCCGATTTTGGTCGGCCCCCAGAACACCGTATGTAAGAAAATATAGTTTATATAGAAAATTCCTGGAAATTTAATGATCTGATCTCGATAACGGCACTGTGGACATAACCTTGTACACAACAATGTAGAAACAATCCGTGTTAAGTTTCCTTATATCTGAAATTAACCGTTTTTTGGTTATCTTAATTTTTAGAGATATATTGGGATTAACAAAGATTTCTTGCTATAGGTGTAACCCAGGTAGTTTAAAGCAAAATCTATATAATCTATACATATTTATTTACCTAGATAAATACACATTATAGCTATTTAGAGATATCCTACCATTAGTTGAAGTATACCCAAGGTGACCAATTACTTAATCTGTATTAGTTCTCTTTATCCCTTATACTTTATACTTTATTATCTTTTCGATAGGTTGTTGCAAATATTAGGGATTCTATCACTTTTACCAATATTCCGTTATGTTTTTAACCTTATATTTAATAAAACTTATTAATCCATGACAATTCGTGTCGTTTCAGAGTAGTAACTTTATTGTAGCTTTTATTTATGTCGTTATGTATAATAGTTTAAAATAAGTAACAAAAATGCAAAATGGTAATTACCATTTTGATTTACTTTTATTTACTTAATTAATTTAATTTACTTGATCCATGAATTCGTGGATCAAGTAGAAAACTGTAATAAATAAATTTTTAGTTGTTATTTTCATATAACTTATTACTTTTTTAGGAGTTGTATTTATTTCATCATATATTTACTTACAAATTTGTTTAATTTTATAGAATTTTGTTGTTTTAGTTTTAATATCCGTTTTTATTTTATTATATCCCCATTTTTTCTTGTGATATCCAAGTATCCTACGTTGTTATTTTAAAATAAAGCTCTTAATCCAAATTGGTAATAAACTTTACTGTAGAAAATTTCTACGAATTTCATTAAAATGATTACCCATTTTGTAAAAAGTTTACACGAATGAAACACATAAGGTTGATTTTTAACTCATGATTATCGTTTCTTATTAATTACTTAAGGCACAATTAAAAACTACTTCAATTTACTTCACGTAGAATATATACTTGAATTAAGAACAATATACAGGGTGTCAAGATAGTTCCTGGTATAACTTTAACAGAGAAGTGACTCCACTACCATAAAGTGAATTTAAAGAGCAATCTAACAAAAAATAAAAAACACACTGCCTCCTTCAACAGAACGCCACTATGTCGAGTCAATAAATTATTATATTCAGGACGAATAAATTCAGTATATTTGATCATATTCCGTGTTCTGCCGACTATTCCTTTGCAGTAATCTCTCTTCTCTCATATGTTCCACTAATCGCGACATCTCTGTTTTCGTATGTGGAACGTAAAATTTTAAACTGGTGTATTATTTTGATGGGACTTACTCAATCAGAACATCTACATTAGAGCGAAATGCACACTACAGTTATTTCCCGTTTTTTTTTTTTTTTTTTTTTTTGTAAAAGGAATAACATCCTCTCACATTTTAAAACATAGGCTTGATACCATCATCTTCAAATTACTGATATGTTTAAAATTGGTTAAGAGCTTGTATTTTTGACCTCGCTGGACTGTTTTAATCTGAGATAAATTTAATCTATGTTAAGACTGTATTATCCACTGACTAGATAAATCCATCCAAACACCGATTATAAGATTAAAACTAGCCCTGTAAATCTTATGCAGCTACACTATTTTCATTATATAAACCGTAGACTAATAGCATATCTGCGTATTCTTGGTAAGTAAGGCTGCTATTTTTAATATTGCTAAGTTTGTGTTATTATATATAGCAATATTAAAAATAGCAGGCTCGAATTTTCCAGACAAACTACACTCGGTTTATTTTAAGAAATTCAAGATGGACACAATACACGACCACACGCGACAAAAACAATGTATGTCTGTTCACCACGTGAACTAAATTTTCCATTATGAACCTACTAACTGTATGTGATATTGAGTATGTTACTATCTATGTAACCGTTAGCGTAAAGAAGGAGCAGACAACTTATTTATTTCGTGGTGCATAACTATTTCATTCTTTGTGTTTTAGATTGAGGTATGTATATAGAATTAAGCCAGAGACTATCCTAAAGCCCTATATTATATTCAAAATATTTCTTACTCTTTCTTTCTCTACGTTACGTTCTTTTTCTACGTTAAATGGTTATAATCTACACACCTTATATACTTTATACACAAAGGTTATAGCGTTCAACAATATGTGCAAATGATCAAATTTTACTTTCAAAATCAGTGCTTCGTTCGAGAAACGTTTATTTTATCCGCGCATTTTTATCCTCGCCACAACCGTCCCGCCGAGTCAACTATTCCACGTTTGGTAGCCAAATTCCAGTCAATCGTTTCGATAAATAATCAGCCAACAACCGTACGTCACCAAAACGCAAAATCTGCTGAAAACATCGCTGTTGTGCATGAGAGTGTACGGGAAAAGCCGAGGCAGTCATTTTCTCGCCGTTCACAAGAACTTGTCCTCCCGTATAAAATCCAACTGACTCAGGAACATAAAGTGAACGACCATAGACAACACCGTGTGTTCACTAATTGGGCTCTGGAGTAGTTGGAAGTTGACCCAAATTCTCTCCAAAAGTATCATCTTCAGCGACGAGGTCCAGTTTTGAATGAATGGATATGTGAACAAGCAAAATTATCGGATTTGAGACGATATCAATCCACACGAGATACACCAGCACCAAATGCATCTAAAGAAAGTCACTGTTTGGTACGGATTTTGGTCTGGCGGAATCATCGGTCCGTACTTCCTCCAAAACGAAGCTGGCATTGCCATAATCGTCAACGGCGAACGCTACAGATCGATGATAAGCAACTTCTTCTGGCCTAAACTGGATGATGTGGATACCGACGATATGTGATTCCAACAAAACAAATTCAGCCAGATTTATGCGACAAAGTCATCGAGTATTGGACCTCCCAAATACGTGCCGCAAAGCAAAGCCGTGATGGATATTTGAATGATCCTCCATCCAATACTTAATGCCGCAAAATGTTCTTTCAAATAAAGAAAAATTGAGTATATATCTCGCACATAACTTGTTTTATTTACATTTAAAAATCGAGCATTCTTATTGAAAGACCCTTTACACATATCAAGTATGTTCATCTATTAACCATCTTCACCTTTTGTCAAAGATATATATTACTTTTATGGGACCGCATAACTATATAATTACAGTGCCTAATGTTCTTCCATGCCAAACACAACATAATGTTATATGTTCGGTATCTCTTTCGATTTGTTGTTTTATTTGACGATATATTTTACGACCGTTTTATTAACATCATTATATACTATAACTTTATTATTGGCGTTTTAGTATCGCCAGTACATATATGTTATTTATGGGTTTTAAATAGCACAGAAAATGAGATAAAGTCGAGGACGTAAAAGCGTATAAGGATTTTTGTGGGTGTGTCATATATTCCTGCTGCGGGACATTTCCTCCATCGGTATAGAATTTTATATGAGTTCTTCGTTAAAATGGCCCGAGTTGGTTGGTAATTTACTTGTAAAGTATCGCTTAATGGTTATGTTATTCCGTGTGATTATACAGGGTGGATAAAATTACATGTGATTCAGAAGTACAATGTCGGATATAATGGATAGTTCTAGTACAAGTACTGACACAATAAAATATTTCCCTTCAATTAGTTTAATCTTCGTCAGGTTTCCTTTTTCCATGTAATTATATTTTCTTTATTATAAGGTGAACGATTTCTTAAATTATTTTTGTTTTAAATCTATGAATTTTCTGTCTACTTTATCTACTTATTTTCTAAAACCCTGATCTTAATTTTTATACTAGTCTACAATTAATTA
This sequence comes from Rosalia funebris, assembly GCA_037954035.1. Taxonomy (NCBI): domain Eukaryota; kingdom Metazoa; phylum Arthropoda; class Insecta; order Coleoptera; family Cerambycidae; genus Rosalia; species Rosalia funebris. Next base: position 7,063,071 of record JAZFAV010000016.1, read on the forward strand.
TCACACTAGATATATTTTAAAAGTCATTGCATTCCACATTGTCACTAATTTGGTGTGCAAACTTGACCTTTTACACCGTTAACTGTAAATTTTCATAAGCAATAACAAAACACCCACAGTTTTAATTGCAGCGAATAAAACAAAATCTATTACTATCCTAGATTCAGTAGCGAAGTGTCGATTCAAGCTGAAGGTAGACTGTCCTGAATTAGGCGAGGGAGGGGGCTGCTCATCTTTAATGCAATATATACATTGAATAGTTGAATCGCAAAAACAACTTACCTATATTTTTTTGTATATCAATTCCATTCGGCGCGTTTTCTTTTCTGCAAGAATATCTATAGTTCTTAAAATAAATTAGTAGGTTTTGCCGCTTTCATTTACAGTTTATAATTTCAGTTTATAGTTAAATATGCGTCTTTAGTTTTCAGTTTATCTTCTAAAGATAAATTATTAAAATAACCATTCTTATTAATTCGAAAGTTTACTAAATCGGCGATGTCTAGAGCCGCCATTATCTTTAAAAATAACACTAATCACTATGAGTAACGACAGGTCAATATTATAGCCACTGTATTACGCAAACTGATCGATCAGGCTAACTAAATTGTATGTCATTTTTCGCGTACTCCCCTCTCCTCCCCTGCATCGCGGATCTCTGTAAGTCCGTTAAAATCAAGCCGATGTCTGCGCTGGCTGTCGACAGCCCAGACAGCGATCGGCCAAGGCTTGCGTACTGCCGGTTGCCGGCGCTTCAGTTTAAATGAAAATATGTATGATAATATAAATAGAAAGCGTTTATAATTCTGGCAAAGGCAAGTGGCAATATAAAAAAGGGGTCTACCATCTAAAATATTTAGGATAGGCTGCGCCTTACAGCCTTAATGGACACTTCGCAACTGCCTACATTAAAGGTAAAATCACATTCTACGAATAAACTGTTAACATCAACAAAAGTGGACTATAAAAGGAATGTGTTGATCTATAAAAAACTTATGTTGATCTATAAAAAAAATCACATGAATTTATTATAAATGGAGTACAATATTATGAGAAACGATTTACTGCATTCTTTTGATACACACTATGAAATTATATTATAAGTACCTCAAATATGTGTCTCTTTATATGCTGACAAAATGAGCAATGCTGCATATAACGAATTTTTAAACCAATTAACGTACACTTATGTTTTTGCTTAATTTATCTGGCCTATCATCAGTTATTTTCAATGATATTGAATATTATGAGGTTAAAACTGAGATTTTATAGTGGTTATGCAACCAAAGATACATTATATTGTCGTGGGTTTACAGCGTATGGTCTCATGGTTTATTCCTACTGGCAAATGGATTAGTATACGGAGATAAGATTCATATGGCTAAAATATTTATATTTTATCGTTTAAGTTTAAGTTTAAGTTTATAATAAGTTTTTTTTACAAAATAAGGAAGATATAACATAATTCATTCTTCATACCATATATTTCCTTCACTCGGCAGTATATTATATAATAGTTCATATCAGATTAATGAGTGTCTTTTTTTTTTCTCGAGGGGAAAATCTTCAAAAGACGCCTGGCCTCTGGTGTTCTGTTGTTGTTTGGCCAGGTAGTGTCGGATTCGTATACGCCTACCGACTAAAAACCCCCCGCTATTCTAACAGTGTGATGCCGAAGAGGAACTGCTCTAACTGCTCTCGCTTTACTTCTCTTCGGCATATCAGTCAGGATACTTACTCATTCCCCACTTCCCTTTCCTCCATCTCTTTCTCCTTTATGATGGACGTTACCATCTGCTCCACCACTGGTTATCTTTCTCTGCTCTGGAGCATGATTGGGATAATGTTGTCCGCAATGATAGCATGTCGTATCTTTTGCTCCGCAGCTCTCCTTTCTCCTGTCCACCTTTTGCAACCAAACACTGTGTGGCCGGCATCGTCGACCTTTCCACAGGACCAGCACTCTCTGCTCTCACGTTTACCTATATCTAATAGGTAGTCCGCGAAACAGCCGTGCCCAGTAAGGACCTGGGTTAAGTAATACCCGACATCGCCATGTGCCCTTTCGCACCATGGCCTTATGTCCGGGATTAGCATCCTCGTCCATCTCCCTCGGGGCTCCGCCTCCCATCTCTCCTTCCAATATTCCCATAGGCTCTCCCTTGCTGCGCCTCTGTCGGCGCCTCCGAACACCTCCCATCTCTCCCTTGCTAGAAGATCGATGGGTGGTATATAGGCTATCACCAGGGTTGTCGCTGTCGAAACCGTCCTGTATGTACTACAAACTCTTAGCGCTGCTCTTCTCTGGACTTCGGTGAGCTCTTTCCTCCACTTGTCTCTTTTCAATATATCCACCCACACCGGGACGGCATACAGTAAGATCGACTGCACCACCCCGCTGAGGACTCTCCTCTTTGACGCCCTGAGTCCCTTAATTTTTGGCATTAAACGACCAAGGGCCGAGACAGTTTTGCCCGCCTTTTCCAGCGTCTGTTTGATATGTTCCCTAAACGACAGAGAACTAGCAATCCAGACTCCCAGGTACTTAATACTCTGCTTCGGCACGATTTCGGTATTCCCTACTCGAAACATGATGCACGAAAGCTTTCTCCTCATTGTCAGGAGTATTGCCTCCGTTTTGTCCAACGCCAGAGTCAGTTCTCTCTCTTCAACTCATCTCTTGATCCTCTCGACAGTGAGGTTTGCGTTTTCCCTCACGTCGATGTCACTTCTTCCGGTAACGACCACCGCTACATCATCAGCGTAGCCCAAGACCCTCACTCCTTCGGGCAATCTGAGTCTAAATACCCCGTCCAACATAATGTTCCATAGGGTAGGACCCATAACCGACCCCTGTGGCACTCCACACGAGATTCTCCTCCTCTCGCTACCGTTCGCGGTCAGCAATATCAGGCCTCTGCAGGACAGGTAGCTGGCGATCATGTTTACAACATACGGTGCTATTTTTAGCTCCCGAAATCTCCCCATGAGTGTCTAATAGTACCCCTTACAAATATTTTTATCAACCCATTTCAAGTATAGTAAAAAGTTGTTTACTAATAGCCCAGTTATTTTTGATTTCATAGACATGATTCCATTTGAAAGATTATGTACAATTGATTGTTCTATGAAACTGCAAAAAATATAGGGTGTCCCATTTAAAATTCAAAAGTTAACTCCATTTCCAGTGAAAACGGAAGTAATTACTGTAAAATGTTTCTGTTCGCCTTTCAGTAGATTATAATAAATAGCACAAAGTAATAAAAAAAAGTTCTGAAGAAGAACATATTTCGCAAACCCACTATTAACAGAGATACAGGTATATTTCCCTGTGATTTTAAATAAATCACCGGATATAAGAGTAGTATTTAAGGGAATAGTAAATCCAAATTAGTATTAAATAGAATGTTAAATGTAAAACTATATTGTATGCTTACCAAGAAAGATCTGTTAATATGGTAGAGCTTTACCTTTTAAGGATATTATGATCAGCGATAATTTTACAATGAATAAATATACTTCTAGTAAAGAAAATTTGCCCAAATAAGGAATGTATTACTAATTAAACTTGTGTCAATTTTAAATCCTTTCGTATACCTCCTGAAGTTATTAACAATGTTCTAAAAGAATTTATTAATCATTTTGACTAATGTCAGGCAGCCAATGATGCAGATCATTGCCAGTAAATTTAGTGCTTTGAAATTGAGAAGTCGTTTTTCTTATTATTTTTTTTTTTTTTATTTAACATATACTGACGCTAATACAATTAATACGGCGTATGTTAAAAAATGTGCTCTTTCACACTCGGTGATAATAAAAGTGATTGTTTTTAAAACAATATCGTTTACATCATACCTCCTACACGAATCATTTTGTATATATTAATTATATTTTAAAAAACGCTGAGCTAAAAATTTGAGTTGTCTAAGATTATTTTCCAAAAATTATTCTTTGAATTTTTAAGGAATGTATTCATTATTTTACGAAAGCACTATATATTAATTCCTTTTGCAACAGGTAACTTTTCGCTGAGTGAAATACGATTTTTCACAATTAATTATATTTTTGGCCTTTTCAATTTGATTTCTCTCAAAAGAACAAGCTCATTTGTTCATCCACTTTATAAACGAAAAAAAAAGAAAATTTTCATATACAAATACATAAGTTAAAGTAGTAGTTTTTGCTTTTCTTTTTATCTTGTTACCTTATGTGATCCATTAAAAATAAATCTTCAAGTTTGTAACTACCCTATGTACAAACATATGTATTAATCAACAAAAAAATACGTCTGGGCTTTCTTTACAAGGTATAAAACTAATATAAAAGTTATAAAAACAGCTTATTAGAAAGAGAACGGGAAGAGAAAAATCTAATAAGGCTCGCCCGACTCCGGACCATACCTTCAAAAATTCTATATTTTAAAATTAAATCTTATTTTCCGGACTCCTCATATAAGCGTTGTGCGGAGTTGGCAGCAACAGCCTGCAATAATATCGGATATTACCAAATATTTGCTGAGGAAACATAATTTCCAGTGTCTCTGCCGGCCAAATTCGATCGACGACATAACGGACGAAATTTATAGCGTTTGATCCTGGGCTTGTTCATGAATTTCATCATCGAGTACCGTCTCATTTTTGTTATTTTTCAAAATAACGCATTGACTTAGAATGCTCCGGCATACCGCGTTTTTAGGGAATGAATTTGTTATCACATATTACTGTTTGTCAAAGGTTCATTTTGACGAATTTATTGCGTAAAGCTCCAATATTCTCAAACTTTTCTATCGTAGATATACTGAATAAATAAATGTAATCGTTCCGTTTCAATCTCAAAGCTTGAACGGCCCTAGAATACACAGACTATAAGCCTCTAGGGAACTACAGGATACCCCAAAGCTCTGCCCAGGAATTTTTTCTATAAAAAATATTGTGAAATTAAAATCATGTAGTTTATGATAGGGTTTTAAGACAGACGCTCAATTATTCCTAGTTTTTATGTTAAATATTACTCAAGGACCTTAATAGATTATTATTTTACCACTATTACCACTTATTATTTTACTTAATTCAATATTCTTTACCCATGCATTTCATGAGGTTCGGGGAGTAGCAAAGATCTGTCCTATATGAATAAGTGGCAGTCTATGTGACATAGAATATTGTCGGGCAATCAGTATTCTGTCAAATCTTGCGAAACTTTTCGAAATGTGTCCACATCTACCACCACGTAAGTCCACAGTTATCTTAATTTAATGGATTTCTCTTAATGGAACAGCTTACGTTAAAGTTACTCATGTAAATAGTTTAGCAAAGCTTTTTCAATGCTCATCTAATACGTTATCTCAATGGAACATGCACCTGCATAAAAGCAACATATCTTTTAAGTAGGCATTAATCTACTATTAACGACCGAGTGGGTCCACAATATTTATAGCAATCAACTATAATACTAGCGACCGAAGAGCAACCGTCACAAATTCTTCATCGATAAGGATTAGAATGTTATGGTTTGGAACCGACACCTTATTCTCCAAATGTGTGCCTAGTTAAAGTGGATTTATATGTCGTGTTTATCAATAATTAAGAAGCATAATAATTAATAAGGTTTTAAGAAATCATTAGTTCTAAACAATGCTCTCATAATAGAAAAACGTTTTCAAGGGATCCAATATGTTAGAGAATTGCATAAATAGGAAGAATGGATGCAGAGAATTAAAAGTCGTTTGGAAAAAATGGTGCATATTTAGTTTTTCTAAGAAGCGTCTGCATTTAGTCCTTTGATAAATACACAATCACTTAGACTTACTTAGTTTATAGACTTACTACATTATTTTTCACGTAATTAATTATTACTTTTCTCAGTCTATTGATATAGTACGAGAATGGCACAAAGATGATTGCTGTAGTTATACTCCCTCTGATACTGATAATTTCAATCCAGATTTAATCTCTAATTTAAAGCAAAATATATAAATATTGTACCTGTAGTATAAATTATTCCTACTATTCAGAACTTTTTTTAATTCAACATTTTTGAAAACCGAACATTAAGAAACAAGGTCGGCTCTAATAGTTCCTAATTTAATTAAAACAAGACCAAGTGTTCTTATAAAACTTTTTAGAATACGGAGCAACCTACGACCTACATCTAACTATATACTATATCTATTTGTGCAAGAATTATTACAAAATTATCTGTAACTTTTATTTGCTGTAAAACACACGTATAAAAGTTAGAACAAATCTAAAATCCCTCCGGCAATAAAATCGTTGTTTAGAGGTATAAAGAATAAAAATGCCATAGTATAAAATATTTTATAGCCCTTCCTCTACTGATTTTTATAGCCTCCGCCATTATTGATACATATTTTTATGCCACCCTAATGCCAACAAATTCTAAATCTTTCGCTAGGACATCGTCAGAATTCAGATTATTCTCGAATATTATTACATATTATGTAAGAAAAATAAACTAAACCAAACAGGATGACGTATTTACAAACAAATTTCTATCAACTTTTATTCATTCATTTGTTGTTACGAGTAATTGTTAGGTAAGTGGGTAATATATGTTTACGTGAGGGCTATAATATAAAAATTTAGCTTAAATAAAGATCAAATGCTTCAAGAAAAATTAACAGAGCAATTGGTTTTAATATAAGGTCTAGGTCTATCCTTACTCTCTTTCTTATGAGGTTAAAATTTGTCTAAAACTCAATTATGTATTGGTGATTTTAATAGCCATTAAATTAGGGTAGAATATTTTGATCTTTTCTATTTACATATATTTAATGCATAACAGTCAGTCCAGTACAGTTTTCTATAATAATTATATACGTTAACAATATCACTCACGTCGCCAAATAGACCGATTACTGCTAAGATTATAGTCTAAAAATCAAAAAGCTTATTCAAAAGTAAGATATCTGGATCAAAATAATGTGGGAAAACGAACAAAATTTCATCAGTTAAATTGGGGATAAATAAAAATTATACACTTTACCATGAGGAAAGTGTTTTTGGTCCGTTTATGTTCCTCCTCCAATCTCAAATCTATATAGGGTTTCAGGGTAGTTTTTGGCACAATTTTAATAAGTTAATGACCACACTACCACAAACCTAAAACAAACTTTAAATCGATACAATACAAAATAAGAAACCAACTTCATATCCCCTACGACAGAAAGCGAATAAATTGTTGGATTCAAGATGAATACGGCTAGCACAGTTGACGTTGATATTCCCTGTACTGTCGACTATTGCTTTACCCTAATTTCCCTCTTTGGATAATCGCGACATCTTTTTATAGTGGTTACCCCATTAGAGTTCTACATTAGAAATAAATACACACTTATTTTCGCAACGTAATTTTTCTTTGTTAACATTAGAGACCACTTCCCCTCATATTTTAAAATACGGACTGAAGACTGGCGGCTTCAAATTGCTGACATGTTTAAAATTTGTTAAAAGTTGCGTTTTAGATCTCGTTTTTGAACTGTTTTAATCTGAGATTAGTTTAATCGATTTTAAGATATTAAGTCAACCTAAGATTAAATGCAGCCCTAGAGATCTTATTGCATATTTCCGTTAGCACTATTTATATTACATAGACTGTATACCGACAGAGTTTTCCTGGTGAGTAAAGTCTACCATTTTTAATATTGCTAAATTTAAATCGTTATGACAACGTGTGCAACCATAGCACACGTAATTTATGGGGTAAAGTAAAAGTCATAAACAACGTATGCCTGACAACATGTAAACAAGTATCTTACTTTTTTTTATTGCTTACTATCTGAAGTATCGATTTATAAATTTGTGCGAGAAATTAACCTGAAACCCTGTATAAGCTATGCGCCCCTATATTTTTACATAATACCTATATAGATTCAAATTATATAACATGATATAATCTGCTGTTATTCTGTATAGAATACATTATATTCTTTTTATGAAATAAATACAAAATGCTTTTGTAAATTAGCAATACTGTTACAGAAACTGTTTACTCTCTCATTAAAATCTATTTTATTTTCATGTATTTGGAGATAGAGTTATCCAAACTCACTCTATTGGCAAGAGACCAGCACAATAAAAGGTGGAGATTAGTAACGGGTTGTCGAATAACCAAACTCTTCATCGAATACTCGGAGATTGGGAAATGGGCTCAAAAATTCATTAAATTGAACAGGCACAAAGCCAGAGCCCTGGTGGGAATCATAACGGGCCACCATAGTAGTCTAAATGCATATAAGCACAAGCTGAGGCTGACTGACAGCCCGGCCTGCAGATACTGTAAAGAAAACGAGGAAACCTCGATTCATCTTCTTTACACCTGCCCCACACTGGAGGAGAAGAGGTACCTTATATTAGGGACACCTGTTATCCTAGAGGAGGCGAGGCTTAAAGCGGGGGTGCCTAAACGTGCCTAAATTGCTCCTTTTATGGGATAGCATTTTTGGGTAATGACCCGTATAAGAGGGGATCGTCAAGGGACTACCCATGCAATCAGTAGCTGATAAGGCCCAAACCCATATACCATAATGTAATGTAATCTATCCAAACTCAATATACAAATCCCTCGAAATAATAATCAATATAAAGCTGTCTGCATTCTGTGGGAAACAATTAATTAGCTATTTGATTGTTCGGTATATATAATCAATATTATGGTACTATAAATATAATTATTAACAAACAGGTCATGTCAAGTAAATCCACGTCTAGTAATCTATTATTATATGATATTTTATATAATTATATCTGTAGAGTATGTTTTCAACAAATCAAGTTAGTTATACCTATAGTATTTCATGAATTACTTTTTAGTTATTTTAGATGAATAGCTTTTTCTTTTACTATTCAGGATATATTTTATATCTTGGATACATCTAAGATTAATGAAATGCGCTGTGGTGAACCACAAGGATTATGTTGTAAACCACTTCTATTTAACGTTTTTTTTACACGTCTACTATGTCTTCTTTACTACTCAATTAAATGCAATTATTGCAGAGCATATTGTAGAATTATAAAGGACAATGATGGACAATATTATCATTTAGGAAAAACATGGATCCATCAATGAAACAATTTTTTTAAATATTCAAGTTTTAGGGCTATTTTTTCTGATGTCATTTCACAAGATTGAAACCTGCGATGGGATCATCTTTTGTGAGCTGGTAAACCATGTGTAATTTATAGGAGTGAAATTTACCTAAACAACGCAGTTTTGCAGATATTCCACAAACAGTCGCAGCTTGAAATGTAGATCGTGTGCGATTCGTTACTCTTTCTGCGATAATATTTGTTTATTGATTTTCTATAATAACTAGGCGTTTGATTGTTTTTTTCATCCTGAATGCTACCTGTTATCTGAAACTATTGTAGTACCTGTTTTAAGTATGGTCTAGAGACAGGACCATATTGCAATAAAGTATTAATTTTAAGATATAGTTTTTCCAATGTACTTTTTGAGCCAGAGATTTAACAGTATTCAGGAGATTTTTCTAACTGTCACTTGACAAAAAGAAGTTGATAATTGCTGATAATCGAGCACTCTTAGATTTACAACATATTCTTTCCACATAGCTATAATATATAATAATAATTAGTAGGACAATATGGAATCAATTATGTAATTTTGCAATTTTAAGTAAATGGCGGAGGTGCCAATGTAACTTATAAATATTTGGATATTGTATTCTAATAGACTTTATTTAAGTATTTCTCCACTACTATTGTATTTTACCTTTACCTGAGCATGCAACGCTACAAGAAATAAAATATTTACTTTCTTAATATACTTAATATTCTTAATAAACCTTATTAATTTAAGGACTAGTCTCGTAACCAACCTCACATAGCCTTAATGTTTCATTTTCTTGATATTGTAGTTGGCTATTAATTAATCTAACAAAAGAACAACAAAATAGAAGACCATTTATCTTTTAAATACCTAGATAATATAGTGATATACTTATCGTTAGCTAATTTGATATTATCATAATATAATAAAGACTAATATTAAAAATCAACTAAAACCCCATATCGATCCAAAAACTTGATGCTCAGCACCACCTTGTGGGCCGGTTTTGAAAATATTTGAATATTATTTATTTTTTCACTTATTTATTTATTGTTATTTCACATCCATCTGCTTTGAAAAGTGAATGAAATGATGGCATATTAACATATAAAATTTTTGTAAAAACACTTTTTTTTCAATATATTATATTGACGATATAATGAATATCTCATTAAAAGCTGGCACAACCCCACTTAAAAAAATTTCTCCACAAACATTCCTTTCAGGTAAATATGTAAAATTGTTTTAATGTAGTTAATACCTGATGCTGAATTACTTCGCTGGTACATTTTTCTAAACTGTTACTGATTAAAAACAGTTATGTTGACCACAGAACTTTTTTGTCGGTTGTCTCGTGCATGGCTAACCACAGTTTTTTATTGTGTACTTGAGATTTAATACGATATTCAAATCTATACACAAATAGTGAAAGTCTTTGCAATGTACTTCGCCTGAGAAATTACTATGTAGGATTATATTTGTTCCAAATCTGGCAAAATGGTTTTTTTTTTCAATATCAATAACAACATGTTACACCAGCAATCAAAGATCAAGCAAGACACTGCGATTATGAACCAACCATATTATTTGTTATTCGTCATATTTTAAATAGGAAAATTCCCATATAAACCTTCGCACATTCTGTCACGGGTTACTGTAATCTTTTGTCGTACTTATGTTACAGAGATGAGATACAAATATGAAAATTTATACTATCATAATGAACAAAACAACAAGTAGTCAAATACAACGACAAAGCTAAACTCAATTTATTATACCCACATCGATTCAAATATTTCAAAAAATAAGTCTACTGGAGAGCATCTCGGCTGCCACGGAGTTACGACGGTTGAAACAGCGCTCATGGTGGGCAGCTTTAGTAAGTATAAATCGCAAGACTTGGTATGTTAACGGCATAATTAACAGGACTATATTTTATTAAAATAATGCATAACTTACGATTTATTTGAGCTACTAGTTTATTATAACACATTTTTTTTTTTGTAAAATACGACTACAGTCTCAACAAATTACACCTAAATAATTCAATTTAATTAAAATATGTATTTCTAGTCTATTAATGCATATTTGCTGTATACTTTTTTTTGTTGGCCCTCGACATTCCCGTGCTCTTATTTATTATTATTAGGAATTATTTAAAAAAGCCTTCGCGCATTATGTTGCGTATTATTGAAAACTTTTGCCATATTTATTTCATGTAAGAGTCAAAAATATAAGATACAGATATGAATATTTGCATTGGGATTACAACTGATTACCAAATACGACGGCAAACCTAGACTGAATCTATTGTACCCAGATAGATTCAAATATTTCAAGTCTATACGACAACATCTCAGCTACCGAAGAATTACTCGAGTAAAACAACTTTCGTAGTTGGTAGCTTTAATAACGATAAAGAACAATACATAGTATGTTATTAACGGTACAGTTAATCAAACTGTACTTTCTTTAAATAATGCATAACTTACGATTCTTTTGATCTATTTATTATACAGTGTTTTTCTTTGTAAATATGACCATGTTCCCGTGATAGCAAATTAAACCTGATTAATTGGGTTTAACTAAAATATAAGAAATATTTCTGCTCTATGCTAAAAGAAACGAAAGTATTTATATAGTACATACATTAAAAATAGTTGACGATTTTCTGTTGCTAACCCTCGACATCCCCATGCACATACGAGAAGTATCAAACCCACGAAGACATACATATATTCGAGTTCAATTATGGCGCACAGTATAACAACCTTTACATGATAGCTATTAGGCAGTATTGATAAGAATAGTTCGCAATATCAATTGCACAAAACTGCAACGTCGAGCTCCACATTTGAAAGATTTATTATTGCGGTCATTTTGCGTATATTTGTTCTCTACTGTCGGAACTCCAGCGCTCCGGAACAGAAATAAACATTGTCATATTTTACCTTCCATTTAAAAGGGCTTCCCCATTCGTTCCATCCTTCTTTATTAAAACGCTTCCTCCGGAGTAAATTGCGGACCGGCGGATATATTTTAACATTACTTTAAGTTTGTTTTTTTTACAGCATAAAGCTGTAGTGTAATCAGGATGTAAGTCCGGGGAGAGGGGTATGTATTTCCCTCTAGAGGAATGAAAACATTCATAATGCTATTCAGGGGATTCGTTGTATAAACAAAATATTTTATTTCGTCTTAGATGCTAGGTCAATTATAAAATTCCAAATAAGTGTCTGTTTTCGGCATATATGGATCAAATTTCTGTGTAAGAAGCGAAACTGTAGGGCGTTTCATTTGGAACTATAGGATGTGATTTGTGAATAAAACTAGTAATATTTGACAAATTGATGTTTTTTATTCTTCGACATAAGATAGAGACGATAGAGCTGCATATGGGAAAGAATATCGTTTATATGGCCACTCAACTCATCTGACATGATATCTATAGTTTAGCATTATCGTTTTTCCATAACACAGGCACATGAAACTGGTTCTATTTCCCGAATAACACGTTGAATATTTGCTTGGAGGTCATTGCTTATTGCTAGCTGGATGGTGTATGCTTTTCCTTAGACATAACCTCAAAGTAAAAATCCAGTGGTGTTAAATCAAATTATCTTGAAGGCCAACAGTATTCCGTGAGACAACATAATTAGGGAATTTTTTATGCAACAGAGTTATGGTTGCACGTGCTGTATGACACGTTACACCATCTCGCTGAAAGCACATGTTATTCAAATCCAAATTATCAATTTGGTGGGAAAATGTATTTAGTATATCACGATAGCGTTCCCCATTTACTGTGAACATTACCAGCTTCATTTTCAAACAAGTATGGTCCAATTACTCCACCATTCCAAACTAAGCACCAAATCCTATATATATGTGGATACATTTCTTTTTCCTGAACAGCATGTGGATTTGCAGTACCCCAATTCGACAATTTTGTTTGCTGACGTACCCGTCAAGATGAAGATGTGCTTCATCGCTGAGCAGAATTTTGTTGCAAAAATCAACATCACCTTCTCTCTTTCATTCAATAATATTCAATTAACGAATGTTCGACGTTGTAAATAATCTGTAACTTGTTTCAATCTGTAATTGTTATGTCAACTGAATTTTGTATGGTGACAAATGCAGATCTTTTTTTTTTAATCGGATGCATAGTATAGCTCTTGACAGACTAAATTGTTGTGCACAACGTAGAATTGATGTATTTAGATACTTCCGTATACTCTCTCTCAGCAGCAATATTTTCATCTGACCGACCACGGCGATGAGGTATAAGTATTGGTGTTGCCTCATCAACAACAGAACCCGTCTTTCCAAATATCTTGATTAAGTTAAGAACTGTTAACTGTGTAGGCGCTTCATTTTGTCCTAATTCTGTGCGAATTTTTCTGTAAATGATCACTCACTTTCATAAAACAGTTGTACACAAACTATTCATTGTTGAACTGTTAATCGTAGCATTCTGACGTCATATGGTTTGTAGATGATAGTTGTTTAATAGTGACGCCCTATCTTTGACAGCACACAAATAGAGCGCAATTCAAATCTCACAGTTCCAGTTGAGACACCCTATATGTTTCGGTATTTCGTGTATCATTTTGTTCAATTGAAAAAACTGCATTTAAAAAGTTTATCAAAAGAATGCTCAAACAGATATTTTTTATAATCGCTTTTGGATGTATGACGTCATCAGAATAGTTTTATGAAAAATAATAATCAATGTGATGAGGCAGCGTACTCCGTTCATTGTCGGGCCTGCGCTATTCGAAGTCCAGCAACGAAATGCTCGGTTGCGACTTGGATGGGTGACACATGATCTCATTCTCATGCAGCGCTGTTGCTGACTTGGTATTTGGTAACAGGGTGGTAACTGAGCCAAGTACTGGGCACATTGCGTGAATTCGATTCTCAGCAAAGGGAACTTGGCACTTCGCTCAGGGCTGGGTGTTTGTCCGCGTCTATATGTGTAACTTCTCCCTACTCAATCCTGCCTATATACTTTCTGGAGAAGAAAATCTATTTTCTGTATGTCCAAACTCATTATGATACAAACAAAAACCATTAAATTACGTATTAAAATAATTGTCTACCATTTACTTCTTAGCAATACGCAAATAGAAACTGAATTGCTTGTGAAACAATATTTGACATTTCAGTCTTACTTCGTTCCGAATTTTGTCTTTTAGAGCTTCAATTGTATTTGGTGTGTTAAGATACGCCTTGGATTTAAGGTAACCCCACAAGAAAGTGTCCAGCGAAGATAAATCCAGAGATATATCTAGTCACTGAATACTTCCTCTTCTACCAATCCACTTATTGGGAAAGACAGTATTTATATAAGTAAGCACAATTCATAATTAAAGCGATAACGCGTCATCATCTCGTTACCATATTTAATGTTTTGGTATCTGGGAATATTCATTATTTAAATGTAGTACTCTTTTCAAAAAATAAACCCGCCACAAGTAGGATTCGACATTTGTCCCGGATTGGAACCGAACGACATATAGCTGTTTCGAACTTATTAGTTTTCATCAGTGCCGTACACGGTTCGCCGATCCAGGACAAATGCCGAATGAAATTTGTGGGGTATACATCTTTATCGATACGATTTATGTCAGTAATATATAAGTCGGAAATCAGTAACATATAAGTCGGCTTGGTAGTTCCTTTCTCGATTTCCGACTTATATGTTACTAAATGTAGTACCACAAATAAAAGAATTATGTGTTGTTGTGGCAACTCCACTATTGTTTAAGCGTCATTAGAAAATGATCCTATAATAATTGCGTTACCAACAATTCCTGCCCACACGCTGACTTTCTCTGAAACCTACAATTCTGCCTATTCACTGAATCATTTAAACAAAAAGTGATAACGTCAATAGAAAACTCTGATTTCAGAATTGAGAGTTATTACCACATCGCTCTATAATTAACTCACGGGTGTGTTTTGTCTAAGTACAACTAATTATCTTCAGATATTTTAAAACAGATACATTGCAAGCTTGGATGCGATTTCGCGAGTTGATTAATGAACTTTTTTCTGAACTGCTAGTAATACATCGAACTATGTATCTTCCGGAATAACAGGACGACCTTCGGTATAATTGTTTCTCTGTACTAATATTTCTAAATTTTGCTTCTATTTTAATTACGGTTAAGCATGTAATAGTTCGTTCAGGATACTCATTATTAAATAATTCAAAAACCTCAATTTGTGTACGGTCCTATACAATTGAGTAGTATACAATTCAGTTCATTATATTCCACATAAATGCAGCACTTTAACTTATACATAAGTAAAATTGTTGTGCAGGCTAACAAGCATAAGGATATAAGTAACATAACAACAATACAAAAACAGTAAATGAAATAAAGGCATTTCTGAATAGGCCGCTCAAAAGAACTCGTGTTTGACTAGCATAGAAAAAACAATCTTCACAAACTCCTTATGAACAAAAGATATATAATAAGGGCATGTTAATTGTCGCAATGGAGTTTGTTGGCGTTATTATAATACTAGCATCTGTACGATGAAGAAAACGTGTTGTGGAATGAGGTGGACGTTTTCAAAACATAGAAGATCATCAACAACGTCCTTCTTCTCTAAGGCAATGCCAGGTCTGGTAAATCCTACAGTGCGTATTTATTTTGGCTAGAAAGCAACTCTCTTCTTCCGATATTAGCCCCCTAGACTGTGGCTATCTATTTCAACGCTTTAAAACGTTCATTAAGTAGCTAATGATTGATTGTATTTCTGCGACAGGTTAGGAGTTTAATTTCATTATGGAAAACCAAGGAAAGTTTCACAATGTGTAAATATTTTCTAGACTTGCCTTAGTATATACACCAATATTTCATTATTGGAATAAATAAATTAACTTTGTACCATGTTAAACATAAAAATATAATAAAGTGTATTCTATTTCAAAAGCGTTTTATTTTCCTTCATTGTATAATATGGACAGTAAGAAATAGTAAAATTCTACAACGACCTTATGATGTTTACACCATAAGGCCGTTTTCTTTGCCACAACACATTAGTTTGGTTTCCCACAATACATTGTGGCCGTTTGCCACAACACATTAGTTTGGTTTACATCAAACTAATGTGTTTCTATATGTACTCCATTTAGTGTCAAATTGGTGTCAAATTTTACACCACATTTCAGACAGCATAAATAAAAATATTATCTTAAAACGAATTATTTTTAATCAATAAATTACATAAATTGCGTTCTGCGAATTATTTTATCGATATACAAAAATGTCGTGTAGTGTCACTAGTTCTGCTCTCTGGCTATTGTTATTTAATTTACTTACTTCAAGTTGAAGGCTATAGCAGCTTTAGTAAGTTCTTTACAGGTTGCCGAACTCCCACACCTTATCCTATAAATCTCATACATCATGCACATTTAATGCTCTCCGAAATACGTTATATCTTTTCACATCAAACTTGAGATTCACCACGTGTATAGATATGAATAGTTGGGTGTGTACTTTCTATAAAGCTTTGTGTAACGAAGTCGCAGGCCGCCTCAAGAGAAGTCTAACCGAGTCACGTAGCGAGTATTTTGAGAAAATGCGATCTAAAAGTTATCCAGTAGACCGATGATATTGCGGTTAGGGACGCATCATACATCTATGTTCTGTAATTTAATAACGTGGCCTTTTGAACTCGTATTTATTTCTCTTTTTCGCCGTAATAGAATTTCGCCCCCTTGTTCTCTTAATTAGGGTTGCTACGTTCGAAATTCGAGCAGAAGGAGAGCGAAATTCAGGCTTTTTCGGGTTATATTTTATTTACAACAGGGATTTCGAGAGGTTTATGGTATTATGCATATAGATATACAGTGACTAAATAAAATATTTAATAAATTCGTTATTTCGGAACATATCTTGGAAAAGTCTTCGAACAGGGCGATTTTTTATTTTAATTGTGTATCTTTTTACAGTTTGTGCTATATATTATAATTTAGTGGAACGGATATTCGTCAATCATTATCAAAATTTAAATCAAACAGACCTTTGGGGATGGTCAGATCCCGAGTTTTCTTGTTAAAGACTACTCAAGGGCTATAGTAGAGCCACTTCTCATATTCTTTAATCTAATACTCTCTACCAACACTGTTTTTGATCGTGATCTTGTTTCGTATCACTAGGGCGTACTGTTGTACCACATCTGTTGTTGTTGCCTTAAGGGTTGTGAAATAAACAGTGGTGTTTACTTCAATACACAGATTTATTAAAACTAAGCAACAACGGTGAACACTTTAAAGAAAACGTTCTGTATAATGAATATAAAACTGATTAATACCTAAGTTACATAGGCAGTGGATTTTGTAGCAATGCATGCGGTCGGCTTTCGGTTATCTATTTTATAGATTGTTCCTCACATCTGGCTGTGACGCTACGGTGACGGCTTTTGTGTCACTCAACATAGTTATTTACAGCAAGATATGATTCTGAAAAAATGCATCCGACCCGACCGTTCCCATTATAAATAAGTACATTTTTAAGGGAACCAATTATTTACAGTGACCCTAATAAACTGCCATAAACTAAATAGAAGTCTTAACATACCGCACGCCTTGAAAGACTGTGCTTTCAACATCAAATATTTTACACTCAATTAAGGCTAATAGTTTTACTGTACATAAATGTTAAATGTTCTCCCAGATATATGTCCTTAAGGTAATACCGTCAATCATGAATGGGCAACACACACTCTCGAAATAGATCGTTTTATTATAGCGCCACTGTCACTAGCAGTTTTTAAGGGCACAAACACCATCGGTTCCTCTCTCCAGGGCTGCCAAATCAATTTTCCATAGGCGTAGAAATAATACATTCGGCCCGACCGTTTCCATGATAAATAATTACATTTTTAAGGGAACCAATTATTTACAGTGACCCTAATAAACTGCCATAAACTAAATAGAAGTCTTAACACACACATTTCCTGTTTGGAAAGCAGCAATGATCTGCCCTATGTTGAAAAGTGGGACTCTATCTGACATCTATATTTACTAAACGGCTGCTTTCGTGTGTGTGTCACGAAATTTTTAGGTCGATGCTTTTCGTTCGAATTTCGGCATTTTGACAAAATCAATACAGTAAGTCGACCCTTGGGAACAACGTGGTAACTTCTTTTTTGGTCCGAAGCCTCTAGAGGCATGCTCCGGAGGTGTCTTCGATATGAATGAGGGGCAAAGGAAAATTATAGCCCAATCACTGTTCCGTTAAATCTTGCAAAGGTTTTCGAAATGTCATTATACACCGACGTTTATCTTGGTCCGGAACCCATTTTATCTCTCCTAATTAACACTGGTTCGTAGAAAAGTGCTCCACAGTTAAATTTTGCAGAATTTATCCAGATCACAATTCACATAGATAATAAATGTCAAGTATATGTGGTCTATATTGATTTTTCGAAAACATTTTTGGCGATAGCGCGGATAAAAGTGCATTTTGCGGGAAAAATCCTCGACCGGGAATCGAACCCGGCTCTCCCAGTTTCCGGTTGAATGCTCTGACCGCTGAGCTATCAAGGCACACTCATTATCCTTGCTAATGCGCCAATTTTAACGCGTTGCTACTCCCCCCTAGAGACATGGTTTGTCTCGATACAATTTAATGGAATTGACCGCGTTCGCCATTCTTACGAACCGTTGTTCGGTAACCCCCGGACTGTAGGGCGATTGATAGGACAGGAATCGAATCCGTGAATTTGAGATGTAAGGGAGGTTCGATGTACTGGAACGAATCACATCACGTCGGGGTCACCACTTTGGCGATAGCACGGATAAAAGTGCATTTTGCCTCGACCGGGAATCGAACCCGGCTCTCCCAATTCCCGGTCGAGGCAAAAAAAAAGCTCTCTTTATCCTTGCTATCACCAAAGTGGACTTTGGCGATAGCAAGGATAAAAGTGCATTTTGCCTAGACCGGGAATCGAACCCGGCTCTCCCAATTTCCGGTTAGTTGCTCTGACCGCTGGGCTATCGAGGCACAATCATTATCCTTGCTAATGCGCCAGTTTAAAGCGTCACTACAGTACTCTCTCCCTAGAGACATGGTTTTGTCTCGATACAATTTAACGGAATGTGACCGCATTCGCCATTCTTACGAATCGTAGTTCGGTAACCCCCGGGACTATAGGGCGATGGATAGGACAGGAATCGAATACGCGAATTTGAGATGTAAGGGAGGTTGCATATACTGGAATGAATCACATCACGTCGGGGTCACCACTTTGGCGATAGCAAGGATAAAAGTGTATTTTGCCTCGACCGGGAATCGAACCCGGCTCTCCCAATTTCCGGTTAGTTGCTCTGACCGCTGAGCTATCGAGGCACACTCATTATCCTTGCTAATGCGCCAGTTTAATACGTCACTACACATTTGACAAGATGAATCAAAATACAGTAATTTCAAAATTAGGATGATATGGATTCAGTAGTAATCTTCTTCACTTAGTAAAATGGTATTTATCCAGACATACGAGGATGAGTCAAATATAAACCAGAATTTTTATTTTAACACTCGTTGGGTAAAGGGACTAGCACGTTGTCTTGATATATATTAAGTGAGAAGAGGGGACCCCCATCGGCGCGGCTCGCCAAGGACCATTAACTGTCAGTAGCATCATGTCTGAGCAAGAGGTGCACACATACGTTGAGCAACGCATTATTATCAAATTTTTACGCGGGATGGCATAAAACCGGCTAAAATTTTGCGTCAATGGACCAATTATACACTTTGCCGACAAAACCCCTTCAATGGCTCAAGTCTATGACTGACATAACAAATTTGACATACACTGAAAAAGACCTCGAAAAGCCAAAACTCGTCTTTCTACAGGCAAACTTCTTGCCGCTATCTTTTAGGATTCAAAGACCCAAGTCTATGACTGGCATAACAAATTTGACATACCCTGAAAAAGACTCACCTCGAAAAGCCAAAATTCGTCTTTCTGCAGGCAAACTTCTTGCCAATGTTTTTTAGGATTGCAGAGGGGTACTGCTGATCTATTTTTTTCATGAGCGGCATACAGTTAACGTCTACGTCTAACTATCTATTAACGTCTACTATCAGCTACTTGATGAAGCAAAACTGGGATTTCAGCGGAGAAGACGAGATATACCTATCCGAAGTATGATTCTTCTTCACAACAACGCTCGGCCACATACAGCTGCTTTGACCCGAGAAGAACTGGAATTAATCCATTGGGGAAAGACTTAAACATCCGCCCTATGGCCCAGATTTGTCACCATGTGACAATCATATGTTTGGGCCACTCAGAGAAGAACTTGGAGGACGCCATTTTGATGATGACCAAGTCGTGAAAGCGTTTGTGAGCAATTAATTAGAGGCACGACCAATTCATTTTTCGATAACGGCATTAAAAAACTTCTAACCGTCAGGAAAAATGTATTGATAAAAGAGGAGGCTATGTAGAAAGATAATATGCATTCAAAAATAATCTTATTGTGACAATAAATTTATTTAAACAAAATTCCAGTTTATAAATTGACTCATCTTTATACATTATTTGTTTCGTATAATAGCTTTACATCCAATACTTCCTTAGCGCCTTTTGGAACAACTGAAGGCTAAAATTTAGAACCATTATTCTTTATCTTATTTCTGTTATTCTATTTTATTTTTTACACAATAAATCTCTGTTGTAATTTATGCCTGGAATGCACCGTTTTGGAATTAATATCCTGTACAGATATTAACATTTATCTGCAGTTAAGGAAGAATGTTTTGAACATATGTTCATAATGAACGTGAACATATTATAAAACCGCCGAAATAGCAATAGGAATCGTGTTGTTCGTACTTTGGATAACAACTCGAGGCTTAGCTTTCGCAGAACAGCTCAGCAATTATACGTATATAAAGCAGTGTATTATGTACTCTAGGTGAATAATGATAGGAATATAAAATAGATTTGTAAATATGTACTTCTATGGTATCTAGGGTTTCAAGCAAGAATAATTTTCGGAGCCTAGTGGTTATTAAAATTTTACTCAAAAAAATTTATTATTTAATTTATGAACTCTATAACACATCTTATTCATTTATTTATATTTTATGTACTGTTTATGTCCCAAAATCTCGCATAAATGAACTATCGTAGAATTATTCAGATTGGATTGGTATGGAAGAAAGTTAGAAATGCATCTGTCTTTGTCGCATGATTTATTGCCGACTTGGTCTTCATAAAATAATTCTGAAAATAAGACATTGACCTGCCTATAAATCATTTGCGTGCGCCGCTTGTAGTTCTGCTTGTAGTAAATTCTCTTTAAAAAATTCGCATTCGCGTGGGAGAAGGTAAGCTATACATTGCTCTTTGTCAATTGGCACGGTTTATTGCCGACTTGCTCTTCATAAAATAATTCTACTATATATTATTATATATACTCCTAGACAAAATTAACTTAGTGAATATTTACATTATCACTTTTCTTTTTTGAAAGATTTCAATCATATACCTGCTGTGATATTATAATTAAGTGATTTCAACTAATGTTCAATTAATTAGAATGCTATTATTGAGAGAAAAACATGAATAAGTGATAGAAGATAACGATAATGTCAAATGCAATGAAAGTTAATAAAAACCTTTATGAATAAAATTGGAAGTGAAATTGACTCGTAAGAATTTGTGATCATTCTTGACCCACCAAAAAATGGGGTCCTCGGAAATATATTGTAGGCAGTAAATCTCTCTCATGGCTTCCGTCAGACTCGTTGACGTCCATCTGGTGAATTAAGATTTACTCTTGTTTCGTCTGAAAAAAAAGCTTACTTCCAGTGGTCAATAGTCCAATTTACGTGTTCTCTTACAAAGCGCAGTTTAACTCTATGTTCTCTGGTGAGCAGTGATGTAATAGTTTGTTTGCCTAATCCTCTATCATTGCCTTCCCCTGACCGTTCGTCCAGAAATTGCTACATCTCCAGTTGTTGACAGGGCTCTGTTTAGCTCTAAACTGGTAGTATGTCTGTTTCTTAAAGCGACTTGCAGAAGATATCGCTCATCTCTTGCATCTGTAGACTTCTTATGACCTTGTTCTGGGGTTCTACAGTACCATTCAGGTTCATTGAAATGTGTAACGTTTCGACTAATTGTTGATTGTCTAACTCCTAACAAATTAACCACATATCGCTGGCTACGTCTCTCGTTAACCAGAGCTACCGCTTTCACATCTTCTCTTAAGTTGCGTGAACTGTTTATTTATTTTACTGTAAGTGTACTGGATAAAGTGTTTCATTCACTTAATGAAATTAAATTTAAAAAAATAATTAGCGTAATGCAATTTATTGCCTTTCAGAATAACTTTAGAGAGCGTTTAATGTATTGTTACATCCGTCAAGCAATTGCAATTATTTACCAATAGCGGCAGGGGATATCTTAGACCACCTACATAAAATATTTAAGGATTTTATACTTCGAAAAATTGTAATAAATAATGAAAAGTTTAGCTGATTCGTTAATTTTGTCCAGGAGTGTATATCACATGATAGTCGTGCAACGTTTGTAACATACTCAAAACTTTTATGGCATTAAACTTCACGTGAAAAACTGTAAACTATTTCGTCCAGATTTCTTTAAAACATTGATCGTAGTTCGTAGTCTTCTTCCATTCCCCACTTCTGTTTTTTTTTTCCTTATAATTTTATTTCGCTTAAACCTTAAGACGTTACCCCATAAAAACCTTCATTTTAGGCGCACGATCTCTTAAGCCGCGACGCTCTTTTTATCAATCCAGTTACGTTCGTTTATGTTGAAACTTCGTTGAACTTCAGAAAGTGTATACAGTCCTACCAGCGGCACTACATGTAGCGTACAGCAGACACTTTTTAAGCCCGTATAACGGTTGTTCTCCCACGGATATATTCCTTGTTTTAATTAAGACCGTCTCGTAATGCGTCCCGCTAACACTTCCATTTGCCTTTACGGCCCTACTAGCTTCCTCCAGATAAAGAGAAAAATTTAATTAAGTTCTTAAATTCCCGTCTGGCCTTGTGTAAATACGCAGCTTAATTTTAATTTTGCGCATTTGATATTAAGAATGTCATATCAACATCGCCACGGAATCGCTTCCACCGGCACCTCCGGAATTTCCTATAATCCAGCTGCTAACGATTTTTCTAATTAATCATGAAATAATTAGAAAAAAACTTAAATGTTTTTAAACTTAGTGAACCTCTAATAAAATTATTTGTTTCATTCTTATCTGGTAGGTCCCAATTTGGGACTGCAATCCCGCTTTATATTTTCAGTCGCGGTATTTGCAGAATAAAAATTTGTAGCCCCGCTGGATACCGGTATTTCCGGGATCCCGCATGGCTAGCATAACATTTTAGAAAGGATTTCAAACATAACTAGGAATATAAATAAAACATAAGTTTCTTAATTTATTTTTTAATAATAAATCACAAATGAAAAAGAGAAATGAAAAAGAAATTTAATATACTGAAAATATTTGTAAACATTTATATAGCTTATATTGGTTGTAAAACAACTAGCTGCCGAAAATGCCCGTTTAGCTTCCACATCTGTAAGCGGAATCGATTTAAGACAATTGAAAGTCATGTCAAAGTATTTACCTTTTTTTTACCAGACCTCTTGTTTACCAGACTCAAGCGAAGCCATCTCCTTTTAAATGACTAACTCTATTGACTTAATATCTGACTTTGCTTTTGTGATGCACATACTTTTACTATGTAGAATATATTCTAATTCTTTTCTTAATAAAATTAATGAAGCTTTTTCAGTCTGTGCAAGTATAGAAAGAGGCATCTAATTTTCTTGCTCCTCAGCTTGAGCAGTTAAGTTACAAGTATTACTTCGGTGTCATCTTCTGGTTCTGATTGCAATATAATCTTTCTATTATTCTTTTAATCTCTTTCCTTATCACAAATTTAGATGTTAAAGATGTTAGAAGTTAAAGGTGTCATCTTCATTCTCCGTTTGAAGTTCAACATATTTATATGCGTTTTGGATGTACATCAAAGTCGCTGTTAAATTAATAAGCCGACGCTGTGTAATTTTTCGTCTCAAAACAGCGCGCAAAATTCAAAATACAGAAGTCGCATGCGTTACGTGCGTATCATTTACCAATCTCGCTAATCCTGCGGGATTCCATTCATGTAATCCCGATTTATCGGGACTCAAAAATAATACGGGATCCCGGTATACCGGAACTGCAGTCCCTAGTCCCAATATGTAGCGTATACTTTCTATTTATGTAATTTAATTCTAAAATATTTGGTCCTACATCTAAAGTACCGCAGGGGTCCAATCTAGGACCATTACTATTTATAATATTTATTAATCATTACTAGCTTTCTAAACTTACACTATGAGTTTACATATTCTAAAAACTCATAATGTGAGTAATATATATAAGATATATTACTCTATTGAAACCCTTGACGATTATATATTTATTCAAGAACAATTCAAAAAAGTAGAAGTTTGGTGCGAGATAAATAGACTAGATTTTAATTCAGAAGAATGTAAATCGCTGACTTTTAACTTGAAGAAACAGTCAGTTGAATATGCGTATGTCATAAATCAATCTGAGATAAGTACTTGTCAGTTTATAAAATATTTACATTTACATTTAAGCTGCCGTTTGTTGAACATATGACATACATCACATCAATAATATGTAGAACATTGAGGTTCAATCCGAAGCTGTTAAAATTTAAAAAAATTCCATTCGATTAAAATAATTTACCATTCGTTTGTACGGTCCAAACTGGAATATGCCTCTAATATATAGTACTCCTACTACAATTATCAAAAAAATCTAGTCAAACAAGTTCGGAGAAGATTTCGAAAATATGTGGAATATCTCCTGAGAAAGGGATATCAGTTACCACTTGATAATTTTCAAATGTTACCCTGACACTTGATCTTACGAGTATCTAGCATTAGCTTTGGCTATAAGTTAATACATAATTTATTTATTTATTTATTTATTACAACTACTTTACAGAAAAACCCATTTACAGGGCATTAAAGGTCAGTGAGTGTTCAGATTCAAATAGATTAGTAAATTACACTAACAAACAAACACATTTAATACAAATACATATAGACACATTTAATACATAGGTATATGAAATACTATATGAAAAATAGAAAAACAAAGATGATCAAGCATAACAGTGTTTAATAAACAGAAGAGTGCAGTTAAATATATCGAATTTACCACAGTTGTTGTTGTATTTAGTGCACATTAAAAACAGGGGTGAGAGTTGAAGAATATTAGTATGCGGAATAGGGGGGTAAAAGCTTGTGGATGTTCGAGCATGCAATTGTGGTATATGAAAATTCAGCTTGCCTAATAGGTTTTAACAGGTAATCATATTGAGTATAAGCTTATATAGAAATATTTGAGAACAACATTCCCGCCTCGCGTCAAGTGCTGTCATCGCAAATTTTTCCTAAAGATCATTCTAAGGGAAGCCAATAGGTGGATACACAGTGTCAGATTTGAACCATAGTAGTTTTAGAAACCTTCTTTGAACCATTTCCAAGCTGTTAATATGGCATTGATAATAAGGATTCCATACTAACGATTCGTACTCAAGTTTAGATCGGACAAAAACAAAGTATAAAATTTTCAATGTATCGGTGTTTGAAAAGTCCCTGCCGGTCCTTATTAAGAAACCCCGTGTATGCGACGGTAGAAAACAGATCTTTATTGAAAGCGATACCGAGGTCTCTGAATGTACCAGGTCTTTGAAAAATAGAGCCGCCTAACCTATAATCGTAAATTATTGGAGATAATTTAGTGGAGTAGGACATAACATTGCACTTAAATACGTTTAGATGTAGTTTGTTACTAGTACACCAATTATAAAGATTAGATAGATGGTTCTGCAGAAGAGCACAATCATCCAGGAAATTAGTAACCTTAAATAATTTAAGGTCGTCAGCATATAACAGACAATTGACAGATATTACAGTGATGATTGTCATCAATAAAGATATTAAACAACAAAGGGCCGAGAATAGAGCTTTGAGGCACACCTGACGTAGCACCATACTCAAGGGACCTGAAACCATTGATTTCAACGTACTGTTTTCTGTTAGATAGGACTTTAGAAGGCTTAATAAATTTATTAAAAAATAATGAAATTGATTGGAGATATCTTCTTGGTCAGTTGAATTTTCTAATACCACAGTATTCTTCTAGACAACATGACATCTTCCAATCACCAATAACCAAGGCCAACAAGCGAACTCCATTATATACGATATATATTAATTTAAATAAGGTTAGTTAATTTTGTGACATTTATCATATGAGTTTAAAACTGCATCTACAATATCTGTTGTACACTATTTTTTTTTTTTGAATTGAGTATCTTGAATAATTGTATGTAATTTTGTATTTTTTTAATATACGTATATTATCAATTAATTGCCCTTAATTACACTTTATATTAGATATACCACGTTAATCTGCTATTTTAATTAATTATAATTAATTATGTACAATAAAGATATATATTATTATTACAATGTAAGTACAATACATATTCCAATTAGTCTCGAAGAACGTATATGAACTAAACAATATAAAAATACATATTGTATGAAATGTGTATTGTACGAAAAAATAAATGTGTTCTGTAATTTATTTTTGAAATCAATAAAATATCTATAATTTATATGAAATAATTTTAAATGTTTGATTTTAATGAAGTAATCTTCAAAGTTCTTAAATTAAAATTAAATTTTAATTGTGCGCATTTGATATTAAAAATATCATATTAACATTGCCATGAAATCGGTTCCACCGGCGCCTCCGGCATTTTCTGTAAGTCAGCTATTAATGTACATAGTGCAATATATATTTTAATTATTAGTCTCGAGGGAAGTGAAGTACTTGAACTAAGCAATATAAAAATACTAGTTACTTTTACTTACTTAAAAAAATGTGTTCTGTAATTTATACTTGAATTCAACAGTTTTGAAATATCTATGACTTATATGAAATAATTTTAAGTGATTAATTTTAATGAAGCAATCTTCATTTTAATGTTATGTTCTTAAATTTCTGTTTTACCTCATGTTAATACGCAACTTAATTTTAATTATTTACATTTGATATTAAAAATGTCATATTAACATCGCCATGAAATCGATTCCACCGGCGCGACGGCGCCTCCGGTATTTTCTGTAATTTAGCTACTAATGGCGTAAAATATATATTTCAGTCTCGAGAAAAGTACTTAAACTAAACAGTACAAAAATGCAAATTACTTTTATAAAAAAAAATAAATGTGCTCTGTAATTTATACTTGAAATCAATAAAATATTAAAATATCTATAATTTATATGGAATCATTTGAAGTGTTTAATTTTAGTGAATTAATATTTGCTGGGTTATGCCATAGTCGTTGCCGGACGCGTCTGAAGAATTCGCTTATCAGCTTCTTCGGACAATATCCAAACACTCTTTGAAAACCTGAAAACCATTCTTCTACTTATTTTCTTATATTTATCTATTTGCAGTTATATCTCGCTGTACAGTGCCATATATTGTATTAGTACTATTTTATGTACTTACTGCCAATTATAATTAAACAGGAATACTGTGTATGTGTGTTTTGATTGTATAACTACTTTAAATTTTTTATATAATTTCATTTTATAATTATTTCGATGTTATTATAATTAACATGAATTTTTCAGTAACTTATAAGTCGGAAATCGAGAAAGGAACCACCAAGCCGCCAAGCGGCTATCAAAGTAGTTCCCGAATAGCAAAGCTATTACATAATCGCTCTAGGAAACAACTACTCCTCGGGCTAAAGCCCCGGCAGGCATTGAATTATACCCAGAAGCGGTCCTCGACCCCTTTCTCGTGTTTCTGCACGATCAGATAAGGTTTCAAAAAATAAAACCAGCCACAGGTAGGATTCGACATTTGTCCCGGATCGGACAAATGTCGAATCCTACTTGTGGCTGGTTTTATTTTTTGAAACATGAATTTTTGTTTTAATATACATTTTCATTGTACAGTGTCATATCACTATACATTCGCAATATATTTTTATCTCCGAATTGATATACTACTATTGCGATATTAGTTTTAAGCATATCTAAATATAATTCACTACTGAGACCTAAAATTACTGTTATAAATATTTTACTATACCTAAATGCGAATTAACATGTTTACTATTCCTAAATGCGAATTAACATGGATATTCATCGGTATCGCGAGATCTTCTGAGGTAAATCATCCCTTAATTTCCTCGCAAAGGTATTCAAGGTCTGAGGAATAGAATAATAGAATTAATCTAGAAAAGTTATGTCTATCGCTTATTTGCCTAGATTGCCGACTCGGAGTAATCCAGGCGTGGGTTCGATTCCCACATAAGTCGGCTGGGTGTATCAGTATCTGTCTGTGTGAATGCAGCAGAGTTATAAAGTTTGAAATTTAGAATAGCACTAAATTAAAGCTCGCCCTCATAAAAGCAAAGGCGAAAATATACATATTTACTTGGATATACTCACTTGGAGGTAATAAAAGTGTTTTTTCGCTGTTTCCTAAATTATAATAGCGCATAAGAGTTTGTAAACCGGATTACACACTGAAATAAAGCAATTTAAAATATTTAAATTATGTAATTTAAATACTGAAGAGATAAAAGTCAACAAGGCCGTTTTGGCGTATCCTTCCAATACATCCGGTTTATTTATGTATATGATGGCAACATGAATATTAGATAAGCCAGTGCCAAACGGGAACCGTGATATTAAAATTTTCATCGGCTCAGGATAGACATATCACAAGAACAACGTCAAAAAGTATAATGCAATATACAGAGAGAAAAACGTCTGCGGCAACGAGAAGTTTAACTGTATCACGTCGCCGGCGTATATATCCGTTTTTCAACGTTTTTTATATTTTCGCGAAATAACATTCTTATTATATTACAATCTAGGTAGGAATTTTCCAGCACCGGAGTCTATTTGCTTGCCTTCGTCGAACTGTACCTTTTTTATATCCTTCGATAAGTTTACACACCCACTTGAAGCCCACCTGTGCTTGAACAGTAGCAGAGTAACAGGGAAACAGGAAATCGATTCAATAAAAGTATATGAGAGATGTTTATATGTATAGAAATATGAGTGAGTGTCATACAGTAGATACAGGAGGGTGGAATATATGTATTTTCGGGAACGGGTAGATTTTGAAGAAAATCGTGAAACTCGTCGATTTCTATTTTTAAATATGTCATATTCGACATTTCCTCTGGATTTATGAAGCTATTTTTGTCAGTGTAATGACATAATCATATATTATTGTGAGTATTTATATACATGCTTTAGAAGAAACGTTTAATTCGGTGCTAATTATTGGGAAGACTGGAAGAAATCTATAGAAGCAGCTGAAAAAAATCAATGAGGGATATCCCGATCGTGCTGTGTCGATAGCACACTTACGAGACATACTGCAGAACTTTCAAACAAGAGATAATGTTCAGGATGGAAAAAGGAACACCCAGGCATTGCAGGAAGCCATCAGAAAATAGTGTCGCAGAAACAGTCGTGAATCCTACCCAACCAACACCTCAAACTTCAACCATTTGTGGAGGGTCTTCGAAAACTGTACAAAGGGTTTTAAACAGACAAAAATTTCGCCCTTACAAATTATAAATAGTTCACTAGTTTACAAAAGATTATCCCGATCGCAGACTTCAATTTTGTGTAATGATATCAGAAGAAATATCCGGCGATCCTGAATTTTCAAAAACAATTTGTTTTACCAGTGAATGTATGTTTCTTCTAAATGATAATGTGAATACTTAGAATTCTTATACCTTTCGTGAGAGCCATACACAATTTCCAAGAAAAAGTCAATAGGTACGTGGTCAGAGATCTTGTGTAATCACGTAACTAATGTTATCGATATTTGATGGTAGAAGCGTATTTGACATGTTGCAAAACGCTATTGACTCGCTAATTTTGGAGAATCTAGAGGAAGATCCTGATAAATTTCGAGATCTGGAAATATATTTTCAACAAGATGGTGCTCCTCTACGCTATTATGGGGCAGTAACAGTTTATCTCAATGAACAGTATCCCATTGGGTGTATTAGACGCCGGGGTATAATAGAGTGCCCGCTCGGTCTCCAGATATAACGCCCTTAGATTTTTTTTTGTAGGACTACTTAAAATCTAAGGTAAACATTATGCAACTCGCCAACATTATTTGGAAGCAGATAATTACTGAAGAGTGTAAGCTAATTTCCGCAGAAACACTTGAACGGGTAAGGGAAGAGTTTTATAATAGAATATTGTACTGTTAGCGAGAGGTAAATGAGCATTTTAATCATTTATTTTAAATTCTTTAAACATATCTCTTTACTTTTATATATTTTTTTTTATTTGTAAACTAGAATTTATTTTTTATGTGAGCACAAAATGATACTCGGAAATCTAAAAACATCTAAGCGACTTTTTGAATCATTTTCATCAGAAAAGAATTGACACTGTCAATTCAAAATACATTGTCGTGTGCGTGTGCCTATGTGTATATATTTGACAATATATAATTAGGGAAAAGGAGGCCATTTTATTTAAGTAGTACCCTATTTTTATTATGAATAGTAGTATTGGAAGTATTATTAAGAAATTGTTTAATAAAAAAAAAAATGTTTAACTTATATGTTAAAATGTTTAAAATTAATCCGTCAACCAGAAAAATTCAATCATCATAATCGAAAATATGACTAAAGTCAATGAATAAATGAAATGAATTTGAAGGAAATGAAAATTGTTACTACAGAAATAAGATTATGCTCCAACCCATCTGCAAATGCCTTATATAATAAGGACAAAACAAATTAGGTCAAAACAGCTATTCTCCTGGCTATATGCCAAACGCCAGGCGCTGAATTATAGACAAAATTTGCCGTATTTTATCTAACAGAGTTAGCACTAAAATACGGTGATTCACGTACTGCGGTGGAACGTAGCAACGTCTACTAGATGTGAACTTCATCTGTCAAAGGTATACTCGTTTACACTGCACTGACGAGACCCAAGATAAGGTCGAAACCGGTCTGCAGTTAGCGACATCCTGAAATAGGTGACACTTTGCATCTTTCTTGGTGGTTTTGGAACAATCACTGTATTTTTAGTGCTAACTCTGTTAGACAAAAATATGACAAATTTTGTCATGTAATTCAGTGCTCGGCGTTTGGCATATAGCCAGGAGAATAGCTGTTTTGACCTAATTTGTTCAGTCCTTATTATATAAGGCATTTGCAGATGGGTTGGAGTATAATCTCCTTATTTCTGTAGTTTGAATATTACCCTCTGCGGAGGAAAGCTTTGCATTATACTGAAAATTGATACTGTTTACAGAAAACTTATATATACAAAATAATCTTATTTTACTAATAGAATATCGCTCGGAAAATTAAGACATATAGGTTTAGTTTTTCAGAGATGGTACACAAAAACTAAATTACTCGTTTCCATTTGGTGTAATCTTTTTGATGATTGCTATATATAAAGTATATGAAAATACAGTTTGTTTAATATAAAAAAATTTTGAATA
The DNA here is from genome assembly GCA_037954035.1 of Rosalia funebris. Classification (NCBI taxonomy): domain Eukaryota; kingdom Metazoa; phylum Arthropoda; class Insecta; order Coleoptera; family Cerambycidae; genus Rosalia; species Rosalia funebris. The sequence goes on from JAZFAV010000016.1 coordinate 7,094,794, forward strand.
TTTGTCGAGAATTCGTGCATCCAGATTCGAGCCAAATTATTTTAAAATATTAAAATAGTTATCAAATAATGTCATGTGAAAGCGACATCATATATTCAATAGAAGTACTTTCACTTATTCAATGTTTTCTCTATTAGGTTTCTATTTATTTAACTCTGACTTAGTTTTCCACAAAACACCTAAACACTATACACTCAGTAGTGTATAGTGTTTTGGTGTTTTTTGGAAAACTAAGTCAGTGTTATCTTCACACCAAAGGTTCCAACCTACTCCAGCATCTATTTATTTAAGTACTGGATATGAAACACTAACAACAACCTTCCAATTGAATATATTTTCACTAATACAAATATACCAAATAAATAGCATATTTAATGAATAACTCTAAAAACTTTTGAGCATATCAATTTAAAGAAACAATCATAGTACGTAATCATAAAAGCTATTATTATAATTATAGAAAATTCCATAAAGCTGTAATACCATTTCAATATTTTTTACATCCAAATTTGGCGTCAATAATCACTGTCTAACTCTTTAGACAAAATACGGCAAATTTTTTAATTTAATTCAACACTCGACGTTTGGCATATAGCCAAGAGAATAGCTGTTTTGACCTAATTGGTTTAGTCCTTATTACATAAGGCATTTGCAGATGGGTTGGAGTATAATCTCCTTATTACTGTAGTTTGAATATTACTCTCTGCGAAGTACAACTTTGCATCATATTATTGCCTTATATTATAAATACTTCCTTACCATTCCACTACATGTCCACAAAAATTAAATGCGGGAACGTCTTTAATAATTCCGTTTTATTTTCAGACAAGCCCAGATCGCAATACCACGACCAGTGTTCTAACTTTCGTCCCCACTGTAGAAGATGGCGGAAAATACCTATCGTGTCGCGGACAGCAGCAACAAATTCCGGACAGCGGCATCGAAGATGGCTGGAAGCTAGATATTCACCGTAAGCTGAATTGATTTTTTTTTTTTTTTATTTATTTTTATGCGGCACTACAGAAGTCGGGAAATCTTTTAAACCCAATTTCTCGCAAGCGTCGAAAGCTGGTTTTTCATAAGAATGTTCGCAAAGGATGTCCTGGAATGTATGTGGATGGCGATTCGTAATCGATGGTCGACATTGTGATGTTTTCCGTATGCAGATCGAAATATTGTTGAATGAACAAGTTATTTGAATATAATAATGCCATAACAGATCTATTTTTACACCACTTACGAATATGTACGTGATTTGTCTGTTAAAATTTACGTAATAAAGTAATGTTTTACTGATAATAATGAATCATATACTGCTTTGTTCATTAGTGAATTGAAAACGTATTTTATTTGTGATCAATGACATTAAATCTTAAAATTCATCAAGCGTAATTTACCAAATTATGGTATTTTATCTCAGGATTTATGTAATATATTATTACATATAATTTTACATACAAGTGATTATAACGTGTATTTACTAATTATTATTTATGACCGATGATATATTAGTATGCACTAAATGTACCGTCAAGAAAAAATGTATTGTATCTTCTCGATGTATTTCCTTGTATTTGTAGAATTAAATATACTCTTAGCACAAAATATCTAAGTCTTCTATTGAGCAATAACAGAATTAACTCAAAAATTCATTCAGTATTTTCTTTATTTCAGTAAAATGTGTAGAAAGTAACTCTTACATTGTTTCGTGATGGTATATAGTTATTAATTGCGTTTTCTCTCCCCTCTCCTTAAATCCTTTATTTTTCAAAACAGTTCAAAATAATATTAATTATAGAAATTACTGCATCTATATTTGTTTAATGTACAACTAATAAAACAGTGATTTGTGTGGATCGCATGATATAAAAATTATTTTTTTTTTTTAATAGCTTATATATTTCCACATTTTGTTTAGGTAATCTTTGCCTGAGAACAAATATAAATACAATTTATCATCATTGAATTGTAACATATCCCTATATAAAAAATATCATTTCCATATTGAATTCCGCAAAATAATACAATTTAACAAAATAAATCATTATAGGGATATTTCTTCTATTCATTTCTTCTAGTCAACCCCCATTTCTATTAGGGGTAGAACTAGAGTTCTACCTCAAGAACTATCCTTATTAAAGCAGTTCTAGGTAGTGGTCCTGGAAAGTGTCAAGAACTAGAGGTAGTAAATAATATTTTCCTTTTTTTATATAAAAAAAGGGTAATAAAAGATTAATGTTTGACAGAATCTCCAGAAGGAAGCAATAGTAAATTATAATAGTTCATTTCGCTTCCACAACAATTTTAATTGTACAATTTTAAAGGATTCATTATATTAAAATTATGGTGTCGAGATAAAAATTTTCATCCAATCGAAATTAATCTGAAATAGAATTAAACATTTTTTTCAAAAATTAGTAGTCTATTTAATAACTGAAAGCATAGAATAATTTTTTTAGACCTTCGTTCACAGAAACTACTCTAAAAGTATAATGAAATGCTCCAATAAGACTCGCCGTAGCATATGTCATAGCCCTACTTATAAACTAGGAAATTCGTGATTTTTACAAACATGAATATTCAACCTAAATTTGCCATAAAAAGTTTTATTGAACTTCTCAAACAATCTTTCATAAAAGAATAGAATGTTAACATCCTTCGATGTTTAAAATATGTTTTCTATTATGTCAGTCAAGCAATATATGCCACTCATTTTAAACCTTTTAAATAAATTCCACGTTGATGTTTTAATTTGATAATATCATGGGCATTTACGTCAGTTACCCAACGCGAAATTAATAAAAGTGCAGCACCTTACTCCGTGGCACTGCATGGATGGGTGACCTGGAGTATTCTTTCATAAAGATAACTGCAACAACGTCATTTGTACTGTGATCTGTGGTGATGAACTGAGTCCAATATTAGGGATATAATTAATTATAGGTTTGAGTTTGAGCCACAACAGGAGGATGTTGGCGCCTTTCCCAGAGTAAGGGTGTATTGGTTCTTATCTATATGTTCCACCTTCATCTCCGCAGCCTCTGAGCTTTAAGGGTAGAAAGTGTGTGCAAACGATTTCAGTGTGTACAAACTTTCTTAGTCTATTAACTAAGTCAAAATTATTTATTGTCAGAAGAAAATACTTCACTCAAAGCATATATTTAGCTTAGAGTTTTCTACTGAATCCTCTTTTAGTACACATTCTTGTGTCAAATATGGCAGATGAAATTAGTCAAGTGACAGCTACGGAAAGACCTCATGAAATGGCACAAATATGTGGTGAGACAGGGATTCCACCGCTGCATATAAGAAAACTCAGAATATATTAAATTATGAACTGAACACCCAACCTGATCATTGAAGCCATAAAATGATATTCGATGAAGGAAATAATACAATCAATGCAAATCCAATACAATCTCAAGACCAGAAGGAGTAAGAATAAAAGAACATTTAGATAAGCTAGACATTAACCTTGCTCCTGTCTACACTCTAAAATACGACGAACGATGTCCCACCATTAAGACTCAGCTCCCCATCATTTAGATTAGATAATACTGAACTCAGGAAGTGTGACACCAATCCATTGTTTTATCTCTCAAGACTCCTTAAAATTGTGGATCAGAATCCCAACTCTGCAATGCTTTATACTGATGGATCGACATGGAACAAGGAATAGCTAGGTAATTCACAGGACCAGGTGAAGTACTAACATGGAGCCTACACCACTGGGCAAGTATTTTTCCTGCAGAACTTTGCGCGATATGGAGGGCACTGAACTTTGCTGAACATGTCGATATACATCAATTTTGATATACTGAGATCCTCTAATACTATTCAAGCCATAAAATCTAGTTTTACCTTTAACCTACTGGTTGAAAATATTCTCGACATAACCTAGAGGCCACAAGGATTAGTAAATCGTGTATTGAATACCCAGCCACATAGGAATAACCTTTAATAATACCAGGCGGCGAAGAAGGCAACAAATGAACCGTGAAGGAACAAATGAGACAGATGATCGTATAAATATCCTTTCAAGTAAGATAAAAGCATATATTAAAAACTAAGTCATTGCTACATAACAAAGTGACTGGGACAGAATAAATTTCAAACTAAAAACCGTTAAACCAACTGTAGAACAATGATATTTTCCCTGTAAGATATCTCGAAGAGAAGATGCCACTTCTTCTATTACACATCTTATATTAGCGCATACTAGACTCAAGCTAGGTTAACTGAAAATCAGGAATATGGAAATGGAATATGGCAGTACAATCGAGCTACCATATACATTAGAGAAATGCATAACAGATAATAGGGATATATTATAAGTAATACAGTTTCTTAGAGATACCAACCTACTGTATAGAATATGAATAAAGTATTCCACAGAAAGATAGTGGCGAATAACCATAGATGTCGCCACTATAAAAAATAAGAAGATGGAAGAGAAGGGGGCGGATTTTCTTATAGTAACCTAGAACAATTTTTTCAAGTTACCCTATATATTTCCAAACTATCCACATTCTCTCCAATTAGGGTATGATAATAATTCAAATATGTTCAAATAGCATAGAAAATATTTTTTTATAGTTTCTAACGTAATATTCTATTCACTACACATTTATTACAGAAACTACTGTCAGATTTCGATCAATTATTTAACACGTCACGTGCAAATTGATAAAAATGTCGGCACTAATGTGGCGCGGCCACAAAATAATCGCCCCACGGGGCATACTTTGACATTTATTAGTGGACGCCATAAATAAGTTACGCGAGTGCCACGTTTTGCCAATTAATTTCGGTTTTGTGTGTACACATAATGAGTAATTTGTTAGTTTTTAGAGAAAATTTACAATCGCCGCTGTCGCTACTATTAGTTTTCAGGTACCCCTCTCGGGGAAAATCCCATAAAACTAATTAATGTCCACCGCAATTAATTGAACTTTCATATTCGTAGTTGCGTAAATTGTAGTTTAGGCCGTAATTAAAGGTCACTTCACTTGCAAGCCCACCTAGGAAAAGTTGCGCCAATAGTTTGTATTTGTGGTTTTAGAGAAGTTTCATTTTATAATGTCCCATTGAAACACAGAGTCTACAGAATATAAGTACCCATATTAAAATATAAGGTGTTCTAAATATGCCCATAGTAACCAAAACATCTTTTAGTTCGAGCTAGAATCTATTTAGGTTTCATTTGAAAGCACAACACCATACTATAGAGTATGTTATTTGGTTTTTTTTGTGAATAAAACTAATATTTGACAAACTGAGGTTTTTTACTCTTCAACATAAGATAGAGACGATACGACTGCAAGTGGAAAAGAATATTGTTCATATGGCCTCCTCGATTCATCTGGCATTATGTCATTCATTTAGCAAAATTGTCCATAACAGGGGCACATGGAACTAACTCTATTTCCCGAACAACACGTTCAACATTTACTTTGAGATTATTGATTGTTATTGGCTGGGTGACGTACATTTTTCCCTTGACATAACTCCAAAGAATAATGTCGTGGTGTCAAATTACATGATTTTGCAGGCCGACTGATGAGTTATGGTTGTATGTGGTTTATTACACGGTGCACCGTCTTGCTGAAACCACATATTGTTCAAATCCAAGTCATCAATTTTAATGATCCTTTTAATGATCCTAAAATTTTGTGCGAATTTTAGTTAGTGCAACTGTAAATAACCGCTCACTTTCATAAAACAGTTGTTCACAAACTATTCGTTGTTGACCTATTAATCGTGGCATGTTGACGTCGCATGATTTGTAGATGGCAGTCGTTAAATATTCACGCCCTATCTTTGACGGAACACAAATGGCGGGTAATTCAAACCCTATACTTCCAACTAAGACACCCTGTATTATTTCAAATAATAATATATGTTTGATGGCTTATACAGTAGGTTCCCGAATGTGATACCGCACCGTTTTTTATTCTTGGTTTTTCGAGAAAAAGTCATTCTTTATAAAAAATTTTACTTATCCTCGAAAGCCATAAGCAGTGATCAAATCTATGATCAAATATAGGTGTTGAATAACTGAAAGTGTAAACATTTTCTTAAACAAAGTGATTTTATTTTTTAAAGCTTTATTTAACGTTCTTTTAGAATAAACTGAAGATATGCTTAAAAATGGGTTCTAGAAAAAAATTACAGTAACCACATTTCATAGAATATAGACTATAAAATTATTTATTATTGGAATATTTAAAGCAAAAGTTAATTGTAATGATTTTGAAAACAAATCCAAAAATCTGTTACCACCATAAACGAAAGAATTATCGATAAGATACGAGAAAATCAGACAAATGGTGAAAAAATGTGCATAACTTTGCAGTTACGATTTAAATAATTCTTGATTTGACTGAATAAATTGATGCAAATCTTTTATCCGATTACTTCCAGTGGTAGTTTTTTATTGATTATTTTCATATTTTTCATGCCCTGAGAACTCTGTAACAATGATTTAATTAAATTCAAAGTAACAGTTGAATTGATTTTTATAATTTTCGTTCCCATGAAATTAAATGGTTACAAAGTGGCGGCATATATTTTGTGTGAAATGGGCCATCTTTGACCGAGATAATATGTGGTATTATCGATGAAATTTATCTTAAAATATAATATAATGAACTTTCATTTACTTAAGCACCAAAGAACTGATTCAACTTTTTCAAGCAATAAATTTACAGCTACCAATTAAGACTTCTATATTTATTTTTAACATCCTTCTACGTTTCTTGCAATGTCTTTGTAAGTATTTGAATAATTTTTACAAACTATCTCTGAAAATATTGCCTAATGAATAAGCCACTACGACACAATACACTGTCTGTTAATATCACATCTGAATATAATGCCAGGAGATTTTGAAGATTAATCAAGTTTGAATAGGTCTACTTTGCTACTTATATTTTATAACATCAATTTCTTAAATGGTGTTAGTTAGCTCCAAGCTTTATCTATCAATCGAGACTAACAAATTAAAAATTGATTACGACGTAAGAAAGTTATAGGGGTCATTAACTTAGTTAACTTATCAAATTAACTAAGTTCATGTTAAATTGTTTTTGATTTTTCTTAGCACTCCGATTACCACATAAACGAGATTAATATTTATCAGTGGCGACATATTGTATAACGCATGTTTTTTTCACTCCATGATACCACTGTATCGCATACATTACATCGTAGTTCAGTACTGGTCAATATTCAGTTCATACTGACACATTTTTCTACTGTAGCACGCGAAAGAAATTTACGCGGTATTTTAACTCTTATAATAATTCCAGTTCCACTTACAATAAGTATCCGTCAACGAGCACTCGTTACATCTCACAATGAAAGTGTGCAACTACTGACACAAGCCCTTTCTTCCTGTAGATAGTCAACCTGCAATTTTTAAAAAAGTTTCTGCTGAGAACAGACACCTGATATCTAGTATGAAGATTACCTTTCTTCCAAGGTAACACAGGAAAGGTAATCCAAGAAACTTGGATTATCTTTCGCCATAATTGGCTGGTTGTTTACAGTATCTCCTACTTCTGCTGTAAACTAGTGTTTTGAAAACGTTAATTGCTAAAACAAAAACGTGGATATTTTGGCCATCAAAAGATGCTATTAAAGAAAATTTGATCCAAAGTTTAAACTATCCGAACTGTCATGCAATAATTGTTTACACTAAACTTCGTATTGAAACACCATCAACAGTCGAACAGAGAATTTTGATGTATTCAACTTACAAATCTAGCTTTAGGATTGTTCTCAGCAGAAACAATTTTAAAAAATGCAAGCTAGCTGTGTTTTGCGGAAACAATAAATTTTAGTAATATTTGGAAGAAAATAAATCTATTCCAGTAATTTTTTTCATCATTTCGTCTATCGCTATATGTGAAAAGCACATATTATATGTTTTATGTATTTAATAATTATTTGAGATCTAAAATAATAATTATCTTTGACGACGCACTGCTACAATCCATTTTCTATTCATCTCTAATTCATAAGGTTGTCCAGGAGAACAGTAAAATTGTAATTCTGGATTTTCACCCTCTATATTTTCATAATTAACAACGCAACACTTACGTCTTGATTATTTCTTTTTCATTCTATTTAGTAACAAATTGTCCTTATTAAAATCCATTTATAACACATGACACTGTCGCTTCGACCTACTCAAGATATAAAAAACAAACACGAGATGGCGCAAAGGCTGCCCGCAAAAGATACTTTACTAGAGTATATACAGAGATCCAAGCTTAGAATGTATGCTTAACTCACAGACATTACTGATCACTCAATATTTTGTTAGTTGAAATAAAAACCATTTGAGTTTTATGCTGCTTTAACTTTTAACCCCTCTGTAGACAGTTTGCCTTGTGTACTTCAAATCAGTTGTCTTTATATAGGTACTCCAACTTGAACGGAGTAATAAAATTTACGCTAATATGCCAAATGTATGGCTCAAGTGAGATAGACTATCGCAGACAAGTAAACAGCAGTAACCCTGTAAATGTCGCACACATCAAATACTCGAACTGTCACTTTGAAAATGCATTTAACTTTACTCGTTGGTGCATTGAGAAGACTCGAACAGGTTAAATGGTATATACCACCGTGTTGTCGTTGATGTCATCGAATGCGGCTCATAAAAGCTCGTGAACACAATAGGATGCTGCGTTGAGATCGCTACAAAGCACGTAAGGGAAATCGTTCGAGCGGGTTGATGTAAAAAATACTTTGACATATCTGTCAAATAACGATACAAAGCTTCTCCGTATTCATGCACGAGTTTACTCTATATTTCATGTATGACTATTTATATTTCAGTCCCAGCTGAGGCGTTACATTTCAGCGAATAATCAGTTGTTCTATTGTTGGACTCTAATGTAGCCGATTACAATTGAAGTCAAAACCTAGGAAATCTGGCAATGTGAATGTAGTCTAATAGTGGACAAATACTGTTGAAATGTTGCATATTCTTTTTGCGTACATCTAATTTTTTTTTGTATTTCAAATACTTAACAATACCTTATTATAGCTTATTGTATGTATTAAAAATCTTAGTTTGACGATAAAAGCTCAGAGAATTTTCAAGTTTCAAAGACGATGTTAAATGTTGTCTTTTGTAGTTTTAAAGAATTATGAGGTTTTACATGAAACATATTTTACTAATAGATGAAGCATGGCTTCATCTAACCAAAAACAGAAACTAAATAAGCAGTTTTAAAACTTTTAAACGGACTTTTCCGCACGTAGAACATCTCTATCTCGAAATTGAGTGGCCGAGAAAAAATAAACTAACACATAAATGCAGAATATGTGTTTTATGTGGCAGTTTTCCTTTTTTCAATTTTTCTCAAATAGTCTACCATCGTGCTTTCTCATGACCCATTGACAAGGTGGAGTATATCCTATCTACCTCAAAATCAATGGATATCGTCTGCTAGATGTCCGTAATCAGAATCAGTCGAAACCCGATCGATCCGACACGATTTTATTGAGTGATTTAATTGAGCTAACAAAAACAATTTCTCAAGTTGTCCACCATTGTGCTTTCTCATGACCCATGAACATGGTAGAGTGTGTTCTATCCACCTCAAAATCAGATGTCGTCTGGGAGACGTTCTCTATCAGAATCAGTCAAGGCCCGATCCATCTGACATGATTTAGTTGAGTTACCGTGTTAACAAAAAAATTTGTCAAGTAGTCCACCTTCGTGCTTTATCATGACCCATGGACAGGGTAGTGAGTGTCCTATCCACCTCAAAATCAATAGATGTCGTCTGGGAGACGTCACCGATCAGAATCAGTCAAAACCCTATCGATCCGACACGGTTTAGTTGAGTTATCGTGCTAACAAAAATAAATGCCGACGACAACAACGACAACGACAACAACATACACACACACACACACACACACACACAAAATGGTTTTTTTTTGTTTTAGGCCGAAAGACAAAAAATAAACCTTACAAGAAAAACATTTTTTACACGATTACATTACTTTTCCGCGTGTAGTGGAGTGCGAAAAAGTAAAATCTTACTGCTACTCAAAAATGTAGTGAGATTTAAATACTATTTTAGGGTTTAGAGACTAGGGTTTCCCATTCAGGGCCTTATAAAATGTCTGCGACAAATTAATTACTAAAAAACGTTTTCAAGACCGTATTACCAAATTAATTTTAAATATTTAATATTCCTACACTATAACATTTTATTTTTAATTATCAGAAATCGTTTTTGTTAAGTTTTTAATAAATTAAGTTGGTTTAAAATTTACACAATTCGTTGCGCATTACTACACTCATTGCTACATATTTTGTAGTCTGTGCAGACTAATATCAAAAGAATAACACACCTAAAGCCTTTGATAGACTATCTTGTTTGATTTTTCCTACTAAGTTGAGAGAGTTTATTCTTCTGTTAAACTATTACACAATTTTGTTCACATCTGAAAATTCCAATCTATAAACTACCTTTGTCTCGTGTTCCGCAAGGTTCCCCTCTCGGGCCGTCTCATTTATTGTGATTATTTAATGATCTTATTAAATTAATATAAAATTCCCCTCTTGCAATTTTGCGGATGACTTGAAAATACTCTTTTTCTTTAAGTACTGTGTAGACTGTTTTTGCGTCAGAAACAACTTCGCCACCTAACTTCAGCTTTAATCATCTTCCGATGACGCAACTTGGTTGGCGAAACACGCGTCGAGAATCGTGATCTTTCAGTGTTTGTGAGAATCTGGTCCGATGATTTTGTTGTTATTTTTTTTTTACAGAAATACACATTCCAAATATTCCTATGGTTCTTCTACTTATTAGGTTCATTAAAACAAATTGTATTTGATTTGATTGGATTTTCAACGTTGGCGTTGTTAGAACGTTTTATTAGTATATTAAGTATCCCCATAAAAAATAAAATGAACAAAATCGAGTTATTCGATATATTTTAAAGTTAAAACAGTTTTCTAAATCCAAAAATTATCTAGGAAGGCCTTTAGCATGATTTATGTCTTTAAAAAAGTTTACAACTTTGTAAACTGTAAAACTGAAATGTCAACTCTCGATTTAGATATATTTTTATAAAACCCTTTTCTCTTTGAATGTACTTTTTACCTTTACACCTCGACGTTAATTCTCTTTAATAGTTAATTTTGTTAAATATTTGTAACATTGTTTATTTACTTATAAAATAACACATCTCGTACTTATTTTTAATTAAATATATCATTAAGTATTTGACATTCAAGTTAAATATGATTAAAACATCAACTAAAAAGTGAATGATTTTTTTCCATTATTTTTTTACTTTAATTTTAATCATCTACAAAGATTTTGGTAAATCCTGTATAGTCTCGTAAGTATTTATTATTTTAGTATAGTAACACCCTCTTATATAGTTAATACTATTTATACACATAGTCCAGAAAAAGAACTTACTATGACCAAGTAACTTTTTATCGAATGAAGAAAGAAATATAGTTAATTATATAATATAGCAATATAATCTGAAAAAGGTTATTTAAAAAAAATCGTATTACCATTCCCTAGATATAGCCAGAGAAAGTGAAAAGAGCCACAACCACTCCAGGACAGCTTACTGAATCATATACCAATTCTAAATTACGTAAACGCATATGAAAATAAACTTATTTTTTCAGTTTTAACTATTTAATAGTTATAACGCCCTCCTAGTTACATTTTAATAAACATTATATTTAATAAACATTAAGAAACATAGTAAAAAGCAACAACACAAATAGTTTTGAGTCTGTAATTTCTTATTTTCTTTGAAAATCTCTCTCTTCTTAACAAAGAACTTCGTTTTAAGTTTTTCTTGGGTAATCATTCGTTGGATGTTAATGCTCTTGGATGGTCTTTTCAGCATCCAACAGTAATCTGCCGTCACATCCCATCGACCCTGATGATGCAGAAAATGAATTTTTATGCTCATATTACAACCAAGTTGCTTAAACTTATCCAGCATTTTATTGACAATTTCCTCATAATGTGGATGTTTTTAGTTTCCTAAAAAAATTCTGTTACATTTTTAAAGCATGTCCAAGGTTCTTTTTCAATTTCTGTTATTGTTTCTTCAAACCGTTGGTCCTGCATTAATTTTCTTATTTGTGGTCCTACGAAAATGCTTTCCTTTAATTTTGCTTCAGAAAGAGTTGAAAACTTGCCGCATAAGTACTTAAAACAATTCCCATTTTCATCTATAGCTTTTACATATTGCTTCATTAATCCGAATTTAATATGAAGTGGTGGCAAAATAATGTTTTGCCGATCAACCAAATTTGCACAAATAACATTTTTTGAACCAGGTGTTAAATTTATAACAGAATATACTCGTATTTGGTGTATTTTTACAACTTCTAGGCATTTTTGAAACAAAATAAAAGCACACGACGGGATGCCGTGAGTAAACGTACACACATTAAGAACGTACTACACCGACTATGTAAATACCCGAATAGTATAAAACCGGAATATTACCACCGGCCAACTCTGTTTCGGTAAATCCCCCACACTTGTGTGTACGTTTCTAACTGATTAAACACAGGGGCGCCGCAAAAGTTGGGGCAAAATTTAATTGAACCTCGGTTTCAAATACTACAAATTATTGTAAAATGTACATTTACAAATACTGGTGCATGATGGAAATAAAGAAACAGTGTTTCTGTAGTTCATGGTATGTAACTAAACCAAACACTCAAAAAAGGGTCGATCACAAAATTTTTGTTGGCCTGTGTTATTTACAAAACTGTTTCTGTAAACTATTTCGCGTGTGTGTGGTGTTATACCAAATATTTCCCGTCGTTACATCACCACCATTGTACTGAGGTTACTAAGACAATAACTGACAGTTATTGTCATTTTATTATCTCGTGCCGTACATTCGGACGGCAAATAAATGACGCCCCACTGTTTATGGTGGAAAGCGGACCAACTTCGCTTATCTGTATTCCGTAAATTAGATCGTATCGTTGGTGAGCTACCTGTAACAGCATTTGTAGTTAATTAATTTAGAAACATATCATGTACTGCTCTAATTAATATCATGTTTGGGGTGGCAGCGTCTGACATTTTGTTTTCCCACCCTCCAGATATACACTTCACGTGATTTTCTCAGAGCCTGTTGCCGTAGGCTATACCAGGTCGTGAAGTTTATTTTCCTTGCGTTGTTTATTATTACTAGAGCAGACGAATTAGGCTGTAACGTATTGATTTGGAAGCGGGACTGCTACAAAATAAATAGGTATACTATTATTGTATAATTTGTAGCTATATAAGTAATTGAGATGATGATTCATTTACACCTCTCAGCGCACATTAAATTCTTTATCCGTAACCACTATATTAGGAAGGTTTAGTATGTCTATTTTCCGTGGATTAGAAGCCTTCTAATACACAAATTTGTAATACCACGCTTTGATTTTATAGCATTTTATTTAGAATTATTATTAATATTAATATTAATATTAACATATATCTCAAGAACGATCTTGTCATTTTGACCGCGATTATTCAAATTCACTCGATAAAGAGTTTTTGAAGGACTGGAAGGGCCCACAACTTTGCCGACATTAGGTAAAACCTGGATTTTTTCAGCAATTGCCATCTTGCTAGACAGTGATTATTCAATATAGTTTTCCGCTACCGTAGTTGATATCCAACCACCGTGACGCCGTGACAGTGGTAATATTGCCCCTAGCATTAGCCAATAATGTTGCCGAAGAACGCCTTATTCCATGTCCGGTATAACTTCCCGGGTCAGTCACTTTTGAAAAGGTTTTCGAAATTGTGTTATGCCTACATGTTGTGTAGTACATTTTCCAGCCACATATCGCAAGATATATCTCGCAGATTGATGTATTTTCGACACATTTCTGAAGCATTGACTGAAAAAGCTTCTACCGAGATCGTGAAACATCATGAAGTGTTTGTTTTCGTATCCGGAATGAGTACGTACAAGTAACTGCCTTTGTCTTGGACATGGCTGATATCCAATAAAGTTAATTCATTGCATCGACAAGCACCTGTCACTTCCATGATCGTTGTAACCTTTAAAGAGTTCAAAATAAGAAGCTCAGTTTATAAATTGAAATATTGACATCGTGTATTTCCTAACTTAACTTGTAAATATTCCTCATCTAGTGCTTTTTTCAAAAATTCTTCGATTTGGTTTCTCTCCAATATCTTTGCCGTCTTTGCTTTATGATTTCTGATTAAGTTTACCATACTTCGAAATATCAATACCTTTGTGCACTTTCAGCATTGAATATTTTGTCCACGTTGAGGAGAGAGCAAACAGTTTCTCCACATTGAAAAAATAGGATAGTAGTACCTCTTTGTCGAATCCCACCAATTCCTTCTCGTATTCACTTTTGCTTTCCGCTGGTAACAGACGTAATATTGCTTCTTGAGCTTCTTGCTGGATTTCAGTCGGAATGAAGAAATTCTCAGCATTGTCACTCATTTTTGTGTCGATTTTACAAATAATGTCGGATTTGTGGACAAATGAACAAACGCATGTCCTAGAAACGACTCCAATACTTTCTAGTTTTCAACTCAAAATCAACATTCTTGTTCAAAATAAATCTGTCAAATCTAACGTTTTTCAAATCCAGAATTTTTCACTCCTAATTGACCGGTCTTGCCCATGGTCCTGGATAAAACGTTGAATTACATTCGAGAATTAACAGCCTTTAATCCGCTTGAAAAAATGGACGCTCTCGGCTGCGCCTCGAGTTTCCATTTTTTTCTCGTGGATTGAAAGTTTGTTAATTCCCTTGTATAATTAATAACTATTATGGATTATTTAAAAGGAGTGGCTGAATGTAATTAGTATATTATCAGATATTTGGAAAAACTAACACGGGATTGTTTGGTATACTCATGGATATTTTCAACGCAATGTTTTAATGATCGTGGGGGTTGTGAGAGAAGGATGGGAGAGCGCTCCTGGACGCTATGGCAGAAATCTGGAAGAGGTATAGGGAGATATTAAAAATAATCGGAAATACCTCTTTAAGATATTCATTTCTTTTCAAATATCCGAAGATAACAAAATGAGTTTTTAAAAAACGAAATCAGTAGAATCACTGAGACCTAAAGACGCGTTCTTAGCTCTATCAGATTCTTAGCGTTATCATATTCGAAAAGGAAGGAATTAGGCTTCGATGGAAGGGAATGGTTACATTTGAGAGTGGAGTAGATATTATATATAACCACTTAAATTTAATACCATTTCAGGTAGAGATCTGAAAACTTTTAAACCCAAATGATCGATGGTGACGAGTGTATTGATAACCAAGTTGACATATCAGAGATTGATTAAAACTTCGAGTGTGGAAAACAATATTGAGGCTCTGTGAAATTTTTCGTGTTAATATAGTATAGTAATATAATATGGTGTATAAAATATCATAATTTGTTTACATGTTCCTCATGCAAGAGTAACTATTTAACTGTAGAACCTAAAGAATTCCAATGTATACGTATACCATAATTTTCTGCTCCTTTCATAATAAATATTTATGTTATAAATACTTCGGTGTAATATTCATAATTATGAGGGTTATTATGATTGGCAATCTGAAAAAAAAACACTACAGAGAAGAAATATTATATGAAATGATAATGTTTAAATTCATTTCACTGATTTCAAATAACAACTATTCCTATAAATTGTATATCTGGATTTTTTACGGTTTTTTTTTTTTTTTTGTAAAACATCCCAGTTCGTAAAGGGTGTTGAATGTAGGCATAAATTTAACCATTATTTGGCCCTTTAAAGTAGTTAGTTGGCACGAAATTTATTTTTCATACTCAATTATGACCCCTTTATATTTTAATGTATATAAACAGCTATACAACGCTTACTTTTTCCATTTAAAATCATACACCATATTAATCAACTGACTGGCTTGATCACTCAGTGATCTTCTGACTGACAGAAACTGATTAGTATATTCTAATGTTCTAATCTTTGTCAGAGAGGAATTTGTGGTGATTGCTCTCTGATCGCTAACAAATCGACTTCGAGCACACGCAACCTCTATGTACCGTTAAAGTGTACCGTAAATATTGTAGATGCTTAATTAGCATAAGTTTTGGGAAGCCACATCATAGGAACCACATCATCATGACTGCTCAATTATGCCACTCGTAAGGAATCAAGATGCCCACGTACTCCGCAATTTCCGCATATCGATGTGTTCCCTTAAAACGCGGTGTACGGTTTACGACGGAATTTCCAGGTGGAAACAAATTTCCTTATCTTTCACAGATGTTCCCATAGGTATTAATGTTTCATTCTTTATCCTTCTTCTACAAGTCTACGCCACGTTTTCCTATATTTAGCTATTATCTTCGTTTCTTCCCACATTTTTTTCGCTTCAATATATTTGCAACGCTGCTGTTCCATTTGTTTGTAGTAGACCCCTTTTATTTTTATTTGCTTCTCTAGCTTCCCATATATTCTTCACTTGTCTATTGTTGTTCATTCATATTAAATATCTAGCCCATTTAAGTTTAAACTACAGAAATAAGGAGTTTATACTCCAACCCATCTGCAAATGCCTTATATAATAAGGACTAAACAAATTAGGTCAAAACAGCTATTCTCCTGGCTATATGCCAAACGCCGAGCACTGAATTACATGACACAATTTGTCGTATTTTTGTCTAACAGAGTTAGCACTAAAAATACAGTGATTGTTGGTTGGAGTAAAAACTTTGCATTATATTGATGATCATTTAAGTCTATTTTCCTCTGTCTTATAAGTCCATGGTTTTGTTGCAATTTGTTCTCTGAAGTCAACATTACTCACTCTACCTATTCCTTTTCCGGCCGCCACATTTGTGAAGTATGTCGTTTCTGTCAATTCAAGTATTTTCTCTTGTTTTTCATATAATACCCCATTTTTATCCCCACATACAGGAAGCTTTATTCTTTTCTTAAAATATTTTTTTATTTAAAAAAAATCATATAATTCTATATGAAAGACTTGATTCTATTCCCTATCTCTAAGAACATAAGAACAAATCAACGACAATGTCTTCATTCTTGTAGATACCTTACACTGCGGCAATGCTTTTGTTCTGTTTTGCCGCCATATTGTGTACACAACCTCGACCCTCACTAATGTCCCTCCTGCTCTCAGGATTTTTTACCCAATCCTGCATTGTTGTTAAGAAATAAACAGGCCTCCTTAACGTTTTTACTAACTCGCTCTGTATCCTGAATGTATGCATACCCAAGAAATTCATCAATTTATACAATAATTACATGAATCATTATCACTAACTGAATCTAAATCGCTAACTGAATTTCACAACTTATGTCAACTCATATTTCATAACAGCTGAATGATGATGTGCCTACTGTAACGTGTAAGGCTTGCACTACTACCCACACGAGCGTGAAGATTAAACTATATATTCTTAAAAGACAATTTATACATGCATATATATATATATATATATATATATATATATATATATATATATATATATATATATATATATATATATATATATAGAAAAGACACTAGTACTCTCAGATATATTCCTAATGATTCCCATCATTGTGTTCAACACAAAATGGCGAATCTCAATTTTCTAGTCCATCACCTACTAAGCTTCCCCCTCTCAATAAAGATAGGTTTAAAAAAGAAAAAGCGTCAATCAAGATATAGTTGAGTGTAATAGATATTCTGTTGGGATAGTTGAAAAGATGATTAGGAAAAGTAAATTGACAGAAACACTTCGAAATTCCTCGACCTTTCAAACTGAAAGGGAACATCCAAAAAATATGTATCTATTCCTTACGATCCTCGATTCACCCGTGGTATTAGTAAGATTTTTAAAGATATAGCGATGACGGTAGTTTATTCATCGAGAAACAAATTAAAACAACTTTTAGGCAATCCAAAAGACAAAATTAACATAAACGACAGGTCGGGGATTTACGAAATCAGCTGTAACGACTGTAGTCAAAGGCATATTGGACAGACCAGACGATTTATTCAAACCAGATTCAAAGAGAATATGGAGCATCTCAAATATGGTAGAACATATAAGTCCAGCGTTGCCCAATATGCCTTCGAGAACAATCATAAGATAGATAATTTGGAACGTGACAAATACTATACAGTTAGATGCATTTGAGAGTTTAGAAATTGAAGTATAAAAATAGTATGAATAGTGACAGAGGACTTATTCCACATAGCCGCTTTATTGGTGAGTTACTCATGGCTCACTGGGCAGCAACTGTGACGGTCGGAGCTCAATGAGCCGTAACCGTGACACTCAGGGCTCACTGAGCTGCAACAATAATTTGGGTATAAATAAGATACATTGTTAACATAAGATTAGTTTTTAATCATCTCTAGATGATGCCCACTTTATTGGCGAAACGCGCGTCGTGTGTAGTGTACAGTGTTTTGGTATCTTGTGGAAAACTGCGTCAGTGTTAATAATATGACGGATTATTATCAGCAAAGGAGATGGACATTTGGAGCATTTGGATACACTTCTTTAAAAAATGCCTTTAAATTTGGCCACGAATGAGCCGATAAAATGCTATATAATTATATTTATTTTTTGTAGCTCTGTAAATATTTTACAAGGTTGCAGAAATACGGTAACGTGTCATACAGTTTGATTAATTCATGTTTCCGAATGTGGAAAATTATTTTAGAAATTATCTTGCGATCATTTTAAAAATGTAGATCGCGACCCACATTTCGACAAATACTGGTATCAAATTTACGAATGTCCTACAACGAACATAACACATGCAAATAAACATAACATAAAACACACAAATGTGCCTCTATGTTTTCTACAAATAGTTGTTATCCTTGACTATCCATCGACCGATAGAAGAAAAAATACGACATCGCTTGCAGCCAAGACCCATCCTCCATGTTTGTTATGTCTGCGGTTAAAAGGGCCATAAAGATCGCAAATAGCGTCGTCAGCGTAGATGTAGGCGTTTTTGAACGGGCGCCGCATTTACACTTGTTCTATTTTGTTTATGCAAATTTGATGCCGCCGCTACATACTATACGACCGAACCGGAGTGATTGAGGGGACCTTCGACACCATTCTGCCGCTCCAGAAAAAGCAATTTTTCGCATGGGTGCATGGTAATTTTCTGCGCAGGCCTTGGATTTATTTATGCGACGACTTCGGAAGACTAGTGGGAGTGGAATCGTTTTACAGATAGACGTCACTTTATAAAGAGCAGTTTACGATATAATTGTGGCTTGTATATTTCTAGTGAAACTAGGCTTTGTTATGAAAATGAGAGAAATATCATTTACATCGTTCTTATGTCTAAGCTTAATCCAAGAGTTCAGTTTCAATCCTCCAATACAATTTCAGTCCTCAAAATATACCTATGAATCGAATTATAGTAACAGGATCATTCAAATATATGCATGTATAGATTGTCTTTTAAGAATATATAGTTTAATCTTCACGCTCGTGTGGGTAGTAGTGCAAGCCTTACACGTTACAGTAGGCACATCATCATTCAAGCTGTTATGAAATATGAGTTGACATAAGTTGTGAAATTCAGTTAGCGATTTAGATTCAGTTAGTGATAATGATTCATGTAATTATTGTATAAATTGATGAATTTCTTGGGTATGCATACATTCAGGATACAGAGCGAGTTAGTAAAAACGTTAAGGAGGCCTGTTTATTTCTTAACAACAATGCAGGATTGGGTAAAAAATCCTGAGAGCAGGAGGGACATTAGTGAGGGTCGAGGTTGTGTACACAATATGGCGGCAAAACAGAACAAAAGCATTGCCGCAGTGTAAGGTATCTACAAGAATGAAGACATTGTCGTTGATTTGTTCTTATGTTCTTAGAGATAGGGAATAGAATCAAGTCTTTCATATAGAATTATATGATTTTTTTTAAATAAAAAAATATTTTAAGAAAAGAATAAAGCTTCCTGTATGTGGGGATAAAAATGGGGTATTATATGAAAAACAAGAGAAAATACTTGAATTGACAGAAACGACATACTTCACAAATGTGGCGGCCGGAAAAGGAATAGGTAGAGTGAGTAATGTTGACTTCAGAGAACAAATTGCAACAAAACCATGGACTTATAAGACAGAGGAAAATAGACTTAAATGATCATCAATATAATGCAAAGTTTTTACTCCAACCAACAATCACTGTATTTTTAGTGCTAACTCTGTTAGACAAAAATACGACAAATTGTGTCATGTAATTCAGTGCTCGGCGTTTGGCATATAGCCAGGAGAATAGCTGTTTTGACCTAATTTGTTTAGTCCTTATTATATAAGGCATTTGCAGATGGGTTGGAGTATAAACTCCTTATTTCTGTAGTTTAAACTTAAATAGGCTAGATATTTAATATGAATGAACAACAATAGACAAGTGAAGAATATATGGGAAGCTAGAGAAGCAAATAAAAATAAAAGGGGTCTACTACAAACAAATGGAACAGCAGCGTTGCAAATATATTGAAGCGAAAAAAATGTGGGAAGAAACGAAGATAATAGCTAAATATAGGAAAACGTGGCGTAGACTTGTAGAAGAAGGATAAAGAATGAAACATTAATACCTATGGGAACATCTGTGAAAGATAAGGAAATTTGTTTCCACCTGGAAATTCCGTCGTAAACCGTACACCGCGTTTTAAGGGAACACCTCGATATGCGGAAATTGCGGAGTACGTGGGCATCTTGATTCCTTACGAGTGGCATAATTGAGCAGTCATGATGATGTGGTTCCTATGATGTGGCTTCCCAAAATTTATGCTAATTAAGCATCTACAATATTTACGGTACACTTTAACGGTACATAGAGGTTGAGTGTGCTCGAAGTCGATTTGTTAGCGATCAGAGAGCAATCACCACAAATTCCTCTCTGACAAAGATTAGAACATTAGAATATACTAATCAGTTTCTGTCAGTCAGAAGATCACTGAGTGATCAAGCCAGTCAGTTGATTAATATGGTGTATGATTTTAAATGGAAAAAGTAAGCGTTGCATAGCTGTTTATATACATTAAAATATAAAGGCGTCAAAATCGAGTATGAAAAATAAATTTCGTGCCAACTAACTACTTTAAAGGGTCAAATAAGGGTTAAATTTATGCCTATATATATATATATATATATATATATATATATATATATATATATATATATATATATATATATATATATATATATATATATATATCAAATTCTAACTTACTTCCATTATTTCTAATAACTAGCATATTTAAAAATGGTAGTTGTTCATTGGTTTCAACTTATATGTGAATTTTACTACCGTTATTTAATTTGAAAATGAAAGTATCAATATTCATGACTTTTGTGTCAAATACTGCGAACACATCATCCACGTACCTAAGCCAAATCCTGGGGAAGTACTTCAATTCAACTCTGTTCATGAAGAAACTAGCAATGAAAAGTGATGTTACCCATGGTTGTCCCTTAATGTTGTTCAAAAAACCCGTTATTAAATTGGAAATAATTCTATTTCATACAAATTTTAAGGAGTTCAATATATTCTTTTACTATACCTGGACTGAGATTATTTGATTCGAGTAAATCCCTAAGGTAGTCCAAAGTTTATGGTATTCGAACACTTGGAAACGATGAGCATGCGTCAAAGGAGATCAAAATTTCACCCATTTGCAACTGAACATCTTTAATCTTATTACTTAATGAAATCATTGAAATTAGTCACTGAGAAACTAGGTTGTGCAATAAATAAACTTTCGAACTCCTCGTTTTAATCAAAACCTAAAATGAAATGACATAATTTGAAGAAGATCTTAAGTTAATTCCATTATAAATATAATATAAATAATTTTCCGCATTCTGCAACATAAGTACCCTTTAATCAAACGATATGACATGTTATCGTATTTCTGCAACCTTGTAAAGATATTTACATGGCTGCAAAAAGGGTAAAAATAATTAGGTGACATTTGGTGACCCATCGATTTCCAAAGGAGAGGGTACATTTTCCATAGAAAATTGGTCCAAATGATTCATTAAAAATCACACTTGATGAGTATAAAATAAATATATGTATCTTAGTAAAAGAGGAATTGATCTTTACATCCACCATTAAATAAACGGTATCTGTTGCAACGTTGCTATTAAAAGACAATTCCAAAGTCGACCTGTTTCATGATTTTCAGCAAAAATCGCCTATTTTTCAATGTTTTTAATATTTACGTACACAGCGAAGGGAAGAAGCACAATTTGGTTATGATAGTATTGTAATAAATGGTAAAATCCACAACATACCAAAAAACTAAGTTGCTTCTACGCTTCGCTTATATTAAAAAATGTTGGTTGCAGAAGAGGGTTGGTTGCGAAAGCGAGTTATATGGCAAGGAATGTCCAGCGAATCTATTTCCAATTTTCCTAAAATGACTATAGATGACGTACGAGACTTAACCCTTGGAGTATATCAAATAAAACAGGCCAAATCATACACTTCAAAGCATATGAAAAACGAATATGGAAGTTTATATAAACTATACGTCCACAAGGAGGACTCTAATATTTTGAGAATCAGAATTCAGTATCTTCAAAGCAATATAACATATGGAATGAGTACAGTACTTCAACTGTGTTGTCCTGGTACTGCCAGTGTAAAGTTGGATGTGCTGTGCTCATATAGCCTCGGTGATTTGATTTTTGGCATACGATAGGTATATTGAAAACAAACGACCAAATATCAATTATGGTGAAAACGTGATGGATGCTGCAATAATGGAACAGTCCGATATTGATGACGATGGTGACTGATTATTGTAAAAATATAAAAGTATCACATTATTACATGAAATTGCACTATAATTTTGAACGCATTTTATGTACTTTTAAATCAATTTAAAAAAATTAAACACCCTATTTTCGTTTATATTGCACTAGGTAGTCATTAAAAATAATGTATATGTGACTTTATTAATTGGGCCGTTTTTATATGGAAAGTGTACCCCCTCCTTTAAAGGAATTTTTGATGAAGGGTTTCAAAATGGGCCATCTCTTTTGCTGACAATAATCCGCCGGATTATTTTAATCTCCGATAAAAATATGCATTTATGTCGGAAATCATGAAGAAATAGCCGTCCCGGAAAATCATGAAGCTAAAATGAGGGAGAGATATACCCTAATTGTTACCATTAATGAAAATCCAACATTTTCCTCTGAAGCTACTATTGAGGTGGTAGATTGAAGTGATAGCACAGTAAGATACTTTCTGTAGAGAAACGATTACCGATCATAGAAAACAAGAAAACCGCATAAGATATTTCCCGATGATAGTGTCAGTTGAATGGACTTTTGCGTGAAAGCAAACAGTGATGTAAATTTCATCGGGAATATTCTTTTGACCGATCAGTCGACCCTTGCATTGCACTATCGATATAAACAGCCTTCGGCCATTCGATAACGCAATATCTCCAGAGAGGGTATGGGTGGGATGTACCCAACTTTATTATGTCCATAAAGAAAAGAATTCCAATCTATGATCATGTTTGTGTGATAGTTTCGTTCCTTGTTAAGATTAAAAGGGAAATAAGAATTGCCTTTTGGATATAAATAAAATAGATGTATAATATGATAGCTTTTATGCAGATGTGCCTCATACATATCTTTTTTGCACTTTTCCTTTCTAACAGAAAACCTTCAAACATAATGGATATACAGAGTTATTTACCGTCAATAAGATTAGAAAATGGCAATAAGGAAATTAAATTCTTATTGAAACCTCTTACAGCAATATATTAAAATACTTTAATATCACATTAGCGCCTTCGCCATTTATTTAAACTTGTTATAATGTACATAGTATACCTACTTAAGTATTGAAATTTATTAAGCAGCCTATATTTAACAATTTAGAATAAAAATAACGATAAACAAATAAATATTATCCGAAGTTCATAATAATATACAATTTGCAAAACGTATTCTTATTATTTGACATTTACAAATTTTTCTTGTAAATCGAAATAGCACCTTCTTTACAGAAATAACACTGTCACATAAATTATATTAGTTTATATAAAATATCTAAGTAATAAAGATGTATTAATATAATTAAATAGATCTTAAAATATAACTCTTAAGGTTTTCAATTTATCGTCCAGGTATTATAGATGTAACAGATTTGCTACAGTAGGTGACAAATCTGTATCTAAGTAATCTGTACTCTATATATCTGTACTGTAAACTATTATTAAGTAATCTGTAAGAAAAAAGTACAAACCATTTTTATTTTCAATTGTATTAATATTAGCCCGACAGTTATATCACAATATTTATAATCTTGTAATGTTTGTAATTAATAAATGATTTTTTTATTTTGCATATTCTATATTAGTTGCTTAGCAAACTATTAGAAAAATTACTGTGATGATCTAGTGGAGAAAGAGTTATAACAAAATATTCATGGTGATAGAAATGGTGGTAGAAATTCTATAGATCAAAGAAGCACAGTGCCTCTGTCAAGGAGCATTCCTACAAGTAGGACTCAGATAAAAGTAGTTTTTCTAAGAAACTGTTATCTATTAAGCTGACAGAGTGTTTTTCAGAATTTTATGTGAATTTAATCGACATCATATATTTCAAATTCTTATAAGATAAGTAACCTGAGTTTAGTTATTGATAATTTTGTACACCAAGTTAACATCCCTCATTACAATAACCTGGTTTATGCCTACACATTTGATTAATGTTTTTTCTTGGCAGTACTTAAGCAGTAGGATTTATATTAATGGGCCAGAGAATTTATACAATTTAAAGAAAAGAATTCATCAAAAATATTAGTAATCATTAAGTCGGTTGCCTTTTAATTTCTTATCCAAAAAATATCTAATGTAAGTAACTAACAATAAGTGATATTAATTAATTTAAAACGTCCCTTCGTGTGTTTGATACTCTTGGTTATTAGTTATACAGTGGCTTATAGACAGGGTTTTTGTAACTCTTTTTGAATCAGTACTCATCAAGTTTTCCTATAAAATTTTTCAGAAAATCAATAAAAAAATCCCAATCCCAATTATATCTTAACCAAAGAAAAAATATTATAAAGTTAAAAATGTTATTTTTCTCAAATATCGAAGAAAAAATATCTATGGAACCATTGCGATTTTCATATATGGGGTCAAAATAAGGTTCTTGAGGGTAAACTTATATTTACAACGTCGTTAAAGACGTCGTAAATTAACCTTCAGTCATTGGGTATCGGTCTCGGAAAAATCCTCATAGGTTTTTGCACGTTAAGAACTCAATATCCCCAGAGATGGTATGGATAGTATGTATCCAACTGTATTTTGTTCTGTAAAGTAAATAATTCTTATTGTGATTATTTCTATGTAATAGAAATGTTAGTTTCTTATTCATTGTTAAGGTCAAAGAAATGAAATTTTTGTTCAGTACCAAACGACGCGCGACGTTTGGTACTCTTTCTTTCCAAGAGCAAACCGTCGCATGTAATGGGCATAAATTGTTATTTATCATCAATGAGACTGGAAAATGACATTAAAAACATTAAGTGAAATCTTTTACAGAGATACGAGTATATCAAAATACTTAAAATACATTGGCGCATTCGCCATTTCTTAAAATTTTTGTGGGTTGTATATTTTAGACTACATATTTGTTAAACAGCCTATATTTCACTATATAAGATGAAAATAACAGTAAATAAACAAATATCATCCCAAATTTATAATAGGGTACCACTGAACTGAAAAAAGTATTGTTACTTTTCGTTAAGAAGTCGTTAAGAAGTTTTTCCGTAAATTGGAAGTAGCGCATTTTTACTGTTACAAAAATTGTATTAGCTTACATAAAACATATAAGTGATAAAAACGTATTAATATAATTAAATAAAACTTAAAAGAAAACTATTAAAGCTTGCGAATTATTATGCAAATCTTGTTACAGGAACCATTTTTGTTTTTAATTGTTGTATTAATATTAGCTCACAATTACTTAACAATATTTGCAATCTCGTGTTATTCCTTGTGGTATTAGATGTCCTCTATTAGTTCTTTAACGAACTGTTAAAGAAATAATTTTAATGATCCATTAGGAAAACATATTAAAATTATCATGGTGACTGAATGATGAGAGAGAAATCCAATAGAACAAAGAATAAAGTGACTCTATCAAGGAGATTTTCTACAGGTAGGTCTCAGTTAATGAAAAGTATTTCTTAAGAAACTGTTATCTTTTAAGCTAGCAGAGCCTCTTACAGTAGCCATATTTATATGTGAATTTAAACAACAGCACAATTTTTTAATTCTAGCAAGATGAGCAGTAGCTTTAGCTCAGTTCCTATTAACAATTTTTGTCTTCGACGCCCCTTATTACGATAATCTTGTTTTCACTAACACTTGATTAATATTTTCTCAATAATCAAAAGGTAGGCGGATTATTTCGATTTACATATATATATATATATATATATATATATATATATATATATATATATATATATATATATATATATATATATATATATATATATATATATATATATATATATATATATATATATATATATATATATATATATATATATATATATATATATATATATGTGAATATGTGTGATCAAAGTAAGACCCTTGAGAGTTAACTTACTTATAAGCCTGCGTTCATTCGGTATATGTCCCGGAAAAATCTTCATAGGTTCTTTATGTCGAGAACTCGATATCCTCTAAAAGGGTATGAGTGGTATGTACCCAATATTATTTTTTTCATTAAGTAAATAATTCTTATTATTATCATTTGTATGTGATAGCTTTATTCCTTGTTGAGGTCAAGGAAAAAATTTGTCTTCTGGATATAAATGGACGTATAATAAAGCTTTTGCGTGAAAGTACCACATACCTATATTTTTTTACTCTCTCTTTCTAACAGCAAACGATCAACTATAATAAGTATACATTGTTATTTATCCCAAATAAGATTGGAAGATAGTAGTAATTTTCAAGGTCACGCGTTTTCCTGGTACTTCAGAATTTCAATGATTGAATTTCATTTATACAAAAATATAGACTTTCACAAGAATTTTTTGAACATGATACCTCTTTGTTATTCGTGAATAATAATAGTTATTGTGGGTATAAATAAATTGGAATAAATGAAATATATTTATTGAGTATTATACCTATATTATGTAAATTGGGTTGGCAATAATACATTATTTTAGGGCGCTTTAGGGTATAGGCCTCCTTAACCATCGCCATTATTGACTGACAATTACAAAGTGGATACCTACTACTTTTTATAATTTAAATTAATGCGCCTATCTTTAATTAATGAAAATTTGTTAATTATATTTTCCGTGAAGTCATCAGATATCTCAAGTGTGCTAAATAATTCCTTTTCAATTTAAATAAGTGCAAGCGACGATAAACGTTCATTCTTCATAGAGTTCCGACTATGCGTTTTAATGCGTTTTAAACAAGAAAAATGTCTTTCAACCGATGTACTTGTTGCTGGAATTGTAGCAATTAAAACAATAAGTTTAAAAACCTCTGGAAATATTTCTCGAAATTCATATTCCACAAAATCTTTAAACATTGACTCGATATTTAATGTTTCAAATTGATCATCACAATATATAACCCAATATCCCCAGTAATATCACGGCCTATTCAATGCGAAGGCGTCTTCGGATCTGCCGCAGAACGCCGATCAACTTCAGGCGCCGATTGCATTCGCCTTCAACTGCTTTATTTAAAGAGTGTAATTGGCTGCAGACGTCTGAGCTGCGATTATTTTGCCATTACAACAACGCTGTTTGTCGTCTTACCGATGGTTGACGTGTAGCTATCGATTTTCAGGCGGTGGGATGGAGAACCGAGCCTGGTCTGGTTGTTCTGTTTAGGAATAAAATGATTTAATTCGGTGTAGTGCGGCGCCGTGCGGACTGCGGTGGTATATATAAAGGGTGTTTACGGCACCAGCGCCGTCGACGGCGATAGATAATTTAATTAGTATAAAGTAGTTATTATTAATTATATTAAATATTTCTGTAATATCAGGGACGTTAACAGTTCATTGTAATTGCTCTGTTATGAGAAATGACATAAAATTTTAAACGTAGGCGGCGCCTACCTTGCCTACCCCGACGAGCCGCCACTGGGGCCCATTATACACACTGAAAATGCATTTTTCTGACCAATTTTACCTACTAGTAAAATCATATATGGAATGCAGGTACTTTCACCTAAAACTAGATAATGGTTTAGCTACTTATAGCCCTTTAAAGTCAGGAGTATCACAAAGGCGTGTACTAGGACCATATTTGTACATCACCTTCACAGCAGATTTTCAGTGGCAGAATGCACCACAATTGCAACCTTTGCAGCTGGTACTGCCATCTTATCTTCAGACATTAATCCTGAACTAGCTTCCAAGAAGCTCAAAAACCACTTAGATCTCCTGCAATATTTATTAAAGGAATGAAGAGTCAAAATCAATACTGAAAAATCTACTCAAATTACCTTCGCTACAAAACAGAGCTCGTGTTTTCAAGTCAACATAACCAATATTCTCATACCAATAAAAGAAGAAGTCAAATATCTGGGACTTAATTTGAACAGAAATTTAAACTGGTCTGCACACATTAAAGCAAAGAAACAACAGGTCAACATAAAAATCAGAGAAATGTACAAGCTAGTAGGCAGGAAGTCACAGTAGTCCCTTGAAAATGAATTACTAATCTATAAAATCATACTGAGACCGATATGTATATTTGGAACAGAACAGTGGGGACAACAAACCCTCAAGTACAGAAATCCTACAAACAATCTAAAATTATTCGTATGATAACAAATGCCCCTTGGTATATTTCCAATGATACCCTTCATTCTGATTTAAAGAACCCATTTATTGCAGATGTTATAAATACCCATGCCACCAGATACAAAATTCGCAACACAAAACTCACAAACACACTTATACAGGACTTAAATCAAACAACCGCTGATTGAACGCCGACTAAAAAGACTATAGCCAGAAGACCTATGTGAGTGAACGTGGATTACCATCAATGGATGGTAACCTATTCAAGCCAATATCTTACACATAAAATTTACTTATTACACTGTAAATGTGTGTAAATTGTAGATAAGCAATAAATAAAATTTTAATAACATTGGCACCTCCGCCATTGCTTTAAAAAATAGTTGTGGATTATATTGTACCAGGCGGAAGTATCGTAAAGAGTCTTCCTGACGGCGACCTTCACGATACCTCCAGGTACTTAATCAGATTGGCGAGCGGTAACCATAGATCGAAAGGGAGCTGATTACTTTAGTGGTGCTTAAGGTGGGTTCAAGCACAATTTAATAGTGAAATGTATAAACATGACTTACCTTCTCCGGCCTCTCTAGTGTCGCTGAGGAGGTATGTTCTTGGTGGTTGGCAGTAAATAAAACGCCGATATAAAACAACGAGGGGAATATATTAAGCTCACTGATTACAACCGCGAACTCCTCAAACGAACGGTCACTAGTTCTAACAGTTCCTGATTAATTTTCCCGTCCTCTATTCAATTATAATGTTAGACACAAGTATTTCTAAATACAAGCAAATTTAACAAAGCTTATTAATTTTGAGTTTACACAAGGAAGAGACAAATAAACAATTCTCTACTTTGGGAAAATTAATCAGAGTAACGCTGAGTCGTAATCAGTAGTTAATCGCGGTCGAGCAGAAGAAAAAACTGTCTTTTAATTTGTCTGTTCGGAAATTTATAATGTCGGCACTTTTCTGTAGTGGGCAAAAATTATCTATTTTTGTTAGCAAAAATGTCCCTTACGGGCAGAACGTAAGCGCCTTGTTGTTGTTACATATTCCCTCTGGCCAACCAGAGTTGAGCCCGTTTATAGTCGTGGCTACTGATAGACTGTGACCATCGAATGTTTACAACTAGTATTTCTTATATAATTAAATCTGTATTGAATATAATGTTATAATTTATTGTCGATAATTAAAAGTTACTTAGTTGGTGTTGAACTAAACTGATATTGAATATAATTATTTATTTCGTGTATATCCACGTGTACTTAGATATTAGTATATTTCCCGTGAAGTTCGCACGTGAGGAGCCGTCCGCAATTACATATATATGTATATATAACAACTATCTGTCCTATCAATTCCATCGATCTGACCAGTGGAACCCCACAAAACCACAGTCTTATAAGACAAGTCCGAACTTCGATGTTTTCCAAAACACTATTTACAATTACAAAAACTACCTAATTGAGCCATTCATTTGTGTCAATTAATTCGTTCCCGGGCTCTTGGCTCTTAGTTCGTCCCTGGCTCCGGCGTCCGCGAACTAATATACAGGCTAGTTTGCCCCATATGGTCTTCATCAACCCTTATAAGTGGAATTCTACAAACTCTGACCTCCGCCTCCGGTTTTAAATGCGTCGCTTTTGCAACATGTATTTGTAAAGGAAAAAACGACTAAATTACAGAACCCTGCCGTCTACTTCCGTCCCTTCTCTCTGTGGGTGGTTCGGGTCAAGTATATCACTTTGTTAAAATAGACTAAGAAATATATACATCCGTTCTATTGATAAATGTGAACATAATTTAGAAAATAATTATAAGAATTGTAGAATACATATTGTTACAATATTTAAGAATACTAATTTGTTAAATAGACTGTTTCAAAAAAATAAAACCTGCCACGGGTAGGATTCGACATTTGTCCCGGATGGGAACCGAACGACATACAGCTGTTTCGAACTTATTATTTCACATCGGTGCCGTACACGGTACGCCGATCCAGGACAAATGCCGACTGAGACCCGTGAGGTATACATCTATATCGATACGATCTATATTAGTAACATATAAGTTGGAAATCGAGAAAGGTTTTATTTTTTTTAAACCTTGTCTGATCGTGCAGAAACACGAGAAAGGGGTCGAGGATCGTTTTTAGGTATAATTCAATACCTAACGGGGCTTTAGCCCGAGGAGTAGTTGTTTCCTATAGCGATTATGTAATAGCCTTGCTATTGGGGAACTACGTGATAACCGCTTGGGGGTTTTGGTAGTTCCTTTCTCGGTTTCCGACTTATATGTTACTGAAATAGACTATATTCGATCAAAAATGGCGTGATCTAAGTTGAGCCTCGATTGGTTAACCCTGGTACACGTAAGTAAGTAAGTAATTTACAAGTATGTCGTGGCTCCGCCCACTTTTACCTTATCCTGATGACAAATAATATTGGGACACCCTATATAGTGACCAGATAAAATATTGTATTACAACTATGACCGCCTATAGATACTTAAAATGGCCATAAGTTCATAAAGAGCTTCTTTAACTTCCAACTCAACGGAATACATGGTATCAAACTCAACTGAACAGCTTTTTTTTTCTTGAAAAAGTCAATGCCAATGCGAGCTGACAACTTAATAGATCCCAACTATTTCAATATACAACTCGAAACTTACGAGCCGAGAGGCAATATAAAGTTCAAAGGTTATTTGTCGCAGCTAAAACATTTTAATTTGACGCTCCAAATTATTTCGCAATCCGTCCGCGCGCCCCCGGCGAACCAAAAGGGCCGATGCGACGCTGAGCCATAATGAACACAGTAGCAACTTTTTCATTTGCGATTGAGGATGTAAAAACGCCGCCGACATGGAAGTTTTACAACTTAAATTGCAGCATTTCGTAACTTATTGCAGCTTCTAACGTGTACATAGGGCCGTAACTTAGGGAGAAATGAACATCGTTTACATCCCGGATTCCTTACACATTATTTACGGCCCCGCGAACAATAAAGTTTAGATTTAAAACTGCTATGAATATCGTGCCGGCGACGACGAGCGATGGTGAAAGTTATCAGGCGACCTCCAAACGAGCCGACATAACAGCGTTCTTCTCGCGCCAGAAGGCATGACGCTCGTGAGGTTTGCCTTTACGTCGGATAAATAGAGGTTTTAAATTAATTTCGTAATCCTGTGAATGACGTGTATACTTTTCGTAATCCCCTTACAAACAAATAAAGCTTCTCAAAGCATGAAAGAATAGCACAACATAAGAGTAACATAAAAGAAGATATTACCACGTTAAAATTTTATTTTGTGGATCTGCGCTAAATCACGTGTTTATTAAATCTCATAATCGTTGCAGTCGATGAATCTCACAATGTTTCTTTATTGCTTCTCTGATATCTCTGCTACTCTGCCAAAGGCAGCCAAGTTATATTACACATTTATTCTTCCAGTTATTTATACAACACTGTACAGCGTTATCTACATAACATTCTACTCCTTTAACTGTTTTATTTTTTGAAATAGAAAAAAAGTGTAAATACGAAAGTTGTAGGAAATTTTACTGCGATCTCAGGCATGTACTTGGAAATACAATCGAATCTTGTGTTTCGGATATCTAGACCAAACTTATGTTTTTTTAAATGGAACAGCCTGTTTATTTTTCAATTTTTGAAATCTGCGTGCTTTTTCGATTACAACAATATATACATATTATAAAAGGTGGTCCAACCAAAACGCACGATGTTAATTGTAAATAAAACAAAAAGTTTTCATGGAATTATCTTAATATTTTTTATTATAATAGAAGGATCTATGACAATTATGTGTGAAACAACATATCGGCCAAATGCTCACCACGGCTTCGGTGGCATACCTCTATCCGATGGTCCATATTTTCAATGACTCTGAGACATAATTGAGGTTCAATGTCGTTAATGTGCCGAATTATCTCATCCTTTAGCTCTTGAATTGTTCTTGGCTTATTGACGTACACTTTTTCTTTTAAATATCCCCAAAGAAAGAAGTCCAACGGTGTCAAATCACATGATCGTGGCGGCCAATTAACATCGCCACGGCGTGAGATAACACGGCCATTGAATTTCTCGCGCAAAAGTGCCATTGTTTCGTTGGCTGTGTGGCAAGTGGCACCATCCTGTTGGAACCACATATCGTCCAGGTCCATATCCTCAATTTCTGGCCACAAGAAGTCCGTTATCATCGCGCGATAGCGAACACCATTCACGGTAACTGCTTGGCCGACCTCATTTTCGAAGAAGTACGGCCCGATGACGCCGCCAGCCCATAAACCGCACCAAACAGTTACTCTTTGTGGATGCATCGGCTTTTCAACAATCACTAGTGGATTCTCATTTGCCCAAATGCGGCAATTCTGCTTATTAACGAATCCACTGAGGTGAAAGTGTGCCTCGTCGCTGAAGATGATTTTCTTTGTAAAGTCACCATTCACTTCTGTCTGTTCAACCAACCATTCGGCGTATTAACGACGCTTGAAATGGTCAGTAGGCTTCAGCTCTTGAGTCAATTGAACCTTGTAAGTATGTAAATTCAAATCTTTATTCAAAATTCGCATCAGTGATGTTCGTGAGATGTTCAATTGTTGGGCACGACGACGAGTCGAGGTTGACGGCTCTTCTGCTACACTATCGCGAACAACAGTAATGTTTTCCGCAGAACGAACTGGGCGAGCATGCACAGGTGTTTTCACATTTCCTACAGACCCGGTTTGCTGAAATTTGCGCACAATTCTCCCGATTGTGGACACATTTGGTCGATTATGCTGACCAAAAAAGTCACGAAATGCATTTTGATTTGAACGCCCATTTTCGTAAAAGGCCTCAACAATCTTAACGCGCTGCTCAATTGTGTACCTCTCCATGGTTGAATTTGTCAAACACTGAAACAAAGAAATGTCAAATTAAGTTGTGCAAACAACTTGACATTAAAGTGTGACTCACAATTAACATCGTGCATTATGGTTGGACCACCCTTTATATATTATTGCTTTAGTAGTTTGTTATTTGCTCTAGTAGTTTGCACAGTATCGCCCTTTGAAATGTCGAACTACTACCACTATACTACTCTACTACTACTGCTGAACTTCTATTACTCTATTACTAGGTACTTAAAATAATTACAGATTCTATAATGTGGACTGATGAAGCCAAATATATTTAACTTATAATATCTTTTGGATCTATCTATTTTCGAAATTTTAATAGAGGTACAATAACAACATTCTACACTGTAACAATATTCTACACTGTCGAAAAATAGTCTGGAACATCTGAAAGATCTGCCGTCTTTTGAAATACTTTAGTTCTATTTGCAGTGGCGTACATTTGCAAGGTCAAACAAAAAGGCACTTTGTTTTGTTTTAAATAGCAACTCCCATTTTTTATTCTATACAATGAAAGAGCACATTTTTTTAATTGTTATTAAAAATTTTATTAAAACGCTTAATTAAAGTTTCGAATAAAGTTTTAATTGTGAATATTGATTTATAAACAAAACAAAATAAATACATTAACTAATAATGTGTTCAAACTGTTTCCTACTAACTATTTGACGATGTCCTAGTCTCAAAATAAATTCGTTCTACTCTCTGTCAATTTTTTCCTACCCGATATTGCGTATTAGCTGACAAACTCGTTCCTTTAAATCATCTATGTTTTCGGATTTTTTAATATACATTGATTTTCGTTTTTAAATGAACCCATTAGAATAAATCAAAGGATGTAAAATCTGGGGAACGAGGTGGCCACTCTATAGCACCACGGTGCCCTACCCATCGTTGTAGAAATATGTTGTCGACTCGAAACTCTTACTAAAATGTCAAATATATCTGCATTAATTGATTGACGACCAGTTCTGCGTAAGTCGTGTGCATATTTATGTTCTCTGTGTTTACCTACAATTTTACTGTCAGTAGATCGCGCTATAGGCAGACGATCTTGATGAGCCTCATTAAACAGAGCGCAGACTTCTACTGTAGGTCTCCTCCCATCTCCATACATCATATGAATTTCAATGTGACTTTTTTTCCGAAAAAGGCGTTACTAAGATATTTTGACTTCAGATAACAATATATCACAAGCATCAATTTTGCCAAAAGTTATCTTGCCGTAACTGGCATTAAATAAAATTTGTTTTAACGCGTTCTATATATTTATTTAATATATTAAATTAATTTTCACAAATATAACCTTATTTATACAAAACTAAAACCTTTGCTGGTTAGATTTTGACTTTTTATTTGTTAAACATAACAATTGTTTCGCCAACACAGTGGCTTCTTCAGATGTTAAGTATATAGACTATATACTCAACTAGTCTATATACTCAACATCTGAAGAAGCCACTGTGTTGGCGAAACAATTGTTATGTTTAACAAATAAAAAGTCAAAATCTAACCAGCAAAGGTTTTAATTTTGTATAAATATGGATTTTCATCAAGTAACGGCCCAATAAATTCAGAATAACCTTATTTGCCTTTACTCGAAACTCTTTATAATAAAATTTGTATAACAATACTCAAAGAATGTGTTCTTTCGCGTTGTAAATGTCACAAGACACCTAGAATTAACGAGGATGCTGAAATGCAGGAATTAATGGTGTGTGCAATGGTAGAAGAAGATTCAAATATTTCTATCCCAAAAATTTCCGAGGACTGATTTTAGTGTGGGTAAAATTCACAAAATTTTAAAGAAAAATAAATATCATTCCTATAAATACGAAGCCCATCAAGAAATTCAGTACCGTAGAATGGAATTTTGTAACACGGTAATGGAACGTGCAAATGCGGATGACAATTTTATTTATAACATCGTGTTCACCGATGAATCCACGTTTCCGTTACATGGTAGGCATAATCCGTCAATTCTACGGTATTGGGCTATTGAAAATCGGTATCGCCTGTTACATACAAGGACACAATATCCCGAAAAATTGAATGTTTGGGCTGGTATTTATGGGAATGATATTATTGGACCATTCTTTATTGATGGAAATTTAAATGGGGAGACTTATTTGAATCTTCTTCAAAACCAAATTGTTCCTGCATTTGCAAACATTAACCCCAATTTTGACAACGTTTGGTTCCAGCACGATGGGTGTCCGGCCCATAACTCAAGAATAGTCATTGACTATTTGAATACGATATTCCCCCAAAGAATTATATCTACGAGAGGCGTAATTCAATGGCCACCAAGATCGCCAGACTTGGCCCCTAATGATTTTTTCTTATGGGGGCATATTAAATCAAAGTTATGCGGGCATCCTCATGAAAGAGCTAATAATTTAAATCAACTGAGGGCTAATATCGAAAATTTATTTCAAACTATTAGCCCTCTTATGCTGACCAACGTTCGTTCAGAATTTTACGACAGGTTGGGTTATTGTTTGGCGCAAGACGGAGGCATTTTCGAAAATTTTCTTTAGTTTTTTTTTCTTATTCAAGGGGATATTTTTTAAGTTTTAAGAGTTTGTATTTTATTTTTAATTATTTTAAGAGAATCTATTTATTTTTAAACGTTTTATTAGAAGACACTTTTTTTAATACAAAACCAATTATAAAAATAATGCAAAAAAGATCATAGTTTGCTGTTAAATATGGCTAAGATATTTTTTCTTTAAATACCTTGATCATCTTTTAACAGTAAACCCATCAACATCACTTCCCACGTAAAAGTTTTTCCCCGTTACAAATACGATATACACTCCCTCACGTGTAGAACGTAACTGTCGTAGCGCCGCTAATTATCGACACTGGACGACCTGAAGCAGGGCGTACCGTCTGTTTCCCCTCCCTACACATTATACGAAATCGACCGATTGACTTGATGTCTAGTAAAAAAATGAAAGAACGGTATAGTGTAATATTACGTTAAAATTCTGAAACATAATAAACACTGGTCACTTTAACAGTACATTAGTTCTTGCAGGCTGTCAATAAAACATACTTTCTACTCGAGAGCCTACTCTAGGTATACGTATATTGAACATGCTTAGCAATTCAGGTGCATCTTTTCTATTATAGAACAATTTAAATAAAAATGAGAGGCTGGTAAACACCCTTCTAGTGTTCAATGACTGGATATCAAATCTTTGTAGAATCAAAGTATGGTCGTAACCTCTTACTGGATAGTAATTATCTATGCGAAAAGATAAATACTTCAAGAAACGCCGTTGAACATTTTCAAATTGATTGATATGATTTATATTTCGAGGA
The DNA here is from genome assembly GCA_037954035.1 of Rosalia funebris. NCBI lineage: Eukaryota > Metazoa > Arthropoda > Insecta > Coleoptera > Cerambycidae > Rosalia > Rosalia funebris. The sequence goes on from JAZFAV010000016.1 coordinate 7,131,918, forward strand.
TACCAAATAAGGTTACAATATTCTAATTTTGAATGAATTAATGCAAAATATAATGACTTTAAGGTAACAGTGTTATTAAATGATGCCGTGTTCCTAGTGACAAAACTAGGAACACGGCATCCATTTGTGCCACATCCAGCATTTGTGCCAACCTCTACATATTTGCAATATATTTAAGACAGTGATTAAGACAGTTATCTCTACACGAAAGTTGGAGATATATCGTCCACGCTATAACTCCGACAGTCGGATGTGTAACGTTTATGCTTAAATCTATGAAAGTTTTCATGTTGGTCACTGCTGGTTCTTTAGCGTTTACGTTTAAATCTACAAAAGTTAGGTTAGGTTGCTAGAAATACTAGGTACTTCATCATAAGTTTGTAATTAAGTTTAAAGTTCGTGCAATAACATAAATACCCGTTTTGGAAGAAGGCAGGAACTTTAAAATATTACAATAACTTGAAGAGTTCATAGAGGATGTTTAGAATGAACAGTTTATACAATTATTTTAGCTGTAAAGCTTTATTATTTTTTTCTTCTGGATTTATTTTTCGTTGTTTAGGAAATAATGTGAACATTATTTCATCCACATCATGGTTATGTAGATTTTCAATATTAGATAACGCCAACTCCTGCCCATCTGAAGACAATAGAAAGTCAATTTCATAGGATAATGATCATTGTGGCAATCACAAACAAACATGTAATAAATTGGTAGGGAATATGCACTGCTATACTTTTTTAGACAGTTTTTGACCATCGATTTTTTAAGTTTCTTCGAGTTCCTTTTATATAATTGTACAAGTATAAACTGTTCATTTTCAACAGCCTTTATGAACTCTTCCAGTCCTTGTAATATTTTAGAGGTTCTGCCTTTTTTCAAAACACGCATTTCTGTTATTGCACTACCTTTAAACTTAATTACAAACTTATGATAACCTAGTATTTCTAGCAACCGAACCTAACTTTCGTAGATTTAAACGTAAAATCTTTCGTAGATTTAACCATAAACGTTAAACATTCGACTGTCAGAGATATAACACGGACGTTATATCTCCGACTTTCATAGACCTATCCATGGCTTATATTTAAATACCCTTTTTTAGGTAGTGGAGTTCTTTTTTGCCACGTAATTTTCCTGGCGCTCGTCTACTGAGTCAAAGTAATAGACTTTGACGTGCGCCCTTCCTGCTAACGAACTCCGAAATTCCGATCGTAATGCGCGGTTCCGTCGAAATACCTTATTATTTTTCCATAATCCCCGGTACTGATAATCGATACTCCACCGGCACAGATACCAGTAACAAGCCGACATTATAATAACTCAATCTTGTTGCAGACGTTCCCCTGGTTTCCTTAGAACTCGGAAGCACATTAAACGGCAGCACCATCAAAGAAGGCGTCGACGTTTACTTTGAATGTAACATCAAATCAAATCCTTGGGTATACAAAGTTAGTTGGAGGCACAACGTAAGTATGTCTTTATGGCTCGATGCGAACATATCGATTCGCGGTTACGGCGGAACGGTCGTATAGATAATCGTTATCTCGTTCCTCTTAATCCGGCGTTAATTACGCTCAGAGGAGACCGACTATGTCATTGTATATCAATTTTCGGCTGAGGCTTCGTTAATACACTAGTCACACAAATTAGGGGATGTCAAGGAAATGTTAGGTGATTTTAATGTGATAGAAAAGGGCTGTAACATGCAGAAAAATAGTCGTAGAGCAATATTAAAAAGTTTCTAGTTTTCAGGTCTTGAGTCCAACATTTTTACCATCAGCAGTTTTTGAATAATCATAAGAAAACCATTAATTTAAGTAGGGTTAAAAACTTTAAAGTATTCGATATAAGTCATAGTTATTGATGGTCTTTGATAAAAAAAATTCGGTGGGAGAATGTTAATTGAAAAGGAGGTAAGAAATGCACTCCAACGCTATGCGCTGCAAGTAATCAATGAAGCTATTGATTGTTTACAATCAAAGTAAATATTACTTTGTCCGAAAAGTGGATTAGTAGGGTAATGGAATAGCCTCCAAAGTCACCTGATCTTAATCCTTCAAACTTTTTGTGGGATTATTTAATTAAAACAACGTTTGCATTGTTGAAATTTGAATACATTTGTTATCCCAAATAACCATATTTATTAAAATATCTCAATTGACCAAATTTCCACTTTACACCGATGAGTAGACTTGATATCCGGTGCCATTTGGAAATATCGATGGGGTAACTGTCACGTGGAGGAGGTTGGTGGTGAAAAATTGTTCATTATACACATATAGTTGATTATTGTTGATTATTGTCCTAGTTTCATTCATAGCAGTCACCTAAATAAGTATTCTCTTCCACAGGGCAAACAACTATACAACAATATACAAACTAACACGATAGTCAGCAATCAGAGTCTAGTTCTGCAATCTATCACAAAGGCACGCTCTGGCTTATACACGTGCGTTGGACACAACCAGGAGGGTGACGGAGAGAGCAACCCCGTTCAGCTCGACGTCAAATGTAAGTACTGACATCATTATTTAGGTTCGGCCTCCAACTTACAGTAAGCGTAGAAATCTTAATATAGCCTCATTGTATTAATTATTAGATTACATTATTTCTTTTTATGTACAACCTCCTATGATTGCGAATTCATCATACCACTAGTGGTATAACTAACTAATTATGCAATTCATTTTTAATTTTAATTAAAATTAAATTTTCAAAATTTAATTAATTTTCAAGATTTAATTTTCAAAAGTTAAAAATAAAGACAAGTAAAAATGTACTATACTGCTGTCAGAATACAATGATAATAATATTAATAATCAATAGTTGTTCCATTGGTCATCTTGGCAACAATCGTAACAATCCAAAACTTAAGAACTAATACCGAAAAGATGGAACATCCAAACTGCATATTTAAATAAACAATGGCAGAAGAGTGTCATTGCGAAAACCATCAAATAATGTCTTTATTACCCAACAAAAAGAGACAATGATATGGAATACAAATAAATACATATTTTTATATCAATTTCTATTTAATAAACTTTTTTAAAAATTATTTCATTTTCCCTTTACGATTTTGACATTTATTTATGTCGAAAAAGGAATAACGTCTTTTTATTGCTTAATTATATCTCGAAGATTACTGACTACTTATTTGGATGATTACTTAAAGATATTTCAGAGATTACTAACGTTTATTTTGTGGATTTCTCTATTTAAAACCTTGCTGTCTCAGAGGTGGCAGAAAGGTTAAAATAAGTGTTATGTGGCGCCTGTAGCTCTACTGATCGAGTCATGTCTTTGTTTAAGATCGGCTGCGGCATTTCTAATATGTTGAATTAGTGCATCCCGAGTGTCCACTTTTACTTTATACACTTCGTCTTTGAACCAGCTCCATAAACAATAATCTAGTGCTGTGAGATCTGAAGATCTTGGAGACCAACTAATAGGACCACCGCGACCAATCCAATGCCCTAAAAGCCTTTCGTCAAAATGTTCTTTGACCTGACGAGCGAAATGTGAAAGAGCTTCATCGTGATAGCAGTACATTTGCATTCTGACGAACATCCTGTAGTAGTCCGTGTGATTCATTTTGTAAAAAATTCAAGTAGCTATCTCCTGTGATGCGATTCTCCAAAGTGAAAGGGCCAATTAAATAACCATCAACCATACCACACCACACGTTTACCGAAAACATTTGCTGAAAATTACTTTCGACTGTTGCGTGGGGATTTTGATATGACCATACATGACAGTTGTGAGTACTATTAATGCCGTCACAGGTAAATGTTGCTTGTAGGTTGTACTCTCTGTACATGGTATGGATGCAAGCATTACTGGTGGAGTGTATTTATTACTCTTGTTTGTGGAATGTGCAATTGAATACTAATTCTTCGTGAGCTGATAAATACATTTGTATTAGGATGTCTGTGATGTGGAAACTATTGACGATATTCTTCAATAGCAGCTCTAGCACTCCCATTACAAAAACCATAAACAAACACCATATTTGCATATTCTAAATTTGAATACGTGTGTGGCATTTTGTAATACTTATACTAGATAAATATTTTTAATTATGCTATAACTTGAAAACAAATGAAAATCGGATAACAACAGTTGAGTTATTTTACATTATTTTCACGCGTACAATACACTCCTGGAGTTTGGTCCGTTCTTCCCGACTCACCCTGTATGTGTAAATTCAATAATTTCAACATAAATAAATGATGAGAATACTTCAGTAATATACAACTTACACCACAGTAAATAGTAGTTTTTTTAAGTGAATACTTCTTTGGCGGCGTTCTGATATTTGACGAGAATGGAGAGTCAATTGGAAAAAATGTAACGTTTCGAGATTTCGTTACACGAGAGAGAAAAAAGATATAACGTAGAGAGAAGGAGAAGGAGAGCTATACATTTGGTATACCTAAAACACAGGCTTCGTTACAAAACAGAGTACACAGATATATAACATAGAGAGAAAGAGAACTATACATCATATATATCGGTTTAGGCTATCCGCGTCTCTCTTTTGTGCGGTCCTTCGTCTTTAACGCCCACTCATACGCTAAGTCCAAGGTCTAAGTTGCTTGAAGGAGTAATAGTTTAGGAAGCATCGTACGAGCAAGAGAGAGAGCCACGTATTCATTGAATACTAGGCAATAGAAGAAAATGTAGTATGACGCGCATGCGCGCGAGTACGTACAACTCTGACGCCACACGGGAGTGGAGCAAGAGAAAGCGATATAAACTCAGTACGAAGCGATAGAATAGGAAAGATAGATTGTCGCGCATGCGCGCGTTATAGATGTGTCGTGTAAAGATGTAAATATTCGTGTGTACCGAATATTCATCATTGTGTTTTGTAATTATTTACGTTATTTACATCTGTGTTCTGTGATTATTTGATAGTATGTTTGAACCGTCTAACTTGTTAAAATCTAGAACATATAATATATTTGATTCACCGCTCCCTACCGGTTTACAGCCACACAGGTGCAAATGCACTTGGAAGAGGCGAAGACAAAATCCCTTTGATTCTCGGGGGAGATTTCAATGTAAATTTCGGATCCAATGATTCTTTCACGTTGATTAACTTTCTTCGAGAAACATTTGGTCTGCTTATAAATAATCCCAAAGAATCAACAACAAAATCCGGAACAACAATAGATGCAATTTTTACACGTTATCTAGAAAACATCGAATCACGAACATATATTTCATATTTTAGTTATCCCAAACCAATCATATCAGTATTACCAATTGAACCACCAGCCGATGATAGTGTAGATAATGAATAAACCGAATATTTTTTACACAAACTTTATATTGTTATATTTCATTTGAAATTATCCTTCTCCCTATCTCTCTCTCTCTCTCTCTCTCTCTTTAAATCTCTCACTCTTAATCTCTCTCATTCTCTATTCTAAAGAAGTATTCACTTCTATCACGTGTACTGTGCTGTACATGATATTTTTGTATCTAAGGGTTAGTAACTCAAATCACAAATACTAATTATTACGATACATTAAATTGTAATATTATAAACATTGGCGATTTTAAGAGCATGTTGGTTTTTCCAGTCTGGCAATAAAACATATTATTCTCTCGAGAACTTAGTCTAGGTGTACGTATATTAAACATGTTTATTAATGCGAGTGCATCTATAATATTACGGAACAGTTTAAATAAAAAAGGGAGACTAGTAATTTCGAAGGAACTAATTAAAATATTAAAGTAGGCTATTATTAAACGGTCGTGTTTCTTATCATGAAACACCAAGAGTTACATACACATTAAGAGCAACATGGTTGATATACCCAAAGAAGGATAGTTTATCATCAAATTACTCACCAAAATCCTTAATATTTTCAGAACACGTTACAAGTATACCACCAGAAGGAAGTAAAACGAAATGAATATATTTCTTTATATAATTACATTGTTTATAATAAGATTGAACAACAATGGGTGCATAAATATACAATGAATCCTCATACTATGTAGAATTTTTAATCACCCTAAACGCATAGCTTCAGAATTCATAATAAAAGATAGAAATTAAGTTACAAATAAAAAAGTCATAAGTCACCGTTTTCATTTGCATACAAAGTGACGGGTAACTCAGAAAAATAATGAAGACGGTAATGGATACGGAATATCAAGCAGTCGAAATGAAATCTGACGCAGCGCACCTAATCTACCACAAATACAAGACGCAGCCCCATGAAAAATAGCCCATCTGCATATAAAACTAGGAAGATTAATGGCCGAAGTCCCATATTAGTGTGGCAGAAGAGAGCGCATTTGCTAAGATCGGGGCGAAACTAATAGATCACAATTCCTCCATTCATATATCTTGCGGGCGTATCTTTGCGCCGGCCGATAACAAATATGTAAAGCAAAAACCGAACCCCATGAAAAAAACTTTAATATTCGCGGCGGAGGCGTATAAATCACGGTCGAGTGAACAAAAATACCTGAAATCGTAGGAATACACAAACACATCCATCATTCGACGGGACATGCGAGAGCGGACAGCCTCTTAAGGGTCAGAATCGGTTTCGCGGGGTAGTGATTTAAAGCTTTTGAAAACAAATAATAGTGCGCAGCCCCTTGTCGACTCTGAACGCGGTCGAATGCCTCGCTAATTGGTGCACTAGTTTGTGCATGTATTGCGTATGTTACACATTTACGAGCGTTTTGAATAACTATTTGTCATAATTTAGCCCCGGATTTGAATGCGGACATTTCAGAGTCGAACTTATGCGTGTTCTGAAATATCTATTAGAAATACAAACACCGTAAAGAAATATCACAATCTTATAATAAATTATATAATAAAATATTTCATGAAAGTAGCTTGTCCACACTCTAGCTCATTTTTTGTAGTAATGCAAATTAACAGCTTGTATATATTAGTAGGGCTTTCAACCAACAATTTTATATTAAATAAAGTTTATTCGTTAACCTCCTGCTACCTGCTGCTCTATTTATTTCACTGTAAATATTGAAAGTATTGTCGGAGGTGCATTGCGCTGTGTTAATAGTAAAGCTATGCGAGGGCAAAGATAAAGAGATCTCTACCTTTTCTTAAGGATGCTGCGATGGAAATGAAAGCGGATTGTCGACTTTGTATGTGTACGGTATGTGTAAGAGTGGTAAAGTAGTGAGTAAAGTTTCGTTTCATAGATAGTGCTGTGACAGCAGAAAAATATAAACAAATTTTGACTGACAGTTTATTGTCGTCAATATCAATATGTCATGGCAGTGACGCGCAGCACATTTTGCAGCAGGATACTGCTGCGTATCACACAGCAAAAACTGTCAAAGCTTGGACTACAGAACATTCCCTGTTATGGAATGGCCCTGTAGCAGTTTAGACCTCTCGCCAATGGAAGCATTGTGGCATATTATTATGTTGTATGGGTTTGGGCCTCATCAGCCACTGATCGCATGGGTAGTCCCTTGGCGATCCCCTCTTATACGGGTACATTATCCAAAAATTATATCCCATAAAAGGAGCAATTTAGGAACGTCCTCTGCCCTAAGCCTCGCCTCCTCGTGGATAACAGGGGTCCCTAATATAAAGTACCTCTTCTCCTCCAGTGCGGGGCAGGTGTAGAGAAGATGAATCGAGGTTTCCTCATCTTCTTTACAGTATCTGCAGGCCGGGCTGTCAGTCAGCCTCAGCTTGAGCTTATATGCATTCAGGCTACTATGGTGGCCCGTAACAATTCCCACCAGAATTGTGGCTTTGTGCCTGTTCCATTTAATGAAATATTGTCCCCATTGCTCAATCTCTGATCATATTCCGACTTATTCCCACTGCAGGTTCTGGTCCATAAGAGGTTTTCCCTGGTCCCTAGTCTGGCAAGGTCATCTGCAATTAGATTTCCCTTAATGCCATTATGCCCAGGTATCCATACGAATTCCATCGGTCCCTTCTCTGCCAACTGGTTTAATACTTTGTAGGAATTATAGACCAGCTTCGACTTTGTCGTTGCTGAATTCAGGGCTACCAACGCCCCCCTGCCATCCGAGCAGATACATACCTTCTTCTTTGGTCGACCCCAGGACCATTATGGCATAAATTGAGGAAAGAGTTGCGCCAACATCCAACCCGTTCAGTTAACGATCTACGCACCAAATTGCAAGCAATGTGGGACAGAATGCTTCCTGAAGAGTGCGCTAAGCTGGTAGATACAATGCCTGCCATAACTAAACTTATTGTTAACAAAGTTGATTTAACACAGTTTTGATGAAGCGGCCAAACTATCCTGAACTACGAATCTTAATGTTTTTTTTAACAAACTTGTCACTGACTCATAACGTAGTAATATTTCATCATATTTAAGTTAAAAGTTTACACTTTGTTCCTTTTATCGATATTTTTCTTTAATAGAGTAATTTTGAGAGTGTTATTACTTTTATTTAAATACATTAGTTGTATAATTATGTCAGTCCGAACTATTATAAGCCTGGTCTCCTAGACTATGGACTTAAAAAAATTCTAACATTACAATTTAAATACAAAATCTGAGCTGAATAAAATATTTACGCCAATCAATGCCTTCATAAAAAATAAGGTCGGCGTGTTTCAACAAATCATTCAATAACAAAATTATGAAATTCTAATTATCGTGACGATTGTTTTCATAGATCTCCCGTTCCCTCCACATTTCCACTGGTGAATCTATCCCCTCTGAAGCGAAATGTTAGCAGTTCATAAATGTTTATATGCGGTAGTTGTACCGAAACTAAGGGTAAATAAGAGAAAAACGGAATCATAATTTCCAATTTGCATGCCAGAAGTTAGCAACGCAAATATTGATGTTTGCAGGAAGGCAAGCCTGGGGGTGGCGGAATAAGCCGCCTGCGGTGGCATGTGTAACCGCCATTTCCCGGTACAGTTCACTGTTTGAGCATTCGCAAGACACATTACGAACTCCCATTTTATTTGTTGATTTATGGACAAACTTTGATTTTGATTTCACTTACGGACCGCAAGGGAGGGCGGGCCGTTTCGGATTGCTCGTTTTCTGCAGCGACGTTAGTATATTAGTGTAACGACGAAAATAGACCGGTAGCATGGTGTGTTCCAAAATTGAATTTCCACATGCCTGCAGCCCATAAATTTGAAATCGGAGGACCTCGAGGAAAGTCTTACTTCGGGAGATGGGGCTCAACAATTCATACGATAAAATTATAACACACTGCTTTTGCCTCCGACTGGAGTTTATCGTTCAGTGCACTTTAGATATTGATATATTATAATTTACAAACTTCACTAGATATCTTTAAACCTTTTTCTTGAGTGTGATCTGCTATAATTTTCCTTAGCTTCATATGTATTGTGAAACTAAGTAAATATCATGCACGCAAACCTGTCAAAAGACTTATATAGGGTGTTTCAACTGTAGGATATTGTCTGTGAATAATACTAGTATTTGACAAACTGAGGTTTTTTATTCTTTAACATAGAACACAAATGGAAAAGAATATCGTTTATTTGCCTGCCTCGACTCATCTGGCATAATGTCATTCATCTCATTCATCAGACCCTATTTCCCGAATAATATGTTGAATATTTACCTTGAGGTCATCGATTATTGCTGGCTGGGTGGCGTATACTTTTCCCTTGATATATCCCCAAACACAAAAGTCTAATGTTATTAAATCACATGATCTTGTAGGCCAATTGATGTCAGTATTCCAGAAAAAACATGATCAGGAAATTTGGTATGCAACAGAATTATAGTTGCACGTGCTGTATGATACGTTGTATGTAAATTGGTTGCTGGTTCTTTTAAGTAGATGGAATAAAATGGATTGTTGCTTTTTGTGTTCATTTTTATTAGCGGACTGTATGTTAATACATGCTTACCTATAAAAGCTCGTTCATGACCAAATGACGCCAGACTTATAGCCTGGCGTTGTTGTCAAAGTTAAGTAAATACAAATGTATTGGTATTGCCTTACCGATAACAGAACCCATCTCTCCAAATTTTCTGATTAAATGACGAACTATTAACTCTGTAGGCGCTTTAATTTGTCCCAATTTTGTGCGAATTTTTCTTAATGCGGCTATAAATGTTCGCTCACTTTCATAAAACAGTTGTACACAAATCATTTGTTTTTTGAACTGTTAATGTACAGGGTGAGCGAGACTCGATGTCTCAGTTCTATTACAAGAAAAGGAAAAACGATAGAAATGATTTGAAATTAGGTTCTTAAATGGAATTGGGTAAGGTCCATTTTAAGCTGAATTTACATATTCTTCCTTATTTGGAGGCTAAAGTAATGACGTCATTGAATTTTTTTTCCCCAGAAACATTTGACCCCACTAGACTTCTTCTTATGGGGGACTTTGAAAAGTAAAGTTTACAGAACACCATCTGTTAAGTTGGAACATTTAAAAGAAAAAATCAGAAATACTTGCGATGAACTATCTAGAGAAATGTTTCGTAAGGCTTCAGTGAGAGAAGTAAGGCGGAGATTGGATAAGTGTTTAGAAGTAGGAGATGGTCACATTGAAAATTTGTTGTAGTGATTGCCTACATACTTTCTTTCTTTCTGTGGTAATAGTTGTAACATATTATGTGTTTTATAATGTTAAATTAATAAATAATACTAATTTATAATGTTTAATTATTGGCAGATGCGACTTTGCTATGTGTTTTCAAAGGCTACTTGTTTAAGTCGTGACGATTGCAAATTTTTGATAATATTTTTTTTACAAATTTGCTTATATTTTTTTAACGGAAAAAGATTTTTTTCTTTACAAAATCCCATTTAAGAACCTCATTTCAGATTTTTTCTATCGTTTTTCCTTTTCTCATAACACAGCTGAGACATCGAGTTTCGCTCACTCTATACAAACTTTATGTTGTCGTTATGATGACAGTCGTTAAATATCGACGCCCTATCTTTGACACAACACAAACGGCGCGCAAGTCAAATCCATAAACCTATCATAATTTCTATCACGGAAATTCATTGGCATTAGTATTACAACATAAAAATGTACCATTTAAATTAGGGTAGTTCAAAATGGAAGTGAGAGTCGCTAAATTTTTTGTAGATCGATGAAATGGAAGGAAATGTCAGCTCGATATATTGATGAGACCGAGTTTTGTGCATCACTTACAGCAAGTAAATCAACGATAAGAAGAAAAATAACCGATTCTTAACATGGAGAAACCTGTAGTAGATTTATATATGGTCTCTATAATGAATCATTGCGTGTGCGTTACAAGTAATAATCGTATGAATCAATCAACTGACATTTTTGAACAGTGTCGTCCCGAAAACACATTTTAGGGTAACAGTTAGTACAATACAAATCCGTCAACCTATGACAGAGCAAATGAAAAGGTTATCCACAAAAACATTCAATGGAAGTGATATTTTCATCAAAATATATGAAATAAATTCAACAATACTCAAAATAACTGAAACAAAAGTGCTATAAATTTTACAGAAATATTGAGACGCCAATGAATCAAATTATACAATAAAGCTAAGATGTGACTTGGTAATTGAATTTCGTTCGGCAAATTATTAACTGTCTATGCCGTACATAGTTAATTGAAACAAATGTCGTTAGACATACGTGCTGGTAATTGTGACATATTAGTAATAATTGCGAGTGGTGTAGCATGTGATCCGTACGTCGTCACTAAATTGATACACATGCAAAGATCCATTATACAAATTATAAATATGTGGATGGATCATTATGTTATGATAATAAAGGTAGTAACTACTTAAAGATGTATAAAAGGTGGTCCAACCAAAACGCACGATGTTAATTGTAAATAAAACAAAAAGTTTTTAGAGAATTATTTTAATATTTTTTATTATGATAGAAGGATCTATGACAATTATGTGTGGAACAAAATATCGGCCAAATGCTCGCCAGGGCTTCGGTGGCATACCTCTATCCGATGGTCCATATTTTCAATGACTCTGAGACATAATTAAGGTTCAATGTCGTTAATGTACCGAATTATCTCATCCTTTAGCTCTTGAATTGTTCTTGGCTTATTGACGTACACTTTTTCTTTTAAATGTCCCCAAAGAAAGAAGTCCAACGGTGTCAAATCACATGATCGTGGCGGCCAATTAACATCGCCACGACGTGAGATAACACGGCCATTGAATTTCTCGCGCAAAAGTGCCATTGTTTCGTTGGCTGTGTGGCAAGTGACACCATCCTGGTGGAACCACATATCGTCCAGGTTCATATCCTCAATTTCTGGCCACAAGAAGTCCGTTATCATCTCGCGATAGCGAACACCATTCACGGTAACTGCTTGGCCGACCTCAAGAAGTACGGCCCGATGACGCCGCCAGCCCATAAACCGCACCAAACAGTCACTCTTTGTGGATGCATCGACTTTTCAACAATCACTCGTGGATTCTCATTTGCCCAAATGCGGCAATTCTGCTTGTTATCGAATCCACTGAGGTGAAAGTGTGCCTCGTCGCTGAAGATGATTTTTTTTTGTAAAGTCACCATTCACTTCTGTCTGTTCAAGCAACCATTCGGCGTATTGACGACGTTTGAAATGGTCAGTAGGCTTCGGCTCTTGAGTCAATTGAACCTTGTAAGCGTGTAAATTCAAATCTTTATTCAAAATTCGCATCAGTGATGTTCGTGAGATGTTCAATTGTTGGGCACGACGACGAGTCGAGGTTGACGGCTCTTCTGCTACACTATCGCGAACAACAGCAATGTTTTCCGCAGAACGAACTGGGCGAGCATGCACAGGTGTTTTCATATTTCCTACAGACCCGGTTTGCTGAAATTTGCGCACAATTCTCCCGTTTGTGGACACATTTGGTCGATTATGCTGACCAAAAAAGTCACGAAGTGCACGAAATGCATTTTAATTTGAACGCCCATTTTCGTAAAAAGCTTCAACAATCTTAACGCGCTGCTCAATTGTGTACCTCTCCATGGCTGAATTTGTCAAACACTGAAACAAAGGAATGTCAAATTAAGTTGGGCAAAAAACTTGACGTTAAGGTGTGACTCATAATTAACATCGTACATTATGGTTGGACCACCCTTTACTAATTTCTTTATATTCCTCATGATTTGAATACTACTGTTTCTTGTTCAATAAGCATTTATTCCTATACTCAATTCTTATGGATTCAGATTCGAATTCTATAAGGTAAACTGTAGATAGTCTTGATTCCACATGGGCTCAAGCACAATTATGTAGCACAGTGGGCTCGATATGATCGATATCGGGCTCATTGTGCTACATCAATTAAATCCGCCATTTTGTCGCCAACACTGACCTCATTCCTTCAACCATCCCAGTGTGTGGTTGTATTGAGGAAAGGTATTCGGTAGTAGTCGTCGAAGATTGTCCATTTTCGTCGAATAAGAAATATTGGTAGAATACTCGCCTGCCACTTTTATGGTAGTAACTAGAATCTATTGCTATACATGATTCGATATTTGATTAAACTTGGATTAAGGAATAATTATTAAGTGTAAGCTAATGGAAAAGATAAATTATTTAAGCAACGTTAATTGTTTATATTATATATTGTATAATTCGTCTATATTGAATACTACTTGGCAATATAACCAGTTTATTCGACACTTTAATGTTCCTGTATAATTTCTACCTAATTCCTGTTTTCCTATATATAAACTTTTTGTGAATTGATAACGTTATGTTATAGCCGACTTTATTAAGCCCATTCAATTCGAATTTAAAAATTCAAATCACTACAAAGTGTTCCAGTAACAGAGGCATTACGCTTTTTATGCATTTAATTATTACCCATATTTTATTGATGCCAAACCAAATATTGCGGACGAAATAAACAACGTTTAAATTTACATCTGTTTATTCGTTTTTGGGGTCGTTTAACAGGAAATAAAACTTTATTAAAGCCCTTGATTAATAAATAATTTACACACGATTCGTATAATCGTATTCAAAATTTGCATAGTTTTAACAATCCTATAGAACTTAATAATATCAACTGTAAAATATTAAATATTGTGTCTTTCTATATATAATTAACTAATTTCAAGCTAAGGCGTCAAATTTTTTATATTCCTTAAGAACACAATAGTATAAGAATAGTGTCAAGAATAGACACAAGGAAACGTGTCCAATAAGTCCAATATCTCCATTAAAAAAGGGGATAAGTGTATCTTCTTTTACGATATTGCATATCTTCTTTTACGATATTTTTAAATCCGAAAATGTAAAAATAATGCCCATTATACAAAGTCAGTAACATGTAAGTCGGAAATCGAGAAAGGAACCACCAAACCGCCAAGCGGTTATCAAAGTAGTTCCCGAATAGCAAAGCTATTACATAATCGCTCTAGGAAACAACTACTCCTCGGGCTAAAGCCCCGCCAGGCATTGAATTATACCCAGAAGCGATCTTCGACCCCTTTCTCGTGTTTCTGCACGATCAGATAAGGTTTCAAAAAATAAAACCCGCCACAGGTAGGATTCGACATTTGTCCCGGATCGGAACCGAACGACATACAGCTGTTTCGAACTTATTAGTTCTCATCAGTGCCGTACACGGTACGCCGATTCAGGACAAATGCCGAATGAACTTTATGGCGTATACATCTTTATCGACACGATCTCTGTCAGTAACATATAAGTCGGAAATCGAGAAAGGAACCACCAAACCGCCATGCGGTTATGAAAGTAGTTCCCGAATAGCAAAGCTATTCGCTAAGATGTCTCAGTTGGAACTATAGTATTTGAATTGCACGCCATATGTGTTCTGTCAGAGATAGGGCGTCAATATTTAGCGACTATCATCCACAAATCATGCGACGAATAGTTTCTGTACAACTGTTTTATGAAAATGAGCGATAATTTGTAGTTGCATTAAGAATAATTTACACAAAATTAGGACAAAATGAAGCACCTACAGAGTTAATAGTTCGTAACTTAATCAAGAAATTTGAAGAGGTTCTATTATTGATAAGGCAATACCAATACGTCCTCGAAATGAAATCAAAGCAAAGATTCAACATGTTATTGGGGAACCAGAGCCAGGTTTATATATCCATGTTATGGAAAATTTTGCTAAACGAAAATAACATAATATCATGCCAAATGAGTCGAGACCGACATACAAACGATGTTCTCTTCTATTTGTAACCGTATCATCTCCAAAATGGAGACGACCGACGATACGGTTTATTCCGCAACATAAAAATGTTGGGGAGTAAAAGAAATAGTAGAGAGAGTTTGTCGAATATTATTAGTTTCATTCACAAATCACATCCTATAGTTCCAAAAATGACATCCTGGCGTATTGACGTCGTATTGTTTATAGGTGACAGTCATTAAATATATACACCCCATCTTTGACAGTACACAAACGGCGCGCAATTCAAATCCTATAGTTCTAACTGAGACACCCTATACTTAGAAAGCATTTTCTTAGCAAAATTTAGAATTAGAACTTAGAGTTGAGCGCAGATGATAGGGGAATGAATTCGTTCTCCGTTTTCCCTATTAGTACCGGTTTAAGCACGTCCTCGTTATATGACAGGTTTGCAATACAAGGCGCTTCTGCATTAGTAAATATGTAGTTCAAAAGTTCCAGCTCTTCGATGTTAGTTGTCAGGTTCTTTGTCATTACGCCTGTTGCCTAGATGACTATTAGTCAAAAATCCCCTAATTATATAGTCAATTATCGCCACCGCTTGATTGCACTTACGTCAGTTGTTCTCTTCCACATACCTTTTTAATACACACTTCTCGTAGTTGCAAACAAATGTTACGTGGTCTTAGATTTGTACCCTGAAGCCTCCGGTTTCAGTTGAAATCTCCTGCCTCTATCCAGTTCAACTAACATAGACGATGATCTAAAGGGATCAAGCATACATTCTATAATATTAGCCACAGACACATTTTTAGAATCTATCGTCTACTCTACGTCCAACTAATCCTTTAGTGTATTTATTATATACTACTATATCAGAACGAACAAATCAACAGGTGGTCAAAAACAACGGCAAATCTAAACTGGATTTCTTGTACCTACATCGATTCAAATATCTCTAGTATAACAGTTCAGCGGCTACAGAGATATCCGAGGGTAACACTAGTGATTTAGTACTCACGCTGGGCAATTTAATCGTCCTTTAATCGACTGAGTATAATCGACCAATATTAAAGACTTTATCCTTATTTCTATTCCAGTTATCCCTGTGTGCCGGCCGGGCCAGGCGAGGGTTTTCGGCGTGGCCCGTCACGAGATTGCGAGGATTGTTTGCGAATTAGAAGCCAATCCGACGGACATTCAGTTTGTGTGGAAATTTAATAACAGCGGAGACACCGTCGACATCCCTCAGAGCGACATCCACACGGAGAAGACCAGGAGCGTGGCGTCCTACAAGCCCGCCACCGAGCTGGATTACGGGACGCTGCTGTGTTGGGGCCGAAACGAAATCGGAATGCAGAAGGAGCCCTGCGTTTTCTACATCAATCCTGCAGGTAAGGATGGCAGGAGGCCCTGTTTGTTTATATCACTCCAGTTCCTTAGCTAAGCGTACATTTTTACTTGAAATGCAGCTTTTAAGGTTTTGAACCAACAGATTTTACTGTATTTACGATATACAGTAATTTGCGATAGTTCTTTCTTTTTTTTTATTTTTGAATCCTAAAATATTACAATCTATCCTCAGTAATTGATTCGACAAATAGATTATTGACATGTAGAATATTGGCCAGTGATTAACCCCCTTTTATTTATTTAATCACAGTGGTTATTAATATTTGACTACTGAATTTAATTTTTACTTATTCTAATTCTATTAAAGCTAATTCAAAATTCTGAATTGATTGGGCCGTTACTTGATGAAAATCCATATTTATACAAAATAAAAACCTTTGCTGGTTAGATTTTCAATTTTTATTTGTTAAACATAACAATTGTTTCGCCAACACAGTGCCCTCATCAGATGTTGAGTACACAGACTCAACTAAATCTCAAGTCTATGTACTCAACATCTGATGAAGCCACTGTGTTGGCGAAACAATTGTTATGTTTAACAAATAAAAAATGGAAATCTAACCAGCAAAGGTTCTAATTTTGTACTAATTCAAAATCTAGTAAGTAATGCTTTTGCTTCACAACCAGCCTAGTTACCAGCGGTTTTTTCCGTAAAGAGGAGTCACTAAATTGTTAGAAGAGACACTTAACCTTTAGAAGTAGTTCACGTTGTGATTTTTGATTTGTCCTCTCACTCTCACTACACTGAGGTCGCGTCGTAGGACTTCATTGAGAACAAACAACGGAGCAACTATGATTAATCGTAAGAGTTTAGATTGGAAGCATCCAGTATGTCAATGTTGGAGTTGAAGGCGGTTTTCCCTTAGGTCCATATTGGTTTTAGTATGGCTTTATAGATTAGGATACTGAAGTAGGTCGGAACCTTTGGTATGAAGATAACACTTACTTAGTTTTCCACAAAACACTATACACTACACGCGACGTGCCACATCTCCAGATAATGCCAACTTTGTTAGCGAAACGCGCGTTCTGTGGAGTGTATAGTGAAAAACTGCAGAAATAAGGAGATTATACTCCAACCCATCTGCAAATGCCCTATATAATAAGGACTAAACAAATTATGTCAAAACAGTTATTCTCCTGGCTATATGACAAACGACGAGCGCTGAATTGCATGACAAAATTTGCCGTATTTTGTCTAATAGAATTAGCACTAAAATACAGTGATTCAGATTGTTCCAAAACCACCAGGAAGATGCAAAGTGTCACCTATCTCAGGATATCGTTAACTGCAGACCGGTTTCGACCTTATCTTGGGTCTCGTCGGTGCAGTTTCGAGCACAATCTAAATCGGAGTAAAAACTTTAGATCATCAGTATAATACAAAATTTTACTACGTAGAGGGTAATATTCAAACTACAGAAATAAGGAGATTATACTCCAACCCATCTGCAAATGCCTTATATAATAAGGACTAAACAAATTAGGTCAAAACAGCTATTCTTCTGGCTATATGCCAAAAGCCGAGCGCTGAATTACATGACAAAAATATAATTACATGATAAAATATATAGTGTTTTGGTGTTTTATGGAAAAATAAGTCAGTGTTTGTAGATTAGCAGTTTATTGCTTAAAGACAATTGTAATTTTCTTCCAACTAACCAGTAGAAGTTGTTAAGTTTTATTCCCAGTTGTTTTCGCTTGGAAAATATTTGTGAGCGCCAGATTAGTCAACAATCTAGATGGATTTCTATGTATTTTACCTCTTGCACGTATATTAATTGTTGGTTGTTGAAGTAAATAAAGGGCAATTCTCCTTTCTGATAGTGAAAGTAATGTACACTGACTTACTCTCATTTGCTTTCATACGCCACTTTTTTATCCAAGTTTGTATTCCGTTTGTGTTATCTTGTAACATCCTACATACTACGACTACTGTTTTGTGTACTGCCATTATTGCTGTCTCATCATCAAACGTAGCAGTGGTAATGTTATCATTAATGAACAAGTCAAGCTGTGTAGATAAGATACAGTAATGGTCCCAATACACTTCCCTGGGGAACACCAGATTTATCGGACCTTCTTCTTCTTCGTACATTTCCGATTCGTGGGGTTGAAACACAATTGTCAAGTGTTCTGCAAACAATATAGCCTTTTGTTGCTCATTTCTGGCCCAGGTATTGCCTGTCGTTTTTAGGGGGACGTTGTTTTGTGGGGTTGCTTTAGCTTTCGGATTGCCCTCCAGAATGAATATTCAGCGTTTTCTGTAAGAAATAGTCTCTCTAGGTAGTTTGATAGCGAGTTATCTTGTTTTCATCTAGTAATTGTTTTATAACGGTACTAAGTAAATAATTTGTTTGCCTTTACACATTACTTTCTTGTACAATTTATGAAATACCTGCTGAATACTTTTTTCCAGCGACAAATCAAACCTTTGAAGTTCTTCTTTCACCTTCACTTTCACAATCACTTTTTATTTAGAAGTAGTTAAATTTGACAACAAATAATATAATCTAAGTATATATTATTGTATAAGCTTCAAAGAATAATTGTAAATTCATCCAATGATACAAAAATAGTATCGTGCCATATTAATAACGTACGTAATGTTAAATCAAACACAAAAAATATATAAATTTCTGAAAACAATATAAGACTGTTAGACTGCGAGATTAATGATTTTTATAAGCATATTACTTCATTTCTACTGGGTGACGACTGTGCAATCCTCAACGTATTTTCTATGCTATTGCTTATTAATGTCACCTAATATCGTTGACCGTTGGATTTAGAACATCCGTTAGATCAATAAATTGTTAAACTCAAAACAAAGCCTAGTCATCAACTTCAGCCGCAACGGTCCATTTTTATTACTAACGAACTTATTGTGGTAGGTTATAGTGTATATATAATTATATCAGCATTAACATAGGATGTTTCACATCGATATGGGAACACGCATGAAGCCGTTACATCGGAATGCGTAAACAACCCTTGTCGTTTAGATAAGATTTATACTTAAGCCCAGAGTAGATAATAGTTCAGTCTAGTTTCTCACTTGTAATTATACGGTTTCATTTGTCATCTTTTTACTTTAATATAAACCTAAAGGAAAATAAACGTGTCTTTGTTAAAACTCCATCTTGTCAGTGTTTTTCAGTTAAAAAAAAGGAAAACTCGCGCGCACAACGACAGTAAGCTAGATGCGCATGTATTTTACAAAACTTCGTAAAAGACAATAGTTATATTATTTTTATTTTAGGGAGCCTAAAATAAGTTCCCTAGATGCTCATCATTTCGAAAAACGTCTTTTTTCAAAATTAGAGGGAAGGCTCATATTTGATTCTTATTACATTAAGCAATGCAATATTGAATACGTCGTGATTTTTTAGAATCACATTTAGATATCAGCAAAGTATGAACAGTAAGAGAGATTAATAGAAGACAATAACACCAATTCTATGCCACGCTAAATCTACTAGCGTATCCAAACACATCAGTTCGACATCGTGCATAACAATTGAATCTGCCAAGAGTCACCACTCATCGGATTAAAAAAAAAGATATGCATCTGTCAGCATACAAAATTCAGTTGACACAACAATTAAATGTTACAAACCATTTACAATGTCGTACATTTCTTGATTGGGTGTGAGAAAAGATAGAAGGTGATGCTGCTTTTTACAACAAAATTTTGTTTAGCAATGAAGTACATTTCGATCTAGATGGATACGTCAGCACACAAAATTTTCAAATAAGACACCCAGGCATGTTGATATCATATGGTTTATAGATAACAGTCGTTAAATAGTGAAGGCCTATCTTTGACAGAATACAAATGGCGGCCAATTCAAATCCTATAGTTCCAACTAAGATACCCTATATTTCATCATCATCATGAGGTCATCAGTCCTAAGAGTGATTGGACGCTAACCTCCAGCTTCTTCTATCATGTGCTAACCTACGCATTTCGCTAATTGTGCTACAACCTACATCCCTTAATATTTGCGAGCAGTAGTGTAATCTAGGCCTACCTCTGCCTTTCTTCACTCCTATTTCTGCCTCCAAAATATCGCAGACTATTCCCTCATGTCTCAGCAAGTGGCCTACCATTCTATCTCTTCTCTTCTTTATGTTTTTCTACATACTTCTTTTCTCGCCGACTTTCTCTAATACTTCTTCGTTTCTAACCCTATCAGTCCACGGTATTTTCATCATTCTTCGGTAACACTACATCTCAAAAGCTTCTAATTTCTTCCTACTTGCTTCCCCTACCGTCCAGGTTTCGCAACCGTATAGTGCCGTGCTCCATACATTCGTTTTCAAAAATCTCTTTCTTGTTTCTAAGTTTATTACCCCCGAGCATAAAAGTGCTTTCTTTTTGTTAAAAGCTACTCGACCCTGCGCTATTCTTTGTTTTATATCTTCATCGCTTCTTCCATCCCAATTTATTTTACTTCCTAAATAAGTGAAGTCTTTAACTTCCTCCAATCTTTCATTATTAATTTGTACTTTCGTTTTTGCTCTGCTCTCGCGCCCTCTGCACACTAACACTTTAGTTTTGCTTTTATTCACCCTCATTCCGTATTCCTCTGTCAACACTGCCTCCATTTCGTTCAACGCTGATTCCAATTTCTCTTTACTAGATGCTAATACTGCTATATCATCCGCGAATCTCAGCATTTTTAGTTTCTGTCCCTGTACTTTAATCCCGAAATCCACTCTCCCTCACATCTTTTACGACATTAATCGCCTCTTCGATGTACATATTAAAAATTAGTGGTGATAGCGTACATCCTTGTCTTACTCCTTTCCTAATACCTGCTTCCCTTCTTTCCCCTTCTATTTCTATAACAGCAGTTATCTCTTTGTATAGATTGTGTACTACTCTCGTATCTCTATACTTCATTCCCGCGCTCTTTAATATCTCGAACATTTTTTCCCATCTTACATTATCAAAAGCTTTTTCTAAATCTACAAATCCTATATAAGCGTTCTTTCCTATATTTATCTCATATTAAATTAAGTATACAGGATTTCAAAAATGGTCGACAAATGTTGTTGTAAAATATTTTTTTTATAATTATATAATTAATACTTATAAAATTTAATCAATTACTTATTATTGATAACTCGATCATGGTGTCAGCATTCTAATCTTCTAAACATCGGAATTCTTGCTTCGAATCGACTATAGAAAATCGAGTAGTGGGGGGTGTTTAGAATCAGTTATAGCCCTCTACTAAGAGAGAAATGTGATCGCCCTGTACAGAACAGTTAACATACCAAAGATGTATGCATATTCGATAAGAATAACTCATTGAATAAGTGTCAATTATTACTTACCTTCATTCTCTACACGGCTTTTGGAAACTAACCGAGAGAGTCTAAAATCGGGATCACCGAAATCGTAAATCCGATTTTAATATCTTGGCGTTCCGGTTCACGTTAATAGAATAACTCAACGTTTTTTCGGCCCGTGCCGCTCCGATCGGTCACATAGCGGCCCTCATTTGACTTTAATTAACGATCCACGTACAAATTGACACTTTGTGGAACATTAAAAGTGATTACTGCGAAATTCGGCGCGTTCGAATATAATTTAATTTTTATTGCGCGAATATGGCACGCAGCGGAATACGCGAAACACGCGCCGACAGATTTTGATTTTGTAATTCAAAATTCATCCGTAATATAATAATAAAAACTGTATTTCGTTGGTCAAAATTACAACTCGCAGATTATAATAAGCCTGCAATCTGGAAGGGGACATAGATAATTTCAATCAAACTTTTGCATGTATAAAGCTAACTTGCCTTTTATGTACGTATCAATTTACTATGAACGTTGATGTAAGTAGTAGTGTGAGTGTTTCGAATTATAGTAGACCATTATTATTTCCACATCATGAAACTTATTATACGCATGTATAGGGTGGAACTCAGTTGGACTATAGGATTTTAATTGCGCTCCATCTGTGTTCTGTCAAAGATAGGACGTCAATATTTAACGACTGTCATCTACAAACCATACGATATCAACGCCATTGAAGACGCACTGAAGACATTTTTAAATACCAACATTGTATTAAAAAATGTTTATAATTAAATTATACGAGAAGGAGAGTACTGTAATTAACTCCTCGCTATGATTAGAGGTTAGGCAGTAAGAATGCAGGATCAATATAAAATTTCAAAAAAATTTATTACGACAATATATTGTTGTAATCAATTTTTTTGAAATTTTATACTGGTACAATGGAATATATAAATATTTATGGACAATGTACCATATTGTCGTAATCAATTTTTTTTTTATACTGGTCCTGTATTCTTACTGTCTAACGTCTAATCATAGCAAGGAGTTAATTACAGTACTCTCCTTCTCTTATAATATGGTTATAAAAAATGTTTAGTACAATGTTAGTGTTTTCAGAAATGGCGAAGGTGCCAGTGCATCTTAAATGGCGTTGATATTGTATGGTTTGTAATAGTCATTAAATATTGGCATCCTATCTTTGACAAAACACAAATTTAACGCAATTATAATCCTATAGTTTCAACTGAGACCCTATACATGCGAATAATAAGTTTCAATTATCTTAATACTTTAAACCACACTCGTACCTTCGCCATTTTTTACAATACTAACTGAGATTGTGTTAATATTGTTTAAAATAAGTTCATAGGAGAAGGAAAGTACTGTAAATGTGAATTGTCTCATACAGAATATACATCGATTATATATGATCACCTCGTTGTGGTTAGAGGTTAGGCAATAAGAATTTAGTAGCAGTCTAATATTTAAATAAAATTTATTGCAATATGTATATCCTTAATACTTTAAAGTACACTAGCACCTTCGCCATTTTTAATACTAACATGTTAATATTTTTCTATAAAAAATTGTAAGAGGAGGAATGTACTCCAATTATGGATCATTTCATACAACGCATACATTGATTATATATAATCACATCCTCGCTATGATTTGAGGTTAGGGAGTAAGATTACAGTAGCAGTATATATTTAAATAAAATTTATTTATTTAATTTATAATAATCTTAATACATTAAAATACACTGGCACCTTCACCATTTTTACAATGCTAAGAGATTATGTTAATATTTTTTTATAATAAATTTATAGAAGAAGAAAAGCACAGTAATTACGAATTGCTTCATACAAACCATGCATTGGTTATATGTGATCGTTATGATTGGAGGTTGAACAGTATAACTTAGACAGTATAGCCAGTTATACAGTATGTAGCAGTAAAATATTTAAATAAAATTTATTATGATAATATAGGGTAGCGCAATGGGTATGGACGGTTTATAGAGTGTTATTATGGATATGCTAATGAAACGACCAAGGTCAAGAACATACATTTTTATTACACATATAATGTAGTTTTACAACAAAAATTATTTTTTGAAAATAATGTCTTTTAAATGGTGACCACGTTTTTATAAACATTCCTGAAGTCGTGATTGAAAATCCTCTGTAACTCGTAGCAGCATCGCCTGGTTTATCGCTCAGATTTCTCGAGTAATGTTGTCTTTTAAAGCTTGTAGTGTTTGAGGTCTATTTTCGAAAACCCTAGCCTTCAAATATCCCCATAAGAAAAAATCAGTGCTGGTCAAATCTGGCGACTCCAGCGGCCATTTAAAATCACCATGACGGGATATAAGTCGTCCAGGAAACATGTTTCTTAGAGCAGACATGCAAATTCATGCAGTATGGCTTGTTGTTCCATCCTGCTGGAACCATAAGACGTCATTTTCTACCCCCAGTCGTTGCAATTCAGCAGGTAAAAAAATTTTGAAGCATCTCCAAATACCGTTGAGAAGTTATAGTCACTGTACGGTCATTTTCTTCAAAAAAGTACGGGCCTAGTGTTCCGAATGCAGACACACCGCACCATACGGTAACTTTTTCGGAATGCACAGATTGTTCGTGAATTTGTTGAGGTTGTTCAGCAGCCCAGTATCGAAAATTTTGTTTATTCACATATCCTGATAAATGGAAATGCGCCTCATCAGACATTTTTAAATTTAAAACATTTGGATTCAGTACAGCAAGAGATGCTCTACAAAATTGGATTCGTGCTGGTTAATCTTGCGGTAAAATTTTATGAACAACTTGAATTTTGTATGGATGAAATCGTAAGGTCTTCTTGTAAAATTCGACCCAAACTTCCTCGTGTAGTGTTCAATGCTACTGCTTGACGCCTTGCTGAGCGAACTGAACACTTTATTACAGCTTGCCGTACTCGCTCTACGTTCTCCGGTGTACGCACAGTTTAGACAGAACCGATAAATTAATTTTTTGCACTTCCATGATCAAGAAACATTGCAACCCAACCGCAAAATTGTGTTGCGTGAAGGAATTCTACCACGCCTTGGAATGTTATATTCATGCCGAAACTGTCGTTGCCTCAATAGCAGACTCCGATCGGTGATACGCCCTAACGCAAAAGCTACGTTGATTCACTGGCCACGTATCCATGGCTACTAAATGGCATTACATGCGGAATATTTTAAGCGGTTGAATATCCCCTCCAATTTACTCATATTTGGACAGTGGCGTCTCGAGAATCGTTTACACTCATTGCGCCACCCTGTATATGTTAACACATTAAAACTCACTGGCACCTTCGCCATTTTTGAATTTAGCGGATTGTAATATTTTTTATAACAAAATTATAGAAGGAGAATACGATAATTATGGATTGTTTCATATAAGATATGCATTGATTATATGTAACCATGTTAATGTTCATATGTATATTGGTTATATGCAGTAAAAATATATATCGGTAAAATATTTAAATAAAATTTAGCACGACAATATATATTATTTAAGAGCACACTGGCGCCTTCGCCATTTTTAAAGATTTAACCCAAACTGTATTAATATTTTTTGTAACAAAGTTATAGGAGAAAGCAAGTACTATAATCATGAATTGTTCCTTCAACTCATGCATTGATCATATGTAATCACTTCCTCCCTATGATTAGAGGGTAGGCAGTAAAAAGACAGTAACAGTAAAATATTTAAATAAAATTTATTACGACAATATATCTTAATACTTTAAATCGCACTGGCACCTTCGCCATTTTTTAAATACTAACATTTATATTTGAAGTTTTATAATTTTTTTTAATGAGTGAACAATTCATTATGAGTTCGAATTGCTTCCTCGCGCAGCTTATTCACCAGATTTAGCTCCCTCGGATTATTTCGTGTTTCCAAACTTAAAAAAATGACTCGGTGGTAAAAGATTTGCGAACAATGAAGTGGAATTTGCAGTTGATGGCTATTTTGAGGATCGACGATTTTGCCTATAAACAGGGTATCGAAGCTATTGAACATCCCTGGGGAAAATTGTATAGAGCTAAAAGGAGACTATGTAGAGAAATAAAGATATGTTTTCCCAAATTTATAGTGTTTTCTTTGTTAGGTCGGGTACTTCTGGGACTATCCTCGTATGTCCTCTAGAAACGAAAAGTGACGTATTTCTTCGAAATTTGGTTTTAAAGAAATATTTCAACAGTTATTCGGGTATTATTTTTTAAATGGAATACACTATATCTTTTAAATAAAAATATTCTATAAGCTGACAAAATATAAACTTATTAAAAATTTGTGGGCGCCACTAGATTCTGTTCAAAACACTTGCTTTGAATTATACATTAACCCAGAAACAGCGAAGATATTTTAGAAACATGGAAGATATGTCTTAAATTTTTCATAATCTCTTATAATTATCGAGAATTCCTATAGATTCAAAGTTGATCAACCCGAATATTACGAATTATTAGCCCATTCAAATTTTTCCACCCTGTGGATTTTGTGGTGGTAATATTAATCTACCTTTAGTATTTAAGGACTCACAAACCCCTGCACGCGCTGAAAATTGAGTAAATTTTAAAAATTATTATGAAGGTTATATGGAGAAAATAAATTAAGTTGTTAATTTCACGTTTTTTATTAACTTTTCAACTATAAGAAAAAAATTATTTTTTTTAATATTTACGTTATTTTTTACGGGTATAAATGGACTACTGATGAAAACCATGACGCCTCCTTGTCAACATCATAACTTCACCAAAAATTATGCAATCTGCAGAAAATAATTTCATGTGCAGCTTAGTACACGTGATAGAAGTAAATACTTCTTTAGAATAGAGAATGAGAGAGATTAAGAGTGAGAGATTGAAATAGAGAGAGAGAGAGAGAGAGAAAGGGAGAGGGATAATTTCAAAAGAAATATAACAATATAAAATTTGTGTAAAAAATATTCGGTTTATTCATTATCTACACTATCATCGGCTGGTGGTTCAATTGGTAATACTGATATGATTGGTTTGTGATAATTAAAATATGAAATATATGTTCGTGATTCGATATTTTTTAGATAACGTGTAAAAATTGCATCTATTGTTGTTCCGGATTTTGTTGTTGATTCTTTGGGATTGTTATTTATAAGCAGACCAAATGTTTCTCGAAGAAAGTTAATCAACGTCAAAGAATCATTGGATCCGAAATTTACATTAAAATCTCCCCCGAGAATCAAAGGGATTTTGTCTTCGCCTCTTCCAAGTGCATTTGCACCTGTGTGGCTGTAAACCAGTAGGGAGCGGTGAATGAAATATATTATATCTTCTAGATTTTAACAAGTTAAACGGTTCAAGGATATTATCAAACAATCACAGAACACAGATGTAAATAACGTAAATAACTACAAAACACAATGATAAATATTCGGTACACACGCGTGCTGCTTCAGCTGTTAATATATAGCGTCTGGACGCGTACATCTATAACGCACGCATGCGCGACAATAGGGAGACGCGGATAGCCTAAACTAATATATATGATGTATAGCTCTCTTTCTCCTTCTCTCTACGTTATATCTTTTTTCTCTCTCGTGTAACGAAATCTGGAAACGTTACATTTTTTCCAATTCACTCTCCATTCTCGTCAAATATCAGAACGCCGCCAAAGAAGTATTCACTTCAAAAAATAATCTTGTAAAACAATGTAGTGGTAATAGATGGAGGAATTTTTTTTCAAAAATAAAGAAATTACAGTATCTCAAACTTTAGTATGCAATTTAAAGAAAAAATGGTGTTTAATAATTTATAACAGAAATTGTCCAATCAAAAAATTTAAGAAACCTCTCGTCAGACTATAGAGAAAATAATTATCAAGATTAAAATAAAAAATTTAAAAAATAGTAAAAATTGACTGAGTTTTCGTGCCAACACTGTCTAAGAACATAGTTTCGAAAAAAAGTTTGTGGTAGGTACAACGTGAATTTATGGCTGGTCTCCCAGCTTCTTACTGTACACACGCGAACTGTACTCTTCGACAGACGACAGTCAACTAATATTGTAGTCTATTTATTACTTGCTTTCTGAGAAACCCAAGTTTTGCGAACAAAAAAATACTAAACGCAGCTGTCGAGAGAGGCATGGCAATTAGCCGTCCCAACCCGATGTCCCGTCATATTTATTGCCATAACTTTGTTCCACCGAGTGGAATTTTCTTACACTATTTTTTGAAAAATTCTTAAAAGCGTAAAAATAAAGATCTGTAAAAATAATTAAGTAATTTTTTTAACATTTCAGGGGTATCTGAGCCCGCAAATAACGTAAAACTGTAACAGAGTGGACATTTTCTTAAATTTTTATTTGAGAAATTCTTAGAGGTCTAAAAAATTAAAATTGTAAAAAATTTAAAAAAATGATTTTTTTTAAATTTCAGGGGTATGTGAGCCCTTAAATTATCTGTAATGGATAGCTCAAGTTAACAATAAATACACCCCTCTGTTTTCGTTCCAGGTAAACCCGACTCTCTGGCGAACTGCTCGATCGTCAATCAAACCGCGGAATCGCTGCTCGTGGAATGTTCCGAGGGCTTCGACGGCGGTCTCCACCAGGAATTCATCATGGAGGTGTACGACACCCAGTCGCGGAAGCTGGTCAGCAACGTCACGTCGAGGAACCCCTTCTTCAACGTGGGCGGCTTGGATTCGGGCGCCGGCTTCGACATCGGCCTGTACGCCGCCAACAAGAAGGGCCGCAGCGCCGTCACCCACCTCCAGGCGTTCACCCTCAAGTCTGCAGAAAAGCACACAGGTGTTTACCGGCATTAGCCCGATTTTCTTTGCCTTTGCGCGTTTGGGTGCTTCCGGTGGCGGTTTCTGCTCTGTTCGCGGCTTCAGAGGGATTCCCCTGAAAATTACACCTTAATAGCATGCTTAGAATCGAATTAGCCTTCGTAAATAAACAAGTTGATTGACTAATAGGGAAATGTACGTACAGTAACTACAGATAAAGGGCGCTTCGGTGGTCTCACATCATTAATTATTAACGGGTTCATCCCCATCCCTCGTTGCTTAGGCTAAAATAATAGAATCTCGGTACGGTAGGATCTCGTTATACTGCTTGTCCTTAAAGTTTGGAACGTTTTTCGGGGGAATTCCTCTCATAGGTCAATTTTTATTTTCAAAACAAGACCTGCAGTAGTAATCCATGTACCTCTACTGACTTTGTTGACGCTACAATTTCGTCAAATATTGATCTCTCTGTAAAGGTTCCAAATAAAATTGTAAGCTTACCTTGCCCGTCGCCAGATATTACAAGTACTTCGACTGACATACAAGATCTTAACAGGAACTTATCTAGACATGAAGAAGATTCTGTACAACACGAGGCAGTATATGAAAGCGAAGAATATTTAAACACTGAAGGGTATTATTCTGAGGAATATTTGACATATACCGAGTGTAGTGATGGTAGTGAAGACATTGTTGATAATGTAAGCGTAACCTACAGGATGGTGAGAAGGAAGAAGAATTACAGTTTACACTGATGCAGATTACTAAGTTAAGCTTTCAATGTAGCACTACGTAAGAGAGTAATAATTTAAAAGAATTATTGCCAACTAACTGAAGATAAGATAACCCTACAAACATTATTTCGAAAGTAAAAATTGACATGTCTGAGGAATTTTTCCAAAATACGTTTATTATAATTTGATAGCTTTTAATCCAAAGTTTAAAGACATACACTATATTCTATGATTCATATAGGTGGAGTACAAGAAACCTTTATTTCTATACTTGAATAAAAAAAAATTAATATACCACGTTTTAAAACGGACTAAAAATTATAAAATAATCTCTTCTAGTACGATACAGATTCCTAACCCCATACAGATAGTCCTGAGAATTCGTGATTGTGAATTTTTAATAGCTATGAAAATACTTGTAAGATTTAAAATGAAAACGTTGGGCACATTCAATAGATAATTGGTGCATGAATAATTCACCTAATTCACTAACATTTTGTTGCACTGCAAATGATATGAACTCTTGTGTGAGTATTTTCAGCGACAGCTACTCTACACTCTATCTATTGCATTGCTTCACATTTTTCATTTTAAATCTTACAAATATTTTCATAGCTATTAAAAATTCACAAACACAATTTCTCAAGACTATCTGTATGTGATAGGAATCTGTATGGGACTAGAATAAATCATTTTATACTTTTTACTTCGTTTTAAGGACGTGATATATTTTTTTATTAAAATAATTATTTTCTGCTTTTTAGTCTCGTGTGTGTGAAAATTTTCTATCGATTTTAAACATTTTGATGAGATTATAACAGAGACGTCGTAAATTTCAGGTTTATTTTGGCTTTTCTTCACCTAATCATATCCGAACAGACAAACAACCAAGCAGACAGACAAGAAAGTGAGTTAATATTACATTTTCATCCAGTTCTGAGCTATGTTTAAAGTTTCAAGTCTCTAGCTCATCGGGAAGTTAGTTTGAAATCAATTGCAAAATTTATACCGAACACACAGACAGACAAGAGAGCGATTTAATAAAAACGTAATAAAAAATAAGCATAACAGGCAGACAATAAAGTGAGTTAATATTGTATTGTCATCCACTTCTGATCTATATTTAAAGTTTCAAGTCTCTAGCTCATCGAAAAGTTAGTTTAAAATCAATTGCAAGAAAATGTACCGAACAGGCAGACAGACATGAGAGCGAGTTAATGAAAACGTTACAAAATAGTTTTCATTAACATTTTAAAATGAAACCAGCAATCTCGATATAGAAGAAACCTAAATTGTATTGTGGGGAACAAATAATTTAAAAGATTTTCTTAATTCCTATATGGAAATATTTTATCTAGATGAACCATGAAAAAAAGTAATATCTAGAAGGGGCAATAGGTATTTTTGTAAGGATTTTTCTCGAGATTAAAGCCTAATTGAGGCCGGCGGTTAATAAGAACTCATATGGGAAGTAACTCGGGCCTTTTTAAAAATAAAAGTGGTAATTATATCTGATTCCTAACGAATAAGCAATCATAAAGATATGACCAGGTTTCTGTAAAATGGTTCGACTTTGTATTGTACTACATAGAACCTAATGTAATTTTGATGGAGAATAGAGCAATCGACGAGCCCTGTTCCACACCAAAATCAGATTGGAGAAAGCCAAATTATAAACTAGTTAAAATCGAACATGGAGTTTGAATGCACCATTTGAAAAGTCCAATTATTAAATATTGGAAAATAAAAAGACAGCTAATACATTAAACATGTAATACTGTCTTAGTCTTCCACAAAACACGAAAACTCTATTACTATTTATACTATATTTTACTATACTGATTACTATAATTTAGAACATGAACAGTGCTGTGACTCTTAGAGGAACATGCTTCTATCAATTAACACAAAATTTATTAAGAAACTGTCATCAAAAAGCAAGAAATTTAGAAAATATTCAGTGATCAACAAACAATAGCTTTAGTAAAAGAAAAAGTTCCTCAGAAAGGCATTTCCGTTGTGGGGAATCATTCCTCCCAATCGTTGGATAAAGAAGAATTGATATCCTCAAGATTGATCTCCTCAACAAGGGATTAAATTTTGCATTACCTGCCTCTGAAAAGAGCCTAGATGAGATCGTTGCAAATATTGAACGTTCAATTCAACATGTTTCTCATCCTTCTAAAGGATTCGTGAGAGAAGCTTGCAGGAATCCAATCTCTACAAATATTATAAACAATAAATAGTCAATAGTGTTTTGGTATTTTGTGGAATACTAAGTCGGTGTTATCTTCATACCAAAGGCTCCGACCTACTCCAGTATTAAAATTAAATATGTATTTGGATGAAATGGTTACAGCTCATAAGATAAGAATACTTGACTTACCATCGGACCACTGCGAGCTGAACTCTATTGAACTAATCTTGGAGATAGTGAAAACGGCTAGCATGAAATAGCACAACAATTAAATTGCGAGATGGGAAATTAGTGCTAAAGAAGGCTATTATAATTATGTTACCGAAGTAATATGGATCTAGTGTATTTAACACATATAGAAAAAGAAACAGTATGGGTATTCTTCGGTACGAACAGAGACTTTGATTGATTCGATTATTATAACTATAGGTAACAATAACTACAGGTAACAAGCCCTGGATAACGGACGAAATCTTAAACTTAATGCAAAAGAGACGAGGCTACAAAAACAGACGAGACGAAGAAGGACTGAAAACGTATAAGGCAATAAAGTGGGAAATCATTAGAAAATGTAGAAAAGCGAAAGAACAATGGATAGAGGAGAAATGCAAAGAAGTAGAAGATAAGTTGCAAGTAGGTAAGACCGATGAGGCTTACAAAATAATTAAGAGGAACTTCAGGGATGTAGGAACAATAAGTAGAAATGTTAGGAGTCAATCGGGGGACATACTGATAGGAAGAGAGGAGAAAGCGGATAGATGGAAGCAGTACTTAGGAAATTTATACGAGGGTCAGGAATTAGGAGAGATATTAGAGGAAGAATCTAGCATCGATAGGGAAGATGTAGGAAAACCTATATTGAGAGAGGAATTTGAAATAGCACTAAGGGGGCTAAAGAATAATAGAGCGCCGGGTGTAGATAAAATACAGGCGGAAATTTTGAAATGTGCGGGACAGAAAGTAGTAAATAGGATGTTTGAACTGGTAAAATACATATACGAAACGGGCGAGATGCCGGAGGATTATAAGAGGAACATTATCGTTACTATACCGAAAAAGAGAGGAGCCGACAAATGCGAGAACTTTAGAACGATTAGCCTAACTTCCCATGCGTCAAAAATCTTAACTAGAATAGTGCAGAAGAGGATGGAAAATAGAGCGGAGGAAATACTAGGAGAAGACCAATTCGGGTTTAGGCGAAATAGGGGAACTCGCGAAGCTATTCTGGCGCTAAGAGTAATGTTAGAGAAAACAATAGAAAAAGGAAAGAACGCTTATATAGGATTTGTAGATTTAGAAAAAGCTTTTGATAACGTAAGATGGGAAAAAAATGTTCGAGATACTAAAGAGCGCGGGAATGAAGTATAGAGATAGGAGAGTAGTACACAATCTATACATAGAGCAAACTGCTGTTATAGAAGTAGAAGGGGAAGAAAGGGAAGTAGGTATTAGGAAAGGAGTAAGACAAGGATGTACGCTAAAATGCGGTATCTACTCTATCTTGTACCGCGATTAATGCGGTAAAAGATAGAGTAGATTTCGGGATTAAAGTACAGGGACAGAAACTAAAAATGCTGAGATTCGCGGATGATATAGCAGTATTAGCATCTAGTAAGGAGGAACTAGAATCAGCATTGAACGAAATGGAAGCAGTGTTGACAGAGGAATACGGAATGAGGGTGAATAAAAACAAAACTAAAGTGTTAGTGTGCAGAGGGCGCGAGAGCAGAGCAAAAACGAAAGTACAAATTAATAATGAAAGATTGGAGGAAGTTAAAGACTTCACTTATTTAGGAAGTAAAATAAATTGGGATGGAAGAAGCGATAAAGACATAAAACAAAGAATAGCGCAGGGTCGAGTAGCTTTTAACAAAAAGAAAGCACTTTTATGCTCGGGGGTAATAAACTTAGAAACAAGGAAGAGATTTTTGAAAACATATGTATGGAGCACGGCACTTTACGGCTGCGAAACCTGGACGGTAGGGGAAGCAAGTAGAAAGAAATTAGAAGCTTTTGAGATGTGGTGTTACCGAAGAATGATGAAAATACCATGGACTGATAGGGTTAGAAACGAAGAAGTATTGGAGAAAGTCGGCGAGAAAAGGCGTATGTGGAAAAACTTAAAGAAGAGAAGAGATAGAATGGTAGGCCACTTGCTGAGACATGGGGGAATAGTCCGCGATATTTTGGAGGCAGAAATAGGAGTGAAGAAAGGCAGAGGTAGGCCTAGATTAGACTACTGCTCGCAAATAGTAAGAGATGTAGGTTGTAGCACAATTAGCGAAATGCGTAGGTTAGCACAAGAGAGGAGAAGCTGGAGGTTAGCGTCCAACCAGTCTTAGGACTGATGACCTAATGATGAGGTAACAATAGTCACAATGATAGTGATAATGAGCGATATAGTAAAAGTGACAGTGATAACAAAGGATTTAGTACCTAGTGTACAGTAAACTATAAAACTGTTATAAAATAATTTAAAGTGATTTTTCTTTTTTATTTTTTTAATATTTGACACCCTCTGACATAATATTCCCGTGATATAGTCATCCTCTTGCCCGTAGTGTAACATCCCATCAATAACGTATGGGATGTTACCAATTATTAGTCATTTCAGTCCATTTTGGCATCGTACTATAGTAAAGTAATTACCGTATACTCTCACGGTGTCGGCGTACATTGTCGAAAACCTATTTTCCTAAGAGGAATCTTCATATATCTGAGGAATAATCCTGAAAAACAACTCTCGTCCTAACAGCACTTCAGAATACGATTGTCAGGCCTCGGCACTTCTGCATCCCCAAAACAAGTCGATGATTTTATTAACTGAGCCCGGCGAAGACCCATCCTCATTTTCAGGGCAACATTAATATGACCGTATTGAGGCAAACACGGCCTGACGCGTATTCAACTTGGCCTCCAAATAAGCGACATACCCTTTGGCAGTTTTCTAATTGTGTTTAGCCTGAGAAAAGGGTCGGTGGAAATCCCCCCTCGGATGAAACGCGGACTGATTATAATTATATGAAAAGGATAACGCTGCCTCGTCATCGCTGCTGAAAGTAATTGGCTAATGGCGGCTAAGAATAGATTATGATACGGCAGGGGATGCTGCAAGGGCGTCGAGATGAAGAGGATCATGATGGATAATTGACTGGGTGGAGGGGGTTGATAAACATATATGAGTCTGTACCGTACGCGTGGGTGGAGTAGTAACCTTGATCTGTTTTCTTTCCAAAATCAAGGCGAATTGTGTAGTCGAAACAAAATAGACTCAAATTAGATCTAGAATATAAAATAGGAACTAGTAAACAAATCGACCTAGATAGAAATAGCATATTAAAGGCCGATTTGCACTGTAGTTCAGGTCACGCTCCACTCCAGGCGCGATAATTTAAATGGAAATAAACGAACCGTCGCGTCAGTATGTTGTAATTGTATCCAAAATGTATTGAAATGTATGTTTTTCCATGCTACAATATTGGAAAAATGCATCTACAAGGCCTTTATATACATAGACTGAAAAATTCTCCAAATGTCATGAACTCATGATGTCATGATCTTCCCCCGTTTCTTGTATTGTTGCTCTTCATCATCCAAACATATGGTAAATGCAACCAAATCACTTATAGAAAATTTATTCATCTTACTATGGGAATGTATTGATATGTTTCATACTGATTAAAAATGAGCGCCAGTTAATAATTAATTGACGCCCATTTTACAATTATTGTAAAATGTGGGTACTACCCTAAATCTTTAATTGTGAGCCGGTTGTGAGCGTAGTGTGACCTGAACGCCTAGTATGAATCGGCCTTAAGTATTAACTTTCTGTCGGATGCAGTATGAATCCAAACACATTAGGGCGCAATGCATCTGAGAGATCCCATAATCATATCTTACACAATTTACATTTTAATGAAATGGAGACTTAATTAAACGCTTATTTTAATGAATACAGTGCAATAAGAAATATTTCACACTACTTTTTAATCGCAATAAATAAATTTACATGAAGGAACTCATTTGTAAAACAATAAATTTTGAAGATTTTTATAGGAGAACCAGCTATTGACAAGTTTTCTTCTGTTTTAAGGACAAAACACAAACATAAATTAGCATTGAACAATATTTTGAATACAGATAACAATTCACCTATTTTTTCTATAGAAAGTCATAAAATTATGTATAAAAAAATATTGGAAGTGAATTACAAAGGAAAGATATAAGTAACTACCTACTTTAAGTGTAAATAATTATAAACCCTCTCCATCATTTTAGCGTATTCGAAACAAAATTAAACATCACCTTGTTGATAACGATATTTAATATAAACCAATAATTGAACATCCAAATGTATTAATTTTATATGAAAGAAGACGAAAAAATGTGGCTGGAATAGTGCTCTTAGTATCATGAGTTTTTGAACAATCCTAATTTTTTTCTAATATTTTATTCTTAGACCAAGCGACATTTACATCTAATGGCACAGTTAACTCTCAAAATACTCGAAATTGCTTCATTGAAAATCCTCATTGGATAGTAACAAAAAAGCGAATTGAGGTATTCATTAGGGCTGACGGAGATTTGATAAAACATCATATTTAGTTCTTTGTATTTATTGTGTATTGCGTTTTATTTATACTTAATTTGTATAAGCTGTGTTTAAAAAAATATATTTAAAAATTGTGGTCGTAAAGAGACCTTGCTTATCTCTATATCCTGAAAATTAGGTACAAATCGGATTTAAAACAAGAGAATAATTACACTGTTATACTCCCTGTATAAGTGAGACACCCTGTATATTATAAATTTAATGTTGTGCTTACGGTGGCGGGTTCAGTATCATGATCGTATGATTTAACTGTTACTTATTATCGTGATTCTACGTTGCCTCAGTTTTTCCTTCCTTTGTAGCCGCCAAACCACCCAAACCAATACCTCCAGAAAACTGTACGGTCGTCCATCAAACCGTTTACTACGTTCGAGTAAAGTGCCAGATCGACGATCGCCTTCTAGATACATCCAATACGTATTTTATGCAAGTGTACGACGCTCACAGCCGACTCTTACTTGGCACCGCTACCTCGCAAAATCCAGAAGACATTACCATCGGTAACTTACCGGAAGAGAGCAAGGATCTGTTATTGTTTATCCGTGCCATGGACTCTAGATCTATAACGAGCGATGCCAATATTATTTACGCCCCAGCGGTGGGGAGAAGCAGAAGCGGCGGTAAGGTTGCGATTTTGGCGTAATTTTGGTTTAGGTGTAGGTTTTCTAAAGTTAGTTAGTGATCAACTAATATTACTAATATAGAAGCACTGAATTCGAGTCCTGCTCGTAGCTCACCCAATTTATTACTAGCCATATTATTTTATGTTTTGTGCGTATTGAAACTAAACTTAACTCAATTTAAAATGTATTTTTTATTTTATTGAAATAAAAGCATTTCGTGACAATCACAAATCCTTTAACAGGTTTTAAGTAGTATAGATATAACCTATGATCATAAATACCTCCATTTATCTCCAAATATATTTTTTGATCGTAAACTGCATGTTGCGGAACATGGTGGTCATTCGGAACGTGGTACGATGGGCGCTATTTACATTTTGAACCTAATAATAAAGAAACATTAATTTATCATTGAAAATTAGTTTATCGTTTTTCAAAATATTCTCCTTCATGATCTATACACTTTTGCATGCGTTCGAGCCGTTTTTCAAAGCATTTCTTCCATTCCGCTTGAGATATCTCCAAAACATGGTTTTTGAACGCATCAACGGCTTTTTCTGCCAACGAAAATCATTGTCCACGCAATTTCTTTTTGACGTTCGGGAACAAAAAGAAGTCATTTGGTGCTAAATCAGGACTGTACGGCATATGACCTATCAATTCGATTTTTTCAGTGTTCAAACATTGGGTTGTTAGACGAGATGTGTAAGATGTCGCATTGTCATGATGAAGAATGATCCGTCGGTGCTTGTATGTTTTCCTTATTTCATCGAAGACTTCCGGTAAACAAGTAGTTGTGTACCATTCAGAATTGACCGTTTTACATTCCTCTAAAGGCACTGTTACCACATGACCAGTTTTTCCGAAAAAGGAGGCAACCATTTGTTTCGAAGTGCTTCGGGCGCGAACAACTTTTGTTGGATTTGGTTCATCTTGAAACACCCATACAGTCGACTGCTGTTTACTTTCCGGCTCATACGCATAGATCCATAGTTCGTCACCTGCTACAATGTTATATACGTCTTTTGAAGCACTGCTATTGTATTTTTTGAGCATTTGTTCGCATCAATCGACACGAGCATCTTTTTTTTGAGATTTTTGAAAGAAGTTATGTGGGATCCAGCGAGAACAAACCGTTTTTACAGCTAAATGATCATGTAATATTTTACGTATTCTAGTCGAACTAATGCCTAAGGTTGCCTTAATCTCACAGTATGTCACATGACTATCTTGCATTATCAGTTTTTGCACAGCATCAATGTTTTCTGGCACAGCAACTGATTTTGGGCGGCCTTCACGACTTTCGTCGGGAGCGAATGGCGGCCACGATTAAACTCGTTATGCCAGCGTGGCATCACAGTGGCAGAGGATGGCGCTTTATCGCCAAAAGTGGAAGTAAGTTTATCGATGCACTCTTATATTGATAATCCACGTCGAAAGTCGTAATAAATCACCGCACGAAAATGTTTACAAGTTAATTCCATTTTTTCGCTAAAATACAATTTTCAAATCACTGTGCAACACAAATCGCGCTTAAATGTTAAAATGCTCTGAAGAAGGTTACGGTCAAGAATATCAATATTTCCATTGAAAACGTCAGATGGCGTCTGACAACACTTATTGTTACCAAAGCTCAAAATATAACTAGTGCCCCTTTATTGTCATAATATAATCTGCGATATCAACAGCGAAAAGAGTCACAGAAAGAAGCACTAATGTTTATTCCACGAGATCAGGTGACAATTAAGATCTGGACTCATAACACCTAAAAAACGCATTCGCCTAATATTGATGTTAAGTTTTATAGTTTATTTCATCGCTATTTGTCAAATAAAAAATCTCAAAACATACCGTGGCTGGATTTTATGGCTAGGCTCAGGCAGACTGTTCCGCTTATCGGCAAGATAAGAGAGTTTCTTATTTGGCAAATAGCAATGAAATGAATAGTATACAATTTAACAAACCACTTATACCAAACCGCGCCATTAACAACTAAAAATCACCAAATTGTCAAATAGTTTCAGAGCAGATATCATCTTTCAATTGTCTTATTATCGCATATAATCTGGTCATCATATTTACAGAGCATTTATTAATAATTCAATTGTGTTTCAAAAACTATTCTTATAAATATTCTTCGTATTTGTATGTTACCTATTATTTCGCGTTTTTTATTCATTCTCTTTCAAATCCTCGGTATATAATCCAGACTCTATATACAAATAGTATTTGCATAGTACTATTTTATACAGAGGAAAGTCTCTCATAGTCTGTGTTTTGTATGAACAAAGCGCATAATTTATTTTTCAATCATATTTTTTGTCCCCGGCCCGAAGAACTGTCACTGAAGGCATAGATTGGACCTAAGTTGTTACCAAAA
Organism: Rosalia funebris; assembly: GCA_037954035.1. Taxonomy (NCBI): domain Eukaryota; kingdom Metazoa; phylum Arthropoda; class Insecta; order Coleoptera; family Cerambycidae; genus Rosalia; species Rosalia funebris. Next base: position 7,171,136 of record JAZFAV010000016.1, read on the forward strand.
TAGACAGCATTTTCTATAAGAGCTTTTAAAAATGAGATTTTAATCACATGGAAATTATGCTCCATTAATCTTCAAATTATATTCCAAATAATTTCGCACAAGTTAAAGCAAAGGGATTATACATTGCGGCTAAACAATCATTATTTAATAGAGATTACATTCAAATATTGTACATAGATAGTAATTATTAAGTTCTGCCAAGCTATGACAAGTATAATTCCTTGCTGGACATTATCCTTCCCGGGAGAGATTACCTAAGAAATATTATCTATTGCCTATAACATCATTTAATCTTCTTGTTTGTTTAATAGTTGCGTATTTAGTCGTCGTCCACTTAGATGCTTTCATTCAGCTATTTGATGAAAGTATAAGGTGTCTCAGCTGCAATTATGGGATTTGAATTGCACACCATTTGTTCTGTCAAAGATAGGGCGTTAATATTTAACTACTGTCATCTACAATGTCAACATGCCGCGATTAACAGGTCAACATCGAATAGTTTGTGTACAACTGTTTTATGAATGTGAGCAATTATTTGCAGTTGCTTTAAGAAAAATTCACACAAAGTTAGGAAAATATGAAGCACCTACAGAATTGACAGTTCGTAACTTAATCAAGAAATTTGAAGAGACGGATTCTATTATTGATCTGGCAACACCAATACATCCTCGTCGTGGTCTGTAAGATGAAAATATTGCTACAGTGAGCAGTGTCGCAGCTAGGGGCTGGCTAGGCGGTTGCCAGAGTCGCAGACCTCAATAGGGCGCACTCGCAAACCCCATGGGCATGGGCACATTAAGAAATTTTGCGCTTACAGAAAATCAAAACATAAGTTTTGAGGTTCTAGTTTATGTTAACTTGCACTGGATGTAGACCATTTAATGGACAAGTTAGCTTCGGAAAAAGCCAGAAAAATAACTTTTTAACATATTCTCACATCTTAGCGATTTTATTTCGTTTCTCTTCTTACAATAAGTAAGTGCCATAATTTTTGCGGGGCGCAAAATTCCAATCTTGTCCTGGGCACTCATGATCTTAGCTACGATACTGGCAGTGAGAGAAAGTGTACGGGACTACCCAAACGCATCAATTCGACGTCGTGCATAGCAATTCAATCTGTCAAGAGCCACCATCAAGGTAAAAATATGTCATTTAGCCAGCAACAATAAGTAACCTCAAATCAACGTGTTATTCGGGAGATAGAGCCAGTTTTATGTGTTCATGTTATGGACTATTTTGCTAAATGATGACACCATGCCAGATTAGTCGAACTATATGAACGATATGTTTTTCCATTTGTAGCCGTATCATCTCCATTTTATGTTGAAGAGTGACAAACTTCAGTTTGTCAAATTTTCTTAGTTTTATTCACAAATCACTTCGTATGGTTTGTAAATGACAGTCATTAAATATTGACGAATCTGAATATTAACTGAATCCTTTAGTTCCAACAGAGACACCCTATATATACTGAATGTCTCCTGAACATCTACAGAGTGTAACGGAAGATGGTTAAGAAAATTGTCAACTTTAATCTGTATTGCAAATTTTATTTTGTATCGATCATGGCAAAGCTTATTTCATATTTTTTTGTGGGCAGAGTAGGCATGGTTCCCATCTCACCTCATGGATAAACCACTGACGACATAAGTAATTTTTAAAAAAGTATCCCTTGCTAGTTACTCTGCATTAACCTACCAATTATATGCCAACTAATTTCTTACAAGCTAGTAGACAATCGTTATTGGGTAGAGATTACATTCAGTTATCGTAGATATACTGCCAGGCTATGACAAGTGTAATTCCCTGTTGGACCTTACCCTCTCCAAGAGAGATTATCGAAGAAATAATATCTATTACCTATCGCATAATTTAATCTTCTTGTTCAAGAGTCTTATGCTGATGAGGTTGATTTCATGGTTGGGCACTTAATTGTAGTCTACACAGAATTATTCTTTCAGCTATTTAATAAAAATATCTACTCAGTATGTGATGAACATCTATAGGATATAATAAGAGAGAATTAAGAAAGTGTTAAATTTATTAGCAAATAAAAAGTTGTCTTTGAAGAAAAAATTGTTAGACTTTGCATGTAATCCATTACTATCATTTTTATATGTCATTTGTAACATTTACAACTTCATTCTCAGGTTTACAATAAAACATGTTTTAATACAATTTCACGCGTGTAGTATTTAACATATTCGTAATATTTCTTTAGCAGTTATAAATTTACGTAGCCTTATTTAGATTAATTATAAAATTGTGCATATTCCTTATGAATTTGATTAAAACATTGTTAATAGTTTATGCTCGATATTAGTTTAATTATAGCTATAGGCGTGTAATCCAGTAGAGAGAAAGGAATTGACTTGACTTTTCAAAAATATATATGTAGTAACAATAAGTAATAATTGAATAATATTTGGTTTCATTGACCGGAGTGACCAGATCTATGATCATCGAATCTAAATATGCTTTAAGAAGCGAGAAGAGGAGGATAAATAGTCTGATATTGTTTAAATTAATTTATCATGTTAGAAATTAAATAAAGAAAGATACTTTTTAAATCGCAATCCGAACAGAAATACTTTTAATTATATACAAACGGTTGGTGAATAAAGGAAATTGGAAATGGTATAGAGTAATAAAATAATTTGTAAATTGACATCAATAAACCACAATACGGCTGTATTAATCGGGCTTGTATTATAAACACAGACAAACTGTAATGCCAAGTAACATGCTCCCAGAAATTCTGGAAATTAAACGCATACTCATCGTCGCGATTCAATTAAGGCGGCTATTCGGGTCTTGCTCATTATTGTCAAGTCAGTATTTTACAAGTAATTGTAGCAACTGTTTCGAAGTATTCATTTTTTAAAGTTCATTATTCAGTATCAAGTGTGTAACAGATGGAGAAGTCATTAAAGGTTTTCTTTCACGCTAGTGAAATACTTAATGTTGTAAATTAAATAAAAATAATACTTTCGAAATGACGATTCGACTAAGAATACTTTTAATTATGTACAAATAGTTGGTGAATAGAAAAGAATTGAAATAGGTATAAAGTAATAAAATAATTTGTAAATTAACATCAGTATTTCAGACATCAAGTCGTCAGTATTTTACAAGTAACTGTAGCAACTGTTTCGAAGTATTCATTTTAGTAAATTCATTTAACCAAGTAAATAAAACAAAGGACCTGTAAATTCCTTAAACGTTAAGGATAAAACAAATTAAGCCAAAACAGCTACTCCCCGGCTATATGACGTCGACGGGCATTGAATCACATGGCGGAATGTGCCGTATTTTGTTCCAACATAGAACTAAAATACAATGATTTGGATTGCTCGAAAATCACAAGGAAGATGCAAAGCGTCCTCTATCGCAGTATACCGCTAACTACAGACCGGTTTCGACCTTATCTTGGGTCTCGTCAGTGTAGTGTAAGCGAGTATGCCTACAAGCGAGTAAAATACAAGACAGATGTATTAATTGGACCGATATTAGTTTTATATAAGTTACTAGTTAATTAATATTGTCAATGTACTTAATTACATAAACAGGGACAAACTATAATGCCACACAACATACTCCCAGAAGCTCTGGCAACTAAACAAATACTCATCGTCGCGATCCTGTCAAGATGGCATTTCTAGTCTTGAGCATTATTGGCAAATCAGTATTTTACAAGTAACTGTAGCAAGTGTTTCGAAGTATTCATTTTTTAAACTTCATTATTAAGTATCAAGTATGTAAGAAATGGAAAACTCGATATAATAATAACTTCGTTTTTAAGACAATTTATTAAAAGAATCGTGTTTGGCTGTCATCTTGTAACTTGTATTAGGATCGTCAGCACTTGTAGTGCCTTGATACTTTTCTGTTAAAAACACAAATAAGGCTAAAGTCGTATCAGTCCCCAATCAGTCTAATACACCTCAGATCTATCAAAGCTCAATAGCAAATATGGCGATACAATATTAATCTGATCTATGTACGATATTAATCTAGGATTTCGACATGTACATGTAAATTTCCTCCATATTGGCATCAATATTGAATAGCATAGAGACCGAGGAATTCGCGTAGTAATTTTCCACTTACTGTATGTGAGTATACGTTTTTTGGTACAGTAGTTCGGTCTACGGAATCTAAAACACTAACAAAAGCAAGTTCACGCACGAATTACTGGAGGTAATGGTCGTCGGTGGTGGATGGCTTCCTTCACACACACTTAACCACAATATCATCTCCTGCCGGCAGCCTCCTAACATAATTTCACGTATAATTTACAGCCTCGACGCCGGTTCTGCTACAAATAACGCCCCTCCTAGGCGCCCTCATCGGGGTGGTGGCCGCCCTGATCCTGGTGGCGATAATAATCGTGGTGGTCATTCGACTGCGAGGGGGTGGCGACAGGGACGACAAGGATTACGACGACGGGGGGTTGTCGTCGTCCGGGAGGCGGTGCGTGGCGGGGAACAGCGACAAGGCGAGCACGGAGCCCCTAAACAAGGACCTGAACGACAGCGTCGATAGCCTGGAAGAGAAGAATCCCGACATTATACCGCAGAATAACGGAGAGGACGAGTACCAGGATGAGGAGAGGGCCTTCGAGCGATTGAATAATGCCACGCTGAGGGTCTACAGCAGGATGCAGAGCCCGAACAGCCAGGCGAAGAATGGAAGTTACGACGGATACGGTCCGAAGACGGTAAGTTGGTTAGGATTGTTTTTTTTTGCATGCCATTAGCTTTATAGGGGATAATGTTCAGGGATTAGGTCGTTAACTACAGATAAGAACCATAATATTGGGGTATAGTTCAGGGTTAACTTTGATCTATACACTTTATGTATGTATAAAATATCACTTTATTTATTTATAACTGAGGCTGTGGGAAATGTGCCACGCGCCATAGACGTACGCATCGTCTATATGTAATAAAATAATAATACAAAGTAATTAGTAACAAACACATTAAAGTGTTCTGAAACGTTCGTTTCAGGACAGTTTATGGTATAATTTTATCAGAGTAGTGACCCCACTACCAGAGACTTAAAACTTAAATTATAACTAACTAGTTACAGTACCACACATAAATAGATGTTAACAATTGAAGTAATCAGAGATCAAAATTAACCTCAAATTATTATTTTAAATGTAAAAGTGTCAACCAATATTTCTTCCTAGCAACATTAACAGCAACGTTTGCATCCCCTTTGCATCGTTTCTGATTCATTTTTGGACTAATCTCAAAAGAAAATTAAAAAACTTTCAGAATAGGAAAATCATGTTTTAAGTAACAAGGAAAACAAAGAATTGAAGTAATTAAAATGGTATGAACTAAATCAGTACCAATGAGCGAAGCCTGTGGTATTGCATAATCCTAGAGAATATTCTTTAAATAGCAGTCCGCATTCTTTGCCCTTGTATGAATAGGAACTAACTCTGTACGGCTATGGTAGAGATACACGCCCGAAACATTTTGGACCTCCCCCTAAAGGGTTCATGTAGCACCAAATTGAAGGCAGCATCCTTTCGTCTTTGTCGACTACACACACACTCTGCCGTCCATCCAAAGACTTCAGGCTTATTCTTATTTCACCTTGTCATCGATGGTCCATTTTTTATGTTCGTATATAAATCGTAATCGAGGTACCCTCTGAACTCTGGTGAAGTATGGTGCTTTTATGGGCATTCAACTGATCAAACCTGTCTTCTCACAGTAAATGTAGGAATTTCGATATTTCTAACGGTCCTCAGCTCATTCTTCAATTATAAACTGGTGTCAATTATGAACTCTTGTTTTTATAGTAAGTAAATATTGATATATTCCCATAACATTGTATCTATTTTAATACAGTTATGAAGAAAAATAATTTAAAATTATACATATCTTACACTAACCAAAATAGTATACCAAAATATATTCTACCAATATACATTGTTTTTGCTGAAATATGTTTGCATTAATCGGTGTGTATTAAATACATTGGAAGTTCTTATTTACATAAGATAAACTTGTATGTGTTCTGTCCAATATCCAATATCGAAATTTGTCATTGACAACAAACAACCTGTTCTTTCAGTGTAACCTAGAAACAAAAAACCCTTGAGTAGGCCTTTGCATGAAAACCTTTGCATGTCTTGTCTAGAACTACCCCTTTGGTGTTGGCTTTCTAACATATATACGTTGGCGGGTGTATCGTTTTCAGAATGACGAAATAACATACGCTGAATTATCTATTGCCAACCAACAGATGCCCCAAGTTATCTACAACCAGCAGTGCATCCCGATGTCGGTGATACGCAGACAGGAGCCCACCGTCTATGCTCAGATAGACATGAAACGTATACCGCCATGCATGCAACCCCTAAGCCCACCGCACCCGTCGTCCTTCCAGACCCTGCACCACCCCCATCTGCCGTCTTTCGTGCCAAGGCCACTGCGGGAGGAACAGATGCTCCACGACGGTGCAGGTTCCGAGACGCCGTTACTCAATCCGAGAGACCCTGTAAGTATTTGAATCACTTATTTGAGAAACCCGAGAAGTCATATAAACATACATAGTTCTGAGATATTAAAGAAAAACTGTTTAACTATTTTGAGTGGTCACTTTTTAAAAGTTGAAATATTGATTAATGTAAGATGATGTAGTGAAGCGGTGTTTTCATAAAGAAACAAAAATATTTTATATAAATGTTGACATAATACCAATTTTGAAAAACGGACATGTCACTTTCTCAAATAAGATATAATTTTTTCTGAAATAAAACTTTTTTTTACTTTTCTAAATTTTATTTGAAATAAAATAGAACCTAAATATACGCATATTAAAAAAAATCAATATTAAAGAACTTCTGGTTCAAACTCAGCATCTATAATCATCATCATTAGGTCATCAGTCCTAAGACTGGTTGGACGCTAACCTCCAGCTTCTCCTATCTTGTGCTAACCTACGCATTTCTTCATGGGCCATAAAAAATCAGCATCTACAATGGGTCATAAAAAATATTCCTGATAGAATTTTAAAATTTCTTCATTATCAGGCGGATAACTTGCAAACTTTTCAATATTCGCCGTTTTCTTATTCTTAATAGGCACTTCAATATTGGGGTAAACTGGCTCTGAACACAATTGGTTGGGTCTACGATGCTATGCCCCAATTGGAAACTTATAGTTTGTTAGTCCATCAATGTAGTCATATGTTTTAATTATGCCTTTAAAGTTATCGTCATAATAAAACTGCATAAATGTCGATATGTTTAATGAAATCTTCTCGCTTCTTATGGGAGTTCATACTTAAACAATTTCGTTTATAAAATCTGGAGCACCAACTTTAGAATTCTCAATAATACTGTTATTTTCCTCAATGAGATACATCATAAACTTGTTTTATTGACTCGCCAATACAAAGAGTTCCATGTACTATGTAAGAGTATACACTGTGGGATGAGAGAGGATGAGGCAGTGTACGCCGTTCATTGTCGGACCTGCGCTATTCAAAGTCAAGCAATTAATAGCCAGGTGCGACTTGGACGGGTGACACATGGTCTCATTCTCATAGTGCCTCGGTGGTGCTCACTTGGTATTTGGTAACAGGGTGGCAACTGGGCCAAATACTGGGCACATTGTCTGCGTGAGTTCGATTCTCACCAGAGGGAACTTGGCACTTCCGTCAGGGCTGGGTGTTTGTCCGCGTCTATATGTGTAACCTTCCCCTACGCAAGCCTGCCTGTAGGCTTTCTGGGGAAGGAAGTCTAGTTTCCGTGTGTCCAAACAAACAAACTGTATCATATTTCTTAAGGATCTCTTAACTATTCCGAAGTCCCTGTCACACGGCAGGAACAAATGGTCACGTAGTGGAAAATACTGATTGACTGTTCTAAACCGACCTATTTGTGTTAATGAAACAAGCATTTTCACAGTTGTATGGTTTTTATTTTGTCCTGGACATCCATCCACATACATATCTAAATGTTCAACTTTTGGTGGAATATTGATTTCTATGTAATTTGTAATAAATGAGCAAACCTTATTTGAACCTTTTTCCCATACCCTTACGGTCCATGTAAAAATATGCTTTACCGGTTTTGACATCATCTATGTTAAAGACGGAAACTGTAAGTTGGTGTAGGTAAAACGTTTCTTGAACAGGGCAAAAATATATTTTGCATATATTCAACAGCTCTTATCGCTACACTGAAGTCGTCTTGATAGAATTCTTTTAGTGTTTTCATTTTTGTATGAAACTTTTTAGCACGTCTGAGATGGATTGCCTTTTCAGCTACAGCAACTCGTTTAGCATTGTCATGTAGCTCTTTGGATTTTATTTTTACTACTAATTCCTCACACTTACAACAAGAATCGACCTGGAGTCAACCAAAACTTAACTTTTCTTTCAAAATATTTTATGTAATACAATGAATATTTCACGTTAGTGTTGGGATATCTAGATAACGAATTAGGAACACGACATATCCACAGTTGCGATTTTGTTTGCGAAATCCGACAAATCCTGGATATATCGGGTTTTTAAACTAAACGCAATATTAAACGCTAGCTACTGTGCAGGGGAGTGCACAGATTCATCTAGTTTCTAAATGAAGCAATGCGTCTTACTATTAAAAACGAATTGATCGTAAAATGTTAAATTATGTCAGATATGGATTTGTCGGGTTTCTCAAATAAGTGATTCATTTGTTGTGGTTCGGAGATGAAACCGTTTCAATAAAACACAAAGTATCACGAAAACTGTTATATTGTGAAATAAAGTTACAACGGCCATTATTTTCTATAGTATCTGTACTACATAAAAGTTACTTTTGACAAGAAATGCATTTTCATTAGCTTTACGATGCCAGTAGATATTTCTTAAATAAATAGCGGATGCGCCGCTTAAAACAATGTAGATATGTTTAATAATTATCCAGTATTTTACGGGCAATTTCTTAACTAATTCTAAGACTTAAAGCTCTTATAAAGATGTGGTCAAAAGTGATTTGTTTAAAAATACAAGGTGTTTAAGTTTTATTTTTATGTTCGTTCTTCTTAAATTTGTTTGACAAATTTTTAGCTAATCGTTTAAAATTTGACATCCTCAATAATTGTTAAAATATCTACAATGTAGTCTTATTAATGTTTAATTCTATGTACAGGGCGATGTTTTCTTCTGGAGCCATATTTTACCACCCTGAACTTTTTTTAGTGAACTGATTTTCACTATATTTGGAACTATGTGAGGTCCCCATCCCCTTTAAATCTTTTTAATAACTTGCACTTTTTCGTATGTGTTATCGTTTTATAATATAAAGAATAATGGTCCAAAATTTGAGCCTTGAGGTACTCCAGACGACGCTACGAAAGATTCGGATTTAAATCCATTATATCATACAAATAATGTACGTCTGGATAAATACGATTTTACTAAGCGAAGAAGATTACTAAGTCCATATCATTCTAATTTTAAAATTAGTATATTATGATTCATCTAAAGTTCAAAAATCTGAAAACCCGGAAGGATAAGAAACGTATAAATGTAGACATATTGAGGGATCAGAATATGAAAGATAAGTTCCAGGAGAAAACAGATCAATTAATAAATAAAACGAGTAAGGACGAAATCAAGAACGCAGAAACTGAGTGGGAGGGTATCAAGAATAGTCTAGCTTCCGCGGCTACGGACGTTTTAGGACACGATAAAAGGGAAGCTAGGAAGCCCTGGATAACGGACGAAATCTTAAACTTAATGCAAAAGAGACGAGGCTACAAAAACAGACGAGACGAAGAAGGACTGAAAACGTATAAGGCAATAAAGTGGGAAATCATTAGAAAATGTAGAAAAGCGAAAGAACAATGGATAGAGGAGAAATGCAAAGAAGTAGAAGATAAGTTGCAAGTAGGTAAGACCGATGAGGCTTACAAAATAGTTAAGAGGAACTTCAGGGATGTAGGAACAATAAGTAGAAATGTTAGGAGTCAATCGGGGGACATACTGATAGGAAGAGAGGAGAAAGCGGATAGATGGAAGCAGTACTTAGGAAATTTATACGAGGGTCAGGAATTAGGAGAGATATTAGAGGAAGAATCTAGCATCGATAGGGAAGATGTAGGAAAACCTATATTGAGAGAGGAATTTGAAATAGCACTAAGGGGGCTAAAGAATAATAGAGCGCCGGGTGTAGATAAAATACAGGCGGAAATTTTGAAATGTGCGGGACAGAAAGTAGTAAATAGGATGTTTGAACTGGTAAAATACATATACGAAACGGGCGAGATGCCGGAGGATTATAAGAGGAACATTATCGTTACTATACCGAAAAAGAGAGGAGCCGACAAATGCGAGAACTTTAGAACGATTAGCCTAACTTCCCATGCGTCAAAAATCTTAACTAGAATAGTGCAGAAGAGGATGGAAAATAGAGCGGAGGAAATACTAGGAGAAGACCAATTCGGGTTTAGGCGAAATAGGGGAACTCGCGAAGCTATTCTGGCGCTAAGAGTAATGTTAGAGAAAACAATAGAAAAAGGAAAGAACGCTTATATAGGATTTGTAGATTTAGAAAAAGCTTTTGATAACGTAAGATGGGAAAAAATGTTCGAGATACTAAAGAGCGCGGGAATGAAGTATAGAGATAGGAGAGTAGTACACAATCTATACATAGAGCAAACTGCTGTTATAGAAGTAGAAGGGGAAGAAAGGGAAGTAGGTATTAGGAAAGGAGTAAGACAAGGATGTACGCTATCACCACTAATTTTTAATCTGTACATCGAAGAGGCGATTAATGTGGTAAAAGATAGAGTAGATTTCGGGATTAAAGTACAGGGACAGAAACTAAAAATGCTGATGATATAGCAGTATTAGCATCTAGTAAGGAGGAACTAGAATCAGCATTGAACGAAATGGAGGCAGTGTTGACAGAGGAATACGGAATGAGGGTGAATAAAAACAAAACTAAAGTGCTAGTGTGCAGAGGGCGCGAGAGCAGAGCAAAAACGAAAGTACAAATTAATAATGAAAGATTGGAGGAAGTTAAAGACTTCACTTATTTAGGAAGTAAGATAAATTGGGATGGAAGAAGCGATAAAGACATAAAACAAAGAATAGCGCAGGGTCGAGTAGCTTTTAACAAAAAGAAAGCACTTTTATGCTCGGGGGTAATAAACTTAGAAACAAGGAAGAGATTTTTGAAAACATATGTATGGAGCACGGCACTTTACGGCTGCGAAACCTGGACGGTAGGGGAAGCAAGTAGGAAGAAATTAGAAGCTTTTGAGATGTGGTGTTACCGAAGAATGATGAAAATACCATGGACTGATAGGGTTAGAAACGAAGAAGTATTGGAGAAAGTCGGCGAGAAAAGGAGTATGTGGAAAAACTTAAAGAAGAGAAGAGATAGAATGGTAGGCCACTTGCTGAGACATGGGGGAATAGTCCGCGATATTTTGGAGGCAGAAATAGGAGTGAAGAAAGGCAGAGGTAGGCCTAGATTAGACTACTGCTCGCAAATAGTAAGGGATGTAGGTTGTAGCACAATTAGCGAAATGCGTAGGTTAGCACAAGATAGGAGAAACTGGAGGTTAGCGTCCAACCAGTCTTAGGACTGATGACCTAATGATGATGATGATGATTCATCTTGTCAAGGGCCTTCGAAAAATCAGTATACACCATCCATTTGACTTTTATTATCTATGTGATTATTTTGATAAATTCTGCTAAATTTGTAACTGTGGAGCGTTTTGCTATGAACCCATGTTGATAAGGACATAACAAGGATTGCACACGAAGATAAATGACATTTCGAAAACCTTAAGCCTCTGCAAGATTTGATAGAATTGTAATTGTGCGATAATTTTTTGTCAGATGGATTGCGACTTTTTAATATAGGGCACATCGTTGCTACTTTCCAAAGCTCAGGAAACGTTTGGGTAGAGGAAATCAGATTAAATAAAATGAGAAGTGGCTATGCCCCTGAGGAATCTTTGACAAGAAAGCTTGGAATCTGATCGTTCCCACAGATTATTCTATTTTTAAGTTTTGACAATGCTTGACGAAAATACGTTTCTGTAAATTTTACTATATTGATACAGGTTGAGTTATTGCCAGAACTTGGGTTTGTTACCTACACTCATCAGTGGAAAATACACTGGAAAGATATCTAGCGAATCCATTCGCTATTTTCCATGGAGCGTCAAACGATTCCTCATCGAAGGAAACCGTTGATGGAATACGTGTCGAACTTTTCTTACTCTGTACATAAGGCCAAAAACCATTGAGATCACTCTTAAAGTTTTGTTGAATGTATGTTGTTAAGTAGTCAGTGTTACGCATCAACTGTTTGTGTTTTAATTATTCAATGGTATCAGTTAGGTGATGCCTTTTCTTAAGTTTGTTATGATGGTAAGCTTTCAATTTGATATTGTTATTTCAGAAGTATAGAACGTTGGATATTTAGCTTACATTTTTTATATACAGGAACAAACTCATCAAATAAATTATAAATTATTATAATAAATGCCTTACAAGCAGAATTAGTGAGTACGAGTTTGTAGGAAGTCCCAATTACTCTGTAGTTAAGCACGATACAGCCTAGGAAAATTAGCTTTCTTAAAATTGTATGTTTTATTATCACAATTGACAGGAATATTACAGGGTTTGTATGTACTAACCTCAACATTTATTAATAGGGGAGAGTTGATGAACATCCTCTTCAACTAAGGGATTAGAATCTCTCTGTACCTACAACACATTTTAGGCTGGAGATGCACAGATGCAACTCGTTTCAGGTATACATAAAGTTATGCGAAAAACTATACTGAAATTTTGTATAATAAACAATTGAGAACAAGTTATTCATTTAACTAATCAATAGAAAATAAAATAGAACAACCTCGTATCCATTCCAGCTAAGCATTTCAGATATTGCTATCATTTCATCTATATACTACTCACTACTAAATAATTTCCTATATTTTATTAGGCGAAGCATTTCAATTAGAACTTAAGCGAGCGCTATCAAAAAGGGATAATTAAGCATCGAACTTCGCGTTACATATATATTAATATATCTCTAATGGATAAGATATTAATATTTACAACTGCATGCAACTGCAACTTCAATACGCTTAATGATCAAACGTTGCCGCGGCAACGAAAGTAATATACAATTTTCCATCGGATGAAATAACTAATGTGCGTGTGCAATTACACTGTTTTATTAAAATTACGAATTTTCCGCATTTCAATCTGGTATATCGAATGAAGGATATAAAATTTATGATATCGATAACCGCAGCTTGGTATATTCGATAGTTAATAATGAGTTTGTGATTGTCAGTTAATTTTTATGGAGTTTTTCATTTTGTGGAAACATAAATAATTATTCCAGTGAAAATGTTAAAATATAGTGGACCAAAAATTCCGCACAAATTCGCTAAAATCCAGTAAAGGGCTCATTCAAATTATGCTTTTTGGAACTGATCTTGATACAAAATACGTCGATCCAAATTCCGGACAGTTATTCATTTTCAAGTGATAACTTCATCGTATTTTTTACTTTTCCGCACTCAACTATATTAGCTGAAAAGTAATGTAATCGTGCAAAAAAAAAATGGAAAAAGAAATTTTTTTCGTTTATTTTTCGTTTTTCGGCCTAATAAAAAATTTTGTCTGTGTGTGTGTCGTTGTCGTTGTCGTTGTCGTCGGCATTTATTTTTGTTAGCACGATAACTCAACTAAGTCGTGTCGAATCGATCGGGTTTCGACTGATTCTGATTAAGGGCGTCTACCAGACGACACCTATTAATGTTGAGGTGGATAGGACACACCCCACCCTGTCCATGGGTATTGAGAAAGCACGACGGTGGACTATTTTTAAAAAATTTGCCGATTTTGCATTGATCGAAAAAGAAACATATTCGGCCTGTATCATATACGAATGAATGAAGAAAAAAAAATTTCGTTCAATCACAAATTGATACGGCACTGAAGCAGTCGCCAATGAAAAAAGTAAAACTGTCGCATAAAACACATATTCTGCATATATGTGTTGGTTTATTATTTCTCGGCCACTCAATTTCGAGATGGCGATGTTCTACGTGCGGAAAAGTCCGTGTTAAGGTTTTAAAACTGTTTATTTTTGAATGATCTAAGGTCTATTCTTGTCTTGCTTTCAATACATGTAATAGTTACTAGGAGGACTAAATAAAGAGCTTATCATGTTTGATAGGTAATTATTTAACGAAAAATCATGTTTTATTGACATTTTATAAAAATTCAAATTTTATTACACTGTCTGAAATGTGGTATAAAATTTGATTTTACACCAAATGGGGTACATATAGATACTAGTTTCATGTTAAATGAACATTGCAAGGACGTGGTAGAATTTTACCACTCACTGGTATGAATTTTCATACCAGTAATGAAGTACAATCAACACGTCGCCTAGTGTAAACTTCACCCCCATTAGGTGTAAACTTTATTTCAATTTTACACGTTTTACTATCCTTATTGCACAATGAAGGAAAATCAAAAACGCTTTTGAAGTAGAATACACGTTTATTATATTTTTCTTTTTATTATTTATTATAAGTTTTTTTTTACTCCATTGATGAATTACCGGTATATACATATGTATGTATGTGTTGGTGTAAGTGTAAAAAATATTTATACATTCGTGGACAACGCAACCAAATTCGCAACTATCGTATTTGAAATAGCTATAATACAGATATAGAAAATACAGAAGATCTATATAAATATAGAAGATATAGAAAATATAATATATAAAAAAATGTACTATCGAGCTTTCCAATTAAATATTATGATCATATAGGATATGAGTGTTCTTCCAGGTTAATAAGTAATAAAAATGATGCATTTATACCCAGATACCTTTAAATATTTATCAATAATTCTCCATATAATAAAACAATTTAGTCCTTAGTCAAAATAACAATTATAATTTAAACAATGTTAATGTAGTAGTAACATAATGAAGAACATACCCAATTACTAAATTTATTATTTAATAATTGGGTACATTCTTGATTGACTACTTAATTACCTACCCAACAAAATCCTCCAGCGAAGAAACTTAGCCACGACGCTGACCAAGTTCGCGTCTTAGAATAGACAAACCATTTGGGCATGAGTTGATTATTAAGAAATTGTAGTTCTCAATAAGGATTTGGCAATATCCTTGGAAAAAATTATATATTATTGTTATTATTAAATAATAAGCAGGCAATAAATGACAGATACAAAATATGGATTTATATTACCTTGTTTACTTCGTCGTCGCGAACATAAATAGGTTAGGTACATGTACATATCTATCCGGTGAAATTATCCAACGACTCGTAGGATATTTAAGAGTGTATGATTGGAAATAAAATACACTACTTTAAAATAAATCATCAAATTAACTAATTAAAATTCCACTCGTTTATTTCTTGATAATATGCAAGTTTACTTATATACATTACTGTTAAAATATATGTATTACTTCTTCGCCAATTTGTAGGGCTTCTGTCGAGTTCCTCGATTTTTAGGTTTCTCAAATGTTACAATACTATTATTGTGATAATTGTACTATTGTAACAAACCATGTATTATTTTACTAATTTATTGTAAAAAAGATCTACAGTTTTCAATATCTACGGATTAATGTTTACTACTAATTATAGTTGGTAATAAGACTGTAGTGTTTTTTTTTTCTCTAATAGCGAGTTTATACTGTTCAGATTGAAGTTTCGATCCTATAATTTTGAAACACCTTTCTATCTTATTCTCTATCGAATCTTCTATCAAAGCCTAGACTACCATTGTCGATCATCAACCTTCTGGACATTTCGTGATGGTAGTATCCACACCAATATTAGCTAGTAAAATCATCAGAAAAAATTACTCGCCTTAGGTAAATAAAGAAAAATCGATTTGCTTCGACATATCTAATTGATATATTGCATATCTTTTTTTATCTCTTATAATTCTTGGATGAATCTGATAGTTTTCTAGTAAAAAAATAAAACATACTACTAAGGACTAGTTTATAAGAAATATTAAATATAATACAGCCAACTATGCAAATATTTTATATTTTATTATTCAGTTATTTCATTTGCCACACGCTTAATTTTAAGGTAAATTTTTGAGGAAACACCGCCTGTCTCTCCCGAGCGCTACATTTTACAGATTACAATTGCCAAGACGATACATTGGTCTTTTACACAAGAACGTATGCTGAAATGATCAATGATATCGAGAAGTTTATAACTTCTTTGCTTTTTATTTGCGACACGCTTAATTTCAAGGTGATTTTTTAAGAAAACACCGCCTGCCTTTCCTCAGTGCTACGTTTGACAAATTGGAACTATCAAAACGATTTGTGACTTTTGTCATAGGAAAATATGCTGAAACGATATAAGTGATATCGAGAAGATAATAACTTCCTTGTTATTCATTTTGCAAGGTAAATTTTTGAGAAAACACCGTCCGTCTCTCCCCAACGCTACGTTTCATAGATAGTAACTATCAAGACGAGTCGTTGGTTTTTAATACAAGTAAATATGGTAAAATTATCAACGTTGTCGAGAGGATAATAACTTGTTCGCTGTTCATATGTAACACACTTATTTTCAAGGTAAATTTTTGGGAAAACACCGCCTGTATCTCCTCAGCGCTACGTTTCGCAGATTGCAGCTATCAAGACGAATCGTTGGTTTTACATACAACAATATATGATAAAACTATCAATGATATCAAGAAGATAATACCTTTTTTACTATTCATTTGCGACACGCTTAATTTTAAGGTAAATTTTTGAGAAAACACCGCTTGTCTCTCCCCCGCGCTACGGTTCACAGCTTGCAATTATCAAGACGACACATTGGCCTATTGCACAAGAAAATATAACAGGATGGTTAATGATATTGACAAAATTTTAACTTCTTTCCTTTTTATATATGTTTTATATTTTTCTTGGGATATGACACATAAAAGTTACGAGCCACTTCTCACCCCTCACAAGTCTCCTTATATCATATAAAACGGCCCTATTGTTGCGGGATACTTAAAATGTCATATTTTTTCAGGCTCTACAGTCACTGTTGGATGTGAATAATACAAGAACGGCAACTATAACCACGACTCTACCCCGAACAGTCAATGCGACTCGGTTTTGACCTAGTTAAGTTTGATTTAAACGAACTGGTATATTTATAAATAAATACCTAATTGTTACGACTTAAATGTGAGTGTTACCTTTACAGTAAGTGTTTAACATTTGGGTTTTGAATGTTTGGGTTTTATTAGAGAACGTAAATTATTTTTTTTTATATACATAGATTTTGAATAGCATTTTATTTAGTATGTGTAAACAGGTTTGTAAAATTTGAGGTTATTTATTTTTGTAATAGATTTATTAGATGGAAATTTTAATTTTATGTTATTATATTACTGAGTTTTATTTATTTTTTTATATATATATCGAAGCAAAGACAATTTACTAGATTGTGATTACACAGTCTCAATCCGAATTTTATGTACAGTATGTAGAGACTAAATAATCCACATTTTGCACTTTATTTCTAAGAGTGTGGATACACTTTGACCTGAAAATCGAAGGACAAATTAAGAAAATAAATTTATTACATAGGGATGATATTTTATTAGATGCCTTCATAGCCATTTCTAATCTTTTGAGAAACCCCTTCACAACCCCCTTTTTTAAATCGGTCCCTTCTCTCCTTTTATGTTAAACTGAAAAGTTTTTAAAGAAAAGCGAAAACATTTTTAAATATAAAATAATATAAAATTACGGTACAAAAAATTATTTAATATAAATATCACTTTTTTCAAAGCAACAATTTTTTGTCCTCAGTGGCGTACACAATCTTTTGGCTAGAGAAATTATTATTTGAGAAACAATCAAAGTGTCAAACATGAATGACTTTTGAGCCTATTTTCATTCTCTTTAACGTAAACGCGTATATTTTATTTAATATTCCACCTAATTTATATGTACTTAACGAGTTACTTACAGGTGTTTAGAGAATGTGCTTTATTTAGTCTTCCTATGCTGTGGTCGCCTGTAAATAAAATTTTTTATAGCTGTGACAACAAATCAATTATTATAAGTATAAAATTGTAAATTACCGAATATTTTTTATTAGTAGTTTACATTTAACCTAAAACTTACTTATGTATTAAGTTTATTATGGAATTTTAATATATTAAAAATGTTTGTTGTCTACATGAAATGAATATGTATTGTATATACATATATAAAATATTGTTCTTATTGATCTTGTAAAGGTTGATTTGTGATTTATTTAATATTTCTCATAGAAATTATATTAAAACCTATATTGTACTGCCATATATTTACTAAGAATTTTGTTAATAAAGCAGTTTCTTCTAAAAGTATGTTGTAAATTGTGTATATGTTTATGGTAATAAATGTAAAATGTTGGATTTCCGTCCAATATTATTCTTATATAAATTTAATTGAAAACGTCGCTTCATTTCTAAGCATATCTAGGCATATTTTATAAGAATTTTCAAGCAGAAGTCATTACGATTGAACTGAATGTTAGCAACAACAAATTACTGCTCCAAATTTTGATATTTAGTGCCATTTAATGGCAATAACATTTATTTTATTTAATGACAATTATTTTTATTAAACCTCTATCCTTTGTATTTATTGCTAAGACGATTTTCGAATACGCTAGCAGCCGTCCCCTGATGTCTTCTGGAGAGGTGGATTTGCTGATGAAATACGCATTTTTCTTAAAACCTAGCCTTTACTTGCTTACAATGGAGGAAAAGTTGACTGCTTGATTTGATAGAAATCTTTTATCTCGCAGTAATTTATTCAGCTTTAGAGGCAATGATATTCGGGAAAATACAAATGTGGCAAATAAGGATAGACAATTAATTCAAAGCCCAATTCATTAATTTTTTGACACAAAATTAAGGAATTGTGAGACTGCATTGTCATGTAAAAGTAATACACTTTTATAGACATTTCATCTCCATTTTTTCATTTTTTTCCACATGGTTTGCTGAACCACTTTCACCTTTCTTTATATTGTTTACCATCATCCCAGCAAACAAATATAAGAAACATTTCTACCGTTTTTAAACTCAGCATTTTTTGGTTAAAGGACAACCAATCAGTGTGTTTCCATTATTTTTATTGTTCTTTTGTCTCTTTATCATAACATTATTATCCAAAACGTGCAAGAATCCTTTGAAAATACCGACAGTGACACTAGGTTCCTCCTTGTTGTTTCTGAGCAACATTCAGATGTTTAGGAAACAATTTTCTTCTAACACAAGTCATATTTAATAATATGAAGAAGGAATCAATCGAAGAAGTTCAAAGCTTCTGCAATTATTTCAGCTCAATACTGACAACATCATGTTCTGTGCAATTTAACATTTTGTAGAGTTATCAAAATTATATTTATAAAAGTCAAACTTGTAAGTAATATTTGTTGTTTTGGCATTTGTTGTAGCCACCTAGATATGAATACCTCCTCGTAAATTTGCCTAAAATATGTGAGTTATTCACATCATCCTCATTGCAATTTGTATGTCCTAAAATGTTCTTAGATATGCATATCCCTTTGAATTAATTTTCCTTAGTAATTTACCTATTTTTCATTGTAAAAAACGTATACTATTACTAGACCCTTTCAATGTAAATATGTATATAAATTGCTCAAGTAAGTCATTGTTACACAAACTTCTTTTTGGTATTCGTCGAATCAAATGGCCAAATTTTAGTTGTCTGTTATCCATAACACAGTGTCTGTATATTTATTGCAACGTGAAACATGTATTGACTTGACAATAAGGTTTTAGTACTTTAAATTCATTCGATCTGATGAGTTGAAAATATGTAAAAACACGAAAAGTTTTGAAGTGGCCTTGTCTATAACCTAAGTATGTAGGTATATCTCATTTAAACGGTTTGTGTAGTGTTAAATAGATTTTTGTATATATTATGTGTTAAATGATCATGTATGTATAATTCATAAATTATCTAAAAAATAAAAATATGATTAAAAACAAAATAGTTGATGTTTTTTTTTTCGCTTTGTATGAATAGTAACAGTCACATACAGTCGGAAGAATTTTAGTCAGGATACTACAGGAAGTTACAGCCCCTTCTACAGTGCTGTGAGAAAATATAGTCTCCCCCTTAGTTGGACTATATCATGAGTGAAACTCGAAACTGACAATATTTTTAGTATATATTGGAGCGGTATGTTAGGTGAAATCAGTATTTAAATTACGAGTTTTTAGTATCTCATATATTGGTGAATAATAGAGATTTATGAAAAAACCGGTCTGTAGTTTGTAAAAAATTATAGACTCACCGCTGTTTTCATATTTTACTTGGACAAATACTTGGTCCATTTACCCTTATTTTTTATTACATTTAATAAGCGAATCTTCATACTGTTTATTAAATAAACGGTGGTCCAACTAAAACGCACTATGTTAATTGTAAGTAAAACAAAAAGTTTTCAGAGAATTATCTTAATATTTTTTATTATGATAGAAGGATCTATGACAATTATGTGTGAAACAAAATATCGGCCAAATGCTCGCCACGGCTTCGGTAGCATACCTCTATCCGATGGTCCATATTTTCAATGACTCTGAGATATAATTGAGGTTCAATGTCGTTAATGTGCCGAATTATCTCATCCTTTAGCTCTTGAATTGTTCTTGGCTTATTGACGTACACTTTTTCTTTTAAATATCCCCAAAGAAGGAAGTCCAACGGTGTCAAATCACACGATCGTGGCGGCCAATTAACATCGCCACGACGTGAGATAACACGGCCATTGAATTTCTCGCGCAAAAGTGCCATTGTTTCGTTGGCTGTGTGGCAAGTGGCACCATCCTGTTGGAACCACATATCGCCCAGGTCCATATCCTCAATTTCTGGCCACAGGAAGTCCGTTATCATCTCGCGATAGCGAACACCATTCACGGTAACTGCTTGACGGATCTTCTGCTACACTATCGCGAACAACAGCAATGTTTTCCGCAGAACGAACTGGGCGAGCATGCACAGGTGTTTTCACATTTCCTACAGTCCCGATTTGCTGAAATTTGCGCACAATTCTCCCGATTGTGGACACATTTGGTCGATTATGCTGACCAAAAAAGTCACGAAGTGCACGAAATGCATTTTGATTTGAACGCCCATTTTCGTAAAAGGCTTCAACAATCTTAACGCGCTGCTCAATTGTGTACCTCTCCATGGTTGAATTTGTCAAACACTGAAACAAAGAAATGTCAAATTAAGTTGGGCAAAAATCTTAACGTTAAGGTGTGACTCACAATTAACATCGTGCATTATGGTTGGACCACCCTTTAGTTTAATATTACCTCTGGAATTTCGTCCCGGACAGCTACAATTCAACTGTTCAGTTCATCAATACTTTCAATTTAAGGATTTGTTTAATTATATACTGCTCTTGCCATAATCCCTCATAGATTTTCTATCGGGTTAAAATCAGGACTTAATACTGGCCATGGCATAAGGTCGATTCGATACCGTTGAAACCGGTTTTCTTGTGGACCTTTCAGAATGAATAGGTGAATTATCCTGTTGAAATACCAGATGGTGGTTGCACCATCATCTTCAGTAAAGATAAAAAATGGAAACAGGTAACCTTCTAACAGGTTTTGACAATCATACCAATAATAGCTAAATCCATCCGGTCCATCCAAATTAATTTTTTTTCATCGTTAAAAATGGTCCCAAAAATTTTTGTTTTGAACATACTTCTCTGCAAATTTTAATCTGGCCTCTTGTGATGTGATGCTGCTGAAGTGTAAGTTTCTTTAAACATTTTTCGTATTTAAAATGTCCTGGCTTCGCCGCCCATTTCCTTATGAGACTGGGATCACAATCTAAATTGAAACGAAGGACAACCGGACAACCGGAGAAGATGACGCTCCTGTAGTTGATGCCTAACTCCCTCAGAATAGCACGCTGAAATGTCGTCGGTGAAAATTTAGACAGCTTTCTTTTACTATAATTTTCGACTCCAAGTTTAAGAAATATTTTTACAACACTTTGTGAACAATTAATTTAATAATTGTGGCGATCTTTCGCTATATTTTTTCACAACTCCGTAAATCGTTTTTCTAAATCATTATTTACCACGCGGCATAATATTATTATTAAGTTATATGGGTTTAGGCCTCATCATCCACCGATCGCATGGGTAGTCCCTTAGCGATGCCCTCTTACCCGAGTCATTATCCAAAAATGCTATCCCATAAATGGAGCAATTTAGGCACGTCCCCCGCCTTAAGCCTCGCCTCCTCTAAGATAACAGGGGTCCCTAATATCAGGTACCTCTTCTCCTTCCGTGCGGAGCAGGTGTAAAGAAGATGAATCGAGGTTTCCTCGTCTTCTTTACAGTATCTGCAGGCCGGGCTATCAGTCAGCCTCAGCTTGTGCTTATATGCATTCAAGCTACTGTGGTGGCCCGTTATGATTCCCACCAGGGTTCTAGCTTTGTGCCTGTTCAATTTAATGAATTCTTGGGCCCATTTCTCAATCTTTGATTATTCGATGAAGAGTTTGGTTATTCGACAACCCGTTACTCCTCTCCATCTTTCATTGTGCTGGTCTCTTGCCCAACCATTAATGTGCTCTCTGATCAGATTCCGACTTATTCCCACTGCAGGTTCTGGTCCATAGAGGTTTTCCCTGGCCCTTAGGGCCAGGGAAAACCTCTATGAACCTCTCTGGCAAGGTCATCGGCAATTAGATTTCCCTTAATGCCTTTATGCCCAGGTATCCATAAGAGTTCCACCGGTCCCTTCCCTGCCAAGTGGTTCAATGCTTCATAACAATTATAGACCAGCTTCGGCTTTATCGTTGCTGAATTCAGGGCTGCCAACGCCGCCTTGCTATCCGAGCAGATACATACTTTCTTCTGGGTCCGATTTTGGTCGGCCCCCAGAACACTGTATGTAGTTGCAACTAGTTCGGCCTGGATTTTGGTCGTGTAGTTGCTCAGGGGGAAGGTTTTACCTATCCCATCGCGTCGCTTATCTTCCTATTCATGTTTCCCACCCTGTGCATTGTCTTTACGGCTTCCGCTATCAGGGTGACATCAAGAGGTGGTATCCCCGTCAGTATCTCCACGTGGCATAATAAAAAATAATAAATAATACAGACGGTACAAGTCGTTAACACTTCAAAAATCACATGCAAATAACTCTCGCAAATTATTACTTAAACTTTGTTTGTCACTATTTACATCAAACTCATCAAAGTTGATACAATCAAATCAAATAAATAAATACGTCACAATAATGTGAATGTTATCAAACGTTGCGATGTTTAATAAAACAAGCGCAAAATTTCAAAAGCTTATTCGAATTAAAATATATCAAAACAATGTAATATCAATCCTGGCAAACCTTATATCAGAAGAAATCGAATTTAATTTTACATCAACTCCATAAAATAATAGAGGGTGTTCCATTTCTGAGGCTACTGCTTCATTTTATGATCAGAAACTTACAATTGCCGAAAACATGCAATTATTTGTAGAGTTTTTCAAGTGTTCTGGTCCAGCTTACAATTCAGCTTGATTTTCTTAGAGAAAGCACAACAGTTTTATTATTTCTGAATCATTATATCCTAAAACCCATACATTCATAGCAGCATTATAGAACCGATAGCGAGACACTTGATTTTATGACAAACATGAATCACAAGGGATACGAATATATCCGTCTTTTGGACACCAATGGATCTCATCGTAGAAATTTCGTTTTTAAGCTGCTAGAAAGCTATCCTGATGATCGCGTAATAGCGCTAGATTGTCCTAAGTTTGTCTGTAACTCTTAGATTGACCACCTTATTCCCCCGGCCTTAACAGGAGATTTCTATACGCATGTATATGAGATTTGTGTGCAACGCACGGCCACGCAAAGCAAAGTTTATTCTGTAAGCTTTGACGCAAGTGTATTGTATCAGGTTGTTTATTGTATTGTCTTGTATTGTATAGCATTGTATTGTCTGTTGAATCTGGGCTGTTTACGTGGTCACGTGTTGTTTGTATTTTTATAACCACAACGAGAGGGAAGAGATCGCAATAGAGGCATATTCGGTTGAATATATATAACGGAATTTTAATACGCGAACTTTACGAACCGTTTCTGAAAAACTTTTAAAAGAATGCTTAGAATGTATTTTTGACACTGCGGGAAATGATTACAATGCAAAAAGTCAGGCTCGAGTGTTATTGGGTTATTTAGATAACGATAACTTTAAATACTGGCTCGCGCTTTTCGCCAAGGTCTTGCCTCATTGTGAAATCCTTTTTGAAGAGTTTCAGATTCGATCATTGGACGCTGTCAAGATGAGCAGTTATTTGAATAATTTTGAAGGCGCAATTATAAAAATCCGGACAACTAATTCCTCAAATTCGCCTGAAAAAAAAAAACAATACGATCCCATAATGATATATCATTTTCTGTACAAACTAAGGAAGTGTGTGATATGTTAATTACCTAAACTAAAACCGGATTTGAGTTTAGAGAACACCTGTTAGTGTCGAAACTAATTTTCCCCAATAAATTTAGTGACTATGAGAAACAATTCCCCATTCACGATTTTGACAATCTTATGGATGAACAAAGAAAACTTATGGATTTTTGGACAAAGTTAAATTGAAAAGTGAATTAACGGTTTTATACAGCAGGGAAAATTTTCGTGGAAACAGTAAGTTGCTTAGCAATTTTGCAATTATTTATAGATCGAAACCTGACGGACTGTTTTAGTTATACTGTTTTATTATTAAAACAAAATTAATTTGTACCATACTCATACCAAGTGTTGAGAGTGAACACTGTTTTTCGATGCTTAAAAGAATTAAAAACTTTTTGAAAAATACAATGGCGCAAGACAGACTAAAATTCACTTTGCATGATAAGTATGGAGAAAGTGCTAATTGCAGCGATTCCAGATTATTAAAATATGGATTTTAATGATCTTATATTGACGTTTTTTGCGAATTCCAAGAACAGACGAATGGATTTTCTATATAAATAAGCTCAGGCTTGGACATAGGTAAGTTTATTTTAATTTTTCGTTTATTATGGTATCGATTGAACCCCCAGACAAAAATTACACCGGCCGCCACTTTCTAGCAATACTATAACATTTTTCTGTGAATATACATTTAGCTGTGACCTATACTACATTTGGTTGAGATAATAACAAAAGCCAGTAACTCATTTTCTTTTATGTAATTTTGTTCTCCCTGAACATTTATAACAATTATATCTAAACCTACTACGTGTATAAGACAATTTTAAAAAATCGAAGCAATAATATCGCACTAAAATAAAAATAAAAATTATATTTACTCCCATGCATGCCGTTTATCTCATATTTTCTCCTCTGCTTTATTAAATAATGCTAAACTTTTAAAAAGAAAACGCGTGCTTGAAAATATACATGACACATCGTTTTCTACTTATTAATTTCCTCCTACTTTTGATTGACAACTACGTTTCCTTTGTGATATCTCGAGCACTAAAGAAAGCCAATACTTTATAAAACATTAAAACTTTAAGAAATATATTTTTAAATACAAAGAGAGTTGAAGTCGATTATTATCTAGTCGTACCTAACCGACATGGACGAAGACCACATCTATCTAGCGTTCACAATCAAACTTTTCGACATTCTCGGTATCTGGCCAGACAAGACGAGGAAACGGAAATTAATTACAGAATATTACATTCTGATAATTATTACAAAGGCTATGTTGGCAATTGTATTGGATATTATTCTACAGTTTAATGGTAAGTGGAATAGATCTCTGATTAGATGAAAGCAGACACTTGTTCGCAGTTTTAAAAAATCTCCTTAAATTGCAATTATTTAAGGATTCTCTAAATTAAAGTTATCTAAGAAATTTAGGTCATTTAGTTATTGACTATAATTTCGAATATGGAGAAAATAACAGTCAAGGAAAGACGAAAGGACTATACAAACATCTGTTGCAAAGCAGAACATATTGTGACAAAGTATAAAACATATAATGAAGAAGTATTTTTACTTTTCCGATATCTCTTCAAACAACAACTTTTCCAGAATTTCCCTTCTCATATATTTTCTAAGCTGATCTAGATATCCCTGATTTTTTGGTACCTTATTATTGAGCATATAAGTGTGTAACTTTAACTTTATTTAATTTGTATTCTTGCCATTCCTGAGATGTTCATTATAAGCCTCTTATCTACGATCAAGTATATGTTCCCAAAGATTCATAATTATTTATTTCCGAGTTGGAGATCTTCCCTTCTGAAAAATAAATAAGAAAGCTAATAAACAATCTCTTTCTCGCTTTGTATAACGTTCGTGCTTACCTGGGCTCAGCAGATTATTTAGTGAATGGCATATTGGACGCCCTCCATAAAGAGAGTTGCTTTCCTATTTAACAGATAGATGGCCATAATAATATTCTGTATGTACGTGTTTTAATATTTGTCAAGTCATTGTTCTTTGTTGCATAAATGGAAAGTGTTTTTATTATTAATCTAACGAACCTATTTTAAACTGGTTTATTATTTCAGACGGCGATTTCTCTTTCACCGACTTGGTACAGAGCATCATAGCGGCCAGCGCCCTCTGCAGCGTGATCTACATATTGATTTGCTTCATGATTAAAAGACAAGAGATCGATAGTTTAATAAAACACCTGAAAATATTCCAGGAATATCTTCCGGCACATAAAATGGAGGAAGCCGAAGAGACTGCGAAATTTTATGCGAAAGTTTTCATATTCTATGGAATTCTCGGAAATGTCATGTATGCATGTTTACCGCTGCTGACTTATTCGAGGTGTCACAGAAGCAGCCACATGGTTAAGTATGGGATACCTTGTGGGTTGATCGCTTGGTATATTCTGCCTTTCAGATACGATTATTATCCATTAGCTCAACTTGCTATTGTAGAGCAATTATTTACAACCGTTTTAGGTAAATATGAAGTGCGTGGTTCCAATCAATTTTAGATAAATCCAGTGGCGGCTCGTGATGAAATGAAACGGGTGTTCTGCACAGGGCCGATCCTAGGGTATTGGCCGCCCGCGTGCAAATTTCAAACGTATTCAAACTACTGGCGCCGTAGGGGCCGCAAAAAAATTGCGCCGCAGACGAAAATTTTGAAAATTTTCAAGGTCACGCGTTTTCCTGATACTTCAGAATTTTTATGTAAAATCCGTTTATACAAAAATATAGACTTTCACAAGAAAAATTTTTGGATTTTAATACCTTTTTGAAGAACATTCATGTTTGCCGTCATATTCTTTGGTTAAGAGAAAAGACTTGTAAGGTGAATTTTCTACTAGAGGGTCTATAACACTTCCGGTCTATAAAATATTTTCCAAAAGAGTTTCAGCGTCACATTTTGTAGGTTTCAGATATGTCCAAAAGCGTTCAATTGGTTAACCATCGAGAATATATCTTAAAACTACCACTAACTGAGTTTTTACAAATACATCAGTTGTTTCGTCTGCCATAACTGCCAAAAATGAAGGTCTGTTAATTTCTTTAATTATTTCTTCATGACATACTGAATAATATGTTCCTTTAAATACTGAAGCATTTTGTAGATGCTCGTTTAAAGTTACATCAAGCTCAGCACAAAAATTTATCAAACCACGAAATATCCCCGGGTTTTGAGAGGTTTCAGCTTCGTCATGTCCTCGCAGCGCCAGTTCAAAGGCCCCACAAAACTTTATGCAGTTTATAATTTTTGACAAAACGTATCTCTTTTTTGTCACATTATCATTATGCTTTTGCACATTTATCCAATAAGATGAATTTAGCTGCGCTTTAATATTAGTTGTTCCTAATAAAGCTAATTCCATTGTATTATGTAGATGGCTTTTGGAGTTGTCGTGCTTTTTTATTTTTTCAGTTAAGTGCACCAAATCTGTCACCCCTACCTCCGTCCATGCTTTATCACCGCCAAAAAGTAAACAAGGAAAACAAAATAACGCATTTTCTTGTTGCACACACAAATCCAATTGTTCTTCGAATAAATGTCTCTATTACATTGACGTTTATATGCTTTTCCACGGCTAACACCTGCAGTCTCAATAACAATATCGGGCCATTGTTTCTTAAATCAATTTTTTCTTCATAAGAGTATTTAAAAAGTCGCTTCACATGAACTAAATTATAAACTAAATCCATTGTCACTATCACAGTATATAAATATTAATAATTAGTACAATAAATCACTACACAAATTCACAAAACAGTATTTAAAATCTCAAATTAACACGAAATACGAAATAGGTACGATTTACGCCCGCCAACTGTACGAGAAGTAGGAAGGAGTAAATATTCACTGATGTTGCCTTAGCTGGAAAAAATACAGCTCACTGACCGTGTAAATTTGCGCATTTACGAGCGCCAAGTGTGGATTGTCGCAGGAGTTGAGGGGGAGGACGGGTGTGCCGAGCCGTGCTGAGAACTACCTCGTGTGGCCCAGTTCAATGTACCGCGACGCGCTCGCGTAGAGACCCAGACAATTCATCTGGTCTACTACTCAATAGAGGACAGCGGGCAGAATGCGACTTTAACGCAATAATTTGGTTAGCTGCACCAACTAACCAAATTATTTTATTAATAAATTTTAGTAATTACTATGTCGCGAAAATATACAAATATCTAATTTTTTTGGCAGTTCTGCAGCTCTGGAGCACCTATGCACCAGCCGCCCCTGGATAAATCCCATACAAGTGGAAAATTCGCATGCGCTATCTACATGCTAAATGGCAAAGTGTCATTTTATTAAGATGGCTATGATACAATATTATAAATATAATTTCTGTTCTACCAATCTATCTTACACCAATAACGTATTAAATTTATTAACTATACAGATGTTAAGTTTTGTACCAGAGATAGGAAAATTTTACAGCATTTTCATATTCATTAGGAATAATACAGTATTGTCCTGGTATTAAAAAAATTATAAAGTATTAATTTTTCAAAATGACACCCTTTTGTTTTGATGGTAAAAGTCCTTCTCGTAAGAATACAATAGGTCTTATAGTGTTAAAATGTCGAAATTTTATACCATATACAGAAAATACCAAACATTTAATGCTTACAATTATTTTAGCCAGTACCATAGTAATGTTGCTCACGATGTTAATCTGTGGTATTTTGACACACGCCTCCGCTAACTTAAAACATCTCAAAACCATGATATTAGAAATTTCGGAAGTTTCAGATTCTGAAATAACGTCTCATGTTAATCTATGCGTTAAATACCATACAGCAATTATTGAGTAAGTGCATTTTTGGTAATTTTGCAGCCTCACGTTGGGCGCCATGCAGAAGATTACAATCCCAATTTTTTTTAGCTTTGCAAATCAAACTAACGACGCTTTTAGCGCAATGATGCTAGTTCATATAACCTGGACCAGTTTCGTCATAGGCATATTGGGAATTGAAATTATAATGGACACAAACTATTTCAACTCTTTTCGGTTCGCGATGCATCTAGGAGGATGGTTAGGAATATTATTTTTAGTTTGCTTTTATGGACAGACCGTAATGGACGACGTAAGGCAAAAGGATACATATCTATAATATAATTATCCGTATAAATAGATGAAAGAAATGTAATAAATTTACTATTTTAGAGTACGAATATTTCAAAAGCGGTTTATGAAACAGAATGGTATAATAAGGCACCTAGCATAAGAAGAAACATTGTTTTAATCTTATTAAGGGCTCAAAGGCCCTTAATTTTGAGAGCTGCTGGGCTAAACATAATGTCTTTAGCCACATTCCTAAAGGTAAGTATCAGAAATAGGATCGATATCACAAAATAATGTGGCTTAGAATATGTTTTACCTACTTATTTCTAAAACTGTTCATAAGCTTATTAGATCTCCGGTAATTATTTGTTTATATTTTATTTTTTTTTAATTAAAAATTTTACATTTTTGTGTGCTTTTGATGACGTCCTAACTGAACCACTGAATTAATTAGAATAAATTCAAAATACAGAGGACCAGTACACATTTTTATTGTCCCTGCATGAAAAGTATATTAGTCTTTGAAGTAAATTAACTAGTTTTCTTCATTCAAATAAATAACTTCAATAACTATAACAGCAACATGGAATTAACGTCTTCCGTTTCTTTTAGGTCTTATACTCTGCTTACTCATATTTTACATTGTTACTAAAAGTTAAACCGTAATGTAAATAATTATATGTATTGTCTATAGTAAGGCCAGGAAAGTAAAATTTACATTAAGCTATTTTAATTTTTTATAATTTTTGTGGCGCCATCTTTGTATAAGAAGCATAATTACTGCGTTAATAAATGTATATTTCACCATGATTGTTTTCTTATATCATCTAATGAAAATAGTACCCTGTTATGTCTTCCTCTAACTACGTACTTATACATAAAGCTTTCTTTGATGAGCAAGTAATATAGATTTCTGAATAATATTTTGCGGAATTCTCGCAAATGAATATTTTTGAATTATCTCAGATCTTCAGTTTATATTTGAAAAATATAAACTGAAACATAGGTAACTTATATAGAATTTTACAAAAGAACTTTTCTTGTGTGTAACTATACGTCTCTACCAATGAAATGCTACCGATGGATGCCCAGTGCATCCACATTGTAACACATAATTGATGTGTTTTTGAACTTGGCGAACGCAACTACACATCACATCTTTGCCCTTTTGTTACTCTGTGTTACTCTTACTTCTGTGCCTTTGAGTTTGAGGTTAGGTAGAAAAGAGAATCTTGTTAAATCATTGTAATTTAGCAACCAATAATCTATTATAATAGAGGTTCATCGTTTTGAAACCCCAAATATAGAATGGACAGTCAAGTGTCAATAGACGGCTTTTTTGTGGATTTAGTAGACGACACTTGGCGTTCTGACACTCTTCCTAAAGACGACATCACTGTCCCAGTTTGGGAATTGTCCGATCCTGAAGCAGACTCTGGTGATCTTCATCTCACTTTAAAAGAACAGGAACAGAAGTGGACAGATATTATGCTCACGTCTTTGAGCGAACACCAATAATAAAAAAGTCGTATAACAGAACAATGGAGTTGCCAACAATTGGCAAACAGTGCGCTACAACAGACTGTAAACAGCTAGATTTTCTCCCTTTACAGTGTAAATGTGGAAAAGTGTTTTGTTCTGACCATTTTCCGATTCATGTTCAAGAATGTGAAGAATCAAGATATCTATCCGTAGAAGAGTTGAAAACATTACAAAACATATTTCTTTGTTCTCACATCGGTTGTAATGAAAGAAGTATTGTCCCTTTAATATGTGAAAAATGCAAAAAGCATTTCTGTATACAGCATAGACATTTAACGGAATGCGAGGCAAAAGATCCTAAAATATTATTAGCAGAAAAGGAAAAATACGCAGCACCTGTGAGGCAATTTAATCAAGCAAAAGCTATAGTCGATGAACAGGTATCAATATAATGTAGTATATATTAGTTTCAATTCTGTTATAGCACTTTTCACCTATTTACTGTTTTTATCTAATTCTGGTACAAAAAGCACTACATTATATATATTTTTGATTTTAGCTAAATAATAACTTAGCAGAAACTAAAAAGAAGCCGAAATACAAAGAAATAGCAGCTAAAGTACAACTCATGAGAATGAAAAACAAAGCCACAGGACAAAAAACGATCCCCGCCATAAATAGGGTATACTTTAATATAACTTACCCTAAAAGTTATTCAAGAAAAACTTCCCCCGTATTCGTTTCAAGTCAGTGGACAGTTGGCAAAATAGTCGATGCTATTGCTGAAGAGTTAAAGTTGCAAAACAACAATAGCAAGATGAAAGAGAAGAAGTTACGGTTATTTAAACAGGAGGATAATGAGATAGTTTCGAAAAATCTTTCAACCACTTTAGATAGTCTGTTAGATTCTAATGCTATTGTAAATGGAGAAAGCCTTATTATTGAGTATGTCGATGATGATTGTGTTAAATTGGTGTAATTGCTTTTAATAAATTTTCACTTACACATTGTTATTTCTGTAGAATATCTGACGTATGTGATCTTACATAACATACATTACTGCAAAGTAACAAAAAATGTCACTGTCATTAGACATGATATACCAAATAATTCTTGTTAATGTGTTTGATCAATATTTATGGTTCTGGCATAACTAGAACTTTGAAAATTATCAGAAAATGGGGAAAACACCCGTTTTTATCTGCAATACAAATACTCTTGGTCATATTGACTATGGCGTTCCGATAGTAGCCAATAAGTGCACAGATTATAGGACATCAACGAGCAGTTACCACCAGTATATTCCGCCGATTCCTCAAGAATTTGACTGTGTAAGTAAAGATGAATTACTTTCGTTCTTGCTTAGTAAAAATAACATTTTAGAGAGTTAAAGCAAAAATCAAGAAAGAACTGCTAGAAAAGAATGTTGCACTACGTGATGGTATAAAAAGTAATTACAACATCCAGTTTGTCAAGAAGGGCAAGCAGGATAATCAGGAGAGATACGGAAGGGGAGTCCTGGCAAATGAAATACATTATATAAGAGATGTTCAGGAAAAAGTAACATGGATATCCATATACTTAATCTGTGTATAGACTCATGTTTTTTTAGATGTTTAAAAATCCACCGGCACCTATGCCACAGAAATTGTCTGAAATGAAAGATGCCTATCAGATGAACTATTATTCCCCACAATATAGAGAAATTGTACCTCCTGCGATAACTGCTAGATGTGAGGTGAGTATTCACAAGATACTGCAAACGATTAAAATTAAATAAGGAAAACTTTTTTAGATAGTAGGTCTTGGGAGACCACTGCAGCCGACGATACCTCCAGGAAGTCAAGGGTACTGGAAGTACTTGGATATTTACATGACCGATAACATGTTAAGATATCCACCATACTCATACAATCAAGTGATGACTGCCAAAGAAGATTTGCCTACATTCTACAGTAGTTGTGGCAAGCATAAGGTTAGAAATACGTTTTTTTTTTAATTATGTTTCCGTTATGACATCAATTAAAGAACATATCAACAAAAAATATTTTGCTACTAAAGGAATACGATAAAAACAAAAAGTAGGTCAGCATGTATTTAGAGCAAGCGTAGTAATTATATAATTATAATTTTAGTCTCTAAAGCAACCGCTGCCTGGTCCTTTAACTGGAAATAAATCAGTTTGGGATAAGACACTCTTCAAGTTCCAATTCCCACCGAAACTTATGTCGAGAGCCCCCAAGCATTGTCCAAACCTGTAAGTACATTTTTTTTAAATCTATCTTCAAAATCTTTTTTGCCATATCTTTGTGTATATTCCTATTATTTTAATCTTATCTTATTTTTTTAAATATATGTATATATGAAGTAGAATCCGTAATTACAACACAAATGAACCAGACAATAATTATATTTAAATTTAAGCAATGATCCTTATTTATAGTATATTTTGGTTGATTGTTTCTTCCCCACTTCACCCTAAATGCAACACACAGACACAGAACACATATAGTATAATGGAACATATATAAACACTGTTCAGCAGTTGCAGTAATAATAACAAAGGTTATTGTGTTGGTTTGTGAAAGATTGTGTGAATCGTGCTTCATTCAAATACTACAAAATTCCTGTCATACATTCTCAAACTTTTGCAGCGTTCCATTATGTCATTCCATTGATGAATTAACTGTTAACATACTTAGTGTTAGGTAAATTTGTCTAACGGTTTCAGTACAATGCAATCAAGTTAACCTAGACTGTTTGAATGGCTTCACACTTCGAGCATTTAACCTAATATAATAATCGAATACTTCGCATACCGTAAATTTGTTTTATATTCATTGATTGTTGGTTATTCTCCTAGAAAGCATAGCACATATAATTCTCCTATACTCCAGTTTCAAAATAGTATAAGCAGTAAGGCTTATAGGCAGTAAGGTATAGAACACTATTTTTATGAGCTGGTAGGTAATACGATTCAACAAGTCTCGCGTCTGTTCTACGTGTAAATTGTAAAGACCACTCCCTGCACTCTGTGATCTCTGCTCTCTTTAGTCGTGCGCGAGACAAGGGAGGTGCCTTGTCTATTTGCCTTGTCTGGTCCACATGTTGCGAATTACTTACTGCCTACAATTTTGAAACTGGGGTATAGAAGGCATAAAAGATAAAGGAAGATAACTAAATTAAATCGGTTACCTTACCTTAAACGTGAGTTGTTAATGGCTTAAATCGTTAGAATGACAGATTGTATATAATTGTGAACAAGAATTTCAATAGGATGAATACGTCATCGGTTGTATATGATTTAATAGTGTCTATTATTCACCTACAAATATTGGGTAAACTGGTAATCCATTAATTTCGATTATGTGATAATTATGAAAGCCGTTTTATAAGAAATACAAAAAAGAGACTTTATTAAACATTTCAAAATATAGGTATATGTGTATGTAATAATGTGCAGTGTAAGAAAACTTGATAGAACAGTTAAAAAAATTACAAATAGCAAAGTTATATAAACTTCACACAAAATATTTACTGTTTCAGTAAGCATTAATATTGTTAACCAGTTTTTTAATTACCACTATTGAAGTATCGAATACGTGCCCAACAAATTAATCCATTCGAATAAAAATTCGATCCATTTAATATGTATTATAATTCGGTGGCATGGGCCTTTATGAAATTTATGAAACTTAAAAGATTTACCTGTTCTCCATACCACATTATTTATCAGAAATTGCAATACATATAATGATTAAAGAACCATAAAGTTGACTTTTATTAATCTTTTACTCTACAAATATAAAAACAAAGATACAGAAGTGTAAAGTGTAACATTTAAAGTAAGCCTGTGAAGTGTTAAATTGAAATTAATTTTTTTGTAAGCAACCTATTCCGTTACAATTCTTTAATAAACATTTTGAAACTCTGTCATTGTTTTCCTAAGTATAACCTTTTAAGGGCAAACCTTTTAACAGAAATTCAAGATGAACACTTTTTCAGAACAGAGCTTGTTGTGATTTGACAGTTATTAGACTTAATATGGGTGTTATAAATTTTATAAAATTGCAATGTTATAATATCTACAAAAAATTTATTTATTAGTATTAATGAATATTTTAGTTATGAAAATAACTATTAATTGTATTTAATTTATATGTATTTACTAGTCAGTTCTTAATTTTTTTAGCACGCAGTGAATAAGTAAATAATTTTAGCTACAGTGGGGGGGGGTGTTAAAGAAAAATGTTTTTTCTATTGAAAATACAATTTATTTCTGTTGCTTGACCGTTCTCGTTTACTCGGATAATTGCCAAAAAGTAAAATAAATATGAAGTTCAGTAAACTATGAGCCACACTATAAAAATAATGTAACATTAATCACGATTATGAGCGAACACCGCATATTTGCTTTTATTGCAAACAGACGACTCTAAATCAAATTTCAATTGAAAAATACATTAATCTCGGTTATAAACCTGATCCGTACATGATTGTTATAAAATTATGAATATGAAAAAACTCAAGGTTCTATAATTGATCTAACGAATTAAGTAATCTTGAAATTTTTGGAATTCAGTTATATGCAAATATTGTTTGTATAATGATTCTTTGCGTGTGCGTCACGGGTAACGATCGTATGAATCAATCAACAGACATTTTTGAGCAGTGTCGTGCCGAAAACACATTTTAGGATAGCAGTTAGTACAATACAAATCCATCGACCTATGACAGGGTAATGAAAAGGTTCTCCACAAAAAAACATTCAATGGAAGTGATATTTCCATCAAAATAAATGAAATAAATTCAACAAAAATAAAATAAATTTTACATCAATATTGAGACGCCAATGAATCAAATTACACAATAAAGCTAAGACGGGACTTCATAATTGCATTTTGTTCAGCAAATTATTAACTGTCTATGCCGTACATAGTTGATTGAAACATATGTCGCTAGACACATGTGCTGGTAATTGTGGCATATTAGTAACAATTGCGAGTGGTGTAGCATGTAATCCGTGCGTCGTGACTAAATTGATACACACGCAAAAATCCATCATACATATTCTAGGCGCCATAAGTACATCTGAAAATATATTTGTTTCAATTTGGTAAATTAGCATACGGAGTCCGAAGACTTGTACACTACGCATGAAATATAATCACGTTTCTTCTTCTTATGGCGCTATAACCCAAGCATGGTTTATAATCACTATCAGGGAATTATAGACCATGTTAATTAAATCATTCTCCAATTACAGAGGCCTGGAATCCGAATACAAAGGCAACTATAGATTCCGAACCGATTTGGACACGTATCCGTATTTATACGACAATGGAGTCCTATTCGGCGATTCTCTATCGGGGGCTAGCGCTTGGCAAAACCTCTGCCCGCCTGGGATGTACTGCACTGAGCAGTGCCATATCGGAACTGGCTGGCCAATCAGAATGGTGGTTGAAACTGGCCCGTCCGCGAAAGAACCTGTACCTCGAGACAGGTGCTATGTGCAAGTGGATACGAAGTAATAAATAATATACAACTCAAGGTGTATTATTTATTTATAATTAAAATATATCCTACACTTATAATATGCATTTAGGTACCTTACTACCTGACATTAAGTTACGTGATACCTAAGTTGCCCACCGTTAGTGCTGCATCAATAGCGTTAACTCCATGGCAGCTGAAGTGTCGTCACGTAGATTTACCCTGAAGATTCTTAATAAGGATAAAATAGAGATATACAGTTCCTGGCTATACAGGCCCGGAAATAGGGATATACAGACAGCCTGGTGTAATTAAAAAAATTAGATGGCAATAATTCTATATGCTTCTTCCTAACACTGACTTAGTTTTCAACCAAACACTATGCACTACACTTGACGCAATGGAGATTATTAGAATTTTAATCATCATGCCAACTTTTTTGGTGAAACACGGCCCAAGTGTAGTATTTTGGTATTTTGTGGAAAACTAAGTCAGTGTTACCTTCACACCAAAGGTTCCGACCTACTACAGTATGCTTCTTAAATTTATCCCTAAAAATAAAAATGTTAATACCTATTTTTAGAAGGAATATACTTATAGTATGTCACTAGATATTATTTATTAGTCAGAGTTCACAATACTAATGCAATTTCAAGATGTAATTTTCTGGTTAATAGAAACGGTTCAACCGCAGAAAAGTGTCTTGAGCCAGGTAAAAAATATGTTTGTAGTATATAAACATTATGTTTTCTTATAGAGTGTAACAATAGGTTATACATATATTATAATTGCTATAACTCAATTTTCTTAAACTCAATGTATATATAAAGGGTGGTCCAACCATAATGCACGATGTTAATTGTGAATCACACCTTAACGTCAAGTTTTTTGCCCAACTTAATTTGACATTTCTTTGTTTCAGTGTTTGACAAATTCAACCATGGAGAGGTACACAATTGAGCAGCGCGTTAAGATTGTTGAAGCCTTTTACGAAAATGGGCGTTCAAATCAAAATGCATTTCGTGCACTTCGTGACTTTTTTGGTCAGCAGAATCGACCAAATGTGTCCACAATCGGGAGAATTGAGCGCAAATTTCAGCAAACCGGGTCTGTAGGAAATGTGAAAACACCTGTGCATGCTCGCCCAGTTCGTTCTGTGGGAAACATTGCTGTTGTTCGCGATAGTGTAGCAGAAGAGCCGTCAACCTCGACTCGTCGTCGTGCCCAACAATTGAACATCTCACGAACATCACTGATGCGGATATGGACCTGGACGATATGTGGTGCCAACAGGATGTTGCCACTTGCCACACAGCCAACGAATTATGGCCGTGTTATTTCACGTCGTGGCGATGTTAATTGGCCGCCACGATCATGTGATTTGACACCGTTGGACTTCTTTCTTTGGAGATATTTAAAAGAAAAAATGTACGTCAATAAGCCAAGAACAATTCAAGAGCTAAAGGATGAGATAATTCGGCACATTAACGACATTGAACCTTAATTATGTCTCAGAGTCATTGAAAATATGGACCATGGGATAGAGGTATGCCACCGAAGCCGTGGCGAGCATTTGGCCGATATTTTGTTTCACACATAATTGTCATAGATCCTTCTATCATAATAAAAAATATTAAGATAATTCTCTGAAAACTTTTTGTATTACTTACAATTAACATCGTGCGTTTTGGTTGGACCACCTCATATTTTACTATCACCTGATTCTATATCACATTATCTAGCTATTGAGTATGTGCAAGATAGTCAGAAAGTGGGGGCAGCCGATATGCAGCGCGAGTAGTGGCAAAATTCAGAAACATTTTAAGTTTTATACCACTATATTTTCACAGAAACGTGACTGTAGTTTCGACACTTTTTATGTCATTTTCAAAACGATGATTCAACTAAGAATAAAATACAAAAATTCGGTTCCTATAATATATACCTATACTATCCAATTACACAGAATAAGGGTTATGACAATAAACAGGTAAACGTGTTTTATAACTGGTGCAGTCCTGACCATCAAATTGTGGGAATTTCGAGGCATATTATTAAGAACTATTATACAGGGGCTTAATTAATTTTGCTAACAGTAAAAAGAGGAGAATATAGTATATCTACTTGATTCATTTAACAAATTAAAATTATCACTATGGTTGTATTTATAGATTTCTATTGCTTCTAACCAATTAAGTTTTAAACCTTTGCTGGTATAGTGTAGGATTTTCATATTATTAATATCTGGGAAATTATGTCCACTTTCTAAGGTATGATTAGCAAAAGTAGAAAATGTTTTTTGTAACCTGAAGGATATATTGTGATCAAGGTACCTAGTTCTAAATTTACGTCCCGTTTGTCCTATATATGTGCTATTGCACTGTGAGCAAGTTAACCTATAAACTCCCGATTTTTCATATTTATTAGTTTTATCTTTGGCGTTATAAACTAAATATTATAAACTTTGTTGGGGTTGCAATGCAACTATCTAGGATGTATAGTATGAATAACTTACACCCCAAAATAAAATTCACGATAGAACGAGAAATAAACAATAGCATACATACATTTTCTAGATCTTACTATCAGACACACAAATAATCAATTCACATTTGATGTTTTTCGAAAATCTACATATACAGACAGAACTATCCCCTTTGATTCCTGCCACCCATATTCGTATAAAATAGCTGCATATAATTCAATGTTACAAAGAGTTTTTTCACTACCTTTATCTGATAAAGGTAGTGAAAAAACTTCTGTTTCTATCTGTGTTTCTGAACACAGATAGAAACAGAACTTACAATTCAAAATATAGCCAAAAAACAATGGTGTCCCAACAAAAACTATTACCAAATTAATAAACAAAAAACAAAAGCAGTATACTGTTAAATTAATTTATCCAAATATTAGAGAAGATAAACAAATACATTATGCCACCATCACATATTTATGATACATTGTCAATAAGAATATCAAATATTCTCAAAAAACATAATATCAAAGTAGCATTGAAGCCTCAACAAAGGTTATCAAATTTAGTTTATAACGCCAAAGATAAAACTAATAAATGAAAAATCGGGAGTTTATAGGTTAAATTGCTCGGAGTGCAATAGCACATATATAGGACAAACGGGACGTAAATTTAGAACTAGGTACATTGATCACAATAGATCCTTCAGGTTACAAAAAACAGATTCTACTTTTGCTAGTCATACTTAGTAAGTGGACATAATTTCCCAGATATTAATAATATGAAAATCCTACACTATGCCAGCAAAGATTTAAAACTTAATTGGTTAGGAGCAATAGAAATATATAAATATAATTCATTTCATCGCTATTTACCAAAACTTTCTTATCTTGCCGATAAACGGAAGAGTATACCTGAGCCTAGCCATAAAAACAAGCCAAGGTTTTGTTTTCAGATTTTTTATTTGGCAAATAGCGATGAAGTAAACTATACAATCATAGTGATAATTTTAGCTTGTTAAATGATCAAGTAGATATACTATATTCTCCTATTTTTACTGTTACCCGAATTAATTAACCCCCTGTATAATAGTTCTTAATAATATTCATGGAAATTCCCACAATTTGATGGTCGGGTATGAACCATTTATAAAACACGTTTTCTTGTAAACCTCAACTACCTGTTTATTGTCTTAACACTTAGGCTCTGTTGTATTTGGATAGTACATATTATAGGAACAGAATGTTTGTATTTTATTCTTAGTTGAATCATCGTTTGAAAATGACATAAAATTTGTCGAAACTGCAGTCACGTTTCTATGAAAAATTAATGATATAAATCTTAGTAGTTGTTTTACTCATTTCCGTTGTGAATATTTTAATAGTTTAAAAATAATATTGTGTATACTTAAAATAAAACCACCGCTATCCCCATAGGAACTGCTTTATGAAAATTAGGGTAATAAATTATCTCCCATTGTGTTCCATACAGCTGTGTTAAGAGTCACTTATTCTTTTCGACCTGCTTTGTCTGTTTTTCCCGCAAACTCAAAAATATATTTTTGTCCGCACTAGGTGGGGACAAACTACTCACACTAACACCCTTGAAGGAATTATGATAGGCGAAGGAGCCAAATACAAGTAAACAAAAGATAAACGGACTCGAAATAGGGCAACAGTCTTTATACTCTTGGACTATAACTGGATATTATAACATCCTACATAATTGATTCATTTAAAGTTCGTCTAGGCATACAAATTAATATATTCACCGTATTAAGCTAGTATAATTTGAGCTATTAATCACACCTAATTGCGGTTTTAGGGCTTTGACCTGTGCTAATTTAATAGAATAATAATGGCAGAAACCGTGATAATTTTTTATGTCAGATACAACTACGATATAAATTTGTATAACGAAACTTGCGAACTTTATGTAGTAGTCAGTCATTTCCTTAATGATTTCTTATATGGAAGTATCATATTAATATGTAATATGTAACAAGTATGGTTCTATTCAGTGTTGCCACCTCTACCGATTTGTCGATGATCTACCGATTTTCTCCTCGATTTACGGAAATGCCACCCCGATTTCTATTGATTTTTGCTCGAAATAAATTACAGATCATCAATCGTTTTATTTATTTTTCTTTTATTACTTTTAATAAAAAAAAAAGTTTTATTCGAGGCATTTTGAAATTAAAAACTATGGATATGGAAAACTAAATGTCATTAAATTACAATAAATATATATTTTTTATATAGTTAATTCAATACTAAATTTCAAACAGAGATTATACATATTATTAAAATAATCATTACCGATATTGATATTAACAATTCAACTTTGTATCCATTTCAAACTTACAACATGTATCTTGGTGTAAATGTAGTTGCTGTTCTCTGCAGTCGTCAGATTACTGAATAGGTATATCTAACAAATCATTAGATTCAAAACTTTACACTACGTTATTAAGATTTTTATACCGAACCCTGTAAATGAATAACATTTCCTTTAAATAATAACCTAATACAAATAACGAGATTATTAGATCAGCAAGTGGAACAAGGAGGCTTTGTTATTTCCGCATTTTATTAATGAGAATGAACTACAAATTTGGAGTCCGAATGGAGTTTATTGCAAAAGAGTAAGGAAATGCACAGATTCAGCAAACAAAATTATTTTGGCAGTCGATTAATAAAAATAACCACAGGAGATGATACACCAGTATTTCACATATTTTATAATAAAACCTCTTGTGTTTACCAGATTCATCGGCAAATTCTGGAAAAAGGCTTGCCAACTTGTTGGGAAAACATAACCGAGAAATCGACTTGAGACGAAGACAATCTCTGGTATCTTATGAAAAAGATACAAAACAATTCATTAAAGAAAATGTGTGCTTAATCTTCGTTAAAAAATAATTGATGCCAATTTAAAATAAAAGAAGCCACCATAAAAAATTTACCGATAATTACAGGAATCTACCAATTTGATACCGAATTCGTCCAGACGTGGCAACACTGGTTTTAAACTAGGAGGTTCGTAACCTACGCCTCTGAGCCCGAGTTGAGTCAGAGTAATTTGATTGGTTCTTAAGCATGTTTTAATATACGATTTTCTTATTACTAGAGCTTATTATAAACATATTTAGCTTAAATGTTACCTGGTACGGCAATAAAATGCCCATTAGTCTTTTCCGGGACTGGCATCTGGGTCCCCCTCGTAGTTAAGACCAAAACTCTTGTTGCCTGCCTACCTGGCAGCGAAAATAATTAAATAAATAAGGGATATCGAACTTACCATCACTTGTACACACGACTAGCACCAGACAAGAAAATAATTCTTTTTGTAGCCGGGACGTTGTGCAGCATTTCGTGATTTTCTGTTCGTTCACCTCCTGGATGTCTCGTCGGGCAGACGTTCGGACGGGGTTGTTTTTGTTTTGAAAGCGCCGCGGCCAATGGGAGAGCTCATAAACAAATCCATGGTACGCTATTCGCAGAGACCCAACCCGCTCCAAGGACATTGTACTAGCAGAGTTGCAATCATTTATCTGATAGTGTTTGTGCGGTGTGTTTGCCAGGACGAATAACTGAATTTAACCACCTTCAACCTGCAGTAATATGATTTATGCAGGTAGAAACAAATTCGAGGTAAGTTCAATTATTTTAAGCTCGAATTCGGGACTGTAATAGCGTGCTTTGGCGTTATTCTTGACGTTCGAATGTTTGAAGTAAAACAGCTGATTTCCCAGGAAACGTCAACTTGATTTCGATGTAAAAGTGCTACGAGCGCGTTTCGACTGTGTTGTTATACGCATTTGCCCGTAAATTATTGTTTAAACAGTGTCTGATAATTAAACGCTTCGGTACCTTTATTAAGAGTTCTTAAACCTTTATATATTTTTAAATTCTTTGTTCTCACGAGCTTACTAGTCGTACTAAATATGTCCGCCGTTTATTGACATCTACGTCTTAAATTTTTGCACAAAGCTGCTATTTTTTACCGACTGCCTTATTATCTAATTAATATATGTATATAATAGATATCGCAGCAATTTTACAATTCGCACACTAGGTCTATTTTTATTTTAGATGGAATGTGTTCTGTTTTGTTGCATGTTAATTAATACCCACTTGGTTTGGTCTGGGCACTTGTTTTTTTATTTCAAATGGTATCCACCTGGATATCATGAATTTGTTTATAATACTAGGATATAATTGTATTTCAAGAATTTGTTTTGCATGTTGACTGACGCACTAGGCGCATTTGCGGTGTATATATGGTGATGGCTAATTACGCGCATGAGTATCAAATTTTAAATTCAAAATGTCGAGCTAATTTAAGTTAGTAAAATTACATTCTGGGTGCGAAACATGTTTTATGCCTCAGCAATCCATAATTCCTAACCAGGAAGGAAATATACACTCTTCAGTTATTTTTGTTTACAGTTAATTGAGGTCTGGGGAAAAAATAAAGTATAAGAGTCCAAGTACAGAATGCGGAAGATTGACAAAATAATCGTAAATTCAACCAACAAAGACGTATTTCTTTTATTTCAAAAACATCACAACCTCATATATACAGTGTTGTAGATGTGCACGTATAGATGTTATGTGCCATTTTATTGAAAAAATAACAATAGTTTCACTTTTAAAAATGTTTTGTATTTTTGCAAGAACTGTACCTCATTTGAGCCCTACAATTTAGTTGCCAATTTTAGCGGATTTCATTCAATTATAGATATATAAATAAAAATAATAGTACAACCAAATGAAAGTAGTACAAATTAGAAATAG
The DNA here is from genome assembly GCA_037954035.1 of Rosalia funebris. Lineage (NCBI taxonomy): Eukaryota > Metazoa > Arthropoda > Insecta > Coleoptera > Cerambycidae > Rosalia > Rosalia funebris. The sequence continues at coordinate 7,215,025 of JAZFAV010000016.1, forward strand.
TACTTCCATTAAAATTCCACATGGCTTTTTAAAATATACTCAAAATTGTCTCCATATTTCTAGGAAATATGGAGGCATATGTCTGGGTAAGTCGCATCGAATTTATAATAATGCTATAGAACTCATTTATAGCATTTAAAAATTCAGATAAATTAAGATGTTCAATAAGTAACGTAAGCTAAGTAATGAAATGATAGTTAAACGAGTAGCTAAATTATTTTAAGCGATAAGCTACATTAACTTTGTAAGTACATGGCCATTGTCAGTCCAGCAGGTGACTTAATTTAGTACATCTTTAACCAATATACAGTACTGTAATATTATCAGCTTTTATGCACTTTAGCAACATTTTTATTGAAAATTTAACCATTTTTATTATTTACATTTTGATCTGCCGTTACGTTGTTGATAACTTTTATTTTACATTTTATGTGACATTTTATGGCGTGTTCATTCATTAATTGATAAGCAATCATTTTATATCCCCATTACGTTATTGAGTTCTAGGATATACAAAATCTATTATCATCTATCAGTTGAGACAGATAAGTGTATTATATTTACCATTTTTTTTTTAATGTAACCGGTTACTAATCAAACATAAAAGGTCAATATATAAACACGACGAGTATTTGCACGTGTTTCTTTAACGTTGTACTAAAAGAAAAAGAATTGCTTTTTTCTGTACCTGTTTTATTTGGTTAATCGTTTGGGCAGCAACCAAAAAGTAATCGCCATAAATACACCGTACCCTTGTATGAATAGCCTATCTCTATTTTTATTTCGACACCCTTTTACCATTCTCCAGTTTTTAATTTGGTTTTCTCTTTATTTAGTTATTGAATGGTTTTATTTTGGTTTTGTTATTTTCTGTTAGTCTCTTGGCACATCGTCCGCTAGAGAGGATAATAGAGATTTAGATGCCGAAACGTCTAACCAGCGCCATTGGTGGCGCAATAAAAAGCACTTTCGAAAGTCTAGCAAAGAGAATTGTTGCACGCACAAAATGGCAGTAGAATCAGTTAAACACCAGGTTTGTACTTTGTTGACTTTATCTTACGTTATTACTGATATCAGCAGTTGGTGTCGATGTTGGGAGGTATAGTTAATCTCTATAAAAATATAGGAAGTTACATATTATTAACAATAATGTCTCACCATTTCTATGCTATACTTCCTTAAATCATACTCCAATAGCTGTTATTATTTATTAGGTAATGGTGTCACTTTATCAATATATCACACATCAAGGACACGCATGGTCTTGCACACTTTGCACAGCCACTCTTGCACTAATAGAGTGTTAACTCGTTTAATTACATTAAATTTAAAATATTTTTAAAACATGCATATATTGTATTCACTTTACATGTTATAAATTTACAGTAAATCTGAAATAAATTGACCTTAATCCAATTAAATAAAAAAATGTTTATCATAGATACGCATTATATAAAAATATTTAATTTTATAACTGAATAATGATCTGTCAAAAAGATAAACAAATTAATGCTATTCCCTAGACGTAGAGAAATATAATTGAACTGGCAACGTAGTTCTACGTTTTTAACAGAAAATGTTAAGCTAGAATCTTATTAAGTCATTATGCAGATTTTTCTCGTGTTTTTTAGATGCAAATTGTTGATGCTTATTACACAGTTATATTATATAATTCCTAAACACATACATAGTTAGCATATTTCGTTTAAATATTAATATATGTATGTTTCACAATGTCTGTCTTATCACGTTTTTAAAATTCGAAGATCGTGTTCCAGTTCTTTTGTTACTCTCCATGGCCTTCTAATGTCACGGTCATTACGAATAAAAATCATACTCGATATTGACCATTTTTTACCGAAATTCTAAGAAAATGTTTAGGAGGCCGTGATCGAGGGTAATGACCTTTAAATGCAAATTTAACTTTTGAAGATCACTTACGGATACATTGTATTGCACGACAAAACGAGGCTCGTTGAACCGTACAATCAATTTGTTACATTATTATTAGTGAATACTTTTTATCCTTTCTTTTTTATATATGTATAAAGATATACTCGTATACCTGATTAAATTGGTATGGTCGGCTTCTTGTAATAACTATTGTATTTACAAGTAATATTTTACAAGAAACGCGTATGTTAGATTACTTCCATATTAGTTTTATACACTGACATTAAATTGCCGTTTAATATTCTAAATTTTTAAATATTTTATATATATGTTTGTATTTTTTATATGTAATGTTATTGTATTTGAACAAGAAAAAAATAAGAGATATACGCAATATTTGTAAATCCAAATAATTTCTAGAAAACTAGAGAAAAAAAGGTTTAGGCGTACACTTAAAAAATCCAAATAATTTCTGGAAAATTAGAGAAAAAATGGTTTAGGCGTACACTTAAAATATACTTATAATCATGGGTTCGTGGAAAGATTTCCAGAAGGGGCAAGATTTAGAACAGGGTCCAACAATTACAAGTAAAACATTTAAAAAACAACAAAAAATGGTGTATATTCAAAGATACATCAAATAAAACATATTACAATACAATAAAATACAATACAATAAAACATTTTACAATAAAATAATAAAATGAAATGAAAAATCAATAAAAACAAAAAAAAAATGTCAATATCAAAACAAGGTATGTACCATATGATAAGAAAGTAATGAAACACTTTTGATACATATCCCTGAAATATAGAGTGTTAAATTAATTTCTGAGTTAATTATGCTTTTGGTCAATAGAGGGCATTTTCATTTTGAAACAAAGTACATAATTAACTTCAAAAATTGATTTATTATTCTGTTTTTTATAAATCTGGGAGTTTAGGTGGCAATGCCAGGGGGGCAACTACATTTGAAATTAAAGAAATTATATACACTTTTCAGGTGCATCTCAAAATTTTGCATAAAAGATTCTGCTGTGTTGTTTTGTTTTTTCGAAAGTATTAAGATTTGTAGAACAAACTAACACTTTTTGTGCTAATTTCTTTTCTTTTTTAGTAATCTTTATCCATTTTTTCCATTGGCATTTAAAAAGTAATTTCATTTAAGTGACGTGTTAAGTTTCTGCATGTGAATTTGTTTAATTTATATCTTTTATTGCAGTTAAATAAAGTATTTGCTGAAGATGAAGCTCCCATTAACAAAAAGTTACCTAAAGAGCTACTGCTACGCATATTTTCCTACCTAGATGTAGTCTCGCTTTGCAGATGTGCCCAAGTATCCAAAGCGTGGAACATCTTAGCTCTCGACGGCTCAAATTGGCAACGAATTGATCTATTCGACTTTCAAAAGGACGTAGAGGTATGCGATAGTATAAAACACATAAAAACATGTCTGCAATACATGGATTCATTTTCATAAAGATATTACAATGAAATGTAATATCTTTATGAATATATAATGTTAAAGTTGTTTTTAAAACTGATTTTGATAATCCTACACTGAGAAAAAACTTTATTTATTGGTAAATATGATAAAACAAATATATTGAGCTTAAACGAATAATAATTTTGAATACATTTAGGATAAAATATTTAAATTTATGTAAAATCTGAATTCATAATTCAATTATGCCTCTCGTTCAAAGACAAAATAAAAATAAATTATAATCAATTTATAGTTACGATTAATTATAAACTGATTAGTTAAATGTGCATTTCTTGTGCTTTCAAGAAAACGTGGTCGTGTATGGAATAAATAGTACCTAGGTGAATATAAAACAAAACCTAATTATGGTAAGCCATAATATTGCAATGAACAAATATATTTATTTATTATCAAAATAAACAATATATGTAAGTATTGCTAACGAACAAGGCTAAAAAAATAAGTTTACTGTCTACAATTTAGTGTATTTAGGTTGAAAAAAATTAAGGTCAAATAAATGCGTTTTCTTATCAGAAATAAACTTTTCTGTCAGTGTAGTGCAACTTATATTCAAATTCAAAATGATCAAGGTTATTTATAATTACATTCCATCATATCAAATTATAATCACAAGAACATCATATCAAATTATAATCAGACAACAGAAGACTAAAGATATTTTTTTAAATAACAATAAATAAAATGGTTTCTGGCAGTTTCTTAATACGTGTATGTGGCCATTTAGATTGGCAATATTGTTAAATATTTTAGGTATCATTTTACAATTTTATATATCAATATTTCTGTTTTACTTTACCTTTTGACGGTGTTAAAGACTGTCAGTTTTTTAAGTTTAAAGGAATATAAAATAATAGCATTACACAAATAGCTATCAAGATAATTTAATAACAAGCATATAAACCAAAGACTAACTTTATTCAAAGCATTAACGCAAATATCCGTATTTTTTCTAGGGTCCAATAATAGAAAACATATCCCGCAGATGTGGCGGCTTCCTAAGACAGCTCTCCCTTCGGGGATGCCAATCTATCGCCGACGGCTCAATGAAAACGCTAGCTCAACTGTGCCCCAACGTGGAAGACCTAAACCTGAACGGTTGCAAAAAGCTGACCGACACCTCCTGCACTGCCTTCTCCCGTCACTGTTCCAAGCTGCAAAAGCTGAATTTGGACGGCTGCTTCGCCATCACTGATAATTCACTGAAGGCGCTCAGCGACGGTTGCCAAAATCTTACCCACATAAACATAAGCTGGTGCAGCAATGTTACGGAAAACGGGGTGGAGGCGCTGGCGAGGGGCTGTCCAAGATTGAGGAGTTTCATCAGTAAAGGGTGCAAGCAGATTACTTCCAGGGCTGTTATATGCCTGGCCAGGTTCTGCCACCAGCTGGAAGTGGTCAATTTACATGGATGCAATGTGAGTTTGTTAATCAGTTATCCATATTTTCGGGATTTTAACAGGGTCAGTCATGGAAGGGTTCATAAAAATTTCTACGTATTACAGTGCATGTAACGTTCTAGAACCGGAAATGGTAATGGGCGTTTATCTTTGTTTAAATAATTTAGTTTCTCGTTATCAAATTTCGGATTATACTGAAAGTGGCCAATAATTTTTTAGTTTTAAATAGAATAGTGTGTATATTGTGACACGTTTTAAAATTTAAGTTTTTTTGTATTAACATCAATTGCCAATCTCAGAGTTTTAGATTTTCTAATAGAAATTTTGTATATATAAATGGACCAATTGCGTGAATTTTCCTGTATATATTGTATGTCTCTTAATATCACCTGATCACTTTTTTCTTACAAAAAAATGATTTACATTTAAAAATATAATGAAAAAAATATCACAAACTTTTATGGTTGCATTCTAGTTAATATCGATATAATATTTAAATTAAAAAATATATGATTTACTATTTACTACAAATAAAGTATTTATTTACAAAATTGTAAATCGAATCTTAACTACTAAAGAATCAGACATATTTAAGATAAGTAGGCAATTTCTGTATATAAAAGTAAACTACATACACAGTTTAAAAGCAGTTCTTTTCATTAGTAACTAACTAATCATCATTTATGCACCAACCATTGCTGACGACACTTTCAGTTCTCTGAAAGAAGCTGTAGTATGTTTTACTCAATGATGACCTAACCTCAACTTGGGAGGTATTTAATTCCCGTCTATACTTGTTTGATCCATTATAATATCAGGTGGTGCCGTAGCAAGTGTACTTCACTGGCATGTGTCAGTTGTCAAATTGTTTATTTTAATTAGTTATTATTTGAACTACTGTCAAAATTGAACTCATGGCCTTCCAGTTTTTCATTTTTAAATAAAAAAAGATACGTATTTATACATTACAAATGCAACATAACTGAAATCTAGTTATACAACTATTTTTTCAGGTCTTTAATTCATTTATCTTTTGTGTTTAGAATATAAGAGATGAGGCCGTCCAGTCATTGGCAGAAAAATGTCCGAGGCTTCATTATCTGTGTCTGTCTGGGTGCTCAGCACTCACGGATGCCGCACTTATAGCGCTGGCACAGCAGTGTCCACTATTGTCGACTCTCGAAGTGGCTGGTTGTACGCAGTTCACCGATGCAGCTTTCCAGGCTTTAGCAAGGGTAGGTCAAAAATATTCAAATTGGAAATAAAATAAGCAAACCACGTGGTTATACATTTTACACTATTTTGTTATTTTATTTGATAAATCCTTGTAGGTAATTTTCTTCTATGTCTATACTAATATATTATAGAAAATGTTTTAAGAAACTGCATGAAGTATTTCTATAAGATTAATTTTCTATTTGACATATCACTTTTTTTTATTATTGTAGAGTTGCAGATACCTAGAAAAAATGGACTTAGATGAATGTGTCCTCATCACAGATGCTACATTAATTCACTTAGCAATGGGGTGTCCCAGGATTGAATATTTAGTAAGTACATTGTATTATTTTTTTTTGTATTAGTATCTGAGGTATACCCTGTTAATATTTTTTTATATTCTGTTGAACTTTGTTTTCTATTATTTCTATGTTTTATTATCGCTTTCAGACCTTATCACATTGTGAATTAATAACTGACGAAGGCATACGGCATTTGTCAATGTCCCCTTGTGCAGCTGAGAATTTAACAGTCCTCGAATTAGACAACTGTCCACTGGTCACGGACGCCTCGTTAGAGCACCTCACATCTTGTCACAATTTGCAACGAGTAGAACTATACGATTGCCAGCTCATAACCAGAGTCGGTATTAGAAGATTACGGGTTTGTATAGTTTGCACAATTTAGACTAGCAAAATGATTAAATCGACCATATTTTCATTTCAGAATCACTTACCAAACATAAAAGTACACGCTTATTTTGCACCAGTTACCCCCCCACCTACCGCTGGAGGTTCCCGCCAAAGGTACTGTAGATGTTGCGTCATTCTATGAGGTAACTGCCCCTCTGGATCCCACCGCGACACACCACCATCGTAATGCTATGTGTTCATCAAGCTTTCATAGGGTTACGGTAATTGATTATTTGCAAGGCCTTTTTCCACGGGCATCAGTCGGGAGGTTAACGTTTTGCGACATTCAGAGATTCTCATCATAGAATATCACCTCGAACGATCATAGGACAGGGAACACTCCTCTCAAAGATTTTTTAGCTGGTACTAGAAACAAAAAGCTATTATAAAAACATGAGAACATTGGGGTTGTATTGGGTTTTTACAATTTTGTCTTAGAAATTCTAAAATACATCATTTTACTATTTCATTTACATCTTTGAGCCAATTCCAAATTTATTTTATTCAATTTGCCAATTCTAGAGCAAAAGCAATTGCGAAATCACCCACAACAATGAAAGTTTGGTTACTTGGACATTTTTTTTAAATAATTATCAGTAGCACCAACTATTTATAACAGAGACTCAATTTCATGGAAATAACTAACCTAGTTCTAACTAGGTAGGCAGTGTTACCAATTCACTATAAATAAACAGGCCATTATCAAATGGGCCAATCAGAAATATGTTTATAATAAAATGATAGTTCCAACTATCAATTCTTATTATATAATATATATTAATCAAGTTCAGTTATTCGTTCTAGGACAACTTTACCTTGACAATTTTGCATCAATCTTTATTGGGAAAATTTGCTTGAATAGAAGAAACAATGGTTGAACAGAATAATATAGAATGGGGCACGGAGTTTTTATTTGAACAATTCCGAGTGTATCAGTAATACCAATTATTTTAATGGATATTTTCATTGCGCAGAAAAAATACTAACGGGCAGTGTTATCATTCTATTATAATTGTTTGTGCTAATATTTAAATTGAAAATTGTTTTCGTCAAGTTTTCAGTACTGATCTGATTGAATCAAGTATTTTGCCCACAAAATTATAAATAAGGTTAACAAGGAGAAGGAAATAATACTTTGATGCTGATCCGTTTAAGTTGAAGTACCTGTGGACAGTTTTCCAGTTAAAATTATTGATACTCAATAATCAACGAATTGAATAATGAACGCCATCGATTATGTCGATTATCTAATTGATAATCATTTCATGATCAGTGAATTAATAAGCTATTGAAGGGCATCACTTAGATTGATTTCCAATGTTCGTTGATCTCACTATCAAAACATTTTTAGTGCAACATAGTCGATGCACTAAGAGTGTTTGATAGTTAGATGCCAGTAATATAATTTGGAATTTCATGGTCTAATTCTTGACTTCTATAGAAAATGTGATGACTAACTCATAGAAACTAAATTTCTTTTTTATTAATGAGTTTTACAGGAAAAATATATATTCATTTAGGGCTTACCGTGGGGAATAAATAAACATTCTATATGTGTGACATCTTTAAAAACAAACTTGCTTAATGTCATTTTAGTAGAGAGGTTTATTTCTCTTGAATAGTTTTTGTGAATATTATTTACTGTTTAATGTTCAAAATTTTGCCTATTTTTCTACCTCCACATATGCCGTTCCAAATTTAATATTGTGTTTTACATTATATTATACTACACTTTTCATAAAACTAGTTCTTTCTAAAGCTATGTTTTCATGCCATTTTCAAAGATAATTCCATATATTCGAAACAAAGTAGAACAGAGAAACCTCAAATATGATGATTAAAAAATTATATTATTTACCGTATATCCATTTTTTATCAAAAAATAAGTTTAGGTACATATAGGAACAGAAAACAATTTTGAAAATCCAGATAGATACAGAATAATTAATTAATTAACAAATAATCTTATAGGGTCAAGAATTGACCGCAGGCAATTCTGATATTAATTTCTTTTCAATACCTTTCAAATGTTCATTAAATTTTCTCCTATTTCCTGTTTTGATTTAAACATTTTAGTTTTCAAGTTAAAAAATAAGCTAAGAAATACATATAAGGTATGTATATGTAATTGATGTTTGTTTCTTCTTCTGAATGTTTTTTCCTGCTGTCCTTTGGCTTTACGTATTTCTTATGGCTGTTAATTTGAAAATTCATTTAAAACCATTACCAATTTTTTAACATTGTTTTTTTACTGTATTAATAATCATATAAGGATGATCACTTTTAACCATATATGAAAGATTAACAGCCATTTTCTCTGAACGCGTCTTACCTAAATTCATTCTGAAAATTTCAAAATCATACGAAAAAAAGACTACTAGAAGATAAATAAATATGGATAATATCAGAATTACCGTACATTGTTGATGTGACTTCCACATATTTTAACTTGATCACTTGTGTAGTAGTGCAATTTATGTCTTCATTTTGTCATTAACAAAAAAAATAATTGCATAGCATACTGGATTTGTGAGGAAGATAATTTTAATAGTACAAATACATACAGTGAGTAATGTATAAATTCGATAAATTCGATATAATTCGATAATATTGTTACTGGAATAGGTTGGAACCTTTGGTGTGAAGGTAACACTGAGTTAGTTTTGCACAAAACACTATACACTACAGTTGACGCCCGTTTCGCCAACAAAGTTGGCATTATCTGGGGAAGATTAAAACTCAATATCGATAATATTGGTAGTTTTTTGCTCGGGCATGTCATGACATAAGTGTTGAAAATGTGTGAACTAATTTTCTTTTTTTAAATTTCAATATTCATTACATTTCCATTTGCTCTGTTGAATTATCCCTCAAAAAATGTAACAAATTCCTCATTTAATAGCGTTTAAAAATCCTAATAAAATTAAAAGGTAACTCGCAAAGTCAAATGAGTCTTTTGACATGTTCGAATGGTTTTAAAAAAAAAACAATTTACAAAACAATGTCAAATTTATGCGTTACTTTTCAGCCTCATTGTATAATCCCATCTATAAACTGTCATGCATTTCAGGCGTACCATTTTACATGTTTATATTAGAAGCAATTAAGCACTATTACGACTTCTATTGGTGGTATTAGTTTTCAATAGATGAGAGCTTATTAAACAAGTACAGGATACCATAGAAACTTTATTAATAAACTAGAATTTTTGGTACCGATAATCAAAATAAAATTACTCATATATAAAAAAAATTTCGCTGCCTATTACTCGCATGCTACATTTTCTTAGAATGCGTCTGTCCGAAATAAGTAGTATTAATCGTAAAAAATGGAAAGGGTCTTGCAGAGTAACGAAAAATGTACAAAAACTTAAGAATGTGTAGAATTGTTAGTGAGTTAGTAGTTAATATGTTAATCCTTGATTGTTTAGTTCTTTTACACATTATATACTTGTCATAGCGATTGAAATGAAAATAATGTGCCATAAAAGTGGGTAGAATTTTTGTTTTTACAATGCTTTCATCAACACCGAACAAAACAAGCACAGGAACTATATTAAACTATAGTAATATACAATTATTACGTTCCCACTGATCAAGTTGTGACATTGTATAATGTGTAAGGAAGAAACACAGAGAATTTATAGTTTAATAGAAGGTGCAGCATGCTCAAAAAAGTTTTTGTAGCATTTTTGTCGTAGTCAATATTAGTTCAGGAATAAACTGGGGCCATCGGGGGCTATTTTTGAGGAAATCTGTAAATGTATATTTTAAAGTATAATACTATGTAGAGGCCTTTTTAAAAATCTTAATCGGATCTAGTAATATATTTTGTGTAAATAATTCAAGACATATTAACTTTGAACTATGTATTTAACTGTTTTAATTTCTATTGTATTTTAATGATACAGTTTGGAGTCATTTTTTAATGTGATTACAAAAAGGATTTGATTTTATTTTTCAAAATCAAGGATCTTTATCTTGTGCATGATGTTTATGCTGTGTATTCTACTGAATATTAATATTTGCACCGACAAAATATGTTCTATTTTTTCCATGAAGCAAGAAATAGACACAGCATTTTAAAAATATATACATATTATAGTTGTGATAGAAATGTTCTAAATGTTAAATTAAATATCTATATTATAATACACTAGACAGAATTTAAAGAGTAGGGTGTGATATATAACGGTGTCCTAATTTATATTTCCTAATATATAGAGTAACTTTTTTTTTATTGCATATTGCTTAAGGAACGTTACTATACAATTTATGTGATATAACTAATAAAGAATGCCCTAATATCGCTAATTTTATTAGTGTCCCATATCACGTAGAATGTTGTTATTATTAAATATAAAAGAGGACACCTTATACGGTTGTTTATAATCAGTTTGAAGTATTTTATTCTTTAATGATATCTTAAGTGATGGTCATTTGTTATAAATTTATTTATTATTTGAAATTCTAGTTTTTAAGCAGGACATTCTTAAAAATGGAGCAGCATACCTTGACTTATTAATATTTCTCTAAGCTATTGGCTCTGCTTATAATAGCGTGAAATTTTGGAAAGCGAGGTATACAGCAATTAATCTTGACATTTTTATGAAAAATCTGTATTACCTTGCATCATTTTTTCATAAATTGGTATGCCTCAAATTGCCTGTGATACTAAAAACCATTTTCGAAAGGGGTTTTATTTATTTATACAAAAATATAGCTGACGTTCATTTTCACTTACTAGACGAAAATTCAATTTGGATACAGTATAACGCTTTTTTTTATCATTTCATTTTCTTGTTTATGTATAAATAAGGCGTGTATTTAGTGTATAACACCCTGTGTATATATATTTTTGTAGTAACTTTTTTAGGTTATTTTATATTTTCATAATAAATCTTAAGTTCTTTTTTTTTTAATGGCATTTGATTAATTCAAATTCACCATTTCCTTATGCAGCCTGGGAAGTTCAGAATATCGGGGTATATACCTATTTTAAGTTTTGTTGCTTGTATTAACAGTGTAAGGTAAGCTATACTCTGATTTTAAAATTGTAGGCAGTAAGTAATTCGCTCTTTGTTTGCCTGCTATATAGGCAAATAAGAGAGACAAGGCACGTGCCAACTGTCTGCGCGCGACTAAAGAGAGCAGAGATCACAGTACAGGGAGCGGTATTTACAATTTACAAGTAAAACAGACACGAGAATTATTGAATCATATTACCAGCACATAAAAATAGTGTTATATACCTTACTGCCCACTACTTTGAAACTAGAGTATAAGGCTTGATTAAATACTACAACTTGGTTCGTAGAAGTGGTATAAAACAAAAGAATTGATCTCAGAATATATGCTCTATGCTAACACTAAGCCAAAGAATATAGGAAACTATTCTGGATGAGACGAACGTTACTATTTCTAGTTCCATGTTCTTTACGCATCCGAAGTTAAATCGATTTAATTGTTGACTTGTGTACCGTTGAGAAAGAATGTAACAAAACAGCCACTTTCGATAGGTTATCCTAAAATATAGGCATAATAGGTTTGTTACTATTGCAAAAACCAACGGTTTTCAATCAGGTTAAAAACTGTTATGAACTAAATAGATTTAATTTCTGCCTGAAACTACTTTTCTTGAGAAATAATTTAGAATCGTTTGTTTGTTAATCCACAATTACGCATGTGTAATCAGAATAAAGATTATGACTATGGAATTAATGACTATTATGAATTTACAGCAAAAATAAACAATGAATTAGCCTTAAAATTAATTATGTTCTTGATAAACAGAATACGTGTTCATTTTGGAATCAAGAGCGTCATTAATTCCATAAAATTGTAAAGTGTCTCCACATTCTTCTTCAATGGTACATGTTCCGAGCCATCCTCCATTTAAAACTTAAGGTAAGCAAATTCTGATTACTCACTTGTTCTTCCGAATGTGACGTTTAGAACGTTCCATTTACTCTCAATCATCTGATATTAATGTAATATATTTAGTTCACCCCTTAATACACACAACACAAGTAATAAAGGATTCTTTTACGTATAATGGACTTAAAATTAAATCATATTCAGTTCAGAATAACGAAAAAAAAAATTTAAGTAAAAGGGGGAAAGGTTTTATTATTTAACATTATTACTTCTTTATCTGTTACATTAAAAAAACTTTAATAACGATACATAGGTTATACACAGATTTTCCTGTGTATAGCCCATATACGCGTAATAATCAATTAAAGCGTTTTAGCATCATATAAGACTCTTTCTAAGAGTACAAGTTCAATGTTTTCAGTCATACACGTTATTGCAATTAAAATGTAATAATCTGTTTCAAAATATTAAACTGGTATACTAAATTACTTAATTAGAATTATCTATGTGACAATTACGAATAATTTAGCTTACACTGGTCTTTGAATTTGATAATTATCTACAAGACATTCCAATTAAAACTTATTAAATATAAAAGTTTAATATTAGAAAAGATAATTTGCAACTAATGATTACTTGTGACAATATGAAGTCGTGTTTGGTGAACACATCTAATCACAGAAGTTGATCTAAATGACAACCGCATTCGTTATAGATTGCAGAAAATCAATGATCTAAAATATTTTCACTATTGGCGTCATTGCTTTAGTGACATCTCTACTGCCAACGTAAGGACGTTAAAAATATTGAACTCACTGGTCTTAAAAAGATTTGAGGGTTGTAAATTTTTATTCCCTTCTCAAGTTTGCCCTGAATATTTATATTAATAAAAAAAAAAAGGTATGTTTTAACCATACGTGCGATATAATTTCATGAAATCTATAATCCTATGCATATATTCCAATTTTTAATACTTATTTAATAAAACTTATTACATAACTTAACCTCATACCTTTCCAAAGATGCTGTCATCGCAGATCTTAAAAGGGGTAAAAACCAGCGTAAAGAGCAGCATCTGCAGTCGCAATATAGGCATCTTTGCCCCTTGCTTGCAGAAAGCCACCGATCCAATTCAACAACTTTTCATCGATAAAATTCGCGAGTACAATCAAAAAAGTAGCAGGCAAGTTTTATAATCAGAGTTATGTAAGTAACCCAACATTATCGTGTTACAGTGGCAAGAAGTTAGTGGAGCCCACGCCGGATCTTGAGAAAGAACTGAACGCGGAACTTGAAAAGGTCGCCAAACAGTATGGCGGGGGACCCGGAGTGGACATGACCAAATTCCCCTCGTTGAAGTTCCAAGACCCCGTCATTGACCCCATTAACTTAGAAAAGTAATCTGCAGGTTTTGTTATTATTAATAGTTACTAAATATAAAAATACCAAATATTTATTGTTTTGCCTGTTACCCCATTTGCTGAGAACACGGTTATATGAAAAAGCAGTTATATGAAAGGTACTTCCACTATGGTATAGATTTTTGAGATAAACTTGCCTTAAATGCACTAAATAAAATTGACAAACATTTAGTGGTACTCAAAATTTTGTAATGTCTCATAAAGCTGATATTGTGTCAAGTATGTGTAAAGTATATAAATTACACTATAAAATATGTAAATTACAAAATAAAAGAATGCCTGTATATCAAAAACAATCTTACCTTGTCCTTTAATCATCTAAATTTTCCAATAATAATTCACATACTGGTATTTCATATGCCTCTATGTATTTTTGTAATATACCTACTTTTTAGGATAGAAAACGTTTTATCTCGGGAATAAACAAACAAAAATACTGTTTACAATTTATAAAATAGCACTTACAAATATTTTAAAACTTATGACATGATTATTTACAGTACTTAAAAGAAAAAAAAACTTAATAAATGAATTTTAAGGTTTGTTCAACGGTTTCGCTTAAAGCTGGCATATCAAACTTGTTAGCTAATGACAGGAAAGTTTCCAAAAGTTTGACCAATTCCGTTTTTGATAGTAAGCATCGAAATTCCGAGGCACAACTGCAGTGTTTAACCAGATTTTCCAATTTAATCTACAAAATACAGTTGAATTTCTTTGAAATGATGACTTTTCTCTATCCACCTACCCGTGAACATTTCTTGCACTGCAAGTCCTGCAGATTGTATGCCAGGAACTTTTTGGTGATCGTGTCCAAAAGAAAACACTCTATTTCCGCGTTGTCGTAAGACGTGTCACACAACGGACAAAACCACGCCGACTCTGTTCTATATTGATCCCTACCCAGATCGATATCTCTACAATGATTACAGGCCTTGCAAATTATCTGCGGGATGATGTAAGACACAGTCGGATCCTTCCAGACGGCCTTTTCGGAAAATTCGCCAACACCTAGAGGACAATAGAAGTGAAAGGGATACTATACTTAACGAGAATAGAAGACTTACTGACAAGGCGAAGTAAATCGCCCTTCAGTGCGCTTATGGCGTCCTGCAGGGCCGGATCTAAACCTAACACATGGCAGATCGCTTTTATGAAATCCAGAGCTGGGCTAGTGCCATCGGGAAGTGGACGCAGACGGTTATTAATTTTCTCCGTCATTCTACAATTTAAAAACATCAAATAATAATATGAAAAGTCAACAAAAAACTTACTGGAATAGCGTCTGGCTAATCTCTCCAGTTAACAAATCCTTTGCATATTCTACTACGTTGTCGTGAGCTGCTAGACCTAACGCTGGTTGACTTAAAACGGCAGCCGATATAGTAGTAGTATCTTCTTGTTTCAGACGTGTATAAATAGCATTTATATACCCGGCTATTACAGCGTTAAAGTTATTACGACAGTTCGCTGCCTCTGGGAGTTGTTCGGCGATGTTCCAGTTCATAACAATGATGGGCTAAAATGAACGCTAGTTATTCAATTATCTGTATTTAACTTAACGAATTGCGATATCAATGTTACCCCTTCTTCTTCTTTTTCTTCATCATCGTTATCGATCTCATTTTGAGAACCTTCCTCATTTTGTTCTCTTTCGGGCAATTTACCTTGGATTCCCCCAAAATTGGCGGTATCTAACCACACCAGCTGTTCCCAACATTGCCTTGAATAATATCAAGATATGAATGCAAAAATTATCAGATTACTTATTAATAACTTGGATATTTTCCTTTATTATAAAAGCTATTCCTCTCTTATTTTTTATAATAAAAATTCATAATTGATGTATACAGGGTGCCCAAAAATTTAAGGGCTTATTATTTCTTGTTACACTTTAAATTTTATTTTTTTATTGAAATAAAATCAATCAAAATGCAATATTTACAGTATTTTTAGTAAATCCCTTTAATTGGATTCTGAGGTTTTTGAAATTACTTGTTTGAAGTTAAAAACTTGTTTAAAATCATTGATAACATCTATGGTAACCTTGAAACCACCATTAATTCATAGTGTTTTAACAGACAAACACCATGTATATGTTTTGACAATGATGTAATAATAAAAATCTGACAGATTAGATTAGAGATGGATTTTTTTACAATTATTTATTACAAGTATTAGACAATTTGCAATACTTAAAACTGCTTTGATTTGAATTACAATTAATATTAATTGAAATTTGAAAGCCTTGTAAAAAAGCTATAGCAAAAAAGAATGTTTTCTAACTTGGAAATATATTTTTTATGGAAGATGTGTTTTGATAACGAAAATTGATGTTAATGAAATGGATTCTTTCATTTTCTTTTTTAATAAGAAGCCACACATTTTTATTTCAATTGATAATACTCACTTAAGCGCACCTTGTATCTTGTTATTTTACAATTCAAGCAGTAAAATTTTTGTAAGAGAAGAATAGTAATAGTTGCATGAATTATTTTCCAACTGTATCACAAGCAAGAAATATAACCGAGAATTTTGGAACAATGAATGCCTATAAACATTTCAATGTTATGGTTATATCATCTTCCTGATTTTTGAAAAAGTCGTATTACTATTATTTAAGATTCAATTCAATATTTTTCAATTACTTGTTTATTATATGAGTACTAAACATTCTACAATTGTTATTGGGAAACGTTTACCCATAACAAGCTTAAAACTAGGGGTTTCAATTAAAATTATTGTCATGTCATTTTCTAACTTACATGCATTTTTTACGAAAAATAGGTTTTGATGACAAATTGATTATAACAATTTTATAGTATATACAAGTATAATACAATTTTTAGCTTATAATTTTGAGTTGAGAAATAATTTTCAAATTAAATTACTGTACTTTCTTTGGCCCAACATATAAAATAAGTTCACTCATATTCCTTACACCCTGTACAATAAAAAATGTACCATTTGTGAAAATGTACCAAAAATGTTGAAATTATTATTTATGTACAAGCTTTGTTCGATTATAAAAAAAAAATGTGTATCTGAGAGACCAAACCTTTTAGTGTATTATAGCAACAATTACCTGTAAGTAAGCTCAAGGGAATGAAACAATTCTTTGTTCCTTATAGATGATACAACAAATTCTACATTCGCTAGAGCATCCTCCACATTTTTTCTTTTAGAACAAATTATGATTTTATTGAAATTGGCATAGATTATGGTGCACCCGAGTCTCTTGAATTCGGCGACAAGTTGAAGGAACAGCTTCTTCATCAGATTTTGTAGGGTCCTTAAAAGGGCTGGATCGTACAAGAGGGCTTTCGGGGACCTCAACCACCTGAAAATATATTTTAGGTGCACATCGAACGTTAGTTCAACGTAATTTTAAACCCAGATAAAACTTGATTTAACTCACCTATAGAAGTGAATAACTTGAAAATCAGCGAAAGCATTACGATACACCGATATATCTCTCATCCAGCCGCTCGCCATTATCCTCAAAATCTTAAAGGCCTCCGCACACCTCGCCGTTTCATCGTACACCGTCAAATCGTTGCTGTCGGTCATCATATCGTCCAACGACTTCGTGGCGGTGGCATCGAACGCGGTTGCGTTACTAGTTCCTTCCATATCCGCGATATGATGCGACTGAAGTAACGTGTTTATAGCCAAACTGTCGATATCCAACTCAACACAGACGGACGAGTACCATCCTTGAACATTACACACTTCCGAAGAGCCTTCCTGGTTTTCTGCTAACAGCCTAGCAAAAATAAGTTGTATTTAATTGGCAACATAATCACGGTCTAGTACCTAGCGTCATTCTCCTGGCTACCGCCTAGGTCTGGTCTATCTGTTGGGGAACACCAGAGCACGTGGTTATGTTTCATAAGTTGTCTGGCAAAGAAGAGATCGGAACCGAAGACGGCAGGGTCCGCCGGCATGTTTCCTAGGGGCAAGTGGAAGTATCGGCACTGTTCCGCCATTAGTTCCAACACACGTTCGCTGTTCAAGTAATGGCGGACGAGAGCGCGCGCTCCGACTTTCTGCCAATCGATTACGTTGTACAACTCTTCGATATCCTTCAAAAGGGCAGAAATGTATAAATAACGTCAGAATAATTGTTACAAAATTCGAAATTATTTAGACATTTTTATTAAGTCCAGTATTAAAATTGAAGGGAAGCAACTAATTTAAATAAGACAACAGACAATAAAGTAAAAATGTTTCCAAAATGATGCTGTGAAATATTAACTTTGAATTCAATGTACCATCAAGAAAGAATGTAATGAGACACCTTCAATACATTGCCCTGAAATATAAATAATTAATTCATGTTTGGAGTTAATGTTCTTTGTCTTAAAATAGTAACGCCTTCTATTAATCAAAAGCATCATTAATGAAAAAATTAATTCAGGAAATGTATTGAAAGGGTCTCATTACATTCTTTCTTGATGGTACATATATAATAGTACTATTTATCAATTATATGCTTCTAATTAGGTACAGGTTTATCAATGATGGATTTAATAAAATATTTTTATGATATTCCATCGTTGTTTTTGAACACTTCCAATGAAGGATGAAAAATATAATTTTACTAGATATTTTATTATAGTAAAGTCCCAAAAAGACAAACAAAAATTAATGGTTAAATTTATGAATTCAAGAAAGTGTGGCGTGGCCAGATTGTTTACGATTTAAATAAATAAAAATCGTTAGTAATATAGCCTTTTGAAGCACAAAAAGCTACTGTAAAGAATTTAATGTACATGATGCAGGGATAAATCTATTACATTTTAAAACTACTATTTTGAATCTTCTATAATTGAGCAGTTTAATTTAATCAAAAAGATAAGCTGTAGACAAAATATGTTCCACTAATTGTAATAAACTGTAATTTTTGTCACTTGTTTGCAGGACTTTTATTTTTATTAACCCTATTTTCTTCATAACGTAATCAAATTTGTTCCCAAACAGTAAAAGATTAAGTAATAATATCAATCCTATTTGTACCGATAAAATTGTATTTATAATTATAAATTATAGTTATTATTTTTTATAGTTGTTATAATTGCTGCTTCAATTTTAATTTATTGGCAGTTACATATTTGTTTACATCATTCATTCTTTGTTTGGTATTTTTAAATAAGTATCCACAAATAGATTATTAAATCACACTTGACAAATTTATATATATTTATTTAAGTATGGAATGAAATACGAGGAGCCCTACCACATTGCCTTGGGGCACAGCAACACTGATACTGATTTACATGAGTATTTGTTGCAAAATCCAGATTGATTACTCATTAAAAATGTGAAACCTGATTTTCACATTATATGAAAGTATGAAGTAGTCTCTTCTTTTCCATATTTCTTCTCTTACATACTTTATACATTAATATAAAAACTAAGATAATAAAAAAAAATCAGAAAGGCAAAATGATCGACATACCTTTATATGAATTTGCGCCTGAGGAAAATCACCAAACAGTGGCATGTGCAACTGCAACTCATTGACTTCCATCGCCGATTGAACCGCTAACAATGTGGGGCCTTTCTTCTCGTCCTTATACGCCTGCAGAAACTTTTGTAAAATTTTGTACACTTGCGCCATATTCGTTTCTACGCGCACTTCAAAATGAATTTCCTCTGGAGGTAGCAACTCTTCGTCTGGGTTCTTCTCTTTCCTAAAACACCGTATTTACATTCCACCCTCACAATTTCAATCAATAACTTCAAGAGTGTAATATCGAGCGACTTACTTGGCAGTCCTTTCGGCTTGATACAAATTAACCATATTCGGCATCAAATTCGTTCTGACAGTATCAACCACGACTATAATAGCCTTCTTTACGGGTGTCAGAAATAGAGCGAACATATGCTGAGACTTCGACAGATGCCTGTGGTGATAGAAGTAGAGGTGTCGCAAAGAGCCTTTCGGCAGGTAAGGCTGGCGAGTGCCTCTCACCATGTCTAGCTCGTCCAAAGCGACGTTCTCAAAACTCTTTATCCCAGGCGACACTTTACACACACAGCCGATATGAAGCAGGGCCCTAAATAACGGCGGCACCTGAGTCTCGTACACCCCTTCAACGTTAGGGTCTGATTGATCCAGGTAGACTTTCCTAAAATTGTTCATTATAAATCTGTTTTGACTTGCTTGAACGACCTACTTCCCGTGCTCCTGGAAAACTTCCTCTGGCACAGAATATAAGTATAAGTTGTGCACTATGCGGGACCTGGGTAACGTTCTGTTACATTTCTTGAACAGCGCCCCTTCTTCGACGACTTTAGGCGTACGTAAATTTGCGTAAAACATTCTGGGAACGATTAGTTTCACCTGGTGCAGTTCCGATTGTACCTGAAATTGTTTTTGTGATCGGATGTATGTCTTGGAAGAAAGAAACAATGTGTACGTACTAAGGCCCAGAGTCGGTATTCCCCAGGAGTTGTGGTGGCCGCTACCTGCAGCACCTGCCATGGGGTAATTATTAGGGTCCTCTGCGCTCTGTGGAAGAACCCATCTAATGTACGCGAGCTGGAAGGTTTTACAACTAACGGGTTAATTTTGGCTTTTTTGTTTTTGTTGTATCCGATAGTCTTCTGCAAGGCTTGGAATGCCCATTTTCTTTTTTGGAATAGGATCCAAGCTGTATGTTCCTCCTAAAATAATTGTACCAGGATTTTTTCTCAATATTTGTAAATTACCCAAATGTTATCAAAGTAAGAAAAATTTTACGATTAGTCAACATAAATTAGTACAAGTAATTCTCTATATAAAAAATATCAAAAATTTTAGTGTTAATAATTTTTTTTTCTAATTGAACATTTTAAGTACTTAACTGGACTGAAATTCACTGGAAAACTATTAAATTGACGATTATACCCAATTGTCAGTGAGGATGGGGGTAATGGATAACAAATGGCATATTTTTTGTAGATGATAATCTAGAAATAATTATACCTCAAATTTTTGGCAATATTATTCCCTGAACTTTTCTCCTGAAGAAAATAATTTATCAATTTATAAACAGAGTCCTAATAAAGCTCAATTTAAGAATGTGATTAAATATCGTTTTTATTATCTAATAGCTCAAAATTTCATTCTAGTTATGTTCCTTTGTGATTAGAAAATTTGAAATAAAAATTATTTGGAATGAATTAAAATTAGACACATTTTATGTACATTACTTTTTCTAACAAAAAATGTAGTTGTTATAGTTATTAAAAAATATATAACTATTAAAAATATATAACTATAATAAAAAAATAATATGGAACGTATATAAGTAACGTGATTTTTTGGTACACCCTGTATCTTTTTACATTATCTTTTACATATTTTGCCTTTCAAATATATAAAGACCGATCTAGCTGGATATTTTTGGATATGAAATATGCATGTAGGTACCATCGAAAAAGTATGCAATGAGACATGTTTAATGTTTCCCTGAACTATAGGCAAATAGGCAATAACGAATAATTTTTTTTTAATTATGCTTTTAATCAATATAGGGCACAAGCATCTTGATACCAAGGACATTATTCACTGTAAAAATAATTTTTTATTGCCTATATTTCAGGAGAATGTATCAAAAGTGTTTCATCGCTTTCTTTCTCGATGGTACATATTTTATGGATGGAGACATTAATTATTTTTGATATTTTATTCAGCAGCAGAAAAGATTGTAACATTTTCCTTTTATGTACAAAATATTAATAAGAAAAACAAAGGAATACATTGCATTATAGCCAACTTGACTGCTTTCCAGTGAAAACATGTTTCTGAATACTTATTACCATGTAAAAAACGACGAAAAAAAAAATAAAGAAAATGGCTCTGATGCACACAACAATGAAGAACATGATGTTTTGCTCTATTTTGAAGATAATTTTACTATTATTCATAATAAAAATAAAAAGTTAAAAGTAAATTTTAAGTTTTTATTGTAAAGTCCTTACTACTATTAGATTTATTGTAAACATAAAGCCTTGTGCCAAAGGTGAAATTGAAAAAAATATATCACCAAGAAATTAGGATGTTAAAATCATTACAGAAAATCGCAAAAGATTAGAATTTTGTCAACCAATATACAAAAAAAGAGTGTTGTAAAAGTGTCCCATAATTTGTTTAAACATATACTATGGCCAGATTGTTGTTCTCGACAACAGAGTTTCCAATAGAGAAAATAGATGTTATTGGGAGAAAAATCAATGACAATCATTGATTAAAATATAGTAATATGTATATAATGTTTTTTTACACAAATAAATTTCTTCTTGTGTAGAAAAAATGATATATCCCATTTAAAAAAAAAAGTTTTCAATTTTGTTTTGTAATTCCACTGTCTTTAATTAGTCCTACATGCTGCTTTATGTCAGTTTGTTTTAATAGCTGTAATGGGAATATGCACTTTATGTTCCTGTTTATGTTATGTTACTGTATTTTTATTAGTTCGCAATATATTTGCGAGGGTAATGGTCTTAAAAACAACTCTCATCCATTCCTAAGATCTCGTGCATCCATTACACCTTTTAGTTTCAAAATATACACAATCAGAATAAAAAATTTAACAAAAGCAGACAGCAGAATAAACAAAATTTCCGAGATGGAATCTTCAATGTGAAACTAGAAAGAAAATTTAAATTTATTTCAATATTATTCCCACCTACCTGCGTATTCCCATACGGTGGTGGATTGCCTATAACATCACGCCAAGATCTACACAACTCCTCCTCTGTGTACTCGTTCTCTTTATCAGACCCCCTTTTCCGCTTTTTAACAGTCGCCAAGGGCTTTTTAAAGCTCGGCGATTTACTACTTCCAACGTCTTCGATATCTCCGATACTGCTATTCGTGCTACTCGCATCGCTTTGTTTGCTACTAGTCGGTTTCGGACAAGCCGAAAACATGTCGGTTATACGTCTCTGTTTAAAGTTGTCGTTCTTCTCCAAAATTTTCTTGTGTAACCAATCGGGGTGTCTCACCCTCGGCACAGGGTTGGGCACCTAAAACGGGTTAACAATTAGGCGTTACACCAAAAACGGCGCAAATGTAGAATACCCCTTGCATGGCCGCTGGTATAGTTATAATCTTTTGGATGGCGCCGCCTAAACGTTCGATATAATAACTCCAATCCAGGATGTCTCTGATGTCTATTTCACTCAGAGAAGCGTCTTTCAGCCACTTCCTGAGGTAATGCTTCTGTACCGTCTCCTCAGCTTGAAAAATCGCCAGCGGTATCGCTCTGAAAGTCCATTTATATACACAGGGTGTGTCAAGACACATAAGCCATCCCTAATGGGGAGATTCCTCGTAATGGAAATGCGGCAAATAGTTCCTAGTGGTGTAGGTTCCATCTTGCATTATTCCTAATATTCAGGGCGTTAGTTTTACTAAATTACCGTTACAAAGATTGAAAAATATATGCTATGAATTTTAAAAGTATCACAAAAAATAGGAATTTAGATATCAGTAACATCACAATCAATATACATGACAGATTTTTATTATCAATTCTGGCCACAATAATTTTTTATCTTTTACGTAACGCTTGGTATAAAGGGTATTTCAATAAGGACGCTCCATTTTTTAATGTAAATAAAATAAGTTGTGTGCGAGATCTACTCAATTTTTTTCTTATTCGAAAGAATATTTTATGGCATTAAGTGTGGAATATAACGTCGTTCAAAATATTCGGGAGGTCCAATTTTCGATGACCTTGCCATACTGAATTTGCTGGATGGCGTTCGTTATGTTGACTTCGAGGGCATCAATTATTTGCGGTTTATTCGCATAGACCTGCGATTTAAGGTAGCCCCAAGGGAAGAAGTCTAAAGGCGTTAAATCGCACGATCTCGGTGGCCAGTTTACATCGCCGCTGCGCGAGATAACGATGTCATTATATCGCTCGTGCAGAATGTCCATCGTGGCATGCGCTGTGTGGCACGTAGCTCCGTTCTGTTGGAACTACATGTCGTCGGTATCCATATCATCCTGTTTAGGCCACAAAAAGTTGCTTATTATCGATCTGTAACGCTCGCCGTTGATAGTTATGGCAATGCCAGTTTCGTTTTGGAATAAGTACGGAGCGATGATGCCGCCAGACCAAAATCCGCACAGGACAGTGACTTTCTCGGGATGCATTTGGTGCTGATATATCTCGTGTGGATTGGTATCATCCCAAATCCGACAATTTTGCTTGTTCATATATCCATTCATCCAAAAATGGGTCGCGTTGCTAAGAATGATTTTTTTGGCGAAATTTGGGTCAACTTCCAACTGCTACAGAACCCAATCAGCAAACACACGGCGCTGTCTATGGTCGTTTACCTTAAGTTCCTGGGTCAGTTGGATTTTATACAGGTATAGACTCAAGTCCCAACACAAAATACGCCAAGTTGAAGTCGCAGAAAGGCCAAGTTCTTGTGAACAACAAGAAATTGACAGCCTCGGGTTTTCCCGTACACACTCACGCACAACAGATGTTTTCAGCAGACCTTACGCTTCGGTGACGTACGGATGTTGGCTGATTATTTACCAAACCGGTTGACTCGTAGAACAGTCAAGTCGGCGGGACGGTTGTAGCGAAGATAAAAATCACGTAATGAGCGGAACTTTTCTCGAACGAAGCGCTGATTTTGAAAATAAAATTTAATGATTTGTACACGTCGTTGAATGCGTTGAATCTTCCATGGTGATTTATCATACACTACTGGACAATTCACAACAAATTTGACAGATATTGCTTTAACAACATGGCCGCCATAACCTAAGAAATTTCGAGCGGCCCTATTGAAAGACCCTGTATAATAGTTTAAAACTCGAAAATTTATTGAGAGGCAGCAATATTTTTTAGTCATTTGATTATACTCTGGTTTCAAAATAGTGGGCAGTAAGGTATAGAACACTATTTATATGAGCTGGTAATACGATTCAATAATTCTCGTGCCTGTTTTACGTGTAAATTGTAAAGATCACTCCCTGAACTCTGTGATCTCTGCACTCTGTAGTCGCGCGCAAGACAAGGCACGCGACTTATCTGTTTGCCTTGTCTGGTCCACATGTTGCGAATTACTTATTGCCTACAATTTTGACTATAGTTACATAAATATATGCTAAAAGACAATAAAGCCTCTGATATACGTTTTTTTTTTTTTTAGTTATTACAGTGCTACCCTCTAATCGCGCCCCTAAAGAAGTGGTCCACTTTTTCTTGCGAGCAATTTTCATAATCCAATTTAGAAGTCGTTTTAAATATATATTTGGAAAAAACGGGAAAAAGAGTAAACCTTTAACACCCAGCACC
Source organism: Rosalia funebris (assembly GCA_037954035.1). Classification (NCBI taxonomy): domain Eukaryota; kingdom Metazoa; phylum Arthropoda; class Insecta; order Coleoptera; family Cerambycidae; genus Rosalia; species Rosalia funebris. The sequence continues at coordinate 7,240,344 of JAZFAV010000016.1, forward strand.
TCAGAAATGATGCAGAACTAGGCCTATATTGATAGAAACCATTTATCTATCCTTGGATCTATTTTTAGGCGACGAACCTTCCCACTAGCAATGTCCATATTCTTTACACACCCTATATACACCTCACGGAAATTACCTTTCTGTGACGGACGCGCCATCCGGCTTCTTAGAGATCACGTATTTACAGGCCAACCCCGCGTCTTTGACCATCTGATCGCCCAAGAACTCGGCGAGACGCTTGGCGGTACTTATGGAGGTGCTTTTTTGACCTTCGTATTCATCCAGTCTCTTCGACATCGATCTGTTCTCCGAAATCAGATCGAACAATTCCGAATCGGGCATGTTACGACCGCGCGAATAAAGAACGTCCAGCCAATAGTCCGCTACTTGAGCAACGGCCGCGTAGCAGGACTCTAAGCTTTCGCCTTTTAGGAACGACTCGAAGACGGACGACTGAAAATTTTTTATGAGTTGAAGCTCCCCTCTCCTCTTGACCTCGAATCTGTGAAGTATCGCGTGGATAAATTAATTGTACGTCACACAAATAAACAACGTACCCCTTCAATTCCGCCAAGGAACCGTCGAAATTGAACACTGCATATCTCTTCTTCAATTTCTTGCCCTCTTCCTTGCTCGCTGGCAACACCATGGCCTTATAGGGTCCGTCTACCTCGAAGAATATAGAATTCTCGTTCTTCACTCTGTATTCTAGCTTTTCTGGATCTACGAGTTCGTGGTACTGATCGTTAGTAAAGTATTCCTTTACCATCGCGTTGAGCACGGCGTTGGGGTAGGACACGTTGAATTTCTTCTTTTTGTGATGGTCGGTTAGGATAGTGATATTATCCGGGAAGGAAGCCGGTAAGATACACCAGATGCCGTCGGTGTCTAACTCCAGGGGGCGACCTACCTGTTCGATTATCTCGCGGGCTTTCATGATTATATTAGCGCCAGTCAAGCACACGATCCCGGCCATTTCCATGCTGTGCCATCGAGCGCTATCAAAAATTACAATTTTTATTTTTGTTTTATCACATCACACCATATGAAATTAAAAAATCCCATTATAGGATCAATGTGCTTAGAAAATTAAAAAAGAGAACATTTGTTACGGCAAAAAATATATACAGGATAGTTTCTGGCATAACTATATATGTATACACACATAAGTTACCAGGGAATACAAAAAAGTGCCCCACGAAGTAAAAAAAGTTGTAAATAAAATCCTTCTTCCTCTCTACACTAGTGGTAATGCTCATAACATAGTCATGAATTTACACAACATAAAATAAATGTGTGTACTTCATTCTAATGTGACTATTCTAACTGTGAGTACTATCAAAATAAGACACTAGATTAAAATTTCACTTTTCACATGCCAAAAAACGCCGTCGCGATTAGTGAATAGCAGTAGTCGACAGGACATGAAATATCAACGTCAACCGCGCTAGCCGTATTCGCCCTGAAGTTAACAATTTTTTAACCTGAGGATAAAGGGGGCATTTCGCGTCATAGGGGACATAATTTCTATTATTTTTTATTGGATTTTTGATTGCATTACAGTTTAAGTTTTAGGTTTCCAGTAGTAAGATCACAACCGTGTTAAATTTATGCCAGAAACTATCCCGAAACCCTGTATAATTAAGTTTTAAATTAGTATTATTATAATAAAAAGATTTTTATTAATTCATTAAAAGAAATCAATTGAACACAGGTAGTGACAGAAACTTTGGAACACCTGTATATTTTAAAATATTTGGGTAGATGTTTTGATTAAAATTTCCTAGATAAAAAATTATAATTCTGCAGCAGTTTGAAGTTTGTAATTTTTGGGGCAATTATAGATACAAATGATGATAACAAATGAAGTGACTGACATTTATAGTTTATGTCAAAAAACAGTTGGCGCGTGTTGTTTGACATAAACGACTGTAAGTTATTTTGAGAAATTGAGGAAAATTAATTACTAACAGTATCTTATTACTAATTTAGAATAGTGAACTTTGGCACAATTTTTTGCAATGATAAGTAGTTTAAACTCGAAAATAAAATATATTGCGTGTATGTGTACGAAATGGTCTATTCAATAAGAATAACACCATTGGTCAGGAAAAATCCGAGGATTACAATGGAAATTGCCTAATGGACCAAAAGTCGTCCATTAGGCAATTAGGCAAATGCCAGCAGCAATCAGGCATCCTGTATTAAATCTTAGAAAATAACAATTTCACCCAAAAAGAGGAAAAAGTAATATTATATCCACTACACAATTATTTCAAAATTATAAAGTTTATTATTGAATAGAAAAAATAAGAATAAACGGAAGACTAAGAAGAATATTATATGTTGATGAGAAGACACACTTTCAATATATTCCCTCGAAATATAGGTAATACTAAATTAGTTTCACTATGATCTCTCTTAATGAATAGAGAACATGAGCATAATTAACTTTCATCTAATTTAGTAAAATAAAGGTCTCACTACATTCTTCCTCGATAGTACATATCAAGAAGGAATATTAAATTAACAGACTTTTATAAACTTTTAAATATTCTACGTATAATTTGTTTAGAAAGAATTATTTTTACTGAAACATATCTGAAACTCTTACCCTCTCCTCATTACATAACCATAGAAAGAGTTTAAAATACACTTGTGAGCCAACTGCAAAGAATCATATAAAACCTCTCGATTTTTCGTAGACTTTATTTGCGAGGCGTCTCCCATTTTAACGGCATCCACGACAGCCTGTTTCGCCTTCTTCGCTAGAGCCTTATATTCGTATCTAAATATAAAAGTTCACTGATTTCACCAGACACATTTACCAATACCAAACAGTTCATACCTTCTATCCCTGAACGCCCTCACGGTATCAACATAGAAAGAGTTCTCCTTCTGACATATGGTCGTCGTGCGCTCCTCCACTCTCGTGACTTTCAGTTTTTTATACACCTTCCTGCAGTAAATCGAGAGTCTCTTCTTTTCGAGATTGGCCTGCTCTACCTTTGATAACTGGTGGAAGGCCCTTGGCGGGCCCCCGGGAAAAAGGGGCGGGAACTTTTCCGTCTCCAGCTGTTGCTGAATGCGGTGGTACTCGTTTCGGCTGGCGGGCACTAACAAACCGTTTTTATTCGCGTTGATACGATTAATAAAAATAACTTACAGTACTCTTCCCTCATCATCCACGTCATGTTTCTTTGACATATGGCGTCGGGTCTATTGTAATCGCATGCCGCGCAAATTGTTTCGTCCACCATAGCGCACGGTTGTAGACGATTAGTTAGAATTATATTGGGGTACATAGCCCCCACGTCTAAATGGTATATCAAAGGTCTTTCTAACCTCATTGGTTGTTCCTTAAATACAGTATATTTTAGGCATATAAGTATTAAAAGTATATATATTGATATATCTCATTATTTTTCTGTGCTATTTGAAACAGTTTTGTAACATTACTGTGCGTCCCAACACTCTGTATATAAACGATCAATTAATTAAGACCAACTTATTGATAATTTATTATTTTTTTGTACATTTACTTTTTATTTATTTTTGGCTTGTCTATGATACATGCGAATTGTTGTAAATCAAACTAATATCAGTATCATAGGCTGCATTATAATTTACATTTTAGTTACATTAGTGGGATACATTGTTGCAGTGCACATCAAGTCATCTAGTGATAAGTCATATTGCATTTAATTGTCCGCCATTTTTTTTTTTCAAGTGGCCTATTTGCACCTTTTTGGTCCTTCGAGCCGGATATTTCGTTTTATTACTTATTGGTGCTAATTATAAGTCACTAATATAATTTTCTAAATTAAACTCTTAGTTTGATCTCAACTGATCTAGTATATATATATATATATATATATATATATATATATATATATATATATATATATATATATATATATATATATTTCTTATCATAATTTTCATTTATTAAATTCATTATCAGATACATTATATAAGATATTTGTGTTTTATATGTTACCATTTTATGTTTCTGTATGTTGTTATATATACAAAATTAAATTTTCATTATTTATTAATACATTTATTAATTATCATGTATTGTAACTCTCCTCAGCATATAAATTATTTAAAATATGAAAATTCCATACTATCAATTTTTATAGCATAAAAAACCTACCCAAAATTTCTTAGAATAAATAGAGAAGTATGAAATAAAAAGGTAAATATGAAAAACAAATTAAATAATATCGTATTTTGACCTTTCCCGGAGTGCAATTTTTCTGAACTATTTCCTATCGAATTTTTTTACAATCAAATAGAATCATTCTAACTGAAAGAAGAAATAACGAAAAATGGTTATTTTTCTCATTAAAACCAGCCAAAATATCAACCAACATGTACTAATTAATGCAAATTACTACACAGTAAAAAAAATTATACAGTTATTTCTAAAAATCATTTATTTTTAGGGATTTTTAGAATAAAAACAATCTGTTTTACTCACTCGTATCTAAAAGACATAGGAAAGTAGAGAAAAAAATAAAATAATCAATAAGAAACAAAATAAAAATCTTAAATTTTAGCATTTCAAACAATTTTTAGTACTAATATAAATCATTTAAACTGAATGAAAAAATAACTATTTTCATTAGGAAGTCAAAATAACGATAAAAAACAAAATAACTAATAATTAGCGCAATTTGCTATACATGCAGCAAGGAAATACTGCTATACAGTGGCTGCCCAAAAATCATTTGCTTTTAATTAATTTTGAGTCAATAATTTGGGGATGAGGGCAAATCAAATAAACATGGATTAATATACCAAATGCTTTTCAATTTTGCAAGAAAACGTGTTCCTTGATACCAATAATAACAATTAGTTTTTTCATTATTTAAAAAAAAATTAAGAAATAAGTTTTGAAAAATAATAGTTTTATATGTGTATTATTTGCTACTCGACAATATTATAATTTTAAATGTATCTGATATATTCTTGAACTCCAGATTATAACAATTGGCATACCAAAAATTGTGGAAACCAAAAATTTTTTCATTTGCCAAAAACAGTAGAATTTTCCCTAGTCTCTATAACAAATGAAAGTAGTAATAAAAATAGATGGCGCTTAATGTTTTCACAAGTTTTTAAATAACAATTTAAATACGAATTTTTATTATTTACCATGATACCATATTTTTTTGTACCACTGTATAACAGCAAGCAAACTAGTCACTATTAATAAAACATAAACATAAAGGACACCACATAAATTTGACAATCCACCAAATCCAAAACCGAAGCTATCTGGGTGGGGGATACACATTAAAAAAACCCCGACAATACCCATTCCAACCGACATTGCAAGTGCCGGTGCTTGGAATCGAACCAAAATCACGACAATCAGTAAGTAGTAGCTAATCGCATTTGTCACGACACGACATTAAAATCCCCCCGATAATACCCATTCCTACCGACATTGCCAGTGCCGGTGCTTGGAATCGAACCAAAATTACGACAGTCAGTCGCTAATCGCATTTATCACGGTAGTTGTAAATGATATAACTACCTTAAGAGCAATTAATTTCTGCTTAATTTCCTCAGTGACTTCATTCAAATTCGTAACGCACTCCAACGGAACCTCTTCCTCGACTACAATGGCATGCTCTAAAGTTTTCGGGATTTGCTCTATGAGAGCATCAACGGCCTCCGGTGCTATCCGAAACCGGCACGGGATATCTGCCCTGAAAACGCCGGACTCTAACGCCTCCACGTGTCCGCCAACGTACGTCTCCTGTTGCAAGACGTGACCGTCATGCGTGAGCTTATTCAACACGGTTTCTTCCTTGTTAGGAAACACAATGTTCATGTGGAATGCCTCGACCATCAATAGGGATTCACAGAGCGTTCCTAAAAGTTCACAACACAAAATATACGCCACAAATGTAGAGGAAATTCTAAATCATTGGATAAAGTAATTGTTATTTTCCTACCTGAACCTTTCCTTAAAACCTCGTCTGGTTCGCAAGGAATTATCGTGCACAACGCAAAAATAAACGGATGCACATATTGCATGTACAAATAATATGTTGCAACAGCGTCAGACACGGAATAGTTCGACAAAACTTGGGGATCCGACGCCGCCAGAGGGCACATCTCCTCGGGATCCAACTCAACAGGATCGTACCTAAGAAAGCCACTTCAGCAACCCCAAATTAACCGAAGATATACTACCTTAGTTTGGCCTTCGCGACGGCCTTTAGATTCTGCGAACCCACCGGCAAGTAGGAGTCGCGTTTCACCCAGCAAAGACAGTCCATGTGCATGGCCGGTCTACAGAAGTAAACGTCGTCTCTGTTGCGCGAAAAACCGATTTCCTGTTTCATGTCCATGTCGTAGGAGGCCGCGCGTGCTTCGATGAAAGGCCAGTCAAAGAAGTCGCCGTTGTAGGTGACAAAGATGTGTGGACGGATTTCCAGTATGTGGTCAAAGAACTTTTGGAGTAAAGCCATTTCGTTTCGCTCGTTATATATGGTAAATTTACCCTCAAATTCGGGTTTAGGAGTATACTCAAAATCCTCGATATCGGCCGAGAGGATTTCACGGTTCGTTATTAAATATCCTGAAAATTTTAATACATAACAGCACATACGATATAACCCCTAAACAAATATACCTTGACCATCAATCATGTAGGAAATCATCATAATTTGGTCTGTGGCGGCATCGGGAAATTTTAAAGGCAATTTCGTGGTCTCGATGTCAAAAGCTAAGACTATCGGTTCTGGTCGTTCAATTATGTCGCTTCTAAGAGTTATAATGGGGTTAGACCCAGCCCCTTTAGTCTTTATAGTATACCAAGAACCACAAAATATTTTCAAGTCTATTGACACCCTTACGTGATATGGTACGTCATATTCTCTAGGAAAAGTATAAATGTGATCGATATAAAATAAAAAATATCTTGTAACTATCCACTTAATTTATTGTAAATAATAGTTTAATTATACAGGACGATTTATCGAAGCCTTCCATTAAAAATATTAGGAGTTCTGCTAATTATACATTTTTAAAAATTTCAGAAACATATTGGCTCATGCTGAATGATTTTCATTCAATAAAAATATTTCTAATATGGCTGTACTTCCAGTTGCTGCCAACTCCTGTGTTTTAAATAGAATAGTGTATTTTTTGTAGAATATTTTGCTTGCAGACTCTTTTAAGGGAACTTTCAATACCTTTACTCACTTAAATTTGACGGTTTTGGAGAATTTTAATTAAAAAAAAAATGGTTCTACATCGTAGCACTCTAAATTGTCTACTGTAGCTATTTTGAAAATGTAAAAGTACAATATAATTATGCAAAATAACTTACAGGGTGTGCTAAAAGTAATTTTGTTTTGCTGTTAAATTGAATAGTTCTAATGGATGGTTTTGATCAAACAGTCTGTATAGTTCTGTATAAGAGAGGTTTCTAGAAAAAAAAGATCACAAAATCCTGTAAACGCACTAATAAATATATAAGCTTGACATAATTTTACATGTCATTTTAATAGTGTTTTCAAGTATTAAATTAGAATACAATTACATTAAACTATGGGAAGTTTAAAATTAATATAAACAATCTTTACCTAATATCCAAAATATTTTCCATTTGGAGACCAGTGCCTTTATTTGTTTGAACTATACCGTCAGTATTATTTGTTAATGTACTGGTTAACATCTCAGTATAATACGAGTTAGCATTTTCCTTTTCTTTATTTTTGCGAACCACTTTTACTATATCTTTCCTAACCTTTATCAAGTCAGTCTGATTGACAAACGAAAGCTTGATATACTTCTGTTTGAGACCTATCAAATGATTTGGCTGAAACAAATAGAAGAATAGACGTACATAATTTTCTTTCTAAAAATATTCTGGTGCATTGGTACACAATGGGGTCTTACCAAATCTAAATCCTCTTTTGAAACAGTCACCGCTTTTGCTATGGTACCAGAATATTTTTTTATCAGGTATTCTGTAACCTCCTGTATTAATTCACGTTTTGTAACAATATAAAAGTAGGGCATGAACATGTATGTGGCTTTAAATCTTGTGCCATCTTCTTCCATGAAATAGTAATCAATAGCGGCACATAACCTCTTATCCTCATCTAAAATTTCGGTCTAAAAAAATTACGGTTTTATTACTGAAATATGATTGCTCGATACACCTTACGGAATGCATGTTTAACAGGAATCCTGTTCGTTCTTTGTGATCTTTTATTTTCTCAAATCCATATTTAATATCTATTGTTTCATTCTCAATTACTTGGCGAAGCCTAAATTCAGAAGATTCTTCTCTAAAAAAAAAAAAAACAAATAAAAGATAAAACAAATGAGGATAGTAACATATATATAGCAGTCACAGGATCCCGTATTTCCTTCAAAATACCAGAGACAGTTTAAGGCTGTGTATGATAGCTATAAATTGCAAATATCAATATGCAGGCATCTGACAACTTAGAATATGTTTGTATCCTTATTGTAGTACATAAAATCACATACATTTTGTTTCTATATTACTACACCCTCTAGCTCCCTCTGCTCATCATGGTAATTAGTGTCCTCATGTTATCTGCATGTGGTTTCTTACATTATAGTATTAGTAATGTCAATTTTTGATGCTTTATTAGTAAGCATCGATTTTAGCATGGAAAGTCCATTCTACATGTACAGACATAATTGGAGTATATTTAAAATGCTTAAAATGTCTATGACCTATGAGATTCCTTATTTATATCAGGCTATATCTGCTATAGGATATATTTGCTTCCTTTCCATTCACAAAGCCTACAATACACCAAATCATACAAAAACTAGGATTTGTGTTGCGTACTGTGTCAAATTTAACTACTTTAGCTGCTCCCCAGATACCTGAAAAAGGTACTAGCATATAGTGTCTCAGTCACAGGCAACACCGATGTTTCTAATTGTTTTATGACCAATAGAATTCTTGAAGAAGTAGTATGTATTTTATATGTCAAATTATTTATAATACTTGGATCATTATAGAGCAGCTTCGCTTTTGAAATAGATTGTGTCTCACTGTCATCCAATTGGTCTACTATTTATCCAATCTCATAGAATGGCAATAATATGAGACCGCCTCCAACCACGTTCCCAACCTTCTCATAATAGGTTCTAATGAGAGCGGAACTCAGAGAAGAATATGTTTCATGTGAAATATATTCTTTTATAACATTCTTTCGGGTTACTTTATATATGGTGTCGTATCAGTAATGAACAGCAATAGTTTGTCAATACCATTTCTGTATTTACTGGCCTACAGTTCTCTTAAACATGAATGTATAAACTGTGTTACTAGCCCAGCACTGGTCCTCTCTACTTCTTTGCAAGCAATTATATGCACCTGTGTTGAAGTTATCTAATGCTCCCACTGAGCTGTATGCTAAAGAATGACCAGAAGCATCTGTCATCTTATTTATGCTTATCCAAATGTACCTCCGAATTTTTTTAGAGGCTTTTTTTACATCTTTGTTGGGCAAATAAGTTTGCCATAAATTTTATTCAGATGATACAGAGATATTGTAATATTTTTCACTGGTATGGTTTTGTATAAATTGCCTAAAACTTAGATTATTTAATTGATTCCATGGTATATTGAAGGATGCCATGAAGTCCCTATTAAAATTAATTTATGTTTAAGTCCAATGTTTATGTGATGGGTATCTGCAGCAATATGTTGGATAATGCGTGCTCTCTGCAAACAGAAAAATGATTTGTCACAAGTATTAATAGTATAAACCACTTCTAACTCTATTTTGCAATTCAGAGACATCCTGAATCCACCTCTGATTTATTGCTGCTGTAGGAGGATCGTGAGGCATCTTCACAGAAATGTATTTTAATTATTCCAACAATCGGAAGTGACAATATAAAACCTAAAGGATACAAATCTTAGAGTTTTATAGTTATTTATTTTATACCATCTTTTTGTCTAATATACATTTAAAATTAATGTACAGACTGCCTCTGGAGGAATAAGAGATTCTGCAACCCCTGGGCTGTTCTCCATTTATTCTGATAATGTTTACTTGTTTACATGATTTTGACGTTAGAGTCTTTAAGCTCTAAGTGGAGGATGGCCTTTATTATAAAATGAATATTTACCTGCTCACAGGCCCCGTATTAGTTCCTGGTGTTTCCGATGCTTCAGGCCTCTGCGGTCGATATTTTCCAGAATTTTGTAAAACCATGTTAAAATATTTTGATTAAATACTTCGTTCTATATTGATATAACCTTAAATCGCCTTTTAATCTTACATCAAAAAGTTTTCGCGCCGACTTCAGTACAGTAGTACCAACACTAATAGAATACTTGATTCTCTTAGGTACATTCCTTTTATCAGAGATAAGATTTATTATAATACCAGATATGAGTTTTACTTTTTCTATTATATTCCATTGTATTCTAGTTGTATTGAACAACGAATTTATTGTATTCACAACAATGAGCTAAAAATTAATACAATTTTGTTACCTACATTAATATATTTAATTAATGATTTGGATACACATAAACCGACTTCCTTCCCCTAAAGTTATAGCATGAAGAGAGTTACACACAATGACAAGGACAAGTACGCTTATATTCAGGGAGAGGTGTCAAACTTTCCCGGTTGGGACTCGAACCCAAACTACAATGACATCTTAATAATACTGGGCTAAGTTCGCCTTCCCGGGCCGTAGTACGAATGACATTATCACAGTTGGACACTATTGGAGAATACATCTATGTGATGACGCGGAGCAGTGTGTTGTGCTTTTATAGCTCCACGTCGGACAATTAATTTGAGAGCCCATTGTATTCTCATCAGTTCTCTACAATAATATATTTCTAAGTGTCGATCAACATGATACATATAATCGCTGAATGATCTAAGCCACGATAGTTTTATCGACTCGACTAAATACAAGAAAATATATTTCCTAAAGTAGTCCTATAATAGCCGTATCAGCTTTATTAGTCGAAATTCCCGTCCTATATTGTGGTAAAATATTAAACATGTTACCATACTTCCGTGATTCGGACTCCAAACACACAATGACACACCAGTACTGAGCCTGACCAGAGTACGAATGCCATTGTTAGAACCACCTCTATAGAAGAATATAATAGACATTCATATAGGCAGTTTGGCACCGATTCATCTTGTGAACGCGGAGCGAAATGCTGTATTTTTATTAACTGCTCTTTGAGTAAACGACTTAAATGCCCATTGTATTCTCAAACTTGAACAAATGTTGAGGACATACTTGAATTGTATGAGGAATGTGGACCTTTAAATCAATGTCATGCACAAATTTCTAAATGTCTGTGAGAGAGATTATCTATGTGAACAGCCACGAAACGAAAGGACGTTACACTCGTCTATTGGTAACATTTAATAGCTAATTTCAGATTATAACGCCACCAATCACATTTAAAATTAGTTTGAAATTATATCATTTTAACGGTCTTATGTTGTCCGTAACGAATACAGTGGAAGATAAACGCTTTTTTGGCTGTGAGGTGTAAATGAATGAAAATAAAGTTCAAAAGTAAGCACAAATCTCGCAACACAAATAATCTGTAATATTGCTGAAAACTAGGATTGCCTAAATTGTATATTTATATATCGAACTAACAAATTGGATTCTGTATCACGTAAGTCTTGTTATTATTATTTACTTTAAAATTATGGTAGGTATATCGTAAAAAGAGCCATAAGGGAACCTTAACCCTTAACTGTCATAGAATTAATTTCCCGAGAACAGTTTTAGACCTAGGTTCAAGTCTTCCATTCAATTCACCAACTCAATTCAACATTTTTAGTGCCTATTTTATACAATTTTATCCTACTACTAATATTGTATGTGCATTGTTTTATGTATGTTCATATATACATCATATTTGTTGCAATATGTATTACACATATGTTATTGCTGGTAGCTCCTGTCCACCTGTAACAAAGGGGGTGGGTAACGGTGCTGCCCGGCCGTTGTTATGGCCTTATAATATTGTGGTCGTTTTTTCATTGACGTTGTTACAGCCTGGTTCTTGATTACCAGGTATTATAACATTTATATTACTTTGAAGTTTAATTTCTGTTATTGTTTATGTATTTTTAATCAATTCAAGGGCTTATATGTAAAACACAGGAAAAACAAAAGTACCTGCTTCGATTAATGTGTGCTTTTTACTTTATACTATTTATATATTAATATACTTATACTATTCTAGTATTACATTTTGAAGTATGCAGGTATCTTATTTTATTTGTTCAATGAGATAAGCCCTGTTATGTTCCAGCCGAGTATCTTTAACCCTTTCCTGTTCTTCTTCCATTGCCTCTGGCGATTTGTTTTTATGGTCAATGTGTTTGCGTTTAGCGTCCTTCCTAACACTACCAGTATCTTTTTTCTGGCGTAACTTATCACTTACCGTATCAGTTCTGGTTTTTACTTCTCTTATTAGGTGTATTAAACGATCTAGGTCCCAAATCGTAGTTAGATTTATGTGTCAACTCGGGGTCATTCTCTGCTTGTTCGTTGCTGTTGCTTGACATAAATGCTCAGTGGTCAGCTAGGAACTTTCTATTTGCACCGGTTTAAATTACTTTTAACATTTAATGCCCTAATTGCAATAATAAGAATTAAATTTTAGGTGAGTAATTAATGATGGGTGATGTAAATGATACTTCTTCTGTAAAAGTGGCTATTCGAATACGTCCTCTGGTATCTAACGAAATATCGAGAGGTTGTAAGGAGATAATCGATGTTATTGAAGAACATGAACAGATTGTTATAAAAAGTATAGATAAAGATAAAGCCTTCACATTTAATTATGTTTTGCCGAGCCACACTCCTCAAGAAGAACTGTATAACAGATGCGTTAAACCGATCATTGGTAACCTTTTCAAGGTAATATTTTTTAATCGTTTTAAAAAAGAGGTCCAAATATTAAATTTTGTAGGGATATAACGTTACAATATTAGCCTATGGACAAACGGGATCTGGTAAAACCCACTCGATGGGTACAGCATATAAGGGAGAAGAGGATATGGGCGTGATCCCTCGCACCACGACTGATATATTTGAATTTGTTAAAGATAACTTTTCTTACGACTTCACGATAACAGTATCTTTTATAGAACTCTACCAAGAAGTTTTATATGATTTACTAGCTAATAAACCAAGAGATCAGTGTATTTTAGACATCAGAGAAGATACTGTGAAAGGTAAGTTATAATATGAGATTAATTATAAGACTTTTAAAAAAAATCTCTATAGGTATCCACATCCCAGGATTAACAGAGGTACCAGTACAGTCGGCTGGAGAGGTATTAGATACACTTCAAAAGGGGTCCATGGGTAGAGTTACTGGCTCGACTGCGATGAATGCACAAAGTTCACGAAGCCATGCAATATTTACAGTGAACATTTCGATGAATCAAAGGGATAATTGGTACGTTTTTAGGTGAATTTTTTTTAGAAATAGTCAGTTTATATTGTTTTTGGTATGATGAACTTCGCTAGTAGTTATTAGTTTGGTGCAAATTTAAATGTATGTTTTTAGTCTGGAAAATAAACAAGCTAAACTTCACTTAGTTGATTTGGCTGGGTCAGAGAGACCAAAGAAGACAGGAGCTATTGGAAATACCTTTAAGGAAGGTGTCAATATAAATAAGGGGTTATTCGTGCTTGGTAATGTGATAAGTTGTTTGGGGGACGAAAAAGCCCAACATGGTTTTATTCCTTACCGAGATAGCAACTTGACACGACTTCTGAAAGGTAAGTAAAAAAATTAAGTAAATATGGTTTCATAATACTTGTAGAATGAATCAGTAATGGTGTTATTAATGTGTTATTTTTTAATACTATTAAAAATAGGCGTAGAAAATGTAGTACATAGGTTTGTGATGTTTTATAGATTCATTGGGAGGGAACAGTATCACACTAATGATTGCTTGCGTTAGCCCAGCCGATTACAATGTAGATGAAACTTTGTCAACTTTACGCTACGCCGATCGCGCTCGTAAGATCAAAAACAAACCCATCGTCAACCAGGATGCCAAGACAGCTCAAATCAATGAGCTCAAGAAAACGATACAGCAATTGCGTCTGCAAATTGTTGGCCAAGGCGGCCCAGTGATGTGTCCCGCAGAAATTGAACTGCTTAAAAAAGAAATTTGCGACAACAAAATCAAAATTCGAGACCTAACGTTGCAGCTTTCTTCAGTCATTATGGACAAGACGGCCCTCCACGAAAAGATCATAATTTTACAGACCGCCAACGAAGCTTTGAACAGAAAGATTTCCGAGGTGAAAGAGCAGTACGACATAACGTTCCACAATATCAGTATCGGCTTGGAGAACAACAACACGGACATGATAAAGGAGAACTTAACGAAGCTTCAGGCGATTCAGAACCAGTTTGTGGAAATTAACACCGACCAGAAGAAGACCGCTGAGGAAATCAGGTGCGTTTCCAACGTTTTGCCATTTCCAGTGCGAGTTTTATGAAATTTTGTATTTTAGAACGCATGAAGAATCGTTTAACAAGCACCTAATGTCGACCTCGTTGCATAACGACGTGGAAACCCCCCACGAAATCCAGGAGAAGCAAGAGACGCACACCACCCGACAGATGGCATTGAATACAGAACTGATCGAGATCCAGAAACAGCTCGTACTCAAGGAGAGCCTGGCGATGCAGCTCATCACCAATAATCAGTACATGATCGACTATAAGGGGATGGCAGAGAACGAATCGAAAATAACGATGCTGCAAAAAGAGAAAGACGAGTTGTTGCAGCAGCTGAGGAATGCCCAGAATCAAGGCCCGTCCAATAAACTGGCGGAGCAGAGGAGAAAGAGGGTGCAAGAGTTGGAGGCACAACTGCACGAATTGAATAAAAAGGTAAGGGATTTGTATATAGCGTTCAAAGTGGAAAGTTAAAAGGTGTTTCTCTTGTGCTTGATTTTCTTACTTGGGCATTACCCAATCGTTCTTCAGGTCCAGGGGCAGGCGAGGCTGATAAAGCTGAAAGAGAAAGACGAGCAGCGCATCAACCAGCTGAACCGCGAGATTACCCAGATGAAACAGACTAAAGTGAAGCTCCTGCGCACGATGAAGGAGGAATCTGATAAGTTCCGCCAGTGGAAACTGGAGAAGGAGAGGGAGTGTCAGAAGCTGAAGCAGCAAGACAGGAAGAAGGAGAGCGAGATCGTGAAGATGAAGGCGATGCACACGAAGCAGCAGAATGTGTTCAAGAGGAGGGTGGAGGAGGCGGAGGCGCTCAATAAGAGGTTGAAGAATATCCTGGCGTTGCGGAAGCAGGCGCAGAGTACCAAGTTCACTGGAAAGGTGGAAAAAATTGGGCCTTGGGTAAGATGTGATGTAACATTGTTTTTTTTTTATATATTTATTTTTGTGGTGGTGAATGATCTCCATTTGCGAAAATTATTTTCAAAATGTACTGATTCCATGCGAGTATCTGATATTAATTTAATTCGGTGGTAGTTTAATCATATTTGGTGGAAAATTATAATTTTCAGATATTTTAAATTATCTTGAAATTTTATTTTACAATATTTTCTAAATTCTGTTTACTTTTCACCTTTTTATATATTCTGTGTTTTTATTAATTTTTTGTTTGCTCATTTTTCTTTGCATATTCATATTTTCCAACTTTCATTTTGAATTTAAAAAATAAATCCTTCACTTATTTAAAATTCTAAAAACGTTTCTATTTCTATTTTACAAAGTTCGCTAACTTTTATATATTAATGTTGATTAAAATTTAAGGTTACAGATATGCAAATTGGCAAACCAATGTGTACTCTAATGTATACTTATGAATAAAATTAATGTACCTCCCATATTTTGTATACAATTTTTTTTATGATTTTTTTCGAGTTGCAATCCATATCTTTTATTGTTGATTCGATTGTTCCATAAAAAAAATAAAGGGTACTTTAGTTATAATAGACTTCGTTGCTAAAAATATTGTTGGTTTTACCTTTTCTTTTTTTTTCTTTTTTTTTTTTTAATTTGTTTCACTACAACTTGTGTAGTTGCTGTGTTTTAAGACGCCTCAGAAAACTAATTTTATCTAAAATTTGGCAGTGAACCCTTTGAACCGATGTCTTAGTAGGAATTGTAATATACAGGATGCGAAAAAATATTCTGTCAAATCTAACAGATGATGTGGACATGTTTTATTAAAATTTTTGTTATTTTTCCTATGACTAGATCTATATAACTTGCACAAATCTTTTTAAAAGTACACTTTTATTGAAAAATTATATTTTATCTATTTATTTGTCCAGAAATTATCACGAGAATAAACTGTTTCTTGTGAATACCTTTTTTGAACAATATATTGAATTTTAAATCGAATTTTGATTTATTCAATATAGTTTGAAGATTTCTAAACAATATATTGTATTTTTCGATAATTAATAACAATAGATAATTCATTTCAAAGATGCCTTGGAAATTGGGATATACAGGATGTGAAAAAATATCTTGCCAAATATAGGAGGCTATGTGGAAGTTTTAATTTCAGTTGGACCAATTTTCTATAGGTTTTCCTATGGCTAGATCCAGGAATCCTGTAAATAAAACTTTTGAAAGTGTAATGTTGTTGAAAAATTACAATTTATTTTGTTTCTTTGTCTAGAAATGGTCACAGGAACAATCTGTTTCTTGTGAATACCTTCTCCAACAAGATTTTAGAACAATAAATTGTGTTTTCCGATAACCAGTGATAAATAATTAATAATTTCAAATATCTGAAGGTTTGGTAAAAGTGTTACTCACTCTCAGAAACCATAATTGTTCAAAGAAACTTCATCTGTAAGGGGGATCCAGTAGAAAAAAATGAAAGTTAAATATTAGGAAGTGATATTTATGAGGATAAACAAAATCAAAAAAGGTCCTAGATGGTATTTTCTGTGGCTGTGTTTTGAGAGGTCTCAGAAAACTAATTTTATCTAAAATCTGGCAGTGATGGCCCTTTGAACCGATGTCTTAGTAATTGTAATATACAGGATGTGAAAAAATATTCCGTCAAATCTAACAGATGATGTGGAATTTTTTTAATAAAGTTTTTGTTATTTTTCCCTACAACCAGATCTGTAACTTGCACAAATCTTTTAAAAAGTATACTTTTATTGAAAAATTACAGTTTATCTTGTTTTTTTTTTTTGTCCAGAAATGATCACGAGAATAATCTGTTTTTGTGAACACCTTTTTTGAACAATATATTGAATTTTGAATCGAATTTTGATTTATTCAATATAGTTTGAAGATTTCTAAACAATATACTGTATTTTTCGATAATTAATAACAATAAATAATTCATTTCAAAGATGCCTTGGAAATTGGGATATACAGGATGTGAAAAAATATCTTGCCAAATATAGGAGGCGATGTGGAAGTTTTTAGTTCAGATGGACCAATTTTCTATAGGTTTTCCAATGGCTAGATCCAGGGATCCAGTAAATAAAACTTTTGAAAGTGTAATTTTGTTGAAAAATTACAATTTATTTTGTTTCTTTGTCTAGAAATGGTCACAGGAACAATCTGTTTCTTGTGAATACCTTCTCCAACAAGACTTTGGAACAATAAATTGTGTTTTATGATAACCAGTGATAAATAATTAATAATTTTAAATATCCGAAGGTTTAGTAAAAGTGTTACTCATTCTCAAAAACCATAATTGTTCAAAAAGCTTCATCTGTAAGGGGGACCTAGTAGAAAAAAATGAAAATTATTATTAGGAAGTGATATTTATGAGGATAAACAAAATCAAAAAAGGTCCTAGATGGTATTTTCTGTGGCTGTGTTTTGAGAGGTCTCAGAAAACTAATTTTATCTAAAATTTGGCAGTGATGGCCCTTTGAACCGATGTCTTAGTAATTGTAATATACAGGATGTGAAAAAATATTCCGTCAAATGTAACAGGCAATGTGGAATTTTTTTAATATTGTTTGTTATTTTTCCCTACAACCAGATCTGTAACTTGCACAAATCTTTTAAAAAGTATACTTTTATTGAAAAATTACAGTTTATCTTGTTTTTTTTTTTTTGTCCAGAAATGATCACGAGAATAATCTGTTTTTGTGAACACCTTTTTTGAACAATATATTGAATTTTGAATCGAATTTTGATTTATTCAATATAGTTTGAAGATTTCTAAACAATATACTGTATTTTTCGATAATTAATAACAATAAATAATTCATTTCAAAGATGCCTTGGAAATTGGGATATACAGGATGTGAAAAAATATCTTGCCAAATATAGGAGGCGATGTGGAAGTTTTTAGTTCAGATGGACCAATTTTCTATAGGTTTTCCAATGGCTAGATCCAGGAATCCTGTAAATAAAACTTTTGAAAGTGTAATGTTGTTGAAAAATTACAATTTATTTTGTTTCTTTGTCTAGAAATGGTCACAGGAACAATCTGTTTCTTGTGAATACCTTCTCCAACAAGATTTTAGAACAATAAATTGTGTTTTCCGATAACCAGTGATAAATAATTAATAATTTCAAATATCTGAAGGTTTGGTAAAAGTGTTACTCACTCTCAGAAACCATAATTGTTCAAAGAAACTTCATCTGTAAGGGGGATCCAGTAGAAAAAAATGAAAGTTAAATATTAGGAAGTGATATTTATGAGGATAAACAAAATCAAAAAAGGTCCTAGATGGTATTTTCTGTGGCTGTGTTTTGAGAGGTCTCAGAAAACTAATTTTATCTAAAATCTGGCAGTGATGGCCCTTTGAACCGATGTCTTAGTAATTGTAATATACAGGATGTGAAAAAATATTCCGTCAAATCTAACAGATGATGTGGAATTTTTTTAATAAAGTTTTTGTTATTTTTCCCTACAACCAGATCTGTAACTTGCACAAATCTTTTAAAAAGTATACTTTTATTGAAAAATTACAGTTTATCTTGTTTTTTTTTTTTTGTCCAGAAATGATCACGAGAATAATCTGTTTTTGTGAACACCTTTTTTGAACAATATATTGAATTTTGAATCGAATTTTGATTTATTCAATATAGTTTGAAGATTTCTAAACAATATACTGTATTTTTCGATAATTAATAACAATAAATAATTCATTTCAAAGATGCCTTGGAAATTGGGATATACAGGATGTGAAAAAATATCTTGCCAAATATAGGAGGCGATGTGGAAGTTTTTAGTTCAGATGGACCAATTTTCTATAGGTTTTCCAATGGCTAGATCCAGGGATCCAGTAAATAAAACTTTTGAAAGTGTAATTTTGTTGAAAAATTACAATTTATTTTGTTTCTTTGTCTAGAAATGGTCACAGGAACAATCTGTTTCTTGTGAATACCTTCTCCAACAAGACTTTGGAACAATAAATTGTGTTTTATGATAACCAGTGATAAATAATTAATAATTTTAAATATCCGAAGGTTTAGTAAAAGTGTTACTCATTCTCAAAAACCATAATTGTTCAAAAAGCTTCATCTGTAAGGGGGACCTAGTAGAAAAAAATGAAAATTATTATTAGGAAGTGATATTTATGAGGATAAACAAAATCAAAAAAGGTCCTAGATGGTATTTTCTGTGGCTGTGTTTTGAGAGGTCTCAGAAAACTAATTTTATCTAAAATTTGGCAGTGATGGCCCTTTGAACCGATGTCTTAGTAATTGTAATATACAGGATGTGAAAAAATATTCCGTCAAATGTAACAGGCAATGTGGAATTTTTTTAATATTGTTTGTTATTTTTCCCTACAACCAGATCTGTAACTTGCACAAATCTTTTAAAAAGTATACTTTTATTGAAAAATTACAGTTTATCTTGTTTTTTTTTTTTTGTCCAGAAATGATCACGAGAATAATCTGTTTTTGTGAACACCTTTTTTGAACAATATATTGAATTTTGAATCGAATTTTGATTTATTCAATATAGTTTGAAGATTTCTAAACAATATACTGTATTTTTCGATAATTAATAACAATAAATAATTCATTTCAAAGATGCCTTGGAAATTGGGATATACAGGATGTGAAAAAATATCTTGCCAAATATAGGAGGCGATGTGGAAGTTTTTAGTTCAGATGGACCAATTTTCTATAGGTTTTCCAATGGCTAGATCCAGGAATCCTGTAAATAAAACTTTTGAAAGTGTAATGTTGTTGAAAAATTACAATTTATTTTGTTTCTTTGTCTAGAAATGGTCACAGGAACAATCTGTTTCTTGTGAATACCTTCTCCAACAAGATTTTAGAACAATAAATTGTGTTTTCCGATAACCAGTGATAAATAATTAATAATTTCAAATATCTGAAGGTTTGGTAAAAGTGTTACTCACTCTCAGAAACCATAATTGTTCAAAGAAACTTCATCTGTAAGGGGGATCCAGTAGAAAAAAATGAAAGTTAAATATTAGGAAGTGATATTTATGAGGATAAACAAAATCAAAAAAGGTCCTAGATGGTATTTTCTGTGGCTGTGTTTTGAGAGGTCTCAGAAAACTAATTTTATCTAAAATCTGGCAGTGATGGCCCTTTGAACCGATGTCTTAGTAATTGTAATATACAGGATGTGAAAAAATATTCCGTCAAATCTAACAGATGATGTGGAATTTTTTTAATAAAGTTTTTGTTATTTTTCCCTACAACCAGATCTGTAACTTGCACAAATCTTTTAAAAAGTATACTTTTATTGAAAAATTACAGTTTATCTTGTTTTTTTTTTTTGTCCAGAAATGATCACGAGAATAATCTGTTTTTGTGAACACCTTTTTTGAACAATATATTGAATTTTGAATCGAATTTTGATTTATTCAATATAGTTTGAAGATTTCTAAACAATATACTGTATTTTTCGATAATTAATAACAATAAATAATTCATTTCAAAGATGCCTTGGAAATTGGGATATACAGGATGTGAAAAAATATCTTGCCAAATATAGGAGGCGATGTGGAAGATTTTAGTTCAGATGGACCAATTTTCTATAGGTTTTCCAATGGCTAGATCCAGGGATCCAGTAAATAAAACTTTTGAAAGTGTAATTTTGTTGAAAAATTACAATTTATTTTGTTTCTTTGTCTAGAAATGGTCACAGGAACAATCTGTTTCTTGTGAATACCTTCTCCAACAAGACTTTGGAACAATAAATTGTGTTTTATGATAACCAGTGATAAATAATTAATAATTTTAAATATCCGAAGGTTTAGTAAAAGTGTTACTCATTCTCAAAAACCATAATTGTTCAAAAAGCTTCATCTGTAAGGGGGACCTAGTAGAAAAAAATGAAAATTATTATTAGGAAGTGATATTTATGAGGATAAACAAAATCAAAAAAGGTCCTAGATGGTATTTTCTGTGGCTGTGTTTTGAGAGGTCTCAGAAAACTAATTTTATCTAAAATTTGGCAGTGATGGCCCTTTGAACCGATGTCTTAGTAATTGTAATATACAGGATGTGAAAAAATATTCCGTCAAATGTAACAGGCAATGTGGAATTTTTTTAATATTGTTTGTTATTTTTCCCTACAACCAGATCTGTAACTTGCACAAATCTTTTAAAAAGTATACTTTTATTGAAAAATTACAGTTTATCTTGTTTTTTTTTTTTTTGTCCAGAAATGATCACGAGAATAATCTGTTTTTGTGAACACCTTTTTTGAACAATATATTGAATTTTGAATCGAATTTTGATTTATTCAATATAGTTTGAAGATTTCTAAACAATATACTGTATTTTTCGATAATTAATAACAATAAATAATTCATTTCAAAGATGCCTTGGAAATTGGGATATACAGGATGTGAAAAAATATCTTGCCAAATATAGGAGGCGATGTGGAAGTTTTTAGTTCAGATGGACCAATTTTCTATAGGTCTTCCAATGGCTAGATCCAGGAATCCTGTAAATAAAACTTTTGAAAGTGTAATTTTGTTGAAAAATTACAATTTATTTTGTTTCTTTGTCTAGAAATGGTCACGAGAACCATCTGTTTCTTGTGAATACCTTCTCCAACAAGATTTTAGAACAATAAATTGTGTTTTCCGATAACCAGTGATAAATAATTAATAATTTCAAATATCTGAAGGTTTGGTAAAAGTGTTACTCACTCTCAGAAACCATAATTGTTCAAAGAAACTTCATCTGTAAGGGGGATCCAGTAGAAAAAAATGAAAGTTAAATATTAGGAAGTGATATTTATGAGGATAAACAAAATCAAAAAAGGTCGTAGATGGTATTTTCTGTGGCTGTGTTTTGAGAGGTCTCAGAAAACTAATTTTATCTAAAATCTGGCAGTGATGGCCCTTTGAACCGATGTCTTAGTAATTGTAATATACAGGATGTGAAAAAATATTCCGTCAAATCTAACAGATGATGTGGAATTTTTTTAATAAAGTTTTTGTTATTTTTCCCTACAACCAGATCTGTAACTTGCACAAATCTTTTAAAAAGTATACTTTTATTGAAAAATTACAGTTTATCTTGTTTTTTTTTTTTTGTCCAGAAATGATCACGAGAATAATCTGTTTTTGTGAACACCTTTTTTGAACAATATATTGAATTTTGAATCGAATTTTGATTTATTCAATATAGTTTGAAGATTTCTAAACAATATATTGTATTTTTCGATAATTAATAACAATAAATAATTCATTTCAAAGATGCCTTGGAAATTGGGATATACAGGATGTGAAAAAATATCTTGCCAAATATAGGAGGCGATGTGGAAGTTTTTAGTTCAGATGGACCAATTTTCTATAGGTTTTCCAATGGCTAGATCCAGGAATCCTGTAAATAAAACTTTTGAAAGTGTAATTTTGTTGAAAAATTACAATTTATTTTGTTTCTTTGTCTAGAAATGGTCACGAGAACCAATCTGTTTCTTGTGAATACCTTCTCCAACAAGACTTTGGAACAATAAATTGTGTTTTCCGATAACCAGTGATAAATAATTAATAATTTCAAATATCTGAAGGTTTGGTAAAAGTGTTACTCACTCTCAGAAACCATAATTGTTCAAAAAAACTTTATCTGTAGGGGGGATCTAGTAGAAAAAAATGAAAATTATTAGGAACTGATATTTATGAGGATAAACAAAATCAAAAAAGTTCCTAGATAGTTTTTTCGATTAAAATTTTTATTGGATCAACATTTTTTTAGTTTTCTACATCCAGTTTATATTAATATTTACTTTACTATATATGCAGACACATTTAAATGTTCTCCGTCTAATTAATTTTCTTTGCCAAAAATTAATCTTCTATAATTCTGTAAATAAAGATAAATTAAACTGACACTATTTTTTCTTAATCTAGCTTAAACAAGAATTCGACATATTTGTAAACCTGGTCGAAGCGGAGGCAACGCTGGCCGGCCTCCTGGAAGACCGGGCTACTTTGCAACAGCAACTAGACGAATTGAAAGGCAATCCGGAGGCTGCAGGGTCTGCCGAATGTAAGTCTATCGAGGAGGATATAGAACTGAGGTCCGTTCAAATCCAAGACTTGCAGCAGAAGATTCTTGACTCCGACGAAGGTGAAAAGATTTTAATCGAAATATTTTAAATTAATATTGTTTATCCATTTCAGAGAACAAATCAAAGACAAGGTTCGACAAGTTCCAATCGATGAGCGAGGCAAAGTTTGGATTGAAATTGATGTTTGAACAAGCGGGGGAGATCAAGAAGGAGAAGATACAGCTCCAGTTGAAGTTAAGCGAGCTGCAGGAGTCCTACAATGAGGTAATGGTGTGGAAAATAATATGCAAGTGACTCACGATTTTTTTTTTTTTTTTTTTCTTTTACAGATACAGGAGAAAATGAAGTATAGCGAAGCGCGTCACAAATCTATAGAAGAGAAAAATTTGGAACAGTTAGAGCAGTTGCAGAAGGTATATGAGGAGAAAGTGGCCATTTTGTTAAGGCAGTTGCGAGGCATCAAGCTGGAAAGTGAGTAAAGAAAATATTCTTTTTAACAGAGTGCGTTTTTACTGCTTGTGGGAAATGAATCGCATTCTAGAATTTAGGAAAAATTTGAAACAACTTTTTTAAATAATAAAAACAATCAGTTTTTTCCTTTTTTAAATTGGCGTTGTATTGGAATTATTTGGCTCACCCAGTATACTAATTTCTATCTTGAAATTTTCAAAATAAACAATACATTTACAATAGTCGAATAGATAGCAAATTCTTCTTCTTTTAGCTCATAACCCTTGGTGGGTTTTGGCTTGCTCTACCATGTTCCTCCATCTGGTTCTATCTACCGCTATTCTCCTCCAGTTTCCTAATCTTAGAGTTTTTAGGTCCTCTTCCACATCATCTATCCACCTTTTCTTGGGTCGTCCTTTTGGTCTTGTGTTTTCAGGTTTCCATTCAAAGATTCTCTTGACAATTCTCTCGCCCTTCATCCTGTATACATGTCCTAACCACCTTATCCTTTGACTTTTTATGCATCTTACTACTTATCCTCTCCTTTTATAAGTGCATCAATTTCGTGATTCATTCTTATTCTCCACATACCGTTTTCTTGCACTGGGCCGTATATTCTTCTGATGATCTTTCTCTCAAATATTCTTAATTGATGTTCATCATTGTTTGTTAGTGTCCATGTTTCACATCCATAGGTTACTACGGGTCTTATAAGTGTCTTACTTTGTGATTGTGATCTTAGGTCTTCTATTTAGTATGCTGCTCCTTATTAATTTTAAATCAGCATTAGGATTCTTGCGCTTATTTCACCTTGGATGTTACCATTATTGGCAATGTTGGTGCCAAGGTCTTGACGCTTTTAATCTGACCGTCGTTTATATTAATATTTGGTAGTTGTATGGGGGGATTCCTGCAGCAATACATATATTTCGTTTTGTCTTTGTTCACTTGTAGGCCTCCTTTATTTACCTGTGGCTCAAGATCTATGGCAGTTTGATTCAGAGAGGCAAAATCACGTGCAATTATCGTAATATCGTCCGCATACCCAAGTATTTGTGTGGATTTATTTATGATGTTTCCGGCTCTATTCACTTTTCTGATAGCTACTTCTGGTATTAAGTTGAAGAGCACTGCCGGGAGAGCGTCTCTTTGTCTTACCCCGGCTTTCACCTTAAATTCTTCGCTAAGCTGCTGTTATACTCTTCTAGTTGCTGTCGGGTCTGCCATGATTACTTCTACTACCATTTTTACTAATTTTCGGGGTATTCTTAGGAGGATTAAACTTTGTAGCATTTTCTTCCTATGTACTTTGTCGAATGCCTGTTTGAAGTCTATAAACAGATAATGCGTATCTATGTTATATTCATAGCATTTCTCCTGTATTTGTCTTAACGTACACAGGTGGTCTGTGGTTGATCTATTTTTCCTGAATCCACATTGGTATTCGCCTAGTATTTCTTCTGAGTAGGGCGTCATTCGATTATGGATCACCCCTGATAAATATTTTATAAGGGACACTAAGTAGTGTTATTCCTCTATAATTACTACAATTGGTCTTATCACCTTTTTTGTGTATCGGGAGGTAATTCCTAGTTTCCAGTCCTTTGGCATCTCTTCTTGCTCCCAGATATGTAGTATTAGTTTGTGCATTTGTCTCCATAGTCTCTCTCCTCCGTTCTTTATTAAGTCCGCTACTATTCCATCAGCACCTGGTGCTTTCCTGTTTTTCAGATCTTTTATTACTTTCGTTGCCTCTTCATACGATGGCGGTTCTACTTCTAGTTCTACACTACAGTATGTTATTTCATTCTCCTCTTCCTGTTGCTGCTGTTCTCCTTCTAGTACCTCTTCAAAATATTCTTTCCATCTTCTAATTATATCCGGCTTTTCTGTTAAATTCTTTCCGTTTTTGTCTTTACAGATGTTTAATCGTGGTGCGAATTCTTTTATATACTCTTTAACGTTGTTGTAAAACTTTCTGCTTTCAGATCTCTTATCACCTTCTATTATTTCTTCTACCTTTTTATTCATATCTTCTCGCTTTTTTCTTCGGCAGATTCGGTTTGCTAATCTTCTTTTATTGCTATATTCTACCTGATTTGCTCTTGTGTTTCTTTGTAATGCTTTTTTCCATGCGTCATTTTTCACTTTCACAGCCTCTCTACATGCTTCATCATACCAATTGTTTTTCTTTTTACTTTCTTCTCCCACTACTTCACCGGCTGTTTCTGTTATAGTTTCTTTGATTATGTTCCATTCCTCGTCTATACTTAGTTCTTGCTGGTGTTCGTTTTCTGTGAGTTTTCTTCCAATTTCTCCTCGATAAATCTGTTATACGCGGCCATTTCTTAGTTTATCTACATCCCATTTTTTTTTTCTTTTCGTCCGTTCCGCGTTTACAATTGATATTCGGTGTTTGTCTCTGGCTACTAGTAAATAGTGGTCTGATTCGCTGTTTGCTCCACGATATACTCGAGCGTCCTCTATTGAGGAGGCCCATCTTTTTGATATTAGTATACGGTCTATTTGGTTCACATTATTAGTGCCTGGTATTCTCCATGTTCCTAAGTGTATTTCTTTGTGTGGGAAGCATGTACTAATTGCTTTCAAATTGTTGGCAGTGGCAAATTGTGTCACTCTCATCCCGTTTCCGTTTGTAACTTTGTGCAAGATAGCAAATGAATACCTCTAAATCGAATTTTAAATTACTTATCCCACTTTAGACGATAACTTACTAAAGATATAACTCTGTAAATGAGGAAAAAAAAAGGTTTTTATACAGAGTAGACCTATTTATTTACAGACGTTGGTCAAGAAGAGGAACTAAAACAGATGTATAACATACAGCACGAAAAAATCGTCGAGCAGGAAAAGATTATTCAGAAACTCATAAATAGGAATAAAGAACTCGAAGAGAAGAAAGAGGGAGAGAGAGGTCAAATATTCACTGAGGTCGGTGTTTCTTATTACTCTTTATTTGAACTAATAATTATAACTCAGTTTATGTCCATTGTTGCGCATTCAAAACAAATTAGTTTTTCCATGTATTCTTTTCCCACTAATAAAACTATGACGGCGAATATTTATTCCAGATGCAGAATGGCGAAAATGGCGACCATACACCACTCCAGAAACAACGGAAAAGGCTTATTCCCAAGCTCGCCGTTAATAACCACACATTTGTAGTGGAAGATAAGGTACAGTTTGAGTTTATTTAAGTATTTTAGTTGTTTATTTCGATAAACGTCTGTCTACAGGAAAACAGTTCCATGGAGGAGGACGTTGACGATACGGAAAACGATCCGGATTGGAGGAAAACGCCTCTTGGCAAAAGGATCATGGAGGAGAAAAAGAAGATGTCTCTAGCAAGGAGTACTTTAAGTAAGTGAGAATTTTGGTCGCGATCAATTTATTGTGAACTTTTTTGTCTATTAGATTTCAGCGAAGGGCCTGTTAAAAGGTCGTCAGACGGCGGGTGCGCCTGCAAAACAAACTGCCTGAAGTCGAGGTGCGGATGCAGGAAACTGCACAGAGAATGTGGCAATTCGTGTAAATGCCTTCCGACTGTCTGCGAAAATAAAAGGAACAACGTAAGTCGGATTGTTTTTTTCAACTAACAGTACGTATTTATTACTTATTTTGCAGTTTATTTCTGGCTTATAAACTGCAGTACAATTTATTTTCTTTCGGTCATAGTAAATTTGAAATATCTCTTAACTTTATAGGATGTCATAGAACGAAAATAAAAAATTAAATAAAGTTAAATTAAATTAAACTTAAAGAATTGTATTAAGAGATAATAGTTTTCATTGCATGGCGAAATATTTGGTAAAATAGTATTTATCGTTTGAAAAATTTTATACAGGGTGAGTAAAAAGTCAGAAAAATAATGAAGGGTATCTTAAGATTTTGAATGGGGTGAAATATCTTTGACATATAATAATTTGGATTGCACGGCAAAATATTAGTTGAAATTATATTTGTCGGTAAAAACCCGTTAAAAGGCGGGAAGAAAGTGTGAAAAATATGAAATATTTGAAAAATAAGTGGAATTTAATATTTTTATCAATTTATTGAAACGTTAGTTTGAATTTCGTGGCAAGTTATTTCTTAAAATGATGTTTATCGTTTCGAAAAACAATATACAGGGTGGACAGAAAGTTCGAAAAATAACAAAATATTTAACAACTTTTAATGGAATTAAATTTTTATCATCATTAATAACAAATCATTAGAAAATGTAGAAAAGCGAAAGAACAATGGATAGAGGAGAAATGCAAAGAAGTAGAAGATAAGTTGCAAGTAGGTAAGACCGATGAGGCTTACAAAATAATTAAGAGGAACTTCAGGGATGTAGGAACAATAAGTAGAAACGTTAGGAGTCAATCGGGGGACATACTGATAGGAAGAGAGGAGAAAGCGGATAGATGGAAGCAGTACTTAGGAAATTTATACGAGGGTCAGGAATTAGGAGAGATATTAGAGGAAGAATCTAGCATCGATAGGGAAGATGTAGGAAAACCTATATTGAGAGAGGAATTTGAAATAGCACTAAGGGGGCTAAAGAATAATAGAGCGCCGGGTGTAGATAAAATACAGGCGGAAATTTTGAAATGTGCGGGATAGAAAGTAGTAAATAGGATGTTTGAACTGGTAAAATACGTATACGAAACGGGCGAGATGCCGGAGGATTATAAGAGGAACATTATCGTTACTATACCGAAAAAGAGAGGAGCCGACAAATGCGAGAACTTTAGAACGATTAGCCTAACTTCCCACGCGTCAAAAATCTTAACTAGAATAGTGCAGAAGAGGATGGAAAATAGAGCGGAGGAAATACTAGGAGAAGACCAATTCGGGTTTAGGCGAAATAGGGGAACTCGCGAAGCTATTCTGGCGCTAAGAGTAATGTTAGAGAAAACAATAGAAAAAGGAAAGAACGCTTATATAGGATTTGTAGATTTAGAAAAAGCTTTTGATAACGTAAGATGGGAAACAATGTTCGAGATACTAAAGAGCGCGGGAATGAAGTATAGAGATAGGAGAGTAGTACACAATCTATACATAGAGCAAACTGCTGTTATAGAAGTAGAAGGGGAAGAAAGGGAAGTAGGTATTAGGAAAGGAGTAAGACAAGGATGTACGCTAAAATGCGGTATCTACTCTATCTTGTACCGCGATTAATGCGGTAAAAGATAGAGTAGATTTCGGGACTAAAGTACAGGGACAGAAACTAAAAATGCTGAGATTCGCGGATGATATAGCAGTATTAGCATCTAGTAAGGAGGAACTAGAATCAGCATTGAACGAAATGGTGGCAGTGTTGACAGAGGAATACGGAATGAGGGTGAATAAAAACAAAACTAAAGTGTTAGTGTGCAGAGGGCGCGAGAGCAGAGCAAAAACGAAAGTACAAATTAATAATGAAAGATTGGAGGAAGTTAAAGACTTCACTTATTTAGGAAGTAAAATAAATTGGGATGGAAGAAGCGATAAAGACATAAAACAAAGAATAGCGCTGGGTCGAGTAGCTTTTAACAAAAAGAAAGCACTTTTATGCTCGGGGGTAATAAACTTAGAAACAAGGAAGAGATTTTTGAAAACATATGTATGGAGCACGGCACTATACGATTGCGAAACCTGGACGGTAGGGGAAGCAAGTAGGAAGAAATTAGAAGCTTTTGAGATGTGGTGTTACCGAAGAATGATGAAAATACCATGGACTGATAGGGTTAGAAACGAAGAAGTATTGGAGAAAGTCGGCGAGAAAAGGAGTATGTGGAAAAACTTAAAGAAGAGAAGAGATAGAATGGTAGGCCACTTGCTGAGACATGGGGGAATAGTCCGCGATATTTTGGAGGCAGAAATAGGAGTGAAGAAAGGCAGAGGTAGGCCTAGACTAGACTACTGCTCGCAAATAGTAAGGGATGTAGGTGGTAGCACAATTAGCGAAATGCGTAGGTTAGCACAAGATAGGAGAAGCTGGAGGTTAGCGTCCAACCAGTCTTAGGACTGATGACCTAATGATGATGAATAACAAATATTTGTTGAAATGATGTTTATTTGATGGAAAAAAATACACGAACAAAAAGTGTACCAAAACCAAAAGACAAAAAATAACAAGTTTTTAGATACAGTTAGAAGAAACTACTCGAGATTCAAGAGGTCTAGAGGAAGAAAAACGACAATTTTAACATACAGAGTGCCTACAAGAGTGTATCAAGAAATCTTGTATATGATTCAATAAAATTATATCCATTATTTTTAAATCATAGACTATATAAACTATACATATATTTATATTTGGGAAGACAGAAAGACGAATGTAAAAATTGGAGTAATTGTTTAACGTTCAATTCAGAGGCTAAATTTAGATTTTTCAAAACTCAACGAATCTAGCTTTTGCATGCTTATTCTTGTTCAAGAATTACCTCCACATCACAGTGGGGCTTTAAATGTTATACAAGGTACTTAAAATCTTCTATAACTTAGAGGGGGAAAAATGCGTATCATACAGGGTGTCTAAAAATCAAGTCAAGAAATTGCCTGGTAAATATCTTATAATGGAAATAACTTAAATGGATAAATAATATTTATGCACAAATCATATTATGGCATTATTAAAAAAAAAAAAAACACCTGCATATATTTGATTGCTGCAAGATGCAAAAAAATAGTGATTTAAGAAAATTATCAGATAATAGTCATTATCGCCAAAATATGATGTTGAATGTGATAATGGACAGTTTGATGATTGATGTTCTTTGTAGCGCTGTTAATGAGTTTACATTATATCAACGTAATCTATCAAGAAAAATTGTTTTTAATACATTTTTAACATCATCATCATCATCATCATCATTGGTGCTACAGCCTTGCAAGGGCCTCGACCTTCTCAAGCGTCCTCCGCCATTCCTGACGATTTTGTGCTCCTGCTGTCCAGTTGGGGGCACCGATACTTCTGGCATCCTGTGTTACACCATCGGCCCATCTAAGCTTTGGCCTACCTCTCTTCCTGCTTCCTACAGGTTCTATGCTAAGCACTTTTTTAATGGGGTTCGCTTCACTGGCTCGGTAAACTAAACAGACTGCGTTGGGCAGGACATGTGGCATGTCCTGCCCAACGCAGTCTGTTTAGTTTGGCCGCTGTGACAATATCTCTTCCCTTCGCTTTGTTTTCATACAGGTTATATAGCTCGAAATTATACCTGCGCCTCCATGGCCCATTTTCGCACACAACCCCGAAAAATGTTCGCAGTATTTTCCGCACGAAACAAAACGGGGAGGTTTCGTCGGCCTTTGTGATGGTCCACGCTTCTGATCCATATAGCAGTACAGGGATTACTAGGGTCTTGTATATTCTCAGCTTTGTTGTTTGTGACAGTCGCTTATTGGAGAAATGCCTGGAAAGGCTATAGTAACATCTATTTGCCGTTACTATGCGCCGTTTAATTTCTTCCGAGATGTTATTGTTTGGATTGACTTGAGTACCTAGATAGGTGAATTCCCTGACTGCTTCAAAGTTGTGATTAGCAGTTACTAAGTTTTGTCCTGCGTTACCAGCTCTTGTCTGCAAAGTAGTTGACATGTATTTTGTCTTTTCGTCGTTTGCTTGTAGTCCCATGGCCCCCGCTGCCGTTGCTAGGTCTAAGAAAGTGTCCGCAGACTTTCTTACCGTTCTTGTTATTATAGATATCGTATGAATATGCCAAGGTCTGGACTGACTTAGTGAATATTGTTCCCCTAGTCTCAAGATTAGCGTCTCTATATTTTTAACATCTTGCATCATAATTTTGAGTTAAATATATTGAAAAAAAATTTTTCTTATACAAAAAAAAAACTTAAACACTGAATGCATCAGGACTAAAGAAATAAGAAAAATGTAATATACAGGATGTCTAAAAAGTTATTTAAGGAATTGGTAAATAACTTCAATATATTATTATCTATATTATTTTTAAATAATAACTAAAAGCTGTATACAGGGTGAATATTTAACTGTGCGTCATATTTATGTGGTAATAAAAATATTTTAAAAAATAAGAATATTAAAAAAGAAGTATTGTGTTACGTGGAAATCAAATACTATATATATTTGGACTTTACAAAAAAAAAAAAAACGAATATTGGGATGATTAAAGTATGATCCAAAATATACTAAACATTAACAAAGAGCTCTTATAGTTCTGACTACACTGTTTCAGTTCACATTTTTACTATTTGATTAATCATCCTGTATTTAACATACGTCCATCCTACTTTCAATGTTGCCACATTTATCAGTTTCCTGGCTAGTTTTAGAATCTTTATTGAATCTAACCTCTATTCATAAGATAAAATAGAAACCATCATCGTTTCTTTTACCTTTAATCAGGTTTTATTTGTACCTTATAGGACGAAGGTTCGTCAATACATTCAGAGACTTCGGAAGAAAGCGAGGATACGTTCAAGCGGCCAAGGTAAGTGAACATTTTTCGGTTTATTAATTTTTATGTACTAAACACCAGCGATACACGTAGAAATACACGAAAAAAAATCATTGGGATATTTTAAAAAGTCAAATTCTATTACTGATTAAAATTTGGTATAAATATTTGCTTTTACTATATGTAAATTAATTCTTTTTTGCTTGAAATAATTCACTTCTGAATAATTATGTAAAACTTTTTCCATGTACCTATTTGTGCTTATATTTTTTTACACTGGTAAAAAGGTTTACTTGTGTAATTCACACAATAACACTTGCTTAAAATAAAGTAGTAAAGACAGTTAGTGTAAGAGAAGTATTTTTGCATGTTATCTGTTAACATGTCTTGCTTTGCCATTTCTAACTTTTGTTAGGGTAGTTTTTTTTTTTGTAATTACTTTATTAGGACATTAAAAATAATTTCCCCATAAAAATCATAATAGGCAATTTGCATGGTTTTTAATTATGTTGTCAAAACATTCTATAGGTCATTAGATCCATACAGCGTTAAATTTACCACTTTTTGTGCAATAATAGACACAAAATAAATAAATGAAATTTGAAATTACTATCGGCGCGCGTAAACACAAAAAATGCAAATGGCTGTCCCGTGACGTCACTGTATATTATTTTGTTGAGAGATAGATGGGCGTTTAGTGTAATTTCGTTAAATATTCCTTTTTCGGTGTGCGAATCTATTTATTATTATTAATATTGAACAATTGTGTGTAGACTATGGCAACAGACAGTGGATTTGTGCAAGGACAATCTGATAACTTGCCAAAGATTGATTCCTTGGCCATGTTTTCCTTTCTAGGGGAAAATTCACAATTTATGGGTATTGAAATTAGAGGAATTAATACTTCCTCCAACTGTAAAAAAGATTCAAATGTAAATCTTATTTAAGCATCTATATCTAATGACCTCCAAAACAAACATTTTCTAAATATTCCATGCGGCAAGTAATACGAAAACAGCATACAACGTGAAAGTGGAGTTATGTACAAATACATCCAAAACAAATAAATGTTATTAGGTACTCACAGTAAAATGATCCGCGCAACAATATAGCGGCGTCGATTTTATCGACTACCGACGGTATCGGCTACGCACCATTTCTTCCGCATTCTTTCCTCTTTGGGAACCGAGAAGAACAATTTTTCGGGCGTTGATGCCGTAGTATTTGCACACATTGGCACGATGCAATACTTATAAAATTTGTGTTTTATCGGCTCCATACTGTTAGGCACTTTATAAAACGCACTCGTTACAGATTTTACAAACCGTTAGCACTAAACCAAATCAAAACAGTGACGATTGAGATACTTCCCCATACAGTGACGCGGACCAATCAGACTAGCGTTTTCGAACACGTGACTTTGTTTACATAAATGAGTGAATTAATTTTATTAATTATGCAAAACTACAGATCTTCATGAAAAATTACTATAATATTCTTCCTAAGTACTTATTATATGGCAGAAAAAATATATTTTCAGGCTTATAGAAGTTTCATGCAAAATGCCTATTGTATATCCTATATGCCATTAATGACAATAAGTTTACACCAAGTTTAACATTGTCGGCCCAATCACTTGCGTTTCTACGTATTTATCACTCTAATTGGTTTTCTCTTGTAGATTCTTCGAGGACGACGATCCACCTAAAAAGCAAAAAATCAAAACGCGTCAACTCTTCAAAATGGAATTGTAAAACAGCTCGTTTAGTAATTTTTAATTTGTAACTTAACGTACTTTGTATATACTTTTTATTTAGCAGACTTTTTACTATTTATTTGTTATTTATTTTTATATTGTACTGTGGTTATTTATTTATTTTTATATTTTGTGATGGTAATTTTCATATTAATTGTAATATTTTCAATTTATAATAGGTAATTAAATTTTTTCACATATAACTAATATTTACTAATGCTTTCAAGACATGATTCTTTGAGGGCGACGATCAGCCTAAAAAGCAAAAAATCGAAACGCGTCAACTCTTCGAAATTGTAAACAACTCGCTTAGTATTTGTAATTTAACGTACTTTGTATATATTTTTTATTTAGCAGACTAAGTATTTTACTATTTATTCGTTATTTATTTATATATTGTACTATATATATATATATACAGGGGGCTGTACGAAAACCGGCCACCGCCTAAACTCTGTCATTTATCGTCCGATTTTAAAAATCCAAAAACCAAATTAAATCACTTGTAAAATACTACAATTTGGCCAAATAGTATTTTTCCAAACTTTATTTTCTGTGACATTTCATAGCCAATTTTTGATTTTCAAATGAAACCCTATGGTTTTCTCTATGCTATATTAAAGAATATTTTTTTCTGAATCCGATGATGTATAGAAACCCAAATTTTGTTTTTTAACATTAGTACCTGAAAAAAAAATTTTAAAAATATTAAAATGTGATAGAAATAATTTTGTGAACATTTGTAACATCAAATTGCCTATAAAATTTTGAGTGCAATATTTTGATAAACATCAAACACCAGTATTTTGAAGAAGAACAATTTTCAAAGATTTAACACAATGTATCGTGTGGTATTTTGGGAAGTAGGCTAATAGGACCATTTTTTACTGATGAAGACAAAAATATGATTTACTTTCTGACGAATTTGAAATGTTTTTGGATGAATTACCCTTTAGAAATCCGAACGAGCTTTTTTTCCAATAAAACGGAGCTCCGCCCCATAATACCAATCTAATTGCTAATTATTTGCATACCCAATTAGGCGAACAATTGACCGGAACCAACGGACCCATTCGGTGGCCAGCTCGTAGTCCAGACCTGACGCCACTGGATTTCTTTTTATGGGGTTATCTATCTAAAAGATACCGTGTATCTAACACCACCCGAAAACGAACAAGTTTTAAGAAGACGAATGGTTGTAGCCTGTCGTGAAATTTCTCAATTTTTTTTATACAATGCCACTTCCAGCGTCTCGGAGATGTCAATTATGTGTTGAACAAAATGGTGGTCAGTTTGAACAATTGTTGTAATAGTTGTTTAGTCTTCCAGCATTCTTTTTATGCCTTTTTAAAATTAAAAACCAACTGCCTAAACGTTATTTTAATAAAATCATCACATTTTACTGTTTCTTTAATTTTTTTTCAGGCACTAATGTTAAACAAAATTTGGGTTTCTATACATCATTGGATTCAGAAAAAAATACTCTTTAATACAGCACAGAAAAAACCATATGGTTTATTTCGAAAATCAAAAGTTTGCTATGAAATGTCATAGAAAACAAAGTTTGAAAAAAGCTTATTAAGCCCAGATTATAGTATTTTACAAGTAATTTAATTTCGTTTTTGGATTTTGAAAATCGGACGATATATAACAGAGTTATGGCGGTGGCCGTTTTTCGTGCACCCCCCTGTATTTTGTGGTTGTAATTTTCATATTAATTGTAATATTTTCAATTTATAATAGGTAATTAAATTTTTTCACATATAACTAATATTTACTAATCTCTCACTTTCAAGACATAATAGACGTTCGAATATCCCTTTAATGAGTGCCTCATCAACTTAAAACGGGATCTTCTTCTTCCTTCTTCTAAGTAGGTCTATGACCTGTTCCTCTTCGATGAATGTCATCGGTATTATGAGCTGTTTATCTGTTTTACAGAGGGTAGGGCAACTCACCTGGCCCTCTAAACCTCCTCTTTCTTCCGGTCATGGGACCGGCAACAGTACTACTGGGCTACTCAATCCACCCAGCAGCACTGCAGGTTGAAAACGGCAACGGCACGCGGTGTTTTCAAGCGGTATTATAACCCGTCCAAGTGCTAACTGCGCCCGACGTTGCTCGACTTCGGTGATCGGACGAGGATCGATGTTCAACGTGGTATGGCCGTTGCCATCTTGGAGCTTATATTTTAGGAGTTTACATCATAAGATTTTTAAAATCATATAATCGTTATAAAACAATGATAATAATGACCGTTTTTGCTAATAAACGATGATTTTTATGCAAGGAAAATGGACATAGAAAATACATTTCTATTGACAAAATTATTGATGGTATCTACTACAAATTGAATAACACTAAATAATAAAGCAACTCTCTCCATGTAGGGTGTTACTTGCTAAAGTTTTATTAAGGTTCCTAGTCATATTTACTTTCTACTTACATATACATATAAGCTTTTCCAGGGTGGCTTTTAAATGCGTTAACATTCTCGTTATAAAAGTCTGTACAATCTAACATATATGACGAAATGCTACATAAGATATAGTATTTAATATTGTTATTAAAGTAGATAAATAAAAATCTTTTGCCAATGTGCCATAGAAAAATACTATAATGAAACACTTTATTGTCTCCCCCTTGGTAACGGGTGTCCAGAAAGGGTAGGGGGTATTTGTAGATTCAATAAAAAAAAAACTAAGTCAGAAAAAATAAATTTTTTTGTTAATTTTTAGTCAAGGTTTTGGAAAATTAAGTACTAAAGATTATGTTCTCCAAATGTTGACCCTCGCGCTGCTGGCGCTCCTCTAACCGTAAACGGAAATTAGCCACCACGCGTCTACACATCTCTCTGGAAACGGCGGCCATTTGGGTGCGAATGTTGTGCTTTAATTGTACTAAAGTTCGTGGTTTGTGTACATACACTTTCTCTTTAAGGTATCCCCATAAGAAATAATCAAGAGGTGTATGATCAGAAAATGGATTCGAATGTTTGAGAATACCGGTTGGACTGTAAAAATTCCCGATCCAGGTCGCCCTTGCTCTGTTCGAACTCCACAAGCGATTGAAGAAGTGAGAATTTGCGGATTGATTGAGAAGGATTTTCACGCACCGAAACTCTCACTTCTTCAATCGCTTGTGGGGTTCGAACAGAGCACGGGCGACCTGGATCGGGAATTTTTACAGTCGAACCGGTATTCTCAAACATTCGAATCCATTTTCTGATCTTACACCTCTTGATTATTTCTTATGGGGATACCTTAAAGAGAAAGTGTATGTAAACAAACCACGAACTTTAGTGCAATTAAAGCACAACATTCGCGCCGAAATGGCCGCCGTTTCCAGAGAGATGTGTAGACGCGTGGTGGCTAATTTCCGTTCACGGTTAGAGGAGCGCCAGCAGCGCGAGGGTCAACATTTGGAGAACATAATCTGTTACTTTAACCCATATTTATTTGAGAGTACTCACAAATTTTCACTTACCACTGATATTTGGACTTCTCCAAAAAGAAAGTCCTTGACTTATTACATTTATGATAAAAACTTAGTGATTGTCCTCTGAACAATATTCCTAAATAATTCTGTCACTATGAAAATATAAATTCAAGGAGATGTTAAGGGCACCCAAACAAAAGTATATGCAAAAATACAAATTTTATTTGTAGTTATAACACATTAAAGCAAAATAAAAAATGGACATTTTTTACACAATAAATAACATCAATCATAAGACCAACAAACAAAACTGAAACTACCTTCCACTTAACAGTAAGATAACAAATTTTCACATAAAAAGTAGGAATATCCATCAAGTATATACAAAATGTGAAAGAAAAAACAAAAACTAAGAAATACAGTTATTTATCACGATTTTGGCTACATACACATTGAATCCTTCAAAAGTTTTATACTAGACTAACTACTTTACACAAAGTTAAATTTAACAACACTGTGAGCTATCATCTCATACAGATAAAACATAATTTCATCAACTGAAAATACTCATTAGATATATTGCCAAATACTTTTAAAAGATTCCAACATGGTTTATCACGTATTTAATAATTTTTGGTAACTTGTGGATTTCAATAATTTTACTTTAGCATTTATATTGATATGTATATCAGGTAACTGATAAGGTCTGAAATGGAAATACATTCCTAATCGAGAGTCATCCGATCCATAAAATATTGAACAAATCTCCCAAAAATATCCGTGTCTGGTTGCTGTTGAGAGTTGGAACCACCCTGTCCCTGATTCCTTTTCGATTTACCCGCAGCATGTATGCGATTTGTCATTGTTGTCTTACCAGTAAAGTCATGTTTTGTTGGGGGAATTTTTTTGTAAATTTTCTTGGCAAAATCGTAAATGTCGAAATCAGAATCGTCAACATACAGTTCCTGAAAATAAGTCGAAATGAAGATTGAACTGTGGTGGTTTAAGAAACTAATAGGTGTAGGATCTTTATAGGTACATTCACTCCATCTTATCATCCAGATAAACTGGTCCATCGCTTCGCAACTGATATTACGTGTGAACAAAAATGGGCAATCTTTATTATTAAGTATTTCCCACATTTTCATCACACCCTTAATA
The DNA here is from genome assembly GCA_037954035.1 of Rosalia funebris. NCBI lineage: Eukaryota > Metazoa > Arthropoda > Insecta > Coleoptera > Cerambycidae > Rosalia > Rosalia funebris. The sequence continues at coordinate 7,279,100 of JAZFAV010000016.1, forward strand.
GAAACTAACCAGCCGCTTACAAATTTAAGTTGATTTGTACATTCCTGATCAGAATTGTCGTGAACTTTTAATCCCTCTAAGAATTTGATCACTTTTTTCATAAATTTAACTTGATTCTTGCTACCTTTATAGGCGTTACGATATTCGTTCATAGAAATCTCGCTCGAAGAATTTAAAATATCAAACAAATTATTGAACATATCAATATACTCTGCAGTACCAACTGCCGCTTGTGGTAACTTTCCTAGAGAAATCAAAGACTTCATTCCTGTAGACACACTGTGGCTTAGTAGTTCTATCGCCAAACTGTAGGAAGATCTTTGGTTTTTATCAGGATTTATATGTGCCATTGTCAATTTTGTCTTACGTTCACCCCGACTCTCGTTAATGAAAAACTCTCTCACATATTTCCAAGATGTATACTTGTCGTCAAACTTTATCTTGTAGTTCATCATGTTATTTCGAGTAATAGTCATAAGTTGTTGTGCGTCAAAGATAAAGACAAGATCTTTTTTGCCAACTTTAAATGTTTGATTCGTAGTAGAAATATTCAGATTTTGGGCAAGCTCGTAGAAGTTGCTTCTCATTTTTGTGACGAGCCCAATTATATCTAAACCGATACTACTAAGTTTCGTAACAGCCTCAAAAATATATTCTTTCAGTATGTCTGCTGAGGAAGGCTTACTGGTGAAGTAATATGCGAGTGGAACTGTCCAATACCCCCCAATACACTGTATCCAAATAATAGTAACAAATTCAGCGGGGAGGTCTGTTATCTCCTTACCATTATCCTCAAAACCTACCATATATTGCTGTTCATCGTAGTAGTTTACTTCAGGTTCTAAGGCCACTTCATCTACAATTAAAGTGCACATCTTGAGAAAATTTTCGTTATTTTCGGTTTTGATTTTGATTAACTCCACGACACGGTTCGATATGCCTGCAGTAAATTTTAAATCTTTCAGGGCTTTTTGCTCCAACATTTCTTTTGAAGGAAAGTCAAACTTATCGCTGAACGTGGAATATTTATTTCTTAAGATGAAGAAACTAGAGAGACAAAAAGTTACGAATGCCTTGCAATGATCGGGACCATAGACTTCTCTTTCCATCATATAGACAGCGAATTTTATCAGCAAGGGATCAGTATGGTTTGAATTCATCTGCTGAATCATTTTGTCTATATCAGAAAGTTTTGGTTTGAATTTTCTTGATCTCTTGCTCACTTTTTTACGGCGATTACGTTTCTTATTCGGCATTGCGTATTAAATTCTCGAATTTATAAGAATTGGGCTAAATGGAAATTGAAATGTATCTATTAATAATGTAATGAATATATCGGTTATTTACCTTGCGAGTTTCCTACTGGTATGTATCAATTTTCAAGCAAAAGAAAATTATACTCCGTACAATGCAAATAACTAAAGCGATAAGACGTTAGTCGTTAGAAATACAAAAAAAGCCGGGAAGTACCATAGTGCCAGAGCAAAAAAATATATATTTACGAAACAAGGATAATAAATTGGACATGGTAATATGAAACTGAGATGAAAATAGTTGTTGTTGCGCCTCCTGTACAAACGAACTACTTCGAATGAAGATTTGAAACTAACAGTACATGAAATTAATAAACACAAAGAAAATTGATGATTGAATATCTAAAACTAACTAGAGGAGGAACAAATTCAAAATTGTCAGTAAAACTTAGCTTTTATCGGCGTGGTAACTATGTTTTGAAAAACAGTAATCAAATTGAAAATCTATTTAATAAATGTAACAGTAATATCATTATATTAAAGAAATTATAGTATATTTCTTATTAGTTTATATTTTATACCCAAAAATATAAAAACCATTTTAATTAAAAAAACTTTAATAACACCTTAAATACATTAAAAAAACACTGGTACTACTGGCCCATACAATTAAGCAAATTCAAAATGTAACTGCCTAAGTCCTCGTCCTGATTAGTCCAAGAAACATACACGTTTTTATGTTCATCGTCGTCCCCCTCAACTTTTACTAATACTGATTCAACAGAAATCTCACCCTCAGAGAACGTTACCGACCACTGCGGTAGTTTTTCTTTCATGAAACTGTGTAACTTATGAGCTGTGGATAAGGAAGGTCCCGCGTCATTTATGTGCACCGTAGAAGTGAACCGTATCACGTGACGGTTTATTCCAGCTTCCTTACAAGCATCGTCTACGTTCATCAAACAAACACTATTGTCTTTCATAACTAACACACCATGTAGTGTACGTCGCCTTTTCGGGTCTGGCGGTAGAGCACTGAATCTTTTCGCCTCGGCTTTAAGGAGCGGAAGGGAAACATCGATCGGGATTTTAACAGGAGTGGATATCACGGACGTTTCTCCATTGGCAGGGTTGTAGCATTTCATGTTGAATTCCTGCTGTATTTTTTCCTTTAAGAATTCCATTTTTGCTGCTTCCCCATGTACTAGCATTACATTACGAGGCTCGCAATGTTGAATTAGTTGCATGATTCCTTTGGCGTCTGCATGTGCTGAAAAACTCATATATTCTACCGACATTTTCACTTCTACCACCTGTCGATTTTCAAACTCAACTTTTTTGGCACCATTTAATATTTTATGACCTACAGTACCCTGCACACAAAACCCTGGCATTATTATCATATTGTTTTCATTCGGTGCCCATTTTTTAAAAATCTGGAGGCTTAAGCCAGCATGTAACATGCCTGGTGTGGCAAAAACCACCATGGGACCAGGGTTATCGATAAATTGTCTGTCGAAAGGCTTAATATGTTTGAAATCAAACATATTTCGTTGAACAAAAGTTTTTCGTATTTTCTGATTTGTCCAAGTTATGAACATTTTATAATAATTATTAGCTTTTTCTGTAAGACCCAAAGCAAAATAAATTGGAGCTTTCAGGTTCATACGTTCCCAATAAGTCTCAAGTAAAATGCATAGCTCTTGGGCCCTACCTAAAGCAAATACTGGTATTAAAACTTTACCACCTCTATCAACGCATTCGTGGACTTTTTTCAAAAAATCTTTTTCCCTACATCTTTTAGAATCTCTAATAGTGGTTGCGTATGTAGATTCTGATATTAACAAATCTGGTCTACACTTGTCTATCCAAGCTGCACCTAAATGTCTATCAGGAGTCATATTGTAATCACCAGTGTAGACGATTGATTGAGACCCAACTTTAATCCAAAACATTGCAGCGCCTAGCACATGCCCTGCATAATAAGCTTTTATTTCTATGTCATTATCTACCATTACAGATTGATGTAATGTTACGGCTATAACTTTTTTCATGCAGTCCTTTATCATCTGTGACGTAAAAAAGTTTTGATCACCTTTTTTCTCGACAGATACTTTTCGCATGTCTTCTAACAAAATAGGTGCTATAGCTTTTGTGGGATGTGTCATATATATCGGTCCTGTGTATCCCACCATTTCTGACATATAAGGTAAGGCCCCACAGTGGTCTAAATGAAAATGAGATATTATTACACAGTCTATGAACGGCGACAATGGTCCATCTGATATATAGGAAAAGTCGGGAAATCTTCTTTCATCGTTATACCCCATATGCATTCCACAGTCCAACATAATGTTTTTTCCACCCATAGAAAGGAGAATACAACTCCTCCCCACATCTTGTCCTGCTCCAAGAGGGGTAACTTTTAATTCCGGCATGATGTAAAGTTAACAGCCACAAATATTTATAAAAAAAAATCGGCATTTACACTATTATTATTTATTTAGATGCAAGGTTAGGAATAATAATGAGACATCAGGGAATGACGCACATACAATATTGCCCAGTTGTGTTCGGCGAATGGTCTAGCTACTTCAGTGATATATTCAATGTTTTTTTAGTTAATATATAAGTGTTTAATGATCTGTGACTTAATATGAATATATTAAGTAAACACATTGAACACCTCTGATTTGTTGAATAATTTGATCAGTTTTAAATTACTATTTAATTCAAATACATTATAATATATTTTACCGCTTCTATATAACTAATATAGCTTGGGATGGAGTTATACATATATGGATTAGTTTAGATGTTTAGAATGAAGAATAAGTATGTACGATTTATGAAAAACTTATAAAAAAAATAGTTTTTCACAATTGGCAACACGATTTAAAATATTATTATTTGAGGGGGGTGTGGGCAAGGATTGGGGTGTGGAAAGGTCGAAGAACTAAAGGTCAGGGATGCCAACATCAAATGTTGCAATAACAAGTATATCCTTTTATTTCTATTTATTTTCGGTATTCTGTGATTTCTGTCTGTACATATTCATTCTCATTCTATTCTATGATTAATTGTGTGTTTATGTGTTGTCTTCAAACCTATATGATATATATGTATTTTATTTTGGTTTATTATATGTGACTAAACAGTATAACAAATGTAATTTAAAAGTATCCTGAGACCTATATAAAGGTTAGTCATTTAAAATCATTACATAGTCTTTGAAGAATGTTACCACACATTACTAGGATGCTAAGGAAAAAGATTTTTGAAAATCCGACTACTAGTGCATTGTTAAACGATGATAACAAACGTTTAAAAACAGACGACTCACAAAGCGGCTTACTGGATTTGTCTGTAGATAATTGTAGGCCAAGTGATGTTTCAAGGTACTTTCCAAACTTACAAAGAAACGATAGTCCAACATCTATCGACTCTCAAGTATTGCAATTGCAAATTAAATTAAATAACGATTTGAGAACTTTGGACATACTTAAGCCACCACTTGCGTATGTTTATAATCCTTTGGAATATGCTTTTAAACCAAATGAAATGTATGTCAGAAAATATTGCACTAGCCCAAAAAAACTGTTATTTATTGGTATAAATCCTGGACCCTTTGGGATGTGTCAAACAGGCGTTCCATTTGGAGATCCAAAATGGGTCCGTGACTGGCTAAAAATTGAGGATGAGGTGGCTAAACCCGCCAAAGAATGCCCTGCTAGAAAGATATTGGGCTTTTCCTCAGAGAGAAAAGAAGTTAGTGGTGATAAATTTTGGGGTCTTTTTTCTAAACTATGTAAATCACCCGAGGTCTTCTTTAGACACTCTTTCGTTGCTAATTTTTGTCCCTTGGCATTTATGAAACTGGATGGATCAAACATCACACCGAGTGAAATAAAAAACGTCCAGGTACTTCACACAGATAAAATTCTTTAATGTGCCTTTAGTACTTTATGGAAAATAGTGTAACTGTTGCAGGGAATTTTATTTACAATGGGCCATACAAACAAAAAAGAAATATTTTTTAAATTGACGCTTTAAATTTTGAAATAGTCCTATATAGAAAATATTGGCTATGGCTTTTTGTGGTTTTCATATCTACCCTTAATTAAATTGATATTACCGTCATCAAATGTATAAAAATTTAAACTTAAATAATAAACGTTTAAAATAAACTTATTGTTAGTTTTCATAAGTTTTCAAATATTTTTTACTATTAATTTTATTTTATCATTGTTTCTTTTCAGGATCGCAATGCATTGGAATCGGTTTGTGATATGTGGTATTTGAGCCTAATAGAGTTATTAGAGCCAGAAATCATTATAACTATTGGTAGATATATGGAAACTAGGACAAAAAACTTGCTAAAAAGCAACAGTATCGAGAAGCAGGTGATTTATATGCCACATCCTAGCCCAAGAGTCAAAAACAATCACAACTGGCCAGAGAAGGCTGAAACATTTCTCAATGAGAATAACCTTATGGTTTATTTTACAAACCAATAATCATATGGCAAGCAGCTCAGTTACTTCACCAAATAAAATGTCTCTACCATCCGATGAGGATTATTTATCTGAAAGTGAGCGTGGATTTATGGAAAAGGCATTTTTCTACGCTTACGAGGCCCTGGCCACCCAAGAGGTCCCCGTCGGTTGTATTTTTGTGTACCAAGGTCAAATAGTCGCCTTGGGGCGCAACACAGTCAATGAAACACATAACGCGACTCGCCACGCGGAAATGAACTGTATTGACCAAGTAAACGACTATTGCAAGCTAAATAATTTGGATTTGCATTCTGTGTTTCAAGACGTATGTGTTTACGTTACTGTGGAGCCGTGTATAATGTGTGTGGCGGCTCTGTATGACTTAAAAGTAAAAACCGTTATTTTCGGTTGTAAAAATGACCGTTTTGGTGGACAGACTGTCTTCGATGTGGCTCAAGTTTTAAAACCAACAACTGTCGTGAAGGGGGGCTATAGGGCTGAGGAGGCCATGAACCTGCTCAAGGAGTTCTATAAAGGTACCAATCCTAGTGCTCCTCTTTCAAAAGTGAAAATAAAAGGAAAGAAAGTTAAACAAATGTAATAGAATCTTATTTTCAGTTTCGTTTTCAAGATTTATTTTTTCAGTTTTGTTTATTGAAGTCTATGTTTCGTTTTTATACCAGATTTTATATTGTTATTTATATGTAACAATAAAGTTTTTCATCTATCAGATTTCTTCAGTACTGTAGAAATAAGGAACATAAAAACTCCAGGTGTGCGTTTTTAATTAATGATAGAGTTGTAGTCTATTATTAAGTAAGAGATAGTCCAGAATTATCATATTAACGTACAAAATTAATGTTTAAACCTGATTTAGACTACTTTTTTAAAAAGAGTAGTAGCGTTATATTAATTTTTCATGCTTCAACTTTGATTTACAAAAACACGACTCAATTTTTGTCAAGGCAATTTTTTTCTTTATTTCCATCAATTTTACACCACCCCTGCTGTTATCAAGAAACATACTGTATGTTATTACTTTTTAAAGCTTTCTAGTTTCTTTGACTAACATACATATGTTCTGTAACTAGAATACACTAAAAATTGTTCGCATGTGACGTGGTTTTCACAAGTACAACACATTTATTACATCCCGCTTAACCAGACCCCATATCTTTATGCACCTGTATACATATTTCCATAGTTACACTATCTCTGTCAACAGGGTGTTGCTTCCTATTCGAGTGCTAACTTACAACTGACGAATAAGAAATTGCGACTTCCAAGTTTCCGTTTGAGCAAAACAATATATCCTGCTGACGAAGATAGTATTCCTATCGAAATATCCATATACAGGTGCATAATAATATCAGTTGTGGTCCAAGGAAGCATAATAAAAGTGTTATATATGTCCTGTAGTTGTAATTAAGTACACAAATAAAATATTTTTCCAAAATAAAATAAAATGTATTTAAAAGAATGCATTAGTACATTTTTACATGTAGATATTTCTGTTGCTCACAAATGTGCAAAATACCCAAGTTGGTTTTTAAATAAAACTTAAAATTTGCAATTTTTTAAAAGAAATAATTTTACCTTCGTTTTTTACAATCAATACAAAAAAATTATGCAGTTCAACTTAGATATTACCTTAGACTGCCTATCAATAGAACCTTGAGAATTTCTCCGTCTTGTTTACTTCTCATCCGATCGTCAATGAAACTGCGATAGTAAACAACCTCCAAGTTCCTTTTAAATGTTTAGCCAACCATGTATACACACTTTTTTGTTCAAACAAAAAGTGGGTACGGATTTGTTTATAGTCTGATAGACGACGCCTGAAAAGTAACCTAGATATTTATACTCAGTTAAAATAATTCGTTAAAATATAAATTGATTTTAAAACAGAAAAAAATAGAATTATAATTCAGTCGCCTAGATGCAAAACCCGACAAGTCCAGACAAACATAGTATGAGATAATTAATAAAAACTTGTAACATTTTTATTCAACTGAATGCAGTGACCAAATTTCGTAAAATGGGTTATTATTGTTTTTAAATGATAACAAATCATAGTTTAGAAATCTGAAGCATCCATATTACCCTCAAAATAGAAAATAAAATGGACGTGTCGATTTTTGCACCTAATTCTGTTTGGAATGTTCCAAAAAAATGTGTGTAACTTTTGAAAATAAACTTTATTTCTCATTATTATCGAACGACACAAAATACATTTTCAAATACCAAAATTAATTGATTCTTCTTCGCAGTTACCCTCGTCTTTTACTGTTTGTCCTCCATCTGACACATTTTGGAAAGCTTCTCGAAAAAAAAAATTAAGGCATCTTTTTCCCATTCTTTCCCATAGTATTTCTCTAATAGTTTCGCTATACTTTCTTTCTTGTCTCTATTAATCAGAACTCCAATTTTCAATTCCTTTGGCCCCATTTGCCAGATGTTTTTCCTCTTTTACATAAGCTTTTGAATGTTCTCATAATATTTTCATTCATGTAAAATGCTTGGCCGCTTACAAGAGGTGTGTTAATTAAGTTAAGTATTTTTTTTTTTTTAACAATGATTATCCTTTTTGAAGGTTGAAATTTAAAGTGTCATTATCCTGGTTGTTTTAAAACATTTTGAGTTTCACGTCTCCAATCTCTGATTACAAAGTCTTTTCCAATTTCGTGAACAGTAGAAAACTTTTTGATTATACTGATGTACTCTTTTGGATGAACATCTTCCATTTTTCTCTTATAGATTTTTTCAATTCGACCAAAAACGTGATCGGGTGGAATATAAGAATGCCCAACAACCGGAAAGAGCAACTCTTTTTTCTCTACATGTGGAGGAGCTTGAAATTGTAACCAATAATCCAACAAACCAATGATAGTAGAATTTTTTGTCCCATATCCATCACACACGTTATTCAACTGATAAAATCTACAAATTAAACTGCATTATATGATAAAATATTTAGCTCGTATTGGTTCATTGGAAATGTCTGCCTTTGCATGTAAGACTGCAAGGGATATGTCGGGTTTTGCATCTGAGATGAAATTTTAAACTCAAATTACTTTTGAATTGTTGGTATCTGTTGTAAAAATTGCCTTGGACTATGTCGGCATTTACATTTTTATTCTATTGCCATAACAATCTCATTTTTGAGGAAAGGGTGACTTGTCGGGTTTTACATCTAAGCGACTGAATTAATTACTAATATTGATGTCAGAAGTGGCTTTGTTTTTCTGTTTTTATTAATAATACATGTCTTTACCCACACATTCAAATAATACTATATTGATTATACCATACAAATGAGACAAAATAAATGTTTACAATACTTGTAAACAGATGCTTTAAAAGTCAAAATAGAAATTTAACATCAGATATATGCAAACACTAGAGATTTATACATTAACATATTTTTCTTTGTTTCTAGTTATTACAACTTCATTAATTTAATGTACCATCTTCAAGGCAATTTGAACTACTCAATAGTTTGAACAGCCTTGAATTAAATTATGAAAATAATAGTGTTAGTATATAATTATTATAATCAACTATCACAAAATACCAGCTAACTTTTTACAATACACACAAAATTAACCACATATTTCTTTTTTTGAACCATGGTTGGCTTTTTTGTTCTCATTTTTTATTTAAAGCATAATTTAATTTTTTATTTATTTTAATAAAAAAATTTCTTTTTCAATACGATAAGAAACATGTGCTTTAGAAGTTCCTGAATCAAAAGAAAAAATAGTATTTAGTAATTCCTAAATATACCATAGTACACACCACACACAAAAAAAAGAAACAAAAACTGTTTTCCATTATTATAAAAGTTATTTGTATACAGAAAACGGTACTATAACTAACTTATTGCAACATGTTTTGTTTAGTCTTTTATTATTCTTAAACAATGTTTGGGTGTTCCTTAATAAACTTTATTATTCATTCAATGAATGTTATTAAAATGATCAGAATATCTTTCGAAGGTGTACAAACCCTTTCTAAAATCATCTGTCAATTGGTTCCGCGCCATTCAAAAATAAATACATTGGTATGGTATTTCAATGTTTAAATAGTCCCAAATGTAAAAGATACATAAAGTCACAGCAAAAGAGTAAATGAGGTTACAATCCACATTTACAGATACACAAAGCGAAATCTCCAATCTATACTCATCCATTATACTTCTAAAATTGTTCTATAGTATAGTTTAATTGCCTTATTTAAGGAAGATATACTCTGTAAAATAAAACGAAGGTGATTTATTATAGATATAAGTAATTTCAAAAGAAATAATAAATTATGCCTAGTTTTTCATTTTATTTCAATGTTTTTTAGTATGATACATATTTTTATATGTTTGATTCATCATTGTGAAAAATAATAGTAATTGTTTTCCAACAAGAAATATTTTATATTTACAAGTTTTTTAAAAAGCCTGTAATAGTAAAATAATGGCCTTCGTTGATAAAGAACAAAATATATATATATATATATGATAAAAACTTTACCTAAAAATATTACTCATTACAACTAATATGCAAAATAACGTAATTTTTTTCTGGCGGCTTGTTAAAGAAACGTTATTATTATATGTGGTTTTTAAAGAGCCTATCATAATTGGGCAGGAAGTAAAAAACTTTAGGCATTTTTTTAGAACACAGGAACCAACAGATCCAAGAAAATAAAAAAATAAATGCTTATTATAAACTTGCAGTTAGAGGAATTGTAGTTGGAAGGAATTTTTCCAAGCATTTACCTTATAGTAATGCTTGTAAAAGAAAGAGAACATTATGTATATCAGTTATTCCTACTTTTTTAATCCTGTTGTAATGCAAAGACAAGGATACGAAACAGCAGCTATTAGGCTAAGGAAATAAAACTAAATGGTCCCTTTTTATATTTCACCAAAATTATTTAAACAAGTGATTTCTTTTTTTAATAGAAATAAATTTACAACAAAAATTTATGAATTTTGTTGTGAAATAGAATATTCTTTTATTAACGTTCATCTAATATGAATGCAATTGAAATTGTAAAATGTATTTGGTTACTACATAAATTAAAATCAATTACCATGTTTCATTTATTTATCTTACAAAAATTTTTAACGAAATATATTCATTTGGAATATTTTTAATTTCTATAGGAACTTCCGTTTTCGTAGTTCTTTTCCCTAGATGATACCAATTTATTTATTTAATGCATATACAATAAATATATAAAATCCTACCAATTTATTATGAAGAACTGAACTGAAATAGAATTGTTTAAACATAAAAATTGAAGGAAGATGCTTCATACTTTGACAAAGAATTTAAAACAAATAAAATTAACTGATTTAAACTTTATTAGAATAAATTACATCTACAATAAATTTAAATGTATCTACAAAAAATTTATATAAAAACATGCATTTGTATGTAAATAAAATCAAAAAACAACAAAAAGACGATCAGCCACACCTATATATTTTTCAACTTAGTTGATAATCGACAGTAATTGTACTTAGTGTATACATGAACAGCAGTCTATAAATTACAAATATACTATTTCACTAGGACTTTAAATGGTTGCCCTTTTCATGCTATTAATAACAGAATAAACTTGAGAATGAAATAAGCTAGGAGTCTAACTCAATTTTATAACTTTGTACGAATAGCCTCGGATTACACAGATAAGCAAAAATCATACCCTAACCATAACAGAACTATCTAAAATACGGAAATATATTCACAATTATAATAACTATTTTAACAAGTACTAAAAAGCCATTAAAAAAAATGCAAATGGATCTAGTTTAACGCAATATACCTTCTTGAGTCAGTCTCCTACTTAATAAAAAAAAAAAAAAAAAACAGGAATGAATTAATAATAACACTGGTAAAATTTACTTAAAGTAGATAGAAAATTTAAGTGTCTACTCTAAGTAACGGTAGCACTAAACAGGATCCAAATTGGTTGGCGAGGGGTGGCCGTTGGTTTGAGTATAATCCACTGTGGAAACTGGACATGGACTCGGGGATCGACTGGGACAGCTACTGCTACAGCTGCTGCCGCTTGATGAACTACTACACGAATCACTGGAGTCTGTCTCTGAATCTTCAGAACCAGATACGTTTACTTTGCTCCGCAATAAATCATTTTCCCTTCGTAAACGTTCATTTTCAATGGTCAGCCTTTCTACTTCTCTCTTCAGCTCTGGTCTGCTGTCCTCTGAATCATCATCTCGCTCCTCTGTTTTCTGCAACCGTTGAGATAACTGCTCCAATTTATTTTCGAGCATAATGCATTCTTCGATCAATTGGTTCTTTGACATGCCTTGGAGCCTCTCCGATTGGACACTCTCATACTGATCGTCGAAGTCTTTTATCAGGAATTGTTCATCGTCAGGCGAAGAATAAAATTCACCATCAGAATCCACACTAAAACTTGAGTCCCTAGTTCTGGTAATTGTTGATGTTGAAACTTGATCGATAGCTTTCAGGTCATCAAGCTCCTCAATTACTCCGTGATCTTCAAGTAAAAATTGATTGCTATTGTGTGGTGCCTCGGGTTTTATCAATTTGTTAGATTTTCTGCTATTCTTTATGTACGGTTGTCTTCGTTTAGATTTCCCGCGCCTCGTCTTTCTCTTTTTCAGAGGAATTTCCCCTTCCGGTGGCTTCGGCCGATGTTCGGATTTGAACGATGCGCGCGCATCGCTTCGTTGAGCGACGTCATCTTTTGGAAGCGTATCACCCATTTTTAATTTGGGCTCCGATTGCTCTGTATTTGAACACAATTCACTCATTTTTACAAATGTTGTACAGCTCTTCTTAAATTTTCTTACTATGTATGCACTATGGGGTCTTATCAGGAAACACTCTTCTCAATAGCTCGAGGTGAAATGCACACGACTCAAACGAATTCGCCATTTTCTAGTCGGTTTTATTGTTTTTCGCCAGGAGCGCTGCGATCGCACCCCTGCTGTGATGGTGAGGGTAAATTTATCTGAGCCCAGCCCATTTTCATTTTCTTTTCACTCTGGGAGATAATCTTTTATTTTATATTCTATTAGGGGCATGCATAATGCGTGTCTAAAAATAAAATTTAAAATACCTAATCTAATCTACATTGTAGGTATATATAATTCCTTTCTTAACAAGCTCTGAGATATGTTTTCATGTATGGAAGCCCTTCATAAGGCTGATAAGTTTTGATATAAAATAGCCCAAATTATAACTTTAGATACCTAGGTAACTCACAGTTACTTAATTGTTACAAGATGAACAAAAATAGAATTGTATTTTGAAATAGGTACTTATATGTATCTTGTGTAGGTGCCTATATTTAGAAACAATATACATATGTATGTAGGTATACAAACACTCCGTTAGTTTTGTTATGAAAAAAGAAATGTTGTTTGGATTGATTTCGTAATACAATCTCTAAATAGATAGGTAGTGCACCATAATACGGAGATATACCATATTTATAAACTTGTTTGAATATAAGGTTAAATAATCCTGGCGATAACTAATTTATACACTTCATAGAGGATAAAAAATGTTGATACTACGTGCAAGAAAGCACACGACATATTTACGTAGTAAATAATAAATACAATCTATTTTTGGAACTAAAGAAGCGTATAATGCAGCGCTTAGCTTTTGGTAAATATAAGCATTTCCAAATAAATGCTAAGAAAAATTGCAGTAGGTACAACTCCTTAAAAAATTAATAGATATAAACACTGGGTACCTACAATAGGTATTCGTAAAGTTTATTCTACTAATACGATCTATTTAATGGAAATTATCTTATACCAATTGACAATTGATATATGTATGTAGGTCCATAAAAGTCATAAGAAAGGTAGGTAAATAAAATAAAGGTCAAACAGTGAAATCGAAGTATATAAGTTTCTTTGTCTTTGTCCTTTTATAGAAATTTTAGTCCTATTATATTGGCTTTACATGAAACTCATGAAAGAGGGGAATGAAAGAAGGAGCGAAACTTCAATCTGCAATTCAAGCGCGAATAGGAAAATAAAATTAGATAGAACCATAATACATTAAAGAGTTAAAAATGGTTTAATTCGTGTTCAAACATGTTGAAACATGATTGAATACATGTTTGAGTAAAGGCGATGTTCGTTTCTATAAACAATAATTAACGTCGCATAAAGAATAGGGTAATAATAAGCAAATATGCTGTTATTTTAAATAAGTACTGTTTTAATTTTGTCATTTTTATAGTCACATGATGAAGAAAGGATACTACTTTTTCTTTAATATTTTATTATACCTACATATGTAGTTGTTGAACGTGAAATATTATATCCAGCAATAGCAAAATAATTATTAGGTAGGTATACCTAGGATAATAAACTTGATTCAAAAAATTAAAAGAGGATAAAATATAAACAGGGGCGATGGGGCGTACCAAACTGCATCACGTTAACCATCTTCACACCATACAGAGCTGACAACTATAAATCTTGAATAGATTATGATAGAAAAGAAGAGAAATAGAAAAACTCGTGTTTTAGAAAGGAACGGCTTTTTTTTACGTTCTTGCCTATGACGGCTTTCACTTAGTTGCTGCCGGGGCGCTAATTCTTAAACAACAGAGGAACGGAGATGAACATAATATGGTAACTGCGAGAGTGGCCGTAATTTAAGATGCGTAGATTTATATTACAATTAGAAAAGGAGCTTTTTTTACATTATAATTGGAAAAGGCAAAATTAAATGACCTACAAGATCTGCAGATTTAGCCCCAAATGATTTCTTGTTATAGGGATATACGAAAACGAAAATTTATAGACACAAACATCAAAGAACTCGACATTTTTGAGCGTCTTAAGATAACATTTTAAGGGACTTTACATATTTTTTGTATTTTGTTGATGTTTTTAAATTATTGTTTATTTCCGTTTTTTTTTTCTTATAATATTTTGTTTTAATTATTTGTTATTTGATATACTTATTTAGAGAACATTTTCACTTATAATATTTTTCATTTATTTAATGAATACTTAAAGCTGCTTAAAGCGTACTAAATATTTTAGGAGAAGGCAAGATAGTAAGACTATTTCATAGGAGGCGCTACTCCTAAAAGAGGTAATAAAAATGGGAGGGCCTAAACGGTCCAACTACAAAATACGGTGGGCGCGAAATGAAATAAACGTACCTACTTACCCCAAATCTGCATTTATCTAATGATGCTTCGTGACTATCCTCATAGAGTTATGAGAACACAATAAACCTGGCGTCGTAGTCGGCTCGTATCGCGTACATGGGTACGCTATGTATCTTCTTTTCTACCACACGTAAATAGTTGATTCAAAATTTGGAGTTACCAGCTCTGCATATGTTATATATAGAGCTGGCTTCATACATATGACAGAGCCATATTTATGCAGCACCAAATATTTTGGTTTATACGTGTATAACATTAACATGAGATCCACCAAATGTAAAGCGTTATTTCGTTCCAGGTAATCGATTTTATTTGACATAGAACACATTCGTTGTATCATATTAAAAGTGGCTAATACTATGCAGAATTGTATAATATTATAATACGTATACTACGTATTATGGTCTCTATCACCTCTCCTTCGAAATATGTTAGATAGAGTGAAACAGTCCTTTAGCAGTGATAGAGAACATAGGAACATGTATTATTGACAGACGATTAAAAAAAGAGGTTTTTTTATCATCTCCCGATGATGCCAACTTGATTGGCGAAAAGCACGTCGAAAACGCTCCCCTTGGAAAGAAATCTTCGATGTTCATGGAAAACTGGCCTCTTGTTTTTATTGCTGTTTCGAAGGTTCCAGGCCCTTTCTAGGATTACAACAAATAAAATAAAAATAGGTATTGTGGGCTGAACACAACATTCAGCTAAGCTCAATTTCTGTTGAAGATTTGTATTGGGAATTGAATGTATTTTCAATAAATGAAAATTTTAATTTATTTTTTATCTTCTTTTTCTCGGTGTGGGTACATATGTTTTATATATCTATCTAATGGAGGACGTATACTTTATTTTTATTGTAAGACTTTTCAGATAATTATATGCACAGTCATTTTTTGTGCTCAGGCATACACACCCACATACAGCACAGATCATATTTATGATTGACAAGTAATAAGGGTGTTCTATGGCTCTTAACCTCAAATTTTGTTTTGATAAATAATATATAACCTGAATGTTGATGTAATTGATTATCCTTATTAATTTTTGTAATTTAAACGTCTCTTAACATTCTATCAACAAAATGATGCAACAATATATGAAGGAATTAGAACAGGTAATATGTGGTGCTTGAAAATTAAATTTAAATTATGAACATGAAAAATATTTTAGGAACCCTTCGATGCTGAAGAATTCGTAGAACGATTAGCTTGGCGAACTATCGCCGAGACAAAAAATGATGGGGATGAAGAGGATTTTAATCCAACATTATTGCACGAGTCATTCGTACAAGCCGTAAAGTACGCTCATGTTTAATACCCCTACTTTTTTCTTAGTGATATCAATTTTCAGAGATTTAACACTGTTGCAAGAGCGTCAGCAAAAAAAATGCGAGAAACTAGAAACAGCAGTACGTGAAGATGAAGCGATGTTTTTCCAAGAAATTTACAATCTTCTAGAACAAAATAAGGTAAAAACGGAAAAATGGTTTTCTGTTATAGCACCAATGTTTATTTATAGCAAGCAATTGATACATTTCAAGAACTCGATGGTAAAATAAACCATGTTGCTACAAAGGTGTTACACTTGGGGGATCAGTTAGATAGCGTAAATGGACCTAGGGCAAGAGTTGTAGATGCCCAACGATTATTAATACATTTAAGTGAATTCTTATCAACTGGCCCACTATCGTCGTCTATATTTACTGATCCATACAGAGTAAGTATCTAAGTCTACATTAGTTTAAGTATCACCATTTATGAATTTTTTGAAATTATGAATATTTTCTTAGATTTAGTTTTTCAGTCAAGTACTAGTATTTCAAGTCACATTAAAATCTGTACTTCTTAAAAATATGTACTAGTGTTTTTTAATATCTTACAATAAGTGTATGTGATAATGTTGAACTAATAACTATATGATGTTTACCTCAGATTGATGAAGCAGCAGACATAATTCAAAAACTGTACTTAATATCTCAAGATTTACCATCTCCCAAGTAAGTTCTCAGAGCTCTTATAAGCACATAAGGATTATAAGTATTGCAAGTATATATGTTGCAAGTATTATGACGTCCAAATGATTTTTAGATTTGAAAGCGTGAAACGTAAAATAGAAAGAAAATACTGCGACATTGAAAAATCGTTAATAGAAGAATTCGCTAATGCCATATTTAATGAAGATCTTAAGAGAATGAAAGAAATAGCTACCGTTCTGTCCCAGTTCAAGGGCTATTCTCAATGTATAGATGCGTACATTGATCAGAGCCAAGCTGTATGTATTCAAATAAAAATTTAGCCCTTTATTGCAAATTAAATTCTAGGGATGCCTGTTAAGTAAAGATGTGTTTGGCCATCTCTTACCTCTATGCAAGTATAACTATGACATTATAAAGAAGGTTTTTAATAACCCAGAACAGGTTATGGCTAAATTTGTTCTAAACATATATCAACTGAAAATTGCAGAATACATCGACCAAAAGTTGAGCTCTAAACTGGGTAGTTACAGTTATTTACAAACTTTATACGAACTCTATTCCAAGTAAGTAAGATTAGTTGATAATAAACTGCGAAGAAAAGCATTAAATGAATATCAATTTTAGAACTAATCAGTTGTCCAGTGATCTAAGCATATTTAATATGGGAAATGATAAAAATTACTTGAACAAACTGACAGCAAATATATTTCAGAAGTATATAAATGACTACATTTCGTAAGTTAGATTTTTTAAGCCTATTCGTTAGATACAAATTTTTATTTTAGCATCGAATTAAAGTGTCTTAAAGAGAGGTGTTCGGCAAATCTACATAAATACTATGAATCGAAGAACCATCAGAAAAAGCAGATACAATCAGGGGGGTAAGTATCTCATAAAACACTATCATGCTAGGTTATCAAGGTTATATAGTAAAAAAAAATTATCTGTTTTTATTTAAGTTGATATATGGAGACTAAAAATATATTTTTTTTTTTGTAAACTTGAAAGGTTGTTAAATTATCACCGATGTTCGTCAAAACATTTTGGCTGAGGGCTATAAAATAAAACATTACAGATTTCAAGACCTTCGAAGAGACTTGCAGGCAGTCATTGGCACAAGAGCAAACATTAACATTGCTCAAATCGAAAATTATGGCGGAGAAACGTTTCTTTCTGAAGAACTGGCTATTATGATATTACAGGACACCAAACACGCCTTCGAGCGGTGTCAACTTGTAAGTGATAGAAAAGAGATAAACATCAAAACCTAAAAATGCTGTCTGTATACAGGGTATTTAAAATTTTGGGGATTTTATTAGTAGGTCATATATTTACATTGAAGATTTTCATGAGCTAATTAGTGGAAATGGGTGCTTAGTTTGTTTTTTTTTTGCAGTATTTAATGATTTCTAACTAAAGTCTGTTAAACCTCAATTTTATTATACTTTTTTTTTTATTTATGCATATCCTCTATTGTAAATAAATCTATAAAATTTAGCAAAATGTATTAAATTTTGTTTATCAAAGTAATCTTTATAAATCAAAGTAATATTTATAATGGTTTATTGAACTGCATAAAGCAATTCAATAGACAATAGGTGTCATTTCGGTAGAAAATGCAATTGAAATAGAATATTAAACATTTTTAATTATATTAAATAAAACCATAATATTCAAATCTTCTGTTATAGCAAGAAACTATTTTTAAGGTATTATTATGATCATTTTCAAATATATTTCGGTCAGCACAATTTATTATGGTTATCTGTAAATTACTCATCATCATGAGGTAGTCCTTTCTTTTATTTATTGCATTTATTATCATGAGGTCATCAGTCCTAAGACTGGTTGGACGCTAACCTCCAGCTTCTCCTATCTTGTGCTAACCTACGCATTTCGCTAATTGTGCTACAACCTACATCCCTTACTATTTGCGAGCAGTAGTCTAATCTAGGCCTACCTCTGCCTTTCTTCACTCCTATTTCTGCCTCCAAAATATCGCGGACTATTCCCCCATGTCTCAGCAAGTGGCCTACCATTCTATCTCTTCTCTTCTTTATGTTTTTCCACATACTTCTTTTCTCGCCGACTTTCTCTAATACTTCTTCGTTTCTAACCCTATCAGTCCACGGTATTTTCATCATTCTTCAGTAACACCACATCTCAAAAGCTTCTAATTTCTTCCTACTTGCTTCCCCTACCGTCCAGGTTTCGTAACCATATAGTGCCGTGCTCCATACATACGTTTTCAAAAATCTCTTCTTTGTTTCTAAGTTTATTACCCCCGAGCATAAAAGTGCTTTCTTTTTGTTAAAAGCTACTCGACCCTGCGCTATTCTTTGTTTTATATCTTTATCGCTTCTTCCATCCCAATTTATTTTACTTCCTAAATAAGCAAAGTCTTTAACTTCCTCCAATCTTTCATTATTAATTTGTACTTTCGTTTTTGCTCTGCTCTCGCGCCCTCTGCACACTAACACTTTAGTTTTGTTTTTATTCGCCCCTCATTCTACTAGATGTTAATACTGCTATATCATCCGCGAATCTTAGCATTTTTAGTTTCTGTCCCTGTACTTTAATCTCGAAATCCACTCTATTTTTTACCACATTAATCGCCTCTTCGATGTACAGCTTAAAAATTAGTGGTGATAGCGTACATCCTTGTCTTACTCCTTTCCTAATACCTACTTCCCTTCTTTCCTCTTCTACTTCTATAACAGCAGTTTGTTCTTTGTATAGATTGTGTACTACTCTCCTATCTCTCTCTATATTTCATTCCCGCGCTCTTTAGTATCTCGAACATTTTTTCCCATCTTACATTATCAAAAGCTTTTTCTAAATCTACAAATCCTATATAAGCGTTCTTTCCTTTTTCTATTGTTTTCTCTAACATTACTCTTAGCGCCAGAATAGCTTCGCGAGTTCCCCTAAACCCGAATTGGTCTTCTCCTAGTATTTCCATCCTCTTCTGCACCATTCTGGTTAAGATTTTTGACGCGTAAATTACTAATATAAATAAAAATTACAAATAGTCAAAAATGAATGAAATGGAACACAAAGCAATACTTCACCTAAAAATAAGATTTCTCTTGAAAAATTTTGTGTTTTGTTCCTCGAAAAATTTATTAGTATTGAAGATATTGCGTAAAAAACAATTATCTTTTTATGCAATTAAGTAAAAACCATTACTTACCCAACTTTACTTGTAAATAAAATACAAACTTATGATATTCTTGTTATATAATAACAAGAATTATGTAATTATAAATAATACTCACACTAAAAATATTGCAAAATTTTAAGAAAGACAAATACAAGGTTTACAAAAAAAAAAACAAATCAAAACCAATCTTAGAAATTGAAAAAAAATTATATATATAAATAAATTTATATATATAATTTTTTTTTAAATTATATAAAAATATTAATATTTATAACTGACACCATCTATCTTAACTAATATTGATGCACATCAACAAATTGTTCATTTTTAATAACTAAAATTGAGAAATTGCTATTACAATAATTACGAAAATTGCTTTTAAATTACATGAATAGTTCCATCAACCCAATTATTTAAAACCTCACGTTTTAAAAAAAATCTGCTTTCCATTAGATATGATATATTTTATCCTGAGTTTCTAGTTATCAAAACCAGAAGAACGAGCTGCAAATGCTACCCTGATCCTGGACAAACTGATAAATAGTTTATTGATCGAGCACGTGGATTACGCAGTGGAATTAGGCCTGCAGGCGGTACCCGTTGTCGAGGGGGCAAAAAATCCTCCAGTCTTGTATTTCTTCACCGTGGTCCATCAAAGTAACAATATTACACATCTGTTGGAAAAGCAATTTTTAGATTTAGTAGTTCCACTGGTAATGTGAGTTTATTAACTTTAATATCACCTAGAAATAATCGATGTGCCTTTTAAAATGTATTTTAGGAACACGCCGAAGTACAATGACTGCATACAGAAGAAAAAGTTTGTACTAGAAGACACGGAGAAAAAGATAAATACAGGCTTGGATAGGTGTGTTTTATAATCGACAGAAAAGTGTGCACATGTTTATAAATAATTATTTTGAGTCTGCATAATTAAAATGGCTTGTTTTTAGGTCTCTTAACGCTATAGCCACCTGGGTTAAGCTTTATTTGCAAACCGAGCAGAAGAAGAGCGATTTTAAACCTGATACGGATGATTTTGATACTGTAGCCTCACCTGTAAGTATGCATGTTATTGTAGCATATTTTTATACATGTTTAACATGTTTTGTATAGGACAGTAGTCACAATAGGCAATTTGCATGATTTTTAATTATGTTGTCAAAACATTCTATAGGTCATTAAATCCGTACAGCATTAAATTTACCACTTTTTGTGCAATAATAGACACAAAATAAATAAATGAAATTTGAAATTATTATCGGCGCGCGTAAACACAAGAAATGCAAATGGCTGTCGCGTGACGTCACTGTATATTATTTTGTTGAGAGATCGATGGGCGTTTAGTGTAATTTCGTTAAATATTTCTTTTTCTGTGTGCGAATCTATTTATTATTATTAATATTGATCAATTGTGTGTAGACTATGGCCCCCAGTTTGTCACTCAGGTACTGATTCTCTCTGGCATCTGAAAATATGAGGTAGAATGCCCTTTTTCAAACTTAACCTCTGCACATTTCCAGCCAGTCTGTATTGCCTATTGTAATTTTCCATGTCTTCCTCCAACTGTAAAAAAGATTGAAATGTAAATCTTATTTAAGTATCTATATATAATGACCTCCAAAACAAACATTTTCGAAATATTCCATGCGGCAAGCGATATGAAAACAGCATACAACGTGAAAGTGGGGTTATGTACAAATGTATCTAAAACAAATAAATGTTATTAGGTACTCACAATAAAGTGATCCTCGCAACAATATAGCGGCGTCGAACTTTATTGCTTTATATTTTTCTTTTTGTCCCTTTTCATTGCTACGCACCATTTCTTCCGCATTCTTTTCTCTTTGGGAACCGAGAACAATTTTTCGGGCGTTGATACCGTAGTATTTGTACACATTGGCACGATGCAATACTTATAAAATTTGTGTTTTATCGACTCCATACCGTTGGGCACTTTATAAAACGCACTTGTTACAGATTTTACAAACTGTTAGAACTAAAACAAATCAAAACAGTGACGATTGGGATACCTCCCCATACAGTGACGTGGACCAATCAGACTAGCGTTTCCGAACACGTGACTTTGTTTACATAAATGAGTGAATTAATTCTATTAATTATGCAAAAACTACAGATTTTCATGAAAAATGACCATAATATTCTTCTTAAGTACTTATTATATGGCAGAAAAAATATATTTTCAGGCATATAGAAGTTTCATGCAAATTGCCTATTGCTAAATTCTGCTCAAAATTTGAATACCCAGGTGTGAATAAATTCAAGGCAGTGTGAGCAGGATTTTTGATCTACACATTTTATTTATTCTAACGTAAAAACTATATGTGAACATATATGCACAGAATCTTTTCTTTAAGGATTTTTGGAGTTTCATGTCATGTTTTATTAAATTGATGTAATAACTGATTACTTAAATACTATCTAAATTCACTGTGAAGGTTTCCTTTTTTTGATAGTATTGTAAATTGTTTGCATCTTTTTGAAATTCAATTCCATTGTATAATAATAATGTATAGGGTTTTTAAAAATTGTCACAGTGGTCGGCGACTGTCTTTCGTGGCAGAAAAGTTTTGTATCCATAAGTAAATATTGATCATGTTTAACTTTTTTATTTCGAAAAAAGATAGATGGACTGTTTTATATTTATTTCCGAATTTTTTTGTGATTGCACAAAAAATCCAAAGGGATTGAAATAACCTAAGGAATTGAAGATATTCTTCATGAAGCTACTGGTGAAAAACTATAATATTAATAATAATAGCAGAACAGCTACAAGAATTTTAATTATTTACATAATTCCTAATATAGGAACATAACGATAATTTAAGCATTGGAACTTGATTAAAAAAATAGGTAAATTCAGTTAAAATATAAACCAAGTCAAAACATTTTTGACTACTAATGACTGCCTAGTGAATTTTTATTATTGATATCCCAAAATAATTCTTTAAATAAACATTTCTTATTTAAATAAGATAAGGTATTGAGCATGAATGAATAAAAAGGGAATACTTAATTTTTTTAATTAATTTTATCTACATCATAAAGTTCCTAAGTACATAAATCCAATAATAAACTTCATGTCCCCTATAAATAGAACGCCACTGGGTCAGGTTAATAAATTATTATGTTCAGGGCGAATAAGGCTAGCGCAGTTGACGTTCATATTCCATGTCCTGTGAACTATTGCTTTACACTATAACTTCTCTCTTTCACTAATCGTGACTTTTTTTATCATATGGAAATTAGAATTTTAATCTAGTGTTTTATTTTGACAATACTTACCTAGTTAGAGCAGCCACATTTGAACAAAGTACACACTTCAGTATTTTTCACCAAACGTTTTTTTTTTGTAACAAAGAAACCACTTCCTCTCACATTTTAAAACAGGCTTGAGATTGTCAGCTTCAAATTATTGGTATGTCTAAAATTGATTAAGGGCTTGTATTTTTGATCTCACTGAACTGTTTCTACCTGAGATTAATTTTATTGATATTAAGACTGTGTTAAGATTATTCTGATGGGATAAACGAATAATAATCCAAATACCAATTATAAGATTAACAGTAGCCCTGTAAATCTTAATGCATTTTCCCATCATGTAGGTACACTATTTTCATTACATAAACCGTAAACTAACAGCATGTCTGCGTATTCCTGGTGAATAAAATCTGTCATTTTTAATATTGCATAGAGGAGAGGCTGAAGAATGTTAACTACAACTACTTTTACTTTCATGGGGTGCTTTAATTTTTTTTTTTTTTTTTGTATTGCTTAGTATGTGAGGTGTGTAGTTATGCCAGAAATTATCCTAATATCCTGTATAACACAATATACACTACGCTCATAAAGTATTGCAAAACCGATTAAAATATTTACAATTAAATTGTATTTATTTCCATTCAATTTTAAAAAACTGATTAAAAATATTTTTTGTTATAATTCTGCATTTTGTGGAGCTGCACATCAACTTATTATTCTTATTGGTTATAACATGATACAATATTTTTACAAATGGGCCATTTTAATTTATATCCTTAAGTTCAAGTCATTCTATATAAATATTGCACATATATATTTCTTAACTTACTTTTTCTAAAACTAATGGCTATAAGGCACTAATAAAAATATCAGTTACTGTACCAAAGCCTCTGGTCTATTTGATCTACACCACTGTACGGTAGAAAATTTTACAAACTAATTTATTTTAGGCTTGCAAGTTTGTCTCGCAATATGTCAGTGCAATCATAAAAGAAATTAAGTCGAAGTTAGACGGTAATAATGTTACCGCCGTGTTGCAAGAATTAGGCATACGATTGCATAGAGTTGTCTACGACCACATGTTACAGTTTCAGTATAACACTGCAGGTGATAATATTGGGCATAGGAAATAACAGTGCTTTTATATCGAGACTCGTTGTTGTAGGGGCGATGGTGGCTATATGCGACTTGAACGAATATCGATTATGTACCAAGCCTCTAGGTCCGCTAGTCGCAGAGCTATTTGAAACGTTACACGCACTTTGCAATCTACTGCTGGTGAAAACTGAGAATCTTCAGCAAGTTTGTTCAGAAGATTCATTGGTATGAAGTTAAATCTAGGTGATTAAGTTGAAATTTTAATGTTTGCATTTATTGTTTCAGGTAAATTTGGATAGGTCTGTTCTGCATAACTTTATCCAGCTGAGAAGCGATTTCAAGGCACAGAAGCAAACTATATTGAAAGTCTAAATAGTTGATTAACCTTATTTTTATGATTATTTATACATATATTTAAACCGTGTATGGAATATACATTTTTTTTTTGACAAAACCCGTATTCTTTGTTGTACGACATAAAAAGTAAAGGTAAAAATCCAAGGTCGCAAGGTGTGATCGTGCTGAATTGTCTTAATGATTAATTTAAATGGTTAGTTCTTATTGTATTGTGTTTACGATTACCTTTTTTATATCATTTTTTTTTGTCGTGGTTCAGGTGACTCGTCGTTTAACTAGTGGTATAGTGTAAAATTTTGTTTATTTCAATACAGGTTCGATTATTCAGTTACATTAATATTTGTGGCTGAATAAATATTTCTTAAATAATGTAAGGTGTGAATTAGTAGAGATCACGTCCTTTTCAATCAGGTCAATCTAAACCATAAATTGGTAAATATTGTAAATAATGCAATATACAGTGTGTCCATAAGATATTGCTCATAATTAGCTAGAGTAATTAATGTGATGAAAAATTTCCATACATTTAATTAACATTTCAATGAAAGTGTTTGACTTTGCTCAAGCAGTTTTGGCCCAAGTATATTTTCTTAGAAGAAACTTCAACTACTGAACTTTTTTTGTTTGTATTTGAATATGTGTTTAATAACGATTAGCAAAACAGACAATTTTTTTATGTTGATTATGCATTTCTGCAATTAACAAATTTATAGGTTGGTCTATATTGGAATTATATCATTAATTTTTTTTTTCTAGTCAACAAAGAAAATAGGAACCCAATCTAACTATATTTAACACTGTTGATCTTATTCAAGCCGTTTTGGATCGAATAAGATGTACAACATAGTAGCTTTTGTATATAAAAATGAAATGAACATTTCAACACGCATTTTCGAAAACTTAAACAAAAATTGCACATGTTTAGGTTTCAGTATGTTTTAATGATATTTCTGATAACAGATACATTTTTTTATATCGATTGTGGTTGTGAAATTAAAAACAAACTTAAACATTCTAACATTAATTGTTTTTAGAGTATTATGTTTTCCAGTTAAGTGAATGATACATTAAATATCCTATCTCTTTTGATGCGTCTTATTGAAGCCATTACTGCCCTAGAAAAGAATAAGATAAATTTTGTTTTGGATATAAGATCAATGACAATTCCCAAAATAGATCAATTTTTATTTTGATTATGTATCTTTGCAATTATAAGCAAACTTACAGGATATGATTCATGTTGGAATTGTGCCAGTATTTTATTTTAAATAGAACATATTATTTTTCTCTAGTTAGGTGAAAGTACATTAAATTAAGGAGCTTAATGCCAACCTTTCTATAGTAAAAAGTAGTATTAGTAGTAGTTACATTATTAACTTGTCAATAACCTAGTTTATTGTTCTGTTATAGTGTTTGTAAACATCAAAGGCTTGTTTTAAGATTTGCAACATTATCGGAGTTGTATATGAATAAAAATACATTTTTTACATAACCAAAAAAAAAAATAAGTAGTAAGATCTAGTGGTCATTCTATCATACGTCTTCATCTTATCTGTAATGAGTAAAGTCATATTTAACATGTTAAGCCCCATTGGTGGAGTAGAAAAAATTCTTTGGACCAGTTTGTGAAGAATGGACTAAATATGTTCTTTTATAGCACAAAAAATGTTTTATAGGTACTTGAGTTTCTATTAGATGTAAAAAATACACAACAAAAAAGTATGAGGTGCTACTTGGTATCAGAGATAAATTTAATCTATGTAGATCACGTGGGTTTGATATTATTTTTCAGAAACAGACAAGCCGAATCTTGTAACATATTCTAAAAAAGACGCAAAGTAAAAGGACATAGCATTATGCCTAGTGGCATATTCCCATTTGGCAAAAAACTGCAGTGTAAGGTGCCTGTTTAATTTTAGCCTTTAACAGAAATAAAAGGCCGTGCTGCAGTTATAGAATCTAATGAATAGAAGGTATTTATAGATTAATCCCATCAAATGAATCACCCTACCATCGCTACCTGAGAAGAGGAACCAAGAGATATTATAAATTGCCTAGATGTTTAGTTTTGAATATGAAAATGTTTTCCATCTTTTTCAAAATACATTATGCAGGGGCGTAGCGTGAGAAAATAATCTAGGGATGTGAGAACAATTTTATAAGGGGAGGAGGTATAGTCAGATGTATGATGTATGGTAGGCCATATGAAAAAAAGACAAGTAGGTAAAAATAAAATACACTAAGTAACCTAAAACGATTATGTCGAGGTATATATCCCAATTTTTAAAACGAAGATCAATTTTTCAATTTTTGTTCAGCAAAAACGTCTATCACTGTTTCTTGAAATGTTGGAGACGATCTAATATCTTCTAACAACGCACTTTCAATATTCATTAATGCTAAAGCTGATAGCCTTTCTTGCTTTTGAGAATTTCGCAGATGTCTTTATTCTTTTAAACATGAAAATGATTTTTCCACGGAACTGCTTGTGGCAGGAATAGTCAAAATTAAACGACACAATTTTGATGACTCCGGGAAAACAGAAGATAACTGAAGGGACATAATATATTGGTGAAGCTCAAACACAGTCCTCTTTTTCATATCGGGATCACTAGAAATCACTGAAAATTCACTTTTTAAACGTTCTGGGAAACGTTCCACGAATGAAGTAAATTATCTGGAATCTAGATTTAAGAATTTCAGTTTAGAAATTTCACTAAACCGTTCACTAATGTTCAAAGTAATAACGTCCAAAATTTCATAAAACAATCGTGTGTAGGTGCTTTTCTTACCTTCTTCAGGAATTTCTGTCCATGCGGTCCCAAATGTCACTAAACTCTTTTCTCATGTTTTGAGTATGTGATTAAAATCGGGGATCTTTTTATTGCAGTAACTAATATCTGATATTTTTCTCTGTAGAATTTTAAACAGACTCTCGGAATGTGGGAATAATTTAGAAAACACTGCTAAGAAAAAATTAAAATCAAAGTCGCGCAATGAATTTAAAAGGCCTCTAGCACAAATAACAGTTTCTCGATCCCATTCCTCATTTTCATTTTCCACAATTACCTGAAACAGCGCTTCCAAATCTTCCTTATGTTATGGTGACAGTCCCCAAGATGCGTTCACATAATCGCATAACTGAGTCCGGAAATAACGACGACACCCACTCGCGGTTCCACTGTTGACTGCATAGGATCGCTGACCTTTTCGCCCATCTAACTCGTAGCTTGGATGTAACGTGGACCATCGCATTTCAGCACTGCAGCAAGTAACGTGGGAGTCCAATAATTTCGGCTGCCTTCACGGCCGATTTGAAATGAAAAAGTTGATGGTAGCATTTAAAGTAAATAATGTATGTTTGAAGTCGGTTTAAAATAATTAAAAAATTGTAATAATTGAATAAATCGATTGAACTTTTAAATAACACTAATTTACCAATTTTCTAAGGCCAATGTACGCTACGCCCCTGACATTATGATAGTAAAGAACTACTATTAGATATTTCTGAAAAAAAATTGTTTTAAAATTAATGAATCTAGCCTATTACATTTATTTCAGAATGTAGAAAACAACCATAAGCTTGCAGAAATTAAAAATATATAGTAAATTACTGTAAATTGAAGAATTGAGACAGGAAAGCTCAGAACAAATGTACAAGTCATCACTGTTTATCACTATTTGCAAAAATATAGTACTATAGAAAAATATATAAAAATACTCTTGTATTTTTACTAATTGTAAAAATACAAAAAAAGTATTGTCACTAATTATCGACTAATTAACTGTTTGTATTGTCACCTTGTTAAAACAAAAGTATATTCAATGACTTGTATTTTTGGTTTGTATAAATTATGGCATAGATTTGGAAAGTTTTTTTACTAAATAGAATTGCATTAATAAAAATTAAATTTAAGGCTGATAACTTTTAAATGTTTTTCGAGTTCCATTATTAAAGAAAGAATGCTTTAAGATCCTCAGCACTATGAAGCCTATTGAAATACATTTTCACTTTAAAATAATCCCAGAAAAGGTGGTCCACTGGCGCAAGATCTGGTGATGCTAGGGATCATTCTATCATAGCTCTTTAAATTACTATAAACTACTATTTAAAAACATCTTGGTGAAATTATTGACCCATCAAAAATAAGGGCGTTTCCTGGTTGAGAAAATTATTTATAATGTGGCTTCCAAAAATTGATGGTATTCCCACGATATCGTTCAATAAATTTGACCAAGTACTCTTACTAATTATTTCCACTCACACATTAAAATATTGTGGATATTAAGTATTATAGTTCTATATTCGGTGTACATTTTATTCTGTATGATACCAGATATTTTGTTGATGAACGCGTCTCATTTATCGTGAATTAACTTCCATCATTGTCTCACAAAAAAAATACCTACATTATGATATTTTATTGAAAATAAAAGAACACTCGTTTTATTATGTAGGCTGCAATCACTCATTAAATTCATTATTATATTTTCATACACACCAATAATTATTTAATTACATTACATTATGTTATATGGGTTTGGGCCTCATCAGCCACTGATCGCATAGGCAGTTCCTTGGCGATCCCCTCTTATCCAGGTCATTATCCAAAAATGCTATCCCATAAAAGAAGTAATTTACTAATTTAGGCACGTCCCCCGCCTTAAGCCTCGCCTCCTCTAGGATAACAGGAGTCCCTAATATAAGGCACCTCTTCTCCTCCAGTGCGGGGCAGGTGTAAAGAAGAGTAATCGAGGTTTCCTCGTCTTCTTTACAGTATCTTAGACTACTATGGTGGCCTGTTATGATTCCCACCAGGGTTTTGGCTTTGTGCCTGTTTAATTTAATGAATTCTTGGGCCCATTTCTCAATCTCTGACTATTAGATGAAGAGTTTGGTTATTCGACAACCCGTTACTCCTATCCATCTTTTATTGTGCTGGTCTCTTACCTAGCCATTGATGCGGTCTCTGATCAGATTCCGACTTATTCCCACTGCAGGTTCTGGTTCATAAAGGTTTTCCCTGGTCCCTAGTCTGGCAAGGTCATATGCAATTAGATTTTCCTGAATGGCATTATGCCCAGGTATGCATAAGAATTCCACCCATCCCTTTCCTGCCAAGTGGTTCAATGCTTCATAGCAATTATAGACCAGCTTCGACTTTGTCGTTGCTGAATTCACGGCTGCCTTTCTATCCGAGCAGATACATACCCTCTCCTGGGTTGGATTTTGGTCGGCCCCCAAAACACCGTATATAATTGCAACTAGCTCGGCCTGGAGTGCGGTAGTGTATTTGCCCAGGGGGAAGGTTTTACCTATCCCATCGCGTCGCCTATACACCCCCGCACTCGCTGTGTTCCCATTCTTGGCTCCATCCGTGTACCAGATGTCTCCATTGAGCGGTAATCCAGCTCGACCCTCCATCCGGTCGGTCTTACTGGTGAGGGTGATCTTATATTTCTTGTCAAACAGGAAGTGGACACTCGTACTGTCAGAGGGCATCCATAGGAGTCCCTCCTCAGCTAGCTCTCTTAAGAGTCTATTCAAGTCTCTTACCTTCCTATTCATGTTTCCCACCCTGTGCATTGCCTTTACGACTTCCGCTTTCAGGGTGACATCAAGTGGTGGTATCCCCGTCAGTATCCCCATCGCCTCGATCGGTATTGATCTCGGGGCTCCGGTTATACTTTTTAAAATCAATCCTCTTAGCTTGTTAAGTCGGTTGGCTTCCGACTTTAAACAGGCTCTCTCCCACCAGACCAGTGTTGCATACGTCAGTGAGAATTGCCTCATACATCCATTTCATGGTCTTCGGTTTCAAGCCCCAGCTATTACCAATGGCTCTTCTTAGTTGCCAAAGCGTTGCTGTGATCTTGGAACATATGTGACCTAGATGTTTTTCCCATGACAGTTTCGCGTCCAGGATTACTCTTAAGTATTTCACTTCGCTATTATAACTTAGTTCTTGGCCACCAAGTTTCAGCGGACATGTTCTGTTACACTTTATATTTCTTGGTGAACACCATCACCTCAGTCTTAGAGGGATTGACCGAGAGTCCCCTATCCCTGCGCCAATTCCCAACCTTGTTTAATGCTCCCTGAATTATATCAAGAATCGGCTCCAGGAAAGAGCTCTTCGTTATTATTAATAAGTCATCGTCATAGCCAATTACTCGGTAATCCTTTAATGTTTCAAATAGCTCATCCACTACCAGGCACCACAATACCCCTCCCTGTGGACAGCCCGAGTCGACCCGGCCCTCGATGGTAGTCTTGTGTTTATTGGTAGTAAGCTGTCTGTTTCC
The DNA here is from genome assembly GCA_037954035.1 of Rosalia funebris. Lineage (NCBI taxonomy): Eukaryota > Metazoa > Arthropoda > Insecta > Coleoptera > Cerambycidae > Rosalia > Rosalia funebris. The sequence goes on from JAZFAV010000016.1 coordinate 7,310,231, forward strand.
CAACATATGGTCTATCCATTCAGTGATTATTCTGGGGGTGTAGCATCTGCCTAGTGCTCCGCTAATCACCTCCCTGGATGTAAAGTTGAAGACTCCTTCAATATCAAGGAAGGTGCCAAAAACGTATCCTCCGGAGTCCAGTTGTGACCGTATCGATGACACAACCTTATTCAGAACTGTTTGTGTTGATTTACCAGCTTGATAATCATGCTGGCTCCCTTGAAGTGATCTCTCTATTAATTAGGACAGTATTCCGAAGGTACCTGTCAACTAATCATTCGGCCGTCTTCAGTAAAAATGAAGTGAGGCTAATCGGTCGAAAGACCTTAGGGGACGGGTATCCGACTTTGTCCGGTTTAGGTATAAAAACAACCCTTGTTCCTAGCCACACTTTCGGGACCATCTTCAGACTATTTAATTAATAATTGTATATTTTTAAAAGGATCTTAGTTAAAAATAACAAAAAAAAATGCTTAATTAAAATCAGCTTAAATAAATTATAAACTATTATTATTTACTAAACATAATTTCATTTACCTACAATTTTCATTAATCAATTATTTACTAGATTTTAATAAAAATATACATCTATTAGAATTTATAAAAAAAAATTGTTTTATACTAAGCTTTGCTCATTATTACTACTACTACTACTAAAATTGAAAAACGCGTTTGAAGCAGTCAAGTCCTCGATGAAGCAACAGTGCTGTATTTATATACGTTTCTTCTTAAATTATTTAATGAAATATGTTGTCATCAGTACCTATACTAAATTTGATTGAGATAACCAGTTATATCTAGGCCTAATTTATAAGTTGGATTTGCTGGTTCACAGATAAATGTGAATAGATCTCTGTTCATTGCCAACAATTCGGCTAGCCAGTTTAAGCAGGATTAGTACAAATAACAAAACATTAACCTTTTATTTGGAATAGAGAAATCTGGAAAATCGATTCTTAAGGGCTAGTTTTTTGTCTAAACCAGAATTTACATGAAGTACTTCTTGTGACCGTTAATAAAATTTGGAACTTCCAAAGAGAACATAATTTATCAGGTCCCAATTTTAATTCAGCCTTTTACAATTAATCGTACATGCCTCATTTTATCGACCTTGAGAACTAGCCATCTCAGGAATTAACTCGAAAAACTTACCAATTAAACTATTGCGCTAGTGGAAACTAAGGAGGAACACATCATAATTCAGAAAACAAGATAAAATGAAAAATTTATTGAATATTATACAATGATTAAATACTTTTAATTCTTACACGGTAAATAAAAATAAAAAATCTAATCCACAGATCATCAGATTTATAACTTAAAATATGACAGCTGTCTTAACATCAGCAGAATTAATAAGGATATTTCGGATTTGAATTACATTTCTTGTCAGCTTTTACGTGATCGAACAAACAGCATTAATTATTGTTTAAGTTAGTTCAACGGCTATCTTCCCATTCGGCAAAAACCGTGTGCAAGGAGTCCGTTCAATTACAACCTTAACGGCGGTGCGAATATAATAAAATGTTTTGTTTTGTAAATTAAATCCTCGCACTGGTTTGATGCCCTGTCTAAATCCAAATTTAACTTATGCTTATTACAGAAGTAAAACACGACTAGCTTTACAGATTTAAATTAAGACAATTAAAATAATCCAGACATATGTAAGGGAGGGTAAGCACTTCTGTACAACGAATTTTCCTAACGCATGCGATATCTATTCGTTTCATGAACTTCCCCTAATTCGCCTTTAAAGTTAAGTTCAATCACAAAGTCTAAATCTCTATTGTTACGTGGGTTAGGCTTCATGGTGAATATGCCGTTGATCTCTTCACCTTTCTTTACCGTCATGTAATCCTCGAAGTAGAACACAGTCTGTTTCCAGTGAGTATATGGAGCATCTGGGGCTGTAGTAAAACCGATACGTTTGTGGCATTTCGTAAATTCCACATTGAAATAAGTCACGAGCGCTTGAACGTAATCGTTTCTGCGAACCGTCAGGGTGAAAGGAGACGAAAACTCCAAATCAGCTTTTTTCACAGTGTAAAGGTCAACTTCTTTAATTAAGGCAGGTCCAGTTACGATTTGTTTTGGGTCTACTACATCTACTAGCGGCTCACTTATTGCTACTTTCCGAATTGAACTCATGTCAAATCCGTACACGTCATCCCACCAATTTATTTTCTCATCTTTATATTGGCGATCCTCGATTGCAGTAACAAACAAAGAACAACGGTCAGGAAATAGCAAGCCGTCGGGCTTCAGCCATTTGTCGCGAGCAAATAAGACAGTATCCAACATGCTTTCATAGAACAGACAGTATCCCATCCACTCGGAAATAATTATATCTACCGACTCGATGCCCTCGGGTAAAGTGATTTCTTCCACTTTCCCCTTTATTATCGTTATGATGTGGTCCAACTTGTTAGTCTCAACTATTTTCCTAGCGTAGTCCACTATATTAGAACATTCGACGGCCAGAACTTTTTTAGCACCAGCCTTGGCAGCAAACATACTTAAAATTCCTGTTCCACAACCTATATCCATTACCACTTTACCCGTAAACAAATGTTTGTTGTGATACATAGAGTTTCTGTACGTTAGAGTCCTTACTTCGTCTTTCAACATCTCCTCGTGGATGCCGAAATGTGCGTAAGAATCGAAATAATAATCTCGAGAAGTCATCTCATCCGCGGGAATATCTTCCATTTTTTCATCTTTGAAATCTTTATTAACGTGGTTGTTGACGGTCGGGGCCACGTCCATTGTTTCCATAGTATGTGGTTCGTTGTTTTTCTGCAACGTAAAATGTGTATTTGCACCCGGCATTTAATACACGTGCACCACTAAATAAATCAAGAAAATGCAAACGACTTCAACTAAGATCAGCAAAAATCTTGTCGAGAAGCAAAAAAACTAATTTGTAAACGTGCTTTACCTTAGGAGTGACAAAATAAAAGAACTTTCTTGGCGCCCAAACCACAACCGCTTTACAGCGTTCTAAGAGAAACTTGACGTTTGGCGAATGGGGTCTTTATGTTTTCAACTAAGCATTTCTCATCATGATGACCAACATAATGGTTTATAGTTCGTTTACATATCCTTGACCGTGAATTTTTAAAGATTATATTAATTATTGCATACAGTACATATTAACATACTTCACATACCTTAATATTTTCAGCTTTAGAACTATTTTCTATAATAATTGTCTCCTTTATTTCGTACGACGCCATTGTAAAACGGCTAACTTCACAAAAGGGCTTTTCGATTGCGACTTATAAATATAACAAGTGTAATACAGAAATTTGAAAACGTCGATTTATCTGAAAATATCAATCTGACGTTCATTTTAAGTTAATATAACACCATGTTTAGGCTAAACTATCAAATGCGTTGCAAAGTTTTGCCAATAATATTTGTTATAATTACAACCTACGTTGAGCATGAATGAATAAAATATTATCTAATATACCTAAATACAATTAAAAAAATAAAAAAGGGTAGCATTAAAAAAGTCGAAAAGATAAATATAGTATATACAGTTGTGTACTGCCATTGTCACATTTCATCTGCTCAGTTCCGCTGTTCCCATTCCCAGTTAGAATTTGTTTTTTGTTACCCAGAGCACCATTTCTTGTTCATGGGAAATAGTAGCTTTCAATTTAACCATATATTAATATTAACCAAAGTTGAAATATTAATAAATTTATGCCAGTAACTCTATATGTTTCCAATCTAATTTATAATGTTACTTGCCAATAAATGTTTTTATACTGAGGTATGTTAATAATAATAAAAAAAAAATGACAATATCACGGAGTGAATGCGGCACTATTAAATTATTCATTATCTTGCTGTTAGTTTTGTCTGTACTTATCTACGAGCAAAGAGACAGACTTTGCTCGTAGGTACATATCGACTATTATTATGTTTTAAACTCCATCATCGTGTATCTTAAAGCTTTAGCTTGAACACCACAGTGTATGATCTAAATATCTGTTCAAAAAAGATAATTAAAAAATTCTTGGAACATTTCCTAAATGTGATTTTCTGTGCGTTAGATTTAATTATAACAAGCGTTTTGCGATACGCATGTTAATAATTTCATGCGTTTGCTCTAAAATTAAAGATAATTAGGATTATGAAACTAATCTTCGATAAAATAAAAAATGTAGGTTAGATTTGATGTTCCGTTCCCATGTACCTACATCTATAGATAATAGAGTAAGAAACTATATGTATAGATAATAGAGTAAAAATAAACGATTTTGTAATTAAGTATTGATCGTGAAAATAGCATATTTAAAAGATTAAAAATAGTATTGTTTGTATAAATTATTTCAGATGAGAGGGATGGATGAGATGCAAGGCAAAAGATGAGATGCGTAATAACCGTTTGTGGGCGGGTCTTCATTTAATATTAATACCGTGGTGGGAGAACATTCCCACCACGATTAATACGCGTAGAATGCCATTTGGTGGTCACTGACTACCAAATGGCGTTCTGGTCACAGATTTGTATTCTACGGCATACTGCACGAACACGGGTCATTTGTAAATTTTACAACGCTCGTAGAACTTCGTGTTTTTTCCAGACTACAATAAAAAGCACTACCCGGCGTTGTGCTGATTGGTCGGTGGACGTGTAAAATGATAAAAATAGTCTTTTGCTTAAAAGTAAATGCATTAAAATTGTCCACCAAATTTCAATTTGATACGACTTGGCATTTTTTAATTATTAAAGGAAAACCTTCTTAGAATATAAAGTTCAACATACCGTATTTTTAAAACGAAACCGTTTAGGACCTATATTTATAGGAACTTTTTGTCTTAAAATCAAAGTTTCATTCCTTGAAATTTGTGTACATACTTAATTAACACCCTGTATGTATCGATACAACTCTGTATATAGGTGTTCTGTGATGATCATTAGAACACCTTTGAAATAGCTGTACTGTACATATTAAAATAAAAATATTTTCTTCTACTATTTTAAATATAGTTTCACAGATTTAACGGATTTTTTTTTTACTTTGTGATAATTGTCTTGTTTATTCATCAAAATATATATTGTTTTACAAGCTATATTAATTAACAAACGTTTAATGTTACAATATAATCTTAAGATAAACAATAACAGGAAGAATGATTTTATTGATAGCTAAATAATGCAACAGAAATTAATTATTCATAGGGCCAGTCTTCAAAATTTAAGTTTTTTTAAATTCAAACGTAGTTCAACCTGAAAGATTCAATTGATCAAGTTTAATTAACAAAAGACAGTATAGGGAGTTCCTACAATTTTTGTTTCAGATTCTAAAGTGATCAAAGGCACCAAAGTAGGTCTTCCATGTGCACATTGAAAAGGTAGCTTGCACATAGATAGTTTCTCCAAAATTGCTGCGCAGTCTTTTATATTCAAACTATCCCCAAATTTAATGGCACCTACAAAACAATATTAATAATACAGTGACACAGCTATACAAATTCACATTCTATAACCTCTACATGCCTCCAGATTTATGATGTTCTGGATTATTGGAGGAATATTTTTAAGAGGAACACCTCTTGTTGCCTTCAGTAATTCGATAACTTCGTTTATAAACAACTGAATAACTTTGTTTAAAGAATTTTCGGGATCCTGAAATTTCTGAAAGTCACAATTTAAATACAGTTGAGTTTTAAAAATATTCTATGCGACTACTTACATTATCTTTAAACTTATAGTATAAACATAACGGAATTTCTGATACAGTTATACCATTTTCGAAAAATTCTACTGTTAACCCAAGATAATTTAAGTACGACTCATGCCTTCTCAAGAGGGATAAATCATTCTGAGGGATAAATAAAATGAATTTTTCCTCGCTCTCAATTTTAGCCCCCGTATAAGCTGAAATAAGTTCTCTTTAACTTTTAGAGTTTTTATATAATGGGAGAATAGAGAAACAGTGAGTGATGTGAAATAAAAATAGAAAAAATACCCTTCACTAGCTCTTCCAATCGAACTCTTTCATGTACGGCATGTTGGTCAAATAGTATTATCAAATTTTTTGTTTTTTCAAGGACTGCGATGAATTTTCTGTCAATTTGCCCGATAACAGAGATGTTACTAAACAGAGCCTTATCAAAACTTATGATACCATTTAATCCTGCATGACTTTTTCTACTACCCAAATTTATTACACTAGGTATACAATTTTCAAACTGTTTTGCTTTCTCCCTGTATATTTCTTCAAAAAATTGTTTCGGATCTAGAATGGATAAAAAGTGTAATCTAAAATTATAAGGTAACATTATTACTTCCTACGTGAATTAACTATACAACAACAACCCATTAAAGATTAATTGAGAATTAAATAAATAGGACAAATTTGAAGTGAGGGTTCAAATTTATCCTATTTATTTAATTATCTTTAATGGGTTGTTGTTGTATAGTTAATTTACCATACAACAACACAATCACACCAATCCACTATGTTGTATAGTGGATTGGTGAAATATTACGGTTGAAGTCTTGAAAACTATTCACTCAAATTTAAAAATCATTAAACAGTTGTAGACTAACTTCAAACACGTTTATCATTTGATATGGGAAAAGTTTTAAATCGCTCACCCTGTATATATACCAAAATACATCCCACATTGTTTTACACAGTTTTCTATATTTATGTCATATTTTTCTTATATCATGAATTCGCTCAATAGAAATTATAAAAATTATCCATTAAAATTAATTTTTTCTTTTTACTTTTAAAATCGTATTTGTAAAACTTACCACCATTCTTGATATAATTTTGCCATTTTACTACGAGTAAATCATCCTGATGAGATTCCAATATATAATCGTGCAATAACTCCTTTTTATTTTGACTTAAAGACTTGTCGACTTCCTTAAAGCCTTTCATAATGGGTGACAAACCTTTCGGCATAAACTCAAACCGTCTGTCAAGTTTAAACTGATTAAAATTGGGTTTAGGTGTGCAAAATGTGGCGAACCCTACAATAAAATCGTTTTATAATTTATGGGACATTTTGTGACTTTGTTCGATGAAGAAAAAAAAAAATAAAAAACCTGCCCCTGCCATCATTAATTTTTTTAATGTTTACACATAGAAATTGACTTCCTTCCCCTAAAGTCTAGGGCTGTGGAGGGGAAGGTTACATGTATAAACAAGAACAAATACACATATGCTTAGGGAGATGTACCAAACTCCCACCATTGGGATTGGAACCCAAGCATACAATGACACCCCCAATACTGAGCCTAGTCCGCCACTGAGGACCGCAGTACGAGTAACATTGTTGCAGCCACCTCTATAGAAGAATACGAGGTGGTCTTACGAAGATACGTAAGGTCACCATGTAGTGGCCGCGGAGCGAAGTGCTGCACTTTTATTAGCTCCGCTTCGGGTAATTAACTTGGGTGCCTATCGTATTCTCAATTCTTATTATATTCGATCATATATTTGTAGTGTAACATATACCTGTCCTTTTATTGATGTAAAAACTGTTCCCAAAATTATTCACTCTTCTCGTCCATTCGTTATCTAATTCACATGGTCTCTCCTTTTCTAGAGTTATCGTTTGGCTGTCCCAATTTAACAACTTCTTTTTATTCAGATCTCTTTCAGTATTCAATTCTTTTTCCAACAGTGTCTGCTTTTGCTGATCACTCAAAGTGATCACCAATTTTGAAGATTCATCAGAAATTTGAATTATGCCATTTGCCTGATTAGTAGATACATTCTTGTGGAGTAATGAAGGAATAACGTGTGGTATATCATTTATTTGTGCAATTACGGGAGATGTAATGATACCATCATTTTCTTGAATATACTCGGATACATTCATTAAATCGGTATGCGATTTGAAGTCAATGTCGCCGGGGGATATTGAAAATTGAAAAGTGTTGGGTATATGCAACTGTTTTGAATCCTTTTGAGGGGAAAGTGGGTTATTAAAATTTCTGCGTGAATTATTGCGTGATTGTGAATCGAAATTTATAATGTTTGCATCAGGATTGCATTGAGTACTTTTGTAAATCGGTTTAAATTGACCAAAATCGATGGTAAAATCATCAAGTGTGTTAAATTCTTCACTACAAATATTGTTCTTGTCATTAGTGTTGTAATGATCAAACTGTGAACTCTGACAGCGAGGAACAAAACGATCATAAAAGCTGTATTGTTTTGTTCTATTGATCTGGTCAGAGGGAAACTGATTTTCAGCAACATGAGGGCCCAGCTCAATCAAACGATCATATTTATTGTGAGCTACAAAATAAGGACTTTTATCATTTCGAAATAGATTTTCTTGACGTAAATAGTTATCTTTCTTAATTTCCTTGGTAACAAACACATTATTAGGTTTTTCTCTTAAAAACCGACCCACCCTATTATCACATCTGACGAAATTGCTAAACGTATTGGAAACAGATTTTTGAAATTGCTGGTAACAGTTTTTTATCGGGAATGGACGCAATGTATCTATCATATCGTATTTGAAGTTTCCTCTATCGAATTCATCCTCCACATTTTTCTCTAGTTCAAAGTGAGTCATAGAAAGGTTTGCAGATTTATTTAAGAAATCGTTATTTAAATTACAGCATTCTACGCCTTTTAATTTGTCGAAATTGAATACTTTCTTTAGATCTCCGTGGCATCCACATTTACATTCTGATTTTGGATTGAAATGATCTACTTTGAAATCGAATACAGACGCTTCTTTAAATACAAATTTAAATTGTGGGGCTTTCTTGGAAGGCACAGTATCAGACAGAACGATTGTGTAGTTCTCAGCTAATTTAGTAGTATTACTCGAGATATTCTTGTTCTTTCTGCGCAATATTTTACTATTTTTAACGTCGGGTTCATCGAGACTTGTCTGGACGCATTTCGAAACCATCTTATCATCGTCCAGACTAGTTTGAACGCATTTCGAGGTTTTCCTTTTTGTTTTGGATGTCTGTTTTCTAACTTTTTTTGTACTCTTTATATTAACAGAGACAGACATTGTTTTGCTTAGCCCGTTTATATTCGTTTGAACGTTATTCTCCATGAGAAAGTTCGATTCAACCTCAAAGATAGTCTCCTCACTTTTTGCGTCAGTTACAATGTCTTCTTCGCTATATACTTGAGTCGATTTCAGAAACATGTCCATTATCAGATTTTTACCCTTATTTTCGTCATCGGTATATTTTGAAAACAACGTTTTTTCATCGTCGACTAGGTTCTGGCGTTTCTTCAAACTAAATGGGCCATAATTATTGGTTGAATTATTTATTGGTCTTTGAATTTCATTCTTATATGGAGATATAGTCATATTTGAATGTTGATGAACCATTTTTGTCTTTGGCAAGTTTTTATTATTTTTACTTTTGTTTGTGCCCACTTTTATGGCTAGAGGTTTTTTAAATTTCCTCGTTTCTCGTTTTGCAGGAGATGTGAAATCACTAATACTATAAACATCGTTGTTGGTGATAGAATTAATTGTTTTATCATTTTGTGTGCCTTTCACTTTAAGATTTCTGCCTCTCCTTGATTTTTCAGTAATGTTTTTCACCTCTTTGTCAATCTTAGTAGAGTCCACACTTACATCCATAAATAATGCTTTTGATTTGTCATTTTCTACAATATCTTCATTTCTCATTAAATTTTTATCAAAGGACCGATTTTCACAAAAACTAGCATTTTTATCTAAACTAATATCTGCTAAATGTCCCATTTTATGATTATAATTGCCCTTTTCCCCTTTGGTGAACTGAGTCTCCTCAACAATTATGCTGGAAATGCTTTCAGGGATTACTTTTTGAACTTTTTCTGATATAAAACCATCCTGTTCTGAGTTGTGTCTCTTATAACCATAAGCTTTGTATGCACCACACACTTTTGATACTCCGCAGTCACTTTTAACATCTTTAACTGCAGTAAGATATTTATCGTTCTTAATCGTCTTCTCAGTACCAAAAAATGAATAAATCAGCTTTTCTAAACAACGCAGGACCATGTTCCAATTCTTAAATTCGACCATGGTTTTTGAGGGATTCAATAAAATATCAACATTAGAATGCGGGCATTTAACGTTTATAACATAGGCAGGGTACTTACTTTTACGGTCAATAATCAGGTTATTTAATGACTTGGTTTTATATTTTTCTTTTTTATAGTACAGACCGGCAACAAATTTTTGTATTTTAGGGCAGTAAACCGGACGTCTATTGACATAAACATACTGTAAGGATTTATTTTCGAACAGCCCTTTAAATAGTAAAGCCTCAACGGTTAATTTTACTTTTGATACTTTCATTAGAGAAAATTCACTTTCTATTTTAGGGTGTAAATACTTAAAAGAGGAAATTATATCCTTATTCTTTTTACTGTTCAGTATTAGATTGCCTGTAACATCATTTCTTATGGAAAAAGACACGTCTGGATGTATTATCACCAAATACTCAATGTTCTTTTTTAAATCTTCTAACTCTAACTCTGGTACAATACGGTTCTTTCTTATAGGTAAGTTATACATAAAGCCTTCTACCGTTACTGTGGTGCCACAACTAGGGCGATTTTTAACTAATTTAACATTATCATCGACTTGACTACCAATGATCTTGCTATATGTCTCCGAGGAGAGTGTATATTTGGAGGTAATCTCAACATTTTTTGACATATCCGTTATGCATGCTAACGTTTCTCCTCGAAAGCCATAATATTTAACTTGCTTTTCCAACTGACTCAAGCTTTTACACTTATTTGTCATATAACGAATACCCACCAATTCCAAATTCTTTTTAGTGATTCCATCGCCATTATCTACCACTTGTAATCTGAATGTTATGAGGTTTACTCGTATTGCGATAGCCGTCGACTTGGCGTCTAAGCTATTTAGTACCTGAAATTAATAGTCACATGATATTTCTACTGTATATCATGTCTATACTTACTAATTCCGTCAAGCACTGAGCTACATTGCTTAATGTAGAAGAGCTTCTTATTTTGGTAATAATTTCTGATTTTAGCTTTTGAATTTCCATTTTGAGGTTAACAATGAAACAACAGACTATTAACAAACTATATCTTTTACTGGGGGATACACAGAGATCTAGTTACCCTTGATACTATTTAAAATCAACAAATAATAATAATAATAACTATATATTTGTATTTTCAGGTATGAAATAGATACTTCTAATAGGCAAAATTTATATGATTACAACTAAAAAATATAAAAAAAATGTACAGCTCAACAGTGTGCATAAAGGGCTGGTCATGGTACTAAAAACTATATAAAATACACAAGTTGTTGTATAAAATAATACAAACTATGTATTACTATAGGTTTTTTCTGGCCCAGACAGATTCGTTACATTAAACAGTGTTATCAAATGTAAGAAAATGTTAAAATGTACGAAAAAGGAGAGCAACATTTTTCTTTATACTAACGGATGTTTACTTTAGCGAGTTGAATTAACAATTTGATTTTTGTTCTCAATCAATTACAGTAAAATAATGTTTCCACTATCGTTTTAGTGACAATTATTAAACATCTCCTAATTATATCGGGTATTAACGTTTTTAATAACAATAATAATCATTTTCCATGATAAACGAAAAACACAAATTTCTCCTTTTAAATATTTATATAAATAACATACTTACTAGCTAATTAATAATAAGACTAGATATTTCAAAATTAAAATGGAAAATAAACATAATCAAGGTCAAGCAATTAGTTCTGTTAATAGAGAAAATTCTCTATAATTTTATGATAGAGAAAAAATAGAAGTCAACTTGTCCAGGATATATGTAATTTATTTTTGGGAATAGCTTTCATCATTGAATTAATTGTGCAGTTCTAATAAAGATAACTTTTATGAACTGTGTATTGTAGATCAAGTAGAAGACTTCACTATCTACATTGCGTAATCCTTTATCTATAGGCACCTACACTTCTAAAAATGATTTTAATTATAAAAACTATTCTCAAGAATAATGAAATCCCCTCTTAAACAGCGTCGATTTAGAATATACTTATTTTATATCATGCAGAATAAACGAGAAGAGAGCATGTGCACAAAGGGTAATGAGCAGTAAAAACCTACTTTTTAAGAGGCAGTAACTGAAAATGGAAATAGCATAACAGAAAACAATCTAAACATAGGAGAAGGAGTTAGAATAAACATGAACATGTATAGAATGAATAAATATGATGGTTAAATGCTATTAACAGTTTTAACATTTTGTTGCTGTTATCCTCTCCAATTTCATGTACTATCTAACACATAGTTCGATGGAATGTCAGTTACACCTACTATAAATTAACTAAATCCTCTGTTTTTATGTCAATTTGGACTTCATATTTCATTATGCGACAATAAAAATCATAATTTCAACTTCATAACAAGAAATATAATAGTACATATGCCGTTTAGGATGAAAATGATTTATTAAAGATTATCGAGAATTATGATTATCATGTGTACAAATGCAGTCTTCAGTTCCTATAAACTTAGTTTTCATAAAACGTCCATGTACTAAAGCAGCAATAAAAAAATTTGAAATATTACCATAGCCGGTCCCAAAAAAAATTAGTTTCAATTAATTATTGTTTTTCTTGGTTTGCTGCTCCTTGTACATCTTTTTAAGCATCTCCAAATTTTCCTGCAGCGAAGCCACCTCTTCAAACCTCTGCGCTTTTCGTGCCTGATCGATATAATTTCGTACAATATTCATTTGCTCTAGAAGAGGATCGTCCTCTTCAACTATGATCGTTTCATTAGCGACATTAGCAGGAGACCAGCCAGTTGTAACAGTGACTTTTTTAATGTTAGCTCTTGGAGCAGGTACAATATCATCGTCGACCACTCTCATAGAGCGTTCCCGTTTAATCTTCTCCAAGTCCTGTGGTGTTGGAGGCGCAGCAAGAGTTAGAAGATAGTCTTTTATGTAAGTAGATGTTGCTTTTCGAATGCTATTTTGCAGAGCAGCTGCTTTGGGGGTTTCTGGATCTACTGGCAGTGACGCGATTTTTTTACTTAAGGTGTCAATCATTTGAGCTCTATCTGCTATTGTGGTTCGCAGACTCTGTAAATCTTGCAGTAAGTAGGTTGTCTCGCCAGATACTAGAGAATTATACATCTGAAAGTGAAAATAATTTCACGTAAAATGAAAAACAATCTATGAATATTTGATATATTTACCTTATTGTACATATCGACAGAATTCTGAATTTGATACTTAATTTTCTGAAGATGTGAGTACAACTGGCAGATAATAGGTTGCATCATTTGTTCGATTTGAACTCTTCTTCTAGATTCCAGCATATCCAAGCAATGGCTACAAATCCGCAAACTATCTGACTCTTTTCCTGCCACTTGCTCTCTCCCATTTACATTACTGACTGGTGCCACAATTGTTTCTAAAAAATTCTTACTCAATGTAATGAAATCATATCTAACAAAAATTACATACGTGCTATTTCGTATGAAAGAAAGTATGAGCAAGAATTGCACATTATGCTGCCACATAGACGACAGTGGTGCTGTCGCCTAGTAATATTAAATGATGAGGTACACGAAGGACACCTGGTAACAGAGGATCCATCTAACCACGCAACAAGTTCCTGTTCCTGTTGTTTACGATCAGAACCGTAGAACCTTAATAATCTATCTAACCTGATAATTAGTTTATTGGTTTCAGTTGTCCTGTGATCTAACCTTTCTCGTCTCACGGCTCTAAAATAGTCCGTGTGTGACCTAGTAGGACCAGGATCCTGAGGTTCGCTATATTCTAGATAATATTTATCTAGTGTTATTTCTTTTTTGAACAATTCTAGATCTTGATCGTCAAGTTTTAGAATTTTCTTCTTGGCCTTACCGTATATGTCTACAAGAGGGTAAGAGTATTAAATTAGCTTGCAAAAAAGGAGGATGTACCTTTGATGGATTTTAAAATATCCTGTTCCTCTGAATGTAAATCTTGAAAATGTGCTATCAAACTGTTGGGGGATCGCAAGTCCTTATGGCATATTGGACATAAGAAACCTTCCTTTATGGAGTTAGCCTCTGCCATGATGATGTTTTCAACGTTTGTTCAGAAAACATGCAATTTTCATAAAAAAATTACATGGTACATAACCCATAAATTTAATACGTCAAAAATATGGTATTTTTTAACTACTGCTATATTCACACTCAATTTAAGAATTTCAAATGGATAAAACATTCAATGGTTGAAAACTTTTTCAAAATGCTTTTTTTGGAATGTATACATTCAATGGTTGAAAACTTTTTCAAAATGCTTTTTTTGGAATATTGTATACATTCCAACAAATATAAAAAATCTTTTACATTAACTTTGTTCATTAAATTTACTTGAATAATAGGCATAATAGAGAATTTAATTTTGCAACAAAAATGTCAGTAAAGGGTTATTTATATGTATATTTTCAAATGAACGGTATATGTAGGCACATTTTAATTTTATGTAGCAATCTCGTAATAAACAAAAAAGTTTGATCAATACAAGTGTCATTTATTTAAAAGGTATATATGGTACTGGACCATAAATTATGGACAGTATTCTTTTGCCAAATGAAATCGAGTTATACATCGACGCTATGGCTCCTCAAAACATAAAGACTATCGGGAGCCAACAGTAAGTTATAAAATACTTTTTCCTGTACCTTAATAATAATATATCCATAATGTTGGTTTAAAGGTGGCTCGATTCTCATCAAAGGTTACAAAAACTCAACCAAGAAGCTCTGATAGAGGCATCTGCTCTTAAAGAAGAGCACGTAAAAGAATGTCTAATCTCCTTCGGAAAGGTAAGTCACAAAATTATTACACCAAAAACATACTCACCTAAGCCATATAGGTAAACGTGTTAATTCATGAGGCAATATTAGTAAACATATGGAAATATAAAGTTTTGCCACATTTGCTGAAAATAGAACCAAACCCCGCTAGTACATTTGTTGCTTACTCAATTCTATACCACGAAGCAGTCTGTGTAGCACTATTGGAACTCGTTTTATACCACCCTAATTGTTGCGAGGCTCTTGAAGACTCATCTGCCGATTTGTTGGATTACTTATGTGGTACCACTTCTCAGTTACTAAGTATCACACAAATAGACGCCCCGACTCATGAAAGTGCTGATAAAGAACTCTTTAGGCAAAGAAACAATCTTTCCTTCGATGTTGGCATCAGGTCCCTCTCTGTCATAAGATACTTATCAGAGAGCATGGATAGGTATGTATGACACAAGCATTTACCAAAATATTATAATGTATTTCTAGATTGCCAGTAAGCATCTATTCACGTATGTATTCAGTACACGATGTACCGGTTCTTTTCACTGAACTAATAATTGCTTCACCATGGATTAGAAACGATCGCCAATATTCCGGAGGAACTTGGAAAAATTGGGATCACGAACAATTAGGGCAGTCAGAAGCACAAGTAAACACGTTCATTACCATTGAACTTCCGTTGCAAGTTTTATGCTTTTAGGTGTGGCTTACTTTACGACAGCTACTTCTAGATCCAGAATGTCCAAAATACTATGCTATTACAGATAGTCGTCGGGCGCAATTGATGAAGTTAATGCCTCTAATGAGACCTTCTTTACTCGATCAACTATCGCCGTTGATTGAATTAAAGCAGTGGTTATGCCATCTGTCTGTAATGGAACAGTCGGCGCCACCACCTAAGCCTTTATTACTCGAAACGATGTTAGAAATACGTGAAAAAATACTTCAACAGGCTGGTGGGAAATGGAAGAAAATTGCTGAAAAGCAAGCGCCGGTTATTTTCATTAGTAACAAGAATGATTTGCAAGAGGTGGCCAAAAAGTAAGAACATTTGATGTTATATAAAATGTAAAAGGGCTTACTGTTACATACTAATTACTCTATTCTAAGATGTTATTTGTATGTAATATAATTGTAGATTGAGCGAGGCTTACAATACTGATTTACTAGAAAAATTTGAAGTAAAAGAACAGGCAACGTGCTCTCAATGTGGGAAAGGGGCAATTCAGAGATGCTCTCGGTGTAAGAAGATATGGTACTGCTCCAGGGCGTGCCAAGTTAACCACTGGCCCCAGCACAAGGAAGAATGTTCAAAGTAATATTTTGTTAATTAGTTACATGTAAAAATAATTATTTCTGAACATGATAGGTACTAAACATACCATATCTGTAAGGAACAATAAACTTTTATAACTATTAAAAATGTTCTTTTCTTTCACAGAAAATAATAAAACACAACTTTTATGAAATATTTTTTGTATTCATAAAACAAACATATTACTTAGCATTCTTAAGATAATCTTTAAGAACATCTAGAGCTGGAGACTCCTCTCCATAATCCTGAAAGAAAAAAAATATAATTAGAAACCTAGGAACATTTATCCATCGTTTAATTAAAGTTTTATAATTTAAGTGAATGTAGTTGAAATACCTTACTTTAATAATTGCAATGAAACTATACAGTATAAGTACAAGGTACACTACACATTTCCTATATATATTATATATTTTTTAAATTACTTACCCTTATCACTACACACGAGCATCCGACAACTTTGCGTGCCTTCCCCGTATTATCAATTTTACATAATCCAGACCATTCACCTAGTTTCTTATTATTATCTACTTTGATAAGGGGAATTTGGTGTTCCGAGCACAGGGCAGATACTAACTTTTTGTACATTGGTTCATCGCAATTCTCTGCGAGAACACACAATACAGCTTGTCGTTTATCTAAAGCCTTCGCTGCTTCATGTAAACCATGCACAACACCGTCGTGAATCAGAGCTGTTTTTAAAACTTCTTGTAGAGCCTGGTTAACGTCCATTTGTCCCCCACTCTGGACGGGGGCACTGGGCACATCATCGCTGAATAAAAACATAAGTTAGGAAAATATTTACTATTTTGAGAAAACTGTTATCCCTATGTTAAATCAGATGGCGATTCTCAGCACAATTTTTGTAATTGGGTAACCTCAGAAGAGGGAGCCGCCAAAAATTCATCATGCAAAATAAGAAATTTTAAAAAACGGGTATACAGGTTAGGTACTTACATATCAACATCGGACATTTCGCTGATGTTCTAAAATTAAGAAAAATACAGTTAGTAGAGTATTGAGATTGTTTACTGGAGTCACTACATAGAAAATGTAGTAACCGATGAATTCTTATAGTTTTAAAACTTTAAGATTATCAAATCATTTACCTTATATCGTGAATAAACAGAACAAAAAGGACGGTCGGTTTAGGGAATTTTATGTTGTGCAAATCTCTTGAAGTAGGGTGTTTCTTGGGTAGTCAAGTCATTTTTCGCGATGTTACATGGTTTCAATGGTATATTCTTGTATTTTACCAGTACTTTTCTATAACATCCAGTTATTTTTAAGCCACTAATAAAACATTTCATTCTACAAAAAGACATACTGACTTCGTTGAGTATCTATGAGCATATAATATGTATATGCAGAAAAGATAAATAGATAAAAAAGCCATACCGTGTACATTTTTGTTTAAATTTCCATAAAAATTTAAGTTGAAAATCCACAATATGACCAGACAAGAAGCATTAGATTAGTAGGTACATTATAAGTCATCTATATTATTAGTAGAATGATTAGATTTAAAGATTAAGAGTACAGTAAAAAACTACTCAGTGTACACTTTCATCATTTTATATAATCATTCTGTTACAATTCCAACAATATAAAAAATAATTGATTCTTGCCTAATAACAGTATTGATGTCGAAGTATAAATATACAGATGCATTAAAACATTGATTGTAAAAGGGGGCTATAATATATGTCTATATAGTTAGTCCTTGAAGTGAAAAAATTTCCAACAGTAATTTGCCGTATGATTTTTCATATGGTGTTTTATTACTGTTTTTTAAGTAAATTTGTATATGTCTGTTAATATTTGCATATTAAACCTCAAATGATCTATGGTTAACCATTAGATACGGTTTAAATCAATGCGACGTGAAAAATGAACTTAGTGCTTCTTGCACCATAATCAAATATATATTAGGTACCAATCCATGATACAAATTCTCTTTGTATCATGCTACGAGCAAAGAGACAGACTTTGCTCGTAGGTATCATGGTACCAATCTTGTATTGATGACAGTATGTCAAATCCGTACACAATACAGAAAAACCGTTCCTGGAAATTGACACCAGTACTCAGTCTTTTTGCTCGTAGGGGTAACCTTACGAATATAAAAAAAACGCAGTTGATTTACGGAAGTAAATGCAAACATAAAACGCTGATATTTATTTATTCCTTATGTACAACAGATCAGTCTGATTTATTTCATTAACAAAAATATCATATTTTTGTAAATAACTTAACACTTATATTGCATAAAATCGATTACTAGAGAACAACATCAATCATAGATTAAATTTAAAATTACGCTAATGTTCCATCTGTGGTATCTCCTCACCGTCAATGGTGAACTGTGACGTGACCCACGCCAGACCCCACTTAAGATTTGTTAACATAAATTTCAGAGCTTTCGTCCATTGCTCCTCAGAATTCAACTGAATCCTAAAAAACAGAAAAATTAAACAAAAATAATAAACATTAAAAGTATTTCTTTGTTACTTTATAGAGTAGCTGACATCTTTGTCTTCAATTTTCCCTTTGTTAGTTCGATAGGGGAAGCAGAAAACCTTTTCGCCCCTTTCCTGTTTTTCCACCTTCTCCTGAAACTGCTGCAAACAATCCAAAAACGCTACCATACCGCTGTCAAACTTTGTGTCCCATAAAAACCTGAATCCACCAGACCCGTAAAGTGGAAGCTCTTTTTGCTCGCCTATAACCTGCAAGTAAACTGGTTAAATTGAATTGAGGCCAAACTAGCTACTTACCTCAATATATGAGTGATTTCCGTATGGCACAAGCTTAAACCTCTCAAACGTTAAGTTTATTTTTCGGGCTAGTGCGGTAAGAAGCAATGCGGTTTGCCCCCAAGCAGCATTAATTTCTGCCCAGTCTACGGGGGCAGATGGAAGTCTTCCTAGGCGGAAGTTATTTATAGTACCGAAATGACCGTTGTACCAAATGTGGAAGGTTGCATTGAAGACATTTACTCCTTTCAATTTAACTAGCTGCCTATTGGCATAATTAAGCTGATTCTCAAGGCTGCAATAGAATAGGCAATGATTGCATGAAATTGTTTGTTATTATTCCGTTTACCTCCGTCCTTCTTCTTCTGTGAC
Organism: Rosalia funebris; assembly: GCA_037954035.1. Lineage (NCBI taxonomy): Eukaryota > Metazoa > Arthropoda > Insecta > Coleoptera > Cerambycidae > Rosalia > Rosalia funebris. The sequence continues at coordinate 7,329,494 of JAZFAV010000016.1, forward strand.
GACGAAGTCCCGTCGATGCCTTGTATATTCCTTATAGTATCTTTCTTCCTCCTGAGCTATTCTCCTAGAAATGTCCTCTTGTATCTCTATTGACTTCGAAGTTTCCATCTCTTCCTTTTGAAGAGCCTCAAGTTCATCGAGTAGTCTGGCTTCCTCTGATTTCAGGTCACTTAATTCTTTCTCTAGATCATTTAGCTTAGGCTCGTCCTTTTCATTTTGCAACCTAAAACAATTATATTTAGAGTCGGTCCGGCCAAGGATCGATTAATAACATACATTTTATAATATTTACAGTAATCATCGTAATCTTCTTGGGTTATTTTCAGTTGTTGCTCCAAAATTTCCATCAAATTGTCAGTGCATTCATCGCATAAAGGGTGATCTATATTAGAGTTACCTGAAATTGTGTCGAATAAGGCAGCTTTCACCTTAAACAATAAATACTCAAAATCAGTACATATATAACAACTATTGGAAAAATATTAAAATATAATACCTCGCCCCACATTGTCTTGCCTCATTATAAGTATGATGCAAACATGAAGTATTTAATTTAATTTGCATATATTACTAAACTTTAAGTAATATTATATAGTACCATCATTTTAAAAGAAGCAACTATGAGATACTTCTTCCAAAACTTAACACCATTATAATTTTGAGTCATATATTTCACTCACCTTAAACTGATGGCTAAGTAAATCAACTTCATTTTCATCAGAAATCAACATAAACCCATTGGCACCATTCCCAGAATCAGATAATCTACATGGGGGCACATAATGGTCAAAACTAGTGGCTTGAGACTCTAAATCTACATCTGGATTGGAATGTATGGGTACTGCAAAAACAAGCATTATTCATTACACCATCATAACAAAGAAGTCTAAACTTACAGTTTAATTCTGCTGATATGTGTTCACTAATTGAGTATAAAGATTCATCTAGTCGTAGTGGTTGAGAACATCTTTGGCATGCAAAAGGTACGAACGACTTATCTTCTGCCATATTCGTGGTTTACTCCATTTTACCCTCGCTAATACTTGATACCCCTCAAGCACAAAACATTGGACTTTCAGTTTCACTGACAATATTGACAATTAACAGATGTTTTTATTTATGAATCGAGTAGTTTACAGAGGTCGCCACAGAATGCTTAGGGTTTTTTGTCTTTTAAAGTTCGTGTCAGTTTTGCCAATAGTAAAAAACATAGTGGATACTGCTAAAAAATACAATTTAAAAGAATAATGATTATGAAATATATTAGATGTTAAACATAAGAAACGAAAGTGTGATGTGTATCTTACAATAATTGTACTTAAAATTTATTTTCAAAAGCTCCTCGTAAAAGTATTTAACATTAAAGTCGAGAAGGGTATGAAACATAAAAAATTTAATCAGACAAATTTATCTAATGAATATTGATCGATTAAACGTATTTCAAATCTGATTAAACCAATCATGCTCGAGCGAGGTGATGGTTTTATATGAAATAGGTTCATATGCAAATAAGATCACTAATAAAATTATGGCGTGCACAACATGCTTGTTAATTATTTCGCCCAGACCGCGGTTCGTTCACCAGTCAAAATGCAGTTAACTCTATTACCCCCCTTCAAACGAAAGGTTTTATTAAGAGCAACTATTTCGGAACAGTTGTATTCGGATTATTGGTAACAGTGAAAATAAATTCCAATTGTAGGTTATGGTCAATTTTCGCCAGCAAAACATTACATAATTTTAAAACTAAAAAATGTCCCAAGAAAACAAACGTTACAATTATTTCGATAAGCCAGATGGCGAGGATATACTCGGCAAGTTAAAGTATGTATTGGAACCAACAGTTCTAACAGCATTGGGGATATCCACTGTCGATGTTATGTGTTATTCTCATCCCAAGGGCTATTTACAAACGTTGGGTCGTTATGCTTATGTAGGGTTGCCGATTATAGGTGTTGGCACAGCTTTCGTTTGTACAACAAATATAGTGGGTAGCTTGAGAAAGAAAGATGACAAATTAAACTGGTTCCTTGGCGGTTTCGCTGCAGGTAGCGTATTTGGGGTATGGCGAAGATCTCCTATGCTTGGATTTAATATGGGAATGGCTTTGGGCATATTAGCCTTAGTTAGGAAGACTGGAGCTCAAGAAGGATGGAGTCTAATTCCTAACGAT